>CAMPDV010000028.1:0-1398534 GCA_946699065.1 Loxodes magnus | reverse complement strand
ATGGATACTTTTATGATTCATTGAAGCCCGAATATGATTATGGTTACTCTTATTCAGCGTAAAGTTTGTTGCAGAAAGATAAACATAGTTACTAGTATAGTGATGGATACTTTTATGATTCATTGAAGCCCGAATATGATTATGGTTACTCTTATTTAGCTTAAAGTTTGTTGTAGAAAGATAAACATAGTTACTAGTATAGTGATGGATACTTTTATGATTCATTGAAGGCCGAAAATGATTATGGTTACTCTTATTTAGCTTAAAGTTTGTTGTAGAAGCTTGATTGATTATAAAGATTTTTTAATTTATTTTGGTTTAAAATTATATTTATTAAGTTAAAATTATATATTTTAGAACTATATCAATATGATTTCTTAGCTGTTTATCAAATAATATGTAACATAGGTATTAACTTTTCGATTTACTAAGCTTAAATACTTTTAGAGTGAAATTACAGAAGATTATGTAGGATAGTTATCACTATGGACTCTAGAATCACTAGGAACTAGCTAAGATAATATTTGTTAGCGTTTTTTCATTATATGTGGATTATTGCTATACAACTGTAAATTCATAGATGACTATTGCAACATTAAGAACTACTCAATCTTTTTTAAACTGTAATAAAAAGCATCTACTAGATTTTACGTAGAATCTACACTATTAAGAATAAAAAATGTATATGAGAGCAAATTAAGTTTGATGTAACATTAAGAAGTAAGGAAACAGTATACTTTGTAAAAGATTTAAAGACGATTATAACATTGTAAGAGTAGATAATTTAGTACAAGAAATTAAAGGAGTAAAAATAAAATTTTACTAGAGTGAGATTTTAAGTCTCATGGAAAGAATAGAATCTTGATTGTTGAACATTATTAAGGAGGAATAAGTATTTTAAAAAAGTCTGAACAGTTAAATCTCAATTTTAATTCATGGGAAATGAAGTAACATATAATTAACTTCCATTTTTGCCAAAAATTATTCAGGATATTATCTAAAAAGCTTTATGGGAGAATGCTAAATAGAGATCTCTTAACAAATTCCACAAAATTTAACACAAATGGAGATCATAAACCTTTTTAAAGTTTTTGTAATTGAAAATGGTTAAAAAGATGTGATCTTAGTAAGAGTAGCTTAATGACCAATTAAGAAAGAATATACATAAAGATATCCAATAAAGAGATGATTAAAAAGAAGAGATTGTTATAAGACTATTAAACTATGAAAGGTGGGTAATATATCTATATATTGACTTCTATCAAAATAAGTGAATGAAATAATGACTTACAAAGTCTGTACAATGATACTATTTATTTTTGAACTAAGTACTAATATAAAGAGTAGGATCATAAAGAGAAACTAAAAAATATAAAACTTGAATATAAAAATTAACTAAGATATTTAAAACCTATAAAAACTATTTATACAAACAAGCTTTATTTATAAGTATATCTAGAAAACTTAATCAATTTTAATATAACAAAAATAAAATACCATTTTATAAATATCACCTTTTTAGAACATAAAAAAAAACCCTGTGATAATGAAAAAAAAACTAATTAAAACGATTATCTCTTCCATTTATAAGCAGCTTCAAAATAGTAATTTATCAAATGTAAAGAACTTTAGCAATCTTTCTATGTCTGATTGTTGCCATTCAAAGTTACAAAAGTGGAGGGTAGCAATTCTTAGAGAAACATAAGAGGCAAAGCCAAGACTCACAATATACCTATGATAATATACCATATTATTATGACGTCTTAGGACAATCAGATTTCGCAAATAACTATGATTATTATAACTATTATTAACCATATTCATACTAATATACTTATTAATTAGATTCATTGATAGAAAAGCCCAAATATGATTATGGTTACTCTTATTCAGCGTAAAGTTTGTTGCAGAAAGATAAATATAGTTACTAGTATAGCGATGGATACTTTTATGATTCATTGAAGCCCGAATATGATTATGGTTACTCTTATTCAGCGTAAAGTTTGTTGCAGAAAGATAAACATAGTTACTAGTATAGTGATGGATACTTTTATGATTCATTGAAGCCCGAATATGATTATGGTTACTCTTATTTAGCTTAAAGTTTGTTGTAGAAAGATAAACATAGTTACTAGTATAGTGATGGATACTTTTATGATTCATTGAAGGCCGAAAATGATTATGGTTACTCTTATTTAGCTTAAAGTTTGTTGTAGAAGCTTGATTGATTATAAAGATTTTTTAATTTATTTTGGTTTAAAATTATATTTATTAAGTTAAAATTATATATTTTAGAACTATATCAATATGATTTCTTAGCTGTTTATCAAATAATATGTAACATAGGTATTAACTTTTCGATTTACTAAGCTTAAATACTTTTAGAGTGAAATTACAGAAGATTATGTAGGATAGTTATCACTATGGACTCTAGAATCACTAGGAACTAGCTAAGATAATATTTGTTAGCGTTTTTTCATTATATGTGGATTATTGCTATACAACTGTAAATTCATAGATGACTATTGCAACATTAAGAACTACTCAATCTTTTTAAACTGTAATAAAAAGCATCTACTAGATTTTACGTAGAATCTACACTATTAAGAATAAAAAATGTATATGAGAGCAAATTAAGTTTGATGTAACATTAAGAAGTAAGGAAACAGTATACTTTGTAAAAGATTTAAAGACGATTATAACATTGTAAGAGTAGATAATTTAGTACAAGAAATTAAAGGAGTAAAAATAAAATTTTACTAGAGTGAGATTTTAAGTCTCATGGAAAGAATAGAATCTTGATTGTTGAACATTATTAAGGAGGAATAAGTATTTTAAAAAAGTCTGAACAGTTAAATCTCAATTTTAATTCATGGGAAATGAAGTAACATATAATTAACTTCCATTTTTGCCAAAAATTATTCAGGATATTATCTAAAAAGCTTTATGGGAGAATGCTAAATAGAGATCTCTTAACAAATTCCACAAAATTTAACACAAATGGAGATCATAAACCTTTTTAAAGTTTTTGTAATTGAAAATGGTTAAAAAGATGTGATCTTAGTAAGAGTAGCTTAATGACCAATTAAGAAAGAATATACATAAAGATATCCAATAAAGAGATGATTAAAAAGAAGAGATTGTTATAAGACTATTAAACTATGAAAGGTGGGTAATATATCTATATATTGACTTCTATCAAAATAAGTGAATGAAATAATGACTTACAAAGTCTGTACAATGATACTATTTATTTTTGAACTAAGTACTAATATAAAGAGTAGGATCATAAAGAGAAACTAAAAAATATAAAACTTGAATATAAAAATTAACTAAGATATTTAAAACCTATAAAAACTATTTATACAAACAAGCTTTATTTATAAGTATATCTAGAAAACTTAATCAATTTTAATATAACAAAAATAAAATACCATTTTATAAATATCACCTTTTTAGAACATAAAAAAAAACCCTGTGATAATGAAAAAAAAACTAATTAAAACGATTATCTCTTCCATTTATAAGCAGCTTCAAAATAGTAATTTATCAAATGTAAAGAACTTTAGCAATCTTTCTATGTCTGATTGTTGCCATTCAAAGTTACAAAAGTGGAGGGTAGCAATTCTTAGAGAAACATAAGAGGCAAAGCCAAGACTCACAATATACCTATGATAATATACCATATTATTATGACGTCTTAGGACAATCAGATTTCGCAAATAACTATGATTATTATAACTATTATTAACCATATTCATACTAATATACTTATTAATTAGATTCATTGATAGAAAAGCCCAAATATGATTATGGTTACTCTTATTCAGCGTAAAGTTTGTTGCAGAAAGATAAATATAGTTACTAGTATAGCGATGGATACTTTTATGATTCATTGAAGCCCGAATATGATTATGGTTACTCTTATTCAGCGTAAAGTTTGTTGCAGAAAGATAAACATAGTTACTAGTATAGTGATGGATACTTTTATGATTCATTGAAGCCCGAATATGATTATGGTTACTCTTATTTAGCTTAAAGTTTGTTGTAGAAAGATAAACATAGTTACTAGTATAGTGATGGATACTTTTATGATTCATTGAAGGCCGAAAATGATTATGGTTACTCTTATTTAGCTTAAAGTTTGTTGTAGAAGCTTGATTGATTATAAAGATTTTTTAATTTATTTTGGTTTAAAATTATATTTATTAAGTTAAAATTATATATTTTAGAACTATATCAATATGATTTCTTAGCTGTTTATCAAATAATATGTAACATAGGTATTAACTTTTCGATTTACTAAGCTTAAATACTTTTAGAGTGAAATTACAGAAGATTATGTAGGATAGTTATCACTATGGACTCTAGAATCACTAGGAACTAGCTAAGATAATATTTGTTAGCGTTTTTTCATTATATGTGGATTATTGCTATACAACTGTAAATTCATAGATGACTATTGCAACATTAAGAACTACTCAATCTTTTTTAAACTGTAATAAAAAGCATCTACTAGATTTTACGTAGAATCTACACTATTAAGAATAAAAAATGTATATGAGAGCAAATTAAGTTTGATGTAACATTAAGAAGTAAGGAAACAGTATACTTTGTAAAAGATTTAAAGACGATTATAACATTGTAAGAGTAGATAATTTAGTACAAGAAATTAAAGGAGTAAAAATAAAATTTTACTAGAGTGAGATTTTAAGTCTCATGGAAAGAATAGAATCTTGATTGTTGAACATTATTAAGGAGGAATAAGTATTTTAAAAAAGTCTGAACAGTTAAATCTCAATTTTAATTCATGGGAAATGAAGTAACATATAATTAACTTCCATTTTTGCCAAAAATTATTCAGGATATTATCTAAAAAGCTTTATGGGAGAATGCTAAATAGAGATCTCTTAACAAATTCCACAAAATTTAACACAAATGGAGATCATAAACCTTTTTAAAGTTTTTGTAATTGAAAATGGTTAAAAAGATGTGATCTTAGTAAGAGTAGCTTAATGACCAATTAAGAAAGAATATACATAAAGATATCCAATAAAGAGATGATTAAAAAGAAGAGATTGTTATAAGACTATTAAACTATGAAAGGTGGGTAATATATCTATATATTGACTTCTATCAAAATAAGTGAATGAAATAATGACTTACAAAGTCTGTACAATGATACTATTTATTTTTGAACTAAGTACTAATATAAAGAGTAGGATCATAAAGAGAAACTAAAAAATATAAAACTTGAATATAAAAATTAACTAAGATATTTAAAACCTATAAAAACTATTTATACAAACAAGCTTTATTTATAAGTATATCTAGAAAACTTAATCAATTTTAATATAACAAAAATAAAATACCATTTTATAAATATCACCTTTTTAGAACATAAAAAAAAACCCTGTGATAATGAAAAAAAAACTAATTAAAACGATTATCTCTTCCATTTATAAGCAGCTTCAAAATAGTAATTTATCAAATGTAAAGAACTTTAGCAATCTTTCTATGTCTGATTGTTGCCATTCAAAGTTACAAAAGTGGAGGGTAGCAATTCTTAGAGAAACATAAGAGGCAAAGCCAAGACTCACAATATACCTATGATAATATACCATATTATTATGACGTCTTAGGACAATCAGATTTCGCAAATAACTATGATTATTATAACTATTATTAACCATATTCATACTAATATACTTATTAATTAGATTCATTGATAGAAAAGCCCAAATATGATTATGGTTACTCTTATTCAGCGTAAAGTTTGTTGCAGAAAGATAAATATAGTTACTAGTATAGCGATGGATACTTTTATGATTCATTGAAGCCCGAATATGATTATGGTTACTCTTATTCAGCGTAAAGTTTGTTGCAGAAAGATAAACATAGTTACTAGTATAGTGATGGATACTTTTATGATTCATTGAAGCCCGAATATGATTATGGTTACTCTTATTTAGCTTAAAGTTTGTTGTAGAAAGATAAACATAGTTACTAGTATAGTGATGGATACTTTTATGATTCATTGAAGGCCGAAAATGATTATGGTTACTCTTATTTAGCTTAAAGTTTGTTGTAGAAGCTTGATTGATTATAAAGATTTTTTAATTTATTTTGGTTTAAAATTATATTTATTAAGTTAAAATTATATATTTTAGAACTATATCAATATGATTTCTTAGCTGTTTATCAAATAATATGTAACATAGGTATTAACTTTTCGATTTACTAAGCTTAAATACTTTTAGAGTGAAATTACAGAAGATTATGTAGGATAGTTATCACTATGGACTCTAGAATCACTAGGAACTAGCTAAGATAATATTTGTTAGCGTTTTTTCATTATATGTGGATTATTGCTATACAACTGTAAATTCATAGATGACTATTGCAACATTAAGAACTACTCAATCTTTTTTAAACTGTAATAAAAAGCATCTACTAGATTTTACGTAGAATCTACACTATTAAGAATAAAAAATGTATATGAGAGCAAATTAAGTTTGATGTAACATTAAGAAGTAAGGAAACAGTATACTTTGTAAAAGATTTAAAGACGATTATAACATTGTAAGAGTAGATAATTTAGTACAAGAAATTAAAGGAGTAAAAATAAAATTTTACTAGAGTGAGATTTTAAGTCTCATGGAAAGAATAGAATCTTGATTGTTGAACATTATTAAGGAGGAATAAGTATTTTAAAAAAGTCTGAACAGTTAAATCTCAATTTTAATTCATGGGAAATGAAGTAACATATAATTAACTTCCATTTTTGCCAAAAATTATTCAGGATATTATCTAAAAAGCTTTATGGGAGAATGCTAAATAGAGATCTCTTAACAAATTCCACAAAATTTAACACAAATGGAGATCATAAACCTTTTTAAAGTTTTTGTAATTGAAAATGGTTAAAAAGATGTGATCTTAGTAAGAGTAGCTTAATGACCAATTAAGAAAGAATATACATAAAGATATCCAATAAAGAGATGATTAAAAAGAAGAGATTGTTATAAGACTATTAAACTATGAAAGGTGGGTAATATATCTATATATTGACTTCTATCAAAATAAGTGAATGAAATAATGACTTACAAAGTCTGTACAATGATACTATTTATTTTTGAACTAAGTACTAATATAAAGAGTAGGATCATAAAGAGAAACTAAAAAATATAAAACTTGAATATAAAAATTAACTAAGATATTTAAAACCTATAAAAACTATTTATACAAACAAGCTTTATTTATAAGTATATCTAGAAAACTTAATCAATTTTAATATAACAAAAATAAAATACCATTTTATAAATATCACCTTTTTAGAACATAAAAAAAAACCCTGTGATAATGAAAAAAAAACTAATTAAAACGATTATCTCTTCCATTTATAAGCAGCTTCAAAATAGTAATTTATCAAATGTAAAGAACTTTAGCAATCTTTCTATGTCTGATTGTTGCCATTCAAAGTTACAAAAGTGGAGGGTAGCAATTCTTAGAGAAACATAAGAGGCAAAGCCAAGACTCACAATATACCTATGATAATATACCATATTATTATGACGTCTTAGGACAATCAGATTTCGCAAATAACTATGATTATTATAACTATTATTAACCATATTCATACTAATATACTTATTAATTAGATTCATTGATAGAAAAGCCCAAATATGATTATGGTTACTCTTATTCAGCGTAAAGTTTGTTGCAGAAAGATAAATATAGTTACTAGTATAGCGATGGATACTTTTATGATTCATTGAAGCCCGAATATGATTATGGTTACTCTTATTCAGCGTAAAGTTTGTTGCAGAAAGATAAACATAGTTACTAGTATAGTGATGGATACTTTTATGATTCATTGAAGCCCGAATATGATTATGGTTACTCTTATTTAGCTTAAAGTTTGTTGTAGAAAGATAAACATAGTTACTAGTATAGTGATGGATACTTTTATGATTCATTGAAGGCCGAAAATGATTATGGTTACTCTTATTTAGCTTAAAGTTTGTTGTAGAAGCTTGATTGATTATAAAGATTTTTTAATTTATTTTGGTTTAAAATTATATTTATTAAGTTAAAATTATATATTTTAGAACTATATCAATATGATTTCTTAGCTGTTTATCAAATAATATGTAACATAGGTATTAACTTTTCGATTTACTAAGCTTAAATACTTTTAGAGTGAAATTACAGAAGATTATGTAGGATAGTTATCACTCTAGAATCACTAGGAACTAGCTAAGATAATATTTGTTAGCGTTTTTTCATTATATGTGGATTATTGCTATACAACTGTAAATTCATAGATGACTATTGCAACATTAAGAACTACTCAATCTTTTTTAAACTGTAATAAAAAGCATCTACTAGATTTTACGTAGAATCTACACTATTAAGAATAAAAAATGTATATGAGAGCAAATTAAGTTTGATGTAACATTAAGAAGTAAGGAAACAGTATACTTTGTAAAAGATTTAAAGACGATTATAACATTGTAAGAGTAGATAATTTAGTACAAGAAATTAAAGGAGTAAAAATAAAATTTTACTAGAGTGAGATTTTAAGTCTCATGGAAAGAATAGAATCTTGATTGTTGAACATTATTAAGGAGGAATAAGTATTTTAAAAAAGTCTGAACAGTTAAATCTCAATTTTAATTCATGGGAAATGAAGTAACATATAATTAACTTCCATTTTTGCCAAAAATTATTCAGGAGCAATGAGCAATAACCAAAAAGTTAATCTAAGCAAACTTCATTTTTATCGAGAAGAGCAAGCCATATAAAATTTTAGTTAGAATCGGAAGACTAAACAAGAATGATGCAAAATGAAAGTAAGACTTATGATACTAAAAAAATTAAAAATGATTGTGATTTATAGTAAATATAACCAGTGACATTAGAAATTTAAAAGCAAAATAATCAAACAAAGCAGAATTTACGAATAAATATAAAACACATAGAATAAAACTTAGGATTATGGATAATGAAAACACATATTAACCTCTTAATTAGACATATCAAATAAAAAGTTTAGCTCCATTTCCATGTACTCCATAAGAAAGAAAAGCATAAAACTTTATATCACAAATTGACACTTTTCAAGAAAGAAAAAAAGAACAACCAAATTTTGTAATGATTACAGAGTCTAGGTTAAAAAATTTAAAAAGACAGAAATAAAGACTGAATAAAAAATTCCTAAATAATCTTTAAAACTTAATGCTTATGAAGAAAAGTAAATAACATAGAGTTTTTTCAAAGTTAGATCTTTAAAAACAGCACCTCATACCACTAGAAATTAAAAAACGAAATTCAAATTTCCTGATAAAATAGTATAAACTTAGCAAAAGATACAATAAATATGTGAAATGTATAACTAGGGGAAATATATAGAAGAAGCAATGTTGAACAAAAAGAAATTGTTTTCTCAAATTTTCGATTAAAAGAAATTTTTCAATAAAGAGTCCAAAATTATAGATATTGATTTTGATCACTTTCCAGAGAAATTAGGAAACTTAAATGGTAAAAATTAATAGTTATAAAACAATTGCTTAGTAAAAACAGTTACTCAAACGTAAAATAACTAGAAGAAAGAAATAGAAAGTGATTATATTAAGCCTAAATTTTAACAATTAATGGAAATCTTAAACCAAATAAAATAGGTAGTAGATCAAACTTCATGATATAAATTATTTTAAATTTAATATTATTAATTAAGCAAATTATTACACTTATTAATTTCGATATTATCGATAAAGGAATCACTTAAGTTATTTATTTTCCAGGGTCCGAAACTTCTATCTTCTTATTGAATCTCAACTCCATGATCACTCGAATCGTTCTTTACATTTCCTTTTTAATCAAAGTATATTAAGTGTTTCATCTTTGATCTTTCTTCTGCTCTAACTTATTATTAATTATTTATTTGTTTGTTTTTCTTTTTGCTTGATTTTTTAATTTTTTTCTACTTAATAGTATATTCCTCTTGCAATACCATTAACGCTTTAGATATCTTATTTATTTTATTTTTTAGCTATATTTGTTTAAATATACTAATTCTTCAAATTTTCTCTATGCTAATATTTAAGGAAAGAAGTAAGTTAACTTAAAATTTTTTTGTTCTCTCTTATTTTCAACTAATTATCTTCTTTATAATTCTAAGATTAAGTAATTTCTTGTTTAAATTTATCTGGATTTGATAAGTATCGTAAATGAGAAGCCTTTCCAGAAATAATAATAGGCTAAAATATAACCTCTTTCTAGTTTTTTTGCTTCTTTAAATTTTATACTAATCTAGGAGAAATGAGAGCAGAAGAATGTAAATCAAGTACGAAAAGTTTGCTTTTTTTCTAAATAGATTATTTACAAATAATTGACAGTTGTTTCCTATTTTTAAGCATTTTGATTTTCTTAAAAGTAACTTTAAGTTTAAAAATGTGGTTATTTTAGCATAGTTTATACTTAATTATTCTAAAGTTTGAAAATGTTTTCATTTTTTTAAATTTTTTCTAGTTTCTTATTTAAATTTTATTTATTTTCTAGGTAAAAAGGAGTATTCAAATTATTACTTATTTCACTATAAGGTAGATGAGGTTGATCTTAAGTTTTTTATTTTTAATGAGAGAAATGCTCCTCCATAATTGAAGTAAAAGGACTTGAGTTTTCTGAGTAATAATGTGGCTTTACTTTTCAATCCAAATGCATTTTCTGATTTGATGAACTAAAGACAGAAAGAATACGATTGTCTATCTATTATTAATCAAAGAAATTTACTACTTTTAGTTTCATGTTTTGAGAAGCCTGAGCTAACTTATCCTATTTTTAATTCTAGATGTAGAAGCTAATAAATCCTAATCGCAAAAATGTTAAACCGAAAAAATCTTTAATCGATAATAAAATCAATAGCTGTCGTTAAAAAAGATTTTTCATTTTTCACGCTCTCATTTGAAAAATTATATCATTTTATTCTTTTTGTAAAGGTGTTTTTTAAGAAGAAAAAGAGCTTTAAATGTTTCTAATTTGGAATTTGGAAGTTAAAAATTGATTCTTCCAACATAAAAAATAAATTTAAAAAGCACAAAAAAGAAATAAAAAAATATTAAAAGAAAGAAATAAAAATCTAAATTGAATATAAATTTAAAAAAATCATCATTGTTTATCAAACAACTCGAAGTTTGGATAAAGCAACTCGTCCATATCAAGCTAATCTTCAAATTACTCTTTTTTTCCTCCTTTACCTTCAAATGTTACTTTTATAATCGCTGGAGAACCAAATGAATAGTTTTTATTCCATTTTCCTCCTTCATACTTCTCAACACATTCATCAATTCTCACTTATACTTTTGCATCCATCGCTTATTGTACTTCATTTTTTATATCTCTTTGACCTTTCGGCTAAGTAAAAGATGAATAATCTAGTACACAACATCCATTATAGGTCGGATGACCTTCCTAATAACTCAAAGCTCCCATTCTCCATCCTTCAAGAAAGATATTGTCCCTATGTCCTCTACTTGGAACTCCATCATCTACTATCAAGCCAGTTATTACTCCAAATGGAGAACTATTTCCATAGCTACAATTTTCACCTGTTAAAAAAGGACTATCTGAATATCTCTCCATTCTCGATTTAGGTTTGGATCCGTCGGAACCGTCATGGCCTGTAAAGTTATGTTCGATAGAATCTCTGGTATGATCTATGCAAGCTTAGTAAATTTCATTGCTTCAAATTAAAGGTTTGACTGACTATTAATTTTTACAAACTTCTATTGCTTCTGTGCAAACATTAGGTCCTTCTTTTGTCATCACATTTAAATTTTCATATTTTATTTTTGTTCCTTAATAGAAAGTCAATAAATCTTACATTAGTTCAACACCAAATTAAGGATAAACTCTTATGATATTTTGAGCTCAAAATATTTCTTTATCTTTCTAGTTAACATTTGAAGGAACAGTATCACGGATTCCACTTGCTTTGAAAACTTCTTCAACATTTAAAATGTCTTGAGCATGTTACGTAGGTTTACGGTTTTTAGGTAGAAAACGTTTAAGATAGAATTTATCCTCGTAAATCTCTTCATCTTAAGGCTAATTTTAGTTTATCTATTCTTATTAAATTTATTCTTGCTAAATTTTTTCTTTTTCATTTATAGTTTTATTAGTTTATGTATGATCCTCTTATTTTCTTTATTTTTTTTAATTATTTTAAATGTATTAATTTGTTTTGTTTTATTCATTTTATTAAATTCTTATAGTTGAACTGGGATCTTTATCTGTATTATTTTTTAATTCTTTATTATCTTTTGAATTTTCATTTGTAATATTTTATTAAATTTTTTAATTTATTTTGTCTTAATTTTGATATACTTTATTATCTTCGTTTTAATTATTTTTTTCATTTTCTTTTGCTTTTTATTATGATTCTTCTTTATTCTCTTTATTTTTGATTTTGTTATTTTCTTTTTATTCTGCATGTTTTTCTGAATCTTTTGTTTTATTTTGTTTGTTTTCGTTTATTATTTAATTTTTATTTTTTGAAATGTTAAATTCTTTTTTTTTCGGCTGTTCATTATACTATTTTTTTCTGATGATTTTTTTTAAATATTTAGATTGCTTTTTTCATCAAATTTTTCGTTAGTTAAAAACTAGTTTTTATCTATCATTTGTTTACTTTGACTTGATTAATGAACGTTAAAGATTTATTATTATGATTCTTTATTTGGCAGCTCTTTTTTGTCGTTTTATTCTTATTGTAGATCATCTTTTGATTTGTCTTTTTGTTCTTCTGCTTTTTTTTAATTTTATATATCTTTGTTTGCTTCTTCTTAAATACTTTTTTAGTTTTATACTGGTTTCTTATTTAAAGTCTTTTTTTATTTAGTTTCTATATTGCTTATCTTTACGTTTTTTGACCCGCAACATCCTCCCATTTTTTTATTAGTCTTTAACATAATTTTTTTATATAGTTAATGAAGTTTAATTGTTTATTTTTATGTTTAGGATTTAATTCCTTTTCTAAAATTATTCTGGTCAGTTTTTGTTTCCTTCATTAGTTTATATCATGATAATTTATAACTTTTCACAATAATTTTCATTTTTTGTTTTTTAATTATATTTTTCGCTTTAATGTATAACTTCTTTTGTTTGCTGATAATCTTTTATTATATTTATTTATGAGAAAATCATTTTAAAGTTTTATTTTCTTTGGTCTACCTCATTCCTATTTTTAAATTTGACAATATATATTCTTATTAAAAATATAAGAGTTTGCTTTTAATAGATATTATAATTTATTAACTTTTGAGCTGTCTATTGGATAATATAAGAAATTAGTATTAAAAGTTAAAAATATTAATTTAAATATTTATAAAGCTTAGTCTTTGATATATCCTCTCAATCTATTTTCCTTTCTATTTTCTTAATAAATTTTCCAGCTTTTTGTTAACTGCTTTATCTGTTTCTTAAGTTATTCATCTGATTTTTGTGTTGATACTCTTTTGTTCTCCAGTACATAATAAAATACACACTTATAAAAATGAAAGAGAGTAAAAAACTTCATAAAATGTCTTCTAAGTAATGATATTTAAGATAGATTCTGGAATATCCATGGAAACAGATCATTGAAGTGCTCAAAAGTATTTTTGATAGATTAAGAGTTTTTCTTCTTCAACACCATAAAATTAAAAATATAAATAAACTACTGACAAATATTGTCTCACAGCTTGGTCTAGAAAAACTTTAAGAGCAACTATCTTCAGGTCTAGGAAAACCAAGGCGATTCTAAATATATCGACATCCAAGTTTTTAAATAAACCATATTATCATAACATGCATAAAATACTCATCACGAGTTTTGACAAATCGCAGAATACAATAAATAAGGTAAGGGAAGATTCAAGAATTTAACAAAATCATTAACAGCTAGAATAAAAATGATGGAATATCTTCAGTGTTGAACTTATCACATACCTCTCATGCTTTAAGTAGTCAATTACAATTAGAACAATATTCTAACATTTTTAAATTAATAAAAATAAAAAATTTCACTTTTTTTTAGGATCCTATTTCTTTTTTTTATCCAAGCATATCAATAGATCAAACTTTATTGCTTACTCCATTATAACTATTGCCTCCTGCCTAAATTATTTTCATTCTTCAGCTTATAGAATTTTAGTTATATATAGGAAAAGTTAATTTAATGCTTTTTAATTGTTCATTATCAGTAAAAAATATATGCAGTCTCTAGTTTCCTGATTCAATTATGAATATGAAATCTCTTATTTAGGTTTCTTCGCAGCAAATTCCCCCTATTTAATATTAAAAATAAACTAATAAATATGATAAAGAGACTCTTCTAAATATTTATATCCTTAATTATATTAAATATGCACCTTTACTTTATCTTCTGTATCTCTCTAACTTATCTTAGCCAAAATATTATAAATCAAATATCAATCTCAAAGGGATAAGCTTCATAGATTATCTTCTTGCTTAAAATCCCAAAAGAATGCTTTAATTCAAATTTCTACATCTACTAGCACAATTTGATATAATGCTCTACTTTACAACTATTAAGATTAACTTTCTATATATCCTAAATTATATAGAATACCCTATATAATTATATCCTACCAATACAATATTTACCTCTAGAGTATATAAATATTAACTTAAATAAGATAGAAAAGGATTAATTTAGGTAAATAGAGACATTAATTGCCTAAATTTAACTAAGTGTCTAATACATAAGATATGAATCTTAAAATAATCAATTATTATGGTTTTTTTTAATTTCAATACACACTTCACTTGCTTAATTTTGCTGAGCTTTGCTTTCAATTTATCCAGATAACAAGATAATTAGAAAGTCGATGGCTAAAGTAATTAAAGGCAGATAAGTAACAAACTATTAAGGCTTAAGGAACAAAATCCTGAAATCTACAATTTTATAGATCAAGTTGACTCCCAATGCCCTGTATTTGCTTGTAATAGCACTTTGCTTTAAAACTAATGTGCTACTAGAAAAGGCATAGGAAGCAAATAAGCATAACTCCATGCTTGTGAGGAAGGTCTAAGTTGTGATTTAATCCAAATTAATTTTTTAACTAAATCATTTAAGGAAATTTTATTGGACGAAAGCTTTTTCTTTAATATGAATAAGAAAAACCTAACACTTGAGAAGCTCAAAAATCTTATTTAAAACTGGAATAAGTCTATAAAGTAGTAGTTTTTCTTATATGAAGGATAATGTCTCTAAAGAGAGAACATGGAGAATTCTTATTAGATCCTAGCTTAGTTTTAATATCTTATTTTGAGTCAATTTAAAAATCATACCAATAACCCTCTGGAGCTTTCTTTCTGTGCAGAGTATTGACTTTTGCAACTCAAAAGACTTTATTCCTTATAGCAAAAATCTGGCTTAAGAATGTGAAACTGTTGATGAATGTCCTTATGTAATTCCTTAAAATCTAAACACCAAGACAATTGGATTAGTTAGACTATTTTAGAAAATGTCTAGTTTAAGTAATTCTCTTGATATTACCATTACTTCTTATGGAAAAAACGAATAAATTCCAAAAGAAGAATTTGGAAGATGTGAATGTGGATTTGGAGGAAAGAAAAGATGTTCGTTAACGTTTGGAAATAGATGATACTGCAGTTTTCTCAACTAAGTATGCTCTTTTATAAGAAAAGAAAAAAACATCAGTAACATAGAAGATATAAAAATAAATATGTACATGAGTTTCTTTTACCATAAGTTACAAGAATTGCTTAAATGTTGGAAAGCTTCCTTTCCTAAATATGATTGGGCTTGCTAGTATGTACAATGTCCATGAAAGTACCAAATTCTAAGTAACATTGATTAAATCCAACTTTTATTTATATATTTCATCATTAGTCAAAATATTATTTTAGATTAAGGTAATTAATAATAATTATAACTATACTACAAAAGAACTATACATATCTTCATAGATTTAGGCTATTTTATAATAATCTTTTTTGTAGGTGCTTTATACAAGTAATTCTCTGAATTACTTATAAAATCCTAAATAAATAATCTAGAACAATTTAATCTATTAGCCTTTTAATTATTTAGTTAAGAAAACATCTTAAAGTTATTTATAAAGGCTAATTTAAATTTAGTTATTTTAGTAGACTATTAAATCACCTTAAGATTAACAAACTAGAAAGAGGTATCTTTTGTTCTATTAATTAATAAAGATAAAATAATCTAAGCATCTAATAGATTAACTCAAATTAATTTACTGTTTTACATATTATGCATTAACAACTTTAATAATATCTTTTACTAATATTGCTCTATACCAAGCTGTATCTTTTATATAATTAATTGTGATTTATCATATTTATTTAGTTAATCTCTAATAAACTGGATTAAAGTTTAGTTAAACTTTAATTTCTATAGGTGTGAGTATTCAATTTATTAACTAGTATTTATAATGCATAATCGTATTTAGAGTACTTCCTTTTAAGAATTATTTCTTATCAAAGTCTTATTTAATTAGAGAATAACCCTATTATCTTCTCTCGAAATTCCACCATTTTTGGAATTTATTTAATAAAGCATTAAATTTAATTCTATGATGGATATAGAGGAGCCATCTCAGTATTTGATTCATAGTAAGAAATGAAAGTTTAAAATGTAAACTGATAAACTTAAAAATCTCAAGAAGGAAAATATATTTCAACTATTAAACTAAAAAAGCTTTATAGCATAAATTTTATTATAAGTATACAGTTTTCAATTTCCATTAGATGCCAGCAATTGAAAGAAGGCTAATTTAACTCTGAAAGTATAAAATTTAAAATAAAATAATCTTTATTTTTATAGAGTCACTTAAAGATATCTCTTATCTTAGGTAAATAAGGAGCCTAATAAACTCTTGTGACATGAAAGAAGTTAAAAGTCTTAATACAACTAATTTTACTACATTTTAATAGTAATTTAGTAAATTCTACTTAAATAAAGAGAAGGAACTATATTTGATATTCCACTTTAATTTGTTTAATAACCAGAGATACTATATTAAGGGAAAATCAAATTAACTTACTTCTGACATATCAGGATTTAATACTTGGTCAAGCTTATTGATATTAATTTAATAACTGCAAAAAGCTGAAAATATAGGATTTAATAGCAAAAATGTGAAATAAGATGAATATAAGTTATAAGATTTATTATCAATGTGAAGATAGAAATTTTTAGGTTTCAGAAGATTAAAAGGTTGAAATAATATTAAGTCAATAGAAAATAATAATAAATAAAGTAGCTTTACGATGTAGGTTATTTGTATATTACAACTTAAGAAATCATAGTTGAAACTAAAGATATTTGAGGTTTATAAAATGAGAAGATATCTGATTGATTTCTACTAATCAAGTGTAAAATCCAGAAATATCATCATAAAAAGATAAATAGCAAATAAAGCAAATATGAAGTTTTTAGATTAAGCAAATACGAGATAATAGAAAATACTGATGCCTAGATTTAATTAGGTATTTTAACTATCTGTTTATAGAATCCTATTCATTTTATTATTTAAAGCTACGTGATAGAGTTATTTTTAAGCAGTAATCAACTGAAACTTTTCAGGTCCTCAAAGATAAATTTATCAATTTAGATTAATTTCAATCAATTCTAAATTTAGGAAGAATGAGAATTACGAGTTAGCTTCAATTATAGGAATATTTATGGAATTAAGAGAAAGAAAAAGCTATGGAGGAAGAAAATTAAGATTAAGATTAAGAGAGTAATGAAAGTAAAGAAAAAGATAATATTTTTCTCATAGAAGTTTAAGATAATATATTAATATTACTAAAATTAATAATAACACAACTCAACTAACTAAGAAGTTTGAAATGTCGAACTTTACTTTTTGATTAAGGAGATTTAATACTAAGCAAAATAAATTAAAACTTCGTTATGCTTAAAAATTATAAGTTGAAAATGATTAATATGATGATTTAGGAAATATAGCTAAATATAAATTTGATGAAATCATTATTAAATGTAAAAAATAAATTAATACTTTATGGTCGCTCATTTAAAGCTTAAGGTAATGGCATTTGTATTATTAAATTTAATTTAACTGCCTATGACTATGATTGAAGGGGTTGTAAAATAAAAGAGGAAGAAAATTTATGTTTATCTTTATTTCAATTAGAATTAATTTAGGATGGACTGAGCAAGAATGCAGGTTAGATATTAATATCTATAATGGTTGAGGCTGTACATAAAATGCGTTTGGATATTAAAAAAATTGATATAAAATAAGTTTTATGTGATCCCTCAATGAAACTGATTCCAGTTATAATCTTGTCATTTGCAATTATTTTGATTCAAGTTTTGATATATTTTTCTAGATTCTCTTTGTTAGAATAAATTTTTTATATCAGAGTATTTTTAACTATGATAACTTCATTGAAAAGTAAAGAATTAGTATCATTTCATAAGCAGATAAAGAAGTAAATAAAGAGGTTAAAGATAAATAAATAGCTCTCTTTGAAATAATCATTTCAGAACAAAGCAGACATTTTTAGCAGTATTCAGAAAGAAATAAAAGAAAATTTCAAATAATAGTCAAAAATTTAGAATCACATATTTTTATTTCCAATATTTAGAATGCTTAATAGGAGAGTATATAAGAGTAAATGATGATTTAACGTATCTTCAGCATTTTTCTTATTTTTCTTGTTATAAAATAAAATAAAATATTGTAAATATTGTCCAAAAGAATCATCAAAAAGCACAGAAAGCTGAAAAAATAGTTGAAAAAAGGATAATGACGATAAAATAATAAAATCAGCAAAATTTATAAATGTTTCAGAAAAATCCTAATTTAGATTTTATCAATCTTAAAAGAAATTACCAAGAAGAATAATAAGGAAAATTATCTATTCTATATTGATGGATATAGCAGTGTAGGTAATTTATTTGAATGTTAATATATCCGACATCATGAAAGAATATTTTAATGCGAGCAGTACTATTAAATCGCCTTTAATAAAGATTATATTATAATATATCAAGAAACATAATGCAAGATTTTTAATGTTGAAAAATCAATAACACATTAAATGCAGATTTTAAATAATCATATACATATAGCAATGCTTCTTTTTCCTTTTCAGCTTATATGAGTTGATTAAGTGAAAGAATGAACCAATAAGAAAGAAAAAACTAAAAAAATAAAAGACAATAATTATATTTTTTAAAAATAATATGAAAAAATGTAAATATTTTTACTAGAAAGTTATTTAATTTTGTATGATCAAGTATTTTAATAAAAACATGTTAATATATGATTCTTATATTTAATTATTTGTAAAGTGTAGATAGATTAATCTATTTGTTATTATATTTTAATTTACTAGAGTGAGAAAAAAGATTTTAATTCTCATGGAAAGAATAGAATCTTGATTGTTGAACATTATTAAGGAGGAATAAGTATTTTAAAAAAGTCTGAACAGTTAAATCTCAATTTTAATTCATGGGAAATGAAGTAACATATAATTAACTTCCATTTTTGCCAAAAATTATTCAGGATATTATCTAAAAAGCTTTATGGGAGAATGCTAAATAGAGATCTCTTAACAAATTCCACAAAATTTAACACAAATGGAGATCATAAACCTTTTTAAAGTTTTTGTAATTGAAAATGGTTAAAAAGATGTGATCTTAGTAAGAGTAGCTTAATGACCAATTAAGAAAGAATATACATAAAGATATCCAATAAAGAGATGATTAAAAAGAAGAGATTGTTATAAGACTATTAAACTATGAAAGGTGGGTAATATATCTATATATTGACTTCTATCAAAATAAGTGAATGAAATAATGACTTACAAAGTCTGTACAATGATACTATTTATTTTTGAACTAAGTACTAATATAAAGAGTAGGATCATAAAGAGAAACTAAAAAATATAAAACTTGAATATAAAAATTAACTAAGATATTTAAAACCTATAAAAACTATTTATACAAACAAGCTTTATAAGTATATCTAGAAAACTTAATCAATTTTAATATAACAAAAATAAAATACCATCTTATAAATATCACCTTTTTAGAACATAAAAAAAAACCCCTGTGATAATGAAAAAAAACTATTTATAACGATCAGCTCTTCCATTTATAAGCAGCTTCAAAATAGTAATTTATCAAATGTAAAGAACTTTAGCAATCTTTCTATGTCTGATTGTTGCCATTCAAAGTTACAAAAGTGGAGGGTAGCAATTCTTAGAGAAACATAAGAGGAAAAGCCAAGACTCACAATATACCTATGATAATGTACCATATTATTATGACGTCTTAGGACAATCAGATTTCGCAAATAACTATGATTATTATAACTATTATTAACCATATTCATACTAATATACTTATTAATTAGATTCATTGATAGAAAAGTCCAAATATGATTATGGTTACTCTTATTCAGCGTAAAGTTTGTTGCAGAAAGATAAATATAGTTACTAGTATAGTGATGGATACTTTTATGATTCATTGAAGCCCGAATATGATTATGGTTACTCTTATTTAGCTTAAAGTTTATTGCAGAAAGATAAATATAGTTACTAGTATAGTGATGGATACTTTTATGATTCATTGAAGCCCGAATATGATTATAGTTACTCATATAATTACTCTGATGATTACGATTCATAAGGTTAAATTTGGCTGTATGAATCTGATGAATTGGATTAAATGGGGCTAGATAAGAAGTATTATGATTATGGTGATTTGTTAAATCTTTTCTATGGATATAATGAGTTCAGTGGTTATCAATCTAAAAATGTTGATACTGAAGTAATTTGATTTCAAGAAATTTTCTTAAATTTATTTTTTTATCTTTGTTTAAAATTTTTTTTTTAATTTTTTTGTTTTATACTTTTTTTTAGCATATCTTTTTAATTTTTTTATCTTTTTTCAATTCGTTTATATTTTACTTATTTTTGTATTTATTTCTAAAATTTTTTTTACTATTGGTATTTTTTTTATAAATTTATAGTAATTTTCTTTTTTATTTTTTTACAATATTTGTATTTATTATTAATGTTCAAGTTTAAAACATTTTTGCTATAATATTCCTTTTTTAGATACTTTTTAGATTATTGTTTAATTGTTTTATTATTTAGCATTTTTATCTCAAGTGTAAGTAAAGCCTATCTAAGAATCTATTTAGATAATTTACTTTAATATATTTATGAATTTATTCTTATTACTTATTAAAAATTGCTTTTATTAATAAATAAAGCATTAATTTTTGCTTTTAATGTTATTTATTTCTACTATATTTAATTTATATTTAAATTAAATATAAGATTATTATCTAATATCTTCAAAATTTTTCTTTATTCTTTTAAGGAAATTAAATTATGGGAAACGCTACTTCATTAGAAGAAACATTCGCTATGATAAATAGAGGTTATAGTTTTAATAAGGCAGATCTCTAAAATTTCGCTAAAAATTACTAAATTATAAATTACGAGGTAATACAAAGTTACAGAAGTGAAACAGTTACAAAAGAATCATTCAAAAGAGGATATGAAGATGAACTTAAAAGGAGGAAAAAGATAATAGCGAAAATTAAAAAGCAAATGTATGCTGATAAAAAGAAACTTGATGGAGTAAACTTTTTATTAGAGGATGCTAAATAAAATGTGTAATATAATTAATATGGTATTATGATTGGATCTAAACTAGATATAACTTTAATTGAACCTAGACATTTACCTCCAATGAATATTAATGGTTCTTGCGATCCTTTCGTTGTAGTGACGGTAAATGATGAAGATATTTATCAAAGTGAGGTGATTAGCACATAGTTAAATTCTCGTCCATAGTGAAAAGAAAGCTTGTAAATACCAATTGAAACTGGAAGTGAATGTATTACTCTTTCCGTTTTTGATAATAATGAGTAATTTTTTACTTAACAGATAGCAAGGAAATTAATTTATAGGCGGTTTCGCGGTTTATCTAGAAACTTTATATGATTAAGAGGTTCATAGACGTTGATATGATTTAGAATTAGAAGAAATAAGACAAGGTGGAATGAAAGTTTAACTTTAATGGATTCATGATTCGGTAATTTAATAATCTTCAGGTAAAATTCTATTCTCAAAAGTAAAATTATTACTAATAAAAGTTGCTTAAGGGGTAAAATAAACTTAAAAAGGCGAAAGAAAGTTGCGAGAAACTAACAAGTAAGTTATTAATTTAGCTCTTGGAGGTATAAATCTATTAAAAGATTGGGGGATTATTATTGATCCTGAAGATATTCCAAATAATCTTGAATCTTCCTTTTCAATGTCTGTTGCTACAATCGCAACACTTGATGTTGCAAATG
This sequence comes from Loxodes magnus, assembly GCA_946699065.1. Taxonomy (NCBI): domain Eukaryota; phylum Ciliophora; class Karyorelictea; order Loxodida; family Loxodidae; genus Loxodes; species Loxodes magnus. The sequence continues at coordinate 1,376,140 of CAMPDV010000028.1, read as the reverse complement.
TTCTAGATAAATCTGGTTTTAGTTTCGATCTTTCGGCTCATGACGTTTCTTTTGAATAGATAGAACAAGAAATAGAAAAATACAAAAAAGAATCACTATTAGATACGAAATTTTCAACTGAAGAAGATCAAGTTAAAACGACCGAAGATTAGATGGATGATTAGAATTAAGTTATTACAGAGTCTTTTTAAAATGATTTGGTAAGAGATATTGTTAAAGAGACTGATGAAGAATCTGCTGAATCAGCTCAAGAAGATGATCAATCATGAACCCCATAATTAGTAACTGGAGAACTTTCTTTAATAAAAGAAGAAGAATACTAGATAACAATTCCATTTAATGAAGAACCAAAAAAATAACGCTATGAATTTGCAATTGCATCTGAAGTGTCAGATATTTAGAAGATTACAGATTATGAAGAAATAGCAGAAGTGCCAGAATCAGCAGAAGAGGGCGAAAATTTTAATGTTTCTTAAAAAGAAGATACATTAGTCAACAATAGTTTCTTTTCAATAAGTGAATTCGAAGCGCAAAATGAAATTAAGAAAAAAACACCTATGAAAAGCAAATTTATTGGTGTAGCTCTAGCACATTAGTTACTTCACAATAAAAGAATTGCCACTTTTACTCGCATATGAATTTTAATTTAATAAATTAAGATAGATAATGTCATCTATATTAAATGTTTCTGATTTCATTTCTGATCTTTAAAGCTAATAATCTTTAATATTTTTCAATGCTAAGCTAAGATAGGCTAAGTATTCTAAAATATTATCTTCTCTAAAAGACACATCTAAATATTTTTATATTTAGTTATTACCTAAATTATATAAAATGTATTTCAACTATAGATAAATGCAAGCATTATCTTTATTTTTTTATTAAATAATATATTTACTCTCGAATTTCTAGAAACTAATTCATAAAAATCTAATGACTTCTATTTTTGATTTTAGTAAGCATAAGTTTTTTAAAAATTATTTGATTTATATAATTTTACTTCAAACACTAAATTTATACAAGAAATTCCTTTAAATTTAAAAATGATTTATATATTAATCTTAATTATATTTATAAAATATAAGTTATTTTGTTAATATTATTAAACATTTATTAAAGAATCTATTCGTTTTCTTGTTACTAGATTTGTATAAAATTGAACTTAATGATTATTTTCTACATTTGAATCTCCTTCTGTTTAATGTTTTTTCTTTAATTATGTATAGTTAAATGTATTTATTTTATTATATGTTTAATTTTGACTTGCTATGTTTATTTAAAATACATAAATATTAAAAAAAGCTTAGAGAAAAACTAGAATCAAACTCTATTTTTATATCAGCTTAAACTTTTAATTTCTTTTTTCTAAACAAGAAAGATATGCTTAGTTAGTTATACTTTAATATTAATGAGCTATGATATAAAGCACTATTTGACACTCATATTGACTATTTAGTCTTAATGAGATGGTTAACTTTTAGGAGGTTACGATTTTAATGCTTTTGTCTTTATTTTAATTAGTTAATATATAAGAAAGTAACTAATTTATATCTTTTAGAATTCTAACTATTAAAGATTATTTTTAATTCAAACTTTTTCTATTGGAATAAAAGAATATAGAGATAAACACTTTAGAAAGACTTAAGAACTACTTTTAATAATTAACTATAAAAGCTAATAAAGATAAAGTCTAAAGCATATAAGATTTGAGTTAAAGATGATATAAGGATTAAATAAGAAATAAGTTTAACGAAATTAAGGTGTTTATTGTTTAGATAGAAACTCATTTATAATGCTTAATTATTATTTTTAATAGCATTAATATTAAGATGCTGTCTATCCAAAAAATTAATTTTGTGAGGTTTTTCGCCAAAGAATATCTAACTTTTGCTGAATAGACTTTATAGGCAATCGTCGCAAGAGCTGAAGAGTTAGACGGTAAAGGAATAGTAGAAGTTGACTATAAGGTAATTCAATTTATTCTTATTATAGGAAGGAGTTGTTAAGATCACATCAAGCGATGATAAAAACTTTATTCTAAACAGGTAGCGTCCCACTCAGTAAATCTGGCTTGCTTCGGCAATATCAGGACCAAGAAGGTTTGGAATAAAAGATGACACGTGGGTAGACGAAAAAACTGGAGAAGACTTACTTGAAATAATTACCAAAGAAATTTCAAGCAAGGCAACAACTAAAGGATGGAAGGTAACTTACGATGACATCTGAAAAAAACTAACATTTTAATAAAAAATGGAATTTATGAGATGCTAAAACAATTTAAGAGTCTAATCCTCTTATCTTGTCTTTTTAAAATAAAATAAGCACTTAAAATTGAATCAGAGTGTTAGTGATACTTCATAAATAATTGACTTGAATTATTTAAATGAAATACGCTTAAAACACTTTAAAATAAAACCGCTTTTAAAGTATATTTAGGACTTTATTTACTTTATTAAATTAAATATGCTGAGTGCAACTTATAATAAACTTGGGATATATTTAATTTTATCCTTTAAATTATGTAACTCTTTAAATTTATTTATTTATTTTTAATACACAATTATTTAGATATCTAATACTTGCAAGCCTTTCATTATAATAGTCCAAATATATTAAAAAAAACTATTTAAACTGCAATAATAAATATTAAGGTTTTATATATGGAATACTATAAATTTTTAATTTGTTTGATTGAACTCGCTAAAATATATCTCTAAACTTATTTAAAGATTTAAGTCTTTCAAGCAACATTATATTAAAAATTTAAGGTATAAAATGATATTCTTATCCAGAAGGAATAACTTCTGAAACTACTATGTATTTAATATTCTATTAGATAGTAACTTAATCTAAGTCTAAATACATAAATAAAAATAAAAATTTTAAATATTTTCCTTCAAAAATATTACTGTTTAGTTACTTTATCTATTATCTTCTAATCCTCTACATCTTTGCCAGCTAGTTCTTGAATTATATCAATGTTATCCTATTACCCAATAACTTCCTATCTAAACTCGTTTTCTTATACTATTCGTTTTGCTACTTTTACTTCAACTGGAGCAGCAGGATCAGTGGGAATTATTTTACTTACAGTTAAATTTTGTTCTTATGAAACTTCTCTTTCATTTGATTGCTTTGCTTATTGCAACTACTCCATACTTTCCAAATTCTTTTCTTCGAATGAAGTTTAAACTTTTCCTGATCGCCAGCATTGAATTTTCACACAAAGTTTCTTTATATCCTATAAATTAATAAGCTGAAATAAAAACATATAGAAAAATGAATATGCATATGCGAAGATTTATACACCTGCATAGATTCGAAAGAAGTAAGTTTCAGTATTAAATATAGGGATAAGAGAAAGCAATGATATGAAGATATGTAAAATGCTTCCGGGCATAAATCTCTAGAACATTTCTATCATATTTTCTTGTTTATATTTCCACTTCATCTTTAGGTTATAAGCTGCCTGTATTTATAAAATTACATAATAACTGTAACTTATTGAAAAAGGTATCGAAATTACTATTTGGCATAGAAAATAGTAGTTCAAGGCTTTATGGGAATCGTAAGCATAAAATACTGTCGCAAATGTTGTTATGAAGCTTAAAATATAAGTGGCATAGCAGATAGCGGCTATAAAAATGTTTCCAATTGTCAATGAAGTTAGAACAGCTGTACAAATTAGCATTATTTTTATACTTCATTCAGCATCATCATAATCATCATAAGACTAAAGGTGTGAGATAAGTCCTAGATATTTCTTAATTAAGTACTTACCGAGTAAACGTAAAATTCTTTTTTAATGAATATGCTTTTAGCAATTCTAATAACCTTTTAAACAGCTTGTCAATCATCATTAGTGCTTTCATGTTTTATGAATTTTACAAAAACTCCAGCATCACTAATAAAAGTATTGCTATTTTCATCACGTGCTCATTTTATAGTCATGGCAAGGTATTAAGTAAAAGGATATTAAATCCATCACTAGATAGCACAATAGTCATAAAATTCTACAGGAATGGTAGGAATTAAATTATATTAATAATCCATTTCAACAGCTTGTCTAGTTTTCCAATTATAGCAATTTTTATTCATAACGAACTAGTAAAAAGATGAAAATCAACTCTTTAATTTATTGTCATAATAAAGTCCGCAATTTTCACACTAGAGAATTTTCTCTTAAAACTCTAGCAGTTTTAATTAGAATGATTGAGATTTAAAATCAGCTTATGAGAATCAGAACCCAACGTCAAAGCCATTATTAATCTCGTTATTCCAAACTTTTAAAGCTTTGTCATAATATTCATCATGAGGAAAAATTCACTCTCTTTTAAGTTCTATCGTTCTATCTTCCTTACATATAATAGTTATTGAAACTATAAACAATGACATTAATAATATAATGCACACTATTTTTATTGGCCAGAAGTTAAGAAATTTTCCAAAACGAATCATTTTTTAGCTTAGGATAGTAATATTACTTGATCTATTTTCACTATTAAAATCATTTTAACAGCAATTTTTGTTAGGCAAACAAATAGCGAAGCACCCCTATTTTGAATACTCTTAGTTCCTTTTAGACTCAAATACAAAGTAAGATCCCATTAAGAAGGGAATATTAAATGATTTGAATAGAAATATTCAAGAAAGATTTGCTCCAAAGGACTCTCATCCTTCGTTATCAGTAAATGCAAACGAGATTCTAAAACTTACGAAAATCTGAAATAAAATTTTACTATGTTGTTTAAAAAGAAAACTGAAGCCCCTTAGTGAGCAAATAATTTCTATAAGTGTAGCTAAGTTGAATAAATTCCAAGTTTTTTTAACTTATTTTCATAGAAACAATATCCTGACATAAACTAGTAAGTATCATGTAAACCTGATAAAATCCCTATTAGCGGTAAAGTTGATGTATATATTGCCCATTTTTAATTGTTTCACGCATTTAAACCAAAACCCTCAAATATACTAAAGATAGTTGCTATTATGCCAACTGATATTGGAAGAGTTCTGCCTATAAGAGGGTAAAAGAAAAAAGCTCCAAGTAACACTCCAAGAATGATTGCTATAATTATTCCCATTATATAGAGTACAAAATCATCATCAGTGACGTCTTCAAGAGCTTTCTCTAATCCAGACCAAGTTAAAGCGTAGATATCTACATATTGGCTATTTTCATTCCAATCATTTGTAATTTCCTCGAGTTCTTTTTCGTAATCATCAACTTAATCTTCTAAATAATCGTTATTAGTCAACCACAATTCTCAGATAGTACCTTTCGCCTACTAGACATTGTTTTATCCAGCATTATCCCCTTAAACTATAGTTTCAATTCTTTTTGGCAATGTTTTTTAACTTCCAAATAATGCTTAAGGCCAAATTCATTCAGTCATATTTAGTAAAAACAATCGTCCCCTTGAAAATGGAGGAATACCAGAGTTGATTCTTTGCATTACTTCTTGATTGCCTTCCATATCAGAAAGGTCACTTCCTTCTCTTGTTTAGAAAAGAGTGATAATATGGCTTGACTAAATACACGTTTAAGCGTTAAAAGGATAATAGCATAATTCATTATAGGAATATTCTTTACCTTTGTGTTTTATTTTGAATTGTGATTCTTAAGGCGGAAGGCCAGGAGTGGCTTGTCCTATTATAAAGTTAATAAATTAACTCACTTCAGTTAAATGATCCTTTGTTAGAATGTTTTGCCTCTATTTATCTATAAAAAGAATTTAGCTACTTCTTCACTGTTATTTGTATAAATCATCAAATTTATCTCTATCCTCCTCAATCCAAGACCCACTATCTACATACTATTAGTCATAATCAAGATAATCTATTTTATACATTCCAACTCCCAATCCAACAGTAGCAAAAATTATAATGAAAGGCCACACAAAATAAAATTTATATACAAGTCAAGATTGATTAGCGAACAAATACTTTATAATTTTGCTGTGTCTGAATCTTAAAAACTTACAGTTTAAACAAAGCATTGATGAGTTTCATCTTCAATTAAAATAATAAAAGTTCAAGAAATTAGTTAAATTCAAGTATTCGTTTAATTATAGACCTTTTTAAGCATAATTAATATCTCCATAACTATAATTAAACTATTTCTAAATTGTTTATACTTACTAGACATCTACGCTTATTTTTTTCTCTCAGAACAAATTATTTTTATATAGTCCTGCATAGTAAAAAAATTATTTTAATCTAATGCATTTCACGCTTTTATTTACTATTTTTTGTATTTTAAAAAGTTTGCTAACTAGATTTCAAATAGAGACAAAATCTAGAAATATTAATTATTTCTTGGATATTTTACCTAATAATTTCTTAATCAAAATCCAAATTGATTTTATATTGCTAATAATGAACTAAAAGTTATAAATATTAAATTTAAAAAAAGAACAGCTATTATGCTTTATTTTTAAAGTAAGCAATCCTTAATCATATACTTTTTAACAAAGCATATGCATAAAAAAGTAAATATCTAACTAACTTTTGAAGCATTCATAATTTTCTCTTAAGTTTAGCTTCAACTAACTAAGGAAAAGTATATTTGGTGCTAAATTTAATCTTTAAATAAAATTACTAATCTCACTAATACAACACCTAAGTTTCCTTATTTTCATACTTATTAGCTTATGAAACATAATTTACTCTTTATTGCTTATTGTTTTTTTAAATTAAGAGAAGTATTTATTTAAGTTAATAAATGTTCTAATAGTTTAAGTTAAAAAAGTAAAAAAGAGCAAGAGTATAAAGAGGATTTGATAATGTTTTATTTCATTTAATGATTTATCACCTTTGATACTCTATATCTTTCAATAGTATTTCTCTTCTTTACTTTTATTTTTTAGAATATTGAAGTAGACATCATAAATGATATATTGTTTCTAAGAATCTTAACTAATGATAGCTTTAGTAATGATAATATAAAGTAGATTATTCATTTAAAGAAGGACCTTATTTAAAAAAGACCTAATCTATTAGATAAAGAATATTGAGATTATTGATTGTTTGAACGAAAAAATAACTATAAAGGCTTTAAATGAATATTTTAAAACACCTTTGATGATTTTATTCTTATTAGTATATTAAACATTATCAATTTTCATCTTATTCTAGTTTAATCGTTCTTTTCCATTTCTTATTTTATTCATTTCATTTATTAAATCCTAAAAAACTTGCAAACTGTTGCTTCTATTTGATTTTAACCTTCTTTTTATTTTAATTTTAAAATAAAAGTCTTTAAAGCGAAAGTTTGCTAAATAGTTATTAATCTAATAAACTATTGAGAAAATTGAGTAGTTTCAACTAAAAAGGGCTATTTTTTTATGTTTTGTAAATTTTTAGTTAATTAATTTATCTAAAAAACCTATATAATTTAAAACTTTTAACTTTTATGTTGTTTCTGATAAATTTTTGACTTTCTATTAGTTTAAAATTTAAATTATTATAACTTTTATCTTCCATATCCTTAGTTCAAGTTTTGAAATACCCTCTCTTCACAAAATTGTTTTTAAACCTTTTGCTAGTTTTTATCCTACAAGAAATAAGCTTATTTATCTCAAATATTTATTTTTATTAATCATAATCTTATTATTTTAAATAAATAGCATGCTGATGTAATTAAGAACATTAAAGCTATAAGCAACTTTATAATTGGCTTTTAAGCATTAGAAAGTTTTTAATTAATTTTAAATTGCCTATAGCAAACATTAGGCATTTAATACAATAAATAAATAAAGTTTCTCTTAAAAACCCTCCAATTCCCTTAATGTTCTTGCTTGCTTTATAAATTACTTATTTTAAGAAAAGCTTTAAAATTTATATCACTATTTAATAAATTTTGCCTTTTTATTTCCAACTTAAAGCTGGTTTTTTTGCTGAAATTTACTTCTTCCTTCTATATTATTCTATGCCTAAGACTAATGCTGCAACTTATTATATTCCAATAGATATTTATTAGTTTTTACTTAATTTAAAAAACAAAATTAAAGCAATTGCTATTAATCAATATAGAAATTTGGTTTTTCTATTTAATTTTTAAGTTTTAAAGTTTTCATTAAGCTCTAATTGATTGTATATCTTATAATCATAACTCTTAGGTAATTGATTCTTCATCTTACTTGTTTTAATATTTTTGATTTTTCTGCCATTTCTTAGACTTTTAGCTTTACAAATAAATTTATAGCAGTTTATTAATCTAATAGAGCTTTTATGTGCTTTTTAATGAATGGTTACCTGAAGAATAAATGATTTTCTAAGTTATACTATATATTTGTATTAACTACTTTAAAGCAATTTAAATCTTTTGATTTATATTACGAATACAATAGTTAAATTGGCTTTAAATTAATATTAAACATTTAAGCCTTTACTTATAAACTAAATAGTCTCTATTCCTTTTCCAGTTTTAACAAATAAAACTTTTATACTTTGCTATCATAATTTGTATGAGTTTAAAGCCATCAAGTTGCTATTTAAATTTGAATACCTTAATTAGATATACGCAAACTGATTATCTACACTTTAGGCATTTTCTATTATACTTATTAAATTTCCTTATTTGCTTTTAATTTTATCTAATTAAAATTAAAAAGAAGTATATTGATTTAAATCAGGTATGCTCCAACAACTGCTTAACTTTAACTAAGATTTATAATAAAGGATTAAGGCACAAATCTCATTTGAATTTATATAACAATAGATGTCTAAAGCTTAAGTATCATAGATAATCTTATTTGATATGCAACTAAAAGTAATAACTTTAGTTTTAATTAGGATTTAGTTTTGCAAAAATTATTCTTTAGATTTAAGTTTTACTATCTCTTCTATAAAGTGATGTTTAGACTCTATAAATGATTTTAATAGCTATCTAATTTATTTATGTTTATTTTCCTTTTTTATCTATAAATTATTTATTTCCACTCATAAGCATCGTTAACTTTCAGTCCTAAAATCTTTTAAAGAGTGATAGTGTTAAGAATTTATAAGATTTGACTGTTTTAAAGATAACATAATGCAGAATTAAATTTATAAATTAGCTTATAACCTTAGAGTTTATTATTTGACTATTTTTAATGTCTTTGCTAATCTTATTAGTTAATATTTTTATCTAAGTAGCTATTTAAATTCTTTTTATAGCAAACTCAGTTATCTGCTTACCACTTATATGGATATGTATGGGAGAGGAATAGGGATTAAAAGTAAATTCTTATAAAGATTATCTAAAAATTGATATAAGCAAAATTAATTGAATTCTTTGTTATGCATATAAGTATTGGTTAGCATAATCTTATAATATATAGCCATTTACTTTTATAAGATATTATTTAATAGATTTTAACTTAGCTATTTCATTAAAAATATGCTTTGATTGTCTAATTTAAATAATCTTAAGCAAAACATTAAATAACCTATTGAAAATCTAAATCAGTTAGTTATCATTATTCCTACTTATTATTTGTAATTTATTAGCCGTTTTTATCTTTTTAGTCTCTCTTAATATCTCATCTATTTCTTCCTTATTTAGCTTTTAGTCTAATTTATTCATGACATATTTGAACTAATTATAAGAAATTAATCCACTTTCAATTCTATCCAAAAATTTAAATGCTTCAATTAGCTCTTTTTCTGTTTCTGTATTCTTCATTTTTCTCGTCAGAAGACCAGAAGAGTCAGAAAAGTTAATAATTCTATTACAATCAACATCAAGTTCATTAATAATTTCTTATTACTCATCCTCAGTCGGATTCTAACCTAAAGATCTAATAACAACTACTAATTCTTTGTAGTAATAGAACATCTTAATCTTTATGAAAAACTGAAACTATCTTGAATTCAGCTATTTGAGCTTCAGTTAGCGAATCACACATTTCTATATATATTTATTCAAAAAAACATTTAGCACTTAATCTATGACAAGTTAAAAATTAATAAAGATATATGAAGCAAATTGAATAGACTCCTACTAATATAAAAAGGACTAAAGCTTTTATATATAAAAATGATATAAAATGATATTTATAGAAAGCTAAGCTTTTATTAATCAAACCTTTCAGATACTTTTATATTTCTCATATTAAATGAAATTAATGCTCTTCTGCATATCCTTATACCCTATACTTCCTTATCTTTCTAATTAAATTGATGTATTAAAATTATAATTCTAAAGAGTTTCAATTTCTGTTTCTCTTTTGATTCTAAGCTTTATTTGAGAATCCTATTTTTGCTTCTTGGAAGTTAGTTATTTATAAATTATAAAGCTAGTTATAGCCTTACTTAATTAACTATCTTTGCTGAGATTCATTAACTTAAAGAGTGGGGAAAGGAGATTGGATACAAAGAATAGAGTTAGTTAGTAAGGTAAAAGAGAAGTTAGTAGATTTTAACTTTAAAGTATTGAAATAAAATTTAAAGACATTATTATATAAAATGCAGGTTACTATGAAAGCAGTGACTTGGTCTCGTGATTCTCATGGACTTTTTGATTATGAATCAAGAAACGTTCATAAATCTTCTCTAAAAGCTTCACATACTTGTAAATTAGTAAGACTGTAAAATGATATAAAAATAGTAGACTAGTTTGAAGAGAAAAATCTCCCTGAAGATACTAAATTTCTCACTTAATTAAACTTACAAGAAGGCAATTTCAGTATTAATATGGTTTAAGATTCTAATGGTAATAAGTAAAATATTGAGAAAGTTTGACTTGTTGTAAGATCGGTGAAGTCAATTAACGGAGTAAAAGGATATAGACTGGCTGAGGGTGATGTCATAAAACTAGGAAGAGTAAAATTTAGAATAAGAGAAATTTAGGGTGAAGAGAAAGAAAAGCTTGGAATTCCACCACGGCCATTGAATTCCATAGTGTAATTTGCCCTTGGTACTGAAACTGAAGTTCCAGTTTCAGAAGAAAATAGAAAATTTTCTAAATAAAATTAGAACAAAAGTGAATTCATTCATGCTTTACCTTGCAGAATTTGTTTGGAAAATTCTTATGAAAGAAGCAATCCTCTTATCTCTCCATGCAAATGTGCAGGTACAATGAAATACATACATCTTAAATGTCTATAGTTGTGATTAAAGAATCGTCTCACTACTAGATAATCTGAAAATTCCATTTCTTTCTATTGAAAAACCTTGGATTGTGAGCTTTGCAAGAGAGCTTTTCCAAACTCTGTAGGTTTAGAAGGAAAGGTAATCGAACTTTTGGAAATTCCAAAGCCAGACTCTTAATATATAATTCTTGAAGCTCTATGTAGAGATAAGAATAGTTCTAGAGGTATTCATGTAATAAGTATAAACCTAAAAAATAGTATTAAGCTTGGAAGAGGTCATGAAACAGATGTGAGGATTAGTGATATCAGTGTCTCAAGATAGCATGCAATGATAAGAATATATAAAAAGTAAGCTTTTATTTTAGTTAGTTTTACTTGGAAGACACTAACAGTAAGTTTGGTACTCTTATATAAATTAAAAGACCAATAGCTTTGGATATGAAAAACTAGATCGCCACATAAGTAGGAAGAACAGTCATAACATTTATTTTGAAAAAGCCTTGAAATTTCTTGCCAGGATGCTTTCGCTCTAGTCATGATGAAAACGAAGTTCAACCAAAAGATGTTCTATCAGTGAATTAAGGAATACCTTTAAGCACAGTTGAAGTATCTAAATAGGAAAATTCAAACAATTTATTACATAACCATCATGAACTAGGCAAAAACTCAAGTTGTGAGGAAGAAGATTTTCAAGTTGAGGATCTCTAAATTGACGAAGCATTAGACGAAGAAAACTAGCAGGCTTAGATTAATCTGAATAACGCCATAAACAGAGAAAATATAAATAACGCAATAGCTGAAAATAACGCAGTTATAGGAGAAGTTTAAAGTAACATAACGGAAATCAATTAAGATAGCTTTATAAATAATACTGTAGAACAGCAAATTAGCAATAATGGCAAACCAAGTAGTGCTCCCAAGTCAGTGCAGTAGTGATTTTTTTTGTTAAAATAATTTTAAAATAATTTTATTTATTAAACCTCTTTTATATCTCATACCTTTAATACTCTCTTGTACTACTATTATTGCTTGCTTATAACTTATTTATTTTAGTTTTAAAACTTGTTATTAAAGTAAAGGTAAGTAAAATAGCTTAAGCAAATTATTTACTAATAAATTAGAATTTATATCAAATGTTTAAATAGTTAAAATATTGAGGATCAGGGTATTTTTAGCTAGATATGAATGGTAAAATAACTAAATTGATTTAATAATAATTAATTAGAATATCATAGTTATTGATTAAGCTTTTTGAAGCTAAATACTTTGTAATTTAATGTAAATTATCAATAAAAATTACTATGGTTAACTGCTCTTTAAATCATTTTCCTATCTTTAATTGATCTCTACTTTAATTGAGTAAATACAAACAGCATTATTTTTAATGATTTCTTAAGAAAATTATTTTTATACTACTTTCTATAAAGTAAAACAACTATAAGATGAGATTTGCAAGGAGAAAGATTAGGCTTTCATTAAATGTTTTTACAAAATAATTGGTAATATTTTAAAAGGATATTATGTTCCTTAATTGTTATAATGACTTGAAAGATATTCCTATATAAATACAAATTCTTTTAGAGTTGTTAAATTACAAGAATTTTGCTTTAAATTAGCATTAGTTTGTCTTAAAATAATAAAGGAAGTGGAATAATTTGAATGCTGTCTAAATTTATATACTTTTAAGTATTTTTCTTAGATTTAATTAACATTCCTATTTGCTATAAAACAACTCTAGGAAGTAACTAAATTTAAGATAACTAAATATCTAATAATATAAGATACTTTCAAAAAATATAGGAAAGTTATTATGTTCTAGTTTGAAGTCAACTAGGAGAAAACAAGAAACATAATTTATGCGAGATAAATGATTTAATAGGATTCAATAGTATTATATTTATGCTATATATGGTCATAAAAACTTTATTATAATTCCAAAGTTTATTAATTATCAAATTATAAAAGTTGCTAAATGAAATAACTTAAAAATATTGCAAAAGATAATTTAAATAAATAATTCAAATCAAATTAATAAAATTTAAAATAAAGCTAAATAATAACTACTTATTTCAGCAAGTAGTTGCTACTGAATATAACACAATATTAATTTAAAATAAGCTCTATAAAATTTCAAGCACTACTAGAAAATTTATGTTTAATATTTAACGCTGATATAATGAATGTAATAGTCATTAATTGGATAGAATAAAATTAAAAATCAAAATATTATTAGAATTTTGTAAATAAAAGTAACCAATTTTCAAGATTAATAAGAAAAGCATCTATTTAATTCTATACTTAGAATGATATATTATTTTCTTTAAATGCATAAGATTATTATCCAATTATTTGATCAGGAAATATTTCTTTTTCTTTATTCAAAAATACTTATTTGTGCTGCTAATATTTTACTTTAAATTTTAAGAATTATTTTCCTAATAAAAGGGAAAAATAAAATAGAGCATTGATTTTCTAATGTAATGATAATAATAACTTACTTAGAACTTGATTATAAAACTGTAAGGCATAAGTAATATCATTATTAATCTTTGTTATGAAGAACTTCGTTAAAAATATGAACTAATCTATTCTATCTCTATGTTCTAATTATTATTTCTATTTGCATTATATAAATCAAGCATGATATTTGCAATTTAAACTGAGAAGCTAATTTCAGTATATTAAATAAAGAAAGTAGATAATAATTTAAAATGCTTATTTATTTATAATCCACATTTCAATCTTTAGTAAGAGGCATTAAAATTTAACTTAAAAATTAGCATTTAGTAAGAAATAATTAATAAAGTAAAATTTTTTAAATATAAATTAATACTAAATGATTATAGCATTGATTTACCCTAAATTTTAAATAATTAACACTTAATTTCATTAATAATCTAATATTTCTAATATACATACAACTTTGTTGTTTAAATTTGTTAACATTTTTTAATTTAGCCTCTAAAGTATTTAGAAGTTAGCGGGAGGAGGTTAAAATACCTCCAAGAACGCTAAATATTTAATTTTGTTTTGTTTTATATACTAACAATTTCAATGTTTTAGAGATTATTTTCCTTATATATAATTATAATATTCAAGTAGAATATCTAAAGCTATAATAAAATCTAATCTTGAGATGATATCTTGCTCAAACTTTTCTTTATAAGCCAATTAATGTTTTGCACTTTTAACTAAATTAAACTTAAGCTATTTTCTCTATGCTTAATAAAAGGAATTTAATATATTAGATTACAGGTATTTTCATAGATGAGCTTATATAGTTATTTTAAAGCTAGAATACTTTTTATATAGCTTATGAAAGCTAATAAAGCATTTGCTTTATTATATAATCTATAGATATATTTTAATATGAATTAGAATTAATAAATGTGTATTTTTCCTATTAAGTACAGTCTAAATTACAAGCTTAATTGCAAATTTCATAATCTTGAAGAAAAATTATTCTGGAAATATATTAATTTGGCTTGAAACTATCAGATAAACTACCAACTTTAAGTGAAAAATAAAATGATAATAAATATAAGCATTATTCAATATTTCTATATCTACTTGACTCTAATATCATAGTTTGCATTTTATCATTCCAGGTTTAAAATATTGAAGAAAAATGAAATAATTATTGCGTGTTTGTTTAAAAGAAAATAATTTTAGTCTGAGATAATTTAATTTGCTAACTCAATACTTAAATGATAAATATTAATCTAACTCACTCTTGGTAATGATGCAGCATCATGTTCTTAACATATATTTTATAGATTTTTAACTATTTAAATTAAAATTAATATTTTATAATAGGCCATTATTCTTTAACCCCATTCTATGAAATATGCTGCATTAAAAGTCTGATAAATTTAGAAGAGCTTATAAATAAATGGAAAGCAAGATTAATGTTGATAAAAGCTGTAGAAGGAATAAGGAGAGGTTAAATAAAACTATTTTTTATGGAATGCCTTCTTTACTGGGTAAAATTGTTTAGACTAAGTTTGCGAAAAGTTGGCCTGAAAGTAAAGATCTACCCAATATTCAAGATAAACTACCATAAAATATAGATAATAATTTTGAAGTTTTTAACTTGGGAAATATATTTTAGATCGGAAAGAAACACCCAAGACAGCAACTCGATTTTGAAATTAAATCAATAATGAGGGTATCAAAATGTCCTCATGCTAGCAGTAAACATTACGCTAAAAATATGTGCTCTGTTTGCTATCACAGAATGAGAAAAATGGACAAAGAAATAATTTGTGGGCACAAAGATCGAATAGTATTTGCAAGAGGTATGTGTAGCTCGTGTTATTATCATATGTCTCAATCCTACAAAAGAAACAAGGGATTATGATATTTTAAATTAAAATGCTTTTTTTGCAATTTTAAATAGATTTTTATCGTAAAATTACTTTTAAGAATATTTGAAGGCTCATTAAATGTTTTATTCAAGTATCTGAATTTGTACTTTTTTATTAACTTTGCGCTTTCAGTTTTAATTGCAAAAGGCAAATCTTATCTATAAAAATAATTATTTCTTATTAAAACTTCATCAATCAAAGCAATTACTCTTAAGTTAACTGTGAGCATCAGATACATCAAATTATTTGCACTTTAAACGTTATTAAATCAACTAAAATATTGTAAATTCTAAGTTCCTAAATTTGTAGCATCTAATGAATATAGTTTTAAGTTTAAAAGATAAGCATTATAAGTAGTTTTATTTAAAGCTTCATAAAGTAGCTAAGTATGGAAATTTATTTAATTTTAGCTTATGAGTTTTAATTTGATTTGAAAGCCAGAAATTAATATAATTTATTAGATTTATTTCAAATCACTTTTAAATAATATAAACCGCGGAAATGTAAAGTCAAGCCTTTGAAATCAAAATACTTGAGTTCCAGCACTTTGTGTTCGTTTTCAAGAATATGAGTAAAATAAATCCGAAAGGAAAAATATCTCTTTACTGAAACCAAGACGAATAGGGAATTTCGGCATGTATTCAAGATAAATCACACTGTATGATAAGTGAAGGCTTTATATCTAAGCAATGCTTCGAAACAATTTAGATGCATGATTTAAGAATTACAGTTGATATAGAGTCTATTATTCAAGTTATTAAACTAGTTCAAAATTCTCAAAAGTCAGAAATTTCTATGCGATATGAAAGCAGTTCGAAACTACTTATTTTCACTCTCTTAAAGCAAATAAACAAAAGTAGAATCTTGAAAACGCATACCATTCCTACCTTTGAGTATGAAAATATCAAATCAGAAAATATAGCCAATGGTGATGTTATTTTTTAACTATAGACAAGCGACTGAAACTGCCTTATTAATAGCTTGAAATAGAAATATGCAAGGTAATTTGTGGTTTCTTGCATATTCCCTCCAAAGGGTAACTAATATGCAATAGTCGCGTGTCCCAATGTTGAGTCTAATAGACAGATTTATTATTATCTAAACTAGTCAGCAATTAATGAATGAAGTGCAAGCAAAGAATGTTGTCTTCAATGCAAATTTGCTTTTCTTGAAATGACTTCAGAAAATACAGGAAGCACAGGAAAGACTCTTGTAATAGTAATAGAAAAAGAATAGATGTTTGTTTAGCACGAGTTGATAGATTCATACGTGATATTTACATTTGGCAGTGTAATAGACTAATGATAAAAAGATACCTTTTGTTGGTGCTTATAAAATTAATAATAATGTCGTATTTTAAAATTCACATTAACATAATTTAAAAAAGTAAAGTAATATAATAATAACTATACCTTTTGCTTTAAATCTATATAAACAATTTAAACTATGATAAACCAAATTTTCAATTAGCGATTGCTTCAAGTCAATTTGGTCTACTTTAAAAGCATTTAATATAAAAAAGTACTAATTTAAATAATTAACTGAATATATACGATAAACTATTCTAACTAGATATTTATTTTAATTTAATTAAGAAAGAAAGAAAGAACAGAAAACATAGAGATTATTAGACCTATTGATATTTTAACTAACAAATATAGTTAAAATAAATCCTCTTATTTTCATATAATATATATGTAGATATCTCTACCATTTATAACCTAAGTATTTCCTTAAGTTTATTAAAGAGTTTAATTTTAACTTTTAATTTTTAGTTGACTAATAAAATCGAAAATTCTAGTTATATTAATAATTTGTAATTTATATGAATATGTTACTGCAAGTAACTTTAAGATGGCAACATATTTGATAATATTGCTAAGTACAGCTTTAGAGAAATAAAAGTAATATAATTTAATTAACTTATATATGCAACTATAATATATATAGCTATATATCTATTGTTAATATTATAGATCTATTTTTAATCATACACTATAATTTGGTTTGAATTATTATTTTATCTATAATAGAATTCTCAAAAATTGTTGAGGAAATACTCTATTAATTTATTTAATTAAGTTCTAGATAAATAACTCATTTCTCGTAAAAAGACTTAGAAAGAGATCTAAATAATTGAAATGGCTGTGTTTTAGTTTATATCTATTTAAAATTAAGAGTTACATTCTTATAAAATAAATATTTCAGCTTTTATGTATTTTTTAACAAAGTGCTAGCATAGAAGCTTGTTAGTTAAAGAAATTAATTATAGTAGCTGTTATTTAAATTAAAGATATTCAAATTAAAGATAGAGAAAGAGAGTATCTTATAACCTTTAAACTTAATTAATGATATTCTTGAAGCATTAACGAATTATTGTGGAAATGCATAATAAATTGTAGTATTTTATTGAATAATAATACTAAATAAGAAAAACTTAACAATGGGATGAATTTAAAGACTTTATCTTTATAAATAAAATAATAATATCTGAATGAAAAAATTAGATTGTCTTATCAAATTCATTGGAAAATAGAATAAGAGTTTTTTTCCTCTTTAGGAACATGAATGCTTAAAGTATTTGTGCTTTTTTCAAATACCTCTATATAGTTCTTAGGGTTTTTCATTGCTTACATTGATTTGTTTATCGCTATTTATCTTCCCCATTAGTTTTTTATCTAGAAGCTGCAACACAAACTATTGCTTGTTTAGTTTATTAAAACAAGTTTATATCTAGTGGGTGGTTTTCTTGATCTCCCTAATTTTGATATTTCCTAATTTTTAGCTTTAATCTTAGATTTTGAATCTTCAATCTATTCCTTTTACTATGCAATAGAAAGTTCCAAAGTGCCAATAATTTCTTAAGACTCATCCTTTAATTCAAAGGTATGCTCTTAAGCGCTTTTCATAACTTTTGTACTTCCAATAATTTAATCATTTTCTTTTATACTAACAACAATAAATTCTTCACTAGTTTCTAATTCTATTTCTTTGTTGAGTTGTACAGCTTTTTCGTTTACTTCTGCTTAATATTCTATTTCTTCATCGTTGAGTTGAACTTTTGTTATTTTTACTTGTACTTTGTTTGAAATTTACTGCAACTATGATTCCAATTATCCTACTTCTGCTTCTAGTTTTTATCTCTGAATAGTTTATTTATCTGGGAGATATTTGTTAAGTAATTGCTATTACACTCCATCTACCAAAATTCCAAAAGCACAGTTGGAGCCTTCAATGATAGAAATAAATGTGAAATTTTCCTAATTTAAGCCTAATTCTTTCGCTTTATTTGAAAGCTCTTCTACTAGCACATCTCTTTTTTTTGAATCATTCAAATCAGCATTTAAGCACTAGACATAAAGAAGCTTAATAGGAGGAAGCACAGAATCATGGCACTTAGATGAGATAAAATAGCCATTTCTAACAAGATAGACAAAGCCTCCTACAGCCAATGTACCTAAACCTAGTCATGACTTGTAGGAAACTCTTCTTAAGCAATACATTTTTATTTGAAATCAATTAAATACCTTAATTTAATATCCTAAACCTTTTAATTCTTTCTTCAAATCTCTCACTATTTACATAGAGCAGCTCTAAAAGAAGGAATAAAGAAGTCACAGCTTCTAGTAAGTAAAAGGGTTAAATATTGATATCATTAGCAAGACTAAAATAATTTGATTCTACTTAAATAAAAAGTAAGTTGTATCTATAAGCTAATAATAGCTATTCTTATGCTTACCTAGAAGATTATTAATGAATATTATATGACAGTGTTAACTTTTGAAATAGCAATACTAAGAAATACTAAACTTATCTTTTATTATTTTTAAATCAATTTAAAGGAAGGCAGAAACAGTAAATATAGAGGTTAAATTTCTAACTAGATAAATATATTTTAAAGGGTATATCTAATTTCTCTTTTTATTAATAAGCAGTGCTTATATTTAATAGCAACAAATTTGAAGAGGTAAACACTAAATAAGAGATAAATATTATTTTGTAAATAAATTAAGAAAGAAGCAACTAAATAATTAAGAGAAAGAAACAAGGGAATGTGGAAATGAAATAGGTAATAATATCTTTATCAGTAAGCAAATAAAATGTTCTTGTATTTAGATTTTTTATAATTTTATTAATTTTGCTTTAGATTTCTCCTGATAAAAAGTATTTTAACAATGGAGAGATTTATAATTTTATATATATGATATATCTTATTATTAGCATCATTTCTCTGCTGCTTTTATTTAAATATCATACTTAGTACTTTATAGTTTAAAGTTAGATATTCAGCATATCTTAATTTGATTAACTTTCTTAAGCAATGTCTTAAAAAGAAGATTAATAATATGATAAGGTGCAAATGCTAAATGGTTATTGAATTAAGAGAAAGAAAGAGAAAGTTAGATTACTATAGAGTAAAGAAATGTTGATTACATCTATTTATAAACCTACTAATTTTAAGTTTCTTCTTTACATATAATCCAATCTTATAATTTAAAAGTATATATACATATAAATATAATGGAGAGACATTAGGTGCTTAGCTATTTATTTATCTTCTTTTACTCAACATAATTCTTATATTTAGCAAGGTTGAAATAAATTCCAAAGTTTGTTTACTTAAACTTTTTGTATTTAATCTATATTATATAGAGAATAAAGAGTCAATAGTTAAGTAGATTTACTAAGCCAAAGCCATAACAATATAGTAACAATAGCTATAAAATAGATTTAAACTATTTATAATTAAAACTAAATCCATTTACTATATTAGTAGTTTATTAGAGCTCTATCTTTAGAAAACTACATTAGTTTAATTATATAATTAAATGAAACAGGTAAGGAGGAACTCATAATTCTAAAAAAGAAGAACATTCTTCTTTTAAAAAAATAGAAGAAAGGATAAGCTTTTAATTTCTTAAATTACGCTCTTTTATATAATTTAGTAAAAAATAAGAGATAGGGAAAACAAATAAATAAATTAAGAATTGCTTTTATAATTCATTTAAATTAAAGTTCCTTATAAGATACACTTAAAAAGGCTAGCAATTTAAGATAAATGCTTACTTTTTAAAGAAATACAAAATATAAATAATAACTAGCTTAATTATTAAAAATAACTCTAGTTGTATAAGTATAATAGCACTTTATAATAGTTACTTATAAAACTAGTTTTATTGTAGTTCACTTTAAGAAGACAGAAACTTTACAAAGTATTTATTTTATCTATCTTTATTTTTTGCATTTAACTAATGTTGCATAGCTTTCTTCATTACAATTATTAAAGGCGAAATACTAAAAGCCAAGGAAATCCTAGTAACCAAGACCAAAAAATAAGAAGAATTTAAAGGGTAAGTATAATTGAGCATTTATAGATAATTAAAGTAACTTAAGCTCTTTATCTTAAATGTTTGCTACTTTTTATCCAAATAAATTTGGCTAAGCAATTTATTTCTTTAGAAAAATACATTTTAATGATTACATATTCAAACATAATTAGAAAAATAGAGCTAAGCTTATTTACATAATATAGGGGTATAAGTATTTATTAGATTATTATTTTAATTAACCATAATTTTAAAAAATACACCTAAAGTTAAAGAATACGAATAAAACTACATTTACTCTTACTATTTACATTAACAGTTTATTATAAGTTACTTTAGTCAATTGTGACCATTTTAAAGGTAGTTATTTTATAAAAAGGAGCTAAAAATAATAATTGGCATTATTGGTTTAATTAAAGAGACTATCTGATTTGACCTTCTGATATGATATAAATGCGTAGCTTAAATATAAGCAATTTTATTAATTTTAAGTAAATGGAAAATAATTTATTTGAAAGACTATTGCTTGATACAGTTAGGATTTTAAGTAGTAATATAGAATTTATACTTTTATATGATCAATCTCTATAAAAATTATTGAAGAGAAAAATAAATGTAAATTAAGCTCTAGTTTATATAGCAATTTTAAAGAGTAAATTTTATTAATTTATTAATAAATCAGAGTCAAAAGCAAATCAAAATAGAATTGATATCTTCAAAATGTTATTCATTAAATACTACCTACAATCATTGCTATATTTCCTAATTAATATATAATTATAGATAAAATTATCAATATTTTTAGCTTTAATAGTTCTATTATAAATTTAATTTCAGTAGCTAGATCCCTTAAAAATAAAAATTATTACTAGATAAATAATTAACAATAATAGCTTAATAACTTTTAACTGCTTATACACTGTATAAATATAGATAAACTTCTTATGTAGAAGACAAAGAGAATGCAACTCTCAATAGCAAATATAGCAGACTATTTCTTGTAATTTCTATTATTTTAAGGAATTGCCTCAAATTTTCTTTTAGCTGCTTAAAATTTAAAAAGTATTTCTGTAGTCTGAATATAAGTTTACTTTCTACTTTCCTTTGTTGCTAATAAATAACATAACTAATTACCTGGAATACTTACTTATATTAAGGACTATTATAATAAGATAAATTAAAAGATATCCATAAAGTTATAGATATATGTGCTTCGATCATTAAAGTAATCTTTCAGAGTTTAGCTTAAAAGTATAAAAATGATATTTATATAGTGTATTAATGAAGTTATCGATAACTTAAATATTTGAAAGTGCTTATAGAAGATAAATTAGGTTTTTGCTTGTATAAAATGCTTCTTATGCGTTTAAAAGTAATTATTTACAACAAAGATAAGCTATCTTTTGTTAGAAAATACCTCTAATATTTGAGCTTTTTTTGATATACTCAATATAATCAAGAGAGGTAAAATATATTTCTTGAAAGACTAGAATTTTGGAAGCTTATATTTTGTTCGGCTTGGATTATTGAACTTAAAATAGTAATAAATGATTATGTAAGTATAGCAAAATACCTAATAATTCAGTTAAAAATATAAATAAATGAATGCCAAAGTACTCTTAATATAAAGTAAAAATATAATAATTAAATTTATTACCTTCAATCCTATTATTAGCTAGTTAATTATTCATCCTTTTCGCTATTTTGATGGTATTTGTTATTTAGCAACTATTAGGTTATCATACTGTTCATATTAAATAAATCTTAGGACTATGATCGTTCATAATCATTTTAATAATTGAAATGCATTTATATCTTATGAATTGTTCAAAGCTTGCTTACTTATACTAAAGGTAGATTTCTTTGCTAAGGAGATAAATTTAATCAGACAAGTTTAGAATATCATGATATTGAAAAAGCTTTTAATATTAGCTTATATTTATATTTAAGGCCTTCATTAAAACACAATGAATATTAACTTGATAGAAACCATCAATACTCATCTCTTTCTTACTCCTAAAACTTATTAAACTTACTCAAGCAACTTATTTTATTTTAAGAATTAAAATAAAAGATGGAATTAGCTTCACTATGCTTAAAAAATAGAAACAGCTAAAGTATATAAAAAGTTTTTACTTTCTAGAGTAACTCCAAAAAGACTATAAGTCTTATTCAACTACCTATATTGTTTTAACTTACTCTAGCAAAATTCTTAATTACTCATATAACTAAATCCTAGCCTAATTTTAGCTTGTTGACAAAATCTAGCGCTTCCTTGTGCTAAACTTTTATTTAAGTACTTTTTAGGCTATTTTAAAGGGAAAGTTTTGTTAAATAAATTAGTTTATTTTGACTGGAATAATAGAAATAAAATTTAGTTGTAGACACTTATAAATATTAAGACTAAACTTCAAGATAAAAAAAGAATAACTAAACTATAAATAGCTAGATTCATAAGGGAAGCTAACCATTATAAATTAAATTATCATTGAAAATGCCCTAATTTGTATCTTTCTAAGCATCTAAAATTTAAAGTTTGTTGAATTGAAAAGAGTGACTGATATAAGCGAGTAATTTTAAAATATTTAAGGGATGTAAAAGGCTAATGAAGAGCTTTCAATATAGTAAAATTTAGAGATATAACAATTAATTTAAATAATTAGGAGAGATTCCTTAGGATTTAAGCAATAAATTGCAGTATTTAGCATAATTATAGAATTAATTTATATAGAAATTTACATTATATTATTTTATTTGAAAGCTTGAAATTTAAATAAAAGAAGCCTTTTAAATGGGTATTTAAAGAAGCTGACATAGTTGAAATAAAATTAAAAATGAAGGAAACAAAAAAAAGAAACAACAAAACTATTTTACATTAAATGCCAAGCTTGCTGTCTTGAAATGATATTCTTGAGTTTGGGCCGAGCTGGCCTTTATCTAAAAAGCTACCAAATTTGCCTAGAAGTAATTGCGAAAAGGTTGAAGAAGAGCAAAGGCTCTAAAGTGTTGGAATTAAGAAGTCTAATAAAAAAAGAATAGGACTACCAAAATGTGGACACAACGAAAGTGAAATTTACGCTCGAGATGTTTGCTAAAAGTGCTATAATAAGCTTTACAATAAAGTTTCAAGAAAGGGAAAATATATTAGGTGATAAATAAAGGACAATTTTTTCTATTTCATGATCTTAATTAAATTTAGACTTAAATCTTTCTCTCCTATTTTATTATTCCTAAATCCTACCTGCCTAACCTTTATGCATTGCAAAATATCATATACTTAGCTATTTGTAATTCAATATTATTATGATATATTAATCTCTAGTTTAGCTATAAACTCTTTTTTCATGGTATTGAAACTCTAAATTCTATTTGATAAAAATCCATTCCTGCTTTTGGTTTATGTCCTTAAAATATTAGCATATGATAAATCATAGACTTCGATCTACAAACTTTACTTAATAAAGAGAAAGAAATAGTAAATGGAGAAGCTTAGTTATAGGATTAAAATTACTTAGATGGGATGTAGCTTTAATTTCCTATGATTAGTTTTTTCTTTTAAACAGAGATTAACCTCACTATAGTTTATAAAAGACTTTATACAACTTAACTTTACTTTAAGACTGCAGTTTCTCTGCATATAATTACCTAAAATCTGAAGAATGTTACAGTGAATAGATAATTGAACAAATGTATAGCGAAGGTTTATAGACTATTAACTATATGAAGAAAGCTTAACAATTATTTAATAACTAATTCAATATTAAAATGGCTCTCAAAATAATACAAACAATTACCTTTTCCATTTAAATTTCCTAAGATAAATTATATAATAAATGGCTTATCTATAGCTTACTCTAAACTTAAGCTTAGTGTTTAACTTATCTATTTATAATAATTAACTATTTGTTAAATCTCTTAAGTAATTATATTATACAGAAATGTATTTGATTATTAGATTATTAGGGAATTAGCTTAGTATCTTCTTTACTAGAACTGAAATTATACTATTAGAATGTTAGATTTTAATCTCTATTAGTTAGTCATTATTATCATTTCTAACTGCTTAGTATGTTTTATTTATTAATCTTATCTTTGCTTTTCTATTAGCATAATTAGATCGTAACTTTAAAACTTGCTTTGTATTACTTAAATAATATATGAATTATTTAGATCTTAATAACCAGGAAATAAAAAGGGATAAAGGGTGTAATGATACAGCTAGCTTAGTCAGCAAAAATAAGAATTATTTTAATTTGAATTTTACTATTAATCAAGGCTAGCAAGTACAGACTTAGCTTAAATACTAAATATAATAAAATTAGTCTGGAGCTTATCAAATTATTTAGAGCATCTAGAAATTCTAAATCATACTTATCTAAGAAATTAATAATACTTTTCTTGCTTTACCTATTCTTTAGAACCGCATTAAAGCAATAACTAGAATAACAAGTAATTAAATCTAGTAAACTTACCCTATATATGAAGATTAATTTAATGAGGGCTATTTCATATGCTAAGAATATTCAGCCTAAAAGAAAGGAAGACTATTATCTATTATTACTATTTTCAAAAAAGGAATTCCTCATTTAAGCCTTCAGTTACATTTATGATGTACACTTTCTACCTTATAAACATTTAAATCTTAAATTTCTTCTAATGATAATGAGAATAATTTTTGAAGGTAAGCAGCATTGAGATACTGCTACTTGAATAAAAATAAACAAGTAGGAAGATACAAAATTAATATGATGATTCTTAAAAGTGATAATGATATAAAATAAAATTAGAAAATAATAATTTTAACTTAATTAAAGAAAACTAAACAATTAAGTTTTAATTTTAAAAGCAAAGTACTAATACAAAGTTTAGTTTTAATCATTATCTAATATTAGTTTAAGGCTATCTTTATACTAAATCAAGCTTTAATTAAAATGTTACATCCACTTTTCTAAATAGAACTCTTAAGTACTTTTATTGAATAAATATTTTAAATTATATAATAGTGAGATTAAAGTAATGTATAAAGTTAGTTGAAATAAGGAAAGAGTTGAAATGATAGAGAAGCAAGGTTTCATTTAAAATTTGTTTGCTAATTTGATATTAAAATTTATTTTAGCAAGATATTTAAGAAGTATTTCTAATTAAATAGTTAAAACTTACTTCGTTTATCAATTTATTATTAATAATAAACATAAGGAACTAATATCATAATTTTATATGAGTAAATCCAAAGAAAATATAATAATAGATATAATAATTCAAATTTACTTTAGAGTGAGGGATAAACTATGTGATGTCAAGTAATTGTATTAAAATATCTATTTAATGTTGAGATATTTTTGTTGCTATATAAATATTTGATGGGAGTTCTAATAAATTTACAAAAGAAATAGCTAGATATTCAAAGTTAATATTGATCAACAAATATTTATAATTTCTTAATATCTGAGATTCAATTAATCTAGTGTGAATTTTTAATAAAAAATTGATTTTTTTATTTACTCAATTCAATATATCTAAGAGTAATTAGAGCTTTTAAGTATAAAAATAGAATTATTTACTAAATTATATAAATTAACACTTTAATTTTACAAGTTAGTTGATACCCTATCACAATTTCTCTTCTACTTTGTTCTAAGTTCCTATATTTAAAATGCTCTTAAGTTCCATAATTTTTTTGTTCAGATTTTATTTTTATCCATTTATCTAAGCTCTATTAACTCTGTCTTTTTCTCTTAGGAAATTTATTGAAGAAGAAATTTTTAATATTTCTTATTTGAGAATCCCAATTATGAAGACTTATTAATAATCTTTTCAAATGAAGAAAGCCTAAAACAGACCAAGCTACAAAGGAGAGCTAAGAATTGTTAACTGTTTCTGCTACTTTTATACTTAAAGCTGTTAGTGCTTTAAATTTTGCAATCCATACTTATTTTATGAGGAAGATATTTAAGCAGGAATATTTTGGAAAACAAATTTCTCGTTCTTTTAAAAATTGCTTGGTAAGTTATAATGGTATTCTTTTTCAAAGTATTTAGTGCTACTTATAGATTTATCACTCTACTTTTTGATATAATTCTTTTCCTAAGAAGCTCTATATTGCTGTCTTTACAAACTTCCTTTGCTATTATTGGGCATCTAAATGACACTTTCCTCCAATATAAAATTTTCTAGTTAGCTGAGTCTTTATTTTTTATAATCATTCTAGACATTTACTTCACTATAAGAGTAAAGATCTTCTTAACCTCTTGCACTGCCTAATCCAGAGTTACCTGCAGTAGTTGTTTAGCTTGAGTATTTAGTATTAGGATTTAAATCTAGCAAAATGCCCTAAGATTTCCATTTATAGAAATAATAGTTTCTTTAGTTGTAATATCTTAAAATTTTACTTTTATACTTCAAATTAGCTGTATAAAGTACTTTTCTTATTTTCTCAGAGTCTTATATTTTTAGGTAAATTACCATTTGCTGCTTAATCTCTTAGGATTTTTAATTAATTATTTTTAAAAATTGATCGATATATTTGAATTTTAAGTTATTCTCTTTAATTTTCTAATTTATTATCATGTTCTAAATTTTTGCACTTTGAATATCTGAATAAGCTTGTTGCTATAAATTCTTAACTAAAGTTGTAAATAACGCATTTTAAGATCTTATCTTCTGCTATTATATCTCTAATTGGATTTTATTGTGCTTTTGTTGATTCTAAACTGCTATCTTCTCTAAATTAATTAACTGAAGCTCGTTATCTAAGGCTTTTCTTGTAATCTAAAGATCAGTAAGTTATTTTTCTGGAGTCTTAGATTCGAAGTCTTAGAGTATAGCAAAGGTTTGAACATATTAATTTGTTCTGATAGGTGGTGCAGTTTGTGTTGTTTTCACTTTCTATTCTAATGGTATTTTACTTTTTGGTGTTTAATTATTTCCTGCTTAAACTTCTTAGCTTTTACTTTTGGAAATTTCAGTTTGCGTAGTTTAGCTCCTAAAACTTAAAGTGCTTTTTTTTGGAGTTTCTTTTTCCTTTGGTGTTGAAGATGAATTTTCCAAATTTTTTTAACTTAGCTAAATTTTGTTCTAAATCTAGTTTTGATCCAAATCATTAATATTATTAACTTATTGCTATGTTGAATCTTTGATAGAAGATTCATCTGAATTTAAGTCTTCAATCATACTCAAGCTTTCTTATCTTTCACTTTCTTCTTCGATTGAACTTAATTCAAACTCTAGTTTTGATATTCTTCTAAACTAGTTTTATTAATTTCTGGCAGTTTAAACATCCTAAGGTGAAAAATCTAAATTTTGACTATTCTCATCTTTAAATCTTTCTCTATCGAAACTTTCAGAAAACTACTTTAAAGATTAAATTTCTTAAACTAGTTCTGAGACTTTTTCATCTAGACTTTAATTTTCCTTCATTAATTCCTCTTTTTTCAATATTTCTTCCTCTAGATTATAATTCAAAACTTGTACCTATTTTTGCAGAGTCACAACAAACCATTTCAAAAGAGCGTTTTCTTATTTAGCATCCTATAATTATAATGAGTAGATCTAAATTATAATTTTAGCTGTTTTTATTATTCTTTATCCTGAAATTTCCGTCATTTTTATTCAAAGGCTCAATTATATAAAGCCTCAGATGTATTGACACTGATTTTTAACGATAATTTTTTTAATTTTATAATAATTTATTAATTATGGCTTATCCTATGGGCAAAAAAGACGGTCTGGTGTTTGAGTATAAGCATCAGATAGAAGGCATTGCCCTACATTTGTCTAAACAATCCATCATAAACTTTCTATCTCTTCCTTTTAAGAAACTAACTTAAATATCAAGTAGCTTACTCAACAATAAGTAGATAGATATAAATACCTTTATTTAGTCTGCTAGAAAAATCATTTACTACAATTTCTTTTTTTGAGTGTAAATCTTAGAAAATCTGGATTTAGATAAGTTAAGGGATAAGTAGGGGTATAGAAGTCTAATATATAGCAAAGGGATTTATCCATTTAGTATCAATTGCATTTTACTATTTCCTTATTTAATTTTACTTTATCATACTTAGCTTAAGATTTTAAGCTCTTTAATATGTCTCAAATTAGATAAACTTTTAGCATTTCGAACTAAAATGGTTATCTCTACTTAAAAGAAATGGCATTAATTAATCTGCTTATGATATAAGAATTGGTAGTTATTAGTTTATATGAGTTTTTAATTCTAAATATGTAATAAATGGCTTAGTCGAAAATGGAATAACTCATTCAGATATATAAAACAAATGGAAGAATAGGATATAAAAAAGTAAAATAAGCGAGGTCCAAATCCCCTACTTCTAAAAATATTTTCTCTACACATACAAAAGTAACTAAATAAAGCAAACCCAATAAATAAAATCAGCTTTCTGGAAAATTGCATTGTAACAGCAAATAGAAGGTTTTAGACTAAAGTTTTGAAAATTATAATAATTAGCCTGAAGACATGGAATCATCAATCAAATAATAGGAATCTTAGTAGATAAGAGAGAATATAAGGACAATTAATAAATTACCTATCTTGCATAAACGTACTTTTTCTTAAGATCCTTCATGACGTCTAAATTGAGAAAAAGATATAGGAAAATTAAATTTTCTTACTGCTCAAAATGAAAATGTTAGAAGTGAATTGCTGGTTATATAAGAAAATGTATTGCAACTAGAAGCATAAGGTTTATATAAAAAGACTGCGGATTTGCTTTCATACGATAAGATCAAAACCTAAATCTCTTAATAACATATTGGAAAAGAAAACCAAATGGATGCTTTGATTGAGTAATATGAAAGAGAGTTAAAGGAAGAAGGGATAGATCCTGAACATTATGTAAAATGATAGAAGTAAATTTTTCCTGAATTTTCTATTTACTTATTTTTTTAATAATAAACATCTCCTTCATAAGTCAAACTAGGCTTTCTTTCAATATTCACTTCTCAAGGAAATGTTTATAATATATATTTAAATTTTAGTTAATCCAAATGTGTATTTTATAAAGAAGGATTTAAAAGTTTCCATTCATTTATAAATAATAGAAGAAAAAAGAGAAAAAGGAAGTAATATAGAAGAGAGTTATTATAAAAGTTTCAACCCAACTAAGTAAAATATTCAATTTTCTCTTTATTTTAATATTAAGTAATAGCTTCTTATTTAAGCATATGCGATTATAAATATTGCTCATTCAATAGTTTTTCAATTAAGATAATAAGCATCTTCTAAATTATAAACAAGATTATCTATATGCTAGCTTTAATTATAAGGATTCAATTATAAATTTCTTATAAGGATTGACTGTATTTAATAAGAACTAATGCAGTTAGAAAAACTAAAAAGACTTATGTGGAATATAATAGTGTATAAGCTAGCTTAATTTTGATTTAAATAAATTAGCCTAACCCGGAAGGAGAAAGAAAATTTAGATGACAAGACTTGCGAGTGCTAGGGCTCATAAAAAACTAGATTTAAACTCAAAAACCTTTATTAAGTGGTGATCGGTTAGACACCACAAACATTTTTTAATAATATTAACATTAATAAATTAGCCTAACATAATATAAGGAACAAATTAATTCTTAATGTATATCAATATAGTGAAGATAATTTATCTTCTATAATTTGATACTAAGAATGTAATTAAATGCTAATAGTGAATTAATTACTCTAACTTCACCAAATTTATATGCGTTAAGTTTTTTGTTACATTTACTTTTATAATTCCATTTATATAGTAACTTTCATAAATTAAAGGAGATAAGTAATAATTAAGAAATAAAAGAGAAATTATATCATTATAATAAAATTATTATTACAAAAGCCTTCTACAATAATACTTTTTAACTAGCTAGTATTTTAATATATCCTTTAGAAATTTTACTAAAAAGGTATATTTAGAGTAAGGATAGATAGAAATAAATTTAGGAGTATTTTTTAAAGTAAAAAGTAATGTTTACTTGCTAATTTACAAATGTCTATTTATAATTTAGAAATTTGTTTTAAACAAAATTAGAAGAGACATTGGAGCATTTATAAAATGCCTGCATAAGGATTATTTATTTGAATAGGTTGATTTTGTAAGTAAAGTGATGTAATTGATAAATAATAATATTGAATATTCTATTAATTCTAAATTATAAAGAGTTTCAAAGAGTCTCAAATGTTTTCAAGTGTTTTCACTCTTCCATCTTTGTAAACCTAAGAAAGATGCCAATCATCATTTTGGTCGAAAGTTAAACTACCCCAAGTTAAGAAGTAAAGCCATTTAGAATTGTCCTAATAACACTAATCAATATTAGGAACGGGTCCACATTCTGACAAAGCAACCATTTTCTACCATCCTGACAAATTTCCAAGAGAATAAAACATATTTTTATTACAGTCATAATTTTTAGAACCAGGATAACTATCATATCCTATTAAGTCAACTACATCATTTCCAGGATACCAATCAGATTCAGGAGTACTCCAGACCCAAATAAGGTTATTCAATCCATGAGTTTTAATAAATCGGTCTCTCATTATTCTATACAGCTTTTTGCAATCTTCATTCGATTTTGCACCCCACCAAAACCATTTTCCTCCAGCTTCATGTAAAGGTCTCCATAAAATTGGAACACCTGCATCTCTGAGTCTCTTTAACTAATTTGCTATGGCATCTAATGCACCTATTATAGCATTATATTCTGCAGTTCCTTAAGTAACACCTCTTGAAACATCAAAATTAGTGTTCCATGTATAAAATGTACTTGTTCTTTGATTTCCCCCCATTGGAGAAAACCAATGCCATTAGAAAGAAACAATTCCTTTTTGGCCAGTTGCGTAATACCAGTCAATAGCAGATTGAACTGTGCCATCGTCCCAAGGGGACCAATCTTCATGCCAAGGGTTATGGGGAGAATAATTCTGCATATCGAAAGCTCTCACAGAAGGTTATTTCTAATATTAATTATGAACTTAATCCCAAACATCAGAAGTAGAACCAGATAGCATATTACTATTCCAATGAGATTTAAGCCTATTAAATAAATCAGTTGCTGATTATGATGGATTTTCAGTTGTAAGACTATTTTCAAGTGGCTTTTGTAAAAACTCCTCGTTGTCATCATGTTAAACCAAAAACAATTCACATGAGGCCAGAGAGACTAACATTATCGAGATATAAAGAATTTTCATTATTAATTATGAATGACACTAAGTCTTTAAAGCCTATACTGGCCGCTCAACTCCTTAAACTAATTATTAATTAAAATTTAATTTAAAAGCAAATAAGATACTTTATCATATAAACTTATTCTCATTAATTTAAATTATTCCTTATACAAATAAATACAATCCTGCATTAAAATAATTTGAGTTTATATTTATTCTTCTTATACTATGCGTTTAATTATTTATCCTTTCTAAATTTTTTATTTTTTCATTTCTAAAAGTTTATTTTTCTTTTTATTATAAAAAGCATATAATATACATTTTTTAATTTTTTAAATAAAAATCGTATTTTACTTTAAATATATGGATTAAAAGTCATAGACAGTAAATTTATTATTGATCAAAAGGAATTTTAGTTTTATGTGGCTCTTTTGAATTTTTTTTCTGTTTTTCTTCCTTATTTTATTTTAATAAGTTAAATCTTTTGCTTAGTATTCTTTCTTAAAGTTGGTACTTCCTTTTATTCTAGTTTTTCATAAAATGATTTTCGAATCTTGGATAAAATTCATTTTTTCTCTATATATTATAAGCATTTTCATTGTCTAGTTGATTCCCAATTATATGAAAGCTAGATTTAGGTGAAATCAAGGCTTTTATCTGATTAGATATGTTTTTATTTTCGAATAAAATTTTATCAGATCGTACATTTTCACGAGAGAGTTTTCTAAGGCTTTCCTAAGAAGTATAAGGACGAGTTAAAAAAAACTCTGGCTGCTGTTTTTATATTACGGGAGTATTCTGCGACCTTGATTAAGCAGTGCTCACTCTACTTATCAAATTAGACTAGGTAAAAAATTAGTAATTAGGTTTAATTGATAGAAAATTCTAAGTTTTTAGAGTTTAAATATTTTACTATATTCATTTATCCAAATTTTCAGATTTAGTTTTTACCTTTCTTCTTGTATTTTTACCTTTTAAGTTTCCAGAGCGATTTAGCATCTGGAAACAATTGTAACTATCATTTTCAATGTTCTTTTGAATTTTGATACTTTAGTTCTGAACAAGCATGTCTAATAGTCTTTTGGAGATTAATTTAGATGATATATCTTTTTATTTCTTTCCATCTTCTTATAATTAGTCTCCTAACTATTTTTTTTTATTCATCAAAGAGGTGCTAAACTATTATTAATCTCGCTAATAAATATCAAAAGCTAGATTTTTGAGATGACTTCAACCTTGAGTATATAAAATTCTGCTTTTTAGGTCTTTTCATATAACTTTGTATAGTATTCCCTTTCTACTACTACATTTGCAGGATGTGAAATAAGGAAGCTAATACAGACATTCATAACCTCCAAGCATTGAGTACTTGATAGCAATATGAGTAACTATCTCTTTATCCATCACTTTTTTACATCTCTAAAATATTAAGCCTTACCTAGAATTCTCCCTCTTTTACGAAGTAAAAGTACTATGAAGTTTCTCCTTCATTGAAAACATATTAATCTCTTCTTATCTCAACCATTTAAAAGAGATATTTGAAAACGAAAAGATGCTTTTTATTTAGATCTTTGAATATGTTAATGTTGACAATAAAGTCAATAAGCTCATTTACAGTTTGCTAATCATGCTCTTATAAAATTTCTGTATAGCTTTACTTGCTTAAAGCAAGGAAATAGCAATCTTATAGACACTTAATACTAGCAGCTCTAGTTGAATTTGAAAGAAGAGCTTACTCTCCAAAACTTTAGCCCATTCTAATTATATCCACTTAATTGAATTCACATATTGATCTAGGATCATTTAAACTAGCATTCACAAAGACCATTTAGTTCTAGTACTTAATTTCATTTCATTTGTTCAAAATAAGCAACTAAATCTCCTTTAAGATATCATGATCTTTAAAAATTAAACTAACTAAACTTAGTCTAAATAAATATGATGAAGATTTAGGATTCAAAATCTTTCCAGCTAAAAATCTTTTAATTCTTCTATTAATAATCCTATTCACTACTTTATTCATAAAGTTAGGATATTTCTAAATATTTTTAAGACTAATTAAGCTTTGTATTATTGATTGCTTCTTCATTTTTTCCTTAAAATGAAATTCTATTTGGCTTCTAATTTACTTTCTGAGTTCCTAGCAGTCAAAATCTTGATAAATTTTATTATCAGGTTTGCAATACTAAGAAGGAAGAACTAAGTTTACTTTCTTCTCCTTCTCTTCTTCTAACAACATCATTTCATTATTTAATTTCGTTCTGTCAAGTCTCCTTACACAAGAATTCATTTTAGGTATATCTTTTGGAAGTAAAACTGCTGCTTATCCTAGTAAAATAATGTAGAAATTATCAGGACCATCTCCATAATGAAAAAGGAAGTTATTTTTAGCGCAATACACAAGAAAAGCATGCTTGCATAATAAATACAAATGCTAGTTCTTTCTTTACCTTTTTAGCTGTCTGAACAAAGGGATTTCTTTTAATGTTTTCTAAATAAAAAAAATATCATCTTTCTCCCTTTTTTAAGGCTGGGTTATCAAAATATGGATTATTCTTTATACTGCTTTTAGTTATAACGAACTTTTTTCCATTTTAGTTTAGTAAATTTATTATAAATATTTAGACACTGAAATTATCTAATTTTCTTTATATTTATTATAATTTAGATTACTTTAGCATCAAATTATGTAACTTTAAATACTTTTTTTAACTTTTAAGCCATCATGCTTAGTATCTAAAATACTTAACTTAATAACTTGTTTTACTTATTTAACTACTGAGTTTATTTAACTTTATATATTGTATTAAGTAAAGCAGATTTATCTTATCTTAATGGCTATGAATATTTAGAGAGATTTAGTTCTAATTACTTTATTAGAATATCTTATTAATTGGATTAGAAATTTAAGCCTCTATTTCCTTAACCTTTAATTATCTCTCTAAGTTGTTTCTTAATCAACTTCTTTTTCTATTGGGTAGCTTTATCCTTCTTACTTATTTCTATTTATGCCTTCAATACTTCTTCATTTAGCAGATTTTTAAGTAAAATCTTACTCTTTCTTAAAATATTAAGAGAGAACATTAAATATTAAAGTAGTAGGATTATAAACGAATAGGATGGTGATGTGTCTTATAAAGAAGCATGGAATAAATAGAATCAGTTGTACTTTTGAATAGTAGAAGAGGAATAAAATAATGAGATGAAATAGAAATAAGAAATGGAGCTAATAATGATGCAAGGGACTTAAATTTAAATGCTATATTTCTTAGTTTAATTTAAATTTAAATATGAATTAGATTATTAGACGGGAAAATTAGAAAAGATCCGTATTACTTTATTATTTAAAAGGAAGAGGAAAAGTGCTGTATATAAAAAAGTAATATGAAGCAATCTTAGAAAGCAAGCTAAGTAAAAGAAACTAAGGACATGAAAGATAGAAAATAGCCTGAGAGAATCGAAAAAGTACTTGGATTAAACTTCCCTGTAACTAGAATGTAAAAGTTTTTGAGAAACGAAGTAGGAGGATTTGATCGCATTAGCAAAAAAGCAGCAGCTGGTTTGGCAGCGGTGATTGAGTACATTAACGATAAAATATTCGACAACGCCATTGATATCAGCGCTTAAAAAGCAAAGACCGAAAATTTTAGAGTTAAATCGGATCATGTAGTAAAAGCCATCGTGTCAGATTAAACTCTATAGGACATCCCAGAAAAAGCTCATTTTAAAGGAAATAACTGTGAATGGAAAATTGACTGGCTTGATCATTGGAAAGGACAAAGGAAGGAAGCAGATAAAGTAAGAGCTCGTAGATAGAGAAGAGAGAAAAAAATGATGGAAGAAGAGGAGCAAATGCCAAAGTCAAACAAAAAGCAAGGAAACAAGAAAGGAAACAAGAAAGGAAACAAGAAGAAAGAAGCGGAAGAAAAAGATTCTCAATGAGAATGATCACTATAAATAGAAACTGTTTAAATATTCAAACTTAGAATCAAATCAAATCTTAATTTTAAATATTCTTAAACTACTTTATTCAAAAGATTTCTGAGTATTTAAAAATTCTTCTAAAGCAATAATTCTATTTGATTATTAAACTAAACTACTTACTATCTATCTAATCAAAAATCTTTATATTAGTATAGAGGCAATATCAAAAGTAATTATCCTTAAATTTTTTTTGCATTTTACCTTTTTCAAAGAAATTTTATTATTTATAATAGAATCTCATCTAACAACATAAGCTAACATAATCACGTTTACACTGCTTAAATAAAATCTGTATACATTTCTCTTTTACTCTAATTGTGCAGCATGAAAGTGGATCAGCATATTTTTTACAAGTTTTTTAAAACCTTGGGAAAAATGAGTTTGGATATAAATTTAAATATTAATAGAATGAGAGTAAAGAGATAAGAGAATTAGGATATGTGATTGCATATAAGTTCTTTATATTATAGTAAAGAAATTTTCCTTAAATTAATTAGCAAATGGAAAAAAATTAAATCTATCCAAATTCACAATATTGGACATAAACTTTCGGTCCACTCTTCCTA
This sequence comes from Loxodes magnus, assembly GCA_946699065.1. NCBI lineage: Eukaryota > Ciliophora > Karyorelictea > Loxodida > Loxodidae > Loxodes > Loxodes magnus. The sequence continues at coordinate 1,339,651 of CAMPDV010000028.1, read as the reverse complement.
ATATTGCACAATTTGGATCCATTCATTGAAATTTACTGCTCCTTCTTTAATATCATTCTTAACGTTTCGGCTTAAACTTACTTTCTTAAACTGACTGTTCAAAATAACCAAATAGGGAAATAGCTTTTTATCTACATCTAATAAACTCTTTAACATATTTATTTTCATATCTTGCTATTAAATTATCAGTCAAGGAATTTCTTAATTACCTTGTTCGATATTTTGGTTTTGATAGCCACATGGAATTTGAATTATCTAGAATTAGTTTGATTCGAAATTAACATCATTGTAAAATTTCAAGAGACTGGTTTAAAATTATTAATCCTGTCTTTGCTCTTCCTTCTGAAAATAGAGACATATTAATTTAATATCTTAAGATATGGCATCTTAAATGTTATAATATCAAGTTCTTTTAGACGGACAAAAGAAATAAGTAACATCAAGCAGAGGCCGTAAATTATATTTTTGTCATTCTACAATACAACTTGTATTTTTTCTTATTATGTCACTTCTAGGATCGATGATTTAACCTCTAAATGGTTTTATTATTTATCCAAAGGAATCTATTAGTAAGAGAGTAGGAACATGCTTCACCTAGTAATAATCACAGATTTTCTGATTTTACATTATGGGTTTTTCATTTTCTTCTTAATAATCTATAATTGCTTCAAATTCTTAACGGATTATCTCAGCAGTTGTTTCTGTATTTTCTGTCTCACATTACTTTTCAAGAAGCAAGCTCTTCTTTCTTTAAACAAGAGGACTTAATGGACTTGCAGAGTCTTACTGCAAATCTTTGTATGAGAAGGCGGTTCATGGCATATCTTTATAAATATCCCAAAAATCTTCATCATTGTCATCTAAACTTATGAATATGATTTCCAAGTTTTTGTAAGACATTTCTTATGACTATACTTTCTTTAGCTTAAGCTTATTTTATTTAGCTCTTTATTTATTCATAGAGCGAATTTGTTCAGTTTCTTTAGTTCCTTAGTTAGGAAATAAAGACTCTTCATCTTACATAGTCCAAATATTTTCCTCTTCCTTCCTATCAGTCTCAAGGCTCATCTAGTAAACTTTCAACTCCAGATCATTAGTTTCATTGTAAAAATTCTTTAAATGTGGGAGAAAAGCCAAACAAGGATTGCTCCATTTAGCACCAAAAAAAAGTAGTATATTGTTAGATTTCTCGAAGACTTTGGTTACTTCACACCTATCTATTTCTTAATTCTTTTAATCTGATTTATAAATCAAAAATTAACCAAAAACTTAGTCCATAATTAATTAATTAAAGCCTAGCTTTACTTCTTTATTCTTCATTTAAATCTCTTCCTATTCAAGTAACTAATTAAGTTTAAATGCATTTAAGATTGTTTAGGCAAACCTTATTGAAATGCGTTCCCTGTTTGATTATGCTAACAAATGTAAAAGAAAATTAGGCCTAATTGAGAAATCTTAACTTAAAATTAGAGTTGCTTATGATAATGTAAATGTGGTAGTCAAAGAAAAGATTTATATTTCTAAAATATTTAAAAAGGCTTAATCAAATGCTTAAGTAATGAAAGCATAGCTTTATATAAATATAATACCATTTAAAGCTAAGTAATTCAGATCTGACAAAATGATGCTAAAACTGAATAAATAAAATATGAAAAGTATTTTTGACAGCAGTTAGTACAGAAGGAAATAAGATCTGCTAGGAAATTAAATAGGCTTAAATAAGCAATATGCTAGCAAATGTGATATCACTTTATGTACTTTAAACATTTGAAGTAAATTTAGATACTTCCTTAATTAAATAAAGAAGCATTTAATAGAGCAAGTCTTACAATAACTTAATAGAATATATTATCAATAAGATGCTGCTTAGAAGGGTTAATTGAAATAACTGAATAGTTAAATTTATAATAAATGAAAATATTAGTAGTTCATGAAAATGGAACTTAGGAGATATAAGTGAAGTAATCTTGAAAGGTGACTGATTTGAAATAAAATCTAAGTGAGTAATTGAATTTGAGTCAGTTTAAATTCAACTTGCTTCTTAAATCTGGTAATAAAACTCTTGTTCTTAAAAATGAAGAACATTTATCTGATTACCGGATTTAAGAGGGAGAAAAATTAACCTTATAGATGTTATAAATTGAATAAAACTCTTCATATTAAGGTGAGTCATGCAGCCCTAGACTCTCTAAGCTAAGTCCTAAAAAGAATTATTTTATGAAGCTTGGATTAATAGAAGTGGATAATTAATAGAATAGAAGTTCTTTCAATGCAAGTTAGAAAGAGAAATCGAGAGTGTAATTGCATGAAGATTTTATTAATTGTTGCAAATAGCAAGACGTAAAAAAAATATAGCAGATACTTCAACAAGCAGATACCTAGTAGTAAGTTAAATTCATTAATCAATTGGGACTTGGAGGATGAGCAGCAATACATTATGCTTGCTTTTTAGGAAACTTTACTTCTTTGGCTTTTATTTTGTCCTTACAGTGTGATGTTAACATAATTTCAAAGGAAGGGTGGACTCCTCTTATGTTGGCAATTTATATGAACTAGCTAGAAGTTGTAAAAACGCTATTAAAGCAGGATAATATTGATGTGAACATTCATACTTAAAGCAAAGGAACAGCTTTACATTAGGCTTGCATAAAAAACAACATTCAGATAGTCACTTGGTTGTTGTAATGTGGAGCAAATAGTGAAGATTCAAGCTTATAAGGATAAAAGCCAATTTAATTAACAAGAAACAAAAGGATATAAAATTTGCTTACTAAGGACTCTAAAGAAAAATAAGCTTTATAGCTTTCTTTCTATGTCTATTCTCCTACAGTTATGATGTTTGGTGATAAGAAGATACTCTAAATAAATATGATAGACTTAACCCTTGAAATTTTTAACCTTAAAGAGTTAAATACTCCAGCTTAAATCATACAGTTTAAAAATATAAAAGAAATTAAGGAAACTAAGAAGTAAAATATATCTAGTAAGATTTCTGGCCATCACCATTTCAAAATTAAGCTAAAAGACAATACTAAATTAGTGTTCTATATAAAGACCGAGCAAAATCCTACTATGCATATTGAAAAACTGTAAGAAGCACTTTAGTATTTCTTGTCAAAGCAATCTTCACTAAAGGCAGAGGGAAAACTTAAAGTATAAGTCCTAAAAAGAAACTAGAGCTAGGAATTTGATTTTTTCTAAGAGAATAAGCAAGTAAAGGGATTAAAAAGAGTTTATTCAGGAATTGAGTTTGACAAAAATGTATAAACGTAGTAGAAGGAAGAAGAAAAGAACTAAGCTAACTAGAATGAATTAGCTTTATTTGATTAATTGGAAGAACTTGGATCTGGAAGTTTTGGAAAAGTAACTAAAGTACAACACAGAATAAACGGTTAAATTTATGCCCTTAAAGCTTTGGATAGAAAAACTCTAAAAAAAAGAAATCAATTAAAATACGCTCTTAGTGAGGTAAAAGTACTGAAAAATTTGGATCATCCTTTTATTATCAAGCTATATAGAGCCTTCCAAACAAATGATTAACTATTTTTACTCCTAGAATATTGTCCAAACTAAGATCTATCTAAGCATATCGAAAGTTAATAGCGATTTTCAGAGTAAATAGCAATTTTTTATATAGCTGAAGTAATAATTGCTCTTGACTATCTACATGATAATAACATTGTTTATAGAGATTTAAAGCCTGAAAACATCCTTCTTGATAAAAGAGGTCACATTAAACTCATTGATTTTGGACTAGCGAAAGAGAGCACTAAAAAATATATCAATACTAAAAGCTTTTGCGGATCACCAGCTTATTTAGCTCCTGAAATGCTAACCAGAAAAGGAATTGGAAAGCCTGCTGATATATACGGAATAGGCGCTATGTTTTATGAAATGTTATTTGGCTAAACGCCCTTTTATTCTGAAGACTTGAGAGAATTATTTGTAAACATTAAAGTCGGAGATCTATAATTCCCAAAGGATATTCAAGTCTCTTTAGGAGTAAAGAAATTTATTAAGTTATGCATGAACAACAACCCAGAAAAAAGGCCCACTGCCAAGCAATTAATGAAAGATCTTATATTTTATCATATCAATTGGGAAAACATAATGAATGAAAAAGCTCCACTCTGCGATGTAGAAATTAATGAAAATATAGATTTCCAGTTACAAGAGCTCTGAAAGTATTTAAATATAATAATTTAATTTATAATTCTATTATCATATTCAAAACATTTGCTTAACTAATCAAACTTACATTATTAATTAAAGCTATTTGCTACCTTTTAATAAAAATAGGGAGGATTAATTATTCTAAAGAAAATAAGGTTTAATAAGTATCTAATTTATCTATTATCAAATTAAATTATCATATATGATACTTTTGACTTTTCTCTCTTTCATGTACATTTTCTAATTCATGAATCTAATAGAACATTGATAGACTATTCTTTTTTTGCTTTAATAGTAACTCATTTTATTAAAAAAATAATAGCTATTAACTTAAAGTTTAAAACTAGTATTATTAAATTAATTTAAATACAACTAGGTATCTCGTATTAACCAATAATATTTTGCTTCTAAAATTTAATTTCAAAGGAGATAATTATGAATGTTCGGATATTTAAAGTATTGAATTAAATTTCTTACCTAGATGAAAGATAGTTTATAAAGGCTTTTTAATGATAGAACTTATAAAGAAAAATAAATATATTGCTATAGCATAAAGCTTTGGTAATATTAAATTAAATCTTAGCATTTTTTATTTGTTTACTATATTATCTTGGGCAAATATCTTGATTCTTCTATTTTACTCAAACAATTGACTTATGTTTTAACCAGTTGAAAATAAGTTAAGCTTTAAGCTTGCTTATAAGAAAATTAATATGATTAAAGAATCTTAATTAATCTTTCTTAGAATAGACTAGAGTAGTAATGCTTAGTTAATAATACTAAGTCTAAATTAAGCTTTAGTATGAAATGAATGCTGCTATAATATTTATTTAGCTTAACTTTAAGTTAATGCTATAGTGTGTTAGTAATCTAATATCATTTATGAATATTCTAACATGCTTAGAGTTAAGCTTGATTATATATTTGATTATTAAATTTAAATAACCTTACAATTATATCCGAAATAGTCTAATGCTACTATTTTGGCTTTAGTTTATCTAATTCTTACTTTTAAATAAATTAATCTAGCTAGCTAATTTCCACTTTATAATATATATATTTATGGCAAATTTAGATACTTCTTTAATATACAATTAAATAAGCAACTCTCAGTTTTCACTTTTGAAACTAAGAAGTTAATGATTATTTAGTTAGCAGACTAAGAATAGGGATTTACCAAAAGTATGAAACTTAATAGCTAATAGATGCCTTATTATTAATCATTACTTTCTATTTAATAACACTTTATAAATTCTGCACTTTATCTATAACTTTCTAGTCTCTAAATTATAAAGCTAGAAATTAAGGAGAAAAAGTTTGTACAGAAGAATAATTTTATTATAAGGAAATGAGAGTTACTTTATTGTTAAATTTAAAAGCATTTAAGAGCTAATTTTACATATATTCTTATTATGGCTTAAGTAACCCTCAATAAAAAGTAAGCTTCGTTTAAAATTATTTAAGTTAAAAAGCTTGGCTTTGAAGTTATTTTTCAGTTCTTATATAAAATATTTTAATTGTTGACTATTAACTTTAAAACACACAGAAAACCAAGCCCAAGATCTTCTAATGGACGCTGATACATTTGTTGCATTAATTCCTATAAAACAGGTAGTATATCAAACTAAAAAGAGATAGCCTAATAAGATTTGTAATGAGTAAAGAAAATGTAAGGTTAAATAAGAGCAGCTGGTATCATGGAGGTAATATAAACATATGCTAAAAATGTAAATTAGTAAAATAGTTCTATTAAGATTAATTTAAACTTGATAAGTATATATACAATAGTAAATTCACCAGCCATATATACTAAAGATACATTTATATATAACTATGATTTACTTTAAATCTATAATGGTAGAAAGTTAGGTAATAGAAGTTTAAAAATAATGTAAGCTGAACAACAAGGAAGATGGTCCTGTGTTTCAGTTTATGTAGAAAATTAATCAGAGACTGCAATATAGTGAGGATTAAAAAACGAGTGAAGCAGTGGAAACTTCTGAAACTTAGGAAAATATTGATGAAAAATTTAACTCAGTTTCAGATATGGAAAGTGGCTACTCTGGTTAAAGTGATTTAGAAAATTCACCGAATACAACTTAAACGGTTCATAAGTAAAACTCTCCTATAATATCTCATGCAAGGTAATTAAAATAAATATAAATAGCTAAGAAAAACGAGAAAAAAGCGAACAGATTCTAAATTGATTTCAATAAATCTAATATTCTTAATAAGCGAGGCTAAGCTAGTGATAGAACGATGAATGCCAGAATTGAAAGTGCGCGCTTTGCAAAAGAAATTATAGGAACTGACAGAATTGGAAGTGCTCGAATATATACAGATATGCTAGGAAGTGCTCGAATTATGAATACTCAAGTTACATCAAATAACTAGCAGATAGTAGAAGAAAAACAAGCAGAGAGGTCATAACGATGCATTTAATCTTTTTATATTGTTTAATCTCTTCCGATTAAATCTACAACGACTATAATTGAATATTTATTACTTAGACATTTTTATAAATAATAAACAAAAACTTAGTTGTTAACTATCTTCTACGATAAAATTAATCTTAAATTTAAGTATTGACTTTGCAACATATGCATATATATAATAATTTGATTATAATACTAAAATAAAAAGGTTGTTGATAAATAAAAGTTCTTAGCTATTTTAGCTATTATTTTGCTTTATATAGCCCTATAAATCAAACTAAATCAGGGCTATCTATAAGTTAAAACTTAGAAACATAATTCAATTAAAAATCCTTGATTCACTATCAAAAGTACCAGCAGAGATTATCCACATTTACAGAGTTTGAATTTGCTTTTGCAAAGAATTATAAAAATAATTGGAGCGAATAATGTATATTTGTTTATTTCTATTTATTTAAGAATAAAATTATGGTTAAAGGAGATACTAGGAGCAATAAAGTTAAACTTAATTGCCTAAGTATTAAAATTAAGAAGTTAAGTATCTATTAAATATAGCACAAATAAATAATAGTAACGAAATTCCATCCTATCACTATGTAACTAGCAACATGCAAACTAAAGGTAACCAAAATTTAAAAGCTTTATAACAACATAGTTTATCTATATTTCCCAAAATTATCATTCCTCTTATAGAAATAAAATATAGAAATATATCTTAAGTTTTGCTATAAAAGAATGATAATTTAAAGGTATTATAGTATAATGAAAATATTTTAAGTAATAATAACTAGTTATTCTTATGCTCTACTTCCTTAGACATTTAAACTAGTTAATTTATAGTAACTTCCTTGCTTTTTAAAATAGTTTATTTTTAAAGCCTTATTAGAACTCTTAGATTTATAATACTTTTCAAAATTATTTCCATTCCACTAACCCTTTCTTTATTCCTTTTTTATTTAATAAGTCTTAGATCTATATGTCAAAGATACTATAGTGGATTTGAAATGAAGGCAGTTTCTAAATAAAATTTAAGTTTGCTATGCTGAATATTATAGATTTTTAATAAGCACTATTAGCAAATACACCTTTGTCAATATAGATCTACTTATGACTTGCTATCGTTTTCAAATAAATTGCATTTATTAAATATTGAAGTCAATTTCCTTAAAAGGTTTAGAAATTATAAAATTACATCTAATAGCAGAAGCACTACTAAAATGATAATAAAGCATGATAAACAAGTCTGAACTAGTGAATTCTATATTGAAACAGCGTATTATAAGAAAGATTACTAACTATAAAAAAGGGAAATTAATATATAATAAGAAAGTTCGGAAGAATCTATATTTTAAATAAAAAGAAACTAAGAAACTAGAGTCACTTTACTAGATACTATTTTATAGTATTTTATAGTATTTTATAGTATTTTATAGTATTTTATAGTAACTTTAGTAATTTTATAGTCTTAATATTTAGAAATTTTTAATTTATTTTGCTGCTATTTAAGTAAATAGTTGCATAGAATGCAAAATCCTTGAGATTCATAAAAAATTAGAAATTTCTAATTATATTTGAGAAGTTAAGTATGCTTGATTATCTAATTAGTATGCTTTATTCTAGTACTTGCAGAAAATTAAGCATTCTTTGATTGATCAACTAAATTTGAAAGCAGATTGAAAAAAAGGAAATCTAGTAATCATTCTTATAATTTCTTAGCTGCATATTGTGGAAAAATATCCATTATAAAATTAAAGTTTCTAAGAAATAAACTAATTTAAAACTAGCATCAACACAGCAAGTTTTAATAATGAGACACATAAAAAGTAGTAACCAACATATAGATAAATAAACTAAAATAGTATTGTAGTAGATGAAAGTTAAATACTTTATACCTCAATCTTGTAAAATTTAAAACAGCATTGTCTTTTCACTTACAATGCAAATTATAAGATTAGTTGCATTTTTTTAATCGTTAAACATAAAATTGAAATAAAAAATGATCAATGAACACTAGTATGAGGTAGAAACATAATAGATAATTAGCATTTTGCAAAGACAGCAAAGGAGTGAAAAAGAGCTAAAGATGCTGACTAACTATTTCAAAGTATTGAAATTGTTTAAGAATACTGATAAAAATTAATAAAAGGAGATTCTATTTGAAATGAGTAAGAGGATCAATATCTAATTTTTTAAATAAGATACCTATGTATGCAAATATGGAGAGTAAGGAGATACTTTTTACATTATTATCAAAGGTAAAGTCTCTGTTTCTGTTCCTAAAAATATATAGAAAGCGTAAAAAATCGCTAATTCTGTATGATTGAAAAATTCTTAGAATCCATTATGAAAAGCTTTGGAAATAAACTAGAGTCAATATGGATTAAAAGGTTTACTTATTAATCTATTAAAACCAAAACTCCAATAAGATGAGTTGACTTTAATTCTTGAAAAAAGTAAATTGGAAAAAATAAAACTAAGGAAAGTAACTGTATTAGGTGAAGGAGATAGCTTTGGGGAAAATGCAATACTGTATGATTCTTATAGACTTGCAACAATATAATGTATTTCAGATTGCTGACTTGCATGTCTGAACAAAGAATCATATTAAGCATGTTGAAAGACTCTATAACATGAATCTTATGAGCAAATAACTAAATTCATTAAAAGAATTAAAATCTTCAACTATTTAAGTTATGATAACATCTTTATTTTGAGATATTATTTTGTTCGTTTAGATTTCTTAAGAGGATAGCAACTAATTAATGAAGGAGAAAAGGGAAAATTTGTTTATTTTGTGCACACAGGAGAATTTTCAGTAATATCATTATATAGAAATTTTGCAATAATGAGGATAATGCAATAAAACCCAAAAAAATTTACTTTTGTAAGCAAAATGAACTTGCAATGATTGGAGGATATGAAGCAATTCACAAAATTCCCTATTAATATAATGTTTAATGTACCTCTGTAAAAGGAAGCATCTTTTAATGAGATTGAAGTGCATTCTATGATAAGATTATTCAATCCCCGGTTTACCTAAAAATTATTGAGCTAAGTGAAGAAATTTACAAAAATGACAAAAGGAATCTAGAAATATAAATGAATATTATAAATAAGCAGAAAGCAGAAGAAAAAGGCAAAGATTCTTTAATTAGTTAAAAGTCTTAGGATACGATCTAGAAATTTTAAATTAAGCCAAGAGCAATAACTTTGGACAAGATTACTTTAAAGAAGTATGAAAAGGATAAATAAAAGATAAAAAATATAAAATTCACATGTGATAAAATATCTAACATTAGAGGTAATGTGTTTAGTAGTAATACTATAGAGGAGAAAACCAAAATTTAGTATTATTTTAAGAAAGATATTAATAATTTGAAAGTTCAAAGCATTGGATAAACACATCTAATGAAATGATTAGACTCGCAAAAAAATTAAAAATTACAGCAGAAATAATAAAAAACTAAAAAAGCAGCTTATAATGCTAGAAAATTGAGTATATGGAATACTTAGAAACTTGATAGAGAAATTTAAAAATTCCAAATTCAAATTCCGACTATGTCTCCTAATAGCAAAAATGATCTTAAATTCTAAGAAGATTTCCTTTCATAAAGAGACATTAGAACTGAAAAAGATATAATTTAGAATATTTCTTCAAGAAAAAGCTAAGCTGACATGAATTACTTTACGTTTCGATCATTATCACCTTCAGATTAACTTAGTGTTCAATTCTAAAATGATTAGGAATAAGTAGTTGATGCAAAGAGCAATATTAGATTTAAAACAAACTAGCGTTAACACTTAAAATCTATGTCTTAAGAAGCCAAAATAATTGATATTAACTTTCCTAAATAAGAAATATCAAATTTTAACTCCAATTAGGTATCTCAACTAATGTATAGTCAAAATAATTTTAGCGAAGAATTAGAAACTTTAAGCACAATGAATTCGGTTGATATATGAAGAGAAACGAGATCCACAAGAAATTTGTGATCTCCACAGCTTAAAATTCCTGCACCTCAAAAGAGCAGCTTTATATAGAAATATAAAAAGGTAAAAAATGCAATGAACTATAAAAAAAAGAAGTAACAAACGTCTAAAAAATTAAATTCACTGATTTGAAACTAACATTATTAGCACACTGAATAAAAAATACAGTTAGAGAACAAAAATTTTATTTTACATCAAGAATTAAAAGAGATGAAGAAAAGTACATAACATCAGAAGATACAGAGTGGCTAATCTATTTACGATAAAAGTAAATATAAAAAAACTTATGAAGGAGATACTTATAAAATATTTAACTGACCATCTATTGCTTATTATCGATAAAAAGTTTAATCTAAAAATTTCTAGTTAAGTTATCAAAATTTTTATATTTTGAATTAATGAAAAAATTAAAATTAAGTCCTTATATAGAAGTGAATAAAGATAGATTTTTTTAATTTATCTAAACTTAACATTTACATTTTTAATGAACGAATACACAATACTTTAAATATAAAACTGTTTAAATAAATTTTTAACTTTATTAATTTTTTGATTCTACTAAAAATAAATAGTTATCAAAATACTAGTCATAAGTTTTTTTTAATCTTTTTTTGGTAATCTTATATTTCTTTCTCTCCATCTAATATTCATCTTTACAATATTTCCTTCCATGTAAATTTTTCAGTTAGTAAATAGCATTAATATTGATCTACTAAATATGATTTATTTTTATTATTTTTTGATTAATAATATTGTAGAATTAAGACTTTCTACTATCTTTGGTAGTCAATAGTTAAGTTGTGATTTAATTTTCAATTTTGATATTTCTTTATTTTATAAAAATTTTCTTATGTTTTAATATGATCTAGCATTTATTTATAAATTATTCGCTATAGTTCTTCTATAAAAACTTTTCTTAATTTGATACTAATATTTTACTTAAGTTATTAGAGATATTTTAATATTATTTCATTTTTCTTTCTTTTCGTATTAACCTATTTTAAACTTATAAATGATTTCCAAATCAATTTGTTTACTCCCGAGATTTAAACCAATTAAATATTTTGTGGTTTGTAACTGTAAATAGTCAATACTATCTTGTTCTTCCCTTTCCTAATTTTTGAAAGATGGATCTTCTAATTAAATAAGAGTATACAGGATTATAATTATAGGGCTATTGTTAACTATAAAATATTTATTAATTCAACTAAATTTAACTTATAGAAGCAATAAGCATATTAAATCATCTTATTTTTCCTAAGTTCATTTATTTTTAGCTATGAATTTGTTTAACTAGTAGATCTTTAAAAGAAAAGCTTTATAATACTATAAAATTTATTATTAATGCTTCATTTGATAAGTCAAGCTATATATCATTTGCAGAACTTAGCTCTTTGATTTAGCATAATAACTTAATAGTTTTACTAGAATTTTTTATTTAATAATTTTCTACCTCTTTAGAAAGAAAAATTTATCTTACTTGCATTTTTATTTTTCAATAAATGAAAAAGAATAAATCTTTTCTGAACTACTTAAGATATAAAATAATAGAAGGAAATAAGAACTGACGGAAAGGATCCAAGATATTAAATTGATTATTGTAGTTTATAGCTTTTCTAATAAATACTTAATTAAATCAATACTAATAGTCCTAATCTTCCTCTCCTTCGTCTTCTTCTTCTTCTTGCTCTTTAAATTCTTCATCTTCTTATTCCTCTTGCTATTTGCTTTCTTCTATCATCTCTTAAAGTTATTTCTCATCAAGCTTAGGATTATATCTGCATTTTTCTATGATCCATTCTTCATTACCTTCTTCTTAGTCTTCTAAAGGCTTTCCGTCATAACTGAATTTTATATTTTATTCTGGATCATAATATCCCTAACCTATATCATATGTTCCTTTTGGTATGTATTTTGGTCCTTCTTAAGGATTTACCAGTAATTCATGGCCTTTAGGTTGCATTCCTTTAACAATTTCTGTATAGAATCTTCTATCTAGAGTTGTACAATATTCCCAATCCTTGAAAGAATACTTCAGCCCATCATAATATTCATATTCTCCTTCCTACATAATTCCTCTGTCTCATTTAGCCTTATATTTTCCTCCATTTGGATATATCAAAGTACCATTGCCATGAAACTCTCCTTTATAGAATTCTCCTTCATATATAACACCATTAGGAAAAGTAAAAGTTCCATAGCCATCAAACCAACCTTCTTTTAAAGGTCCTTTATACTAACTATTTGACCACTTAGACATTTTTAACTAAGAAATTTAATATTCAGTTACTATAATACACGTTTAAACCTCTAAATTAAGCTTTTAACTTAATAGCTATTAATCATTAACAAAATTATCTCATAATCTTTCATTCATTTATTTATTTCGCTTTCTAAAAGCTATGACTTGATTGAACCAAATTTTCTTATATTATATACTCTACAGTTTTGATATATAACTTCACTCTAGTGACATAATAAGGTTTAGAATATTTCAATAACTTTTAGTATTTTATTAATCTTAATCAATTATCATTAATGTATAATCCTAACTTTTCAATCCTATCTATAAATCTTAGAAAAGAGTAACTTATCTTAATTATTTGCATCATCAGCATTATGCAAATCTAAGAATCAAGACACCTAAAGATTATATAGATTATAATTAGGTTAAAGACGAAGAATGCTGAATTTATACATCTTCAAAGGTAAATAATTATAGGTTTGTGATAGGACTATTATATATCATACTCTTAGTTAAACTACATGCAATCTTTACTTTCCTTATTTGAAGCTAAACTTTACAACTATGTCAAACTTAACTAAAGCCTTTCTTTTTTATACTAACTTTATTTATTAATCCCTTTTAGCTATTTTACTAATATTATAGACATTCTCTCCTAACTCATATTTTTATTTTAAACTAAGCAAGAAGTTATAAAATTTAAATAAAAGGGAAAATAGATAAAAAGCAGGTATTTTATTATAATTTGGATATATGAAATTACTGAATAATACTTCTTAATAACTAACAAGAAAGTATAATTAGATATAAATTTATTCAGTAATTAATACCAATTTTACTATTGGAGAAGGAAAACATATTTATATAGACACTAAGTATTCAAAAGCTTTTGTATGAAGTAATTCAATCTATCTTCGTAAATAGATTTTCAATATATAATATATGACCTGCATAAGGTATTAAAATATGTAAAATCAGAATATTAAGTAAGCTTACTGTTTAGTTATATTGTGCTATTTAGTTGATAGTAAAATAAAAGCTTCAAGCAAGAAAAATAAATTCTATAATGTAAATCTTTCTCATTTAGGCTTTTTTCTTAGATCTTTAATTTTACTCTTCCATTTCCTTGCTCCTTCAAATCCATTTCTAGCATTTTAGTAATCGTCAAAAGCCTAATATAGTTATAATGAATTATTAAGAACAAAAGGTCCACTCCAAGAAACAGGCTCATTTAATGGTTAGCCAGCTAATAAGATAAATGAAGATTATCCTATTGATTTTACTTGGATAACTTGATCACTTGAACTTTATTGAAAGACTACTCCTGATACTTTAGAAATTTTTTTGGATTATATTTATATTTCTCCTTCATAAAGTACTAGCATTGAATTTCAGTCAGCAGGAATTGAATGTTCATATTCGACTTCATCTTAAAGTTGAAAATCAATATAAAAAGTAGGAGTTCTAGCGTAAATTGGCCCTTAAACTCCTAAGACATCACCTGATATTACTTTAGCAGTTATTCCTTAATCTTTATAAACTGGAATTTTAGATTTATCAATTTCTTAATAAGCCGCTTCACAAAATTTATTTTCAGACTTTAAGTTAATTCAAAGTTGAAATCCTTTTGCATTCTCGGTTCAGCTTTCAGGAATTTCAGCATGTACTATTCCTTTACCTGCTGTCATCCACTAAACATCTCCTGGTCCTAACCTTCCTTCGTGTCCTTTGAAATCTTCATGTAGCATTATACCCTAGAGCATATATGTCACTGTTTCAAAACCTCTGTGAGGATGATCAGGAAAACCAGCAGGGAGTTTAGCATCGAAAAAGTCTAGCATTAAGAAAGGATCTAAAGTTCTTAATTCTTTTACTCCAATCAAGCGAAGAACAGTAGCACCAACACCTTCTTCCTAAGCAGATGGTTAGAATATTTTCTTGATTTACTTATAAACTCCCTACATTTATTAAAATTACCTATTTAATTAAATTTCCAATTAAAAAGTAAGTAAGCAAACTAAAGCTATTATACCTTGCATATTATACTTTATTTAAACCTAAAATTTTCATTTTCTATCTTATCATGCTTTTACACTGCCTTTCAATAAAAAAACTTAAACTGAAATAGTTAAATGTATTCTAAATTTAACTTAACTTTAGACTTATTAAATCTTAATTAAATAAATTAAATTATAGTAAATTAGTTCAAAATACATATCAATTTAAATACTCCATAATATAATGCTAAATTGCTATCCAAGCTAAAAAGATACAACTTATCGTAAACTCAACATTTATTGTTAAGTTTCCTAGGATTAAGAGTAATTACTCTTTCATTTTCTCAAATTGCTTATTTCACTAATTAGGTACATAGGCAGGAAAGTTTATATATATGTCTTTATTTACATTTAGTTCTAAGTTTATCTTTAAATATAGAATATAAGTTACTTTTTTCATAAAGATATCATTACTATCATTAGAATCATTATTGAAACTTAGTTTGGCTTTTCTAAAAGGAAGGTTTTAAATGTAATCATGTATGTAGATTTTATTATAAAATATGATCTTACAAATTATCATATTAATAAGGTACACAATCATTATTATTTTATTTCTGCTTCTATTTTTATAAATCACTACTCCAATGTTAATATCTTTGGATATAAATAATCAAACATAAAATGGTAATGAGGTTTTATACTTCTAATAAAGGTTAATTTTCATATACATATGATAAATATAGATGTTAGAATTACAAGTAAATTAAATGAAGTTGCATTAAGTAAGTAAGCTGAATACTTAATAATTAAGGAAGCTTAATGCTTTAGTAATCATAGTTTTAGTAATAAATTATTTAGAATATTTGCTAGTGCTTATAATTAAATTATATCAACATTAGTTATCATGCTTAGTCTATCTATTCCTAGGTTTATTATAAAATTACTTTTTATTTACTATTAATTACTAATATTTTCAGTCAAATAAAAGAAAGAGTATTCAGAACTGATATTAATATTTATTAGACTAGTGGTTTAATAATTTTATCCGAATTTATTATTAAATTAAGTTAGTTAAGGAATGTCTATTTCTAGATTAGAAAAGCTTATTTAATTAATTAATTAACTTTATTATAAAAATATTGTAAGAAGATTATTATTTAAATAAGATGTTTCATTTTATTTATTTTTATATATTTCATGTCTCTTTTCTCACTTTTTTTTTCTATTTTTCTATCTTACTATCGATTCTGAAAGTATTTTGTTTTTCTTAAGCCTATATAACTTATTTAATTTTCCATGCTTATTGAAAATTTTTAATTATAATATGGAAAAGATATCCCTAGATGCTAAAAGATAACTCTTTATGTATTCTAACGTAGATTTACTTGCTTTTCTATCGAAAACTAAAAAAAAAGTTATTGCTTTTAAGATAACTTGAGTTCAAATTTTGCTTAAAAGAAAGATTTAGAAATAAAGTTTAGGTAAAATAAAATATAATAAGAATTAAATAAAATCTATTAAGTCATAGATTATCTCCATATGCATTTTCCAAATTTTCTATCTGCATATCGTTAATTTTATCGTCTATATTGCTTTATTTCTTACTGTTCTTTAATTGCTAATTATTGCATCTGAAGATAATTTCCTTTTCCTTTTCATTTTTATCTTTTATATCATTTACATCTTGCATCCCTACTGCAGTGAACTTACAAACTCTATTTTGGCTTATTTAATTCATACTGGGAGAGCTAGGATATGTTGCTTTGCAAGTTTAGCCTAAGGTTTCTTCAATAGTATTCATAAGACCTTTGTTTTCTTAATTTTCACTTTTAGGAATTTTAATAGTGCTTTGCCTTATGCTAGTGAGAATGAATTGTCCTTACAACTTTTGAAGCAAATAGTTTTAATAGGACTAAGTCATTTCTTCGTCTAGTTAAAAGGATTTTTGAATATTTTCAATTAGCTTTTCCCTATTAATTTAAACTCTTTTGTTTTAAGCCATTACATGGTTAGTCAACAAGTCAGTGTTGGCATTGATTCTAAAAGCAAATCTAAATAAGTTGACTAAATCTGGCTTAATTTGTACTAGTAATGTAGGATACTTTTTCATTATAGTCAGTCCAACTCCAAAAATGATTCCAATACCAACTGCAATTATGATCCTTAATGCAAACTTAGCTTTTCCTTAAGTATTGATAGATATTGATACTATAAAAATAATGAAAGAAGCAAAAATTAAAACTACAAACTAGAACCAGTTAATTTTCAAGTAGGTTAAAGGCTTCTTTATCAGAACTAAGATAGCAAAAAAAAGAATAATCCCTGAGTAAATTAGCCCGTAAGTTTATGTATATTAGTCTTTTAGCAGCTTGTTAAATATCACCACAAAGATTTAAACATAGCTTTTAATTATGATATACCAAGACTACTATTTTATGTGTATTGTATCTCCTTGCAAATCTTGCCAATGAGGTCTAACTAAAATTATCAGAGGAATGTACAAGAATAAAACGCAACTAGTTAAGGCTAGAGATACTTTATGCTTATCTGACAGGCATTAAGTAGCACAATCTAGATCAAGAAAGCTTTCATCTACAGTTATTTTTAGATCTAAGTTATCATCTCTTCCATAAGTGCATTTATATACGTCTGTCAATAAAAAGATAATTGGCATTATAGTAATTTCAATTAAGAGCGAAGTAATCGTATAGGAAATCTTTCCTATAGTTTTGAGAATGCATATTCTTTTAAACTTTACTTCAAACTAAAATAAAAAAGCGAAGATTAAGAGCATCGTTATTATTGCACAAACTATACAGAAAAAGTAAAAAAGTCAGAACAAAAGGCTTGTGAACTGTAGCTTTATTAAGTTTAAGGTAATGGTATAAATTACAGTGCTAAGTATATGAGGTAGTAAATAATCAATATCAGGTCCTAATGAGATATACTAAAGCGATTGTATTATTAATGTTAATATTAAAATTTGATCTTCATCGCTCATTCATTATTATTAGTCTAGAACTTTGTATTAAGCGTTTTTCCAAATCCTAAGTCCAATGAGAGTAACCAACAGAGCATATATCAAAATTCCTATTGACATCATAATGACAGTATTGTATCCCCTTTTATATTTTTACACTCTACGATCAGAAAAACTACAGTCTTCTGAATATCTTTCAAAAGAATCTTTTGGAATATCTGAAGTATTATCATTTCAAATGATTCCTTACTTATTCATCATAGTTCAAACAATAGCACAAGTTGAGCAGTACATAGTTACAGGAATTTTTGATAATGCTCCATTATTATCATAAATATTGTTGACAAAATAAAAATTTAAGTTATCTCTAAAATTGCTTGTAATGCTAAACTTAACAATTCCACTACAGCTAATAAATTACGATTTTCTCATTCCTAGTATTAAGTTTGTAGGATCATTAAAATCCAAACCTGCTTGAATAGAAGATTAAACCCCATAGGCTAAAATTTAAGGATTTTCAACATAATAGCATGGTGATTCTATAAGACTATAGCACTAACTTTACATTTGTTGCATTTTTTATCCTTCTTCTCCTACATACTCTATTGGCATTATAGTCACTGCTCCATGTAAAGTTTTTATTGTATCTGCAAGTTGTTAAGGATCTTGAATACTAGAAGTTATTACATTTGCACTTCAAAGAGTGATATAATTAATATCACCAGGCTCAAAGCCAAGAGCTATAAGTTTTTGTGCTGATTTAGGAATGCTATTCATAGCAGGAAAATCGATAATAATTTTGCACTCATTTAGCATAATTTGGTGTGCTATGTTTTCATGAATAGTTTAATTTGTTCTATCGTATATGAAAGTAGTGTCGTTTGGAGTACATATTGATCTTCCAGTGAGATTTAGTCAACTTTTTATTTTATCATGCATCTTTAAGTTTGCTGGCTCTCCATATTCAAATATAATTCCTAGTCTATGTCACTTGAATTTTTCTACTAGTATTATATACATATCAGTAAATCGTTAATACTATATATAGTTATTTAATGCGTGAGGATGTAATCTCATATCTGCTAATGCATCTTCTCTACTATTAAATATATAAGGAGTTTCTAATCCCATTGCTCGCATTAAATAGTAGGTTGACAGTCAGCTAACAAGAAAAATAGATCCTTAGTGAAAGATTCCTATATTGAAGTAATTTTGCTTAAAAACTGCTAAAGTGAAATTTAAATTCCAATAAAACCCTCCGTAAGACATTGCATTAAGCTTTATATAATAATTAGGCAATATCTATTTCTTATTTACATAGTCAACTGCACATGGTATTTTAAGAGCATTAAGCATAAAAGCTAAATAAGGACTATAGCCATCAGGTTCGTTATCTTATTTTGAGTAAGACATTTCAATAGTTAACTTCTCAGGAGGATGATTAATTGTAGATCCTGGAAATAATATCTAGTTTTAATTGAAAACTTAGTTGTCATGTATCTGACTGACTTCTACTAATGACTCATTCTATAAGTTATACACAGAAAATCTTGCAATTAAGTACTGGTTTTTGAACATTAAATCCTAAAAAGCTTAAAAGTTTTCTTAAAAATTAGTTTAATTTTCTTGCTTTAGATTCTAAATTTTGAGGATATATAATATAACAGCTTTAACGTAATAAAAAGTCATTTCATAGTAGTTTTTGTGGATAAACTTTAAAGGTGTCATTCCAAGCATTCCTGTTTTTAATATTTCTAAGGGTAATCTAGATTTCTACTTCACTATTTATGATATATTTGGATACATTAAATTTGACGATTCCAATGACAGAAATCAAGCATATTAGATGCCAGTAAACTTGTGAAATGTGGCTAAATTTAAAATATAGGCTTATCAACATGCTTCTACTGCCATTAAAATAACAGGAGATCCAAATATTCTTACAGATTTTGGAAACTCTTAGTAAAGCCTTTATTGAATTTTAGAATCGTTACACTAAGCTTGATTTAAACCATAGTGACTATTAAGAGGAATATTAATAACAGTATTCACTTAAATATTTCTTTAAAATTCATCTAAAGGCTTATAATATCTTTGTTCTTGCATTTCAATCAATGTTATTCTATAAAACTCAATACTTTTTAAGTATATCTGAATGGCATCTCCTTCTTACTAAAAGCTAGGCATAATCTAAAAAGATAAGGAGCCTAAATACTTAAAATTATTTCTGTAAGCTATTAAGTGAATGAACTCCTAATTCTTAATTCCCAAAAAGTTGCTAATTAATTCATTAAAAGAAATATCAAGAATTATTTCAACTTTATAAAGCTTCATTCTTTTTAGACCTTGTTGTACTTCTGAAATATTTCTAATCATAATTGGGATAGGAATAAAACTCGCTTAATTAGTCTAGGACATATAAATACCATATGAAAGGAAATCAGAAAGCTATGAAGGCGTTTTATCAGATCTAACCACAGCTATATTAATTGAGAGAGTTATTTAGGCAAAGAACAGTATTAGTATACAAATTTATAATACTTTAACCATTTTAAGCAATAATTTCTACCTATAAATTTAGAATTTAATAAATGGAGAAAATGTTAAGCTTTAATCTTCATATTTACACTTTTTTCTTTTAGACTTAATTAAATACCCCAATTTTAACTCCATGATACAAGTTTACTTGCTTTATAGTTGACAGATTTATACTTAATAATTCATAACTGTTTCTTTGCTAATAAGATTTTTGATACTAAATCCTCTCTTTAATTGGAATCGGATAATTTTGAACAACATCTGTATTATTTTATGGTTTTCTACTGAATATTTTTTCCTTTCAAGGTTATAATTAATACTTTAGTAACTTACTTAAAATATCTCAGTTATGAATCATTCAATCTAAAATAAAGATACTTTCTTTCGATCTAAGTAAAAATACTTATTAAAATAATTAAAAAATCATATTTTCGTTATTATTTAAATCTGAAGACAGACAATACGATATATAGCTAATAAATTATGTAGATGAAAGCTAAGGCATAAAAGTAGTAAGATTATAATACAGCTAGCTGCTTAAGGAGAGATAATTAATTAGTATAAATCTCTTGATTATTTAAGATAACATAGGTGATTCCTTATTTTAATAGCTCATTAATTTAAAAAAATTAATTTAGGTTATTGAAGCTAAGGACATAAGAAATATACATATATGCTTTAAAATTTTACCTTCTTTATCAAATTTTATACTATTTAGAAGTAAAATAGTTTTTAAAGCTCTTACTTTGATTAAAAATATTATGATACTCTTAAGTTCCTGTATTTTAAATACTTAATCTGTATTTATAAAGAGAAGTATAATTAAGCTCTAAAGTCTATAGAAGGATTATTTTAATTTTTTAAACAGATAATAAATTAAAAATCACTTTACTATTCTACTTTGTTGCTGATTTAAAGTATAATTATTGTTATTAGCCAAAAGTAAACAAAATGTATTCAGTTATCTTCTTTGTTTTCAATGAGACTACCATCATATATAATTCTAAAATGAGTAATAAACTAGCAAGATAATAAAAATACTAAATAATAGTTAATTTTAAACTTACACTCTAACATTATATTACTTAATATAATGACTCTTATCTTTAGTTTTGCAAATAATCTAAATGTATCTAAATTATTTTATTTATCTTCTGAAGTCAATTCTTAATCTAATAGTTTGCTTAATCTATTTTTTCTTTTTATCTAATGCAAATATAGATTCATTTCCCTTCATATTGTAATTAGCTAATATTGCTTTTCATATTCTTTCAAATAAATCAGGATATTTATATTGCTTTCTAGTAGCAAAGTCTATGCTTTTCAAAAGTCCAGAATACACTAGCACTACTTCTGTATTTATAATAAGGAGATAAATCTACATTAAATTAAAAATAAAGCAAATTTACTATTTTTCTTAGGAAGAGAAGAGTTGTAATAGAAGCATGTAATTAAACTGGGTTTGGTGTAAAAGTACTAGATATGATATTTTAATTTTCAAAGATAGAATACTTTAGTAAAGCTTATATTTAAATTAGAAAATGTTGCCTATTAAAATTCAAACTCTTTCCTAGTGTCCTAATTTTTCTAACTGCTAAGAAATTTTTAAATACCATAAGCTACTGAATGCTGTAGTTGATGAAGGTTAACTTTATATTCTCCTTTCGAATGCAACAATAATAAATTTCTCTATTCAAGCAGTATTGGGGAGTATAAAAGCTAAAATTCATTTAGAGAACTTCTTTAAGAGTTAGCAGATATAGGCTGCTTACTTCAATAATTACTTACCCTGGGCAATGGCTACAAACTCCTAACTTACAGTATTGACCAGTTTGCACAAAATAAAAATAAACCAAATACATGATCCTAGAATGATGTAAAGTATCTCAACCTAGATAGAACCAGGTACTGTAAGTGTTTAGATGAGTAAAGAAAAAAACAACATAGTAACTATCTCTAATACAAATGAAGTTAAGCTATTTAAAATCAAAATGAGACAAAACTCTAGTACCCTTTAAGCGCTCACAAGCTTGAACATACACTTAACTGTATAGCACAATATTTTCTTTTCAGAAGTATCTGATAACGAACTTTATATAGTATCAGAGAGCTTCGAAAAAAATCAGAATTCAGTTGAAAAAGATTTTTATTACTATAATATCTAAAAGGTAGCTTTTGATTAAATGTCCTTAAATGAAATTCAATAAATTCAGTCTAAGAGTAAAATAATATAGTCATAATCTCTTGAAAAGGAAAACAAATGGATATTTCTTACTGAAGGCAATGTAATTTCTATTATGAATTATAATGAATAATGAAGATCTTTCCAGCTTCCTTCTGATGTAGCATAAATCCAGCTTATTTAGCAAGGAATGATGATAATTTCAATCCATAACAATAGAGTAGTTAATATTATAGACGCTAATTTTAATGTTCTGTATTAGCAAGAATAGTCCTAATTCGAAAACTTTGGAAAAGTGCAGTAACTCTTTCAAGAGGAAGGATACATTATTTTAGTGTCAACTGAAAATGTTGCCGTATTATCTTCTCCTGTTTTTAAGGAGCAGAAAGGAATGTTTGTGTATTACCTAAATAAGAAGTTATTTAAAAATGCAATTTAATGGATAATAAGCATAGATGATATAGCTGTTCAGTATTAGTGCTAAACCCAAATATTGGAATTTTTATCTTAGTAGGATTAAATATCTGAATATATGCCTGATTTCTTAGATTGGTTACGCCATATATTAAAGAATCCAAAAACATAATTTGATCTTATAAAGCACTCTTCTATCAGAATTGGATATAGACTAATTAGTACAGGATACTATGAAGAAGCTTATAAATTGGGAAAGCTCTTGGAAAGTATTAGATTGCTGGATGATATAGCATAAGTGGCGAATGTTAAAGGCTTTAATGGAATAAGTTTACTTGCAGCTAAAGATGTAAAGGTAATTTCTTAATACAGCAATTAAATGACTAAAATAATTTTCATGAAGAGACTGCAGAAACAATAAAGACTACAGCTAGATAGCTAGGATCTTTAGAATACAAGCATATTCTTCATGATCTTGACGAACTCTTATAAATTGCCTTTTTAAAGGAAGCAGAAGATGAAGAAGGGTCTTATATTTCAGAATAGAATCAATTTTGGGAGATTGATTTAGAAGGATATGCTTAGGCCCTAATAGATGAGAGCTAAAATAAATTAGAGAAAGCTTTAGAATTTTATTAGAAAAACAACCTGAACTAGGATATTAATAGAGTCACAGCGCTACAGAAGGAATTGGATGTCAGATTATTAAGTTCAGAGGAAAAAATTTATCTCTTAAAGCTTGAGTGACAAGTTAAGTTTATTGAATTGTATTTCTTCTGAAAAATAATTTTAAAAGCTCTTATTAAAACTAGGCTTTCTATGACTTTTCTTCTATATTTCCAGTAAAATAGAAAAAGAGTTATCAAAAACTATCTGTCCATTATCTTACATTGAAAGCTCTGCTTTGATATTTAGTTTAATCTAAGCAAAATACTCTGCTTATTGTAAATAAATAAACAAAATTAGCTTTTAAGTACAATTAAAGATTATTTTATAGTTAAAGCTTACTTGCTTTAATTTAATTAATGCGGAAGATATCATAATTTATAAAGCTTAGAAGCTTGTATCTAATGCACACTATGAACATTTTCATTTTTAGCTAATAAATGCATTTTAATAATTTTAACTTAAACTATAAGAAATAATATTGAATAGACATATGTAGCTTAGAGAGAAAAATAATAAAAATTACTTAAATGATTTATAACAAAATGCAGTTTAATGCTTATTTGATAATTCTAATTACATTTTCTATATCTTTTATGTAATTTTATTTTAAAGTAAAGAGTCTTAGAATGATTAAAGTGGGTAGTGTATTTAAAAGTTAGTAATAAATAATAAAATGTCTATTTTCTATTTGGTTGTTCTTGCTCTTATAGTACCAAGCAATTAGATTCTAACAAAATTAAAAAACTAAAAGTTTGTAAATCAGGCTCCTGTAATTGGAATTTTAACTCAACCTAAGTAAAATACATAGGATCTTCATTAAATTATTCAGACATATGTGATGTGGATAGAGATGGCTGGCGCAAGAATAATTCCAATTTACTATGATGACACTCGTGAGAATTAATTGGAGAAGCTTTCAAGATTAAATGGAATATTATTTTAGGGAGGAGATACCGTTCTTTATAATTTGACTTCTAGAGAACTAACTACTTATGCTTAATCTGGATGCTGGCTAATGGAATAAGCTTAGCGAATTAATAATAATGGGACTGTTTTCCCAGTTTTTGGCATATGTCTCGGGTTAGAACTGTTCCTTATGTGCAAGACATATGATCCTTATACTCTATTTGACAACTTTAATGATACTCACTAAAACCATCCAATAAGTTTCACTGACTCTAAATATGCTAATTTAATTTTTGGAGACTCTGATAGTTCAGTATACTAAGATCTATCAACAAAACCTATCATGCATTTTGTACATAGTAACGGTACATCTCCTAAAAGATTTTACAGTGATAAATATCTACCTGAATTTTTCGAAGTAGTGTCCACTAATAGAGATATAGATGGAAAAGAGTTTGTATCTTCTGTAGTAGCAAAACATTTCCCCTTCGTAGCTACATAATTTCATCCAGAAAAAAGCGTCTATGACTATTATCCTACTGATAAAGCCCCTAATAGTTATGAAGGCGTCTAGGCTTCAATGCATATTGCTACCTATTTTTTAAACTTAACACGCCTTAGTAGTTAAACTTTTGAAGATTAGCAATTCTTATATTCTTAGCTTATTTTTAGGCATACTCTAGTACATGAATTCCAAGGAAAAGATCTCACTCAACAAGTATATTTGCTTAAAAAGCCTTGAACTACAAATTTTATTTTATTAGTTGAAATTTAGTTTTTTAATAACCATTTAAACTAGATCTATCTACTATCGTCAGATCAATTATTATACTTTCTTTCTAAATAAATATTTATATGTATTCTCCAAGGTCTGAATTCTGACCAAGGTTAAAATACTTATTTTTGAAGTATTTTGTATAAACTTTAAAGAACTAGCTTTAGTAAATTAACTATATAAAACTCTTATCTTCTCTAGCTTAAGATAAACTTATCCTTTTGTCTTTCATTCTTTGAAGTTACTTTTGTGCTAATCTTCTAGTTTAATAAGATATATCTCTTATATAAATTAAAACTTTCTTTCACTCATTTCACTTCTCTTATTAAGATAAATAAGAATTAAGTTAGGAAGAAATTATAACTAAGTTACTCAGAAAATAAAAAAGTAGTGATAAGCAGTTAATTTTTAATAAAAGTGAATACTAGTTTATTTATTATTTAATTATAATATGTTAATTAAATAAAAGTATTAGGAGATGCAAACCAATTTTATAATTATAATAATAGTTATAATCTAAAGTGTTAAATTGTTTGCTTTCCCTAAAATTTCAACCATGTACCTAATATCATCCCGCTTTCCGTGGATGAATACACGACATTTTTAATATGGAAGATTATTACTAGAATTTTATTCTACTTTCATGCATTTCTTATTTATATGTTCTAGTTTCATTTATTCACTTTTAATTTAACAAAGTTCAAATTCTTTATTATTTTTCATCTGGATCTTTTAGTCAAGCTCAACATTTTCGTATTATATTTTTATTAGTATTGTAGTAAAGCAGTTTTCGATCTTTTTTTCTGGATCTTTTATTAATTTATTTCTCTCCAGTTTTCTTTTCTTTTATTAATTTAATTTAGTTATTTCTTCTGCATCGATTCAAAATCAATTGATTAATTCTAATCTTTTTCTATAACAAAGTTTTATTATTGTCTAACTATCGAGTGTGGTTGTTCAAAAAGTACTATTCTGCTACTAAGTTATTTTAGATTAGCTGACGATTTTTATAAATAACTCATTATTTTATTCTTCAATATTTTTCATTAGTTTTCTGATTTTTACCCTTAATTTAAAATTGTTTCTTCATACTTTTAGGAGTTAATTTTTTCATTTGATCTAATTTATTTTTTAGTTTTCAATTAATTTCATTTCTAAATTCTCTTTTCTCTATAGGTCCAATCATATTTTTACCTTTTGATTGAGAACTTTACTCCTCTTATTTCTATTTTTTTATCCATATCTTTCGTCACTTTAATCCTTAAGTTTCTAAATTAGTTATTTGAAAGGTAACTAGATAATTCCATTTTTTAAGGTAAGTTTTTTGATTTTAGAGTATAAAAACAAGATATTTATAATATAATAAGTAATTTATTAGATTTAAGGAGCTAGTTTAAATAGTAAAGTATAGATATAAGCATAAACCTTATATCATAAGCATCACATAATCTAAATTTTATTACTATTAAGCTAAAGAAATAAATGATTTTACTAGTAATACCTAGTCTATAACTCTACCTTAAATTATAGTCTCTAATGAAATGAGTATATATAATTTGATTGTATTTAACTAATATTAATTTAGGGAATCATATGTATAAGAAAGAAATGAGAATATTTAGCTTTGTATTAAGATACTCTTATAATAGTTTCTGTTAATTGCACCTTTTACCTTATACTAACTAACTTAATTTATCTTTCTTATTTCTATTAGTTTAAAGTGATTGTTGCAGGTACTAATGCTTGTTATTTTTATATAGTTATAAGGATAAGCTGAAGGCTATTAATAGATAAATACTTTCAGAATTAAAGGGAATTAGAATAAGTAAAGTAGTAAGGAAATAAGTAAATAAGGAAATAAGTAAATAAGGGAATTTTGTAAAATAAACAGGATTATCTGATTTAATTTAGCTTCTTATATTAAAATTAAATGGAGCAAGACTACTCAAAGCAAGCTAAGAATTGTATCTAACAGGCGGAAAAGAAAATGAAACCAGGAGTTTTTAAGAAGATTTTTGGAAATGAAAGCTAAAGATATGAGGAAGCTGTTGAACTATACAAATAAGCTGCTACTTTCTATAAACTAGATAAGAATTGGGAGGCAAGTACAAATGCCTATGAGTTAGCTGCAGCTTTAGAAATAAGGAGGAAAGAAAGCCTATCTGCTGCTAATTTCTACTAAGAAGCTGCAAACTCTATTAAGAAAATAAATAGAGTTAAGAGCGTTGAATTACTTGTTAAAGCCTCTTAGATATTTTCAGAGTCAGGAAAGTTTTCTATGGCTGCAAGAGATCGCAAGCAAGCCGCAGAAATATATGAGCAAGACTTATAATATCAACTAGCTGTTGAAAACTACTAGGTAGCTGGAGATTTCTTCAATATGGAAAATTAAGAGACTACTGCTAATTAATGCTTTATTAAAGTTGCTGAAATAAGCACTTTGGAAGCACCAGATTAGAAGGAAATTGCTAGAGCTATTCAAGTAAAATTTTAATAAAATAGATCTTCGAAGATGTAGCTGAAAAATACCTTACAAATAATCTTACGAAATACTCTGCAAAGGAACTCTTATTTAAAGCTGTTATGCTGCATCTTTCTAATGATGATGTTATAGGAGCAGAATAAGCTTTGCAAAAGTATATGAATAAAGATCCTAATTTCGAAACTTCTAGAGAATGCAAACTTTTATAACAAATAATGGATGCAGTTAAGAATAAGGATGGAAGTACGTTTTCATAAGTCTTATATGAATACAATAATATGAGTCCTCTTGACAAGTGGAAAAGTGCAGTGTTTGTCCGAATTTAGAGTACAATTACTTAGATAGAAGCTTAGGATGAAGATCTTACATGAGATGTATAAATTATTAAAATACTTGCGTTATATCGCTTAAGTTATATTTATTAAATACTTATTAAACTTTTCAGGAACAATTAATATTCACAAGATTAAGCACTAACTTAAATATTATAAGCACTCAAGCAAAGTTCAAACATACAGTATAAAATAGCAAGGAAGTATAAGATATGCAATCATAATCATAAGAGTATAATTAAATACTAATCCAAGTGAATAAATAGTAACTATACAGTTATATGAGGCTTGTAAGAGCTCTTCGATTAATTAGCCTAAATATTTAAATAGTATCTTTCTTTAATTATAAAGATATAAATCATAGTTGTAGATTCATCTTAGTTCATTTGTCTTTCAAATATACTTATTATTAACATTGACGGAAAACATTAAGTAATTTATAAGCATACAGGCATAAAAGGAATTGTGAAAAGATTTTTTATTTTATTCTTAAGAAAGCCAGCATTCATTTAGATAAAAGAGTAGGAAAGAATACTTAATTTGAAGTTGAAAAAGTATTTTCAATAATTCAAAACATTGAGAACATAATATTCCAGTATGATTTTATGAACTGATAGAAATATTCTAAGTAAAAAAAGCAACATAACTTGTGAATAACGGGTTAGATGCATGTTTAAGAGAAGATTAGGAAAGATTGTAAAAGATCCGTTCACACATAAGTTTAAACTATTGGTGGGGAATTAAAAGTAAGAGGTTAGAAAATTAAATAACAGGTAGAAGAGGAAAGATTGTTGGTGTGTCTAAAAGGAGAACTTGATTGATATTAAATTAAAAAAATTCTTATAATTATTTAAGATTAATAAGATATTTAACCATTTTATGCATAATAAATCTATGGTTTTCTTAAATATTAAATTCTCAATAATAGTGTAATAAAAACTGATAAAGTTAAATTTATTTTTTAATAGCTGAGAAGGTTCTATCTGTTTTAATATCGAAAATTTCTAAAACCATAAATTAAAGATCTGATAAAAAACTTACATAAGATACAGAAATAAAAGGTTTATTCATATCATTAAATAACTAAATAATTAATTAATTTTTAACTTTAAGCAAAATATTAAAAAAGTACTTAAAAATTCTATAAGTGTTTATGCTTTTTAAAGGTTACCTCTTAAATTTCTTAAATAGAAACTTTAAATAATTTAATTATAATGCATAAGATTAATTTAAAATATTTATATAGTTTGAACGAACATAGTAATATTTGTACTAAATATACAATCTGAAGCAACATTTAAAATAAGTTTATTAATATCTGAGAATTTTATTATTTATATCTAATTTTTATCTTTATCTAGTATTAACTTTTAATAACTAAAGTCACATTCTTTTTGCTATTCTTAATTCTTAGTACTTGTTTTCTTCTTAATTATTTATTTAGAATACCTTTTACTCAAATAAATTCTGAAGTATTAATAGTTTTAATTTTTATAGTTTAGCTTTATCTCATTTAGTGTATTTTAATAATTATCTTTCCCTTTAATTTATTTTTCTTTCTGACTATTTTTGAAATTACATTAACTATATTACTTGAAGATAATACCTTAAGCTTCTAAAGAGAATAATTATAAGACTTGTTTGTAAATTTTAAAATAATCAAGATTAATATTGGATTATGCTTAGAAAAATTAGAACTAAGAGTATTATAAGAAAGCTGAGAAATAAATTATAAATAAGTAGGAAAATAATAGCTAATTAAGTATAAAGTATACTCTAGTTTCTTTAATTTAACTAAATATTTGAATCTAAGCAATTTATTATAGAAAAATTTAACTAAATGGCTTAGAAAATATTAAGTATTTGAACAACCCTTCCTTAAGCAGATAAAGCTAATATTTTTTAAGAATTGTAGCTATTTTGAATTACATTCATATCTTCAAAATAAAAATAGGGAAAAAAAGAATTTTAATTACTTTATAAATACAGAAAGTATTAAATAAGAATCAGAAATAGAGATATTTGGAATAATTTTTAATAAATCTTTTAGAAAGAGTAGCATATCTTAAATTCTGCTTCTCCTTCCCAGTTTTACTAAATTTATGCATCTTAGTTAAGAGATATATATTTTAAGCATTGTATTACTATAAATATAATATCTTTAGTAAATCAGATGGAATGTCTAAGGCAATTACCTATTTAAATTATTTTTCTTGATTTGCTCTCTTTTCCTTCCTAATTTTTATTTTTATTGAAATAGTTCTGCAAGTTTTTTATATAACAATCATAAAACGAATAAATAATAAATTGTTTATAGTTTTGAGCTTTAAATATTTATTAATAGCTAGAATAATAATTGTTTGAATGGTGTGATTATGATAATATAGTAATAAGTTATTTTATAAAGTAGCTTTTGCGTATTAATAAATATCTCCATTTCTTTAAAATTTTAATTTATACAATTTTTCCTTCTTTTTATATCTATTATCAAGCTTTTTTCATCAAGATACTAACTCATTCCATTTCTTCTTATCTTAAATGTAGTAGCGTCGTTGAGTAAGCATATAATTAATTTTTATATATTAATAGTAGAAGAATTATCTCTATTTTGTTTTGCAGAAGTGTATTTAAGAAAGAAATTGTAAAATACTACTATATTCAAGTATTATTAGATGATTTAAATTATGGAATAAGAAGTAATTATTAATATAGTTAAATAGGTTAAATTAGAATTAAACTTAAACATTAAGTAGACATATTTAAAGTCAAACAAAGGATTTATTTTCAGCTTCTTACTCTTTCAAAGGATTTTTATTTATTTCCTTCATTTCATTTCCTTCTAATAATGATTAGTAGTTATTTAGGTATTAATTTGTACTATCCTTAGTTAAAGTTTTCCTCTAGCTCTTGCTTTTTTCTCATATTTCAGTTTTTTACTCCTAAGGATTTGTTACTGAAATAAAGCTTCTTTATATTTCTAGATTAGAATAATACTTATCAGCAAGTTATAAATTTATAAGTGATTCAGGATTTGTTTTTGATGTTTTTAGTAGAGAGTCCAATCTTTGTTGCACCTCTTCTATTTTAGGTCTCGCTTCTATCTGAAACATAAAGCAATCTTTTATTAATTTTCTGAGCTCGCCAATGATAAATTCATGAATTTTAGGATGCTTCTTTTTAGAAATCTTTCTGGCTAGTTAATAGGAGGTGGTACATTCAGCTCACGGTTTTTCTAATGAAAATAGTTCATTAAGAAGACAACCAAATGCCCAAATATCAACAGCTGGTCCAATATCTTAACCTTTTAATACTTCAGCTGGAACATATCGCATAGTACCACCATTTACGTTAGTAAGTATTGCAGATTAAGGGTTTACTTACTAAATCTAAGCAAGACCAAAATCAGCTATTCGTATATTAAAATTTTAGTCCATCAATATATTTTCAGGTTTCAAATCGCGATGAATTATCTAATTCGGATGTGAATGTAGATAATGTATTCCTTTTGAGATATCTAGCATTATTTGCATTTTCTATGCGAGTGGTAAGTAAAAGATTGTAGTTCCTTTATACATCAAATCACTCAAGGCAAAAGACATCAAATTAGTAACCAATATCAATTCTTCTTCACAACTTATACCCATTAAATGTAATAATTTTTCAGATCTGATTCTTTTTATAATTTGTAGCTCTTTAATGAAAATTTCAAACTATTTTGTGTTTGTTGCTTGAAGAGTTCCATCTTTTACAACTTTTATTGCAACATCTTATCCACGAATCCTACCCTTGAAAACTTCTCCATAAGAGCCAACTCCAATCAAATCTGTTTCTTTGTAAGCTTTTTTAATCTCTTCAGCAGTTAAAATTCAAACTCCTTATTTACTTAACTCTTAGAATATTTGTGTTGTCTACTAGGAGCTATATCCAATAAATTTTTATTTTTTGCTCTCTTTTACTTTATTTTATTTTTTTCTTTTATAATATCAACATAAGATAAAAACTGCAATTACAATCAAAGCTGAGATCACAATGAGAATCCAAAACAAAGTAGCGCCTATACCTAACAGAGGCTAAGACTTTTCCTCATAGCTCTAAATTTCAATAGTCATGCCTCATACTTTTATCATCTCATCGTCATTCAATCAATATTCATTCCAAAAAATAATGAATTTTTAGAACGAGCAATGAATAGAGAAAAACTGATCAAGATATATAGTTGAATTAGTATGATAAAGAGTCACTAAATCTGAAATTTTTTTCTTATTTATCATAATTTTGAGTTATAAGTACTCTACGTCATAATCATACTACTTTATAAAAGCAGCGTAGGTATCGTTATCAAGTGCACAGGTTTGCTATACATCATCAACAACATTTTTTATCAAAACAAATTCTTTTTCTATTATATTTTAATTTTAATCCAAGATTATAGCGTTAAAATTCCATGTTTTGTTCTTAGGCATTTAAAAAAAAGACATTATTTATCTTTAACTAGTTAATTGGTCAGCCCAAAATCATTTGTAAGAGGAGTAATTAAACTAATAGTTTTAGGCATGTAAAAGGTTTTTCTCTATAAATGCCATTTTTTATTGAAGCTTTCCATCAAAGTGCGTGGTGTAGCTTATTCATGCTCCTTAGTCTTTCATAGGAATTAAATAAGGTTGCATTCTATTTCCAAATGAATAGTCTATATATTAAGGAAGATCACCTTCCAATTATCCTGTAATATTTCCAATTTAAACATAAGTTAGCCATATATCATTATCCCTTACATATTTATCATACGCTATAACAAAATGGTCTTTGCTTATAAGACAAACAGAAAAGCTCGATCATAAGTCTAAAATTAGGATTTCCGTTAAGTTTCCTTGTTAGATGAATTCGAAGTCATATAATTGATACTTAAGATGCTATTCTTAAGCTTCTGCTTCTTATTCAAGCCAGAACAACCCAAAACTTTCCTCGAATACAACTACATCATGTCATAAAATAAGATTCTGCGCTTAAACTTGTTTTAAGTTTTAAAGTATGTTACCTTCACAGTCATAACTTTACATGAAAATAAGTCTATTATTATCATTAGCTACTACAATATAGCCTTCAGGGTTATACTTGTAATACTTAATATTAAACAGCAATGAGGATGCTTACTCAAGTACTTAGAATTTGGGTGCTATAATTTTTATCCTAAATCGCTACTTATCATCTATTTAGTCACTATTAGCTTCGCTTTCTTGATCTTCAAATAACTTTTAGAACTCAGTACCTATTTCTCTTAATGAAAAAAAATTAGAATTTCGCTCTTTTTTAGGTCTTTCTTAGTTTAATTTGAAACCAAAAGAATTAACACTTGGAACATGGACAGAGAATATTAAAATGAGAATCTATAGAAGTCAATGTAAGTTTGAAGACATTTTTGATTTTAATTCTTTAATAAATTAAAATAACTATTCATTTAAAATAGGTATTACAGTCAATACATCACATTTATTAAACAGTTTAAACTTTCTTTATTAAGAACCCTATTTAAATATTGCTTCTACTTTCACTCTATATGTTTCACTATGAAATTATCAGAGTGAATTTATATTGATAATTTAGATTAAATTACTCACAATACTTATACTTAATTAAAGTAGTGCTATTTTTATTATCTTTAATCCTTGAACTATCTGGATATATCTAACATTTAGAATGACTCTCTATTCTAATATTACTCTTAATAAAACAAAGGATTAAATTAAAGAAGATATTTAATTACTCAATCTGCTTTCATTTAAGAACTAAGAACCATTTATTCCCAATAATTAGATTTTTAAAATATTATTACAACTATTGCAAATTAAAAGTATGATGTTCTATATTATAAAGTACTAAGCTAAATATTAATTATTTGCTAAGATAAGATTAAGCAATAAATTCATGATGCAGTTAAAAGTGAAGACTCATAACGATAAATGTTAGAGAGATTTAAATAATATATAGGAATATTAGCTCTAAGATATTTAATAATAATAATAAATTTATCCATAATCTTATTATTATTGCTTTATAACTTTAAACTTAAGAAATAAATATTTAAATTAGTTTAACTTAATTACTTTAACTTTTATTATTCTTCTTAGTGAACTTGACTTTTTCAATTAGCTTTTAATAATTATAAATAGTATTGTCCTCATAGCCATTATTTAACTAAATGCTAAGCAATTTTTAATTTTTTGCTTAATGCTTACTTTCTATTCGTTTAACTCTTACAGCTTTTCTCTAAAATTTAGTACTGAAAGATATTAATTATTGAGGATTTTCGTTAAAAATGATAAGTTTTTATTTAACTATTAAAAAGATTTTAATAGTTAAATATTTTTCACTTGATTGAAATATAGTAACTTAAGTGTGGATCAATAATAGAAAGTAAATAATGAAAGTTAGAATAATTTATAATTACAATTAGTCAATTCTAATGCTTACATTATGCTTTATTTATTTAATATTACAACCAGAAATCACTTGATCTATCTATTTTTAATACTTTTCTATTTCATTTCTTTTTAGGTACTTTATAGCTTTAGTAAAACTAAATCTATCTAAAATTTTAAATTTTGTTAAAGACTCATAGAGTTAAACTTGCCAATATTAAAAAAAGACAAGTAAATGAAGCTAAGTCTAATATAAAGTTTTATCTTTAATAATTAATTATTCTTTATCTTAAATTTTTAAATGTAATAGCTTTATCTGAAATTCGTAAAATCTTAATCATGGTTCAAATGATAATTTCTATTAAGATCCAATAATTACATTAGCTGTATTATTTATTCTTAAGTTTAATAATTTTCACATGCCTTTTGAATTATAAATATAAAACCCAAGACTAGAAGATAAACTTTTAAAATAGCGATAAAATAAAAACATTTGACAAGAAGATTTTAATGCAGCCAAATCCCAAATTCCCTAATATTGATATTACTATTGAAATAGTGGTTTGCTAAATAAAGATGAATTATTCATATATTAGGTTTTCATGCTAAAGTATCAAAAATTACACGATTTAAAATTAAAAGGCAAAAACTTATAAGTTTTCTACTTTTATATATTTCAGAAAATAATCTAAAAGAGTGGGCTTTAACTTAATAAGGTTATAATAATCAGTTTAATAAAAGCATAATGAATTTTGAATAATTGTTAGATAAATTAGAAAATTTGTTCTTATTTTACTTTTGAATAAGTTTGATATTATAAGCATTTAATACATAGAAGCCCTATTGAAGTATTAAAAAATCTATTATTGTAATTAGCTATATTATTTAATCTGCTTATTGCTTAACAAATTGGCTAAATAATGAATAAAAGCAACATTATACTTGTGGAAAGTAATTCTATAATCTACTTATAGTAAGATAATTTATGGTTAATAGAATATAAAGCTAAATAGCTTAAATGTATAGATAAGCTATTAATTTAGGAACTAGTTATTATCATGCTTTAAATGCTAGAATTGAATAAAAGGCATTTTTACTATAAACATTTTTAAAATATGAAGTAAGATTAGAGACCTTCTGCTATTTAGGTTCCCATTCCTGAAGTGGAGGAATTGATGGAAGAACTAGAATCGAATACGTTAAAAGGAATTTATCCTTTGAGTAGAACACCTCTGCTTCCTTATGTGTAGTTTCAGAAAGCTTTATTTGCTCCAGCAATATAGCAAATGTCAATATCCTCTTTACCTATAATTACAGATTCTCCGGTATTTTAAAAAGAGTCATCATTAATGACTAGATATCCTCGTTTGTTTGCTTTTATTTGGGTATCAACCTATGTCGTAATAGGAGCTTTATACACAGGACTCACTTTTTTATACAAAACTTTTCCCTATATGCTCAGGTTTTCTTTTGCGAATATCGGATGCTTTGTCTTTTTTTTAATTATGGCAATGCAGGAAATTTATGATATGGGATTTAAGAAATTCAAAAAAACAGTATCAAAATATAAGGAGCAAAGGAAAAAAATATTCTTAACTATCATATTCTATACACTAAGCCAAATTTCTTACGTCTTCCCTGTTAAGTATACTTCTATCGCTTTAAATAACTTGTTTGTTTAATGTACAGGAATCTGCATTGTCATTTGAAAAATAATAACATGCACACCTACTCATTTATTGGCGATATTTGGTACTGCCATTGGACTAACAGGCGGAGGATTGACTATTCTTGAATATGGAGAGGAAAACAATCAGTTTGATTCCTTATCAATGCTTTTTGGAAATTCAATGTCACTTATAGGTGCAGGCTGTGCAGCGGCTTTTACAATAAATACATGGTCATTCATGAAAGAATAGTTTCCTGTTGCAATTTTCTCAACTATTTTAACAACAGTCTGTGTTTTGAGTGGCATTGGGTTATGCTATTTGGTTGAATATGATGAAATGGATAAAATTGAATGAAATATAAATGTACTTTGGGTAACTCTTCTGGTAGGATTTGTGTAATGACTTTCTCAGTATGCAGTATATAAATCATTAGAATTGGTTTCTCCTTTATTGTTCTCAACAGCTTGCTTACTCTAATTTCCAATAGCAGCCTTACAAGCGTGGAGTATGGGTGTAAACCCCTTTCCAGGTACGTGGACCTGACTTGGAGGAAGTTTAACAATGGCAGGTCTTTATTCAATTATAAAGTCAGAGTAGCTTGAAACTGAATAAAAAATAGAAAATATAGAAAAAACTGCTGCCTAGATAGTATCAGCAGGGTATAGGAAACTAAGATGTGATTCCACTTGAATATTTATTATTCATATCTATTAATTCTAGCTTATTTCTATATATTAATCTTCTAATTCTTTCATTCTGTCTTATTAATCTAGCGCTACCTCTCTACTCTTACATCTGCTTTAAATTTTTAAGTCAAAATATATAAATATAAACTCTTTTTCTTAAAATTAGCTATAAAAGCATAGAAATATATTACTTCAAAGTACTAAAAAAGTAAAAAATAGGAAAACATCTAAATAGATAAGTATAAGTTTCCTTATGAAGGCTACTAAAATCAAAATATCCAACTATTAGTCATGTTCTTATTAGAACTTATTCACTTACCTATTTTTAATTCAATCATTGTATTATTTTTTAAGATCTAAGTCTAAGAATGTAGCATCCATATCTGCAAAACTAAATATTAACAAAAGAAGCAATTCTTTTTGAAGAAAAGCTAAAAAGTATAATAATTAACAGATACTTATAAAGTATAAATTATAAATTTAGTCACTATGGATTAAATTAAGTAGTTTAATATATCTTTAATATCTTTTCATCAAACTGCTTATTAAATCTTTAATTGCAATAATATTTAGAAACTTATTTTACTTATTTATTTACTAACAATTCACAAAATAATCAGAAAAGTCAAATTAAATTATAATTAGAAACTATTAGTAAGAATAAGAATTCATCTAATGTATATAATCCAAAAAATTACCAAAAAGTTTAAGAAATATTTCTAAGAAGGTAGGGAGAATAAAATCTTAAAGTCAGATGATTTTAAAGAGATTATCATAATAGTCTTAAATAATCTATTTAGTTTATACTTTTTACAACTAGCTTCCATATGCTTCTCCTTAAATTTACTACTTTATATTATGAATAAGTGCTTAAATGGTAATAGCTTATTATATTATCATCATTTTTCAAAGCTTTTCCTTGCATCTAAGTTACTCATAATATTTCAGTTGTTTCAAGTAGTATAAAATTATAAAACTTATTAAGAAAAAGAAAGTAAAATCCATTATAAAGCAGCATATAAAAAGAATATAAAAAAAAGAAAATTGCTTGATTGTAACTATAAAGCTAAAAGAGATAAGAAGGAAAATAAGCTGCCTTGAAGATATTTAAACAAGATTTCCCTTTATAGAAAAATAATAAGATTTGAAAGGTAAAATATAAAGACTTGAGTATATATGAATAAAGATTCATTTAATTTTTTAATATTTTGTACATTAATTTTATTATTCTGGCTTTTAACTATCTTCATTTTCGTCTTTTTCTATAATTCTAATTTTTGGACTTTAAGATTCTACTAAA
This sequence comes from Loxodes magnus, assembly GCA_946699065.1. NCBI lineage: Eukaryota > Ciliophora > Karyorelictea > Loxodida > Loxodidae > Loxodes > Loxodes magnus. The sequence continues at coordinate 1,301,458 of CAMPDV010000028.1, read as the reverse complement.
TACTTTTAAGAAGTCGGAATTTGTAGGTAAGGTCCGAGATTAAAACATGTCATCATTTTCTCTGGCGTCCATTCCATTTTGTTGAATATTTTTGCAAAGGGTTTTTTCTAATTTAATTAAAATAAGCTTTGTTTTGGAAAATTTGATGCTACTTATTTTTTTTTCTCTATTTGATTCTAAAGTAAAATTTAGTTTTGGACTTGATCAAAATCTTGTAATTTTACAAAGTTTTACTATCCCAAGACTATTGGACTATTTATAATTGAATTATTTTTTGAATTAGTTTAGGATTATTTAAATTCTCTTTTCAGAGGTGTTTTAAATTGAGCATCCATTTGTTTCTATTAATTTTCAATTTAAATTTTACTTAAAATTTGAGTACTTAATAGATCGTTACTTGTCAAACCAATAAAGGATGTTGATTGGTCAAGCTCATCGAAATCAAGTTGATCTTAAACCATAATTTTACTATTCAATTGCTTTACTTCAGATCCTTTTCTTGAGGAAGAAGTAAAATTTGAAAGTTTCTTTAAATGACTTTTAGGTTTTATAGCTATCCGATATGTCTCTTCAACTCTACTGTAAATGTTATTAAGTATTTCCTATATATCCTAAAGCTATTTATTTAAATGATTTACCTTTTTTTCTACGTTATAGACATCGGGCTTTTCTAGGCTATCAAATATTATCTCTTTTTGGGTAATTTAATTTAATTTTTCAAACTATTAAGGTATTTCTTATAAATTCTGCTAGGGTAATTTTTGGTTTTACTGTCCACTTGATATTAGATTATCTAGTTGGTAATTTTCATTAAATTTAATATTAATTTTATTTTTCTTCTTATTTTCAGAATAACCAAAAGGCTATCCTTTTTCAGCTTCTTAAACCTGAATCAAATCATTTTCGTTCTCACTATCGTTTTCAATATGAGAATTCTTGCTATAAGAGTTTATGAAAGACAAGCTCTAATCAATAGCTTGCGTTTCATCTCCTTTTAAGCAATTAATTAGAATTTTTATTAAATCTATGTGCTTTAAGTTCTGAGTTTAGACAAAAGGACTAAAATTTAAATTTACCTCAAAATTAATATTGCCTTTAGCTAATTATTCTAAGAGTACTTTTACTGATTCTATCTTAGTTTTGAGAGTTACATTCTATTCAAATAGTTCCTACTTTTCTTCTCTCACAAACTCTAATTGATTTTCCAAGAAATTTTTTTCTTCCAATAGCTAAAAAGTTATAACTTACCTGATCTACTTTTTCTTATGTACTCTTTACTGAAATTTCTGTAGAGCTTTGCATAGATATTATAGTTTCTAATTTCCTTTGGACAATCTCTAAACTAGAGTATTTCTTTCTGTTATGTCTTTCGTTAAATGAGGTTATTGAATGGGATTTTTAGTGCTTGAATTGTTTTTTCACGTTCTTAGGAGAATTTGCAGAATTTTCACGGAAATTGACAACTCCTTAATTTCCTTAACCTGATGAATTAACTTTCAAGCTTTTATAGCTTGCAATTATATTCTTCAATCTCGAAAGTTCAGATTCTTTTTCACTAAACTACTCTTTAATTGTTCTATTCTCCTCTTCTAATCTAAAATAAAGAAATACAGTTAGCAAGCATTTTTATAATGTTGTTTAAACCTCCTCACTTCCTCTAATGCCTTTTCATTTTCATATAATTATCAAGTTAATCTGCTTAGAATCTGCTAGCACTACTAATTTTGGCAGCTAGCAGTTAACTATTAAATCTAAAACTGAATTTCCTGCTGTTCAATCTGTTCTTGATCCAAGGTTTATTTAGTATTATCTTATTGTCAATTAATTTTAGTTTAGTTTTAAAAGTTCATTTATTCCATTATTTATTAAGCCTTTTACTTATCTATATTCCAAAACTTTAAATTACTAACCTTGCTATTTATACGAAAATAGCTTATTATTAAGTCTCTTGTTGACAAAGAGTATTGAAGTAGATTAGTGACTGGAGTGTTTTGAAAAGAGTAATACGACTTAGAGGATTAAAGAGTAAGTGATAGAGTATAGAAGAAAGATGAATAAGCAAGGAAATAAGTTTAAAAATATTGAGAATAGTAAGAGTAATTTTAATAAATGGAAGCAGTGACTATTATGACTAGAAAGTTCCTCACTAATAGGCTTCTTAATAGAAAATAGATGGTTGTTGATGTTATTCACCCAGGATTAGCATCAGTCAGTAAAAAAGATTTAACAGAGCAAATCTCCAAGAAATTCAAAGTTAAGCCTGAGTAAATTATATTGTTTGGCTTTAAGACTTAGTTTGGTGGTGGTAAAAGCAGTGGTTTTTGCTTGATTTATGACTCTAAAGAAATGCTTGAAAAATTAGAACCTAAATATAGACTTAGACGTGTAGGATTTGTTGGACCTAAAACAACAGGAAGTAGAAAATAAAGAAAAGAGAAGAAAAACAGAATTAAAAAGGTTCGTGGAAAGGAAAAAATTAAAGTAGCCTAGGCTGCTGGTGGTAAAAAGAAGTGAGCAACTTCTAAAATTAATAAAGCATTTAATAATCCTAAACTTAAATATAACACTCTAGTCCATTCTATTTATATAATCAACATCCTCATCAGCTAAAAATAAAATATAATTTCCTTTTTTAATTCTAAATAATCGTTCTTGAAGAGATTATCTAAATAATTACTCCAAGCATTATTTATTTAAAGATTGAAGCTAATCTCATATAAAGATATTTTTATCTTAAATTAATTAATAATTTTAAGTTTAGTTGCATAGGTAATTTATTTTAATAAAAATGTATTCCTTATTTGTATCAGATTGCAAAAGTCTTTAGAAGTCCTTTTCTAATAAAATTATCAGCATTTGGTAAATAAACATTAATTATATAGTCTCTATAAAATAAGTGAAATTTGAATTAGATTTAGTTATATAAAGAATAAAATCTAGATGCTTAGTTATTTAATAAGCCTTTTTATTTAGTTGCTTTATTTTATGATACAACTTTACTTAGTTTTTTGCTTTATTAACTTACTATTAAAGTTAAATTACTATTGGTAGAAAAGTTATTTTACTTATTAAGAATACTAGAATTATAACTTAAAATATAAGCTAGAAATAAATAATTTAATAGTCAAAAAATATTTAAATTTAAGTTTCTATTCTATATGTTTACAATCAGTAAGCCACTTAAATTTATTGTATTTAATTAAGTTAAAAATAAGCTAATATTATTATATCTGGATAATTCAGATAATCATTAATTGTTGATCTCAAGAATTAAAATACACAGCTTTAAAATTAAATTATCAAGTAAAGAATTATAGAAAATAATTATTTTTTAAGTTCTACGAATCATAATTTTTGAAGAAATAAGAGTATTTAAGTATACTATATGCAGACTAATAGATGAAAGCAACCTAAAAAAAAAATCTAATAAATATTTGTCAAAATATGATTAAGATATATAACCATAAGAAACTATGAAGCATCTGCATCATATATATTACAATTTAAATAAAAATTATTAGTTATTAATATAAAATAAGTTAGTTACTTAAACTTTATGCACTATAATTTTAGAAAAAGTAGTAGTAAAACAAATCAATTTTATAACTGATAAAAAGCAATCAGTTGAAATGGTTACTTGCAAGCAATTCCTAAATTTATATCAATAACTAAATATTCAAATAGATTAAATAATTATTCTAGTTAGGGAATTTTAAATAAAAATAGGATTATAAAATTAGCAAGAGCAATAGAAATATTTTTGAGATTAAAGAATGTATATTTAGTTTTTCTACTAAAAGAAGATAAAATAATAATATAATTTAACATATTTTATGGATATTCAAAACTATTATTAGAATTAACTTTCCTGTAATAATTTTAATATTTTTTAAAAGAAATGTAAATAAACAAAAATCTTTCGAATTTCTAAAAAAACTGCACTAAAAAGCATTATAAAAATTTAAAGTGTAAAAGAAATTCTATTATTTAATTTAACTTCTATCTTACTTTTTTCGAAATTTATTAACTTGGAATATTTAATACTTCCATTACTTGAAATGTATAATATAATAGGAAGATATGTAACAACTAAACTAAGATTAAGACATAGTGTAGACAATGTGAAAAAATTGGAATTAATAAAAATAACTTGAAAATATACAAACTAAGTATTATATAATTAGATACAGTAATTTCATCAACATTCTGAAAATAACAAAATTTTAATACAATTATAAATCTATAAACAACTATAAAATATTGTTAGCATTTAGGAAAGTGGACTACTTGCAATATCTAAAAAATAAGAAAAGTTTAATAAATAAAAAAAAAGATATTAGATATTAATTTTAATGTATTATCTTGCTAATGTATAAATGCTGAAGGATTTTTCGTATTAGCAGCTTAGATATCCTATTTTTAAATAAAAACTGACAAAAGAAGATTAATTCGAATATTTATAATTACCAACTAACATATATTAATAATTTAGATAATGGAGGTTATGTATACTTGTTTTAGAAGAAATACTTTATTGTACAGAAATGTATATAATAATTGAAAATAGTTTTATTTTATTTACTTCAATAAAACTGGCCAATACATTATCATGCCGTATTAAATATATGTTGAAGGGAAAAGCTAAGATAAAAGTATGAGCCTATAATACAGGTTAAGCATTAAGAATGTTTATTCCAGATTTAAACTACAAAAAAAAAATTGAAAACTCGCAAGTAATATACTGAGGATAAAAAGAAAAAAGCTGCATATAAGGAATATAAAAATTAATTTAGAAGAATGAACTATTAAATAACCTATTTTAGAAAATAAACTATTTAGAAAAAAATGAAAGTACTATTTAAGGAAATTTAAAAAAAAATTATATCTTCATACTAGAGATGGAAAGAAAGTTTAATCATAAATTAAATAATCATTTAACGTAAAAAGAATTTAAATTAATTTTATTTAAATATTGCAATTTTAAAACCCAACTAATAATAAAAATTAAAAAAGTATAAAAGCTAAATAAAAAAAAACAAATAAAGAAATAAATAAATTTGATTATAGGGCGCGTAGCACTCTCGTCGGTGCGCAGCTCTTTAAAAAATGTTTCATACTGACAAGAATGTTTGTTACTGATAAAATTATCAGATACTGATAAACATTGTTCAATGCTGGTATAATTATTCAGTACTGATAAAAATGTTCAATAATGATATAATTTCATAATACTCGTAATCTTTAATACTTGTTGGAGGTTCAAGGATATGGCAGGGTTGCGTCTCATTGCATCACCAAAGCAGAGGACGACATGTGTCAATTATGGGTACTTAAATTCCCCAACCTCTGATGAAGCCGTCCCTTGTTGTTCACCTTCGAACAACTATAGCGATTTAATAATATATATAATAAGTTCCATAGATTCTAAAAGTCTTAATTAGTGAATTATATTTGATTTAGTTAAATCTTAATAAGAACTAGCTCTTAGAGTTATATTTACATACTCATTTTACTTTTCTCTATCTAGAAAATTTAAATTATCCTAGCAACTTTATATTGCCTTTTGAGACTTTAAAAGCTAAGTTTATCTTAAAAGAATAATAAAAAAATTAAGAATTAGTTTACAATAAATGCAAAAAAGGTGAGTTAAGAATAAAATAAAAGATATAATAATAGAATAAAGCTATGTAGAACATTAAAACTATTACAAATAACTTTAAAAACAACAGGTTAACTGATAAATATAATGCTTTAGTTAAAAAATTAACTTATTAGGAGATACTTAGAATACCAATTAATCATCTTTTTAACTTTATATTCTTTAGGTTCTAATTAATATCAGATAGTTAATTATCTTTTATGTTTTGAAACTATATTATAAAACATTTAGCTAAATCTCATCAAGAGGGTTATTTAATAATCGAAGTATTAAAAGCTAGTTATGGAAAAAGGCTAGATATAAGATTTTATCAGTAAATAATAAATGGAAATCTTAAGTGATGAGGAAATTTATTATGTTTACATTGAAGCTTATTAAATTATTTTAGAAATCTATTTAAATTAGAAAAAAACTATAAGCATTATAAATGACATCAAAACAAAAAAGAACAACTAACTCTCCAAAAAAAGAAGAGAAGCCATATAAAAGGGTAAAACTAAACGAAAATCTTATAAGTGAAAATCTTTTTAAATTTGATGGTTAAGATTTCTCTAATTTACCTTATAAAGAGAATTCAGACTAATATCCCATGTGAATTTTATCTGATAAAAAAATATTTCTATAAATAGACCATCCCAAATATAAAGAAGCGTCTGAAATCTTAACTGCTATAGCTAAACCAATGAGTAGGCCTCTTAATTTTCATGAATATGCGCTTACTTTTTCAAGTTTATATGCTGCTAGTAACGTATTATATCCCTTTAATAAACATTTATATATTAAGTTATTCTATTTTTTATCCTTATATAATACCTAAAAGGATTTTAAATATTATGAATCTCTTCTTGCGTAAAAGAATCAGCCTAGTATGTTCGTTATATCATAAAGTGGTCGTTCAAAGAAGGCAGCACGGCGAGAATTAATTTGTCCTAAAACATTCGAATTTAATCTTTAACATTAAAGTAATATAAATACTTAAACTTTTATTATTAAGGATAAGAATTATGAGATTAAAAATCTAAGTAAAATTCTTATTTGCATTATTATCCTAAAAATTCAAAGAAAAACTTGTTTTAATTTATTTTTCTGAGAAATATATTAATTACTTAATGATTCTTTAATTTATTTTAAATGTCTTATTTATTGTAAAAATAAGATATTTAATAGAATTTTTTGATTTTCTATGTTTAACTTTTTGATTCTAATAACTTTACAATAATATCTACTATCTATTTTTATAATTTATAATACTAATAAATTAGTTTAGAATGACTACAATATATCTTCATTTTAAGCAAAATTAGAATAAATTATTCTTTGATATTAAATATGAATATTAGTTTCTAAATCTCTCTTTTATTGCACATTGTTCTACTTAATACATTTAAAATATATTAGAAAATTGTGATTTAATAGTTATTATTTATTAAATTTCACAGTGGAAATTAATTATTTTCTGGCAAAAATAATAACAGTCAAAAAGAACGAGTTGTGTCTGCTTTTATATTTAAAAAATATTTTTTATTCTAAATAAAATTTTGGTTGCTATTAGTTCTCTTTTTATTAAATGATAGTATTAAATATTAATCTTTAGTTTATAAGTAAAATTTATTTAACTTACTTCTTCTTTTACGAACTTACCTTTACTTAAATGTAAACTTTTTATTTTTTACAAATTTTCAGCATAATGAGCTTTTATTATAATTTATATTTATTTTATATTTACTAGATAAATGAAGATACTTCTAAATTAAATTTTAAATTGAAAGAGTTTTTTAACATCTATAGCTGTAATAATTGCTTCTTTCAATTATAGACATTAGTAAATGTTTTTAATTTTTTTAATTATAATCTTAATCTCATCAATTTTTAATTACTCTTGCTATAATCTCATCTTTTTATTTTTTCCTTTTTTACCTTTTCCGTTAATAATAATTAAGATATTTCTAAATAATAAATACCTTTTGTCGAAGAATAATGTAATTAATTTAATTTTATTGCATATTTCGTTTCTGCTTTTGAAATATTTACTTCAATACTGATTTATTAATCTCAGTCCCAGATTTAATAGGTTTTATTTAAATTTTATGTTGATTGCACTAGCATATATAATACGTTAATTATTCTAAATAAAGTAATAATTTAAAGGTTTCTTTATAAATATATAATAATCTCTAAGATAGAAATGAATAAAAGATTAGATTAAATAAAATGGATCTAATTTACTAATATATTCTACTTATATATGATATTACTGTAACTAATGCTTCTATATTAAATAAAAATAGACAAATTAAATATTATAGAAAGCTTTTAAGAAGAAAATAGAACTTCGCATTAAAATATTTAGCCTTACATGCTAATATTATATTCTCCCTCTATTTAATAATATCTACTTTCTCCATCTAATAACATTATATTTCATTATCTTCGATATTCTTTTATATAATTAAATGTGGAACTGTATAGCACCATGATAAATATAGAGTGAAAAGGAATTATTAAGTTAAATGATTTGGTAAATAAAAGAAATATGAAAAGGTAATAAACTAATATGATAGCAATAAGCATAAATAATTTTTAATAAGCAAGTTATTAATTTTTCACTGCTTTTGATTATTTCTGTTGATTTGATCATATTGTCTGTATATAAAGTTATTTTTTATGCCTCTTTCCTTCATCACTTCTTTATATGAATCTTAAAATATTATTAAGTCAACCTGTTCCTTGTTTAGCCCTTTTGTTTCTATCATTAAAAAATTAATTAGAACGAATCCAAGTAAGTTTGAAATTCCAAAAAATAAAAGCTCTCACTTTGAGTTTTTCGTAATAGGAATTATAACACTAATGGCTAGAACCATAAGCCAATTTCAACTTAGAACAATTCCTATCCCTTTATCAATCATTACTTCAGCAACATAAATTCAACTAAATAATAGTAAAATATACCAAACAGGACCTAGAGATATTTCAAAAAAAGCTAAAAATATGCAGGTAATAGTAAATGTCAAAGCCTAAAAAGTAAAATTTTACAAAAGGAGGATGAATAAACTGAAATAGGAATAGAAGCAATAAACTTAGCATACATCCAATACATCCTACTTAGCAAAATCTTTTTCTTCCAAACTCTAATACAAATTAAATACTTACTATCTGCTATTAATAGGAACAGGAAGCTTGGAATCATATTTGCAAGTCCAAATATAAAGGTATACTGTTTATAAATTAAAACTCACTAATGTTTTATCTAATCCATTACTATCTTCAAAAAACATTTTGTTGCCATGGTCATTTGAGTAGATAATAACCAGATTAATTCCTGTAAATTACTATACGATTTACATCATTATACCTGAAATCATCATAAAGCGATACTTTTTATCGGATAAAAGTGTTTTGAAGGTTATTTCATTTTGGTTGCTGTTTAATTATTGCATTTCTTCATTATTTCATATGTTATTTAGAGGATCCCTGTCTTCTAATTGTTCTTGCATATTTTCATATTTGTAATACATTTTCAACATTTTACCTGCCTCATTAAAATTTCCTTTTGATCAACAATATGGAGGAGTGTCATGCTTAGCCCAGATTATAAAAATGAGAAACTAAATAAGAGCAATTATGATTGGAAAGGCAATTACTATCCTCCAAGCTCAATGATAAGCTGCTACATAAAAACCCAGTGAATTTGCTGTTGCAATTCCAAGCGTGATAAAAAACTAATGCATACCAATTAGAAATCCAGAAATATGTGTAGGAACTATTTCCTTAACTAATTAACAGATTTAAAATTTTCTTACTGTAAATTGGAACTATTACTGAAGCAATTCCTAGAGTAATACCATAAAAAAATCTCCCAAGCCCTAGAAATATATAATCTATAAGCATAATTGAACATGATAAAGAGCAAATTAGGTCTGCAAGCATTATTAATTTTCTTCTTCCTATTTTTTCTGTCTGTATTACTAAATTACTAAAAAGCCAGCTGCTAAAGATCCAACAATCGCTCCTACAGCTAATAATCCTTAGTAAAGAATAATATATCTATCATCTGACGATTCTTTAATAAAATAATTGCTTACTTATTATATCTTTTTTAATTTCATCATAGCATACATTCCATACACTCATTCCATATCCATATATAAAAGAGAATAAGCAGGCATTCAGTACTAAAAGCATCAATTAAAGTTTCCTATATTAAAGATTTAGAAGTTGATCATTTAAAGATACCTCTCTAACTCTTAACTTTTCCATCTACATTTTTAATTTGTAAATATTATATTTGACCTAAAAGAACAATTAATAACTTTATTATTTTATTCTCGATAATCTCACTATAATACTGCTAACTAAATAGTTATAATTACCATCTTGTTTAGCTATCTATTCTCTAGTTCTTAAATAAGCTAAAGGTTGACTAAATTATCCAAGTTACTAAATTTGATGCTTACTGAGAAAATATTTAAATTTTTTGTTTAAAGTATAAATTTTTAAGTTTAAAGCGTAAATTTAAAATAATAAGCTATTTTTAAATATTATAACTAACTACTCTATAACTCTTATTCTTTATAAATCAATCACTTAATTTCCAAAAAGTTATATATTCATTATTCTCTTTTATTACTAACTTTAAATAGAGAATTATCCTCCCCTATAAAAAATTACTACTTCATATTTTGTTCTCAAACAATTATTTAAAATTTCCTTAAATTGCTAATCTTATTTTTTGCAGGATGGAAAGATCCAAGAAGTTATAAAATAAATCTTTAGTTTCTATTTATAAATGAATAATGCTAGAAACTTGAATTTTTGCTCAAAATATTTCTTTTTATTTATATTATATCAAACTGCTAAATGGCTTTCTGAGCTTATAAAATAAAAAGTCTAAATTAAATTGAAAGAATAACTTTTATGGATTTATACTTGCAAATAATATAATAGAACTATATTACTCGTAACAATTCACATTTGACTTTTATTATTATACGCTAAGAAAAATAATACTCTTAGTTAATTTTCAAATCATTTAATGAGCATTAAAATAAAAATTCATAATTTTATGGCAAAAATAACTTTATTAAAATACTTTATTTTCGAGGTTTTTAGCAGCTTAAGTAAAATTATCTAAAATACTGTTTCACTCACTTGCTTAGGAATATTTTATAATTTTTTGCTTTTTATGAATTTTTAATTATATATTGCATCTTAGTCTAATTAAAAAATTAAATTTCATAGATAAAAGTACATTTTTCATATTATTAAAACTTGCTAAATTCTTTCAAATTTTAACTACTAAATTTTTAGGTAATATAATTTTTCTCTTTCAGATTGAAAGCAAATTAGCTATTTTAAGCTTTCATAACGTATTTGGAAATTAAATATCTCTTTAATTAAGATAACTTTTTTCAAGGACTCCTTTATACGGTTTGAAATATAAAAATTATCTTGTTTATTTTTCTAATCATTAGTTTTAGTATCTTTAATTTCCAACTATCTGATTTACTATTGTTCTGTATATAGCAGTCCTTATCTCTTGAATCACATAAATACAAAATACTATATTTCTTTAAAACTTTTATTCATAATCGTTAAATTTTGTCTTTGCTTAATGCAATTATTATCTAATCTCTTTTTTAATTAATAATCTTTGCAGCAAACATTATTGTTTATTTTCTTCACATTTTGGTTCTAATCTATTTATTATTGTGTAGTTTCTCTAAATAATCTTTCAAAATAAGCGTTGCTTTTACCCTAATAATTAATTTTAGTTTATATTTTTGATGAATATTAATTTTATCTACTTCTGAAATTAATTAATTCATAGCAAAATAAAATTTAAAGAACAAAGAATGTAGATATGCATATATTATTTATCTCTTTCCACTATGCTGTAATTGTTTAGGTACTCTATTTGAATTTATTAATAATAAATAACTTTTAAATAAAATGCTTAGTTTCTAAATCTTAGCATAATAAACTAACTAACATTTATATTTATAATTAAGTAGTTTGGTTTCAGCTTATCTGTTTTAAGTAACTAGCATGTTTACTTTTTATTATTTAGCTAAATAAATCTAAATATTTCTTAGTGTCTAAATTGAAAAGCAGCTAATTTATTATATTAAATAAGATACATAAATACATAAGAAATATTGTATTAATATATATATAATTATTATTAAGCTTGTATATAATATTTATATATTATGGCATGCTTTATATATTCCTTTTAATTATAATTTAACTTATGAAATCTATACAAATCTCTTAACTCCTAGATAATAATTTAGTTAGACTTTTAATATAAAATTCGTAGTTTATCATTTTAGATTATTTATTAGAAATGATAGATTAATAGGCTATTTGAAAGTGAGGCGTAAATAAGTTTGAATTTATCTTTTATTTTAGTATTGCTATTTATATTGTTACTTACAATGCTTTCTTTCTCTTTCTTTTTAATCTTTAACTTTCTGTTTAATTTTTTATTCAAATCTCATGAATTAATAGTTATATTGACAACTAGATTAGGAATAATGCAATAGCTTTGATAAAATGATTAAACTACAAATACTTAAATACTTAAATAATTGAATAAAACTAATAGCCTTTATAATTTAAGCATTTCGTATTAAAGTAAGAAAGTTAATTTTACTAAAAGAATCAAATGATGTCTTTTAAAAGCGTAGATATTTAAAGATTGATAGCTATTAAGCCTTAAATTTATTTATCTTTCTATTTTAATTATAGTCCTTAAAATAGAATTCTTAGTGTTCTTACAAAGGATATTTAGATAATTGATCATTTAATTAAAATTAGAAATATCTCTAACTTTAGCTCTATGTGTGTTATTCAAAATTAATTTTAATCTTATCTCTTTTATTATTTTACAAGCTGCTAAGCTTATTACTATATGTACTTTCTTTATTATCTGATGAATCCTTTTATCTTTGTATTTATATAATCCTCAAATTACTTTACAATTTGTTCATATCCCTAAAATAATTGATTCCTGATTTGATAAATATAACTTAAGACTGAAACAATTAAATATATACATAGCAAAAGATAAATAGTTATTTCATAATAGTCTAGTTTAAACATATGGTAAGAAGGCTTTTAGGTATTAATCATATTCCAATAAACATCTGTTGCTTAGACTGTTCGTTAATAATTGGAATACTTAACTATATATAACTATAGCTTACATCAGTTCATTTCTTTACTTAGTTCTTTATTATTATAAAGCTAAGCCAATCTAAATAGCACTACATAATAGATAGTTTTATATTCTTACTTGCTAAGTAGCTTCCTTTTCATCTTATGAAGCCTTTTTATTACTAATTAAATAAGTCAATTAAAGTTTTCCTTACATTATATATCTCTTAGCTGATCTTCAGGTAACTTTGAATAACTATACCAAACAATTAAACAATCGTTACACTTTTCTAGTTATAGCTAAGATTAATATTGGTAATTATCTAATAATAAGGTATAAATAGCCTAAACATCACTAAAGATACATTTTTAAATAGATATGATATTTGATTTAATAATTAATATAGGCTAACTTTATCTTTAGCTATAATATCGGCAAGATATGTCATAGTAACCAGAACAATAGTACCACTATCAGTAGCCTGCCTTCAATTAAATCAGTAGTGAAGATTTGTATCATACTCCTTTACAAAAGCAGAGCTGCAATTCAATAGAATTAGGATAAGTTGATAATTAAGACAAAAGTTAGTATCAAATCAAATGCTATTTAATAAGATCTTATAGCTTCAAATAAATAGATAAAGGTTATGATTCCTAAGTTATAATATAAAAGAGCAAATCTCTCTTTGAGAAAGAGTATTAAATTTAAAATTGCATTCCCTTCTGAAAGAAAGTAAAAGAAAATTCATATGAATCTCCTAAATTCTTAAATAATCGTGCTAAAATATTCCATTAAGCATATGGGAAGAAATAATTATAAGAATCTTTAAAAAACTTTAAGAAAAAAATTTAAAGGAGAGTGAAATATCTAAAACATGCTAGAAAAATATTTAAAGGAACACCAGATAATTTAGATTTGTAAACACTTCTTAAAGTTTCGCAGTCTTGCTCTTATAATAATTCTGAGTCTAATTAATTTTAGTTTGCAACTCAAAATTAACAAAATACCCAGAAAAATAACTTTAAATCTCAAAACTATGAAATATTTTCTAGCTCAGTAAGCTCATTACTCTAGTAAGCATTAGAAATGGAAGATGAGGTAAAGAAATTTAGAAAGTCAATTTCAAAACAAATTACAAATTTAGAGTCAATTATGTTACAAGACAGCCACCTTTCTAGCATTTAAACAAATCAGTGTTCTCAAACATGGAATAAATGTAGATGTTGTATAATATGAAGTTTAGCATTAAAAATAAATATTATTTAACCGTATAAAACTAAGATATTCATCCTTATATTTTATAATATTTTAAGTAAGGAAATCATGATTGAACTTATTCTACGAAATATAAATTAAAAAAATAATAATTTCCTCTTATAATTTACTTTAAGCTTGGATTAAAAATAAAAGGATAAACATAAGCTAAAAGAGGTTTTAAAATTAACTTATTTAATATAGTTTTATTATATTTTACTTCCTAGAAATTATTAAGGTTTGGTTTATTAATTAACTTGGAAACTACCTTCTATAATCTTAAAATTCATGCTTTTTTTGCATTAGTTTGGTATATTTTCAAAATAAATGCCTTTTAATCTAATAATGATATATTAATTGGAGTGAAGTAGTTTGTATTGGATACTTAAATATCCAACAGGTTAGAATGAATATTAATATATAAGGAAGTAATTAAAGGAAAGATATACAAAGAAGGGAGTAGAAGAAAGAATAGTACTTAAAAGTGCAAAGAAATAAAAGTCTTATGCAGAAGGTTTATATTATAAGGTTGTAGTATACAAATTTAAAATGTTAGAAAAGAAAATTAATAAATGAATTAAAAATTAATTTGTTAGACTGTGTAATTAAAAAAAATGATTAAAAGAATGTCAAGAGATCTTGAATTCGAAGAAACTGAAGAAGTTCTCCATTACCCTGCTTAAAAATATCTTAAGAAAGGAATAAAAAGAGTCAGTTTATAGGAAAGTGCAGCGACGCCCTTAGATTATGGTAGCAATATAACTCCTCATAACCAAATTGCCAATGATAACACTTTTAATATTTAAAATGAAAGATCTAGAAGTTGCGATATTAATGATGGCGTCACCTAGGAAGCTGAGCGAGCTACACCTGTTTTAACATGAAATACTAGAAAATTTAAAGGATATAATTCATAAAATAGATTTCAAAAATAAAGCAAATGAAGTGAAGAGGAAGATAAGTTCATTATGGAAAAGAAAAAGTAATAAATAAGCATATCATGGAGATAGGTAGCAGCAGAACTAAATGAAATGGTGCATAATGGAGTATAAGTAAGGATAGGAAAATAAATAAGAGAAAGGTGGAATAATCATCTTGATCCTACAATTAAAAGTAAGTTTCTTAAATATAGAGGGAAATTGAACAGAGAAGGAAACTATGATGTTGTAAAAATTATATTAATAATATGGACCTAAATGGTCATACATTGCTAAATTCTTATAGGGAAGAAACGAGAACTAAGTTAAAAATAGAGGAAAGATGATAGCCAAACAAATGAAAAGACAAAACTCTGAATATAACCTTAATAACTTAATTTCAGATTTCGAAAGGTTAAAGAGCTAAAGTATGGATAATATTGAGATGAAAAAACAAGAACGTTAAAAAATAGATATAAAAACTATTTAAGAAGAAGAAAAGGAATAGACTAATATAATAGATACATCTAATAATTAAGAAAATAGTACAGAAAATAGCTAAAAATACAAGATCAAAAGAAAATTTAAAGTTCCAATGAAAGTGTAAACAAAGATTTAAAATCCTTAAATAAAAATAAATTCAATTAACATTGAAAATTGTCCATAAGTAATTTCACAAGTTCCAGTAAGAAATAATAACAGAACCAAAACGCAATCCAGTGACAAATCAAACAACTTTTTAAGCCCTCAAAATTCATTTAAGCTTACGCCTTAATCCTCAAAGTTTAGTCCAACATAAAGCTTGAATGTCTTTGACAACGACTAAAGTCCACAATTTAGATTTCTATAGGGAAATAGTTTTAGAAATTTAGTTTATCATGAAGGAAGTGGTTCTTTTAATAACTCTCCCACATTAAAACAAATTTGTGAAGAGCTGAAAAAAAATTGATCGTTAGTAGTTAAATAATAATTTAATAATTTTGTTGATCTTATTATTAAATAAATTTATTTGAATCCATCTTACCTTTTATTAATGATCTTTTTATTAAGCCCTAACCAGTTATTGCTATCATATTTATTAGTGCTGAATATTAAATATAATATTTAAGTTTAGTTTAGTTTGCTAAATAGATCTAATTTATTGCATTTAAGATTAAATAAGCTTTTATTAAAGTGATCTTCTTGCTTTTATATGCATGATTGAAATTTGATTAATTTTCAAAATCATGTATAATTGCTTTTGCAACTAAGTTTAAACATCGATTTTCTAGGAATTAACCAAAGGCTATTTATTGATTTATAAATAATGTAGACAAATTATCTAATCAGCAAAGCTAACTATAGGATTTGTCATTTATGTTGCAACTACTCAGAATTAAATGAGTCATTGCTAAATACAAAAGAAAGAACTTGCTGTCGAAGAATAAAAAATTAGGCAAGTGTCGAGCATTTTTATAATGGAAGTTAATTGTTTCGCTTAAATCTTTTAATTGCTAATATTTTAATTGATTTATATGAGTTTAAATAATCATATTTAATCAAATTAAAAATGCTTTCATCTTGTCATTCTTCTATGCTTTATCCTATTTTTCAAATCGATTAAATGCTTTAAAGTTTGACTAAATAATAAAGGACTAATTAATTTATAATCAAATGCTTTTATTAACTTTAATCTAATTTTCCTTTTTCATTTTATGCAGTTCATCTTCTTCTTAATAATGTTCTTTGAAGCAAGATAAACTAGAAAACTATATACTCATATTTCTATTTAATCTTTAAACAATAGTTTCGATTTATTTAATTTTAGATTTTTATTGATTATATAAAGAGAATAAGAGTACTTATAAAGAATTTAAAACTCTGACATCAGATTAATCTTTTGAACTTTTCTTTCTAATGCGGAACTGTATAAGCTCTAGTAATTTTATATGGATCTAGTGCTCCTAAAATAAAGATATTAACCCCTAAATTTTAAATTAACCAGACTGTTTTATTTAGCTAAACCAATTAATCATATTTTTAGTTACATAGTTGTAATGTAAAATTAGCAGGAACTCTTGAAAGTCTTCTAATAATAGTTTGATTTTTACTATTTAAAAGCAAAGCTTTAACTTAATTTTTCTAATAGCCTAATAAACTTAAGTTAGGCATTCTATTATAAGTATTCTGATTAACAATAAAATCAGCCAAATAAATATAAACTCACAACTGTGAATTTTTATAAAAGAGCTCTTATAATTATAATAGCTTTACAAGCTAAAGCTTACTATCTATCTTTTCATTTTATAAGTGTATTTAAACTTATCAGGATAATCATATCTTATGTCTTTATTTATTAATTAAAGTTAATTATACTTTTGATTGGACTTTAGAGTTATTTAAAGCTGTAAATTTTGATCCTATCATAAGACAAAAGCTATAGATATTATTGAAGTTACTATTTTATAATGACTAGTGTATCTCACTAAATGACTTATAGCAAATTCTGCTTGGTTAATAATGAATTAAAAAGGGTAATTTAATGAAAAGATTATATGCCTTATATTCATAAATGACAGAAAAGCAATAAATTAATTAAAAAATACTACAAATGTAATCTTTTCTTCCGCAGCACTTATAAACAACTTCTTCTTTTTAGATCTTATTTCTTTTAGGAACTATAATTGCAGTTGCTTCTTCTTACTCTTCATTCTCTGGTATAGAATCTAACAGAAGACATTAGTTACCTATATAATTCTTCTTAAGCTGATCGTAGTATTAAGAGGGTATTTCATTTAGATACTTTTATGCAAAATCATATGGAGAACGAAGGTATTAGAAGATGCTTAAAATTGCTATTCCTGGACTATATTCTTTTATGCTAGTTCCACTTGACACGATTGCACAATTTTTTTTAGGACATAGAGGATTAATTAAATAGCCTAGAGGTTTAGTCGAAACTTCAAACTCAACTACCTTTTACTAGATAATAATTTTGCTGGGAATAGGCAGAACTGATAAATTATAACTACTATTAACAAAGGCAATCGCTTTTACTCTCTAAGAGAAAAATTTATCAAATTAACTTATCATCTTAGTAACCAAATTTGCTCCATTTTCATTTGCTACGATATATAAGTTTTCAGTAGGACAATAATTGATTAATTTCTTCCATACATATTAGCAATGTTCTTCAGGATTTGAGTTATACTTTATTAGCTATTGCGTTAGCTAGACTCTATTAAAGTTTGGGTTCAAAATAATAGTTGATCATCCTATGTTTTAGGATATTTAAATATAAGGAATCATTGAACCTATGAAAAGAGAGTTCTAGAAAATTGCTTTTCTGCTCCATTCTCCAGACATTTCTATATTTCCTCCGCCTATCAGAATAAGACACCCTTTGTTATTAGTTTTAAAATCTTGACTAACAAAAATATTGCATTTAGCTTTTTCTCCTCTAGGTATTCATATCTCTTCCATATGGTATATATTCACTAACTAACTCTAAATTAATTCAAGTGTAGCTATTTCTATTTATTAGGAAAGTCCCCTTATAACTTTCTAAGGATTGTAAAGAGCTCCAGTTTAGATGTTTTCCAACTTCCACTGAGAATTAAATTAATACCCCAGCTGTAATAATTTTAGTGTCATTTGATAAAGTAATTAAATATAACTTTTATTAAAAAAGCTACCTCCAAGCAATATTTATATGCACAGCTCTTTTAAATTGCTGATATACCTTTGATAGCCTAGATGCTAATATTTTAGATACATATCTCTCTCCTATAATGTTATTATCATTAGAAGATAGATACTTGCTAAATAAAAGGACTAAGTATAGTATTTTAAGAGATATATAAAGATTATTTAAACGTATAATTTTAAAAATAATAATCAATTAAGCTATTACAATTACTCAATACTATCAACATAACCTTATATCAAAATATACTAGCAATATCAAATTTTACTTAGTAATAACTGAAATTGTGTAATCTTATTAGTATTTCTAATTTAGTTTCTTGCTTGTGATATAAAAGAGGACATAATTGCTACAATTGAATTCACAAATGATTTCAAAATATATTTTAAATCCGTTTATGTAGATTTAGACTAATAATATAATACTAAGTAGTTACTAGAGTTATTACTTAAGCATAATTATTTATACTTTCTCATTAAGTAAGAGATACCTATTCAACCAGAGCTATAAATAGCAAGTATTTTTATTTAAAATATATTGTAAGCATAATTATCATATTCTATGACCTTTAGAAAAAATAAAGAAGGAAATATTAAAATTATATTTATACATTTTATATTATAACTCTATAAGAAACTAGGTTTATTTAACCACATGGCTACTACATTATAACTATCCAATATCTAACCCTTTTTCATATATGTAAGCATTACTACTTAATTATTTTTATTTTTTAAATAAGTCCATCAATCAGTATAATTTATTATGAATTTTAATAGAGTTATGACTTAAGTTATCAGAGTTGGAATTAAATTATCTAATTTTAGAGAGTGAGAAATAGTATTTTTTAGTTATTGAGCAATGCTATAATCATATATTAATTGATTTATTTAAGTTCTAATAGATTAACCAAAAAAAAGGTATTTATGTCTTTTAATATTAGGATTTCAAGGAAAACAACTAAAAGATAAATATACGTAAGAAAAATAAAATTTGAAATATAATTATTTTAGCTTGATGTTTTAGTTGTACTGCTTGAAATTTTAGAATCTTCAAATATTTATTAGAGGATTTGAGCTAATAAGTAATAATAATTTTATATTTTGCAAGCATTTAATTTAGAATAGATAAAGCTAGCAATAAAAAATTTAATTATTAATAAATCTTTGATTAAAGCATCACAAACCTCCAAAATCAGCAAAACTTTGGTTTTTTATTTCTTTTAGATATTGATCAACGGTCAAGTTATAACTTTTGAGCTTTTATCCATAGAGCTATTCGATAAGCTCTTTATTTAACTCTAAATATTGTATTAATTAGGTATATTCAGCAGTTACTTACTCTTCACTTACTTTCTCTGCTGCCATTAATTTGCTGAGCATTTCGTATTATTTAATTTTATGATTAAGTTCATTATAGTTACTGAAATCCTTCTGTATTTCATAAATTTTATCCTCAAGACTTTCTATGCTTTAATTATTTAGATCTGAAGAACAATTAAAAATTCTATTAAGGAATTTTAGATGCTACTATAATATATGCATATATTTTATCTGTTCTCTTCTTTCTTTCATACTCTAGCCCGAAACTATTTTTCCTTAGTTTTGCTGCATATTTTCGTTTTCTAATTCAAGATTTTACTTACTAGAATTGTTTTTAAATTTTAAGCCACTCAGATTTTATTAATCATAACTCTATCTTAGTAAATTGGCTTAAAGTTAATTTTTTTTCAGTTCTTCTTATTATTTTCTTAAGTTTTCATTCTCAGATTCAAGTCAATTTATTTAGTTTTCATATTCTCTTATGCTTTTCAAAAAATGTTCGTCTTTTTTATTTTACTATTGCTTTTGTGCTTCTATTTCCTACTAATATTAAGAGCATTAGCAACACTTATCATTCTATTTTAGCCCGTTTTAATTGGCTATTAGTTCTTTCTATTTATTTTGAAATATTTTAGGAGTATTTTCTTGACTATTATTTTATTACATTTTAGAAAGACCCTAGATATGTGTCTCTAACTCATTAAGGTTAAGTTCTTTATTCTTATTTTTACTCAAATTCCTCTACTGTTTGTACAAAGAAAAGGAATTATTCGTAGACTTGCAAGCAGTTGCAATCTTAACTTTCAAGGCTTTATCTTAGGTTTTCTTATTCAAAGTAGGAGTTAGATCACTAACTTCAGTATTCAACATCTCATCATTAGTAGATTGCTAGCTTAATTAGTTTTGCTATAGTTTTTAATTTTATTTCTGCTTTTAGGAGTTTCCAACACTGCGTTGTAATAAAGCTTTTATGTTATTTTTCATTTGATGTTTACTTAATCCAAAATACCTTTTATAGTAAAAGTTTTTTCTTAATTTGAAAATAATTTGAACGAATAAACTTAATAGCTGCTTTAATAAACGCTAACTAAAGAGAAAACTACTAGTAAATACTTAAATAATTTGGATATATTTAAGCATAATAAAGAATAAGCTATATAATTAAGGGCTTTAATAAAGCACAATGCTAAGCAAAACAATAGTAGTAATAAGATCTTATTATTATAGCTATCTTAAAGCTTTAACTAATTTTAAAACTATTTCATTTATTTAGAGTTCCAAGAAATTAGCAAAATTATATACCAGCATCAAGCATTATAAGCAAGCTTGTAATTTTAATAAGATAGGTTGCTTAATTAAAGCTTATTTTTTAGTAATTAATCTTATTTAATCTCATCAAGTTCATCTTGATGTTCTATTATTATTAACTATCTGCATGATCTCTGTTCTGAAGAAACCAAAGCAATCATTATTTTTAAATTCACTCTTTTATATTATTTTTACATATTTATTTCAATTATTCAACTTGCTCTAGATTTATTCTAAGTAAAACATTTTTCCAAATAAATATTTTATATAGTTTAGATAAAAAATTGTTTGATACAGAAAGAATAAAATTGAAAAAATATCCTACAGAAGTATGAAGAAAGGTCTACTATTTATATAGAAGCTGGTAAAATATTAAAACTTAAATGAATATTGCATACTAATTAAGTATTTGTAATTTACAAGTAATCTTAAAAATCTACACTAATAAAAGATGATTAATTGATAAAAAAGTCATTTGGCATACAAATAGATTAAAAAAATAAACTTTTATCTAGATATTATTGTTCCCAATACCATTTTTATATAATTAGTTTAGACTCTTTCCAAATCTAATTAGCATTCTTTTTCTTTTATTAAAAGCTTTCTATAAATTATTTACTTATTTATAATAAATAGAATCCATTCTAGAAGGTACAATATAGCTGTAAATTTACAGTTAATAATATTCTAACAGATATATGGAATTAATAGATTGAAGCAAACTTTTTAATAGTTATTATTATTAAATAAATTCTAGATATTCTAAAGCTTAAATTAGTGGAAAACATTTAAAGTTCGATATCTATAAATACAATAAACATTAGATTCAAGAGCTTTTCTTTTGCGAAAGGAAGTATCTGCCACATTACAGATCTTATATTATTGACTAGTTATTTTATCCCAACTAAAAAAGAAAAATACATTAGTATTTATTTTGATCAATAAGGAAACTTTATTGATGATATAATTAATAATCTTATATTTAAGATGATTAAGTTCCATTGAGTATTAATTTTAAGTTATTATATGTGCTAATAAATCTAATAAAATTAAGCTACTTAAAGAGTTATTGCTTCTAATTTAATTATTTGATAAGTTTACACATTATAGCCTTAGGGTATTTCATTATATCTATAATCAAAGGAACTACAATCCTTTAACATTAAAAATATTCATTTTTCACTAGAAAAAAGAATTATCTTATTTAATCTAAGAGAAAGTAGAAGTCCTGTTTTAAATATTAAAATAGGCAGTTTCTCTTTTAATTTTATCTCAATATCTATCATCTTATCTCAAAAATAAATTAGGCAATTCTATGAATCTTTCACATCCAACTATGTTGAAATAAAAATAGAGGCTAAATTTAACTTTTTATTTATGCAGTATGACTTAGGAAGATAAGATTTTATTGTGCTTTATCAGTTTATCAATAAATAAAGAAGAAAAATATAAATTTATATAGTGATATGTTTTAAGTTAAAGTATGTCTATAAAGATTACTAATATTTTCATTTTCCTACAAATATTTATCACTAAAGAATCAATTATTATATATTTAATACCTATCATATAGTTCAAAACTTAATAAAATTATTAATACCCTTAAATATCTTTGCAGCTAAATTAATTGATTGCCATATAACAATATTAGAATCTATTTTATTAGAGCAAACTTTATAAAGCATAGAAAGTATTTTTATTTCATTTTTATAGTTTTAAATAATTCTTTACATATCTCTTAATTTAAATCCATGGAGATAAAATATTCTGCAGGTTATATATAAGTTTTCTCAGAAGCATAAATATTTTACTATTTCAGCTTTATATTTTTAAATAGTGCTGAAAATCTAGCTGGTAAATACTATAAGGGATTTATACAAAAAAGAAGTTAAAGGATATGGTTATCAGCCTTTTAAAGTGCTGAGTAACCGAAAAAAAGTTTAGCTGCTTATTAATCTTTTTATTGGAACAAATATTAGCTTTAGATAATATACTATACATAAGTTAAAACTACCTAATTAATAATAAAAGCAACCTTTTCTTCCAAAACTTTTAACTCTTATTTTACCAGTAATTATGTTTTATTTATAAAAAGTAAATTAAAATTCTATAAAATGACATAGCATAAGAATAACTCTTGATAGTTTAATTAATGAACTAGAAAGAAAATAATTTGTTAGTACTTTTAATAATCTTAAGTACTAATTAAAATTGCTTTATTTATTTTCTGGCTTAATATTCACATAGTAGCATCTTTTCAAAAATTGATACTATGAATTTTGAGGTAATAATGTCGATATCAAAGCAACAAAAGGAAGGCAGCAGTTTAATTTAAGATTTTTAATTATATTCTATATTATTACTTAATGCTTAGTAGCTTGAATATTAAGCAGCTTTTATATAAAACAATTTAAACTTTTTTATTTGATAAGTTCTCATTTTCATTAGCTTTTAGAAGCATTAATTAAATTTTTTTTTACTATGATCTCCTAAAAGCAAGAAATTTGTAAAAAGGACTGCTTAGCTCACCAATAAACTAAAATATACTTAATTAAAATATAGCAGTAAAAAGTCTGAACTGGATGAAGTTTTTTAAGAATGTAGAACGAATAGAAGTAGAAATGAGTTGAACAGTATTTAGTAAAGGGTATAATGTAAGCTAGATTAAATTGAGTTGCAATAATGTTATATCTAATTATTTTTGCTTTATAGTAAATTTAACAATTATTTGGATTATTTTAATTAAACTTATTTTAAATTCTGCCATTTTTGTTACCTGTATTTATTGAGTCGACTAAGTTTCATTTATAAATATGGGATAAGCTGTGTCATGTTGTGAAAAATCTCGCCGTCAATAAAGAAATGTAGAGAAGGGCACTCAATGTGAAAATGCAGAGGTAGAAGGAAGTTAAAAGTTCAGATATATTGAACGGAATTGCAGAAAAAGAAAATTCGTGGACTTAAGACATTAGTAATTTAAAAACTAATAGTCAAATTTCTCCTGTTATCAAGAAATAGGAGATAGATTCAATCTTATTTATCAAAGTGACTAATAAAACTGATAATTTTTGAGTTATTAAACAGTAATGAACACAATACTCAAATAAAATTTTACTTAGCAAATTTTTTTTAAAGTTAGCTTTAATGATGAAATGTTAGAAAAGCAATTAAAATACTTAGCAAGCTTAAATCATCCGTTTGTAGCTTCATTTATAGAATATTTTGAAAATTAAGAAGAGTATAAAATAATTTTAAGTGAGCTACCTACAACAACCCTTAGAGAGTCAATATCGAAAGGGTAAAGATTCTAAGAAAGTTAGATAAGAAATATTGGAATGGAACTGTTTTAGTTAGGAAAATATTTATGCAACAAAGAAATCATTTATTTTGGATTTTCTCCAGATAATATTTTTATTTAAGATATAGCTAATTTTAGTGATATCAAGTTAGCATAATTCACCAATATAGTTTAACTATACAATGAATAGATTTATAACCTTAATGAACTTCATTATGACAAAAACTATTACTTTGCTCAAGAGTTACTAGAAGCTCAGTCATTTTTAGATATAAACAAGTCTGTGGATACTTTTGCTATTGGAGTTATTCTATTTGAGATGTGACTTGGATATCATCCTTCAAAAGAAATTCCAGATTTAGACTAGATAGAAAGATAGAGTAGACATAGAGGTAATTAATTATTATTAAATTTGCTTTAAGAGAAAAGAATCAATATGTCCTAATCTTTCTAGGATCTACTTTTCGACTGCTTCTAAACAGATCCAAATAATAGAAAAGCAGCAAGTCAAATGCTAGAAAATGATTTTTTTAAGATATAAGATCCTTAACTATGCTACTATTAAGAAATGCTTCAAAGAGCTTAAGAGTACGATTAACTTAATATCTGATAGAGAATAATTTATCACTTCGTTATTCTTAAATTAATGCCTTCAAAGACTAAAGCTAAATATGAGAAGATTTTTATAATACTAGATTAAAAAGGAAAGGGATAGATTTCCCAGTTGACTTTTAAAAGAGTTTTGAATGGCAAAAAGTAAAAGATTAAAGAAATTGAACACATTCGAAAGTTTAATTATAGATAGGAGTAATTAGAAGCTTACATGATTGAAGAAAGCAGATAATCTGAAAACTGGGAAATAAGTTTTAGCGGTAATTTGTATTCTAATATAGAATTTTTGGTTATGCATATGTTTAAGCAAATAAATATACACTTAATAGACACTTCCTTAGAATATCTTTTCTCCTGGCTTTAAGAGGTATTTTCTTATACAGAATGGCAAAAACTTAATTTAATTCGATGAAATTATGAATAAGTTTAGCAATAATTTTCTATAAGTACTTGCCCTTGTGCAATTGCTTTCGGATTTAGATGTTAACAACTTAGGTTATTTAAGCAAGTTGGAATTTTTTGAAGGAATCAAAAAATAGATATTCGAGAACTAAATCCATCTTAACGTAATAGTAAATACTTAAATGTAAAGGAATGAAAAATCTTGAAGTTTCAGTATTTTTAACTTATTTATAAAATCTACTGGGTTTCTCTGTATCTCTTTGATTATTCTAATAAGGATAAACTATACATAAATCATGAATCAAATCAATAATGTTATGATTTTTAGTATAAATAATTATTACTATATTAAAAGATCTATAGATCTTAATTATGTAATTGATCTTTCTATTAAAGCTTATAATCGACTTCATTATACGTTGAATGAAAAATGATAAATTATCTCTTTCAATAATAATCAGATACATAATTATAATTATAACTCCAATTTCATTTTAAAAATAGTTACTATCTAATTTGTTCTAGCATGCTTCAACTTTTATATATGATACATTTCTTATGCTTAGAGATATTTCCTTCTTCAAAAAAATAAGCTTCTTTATGTTTCACTTAGCTTAAGAGATTATTTCTTTATTGATGTCTTAACTAATTTAAAAGTAAACTAAGAATAAGAAAGCCTAACTGATTTGAGCAGACATAGATTAAAAAATAGCTAAATATAATTTAAAGCTATTAATAAATTAGACTATACTATAAATTAGTTTCATTTCTTTAATCCTTTATTTTTAAATTATTTGCATTAAAATAAAGCTTTAAACTAATAAACTTTAAGTAGACTATTAATAAGAGATAATGGCAATATAATCTTATACCTAAAGAAGAAATAAAGGGAAATTATTAAAAGTAAAAATATTTGACTGAATGTTTAGAAGCTGGTAGCTTTAATCAATTTAGCAATAGTCTTTCTTCTACCAGATATATAGTAGCATTTAGATTAAAAACACTTATATTAGATATTATAGTCTTTATTATCGTTACTGCTATAATATTAATAAAGTTTAAGGTTTTAGCTCTTGCTTAGATAGAACTTTGGACTAATATACTAAATACAAGGATATAAAGATTAATTTAGAAGATATTAATTCAATAAAAGCAAGATAAGGAAAATTAAATAAAATTAATAAAAGATCATTGATACTTTTAAGATAGTAGAATGTAATCATTAATCAATTTAAATGCGCAAAATAAATTAAATAGTAAGCTAGAGAATAATTAATCTATAATTATTAAATGATTGTAGTTATTATAACCTGCTTGTTTATTCTAAAGACACATTCTTTCTATTTACCTGGTGTGCTACCTTAAGAGTATGAAGAAGGAGCATAAGTAGAGTTATTTGTTAACAAACTTGAGTCCTATCAAACTTAACTTCCCTTTAATTTCTACTATTTAGGATTTTGCAAACCTTAAAAATTGGAGAAGCAAAGTGAAAATATTGGCTAAGTTCTGATGGGTAGTATAATCGAAAATTCTCCTTTTGAGCTCTATATGAACAAAAATGAAAGTTGTAAAATACTTTGCTTGAAGTAATTAAAAGCTAGTCAAATAAAAGAATTCCAATGATTTATTGATAGGGACTATAGAGTTAACTGGGAGGTTGATAACCTTCCTTCTGCTTGGAGGTAAACTTTTTATAGCAACGAACTTGGAGTGAGACTTACACACTATGACACAGGATTTCCAGTTGGATGAGTTGAAAAGATATCAGCCTTATAGCAAAAGCAATACTATATCTACAACCATTTTAAGATAATTATTAAAGTTTATAAAACTAGTTAGCATGAAGAAAATAGCTAAGAGAATCCATTTAGCACTTTTAGAGTTGTTGGATTTTAAGTAGAGCCTTATAGCTTAAAGCATTCTATTAAAGATGAGACTTTTGTTGGAGGTTGCAAATCAAGTAATTTTATTGAAGAATAAAATCTTCTTGATAACCTACAAGAAAATCCAGCATATTCCTCAAAGAACAGTATAATGGATCTAAAAAATTCAAAATATCCTTAGGAATCTCTAAGCTAATATGTTTTATTTACTTATGATATAAGATTCATAGAGACTTAGCTATAATGAGCAAGTAGATGAGATTTATATTTGTTTATAGAAGGAGATTAAGATAAAATTCATTGGTTCTCTATAATAAATTCTCTTTTTATAATTCTTGTTTTGTCAGGAATTGTGGCTCATATAATGTAGAGGGCAATAAATAGAGATGTAGAGTAATATTAGTCATAAAGTGAATAAGACAAGGAGAATTTTGAATAAGATTCAGGTTGGAAATAAATTCATGGAGACGTATTTAGAAGTCCAAAATACTTTCCTTTGCTTTCTTGTCTGGCAGGTACGGGAGTTTAAGTTATCTTAATGACTCTTATAGTACTAATATTCGCTATTTTAGGATTTTTATCTCCTTCTTATAGAGGAGGTATATTAACTACTATGCTAGTGATATTTGTGAGTATGAGCATATTTGCAGGATATTATTCATCAAAGTTATACAAAACTTTTCAAGGCTAAAGATGAAAAGCTAACATATTGGTGACTTCCCTTATTTTTCCAGGTCTTTGCTTTTTAGTATTTTTTATTCTTAACTTTTTGCTTGTTATAGAAAAATCTTCAGGGGCTGTACCTTTCGATACTTTGATAACTATTTTAGTTCTTTGGCTTGGAATATCAGTTCCTTTGACGTTTTTAGGAGGATCAATTGGAATTCGATCAGAAGAATATTAAATTCCTTGTAAAGTGAATAAAGTACCTAAACCAATCAGAACATAAAAATGATATCTAAATACAAAGTTTATTTCTTTAATTGGAGGAATCCTGCCGTTTGGAGCAATTTTTATAGAAATCATGTTTATAATGAAGAGTATTTGAACTGTTTCAACATTCTACTATATGTTTGGTTTCTTATTTTTAGTAGTACTTATTCTACTTATCACATCTTCTGAAATTGCTATTGTTACTATATATTTTCAATTATGTGCGTAAGTATTCATTGTTTAGTGAAGATTATCACTGATGGTGAAAATCGTTCTTCGTTGCAGGTTTTTCAGGTTTCTATTTATTCTGCTACTCTCTCTTTTACCTATATTCAGAGTTAGAAATTACAAGATTTAGTTCAATTATGCTTTTTGTTGGATATATGTTTCTTGCTTCCTACTCTATGTTCATTTTCACTGGAACTACCGGATTTCTTTCGACATTTTGGTTTGTGAGAAAAATTTATTCGCTTATAAAAGTAGACTGAAATTATACATTTCAATAATTTTATGCCTTTTTCTTAATTCCTTATGTTTTTTATCTAAATACTATCATTAAAAATTCTAACTATAAATAGTTATTGTTACCTTTCTAAATTTATATAATTGCCTTCTTTTAGCAAAATTCTTAAATCCTTATTATAAACTAGTTTTTATTATTTTTGCTTACTAAAATCTTACATTATTACTCTATAAATTCCTTATTTAGAAAAATAAGCATAGCATTTTAAGTATAAAATAGTTATTTACATTAGAGATCTAACTTAAGAAATGAAAAAATTTGATTTGTTTACTTCATTGGCTTATTGCTATTTTATTGGGATAAAGTTATTTAATAACATTTTATTAGTAATCAGTAAAATAATAAAGTCACTTTTATTCTTTTAAAGTTCTTTATTTAAAATATCTGTTATTATAATTATTAAAAAGAAAGAGGATTAGAATTTGATTATCTTTAACATCTAGGATAATAATTGATAAAGCTAGGTATAAAATATAGAGTAGCGTGGCTACTGAATGAGATTTAAGAAATTAATAGGATGAGAAAGATAGAAGCAAAATTTAAATTTAGACAAATCATCATTTAAACTCTAGAAGGGTTTATATTATCAACTTTCCATTTTCATATCATTAAGCATTACATTGAAGTTCTTGCAAATTAAACACCTGAATCCAGTTTTGCTAATTGCCTTTTTCAAAGTTTTGGATTTGTTAAAGCAGCACACAATATCAGTAATTATGTTCAAGAAATCTGATTTCCACTTTTGACTCTATTTTTAACTAAACAATTCAGCTTTTTGAATACCTTTACATTGAGAACAGTATAAAAATAAATCCGAAGAATTTTCAGCTGATACAGTAGTTTCATGCTTCTTAGAAGTCTCTTAATCTTACTCATGATGTTTTGAACTTCTTAGGTATTTCTAATTAGATATTTACTGCTAAGAACTTAGTACAGAAGGAATAGGTAAACTTAAATCGCCAGAAACTGATAATCTGAATGTACTACTTCCACTTTTTAGCTTCGAGTTTTTACTCTTTAATGCACTTTTTGCCATTTAACTTCTCTCTAAGCTATCTGCTGACATACTTAAATTAAATTCCTAAACTTATAGTCGATTGGTAGAAATTTCTTACGATTCTTTAAGATCCTAAGATAATTTAACTTGTATATCTTTATTCCCTAAGTACACAACACTCTCAGTATCTGAAGAATTTCTTTCAAAAGTAATGTTAGAAAATTAAGTGTTCGTTGAGAAGTTACTAACATGAAAAGACCGTTTATCAGACTATAAAGGACTCTATTTTTAAATGACTTATGATTCAGAAAAGTTGAGTCTTTACATAGAAGTGTTCCTTCTATGAGTCTTAAATTAAGGAAGGTTTTCTTTATTTTCTACTGATTCCTTCAACATTTAGTTAGTACTTAAGTAGTCACTATTTAGCGAATTGCCTCTTTCTTTACTCATTTTTATAATTTAAATTTAGCGCTATCTATTTTATAAGAAAATTTAAATTCTTGCATAGAAAGGCGGAAATTAACCTTCATTATTTTTAAATTTACCAGAAAATATTATCACTAAGTAATTTGAATATCCAGCTCTTCCTTCCTTTATCATTACTTTTCTATTTAGTTCTTACTAGATAATAAGAATGACTAGTTAATAAAAAGTAATGCTACTAAGGTATTTTCAGCTTCTAAATGAATTTAATGCTTTGTTCTTCCAAGATTGCTAGACATTACATAACTTAAATCCCTTTCTTTATAAGATATTCCAGATTCATAATATTAGAAGTGAGCATAAACTCAGATTAAAAATATCTAAATTAAAGAAAATAAATAACTCTTTCGAATAACTAAAATCCCATTATATTAACACTAGACTTTTACATTTCATAATAACACTAAGTAACTAAAGTTTGATTAGTAAGTTAAATGACAAAATTGTCTTTTATTTGTCTTAAATTTCCTTTGATATATATATATATTTCAATGAATGAATTTTAAATTTACTTTAAGTTTCCAATTAATGATAAATTAAATAATTTGTAGTTAATGTTTTAATAACTTCTCTTGAATCCTATTTTTAATAAAATAGATATAACTAGAAAATACTTATGGAACTTTTATAATTTAGATTTTTGTTTTATTGTAAATATATCAAAGAAAGATTAAAGCTGCTCTATTATAAAAATAAAAGATAATATTTTAGACTTTACAATAGCACATAAATGCTTTTATTAGATAATTCTATATATTCTATCTACTAAATTAGTTAAAGAGTCTGCTTTATTAAATAAGAATTAATTCCTTTCTTGCTTTAATTCTTTTAAATTATGCATTACAAGAACTATTTTAGACTAAAGTAATTAATAAAAATACTAAATCAGCATTAATTATTTGCAAGGGACTTTAAAATAGATTATTTAATTCTGGACTAAATAGATTGCTGATCAAAGCTTTTTGCTTCGTTATTTTTGTTATAATTAAATCTTATGACATTTAATTATCTTTTCTTCTTGGAACTAATTGAAGACATTAATAATATACAAAAATAAAATAAATAGTAGTCACATAATAGAGATAATATTTTTAGAAGTCTAGCATAGTTTTATATGATTTAAATTTTCCATATTATTGAAGGTAAGCGTAGATGATGCATATAAATTAAGTTTAGTTTGAATTGATTAAACTTTTTTATAAATAATTGATTAAATAAAAATAAAATATAGTTAACAATTCATTTAGAGCCTCATTCTTGTTGCTGCATCTCCTTCTTCTGTTGGCTTTCTTATGCCATTTTTATTTAGTTATCAGTCAAACCGATAGATCTGAGAAAGACTTAATCGTGTTTGAATCCAACTAATATATTCTGTAGGTCTTAATCATACTGATCTTTCATTTCTATATAAGTATGTCTAAATGGGTTTTAATTGTATTCTGTTATTAGATCCCAATAGTTACTAGCAGCCTCTGTTATGTCTTATTCATCCATACCTTCTCCTGTATATCAGTGAATAAATGCCTTTCTTGAAAAAAGGGCATTGAACTGATCATATACTCTTTAAAAGGTTTCATTTATGGCTGAGTTATTTCCAATAAAAAAGCTTGACATTTTTAGACCAGGAGGAGGGATTAGACACATGCTAGTCTTAATATTGTTAGGGATATATTCTGAAAAATACTGTATATTTCTCTATTATACATTGAAGCTTTACTCATCTATTTCTTTTGCACTTAACTTACCTCTAAATGTACACGAACCTGTCATAAAAAGTCCATTTCTTGGGTCGGCAGCTACCATCATATTTTTAGCGTCGAACATTTGATGAACTAACTCTGGAACAGTCAGGGCCCTGTAAGCTTAAGAAGCTCTTGAAGTTAAAGGTGCAACACCTGTCATTAGGAAATGAAGTCTTGGAAATGGAACTATATTGTTAAACAATTTTCTTAAATCAGTTGTTTAGTCTCCTGGAAATCTGAATCCACATGTTGAGCCTGACATTGACATTGCTATTAAATGATTAAGCTCGGGAAATTTTGGAGTACCTATCTTAAGTGTATTAAAGCAAATATCGTACAAAGCTTCATTATCAAGGACAAAGACTAAGTCAGCATTTTCAATAAGATAATGCATTCCAAAGATACAATTATAAGGTTCTACTACTGTATCAGATACTTTTGGGCTAGGAAAGACAGCAAAAGTTGCGACTTTTCTGTTTGGATATTCTTCTCTAATATGTTTATTAAGTAAACTTCCTAAACCACTTCCAGTTCCTCCTCCCATTGAATTGCAAATTTAGAATCCTTACAAACAGTCACTACCTTCAGCTTCCTTTCTAACAACATCCAATACATGATCCTTAATCTCAACTCCTTCCGAATAATAACCACAAGCCCAGTTATTTCCAGATCCCTAAGTTCCGTAAATAAAATTTTCAGGTTTGAAAAGCCTTCCCATAGGTGATTATCTAACTGTATCCATAGTAGAAGGTTCTAAATCAACTAACACTGCTCTCGGAACGTTTCTTCCTCCCATAGCTTCATTGAAATAAACGTTTAATCTTTGTTTTTAGTAATCAGTTTCACCTATAAAACCTCCTTCTGGATCTAAGCCATGTTCTTGGCAGATGGTTTCATAAAAAGAAGTTCCTATTTAATTTCCGCACTAACCTAATTATAACTATACTATCTCTCTCATTTTATTAATTTTAGGTATTTATATCTTTCAATTCTATCAACATATAACTGAAAAAAGCATTTACTTGCTATTTATTATTTTCAGTCCTTCACTGCTATTATACTTCTAAAAATATTCGTACACGAAAGACCTAATAATACAATATAGTAATAGCTAGATAAAAACTAAGGAATTACAATTAAGAGTACTAAAGACAATATATTTCTTACTCTAGAATTAAGTTTTATACTTATAGAAAGATAATGCATTAAATGGCTAAATGCAATGGTTATAATAGTCATATCTAGTCTAACTTATTATTATCTATAATTATTTTTATCTTAATATCTAACTAGCTCTAGTAATAAGTTCTGCTGCTAGTAAAAAAGTAACTGATTAAATATAAACTAAAATGTCAATTCAACCTTTATAGCTATTGGATATTAATTAGTACCAGAACGCATAATACCTCTAGACTTCAACTTCCTTATGAAATTCAACTAGAAGCGTGAAGACCAATATTTTGGCTCAAAAGTCACCAGAATAAAATTAAGAATTTTAAATAATGAATCAACATTAAGGATATACTCCTTAACCTTTCTTAACACCATCTAAATTAAGCCATAAATAAATCAAAGATAGCTAGAAACGTACAAAAAGTGTAAATTATGATTAAGCTGATAATTTGTAAGTTACTAATTATAGAAAATAAAATAAAGAAACTTTTCAGAAATAAGAATTTTCTTAATAATCAATCTCAAGCACTACCCGTACAACTTAGTAATCTCAAAAATCTAAAATTGTAAAAGAAAATTTTGGAGTCATTAAATAGAAAAAAGAAGCAAATGAAATGGAAATTAGTACTAACAAAATGTCTTAATAGACTTTTAAATCTCTATTTAGTAACGAAGACCAGTATAATGAAGAATAAACTTCTCCTTAAATGTCTAATTAATTAAACTATAGAACTTATCAAATTTCAGATTATAGAAAGATTTAACCAAAAAATTATTCTTATCTTGGCAGTTTGGGTTCTTCAATGATCGATTCAGAAAAGTGAAAGCAATAAAAGAATATGTCTGAAAAAATGAAAACATACGCACAAAAAGTGAAGAGCTAAAACTATCAAAAGCAAAGTCCTTTACAAACATTTAAGAAAAAATATTTGAAATCAATGAACGAGGATAGATTTTTAAGCTCGCGGTAAAAGGCTATTGAATATGCAAAAGGAATAGTACCACCAGGTATTACATCTCCTTCAATGAAACTTACTCTTTGATATATTTATCAGGTATTTTTATTAGATTTCTTAGCTTTTTATAATTAACTTTATAGCCTTAAAGCTTTCTATATTCTTATTAAATAAGAAATATATTATTAATAGGAATAAGTTATCCACAAAACGAAATAAAGAAATTATTTAAGTTAAATTTAACTTTTAACATATCACAATCGCTTCGTCTATAATTACAGGATGCTATGATCGAAAGGGTATACACTAACGTTTTCTCCTGTATTATTTTCCGGAACTGCTTAATAGATAGGCTAACTATACTTCTCGAAATAATCAGCAGCATGCTTATTCTTAATTTTTTTAACTTTATGTATATGTCCTATATCTTCTTCGCTGAATCCAAAGAGTCAAATGCTTCTATATTAATTAGCTTTGAAAATGCAAACTAAAGTAAATATAGTCAGACTAATTTATCCAATATTTATAAACACGCAAACTATTATTCATGACATTCTAATCTTAGCCTAATCTAATTTATTTATTAGTATTATAACATCAGCAAGCCCTGCTCCTATAATATAAAGGAAAATTAAGCAACTTAATATCCCTAGCTGAATGGATAAATTATAGTTTTAATATGTTCCTTTTGACTATTTGTAAATTGCAATCAAAGCAAGAGGGAGTAACATAGGTAATGAGTTTATTAAGAATGTATAAGTTCATAGCTTTACATATACACCTAGGATTAGATGTCCTAATGTCAGCGTAAAGCACATTATCTGATATATCAAACCCATCTTAGCATAAAAGATCACTTTTCTCAATACATTCTCCTATTTTTGAATCTGCATTTTTAATTAAAAATAATTTAATATTTTCTCCTTAATCAAACAAATCAGATTCATATAATTCTTATCATTAAACACAAAAAGATATCTTAGAAATATTTAGAGCTTATTAAATACTTAGATACTCTAAGCATAAGATTAGGACATCCTTAGATTAGGATTTTAATACAATAAAGTACTATTTACTTTTAAAAATATAAGGTTATTTTGCTTATTCTATTATGATGTCTAGTTAGTATCATATTAGATGAAGTTATTTAATTTTAAAATTATTTTTTAGTTGAAACTATTAAAATAACTTAAATAGAAAAGCTACATAATTTTAATTGAAGAGCTCTTATATAAAACATTTAGTTTTAATTAATAAATTGATTCTTTTATTTAATTGAACAACTCTTATATTTTAAATAACTACTAAGTTTTATATAAAATCTATTTAAGATTCATCAAAAAACCTGATAATGTATTCTAAGTTCATTTATAAATTTGATAATCCTTTATTTTTGAAAATGTACTTAATTTATAGAGTTAGTAAGGTATATTTATGAAATTAGAATTGACTTACTAAATTACTAAAGTCGAATTGAAAAATAATTCCTTTCATCAATCATTTCTTTATTATACTAAGCATCTAAACCTTTATTCATTTTATTTTTTCAAATCTGTTCTTCTTTGACAAAACTGACCAATATCAAAATGATACTTGAAGATAGTATCAAATAATTTAATAGATATTCTATAACTTAGTAGTAAGTAAAAGCTTTTCAATGGTTTATAGAAGTAAAGCAATTTGAAATAAATCTGTGCAAAACTTTTTTTATATCAATAAATTTGAAATTTTAATTTGATAAGCTATTTGTTAGTTGAATTATAATTAGTCTATTAGGATAAAAATAAAATAAATATATAAAGCTATTTGTTAATATTGATTTTATATCTTTTTCTATGTCTATATTTATAATTTTAATTTAAAGGCAGAAATCAAAAAGTATATAATGTTGCTTATCCCTAGTAGGTTGAAGATTTTGAGGTGTCAAATGTGATTAAGAAAAATAATTAAAATATTAAGTACTAAAGCTATCTTTATAATTATGACCAATTTCAATAGCAATATAACTTCTCTAAAAGATTTGCATATTATCCTTCTGTTTTTTGCTTACTTCTTGCTGTCTCAGAGAAAAATGGCTGTTCTGGATCTATACTCTTAGTCTTTATAAGTTAAGTTAAATTCTGCCCTACGATTCTAGCAGATTTTGATCTTTCATTAAGTTTAATTTCCGATTAACCAGAAATTCTGATACGCCTTTTGTTCGTAGGAGTTTAAAAGTTTCTACTTCAAGGACTTTTGTTCAGATTTAATCTTTTCTTTTAAGATCTTTAGCTTAAACTTGATTTTTATGTCTTCAATACTTATTTTTCAGTTTCACCTTACTCTAGAGTATTATTATAATTAGACCTAGACATTTATTCATCTCTCTGCTAGTTTAGAATTTATAAATATAGATTATAAGCATTTGGATTTTGCAAATAAGTCTTTTTAAGGACATGCTCATTTAAGTTTTTACTAATAGGAGTGATTTGGTAGTTTCTTATTTCCGAAAAAGTTTAAAATTCCCTAAGAGATACTTACTTAATCATTTCTTTTTTGTTAGGAGAATATTAAGTAGAAGTTTTTGGTCTAATATCAATTTTGCTATTTTTCCTTATTTCTTCATACGTTTTTAAAGCATCTGGAACGATTGGAAAATAATAGCCAAAACCAGGTTTCAAGCCATCTACCTTCTTTTTGAAAACTTTTGGCTTGGTTATGTTCTTCATTTTTTTCATTTCTTGTAATTTCTGTCTCAGATCCTTTTAGCAAGGAGCTTAAATGTTAATATCTTGATTTTTTTTGGAGAATTCTTCGTTATATTATTTTTTTTTGACACTAATGGATTCGGTAACTTTTATCAAATTAGACTTTATCTTTTATTCATGCTTTTCTTTTTTTATTTCTCATTTGTCATTGAAAGGATCATCATATCATTCAGGATCAATATTCTTTTGTGTCTCTACTCAATATCTAACATTTTCATTTGTTTTTACTTTTATAATTTGGTCCACCTATGGTTCCTCTTCTTTCTTTTGCTAGAAAAGAGTGTAGAACCTTTTATTCAGATTCCCCTCTATGGATGTTAGTAAGCTATCTATTTTAGTGCATTTAGGATAAGTAAAATACCCTTTTTAATTTGCAAGCATAAATTCTCTTCCGTTTCTCAGTTTTGGAGCCAGAAGATAAGCAGGAGTAAAAGATTAAGGACTTTCTACATTTTTAATTTAAGTATGTAGCTCTTCAAAAGTTTAGAAGTGTATCAATTATTTAGGCTAATTGGATTGAGGAGAATTAAAAGCGATTTTTTCCAAAGAAGAGCTATTAGTAAGTTAAACTTTATTCAAATCTATTTGCTTTTCGTCATCAATTTTACATCTTTTCAATTCATTACCCTTCCCTTATTCTCTATCCAAAGACTTCACTCCGAAAAAAATGAATTTTCCCTATAAGTTTTACCTACAAGCAATTCCCTTTTTTTCCTGGGCTATTTTACTCTCATTAGGGTTTTAATTAAACCCATTTGCCTCTCTGCTTGCTTCAGTTTTAATAGTTTTTAAACTTGAACAAACTAATTTACGTTGCTTTTTATTCTACATTTTAAATTAATATATTATAGATAAATTAAAGTAGTGGATTTAATTACATCATATATACAAACTCTCTCCTACTAAAATTTTAGTTCTATTAGCAAATAACTTATCATTATCATGTCATAAGACTTCTTTTACCATTAGCGCTTTAAAATGCATACTATATTATAAATGCTAACTCGTTTATTAAGTCTCAAATACAAACCTCAATGCTCTTATTTCTAATTAGAGCTACATATTTTTGATTCTCTTAGATTATATGAGTAATTTTACTCTTCTACCATTTTTAAACTAGAAAGTCTGTTAAACTAGTTATTTTTGTAATTTACTCTCTTAAACTAATAAAAGCTTTAGACAATAACATAACTTGCTAAATAAAGCTCTGTATTTTCCTAAGCTCTGCTTAAATATTAGAAAGGGATTTAAGTATTTGCTCTTATTTAATTCTTAATAGTATATAAAAGAATCCCTAATTGATCTTATCATTCTAAAAGGAATTAGGTGTATAGTCCATTAAAGTTAATATAGAATAAAAATAGAATTTAATTATTTCTAATGGTATAATGCATATATCCTTATTATTAGATAGCTTTGAATGTATTACTACATCTTAAATTACTTATTAGTATGCTATCATACTACTCTTTATTATCGCTAGTATAATACTAATTTGCTACTAATTCTTAGTACCTTGTCATTTTTATATTCATTCAAATTCAAATAAAAAGAAGGTAAAGGAATTGGTTTGGATAGCTATGAAGAGCTTTAATATTAATAATGCTAAAATATTTAAAGCTTCTGATATTAATTTAGTTTAAAAAGGCCTATTGTGAGAGATTTGGAATATATACTAAAAGTAATAACAGAGAATAGCATTATTTAAGAAAAGACAAAGGTATATTTTCATTATAGTAATAAATTAGAAGAATTAAATATATTATAAAGCATATAAATCTCTTTTAATTATAGTCAGTCTAATTAATACAATCTATGCTTTATTCATCCATTTAGAAGAAATATTTCTCAATATAAATATTATAAAGCTTAGATAAATTTTACTGAATAGAAGTAGAAGAATAAGTCTTAATTTAGTGCTTCGTTAATCATATAATGTACTATCTTTAGCATAGCATATTATGATTATATTAAAGAAGAAAGTTAGTTATATAGATTATCTGTTTTACATAGAATTGCAATACATAGATAGAGAATTTATAAAATAAAGCTAGAATCAGATTGCTTTAGAATAGTTAAATGAATCTAAGCATTTTAATCATTCTATTTAATTAACTTTATAAAAATCCAAGTTCAAAAAGAATGGATAAATAAAGAGATTTAGTATACAAAATAAGTCATAATATGTAGTGCTTGATAACTCAAGATGATGAAATAACTTGCTTTAATAAAATAATTTAGCAAAGAAAATAAAAGATAAATACCAAGTAGTATATTATTCTCTATTATATGCTATTAAATATACTAAATACTTATATCTAACTGAATATCAATTATATAGGAAAATACTTAAAATAGATTTTTATTATTGCAAGTAAATAATAAAAATAAGCTTTATAAGTTATAGCATTTTATTATAACTTAAAATTACCATTTGCAAGCATTTATGAGTTTGAAATAAGAGAAATAGACAAAGAGATAAAGTGGTAAAAAATTACTAGTTTGCAATCTAATGATAATAAAAGTTTATATTAAAATAGTTATGTAATAGAGATTTATTAAAAGATATATATATGTGAAGGTTATAAATTAATTTAAAGGAAATAAGGATGGAGGTCTTTTACCTTGAATAACATGATAAAGTAAAAAACCTAAAAAGTATAATGAAGCAATCAAGATTAAAAAATATTATAAATAATTTAAGTATTTTGCTCTCAAAAATCAGAGCAAGTTACACGATAATTTATTCTTTCTTAGAGCTTCTATAAGCATGCTTTAATATAAGTATTATTAATAAAGAATGCTCTTTAATATCTTAACAATATTTAAAGCTAAAATAGATAATTATCACTAAGAGAAATCTAAAGGTTCCTTATTAATGGCAATTTTCATTAGATTTACTCATTAAACTTCCTTCAGTTGAGACACATAATAAAAATATATTGCAAAATGTCTTTTGAGGCTTCACATATAATTATAATATTATTATGCAAACATAAATAAAAAAATATTTTTAAGTGTAACGATAAAATTTGCGTTTCAACCTATACACCAAAATACCAGAACATTTATATTTCTTATAAACATACTAAATTAGTAAGCTCTTCTACTTCTTTATAGCAAATTAAAAGTTTATAGTTTTTTAAGCATATAATCTTAAAAATCCTTGCTTGTTCAACTCCAATTATCTTTATTAAAGCATATAATATAATGAAAAAATGAGAGTATATTATGTTGAAATCTCTATTTAAATAGACCATATTTGTTTATTTTTTAGTTAATGGAAATTATTAATAAAATATACTTATAGCTATTTTATCTCGTTGACTCATTCTTCATAAGCTGATAAAAGAAAATTAAAAAAGTATTGTTAGTTCAGTATTTCCTGCTAATTATCTAGAATAAGCATTTTCAATACTTCAGCAAGAAACTTGCTATAACTTATTAAAGAGTTAATACAAGCTTAAGATAATGATACTTATCTTATTCATATAGTCAAGAAAAATTAAAAATCTGGAACTAGTTTATTAAAATATAGAGCTAGATTAGGTATCTATTATACATTTTGAGAAGAATAAGAATAATTTAAAAATAATAAATAAAAGAATTAAGTTCAAATGAATTCCCTTACTTGA
The DNA here is from genome assembly GCA_946699065.1 of Loxodes magnus. Classification (NCBI taxonomy): domain Eukaryota; phylum Ciliophora; class Karyorelictea; order Loxodida; family Loxodidae; genus Loxodes; species Loxodes magnus. The sequence goes on along the minus strand of CAMPDV010000028.1, from coordinate 1,260,770 downwards.
TAATGATCTAAGTTTATTCAAATTAAAATAGCAAGATGTTACTTGTAAAATCTATACAAACTCAAGTTGTTCAAATGATTATAGTAATTATTTTTATAATTGCCTAAGACTTTATAATAAATTAAGTCCAAAAATGTAAGCTAATCTCTTCTAAGGATAAAATCTCTCTTTACTTTTAATTTATAAATTGATAATAAAAGATCTGGCAAAGAGATGTAGTTCTGCTTGATTTTGAATCAATGATGGATGAATATATAAATATATTAAAATGAATATGGAGATTACGGTTATTTTGCTAGTTTCTTCGATATTAATTCCATCTACTTATGGATATTCTTCTGGGCTTACTTCAGGAAGAATTACTCCTCAGGGACCATATCCCATTTGAATTTCAGTTGCTAATTCAGGTACACTTGCTGACTATAATTTTACTTTTTAAATCTCAACAGCAACGTCTAAAAACGGAATTCTGCAAATTTAATTTCCAAATGATTAGTATGAAGATGGATTGGGTTTGCCAAATCCATTTTATTGCTATGGACCTTATCCGACTTAATTAACTTGCAGTGTTGAAGGAAGAGTAGTAAGCTTGGATTTTGGACTAAGATAGGCTTATTTAACGCATACAATATCTGTTATCGGTGTTCGAAATCCTAGTAAAGTTGGAGGAACTGGAGCTTTTGCCTTGAAAACTCTAGAAAAAAGTGCTGTTGTTGATCAATCTCTGGCATTTGATGTAGTTGGTATAGGTGATCCGATTGGTGGGCTTTTAAGTGCTTCGATTTCAATTGATTCTAGTACTACTTCATCTAATTAAGCAGGCGAAATTGGGACCTATATCATAGACTTTGAATTAGATTCTGATCTACCTACTGGTTCAGTTATTAGAATTACATTTCCTGAAATTTATGATGTTTCTTCTGTAGCATCTACTTTCTGTATTGCAGAAGAGTATTAAGGATACAAAATTTCAGGAGCATTAGTTTGCTCTGCAAGAGCAAAGGATATTGATATAAGCGGCTTTGATTCCGTGCTTCCTGAGAAGACTCCTATGAGACTTACTATTTTGGGAGTAAGAAATCCATGTGAAGCATAATAAACTGACTTTTTCAAATTAGAGACAATAAGATATGGAACAACAATGAGATATGAATGGGACCCCTATGTAATGGGAGTTTAAATTCAACCTGGAGAAATTACAAATGTTAAGTATGAAAAAGTGCACAAAGATTCAGTATATAGTAAAAACAACCAGATTTATATGAGATTGGAATTTATGCCCACTAACAATCCCATAGATACAATATAAATTAATTTCCCTTACGCTGTTATTACTGGAACTTGTGTTTTAGAATTTGGCCTCTATGATATTATTATTGATTCGCCTGCTATATGCTCTTTGTAAGGAAGAGTTATAGATATCACTAACTTTGCTTGAACTCCTGGAACTCTCATCAAAGTTATAGCTTAAGTTCAATTGCCAGCCTTTAGTTTCAAAACAGAATCCCTCAAAATAAAAACCTTTACTAAAAGTGGAACTATTTTGGTTGACGCAAACTTAGATGATCCTTTAACTCAAATAGAAATGGAAAGCTTCGGAACTCCCTAAACTTATTCAATTACGTTTCCATCTTCATATGTTTCTAAGCAAACTACAGAAATTATAGCATCTTTCAATCCTAATGCAAACCTTCCTGCTGGATCTTATGTTTTTGTTGTATATCCAAGTGGATTTGCAATTGATGGAATAATTAAATGCTACAACAGTCCAAATTCTGGAGGTTTTGTTGTGGCATAATGTGAACCTTCAGGAACATAAATAAAGATTATAACCACTGCGATTTTTTTAGCTGGTTCCATATCATAAGTAATTATTTCGAGTCTAGGAGGAGCGGGTATTGGCGTGATTCTCCCATAATAGCCAGGAACTTACACTTTTCATGTTCTAAATAGATTAGCAAATGCTGATTTAACGGAATAGGATGGTTTTAGTTATGATGTTTAAGTCACACCTGTTTAATTAGACTTTTCAGCAATTTCGTTAAATCCTACCTAGAACCAATAAAATTCCCTAACTGAGTTTAGAGTAAAATTTAAAACAGACTAAGCAATTCCTGATGGAACTTTACTAGAGCCTACAGAAGTAGCAAATACAAGAGGAGAAATAAGAATAAAATTTAGAACTTATAATTTTGGTACTAACTGGTTTTATACAGACCTAGGCCTTACTTCAAGTTTTGGAATACAAGATGGAGATTTTACTCCTTGTTATGCAGCTTCAGGTCTTACTGGAACGGTTTAGTGTAAACTTAGTGCAGGAGTTGGAGGAAGTAATACTGATTGAGCAACAATCAGAGTTTTTGGGTTTGATTCCGTAGCATCAGGCGTTAACATATAGATAAATATCATAATGATGTGATGCTAAACTAGTTGATAATCTCCTTAAATCGAAATAGATGTTCTTTAAATATCAAATAGAGTTGATTAAATACTCAATAATTATTTAACTACTTTGCCAGTTGTGTAGCCAACCTGTTCTTATAGTACACCTTCTGGAACAGGAACTTTTTCAAAAGATTAAGTATAAACTGAAACTAAATACATTTTTACTGGTTCTTTCTCAGCTGGAATTTCTCTAACTGGAGCTCCAGCTATTACAATAATGTTTCCATCATAATTTGATTTAACTAGTGCCTAGAGTTGCAAGATCAATACTGCAAATTCGCCTTGTTCTATTTATCCAAGCATTAACTGGATAGTTTATGAGGTAAATACAACAATTACTGCAGGGTCAAATGATGTAGAAGTAGATAATATTCTTAATCCTATTAGTGTTCAAGATAGATCTCTTACAATAACAACAGCTTAAAATAATCTTTGCGTTGATAAATTCACAGTTTCATAGACTTTTGCTCAGCAAGGCTCTATATCTGTTTATAAAATAGAAGCATCTTCTGATGCTAAAAGTGAGGTGGCTGTTTAATATACTATATCATTGACAACAGTATCAAAAATCCCTTAGGGAGGATCTATTTATATTGACTTTCCTTCTTAATATGATCTGGGTAGCAACCCAATGCCTTATTGTGAAAGCTTCTAATAAATTTATGATATAGATGATTCTAATCCTGCAATATGTTATATTACTAACTCTGATATTACTGTAAAGTCTTTTCTTGAAATTTCTAGTGCTTCAAATCTAGTAATTGTGCTATAAGGAATTCGTAATCCTCTGGTAGGAGTTACATAAACTTTCACTATTAAGACTTTCGACGGAGATAATCCTCAGACAGACAATATCATTGACTCTATTACAACAGCAAATGGACCTGAATTCTTAAGTGATGTTCCATCTCCTGGATCAATAGTTTTTAACAAATTAACTGCAGATGAAATGGCTAATGAAGTATGAACATATTATACATTCGTATTTACTCCTCAAAAGCAAGTTCCATCCCGTGGAAAAATTTAAATCAGTTTTCCTTAGGACCCAGACCCCCCTACTTCTTTAACAGGAATAGAATGGCAAGTTCAAGATGCTATTTAATCTTTTTAATCTGTTTCCAGTTCAGGAAATGTTGTTACATTTGTTTTAGATGACATCTATAAATCAGGCCCTATTTCTTTAAAATTAGGAAGAATTTATAACAATTTTGAAGGAAGTAGCGGAGAATTCAAGATTACGACATTATATGATAATACTATTTTGGATCAAACAGCAACAGGAAAAAGTATCTTTCTTTCCTCTAAGCCAAAGGAATGTCCTAGTACAATTAAATTTTGACCTTAAAATGAGGGAGAATTTGCATATTATACAGTAATAATAACTCCTACTTATTTAATAGAAGAAAAATCATCTATAGTTGTATATTTTCCCATACAATATGATGTAAACCTTGGAAGAGAAGAATTAAACTGCTATAGTGATTAATTGGTTGGAGATTTAGAATGTTAGGCCGATTAAAGAAAACTGATTATTAGTGGCTATGATTAATATGACTCTGGAACTTCCAATCCTATTAATGTTACAGTTTGGGGAATTAGTAATCCAAACAAAGTTGGAACATATTTTACTACTTCGACCTTCGCTGTTGGTATTTTTGGAGCTAATGAAGTATTGAACGAATATAATAAAAATATTGGATATCTCACAATTTAACTAGCTCCCCAATGACTAAACCTATATTATGCAGAAACAGATTAACCTTATACTGTTTATACTTCTAACTAATATTATAAAATGAGTCCTAGAATTAATATCCCTTCTAGTGACGATGGAGGTAGAATCATTATTGATTACCCACTTACTTTAGAATTTATTGATGGAATTAGTTGCGAGACAAATGAAATATTTGCATCTGCAATAGTTTGCTCAGCTTAAGACACGAGAGTAACTTTATCTGGATAAACAGATTTGTTTTTAGCTAGTGATTCTGACCCTATTGAAGTTACAGTTAAAAGCGTTAGAAATCCTTAAAACGAAGGCTAAACTACTAACTGGGTAGTTTTGACATACGACGAAACTGAGCTAGTAGTTTTGGAACGAAGTTATTATTAATTAAGTTATCCAACTCTTATTACATATACGTATGACGCTTTAAAACTTACAGCTAGCAGCATCTCGTTAACAGTTTTTGCTGGAACTTAATCTGACTACATTACTATTACTCCTCCTAGTCCTTGTGAGCATGATTTGAAATTTACTCCTGTTGTACCTGATGGTATAAGTGTTGAACCTTCCATTGTAGAGATGAATGTTGGATAAAAGTCTACTAAATATAGAATTAGTGTTGACGCTAAGCAAAAATATGATTTTTATTATATCTCATGGATTAAAACAGGAGACTCTTCTCCTAATTCATATGGTCCATTGCTAGATACTATTGTAAAAGCTGATAACACGTAAAAAAGAATCATTTCACCTCAATAATGCTTAAATATGCCCAAAGGGGCAAAAAGTGTTCCTTGTATAATTAACACTCTTTATAGTCCAGATTCCTCGATTTCCGTAAATATCATAGTCAGTGGAGTTACAAGTGGAGTTTCAGTTACGCCAACGTAGCCAGTTTTCTATAATGGATAGAACGATGCAGAATATGTAATAGAAGTAGCTGATACTGTTACTGTACCTGCTACTTTTACATTAACTTTCGAAATTTCCGGATTCAACTAAGATTCATATACAATCTCTCCTTCTTCAATTGACATTTCTATTTTTGATCTAGATGAAGATATGCCTTAAATAGTATCTATACTTATAGAAATGGATCGAACATTCACTGATTTTACTTTGATAACTGATGATATTGGTACAGTTTATTGGATGCATACTCGAAAAGGAATGATTCCAGCTCCTGCTTAAGAGTATATTTAATCTAGATTGGAAGGTGGTGAATAAGATCCTTTCTACACATATTCTGATGAATAAACAGGCATAGCATATGTTAATGACTCAAGTCATTAGGTCATTATATCTGTTTAAGGCTTAGAAGCTTAGAGTGACTACTAAGTTTGGTTTTATTTTGAAGACAGATCAGGAAATAGAATTTCTTAAGTCGATTTTAAAACATATTAAACATTAGATAGGTATAAAACGTCTGATTTTACTGTTAGAATTAATTCTGAAGATTTGAGTTTGTTTGAGAAGCAAGCAATTATCGAAAGTGTCGCTAGCAAGATGGCTATTGATACTGATCGAATTGAAATTGCTTCTATCACTTCGGAAACAAGTAGGATAAGAAGAACTCAGAGATTTGAGTAGATGTATAAAAATCGAGAACTTGTTGAAATTTATGACTTGTAATTAAGACTTTATGATGATCCTTTTAATCCATTGGTACTCAATTCTCCTTATTAATCCATTATGTCATTAAATTTCAAGAAAAAGGAATTGACCACATTTGTTACTAATCTGGATTTAACCTAAACATTCAATCCTATTGAAAGATCCTTCAAATTACCAAACTTCAAAACTGAACCTTATTTACCAGGTAACGAAACTGGATTAACTTCTTTGACTTTTGTTACCAGTTTAGAATTAAACGGAAAAATTTTAGCAATAATTACATTAGATTAGTCTACTGAGCTAGAATAGAATACTACTACAACTACTATTTTAACTTACCCAACTAGTTATTAAATTTAGCAGGGTCTTACTTAAGATAACTAATAAGCTTTATAATCTCGAGCTGTTGATTATAGCTTTGGAGAGCCTGATACAAGTATAACTTTCTATGGTCTAACTTCAGATACTTCATACATAATCTATGTATCAGCTGAAAATAGTTATCCGAGATATCCAGACCTTATGTTGGATGATGAAGTTGTTGTGTTAAAAGCGAGAACCTAAGAGTAAACACAAGGACTTAACGTACTCGCAGCCAATATTCTAGAAGTGCTAAGTGGATTTATTTGGATAATTCTCCTATACTTTTATGCGCATTTTAATTGATAAAACAAATTGGATTAAAATGTTTAGCTAATTTCAATTTTATATATTAAGTTTAATTTCTATTTCTTCGAGAATTTCTTTCCTCTACTTTTTGAAATCTTCCTAAACTAAATCCATTTGCTTATTATGGATGTAATACATTGATTAGTAATGAAGTATTTTCACTAAAGATATAAATAGAAGTATTAAAATTAATAATAAAGTTATAATTTATTTTCTGATCTTTGCAGAAAATTTTCCGGTTTGGAGATTTAATTAGCATTGATTTTCCTAATTTCATTTTAATTATAATTAGATGGCTAGTTCTAGCAATTATTTTATGCTTATTCCATTGTCATGCTACTTTGCTCTGTATTTGAATCCTTACTTTCTCTTATTCCTTCTAATATCCAGTCATGCTAAAGAGCATTATCTGGAGTCATTCTTCTGTTAGGATCTCATGCTAAGCATTTTTCAATGAAATCTATAAATGATTAATCATTAGTCTTTACTGCAGTGCTCAAATCTCTTGCCCCTGGAATTCTTTTCTTTCCTCTTGAATTTGCTAGTAATCGAGGTAGATTCTAAGAATCGAAGAAGGTCTTTTTTCTAGTTGAAGCTTAGATAATAGATATTGGCACAATTCCTAGAATTTCCATCATGCATGCTAATTGTTCCGTTTCATTTTCACCTGGAAATAAAGGAAAACCCGTATGCAATTCACACAAGATACATCCAAAGCTTCACATATCTATAGGAGTAGAATAAGGTAATCCAAGAATAACTTCAGGGCTTCTATAGAATCTGCTTTGTATGTACGTATAGATTCTTTCCTTTTCAAAGCATGAACTACCAAAATCAATTATTTATAAACCAGATTTATTTAGCTACTTAAGTAATATATTTTCTGGCTTTAAATCGCAATGCACTATCTTGTACTTATTTAAAAATTTTAGTGCTTACAATATTTGAACTGCAAACCTTCTTATCAATGCTAAACTGATTCCTTGAAATTTGTTAAATTTCATGAACTCATACAGATTAATTGAGTATAAATCGAACAAAATGCAAAGATGATTTCTAAACTCAAAATGTTCTTTTATTTAAATACAGAAATTATCGTTATTTGGATCTTTTTCTTTAATGAATCGTAATATTTTTACTTCTATAGTTGCTTGGTTATGAAACCTTTTCTTATTCTTTATTATTTTAAGTGCTACCATTTGCTTATGCTTATGATCAAAACATTTCAACACTTTTCCGAAACTTCCCTTCCCTAGGACTTTCAAAATTTCGAATCGATAAGCAATCTAATCTTTTTCTACGTTTAGATAGTCTCCTTTGTCATCGTCATATCCAAAATTATTTCCACTATTACTAGAAGAACCTTTTATCTTATGAGCTTTCGATCCCATAAAATATATTTAATCATATTTGAGGATTTCAATTATCTCAAATTCAGATAGATCATGACGATAGTATTTTAGGGCTTAAACAGGCGTTATCGGCCATTTCTCCTCATACTCTTCATTTATTACTTCTTAGAAGCTTGGAATTTTCATATTTTTGTTTTAAGGAGTTAATGAAGCAGCAAAAGTTCTTTGCTATAGCTATCCTTTCTGCCGTTCCTTTCTCTATAGATCAAAATTTGAAATTAAGTTTTTTGTGGCTTAAATAGTTGACTTTTACTTCTAGACAATAGAGATTTATTTCTACTTTTATAAACTAGAGCCTTAAATAGCTTTTGCTTAAATTGAAGTAAATCCCCAAGAGTTATTAGCCCTTGATTTGAAGTTAGTAGATGTAATTACACTCTAATTAAGCTGAGGTTTACTTGATTTAAATATCTAAGACTAGTTTAGACTAAGATTTAGCATTTTACTCTTTTTATCTGGTGAAATATATCTGCTAGATAAACTAACTTGCTCGTTTCTTTTCTTACTATCTTTCAAATGTGAGAAAGTACTGTTTTTCAATGTAAAACTCTATAAAGGTTTTGCATTTCCAATAGATGTATTTAGCTTCTTAGCATCCTAAGTAATTAAGGGACTTTTCTTCAAAAGACTCTTCTTTAAGTCTAATCTATTAGATGAAGTATTTGTATTCAATGCTAATCTAGAAGTAAAAGTCCCATTGCTTTTGAAGTATAAGGAGCTAGAATTAGGATCAGTTTTATAGATCTTTTTACGGACTTAGTTATCCCGAGTAGTCTGCGGAAAATTGTTTAGCAGTAATTTAGCTCCTTTTTCGTATAAACGAAATTTTCTCTCAATGGTAGTTTTATCTTAATAGTTTAACTTAATCTACATTTTTAATAAGGGAAATAGTTAACTTATTATGCTATTTAAACTCTAAATTTCATATTCTACTTTCCTTCTTCTTAATATACTCTATATTATTCCCGCTATACTCTACCTTATTTCTCCTTTAGCATTAATATAAAAGTAGAAATATTATAATGATATTGAAGAAATGAGCTAATCAATAGATGGATTTAGTATTAAGCTATTTACTTTTACAATTAGCAATATATTACTTCAATAACTGGCACCCCCATTAAGCTACTGCATACCATCCTATTTTATAAATCTTGTCTTTTTATTTATGCCTATATATAACTTTAGGAGGTAGACATTAAACTTTTATTCAAGTATTTAATTTTGGATAGAATTATTTGAAGAAGCAAAGGAAAGCTTATTATTATAGATATTGGGAAGGAGGAATCTAATTATTAGCATCAAAATTTCTTTATATGGTATATAAAGTATTAAAATAAGCCTCTCTAGAAAGAGTTTTACTATCTAGCTTTCTATAATATATTACCTTTCTTAGAAACTTTAAAAAGATTTCTATTTTTCCTGACTTTGTTCTCTTTAGTAAAGCTAATAAAATCTTTAAATGAAGATTTATTTTAGAATCAAGCAAATAAAGCAACTAATACACTTTACTTGCATCTTATTTTAAGAACTAACTTAATGTTTAAAAATTATTCTTGAATAAACTTAAAAATAAGCAGAAGCTGTCTGATTAACTAAATTTGATATTGATTTAGATTGTGTCTAATATCTAAAATAATGCTAATTACATTTCTTTAGTAGTGCTTGCTTTTTAATCTCTAGAGATAGTAACTAATTAGTTTTAATATAGGTGCTAAGCTGCAAGTATAAGTGTATTAGATTTGTTAATTAAATAATTAAATAAGTTTACATAGTTTTAAATGATTTAGCTGGTCTAACGGATACAAACATACGACAAATGAATAGCAAAACCTGCAAAAGTAATATTTTATTCAGATCAATCCAATTGTGTGTGCATGGTTTGGATATGTTAATTCTAATTTTAATCAACTGAAATGCTCAGATTGTAACTGCGTGCTGGATTTTGATGATTAGCAGCTTTCTTAAGGATTTGACAAAAAGTATAAAACTTACATTGAAGATTTCTATATAAGAATGAAAAACTCCCATACTTTAGAATGCACTTTTAATAAATTAAGCTAGAGTGTCTTAAACTTCTAGGACTTAGATTAATTTTCACTGGAAAGCTTTCTAAAAAGATGTGAATTATTAGAAAGTAAACTAGCAAATGTACCTTTCATTGATATAAAGGTATTACAGAACCATGACTTATAAGCTTATTTAGGCTCTGAGATTAGTAATTAAATCAAACTTATTGCTTTATTTGGGTGGAATATTAGCAACGAAACACAAAATAGCTAGTAAAGTTATAATTTGAATTGCGATTTTTGCAAGAGGAACATAACTATATCCAATAAATACTACTATTTAACTGATTAAAAGATACTAAATACTACTAATTAAGAAAAACTCAAACTGTATTAGCAGAGTTTGGAGGAATAAGAAGAAAGCGGAGATAAAAACTTAAAGATTAAAAAGCAGTTTTTCTCATTAGAATATGAACATCGGCCTTATTGTCCTTGAATTTTCACTACGTTTCTTGACATAAACACCCTAAAACTAAGTTATGAAAGTTCTTATAACTTAATGCCAGGATGAAAATTAGTAGCTCATAGATTTTACAACAAGACTAGCAAACAGGAAAATATTAAGCTTTATTTCAAGGATATAGAAGAATTTAATAGGTAGATAACAGTTTTTTAACAGCAGTGCAAAGAGTATGAGTTTACATTGAAATGTTTAAACAAGAGCGATCCAAGGGAACTTTGAAATTAGCTTATTAATTAATTCTTTTTTATCTATTCTTCTATTCCATTAAAATACTTTTATGTTTTAATAAGAGGATATGCTTGATTAATGCTTACTTATCTTGAAATAGGAAGTAAAGTTAAGAGAGATAAAAATATTATTTAAAGCTTAAAGTCTTAAAACTATTTTTGAATTTAGTTAGCAAAAATCATGCTCTGCTGTGTCTTGGTGAAGGCCAAAATATAACATCCTGCAATGTTTAAAGCATAACAAGCACCTATTAACATATATTAGGATAACTAAAAACTTTCAAAGTCATTGAAAACGTAATTCGATATTCATAAAATACAAAAGGACTGAGTTAGCAAATTAAAGACAAAAATCAGATTTTGATCATTGTACTTCTATTTTAGTTTTTTTGTCAGATCTGTTTAAAACAGAAAGAATAGGCAAGCACTTAATGTCGCAAAGAAGAATTCAGTAAAAGTCATCAATTTGCTTTCTTACTATTACAACAAGTATCTCAGATTTATAGCTAGGATTTTAAAATTTGATAAAGTTTAGATGCAGAAACTACTTGCAATGGTAAGGTAGCAAAAGACATTCATTATTTCTAGTTGTCTAAGCACATAAAGAGCTAATAGTTAGATTACAATGGGACCATATATAGAAAAGTAATTAATGGTGTCATCCGAATTTTCGTCAGTTTATTCACTTTAGAATAAATAAAAAATATAGGCTATAGAATAAGACATCATTATGCAAATAATCGCCCAAATTTAATGTCTACTAATTGCCTTTTTTTAATCTCTTGAAGTATAAATCTGATATCCTATGAGCTACAGAGAATTTACCAGAGAAAAAATGTAAATTGGTAAGAACATTAATAAACAAAATTCGCAGAAAAGCCCAAAAACAAGGAACATATTGGTCACTCTAGGGTTTGAGTTGCATCCAACTCCTTATTCTAGTTTTCTTTTTTGTAAATAACTATGCTGCTATAGTAGACAGGATATTAGTTAGATAATCACTAGAGATACTATTTCCATTTTTAGTTTTGATAGTCTTAGGTATATTCACTTTTATATCTCTTTATTTAATTTTTCCTTTAATTCCTTTATGAATTAGGAATATCTTATAAAGGAAGAAAATATTAGATGCTCTTACTTTTTGAGAATAAGTAAATTATTTAAATCAGTATAAGACTAGGGTAAATATTTAGAATCAGCATTGAAAGCTGAAAGCAATAGATAGCATCAATGAAATAGTCTAATTTAATTAGCAGGCATAATCAAGGAAGCTATACTATTCCAGAAGAAAGACTAAGATATTTGAATAAATTACACTTTAATATAAACAGCACCATTTAGCTTAAAGGATAATTATCAAATTTATAACTTTAGAAAAAGGAGATTTTAAATAAGCTTAGAGAAGAAATAAATAGAGGAAATTAAATTAATAAATACTGATATATGAATAGGGAAATTAATAGAATATCTACTAATTTATTATTCTCTACAAATGGATATTTAAAACTATTTAAATTTATTACAAGCATGTAATTAATTTACTCTAAGTTATATATTTTAAAATAAACATATTAGCTAAGCAAAACAGTTAATAGCTAGATTTTAGATAGAAGTAAATTAAAAGAGCATAAGTCTATAAAGAAATATATTTATAAGCTTTTTAGACTTGTTATACATAATATTATTTTAATATAGATCTATATTTGTAGTTATTATGCTTAATTGGAGATTTCGCAAATACATATATTGCTTATTTTTAAAACTTTTTCCTTAATTAAAACATAGAGTAAATAGAAAAAACAAAATTAGTCAATGTTGCTCTCTTATTTCAAAAACACTTTTTAGAGAAGCTGGAATTGTAGCTAAACTAGAGGCATGCAGAAAAAGCATCTATGGATAAAAATTAGCTAGAGCTCAATAAGAAACACTTAGATAAAAATAATAACCTCTACATATATAGGAAAGTGGATTTACATAAAATGTAGGTAAAAAGAAAAAAAATTCGAATAATTGTATAATAGAACCAGCTCATTCGTACTAGAGTGTATTCATTGTATTGATATCTCTTTATAACTATCTGAAGAAATTGAAGTAAGCAAATTATTTATCTATTTATCTATATTTTTTTTAAATACAAATATATAGAGTTTTCACTTACAAAACACAGATCAATTTGCCTTTAAAAGCTTATCAATAAATAGCTTAATAGAAATATATTTTCCTTTTCATAGTTATAAAATCTTTATGATATGGCTATTATACTTGAATTAACTTTTCTATTTATATAAATAGCGTAAAAGATATATCCTTTAAATTGATATCATCAAATACATAATTGCTTCTAGTAAAGCTAGCAAAATAATGGAATAGATGTTAATTTAAACTTTAGAATTTATTTATATCTTGTACTGTAAATGTAGATATCTCTGTTGATTACTTTTTAAGATTAAAAAAAGTCAAGCATCTTAATATTTAGCATAATTTAATAGCTTAACTACTAAGTTTATTTGAGTAAGTTTAATTAATTTAAGTTGAAAGCAATATTTTATGTATATAATAAGAATCCTTATTCATCAGTATTGATTATTATTTATTGAAGGAATAGTTTAGCTAATTTTAAAATTTACTTGTATAGATATTAGATCTTTAACAAGTTTAAAATATATATGCTATTAATATAAGAGATAAGCAGAAAGTTTTGAAGGAGTTTGTTCTCCCTTTAGAATTAACTTGTTATTTTAGTAGTTAAACAGCTAAGAATAATAGAAAATTTTTATTAAATTAAAGGAAAGAAATCTTATTTAATCATGAGCTATTTCCATTACTTTTTTACTTAATTTCTTTTTTCCGTTACATTTGTTGAGAGTTTTCTTAAAGCTTTGCCTAGACAGGTTCTTTTTATCTGCCAACTAATAATCCCTATTGCATTTATTGCTCTATTTGCTCTATTTATTCTTTCTGCATAAGATAATAGCTGAGTCTAGACTTCCAAAAAATTATATGGTTAATGATTAATTATAATCTAATGTATGTTCCTATTCTATCTAGGTATTTATGCTTTACACCTTAATCACTAAACTAGGAATATTCTAATATTTAAGACTAAAAAATCTTGTCTTCGGATTCCTCATGCATGCTAAATTCAAGAAAGGAATCTTCAGGAATGGGTAAAGTTAAGTTGGTTATTTTAATAAGCTCGTTTCATTTAGGAAAGACAGAATTAACAGTCTAAGTTTTAATAGTTTATCCCTAAAACTTAATCTAGATATAAATCTTTCTTCTTTCCAAGCAACTTCTATACTATTTCACGCTGCAAGCTCTTAGTACTTCTAATCTTATTCTTGCAGGCTTTTTCTATGCTTTGCTTAATTTAAATTCACATTTCTGGATATCAGTTTTTAACTAATCCTTAATTTGATTAATTTAATCAAAAACTTACTCTCCCATCGTGATTTAGTCTAAAAGGTCATACACATTCAGAAAGAAGAATTTTCAGTCATGAGGAGAATCTTCCTGATTGTTATGGAAATCTTCCTATTCTTTAGTTATCCTACTTGAACAGTCTCCCATTTATATTTTAGTCTTTAGTCTAAAATCTATGTGTATTAGGCAATTTAATCTTATAGTAATTATCTTAAAGCATTCATAAGGGAATTTAAATAGTTTGTCTAGAATAACAATCAAATGTAGAATGATTAGAAGTAATTGAACATGGCTATTAGTAGCAGTATTGGAAGAAACAATCAAATAAGATGAAAGTAGTAGCATTTAGAATTATCCTTTAGCTTGCTAGCATTATACAAGAGTGATTAAGCTTTATTTGGATTTATTATACTCTATGATAAGTAATATCCTTTGCTTTCATTAATAAATTATACTTATACAACCATTAGTTGCTAGCGCTATATATTCTTAGTTATGCTAAGCTTATCTATATCCTGATATACTTAAGTGAACTTATAAGTTTACCATTTTATCAGCTAAATTTGACTAATTTAATAACTTTATTAGCAAAATTTGTATTATTTAATAAAGAAGCATAGATAGATAAATTAGCTGCTAGCAATGAACTAAGATATAAAAGATTGAAGGTGTTATAATAGAGATAAGCAATAATTGAATAAAGTAAATACTTTAATTTAGCTATTTTATAGTTATATCCTTATATCCATTTATATAACCTCTATCATTCTACCTATTTCATTCCTCTATCTAATTATATTATCATGCTTAAATTCACAAGAAGGCTAGATTGGTGATTTTAGATAACATAGCTAGAGTTAAAGTAAATAGATATTTTGATAAGATAGTCAATTTAAGTATTCTAATTAAACAGTAAATCTCATATAAAGAGAAATATAGTAGACTTATTAATATTAACCTTCGCATAATAGTAATAGTCTAAAGTAACTAGCTAATGTTTAAAAGTACCAAAATACTAGCAACATTAAAGAAATATTGTATAGTCTTCTCTACTTAGGATGAATGCACAAGAACTAAGAATTAGATGCTTCCTATATAAGGAAATATTAAAGTTTTTAATATTTAATTTTCAATATTGGCATCATCTATCATTGTCTCAAAGGATTGTGTGCTTAAAGTACACTTTAATTATAACTTTATATTTATAAATTTATAAATTTATAACTAAAACTCTTAGGCTAAATTGATAGTATTAAAGTTAAGATTTTAAGTGGTTTCAACTTTGCTTTTTATAGAATAAGTCAGAAATGACTAAATTTAGTTAGGACAAATAAAATAAGGATGATTTAATTTAAATTAGCTTTCAAAATTTATCTTTGTATAAGCTACTGTATAAGAAATTTTTGATACAATGATAATTATTTAATTTATATTAATACACTTATACCAATACATTTATGAAATGGAAAGCGTATCTAAAATAAGAAGCACTAAAACAATAGCTCGCTTCAATCAAAGTTTATAACAATGCTAATAATCAAGCTTTATTGATTATTAAGATGAAAGTTCCTTAGTGATTCAAACTTAGCATTAGTATAAGTTTAGATTGGATAAAGTATTTAATTAGTATACTAGCTAAGAACAGATTTATGAGTACTTTGGAAAAATTTAAAAGAGTATACTTGAAGGCTTTAATATAGGTATCATTACTCTAGGGTATACAGCATCTGGTAAAACGTATAGCCTGCTTGGAGAAAATATTTAAAGTTAAGAAGGGAAAGGATTGGTTCCTAGATTAGTGCAGGAAATTTTTGATTATATTGAATAGCAAATCTATGATGTAGAATACACTATCAAATTCTCTATGCTACAAATCACCTAAAACAATATTTAGGACTTACTTTAGCCTAGCCAAGTCATTTCATTTAACCCTAACTCTTGTGAGTTTCAGGGTTAGAGCTTTACTTATATCACTAATGAATCTGAAATTTTAAACTTAATAGACATGGGGAAAAAGCTGAATTATATAGAAGGTGATCTATTCAATAACACAGCTTAGCGTAGCAGTCTGGTAATGCAGCTTTAGATAATTTAGGAGTTTTCTAATTAGTTTAGGAAAAAAAGCATTTGCTATTTTATAGATACTTCGGCTTAAGATTAGATAATCATTAAAGAAGTTGCTGAAAAAATATTAAATGGTAAAAAGCTTAAAGGAAAGCAAACTGTTCTAGCACAGTTCTTCTATTAAATATTAACTGACAATTTTTAGAATTATATAATTGGAAATTGCAAGTATAATGAGGAAGATATACATGAAACTATCTATACACTTTAACTGCTATAATAAGTAAGGCAAATAAAAACTCTCACTTTTATGAATATTACTAAGTAAAACTAGCAGATATAAGAAATTTGGTAGTTATAGTAGCAGCTTTAGCATAGTTAAGATGTTATTGGAAAGCTATAATAATTAGTTCCAATGGAAAAAATGTCTGAGCTAGATTAAATTTTGAAGGGTTGCAGTGTCAATCCAATAAATTAGTAAGTAAGCGAAGTAGGAGAAAATGAGCTTATTAAATCTAATTAATTAGATTAAGATTTTAGCCCGTAAAAGAAGATTAATCTACAGTCAGATAATTTGCTTTAAAAATGCAAAGTTTAAAAGAGGTCAAAATCAGATGCATTTGAGTTGAAGTAGTTTTCAGGATCTTTTTTAAAGTTTAATGAGGTTAACTTAAGTTAATAGTTCGAAAATGCTTAACCAGCTTCTAAAAATGAAAGTTTGAATAGAAATCTGGAGTTATAACTAAAAAATCAACTAGTTGAAGATTTGAAAGCAGAAAACTAAGAAATACAGCTATATATAAAGAATAGCCAAATAAAATTACAGGATATGCACAAAAACTAGATTAAATCTTAGATATAGATACAAAAACTATAAGAAGAAGCTATATGTAATAAAAGTAAAATTTAATCAATTGAATAATCTAATACTGAACTATCTGTGTAGGTACAGCATATGTAAAAGTATAATGAGTAGTTGGAAGAAGTAATTAGGCAAACCAAACAGGAACAATCCAGTTTATTGAATTGCGTTAAAAAAATAGATTAGTCTGAAGATATAACATTCACAGAGATTCAGATTATAGAGTATTTAACGAAGTTATAAGAAAAAAATGAAACAAGCTTTAGTCTTAACGCTTTCAATTGTATGAAATAAAGTTAACTTAAAAAAAAAAACACATCACATAAAATTATAATGAGTAATGCTTAAAAACATTAATTATAAGAAAGGAACAACCAAGCAAATAAAATGGTTAGATAAATAAAAAATTAATTAACTCAGCAGAGATTTTATAGCCTTCAGATTAAAAAGACAATATTAGCATTAGAATGAAGATAGCTTTTGCTTAAGATCTAAAATAGCTGAAAATATAATTTCAGTCGAATAAGGGATTAGCTAATAGATGATCAATTAATTTTACTTGAGAATTACTAAAAGTAAAATGAACTGATTAACGAAAATTGAAATAGTCTTTTATAGTTGCAGTTTAACAAGCAAATTAATAAACATTAGTAGAAAAATCCAAGCAAAATAAAAAAATAAATTTTAGGACCTCAAATGAAAATTCAATAAGAGAGATCTTGTTTAAGAGATGAATGATATAATAACTTACAACTCAGTTGCATTCAAGAGACTGAATAGTCCTGTAAAGGTAATTTAATTTAATTTTAGATTTTTAACTTTGGAGAGAAAGTTAGTTATGTTTATCTTATTCAAATTCAAGAGAGGATTTAAGCGAGTAAATTACTGAAATAAATCAAAAATAGAAAAGAGCAGAAAATTAATTCCAACTAATGTAAGAGCAGTATGAGACTGTTAATAACGTAAGGCTTCTCTATTTTAGACTTTATAGGTTGATTATGCATAATAGTAAAAGCTGATTCATTCTTTTGAAAAATTAGAAGGATAAACACTCAAATAACTTACTTAAGATTAGAAAGAGTGAATCTCAACATTTTAGTCCTATTAAACTAATATTGAAAACAAAATGCTAAGTAAAGAAATGGAGATTAACTAGCTTAAGTAGCAACTGCTATTCTGAAAAAATAAAGTAATTAATTTGTAATTTTAAGCTAAAACAGAAGAAGATAGTGATCACTTAAGCTAGAAAAGCTAAGAAAGTTAAAGATAATAAATTAATGTTAAAAGATCATAAACTGATAATGTTATTAATGATATGTAAATAGCAGATTCATTTTCATCACCTAGAGAACAATTAAGTTAATTTGATAGTAACTTATTTGACAAAAAAGTATAATAAAGCATAAAAGAAACATCGATAATTCCAGGAAAGTAGAAATTAAGCTTGAAGATTTAAATTGTAGGAGATACGGAAGATCCAGATTTTGAAGATGATTTTGAAAATAGAACATAAGAATGATTTAATTTGCATTAATGCAACTATCATCAATTTACATAGAAAAAAATTTAAATATCATGTCTTCTATTTACATGATTAATAAGCTCTTTCTCATTCCTAAATTTTCTTCCGCAATCTTTGTAGTTGCACAAAAATGTTTCAGACTCATTTTGTTCACCTATGGTATCTTTCTTTAAACTTTCATTCAATTACAGATACCTTTCTTAATCTTACTCCATGTTCATTTCCTTTATTCTTTTATCTCGCTCGTTCAATGATAAAGCATTATCTGGATCACTCATTTACTTAATTTCCTGCAAAATATCTAATACTTCTTGAACATTTTCAATCATTATCTGAAATCTGATTTATTCTAAAATTTCAATTAAATCTTCCACAACATTTAAATCCTTTAGATGCGCCAAAAGATTTAGCTTTAGTAGTGTTTTTGCAATTTAAGAAATTAACTGTTGAATCAAATCATCAATGAGACTTTCCTACTCATAGATTTTCTACAAGATCTTTAAAAATCCTCTGAAGAAGTAAATTATATGACTAGAGTCTTCTTCTATAAGAATGCTTAAATTCAAAATTGAATTACAAACGAAATAGATTAAAACGGGAAACTGGTACATTCGCAATAACTACAAAAACGCGTCTTGAATCTGTATTTTCCTGAAAATTTCATGGGTTTACTAGATTTTGCTTATATTACTTATTACTCTCACAGCTTCAATGCAAATCTCCATTTCATCTACAAATAATATCATTGGTGCAATGGTATTTATAATTGCATTTCTAGTTTCCACTGCTAGAAGCTATTTTTTATCACTTTCAAAGTATAAAATATTGGCTACGCAACACAGGGCAAGAGCTTTGATCTAGTTATTCTTCTTTTGTTTAATAAAACTGATTAACAGCAAAATAGTTTTTGAGTCTTTAAGCAGAACAATTCCAGTTTCATATGTAGTACAGAAGTTAGAAAGGAGCTATAAATTTTTCATTATTACATCATCGTTTTACTGATTAGAAAACATCTCCAGTACTTGAATGTTGTTGCTCAGTAGCTTGGTATTTTTGACTATAGTTAACTTTGCGCTTTCACAATTCTAAAGTATATTTTGAAACAAGAAGGCGATATGTCCTAGTATATCTGCATCTGTATAATGTTCTTCCATTATTTTTACCAATAGAAGCAAAAGTTCCTCGTCCAATGAATCGAATTTTTTCAATACATCTGGATGATCAGAAATTTTAGAAAGCAATCTCACACAATTGTAAATACAGTCTTTATCTAGACTATATTACTTTATGCATAGAAGCATTCTTTCCATATTCGCTAAATAGAATTAGATGTTTTCTTCATTTGCTGCTAAATTACAATAAACTCCTAAAATTTATACAATCAACAGACATTTGTTTTCATCTATTTCATCATTCTCTGATTATGGTAATAGATCCAAGAAAGGATGCAAAAACTGATTCAAATTTTAATTCCTTGATGTCGATATATTTTTGATAGTACCTGCTAGATAACTTAGTTCAAGTCAAGGATTTTCAGGCTAAGTGGTCAATATGACCAAAAAATGAAGTATTTCTTATAAGAAGTCAATTTCATTAAACTGCTTATCAAATTCCTTTTCCTGACTTAACTTAAAGATTTATTTAATGAAGTATGACATTTCATTAGTCAAAATGATATTTCCTTTAAGTATTTTAATACAAAACTAGAGAAGTTTCTATTTAATTTCAAAGTCTATCTCTTTTTATTTAAGTAGCTTTATAGCCTACTTTATAAACTGATTTTTGTCACATTTGTTTTGTATCTAAATATTTTACTTCTCAAAATTTTCCAATATATAGTCAACCTATCTTACTAATTAAGATCAGTCCTTTTTGGTATACAGCTGACGAGACATCTCCTCTTTATTTAGATTCTGTAATGTAGAAAAAATGCGAAAAAACTAGAGTTCGAATTTGGATTAATGAGAGGAAACTGGTCTAGATGTTTTAGGTCTCATACCTTGTTACTATTGATTATTAGCAATTACATCCGATTCTGTCTTAGCATGTTAAGGAGGTTATGGATGAAAGCGAAAGCCCTCTGCTGATTTTTCTCTTCTTTTATTTTGAAGCAAATTTTTGCTTTATAGGTTTTATTGATTATTACCTTATGGTTCAAGTTTAGCTTTTTCTCCAAAGCTTTGAATCATTTATTATATATATTTCTAATTCATAGCTGATTTTGTAGAATTTGCAGTGCCTGGCTTGTAATACCCACTGTCAGAATTGAAACTGAGGGAGTTATTAAATTGAAGAGGATTATAAGCTTTACTAGGAAGAGGCTTAGGTATTCTATCAGTTTTATGAGTTTGCTATTTTATAAGTAGTTTACGAGACTAGTCACCAGGAGTTTAAGGCCGTGCAATTTATCTAGCTCAGCTAAGAGTTTTAGCTATTTAAGTATTTGCTTCTATTGGATTACTATCTTACATTAATTAAAACCTTTAATATTTTAAATCCTTTTAACTTTTATTTCATCTATTATGTAACTCTAGCACTTATATCACCTCACTTTTATACTTGCCAAAGTAAGCCTTAAAGTCCATACTTGAAGGAGAAAAATAGCTAATTATTATCATAACTATTCTATATATTAAGCAAGACAGATTTAAGCTAATCTTGAACAGAAAAAACTCAGGCTTATATTTCGTATTTTCTTCTGTTTATAGGCTTGAATGAAAGAATGAAGGATGGAGAAAAACAAGGGAAGAAAGACATTTTTAGTTTAAAAAGGTAAATGAAAGTTTTATTTATACAGGCTATCTTAAATATCTTATTCCTCATAGCCAATCCTTTTATTACTTTCTATCATTCTTAAAGCCAAATTCTTATGTAGCTTCCTAAATTTAACTGTAGCTTCAAAGACATCCATTCTGTTCCAGTCAGTTAGTGTATGCAGTTCTTTAAAAGTGCCATTAGTGTTTTATTCCCTCCCATTGAGCATCATTTTTAGCTACGAATAAGATAGTCATTCATACATGTTAACTTCTAGAAAGTTTTTTTATTACTTTAGGTATTCTATTTTTAAAAACATGCTCAGTAATTCCTCAGGTTAAAAGATCGAATCGGTTGTATTTCTTGCATATAAAAGAAACAGCATAAATATCTCAATCTGAAGGCCTTTAGGACATGATATTGCTATTTTCCTCCATCCTACTCCATACTTCAGGAACACAATAAAGAATCAACAGTTCATCTTAGTTATCATCTCATTATATAATATAGTCATTAAACCCATAATACACATTTTCAAATGCACATCTAAACATGTTCTCATTCAACTTTTCACCTAATGCCTTCAGTACATCATTCAGAGTTGATTATTCCATCAATTCAATCACATATATTTATCCATTTAGCTATACCCTAACCTTAAATTCCTTTAAATAATCAGCATTGGATTCATTACTGATATTAGAGAGAGCATAGGAAGCTAATATGATAAAAATGAATAACTTCATTTTTAAGTTTTGTATTGAAAACTATAGAGTAAAGAAAGCAGATAAGTAATATTTATAGAATCTTGATACTGCAATATGCAGACAAAAGATTTAGTATAATTAGCATTTTTTATATATAAGAGATACAATTTTAACGTATCTTTTTTCATTTATCTTATTCTAATTTAGTCTAATTCAAATCTTAACTATTCTATTCAAACCAGCCTAGCACATTAAAAGAAATATATGCTTATGTAAATAAGAAGTAGTTTAATTGGGGAATCTGAGCTTACAGAAAGGATTTGAATGCTTATATGTTTAGATGATTAAGGAATTGAGCGGATAGTAAGTTAACTAAAAGTATTGACATTTTATAAAAATATTATGTAGCAAAAGCAAGTTTCTCCTAGAAAAGGATAGTCACCTTTGAAATTATCTCCAAGCAAGATGAAAAAGATAATGGGATTGTAAATTTTAGGTTAGTAATTTGGATCAAGTATAGAAACTATAAAATTGTAGAAGATACTGGAACTGATAGAACCTTATGAGTAAAGATTGATGGAAGCATAAAACAAGAGCCAGATGCTAGACAGAGAGATTGCTATTCTGAAAATGGCTTTGACTGAACTGAATAGGAAGCTAGTGCTATAGAAGATTATAACTAAACAAAAATCTAGAACTTTTAATTTTTATGATTGATTTATATTAACATGGAAACTGATTTAGAAAGTAAGGTTAAAGAGCTTCTAACTCCTTACGAGGAAAGAATATCACAATTAGAGGAAGATAACAAAAGAAAAGAAATCGAAATCAGTACCTTAAAGCATGCTATATATGATCTATCAAAGTTACTTGAGTCTCGGCCTAAGGGAAATCTAACTAATGCATAGAATAAGCCATAACAACAGCCTTAAATCTCTAAATCTCAAACACAATCTAACAACAAAATGCTAAATTAATCATCATCCACAACGCAAAAAACTAAGAAAGAAGAGGAAAAGGATAATTAAATTATGCCTTCAATGAAATCCTCAGAATTAAGCGAAAAGTCTCAAAAGTAAATTATTTCTCAAAAGCAACCCAAGAAATCGGGTGTAGAGAAAGGAGGAGAAGGTTCTATAAAGGCTGATTTTGGCCGAACTCATTAATGGGTATATCCTCCTTCAAATTATATAACTTAAGATCCTAAAATACCATAAGCTTAATTAGAAGCTTATAAAATCATTGGATATAACGGAAAAAACAGCAGACATAATTTATTTTTCATAAATGACACAACGATAGTCTATTGTACAGCTTCAGTGGTAGTTATATAAGATCTTAACACACTAAATCAAAAAACTCTAGTTGCTCACAACAACGACATCAATTGTATTGTGTATAGTCCTGTCAAATAAGTAATTGCAAGCGGATAGATTGATCCAAAAGGAGAAGAAACCCCCTTCATTTGCTTATGGGATATACAAGGTAATTTACTGAAAAAGCTTAATTTTCATAAAAACTCAATAGAATCACTTGCCTTTAGTACTGATGGAAATTATTTATTAAGTGTTGGTGGAGATAATGAACATTCAACTGCAATTTGGAAATGGGAAACATAAGATAAACCAGAAATCTAAATTGCAAATGAAAAAAACAAAATTCTTGGACTTATTGGAATATCTGAAAATAGTTGGGCATAATTTGGAGAAAAACATGTTCGTGTTTTAGTTTTTGAAAAAAATTAGCTTTAGATTTTAAAGGTTATATTTGGAACAAGTAGTATTCCTAAATCATGTGTATGCGCTGTGTGGATAAACAACAAACTTTGGATTGGCACCGATGAAGGAAAAATTTTAATTTTTGAAGAAAGAACTTGCAAATAAACAGTCAAAGCCCACGAAGGCCCTTTAACTGCAATGCAAAAATATAAAGATCCATAAGATCAATTAAAGGTAGTTACTGTGGGTGTTGATGGACAATTAATGGTTTGGAATCAAAACGCTGAGAAACTATTACAAAGCTCTTGGGTTAATGAAGAGATGAAAAATATATTACAAGGAGTAGCTCTAAGACCAAGAGCAATGGACATATAAAGCAATGGATAATTAATAATAGGAACAACAACAAATATATTAGTAAAATCTGATCTTTAAGGAAATAGCTAAATTTTGTCAGCAAGTCACTATAATAATGTTAATTTCGTAGCAACTCATCCTCTTGAAAATAAATTTGCTACTGTTGGTCATGACAAAATCTTAAGAATTATAAATATTTAAGAATCTAATCTTTTAGGAGTCTATAAAGTACTTGAAGATAAGGCAAATACAGCTTCATTTTCACTTGATGGATAGCATCTTGCTATTGGATTTGAAGATGGAACTTTGAGAATTTACGCTGTTGCTGACTTAACTATTTAGCATTAATAAAAGTAAGGAAAAATGCCTATAGCTCACGTTAAATATAGCCCAGATAACTAATTGATAGCTGTAGCTGCAGGAAATGATATTAGATTACTTAAAGTGAATGAAGGATATTAAGAATCCTAAAAATTAACAGGTGCTGTAGGTCATATTAAGATGGTTACTTTCTCTAAGGATAGTTAATTTCTATTTGCAAATACAAATAGCTATGAGCTTTTATATTGGTCTACATAAACAGGAGGAAGGATTGATTTTCATTCACAAATAAGAGATGTAGAATGGGTAAGCATGAATAATATTAATTCATGGCATGTAAGAGGTATTTGAGATTCAACATACGATGGTACTGATATTAACTTTTGCTCAGTCAATAAAGAATAGAAATACCTAGCTATTGGAGATGATTTCGGCAAAGTAAGTCATTTCATTTTAGGTAAAGTTATTTTCGTATCCTTGTGGAGAACCATAATCACCATTTAAAGAATTTTCTGGTCACAGTGAGCACGTTTCCTGTGTATAATGGAGTATGGATTCATAGTATCTAGTATCAACTGGTGGTGCAGATAATACAGTTATAGTCTGGAAATTAATGGATAAAGTGGAAAACTGATTTCAAAACTCTTAGATCTAATAATTTAAATTACAAATATAATAAGCAATACCACCATTTATTATTAGCCAATAAGCAGCATTTATCTATCTATTTCACTTAAATTCCTAATATATTTAATAGCAGCAGAAGCTTCAAGATACTAGTTTATAATATTAAAAAGTATAGCTTTTTAATAATAATAAAAGGTATATTTTAAAAGAAACGCTAGCAAAGCAATAATAAGCATAGATTAAATTAAGCTTTAATAACATTTCTTAATTAGAATTTTTAAATCTTTAACATTAAAATTAACCTAGTTACTTATAATACAATCAAATCAGTTTATTTGACTTAGAAGAAAATGGGAGCCTGTAGTGCATGTTTCGGTGAAAGACAACAAGAGAAGGACCAAAATAAATAGGCTTAGCAAAAACTAAATGAAGAAAATCAAAGCTTAGTAGAAAATATTCAGCTTTAAGATATTCAAAACGATAGTTAAAGGAATCTAGAAAATGAAAAAGCGAAATAAAAAATGAATAAGGAGAAGAAAGATGAAAAAGAACAAGCTAATTTAGAATAATATATTTTATAGAGGAAAGAATACTTAAAAAGTTTAGTAGTTTCTAATGCTTCTTAAGATCCTTAATACTTTGGAACCTATCAAGCTGGAAAAAGACATGGAAAAGGAATTTAAATTTTTGAGAATGGTGATATATATAATGGATAGTGAAATAATGATGAAATGGAGGGATTTGGATTTTTCATTTGAAAAAGAGAAAGAAAATAATATACGGGAGAGTTTAAAAATAATAATCCACATGGTTTTGGAGTAATGACACTAGAAGATTAGTGGCGATATGAAGGTTTTTTTGAATAAGGTTAAAAGAATGGCAATGGTGTAATCGTAGACAGAAATGGGTAGAGAACTAAAGCAATTTGGTAGATGGGAAAACTTATCAAATAGATAGAATAACAAAGATAAAATAATTTAATTATTTAAAATTTAAATACTTTGCTGCTTATAAGAGCTTGAAATTTATCTTTGTAAAATCAACTTTTTTCTTGGGTGATATTACTGGTAACTAAAGATTAAACTTATTTTAAGATATTAATTTGAGCTATAAAATTAAAGAGCAAACTAGTAATTTTTTTGTTAATTGTGAATTACTTTAATTATGAATAGTCCTTCATACTTCTGTCATTATCAACTTTAAGTGTTTTATAATTTATAATATAGTTAGCAATAAATTAGGATATTTTGATATTTATTCTTTAAAATGGATTGATGTATATATGAAATAAACTAGAATAATGATTTTCTATTTGAAGATATAGACATTATATTCTCCCTAAATTATCTATACAATTTTATTTCTTTTTTAACTTACCTTTTAGATAATTTATATTTATAATTTAGAGCTAAAGCTTCTTACTTTTTAAAAAAGAAGATGAAAGGTTAAAAACCTTAAAAGAGTTCATTTTCAATTTGAAATTAAAAAACTAGGCAGAAAATCTTTTAACTTAAAAAATGAAAGAGTATTTAATACGTTATGGAATTTCAATCTTATAGAATATTATTGTCAGAAGCTTTCTTATTAAAGAAGTTCTAATTCTAACTTCAAAGCTTTACAGAGTTGTCAGACAAAAATTAAGTTATTATAAGTAATTTACAAGCCTTTAATGTTATTTAATTCTTTAAATATTGCTTTTTTATATAAATAATAACTATAAAGTATATAAAAATATTAAAACTATGTTTGGAAATAGTTTATCTATTTTTTTCCTGTATTATGCTATTTAAAAAAGTATTAAGATAAGAAAGGAAAAATAATGTAAAGGTTTATTTAAATTTGATTCAAATGATTTTATCTTCTATAATAAGCAAAGAATTGAGGAATTTTCAAATTAGTTAAAAGTGTCTAATCATATTTGCAATTTCTGCCTACTATATTTTTAATTTCTTTCTTACTTTCCTTAATTCTTTCTATATTTGCCTAAGGCTGCAAAATCTATGCATAATGTGAGTATTAAGTTGCGAATCCTGTTTTTACTCCTTTAACTGTTACAGAAATAAAATCTCCATATTCAGCGTCTAAGTTACAAACTGGCGTTTTTCTTACAGAAGTTGTGTTTGCATCTTTACATTAGTAACCTTAAGAAATTTCTGCATATACTACATGATTATAGGGATCTTCTCTTTCAAAATCATCAGATCTACAAGCCTGTACTGTAACAGGCTTATTATAAACTCTACCCATATTTCCTTTGGCTTCTCCTTCATCTCCATTATAGTAGGCGTATGATACCAAACATTAGTTATTTAAGTCTGGTCCGTTTACTAAATATAGTCAATAGTGTATAGCACCATATGTTACTGTAACACTTATAAAATTTTTGGGTGATTAATAACCTAATTCTAGATGTGTGCAGTTCTAAATTTTAATTTAGCAAGAACCTTCATCAATAAGCGCTTAAGGATCATAATTATCAGCCCAAGGATTAACACAACCAGATCTATTAAAATACTTTTAGACAGCCTCTCTCATAACATCTGCTTTAGAGCTTATTTCTTTAAATCATCTAAATACTTCATCCATAGGAGATACAGAATAATCAATGCAAACTATATGCTGCAGTTTTTGAATACTTGCCGTCCAGTAATACCAGTTGCTTGGCTTTTAAAGATAAATTCCTCCAATATTCAAGATAACTGGGATTCATCATCGATTAGAGCTTCAGAATTATAGTTCTCAGCGGAAGGTGTGGTGCATACTTTTCTGTCGAAATAAGCATAGAGGACTTGTCTCATACTATTAGCCCAGTAACTTGTATTATCAAACCACCTTAATGCTATATCAATTGGAACAGTTGTAAAATCAACACATGCTAGATTTTCTTTTTTCTTTATACTTTATATTCAGGTAAGTCAATTATTATCATAATAAGGATATCATCCTCCTGTATTTAGAATCCTAGATATATTAGAGTCAATTTTAAACCACTTATCAACATCATACTTAGGAACATCAATAGAAATTCTAAAGTTATTCATAGAATTATAAGCTATTTCATCTTACTAATGGTATTTCATGTAAATTCAAGAAGTAAATCCCCATTATTCAAGCTTACCTCCAACTTAGCAGTAGGTAACTACATGAGTCCCATAGGTATCGAAAAATTTGAAGTATTTATCCAAATCAGAAACTGTATCCTTAATTTTAATAGGTAGATCATATACAGTGGCATTAATCATGCCTATGCCTATAGCATTACTGGAATCAATCTTAAGTTATAATAAATGCATTTTACATGACTATGTGACACTATTTTCTATTACCTATCTAATTCCTCTTAGCTGCTCTACTATATTTATTACATGCCCCTGTAAAATTTGTATAAGTACCTTCGCCTTAATCTTCAGGAGTAAACTGATCAACATAGTCTTTCATTGAAAAGGCAGTTCTAATGTTAACAATCTAATTGCAATCATAAGAAGGAGCATATAAAAATCCATCAGGTATTAAAAATATGTCTTCTACTGTCTAACGTTAATTATAAGTAAATTGAACCACTGGACCTATTGGATTATAGCCTTATAAAAGGTGCATTTTATTTCCTTCTAAACTTACATCAGGGAGTACTGGAATTTCATAAGCATCTATAGCTGCAAATATAGAGATAAAAGTAATTAAAACAATCGCTTTATTTGAATTCTAGAGATGTTATTTAAGATATACTATTAAATAGCTAGTTAAAATACTAAGCTATTATATAGACAAAGCAAGTAACTATTAATTTTGATAATGATTTCTATACTAAAGGAACTAATTACACTTTTTAACATTTCATTTTAATTCTAATTTTCTTTTGTAATTTATAGTTACTATAATTATTATAAATCTAGTGCTTCTTCTTAATTGCTTGCTAGTATTCTTTCAATAGTAAAAATTGAAACTTATAAATGAAAGGATAGAGTGTAGGTTAATGATAATTATATGAGCAAATCTAAATTAGTAGTATCTTCTTAATTATAGCATACTGCGTATAATCATGTAATGTTAGTTATAGCTCTAAAAGAATCCTTTAATTTACTAGGTTTTATGGCTTATACAAGAGAATCAAAAGGCTGGAATATTATTCTATCTAACTCTATTTACCTAAATTACTAGTCTTTCTTCATTGACTCCTAGTATTATAAAAAAAGTAAAAGAATAATGTATTAATAAGGTAGCCAATGGTTTACCTATAGATTAAGTAATTTGATTAAATGAAATACTTAAAGGAATTAACATATAGCAGGATATATAATATTTCATTAATTAAATTAGAATAGTTTATCAGCAACAAATAAAATGCTTTGGTACTTGAGATGGTAATTTCTGAGGAAGTTTCCATATCATTTAATTAGTTTTAGGAGAGCAGTAATAAATAAAATTTCTGATGCATCCTTAGCTAAATGGAGATCCATATTACTTAGGTCACTGCTTAAGGTATGATATCTTGATTCAAGAAAGATTTTCCCCTAATTTTATAAAAATTACATGTAGTTTAATTTGCGGCTGCAAGAAAAGTGTGGTAGTAAAGTAAACTAGTAAGCATTATTGTAAAAACACCTATTAAAATACTTGCAATAAGTCTTATTCAGTTATTCTAAAGTCATATTATAAAGTCTGAACATTTTTCAAAGGAAAGCAACAACTTTAAATATATTAAAATACTTACCATTATAAATGCTCACCATAGTTATGTGAATTAGAAAACTAAGTACCATCAAAATTGGCAACGGTTTTTTTCTCCTATACAATTTCCAATCCAAGGACAATGATGATCATGTGTTTTGACACAACGTCCACATTCTTTACAATGTTTAGCTCTTATAGGCTGTTCTAAGTTACATACTGTACAATATCTGTTCTCTACTATTATAAAGCTAGTTTCATCTTTATTATCTAATTACTACTCTACTTCCTGCTACAAATTGGAATCTTCATTATTTTTGTTTTACTAGTTTTATTCCACTTCCCCTTAATCTAAATTAAATATTGAAGTCTATTGATATTTTTTACTATTATTCTAATTTTAGTGTTATTGATTCACTGAATAATAACTTTCTTCGTGTTCTTAAAACAAATTTTACTATAGAAGAATCGGACTTTCATCCTCCTCCACAATTATCTAGTTTTGATTTTGTCCTAATTAATCTCCATTAGGAGGAATAGATTGTTTTGATTGATCTGATAACTCTAATATTATTTTTTTCTATGAAGTTACCAAAGGTAAAGCATAACTAGTTTGTGCTTAATCATTTAATTTATTTTATTTAATATCATTTTTTACTTAAAAGCTTGTACCTTATATGCTACTTAGCAAATTATCTTATTCTTTTTACTTTTTTATTTTTTTCTTTAATCTATTATTAAGAATGATTTCCTCTCTTTAGGAAGTATTGCTCTCGTCATTATTTTGTAAGATACTATTTTGTTATGAGTTTTTTATCTCAGAACTAAAACCAGCTAGAGATTTAAGTTTTAATGGAGTGGATTTACTTAAAGCAGAAGCTCTTATATTTCACTCTTCCTTTTCTGTTTCCGTTTTTTATCTGATAGTAAAAGACTAATCATAATTTACTATTTTATAAATTTAGTTTTCTTAGTCAGAAGATTCTTCGTCTAAATTAATAACACTTCCTGAAAATTCCTCCTAGAAGTTAGGATTTATGCTATCTTGGTTATTATTTTCTGACTATTAAGAATTTTCCTACTAGAACTTGAGAGTTATTTCGCTTTTGCTTCTGCTTATATCATCCTAATTAGATTCTTCTTGAAGCTGTTATGAATTTTTAGAGTTTTGTAAAGCGATTAAACTTTTATTTTAGCTCTTTAGTTAAGATTAGTTAGCGATGGTAAATTAGGTTGCGATGGAGCTTTTCTGCTTTTTATGGTATTAACTTTTAGCTCAATCACTTAAATATGGTAGTTCCTTATTTATGTCTTAGATTTATTTGACTACTTCTAATTCTTAATTTCCTTGAGTTGTCTATCTCACTGATAAATCTTACAAAGTTTCGACTTAACTAATATAGACGACATAGCCAGGGTTAATGCAGGCCAAGTAGATATAGAGAGCAGAAGTAATTAAGGAAATTACAAAAAAAGCGATAGAAGTATCAGAAGTAATTAACCTAATTTGAGAAACCTCAAAAAACAGTACTACATAAATAGCTATGAATATAGAAAAGTACAATATTGGTATCTTAGATCTATTGCTATATTACAATCAAATTACCTTTATTTTTGACCATATTCCAACTTCATTTTAGTTTAGAAAGAAAGTTAATGAAAAAGTGACTAAATTATTTTTATTCATTTACTCTATTTGAAGACTAAAAGTTGTTCAGTTAAGATTAAATTTATGCAGCTAACATAGCGATGTAAAGTAAAGAATAAGTTAATTTTTTTGTAATATATAGATTAAAGTTAATGCTTTATAGTACTTTAAGCATTATATTAATTATAATAGGATTAGCATTCTTTATATAGTTTGTGTAATACCTTTCAAATATTATGCAACGCTTATTATGCAGATCACTTTTATAAGATTTCTTTCTTTTTTATTACGTAGATGGATAGACAAATAGTAGCCTTTGATATAATTTTTGTATGTTCTTAAGAATTGAGTTTTGAAGCCTTTTATTGATATTATAATCTATTTCATAATTCTTATTTAATTTCTTATAAACTTTCTATTAAATCGCTAAAATGTTAATTCCATAACTTACTGAATTCACTAAGCCTTACTGCTGATTACTATAATGTATCTTCTTTAATAATAGACATATTATAGTAAGCAAAGTAGTTATAAAGCTTAGCTAATGCTGTTAGATAATATGGTATACTTAATAATTAAATATATAAAGTTCATCCAAATAGACTTAAACTCTATTCTAGAGGTTTAAGAAGCTAATTCTAGTTCTAATACTTTTAAACTTTTAACTCTTAGATTTTATATTTAAAGGTTTATTCAGTAACTTAAAAATACTGATAAAGACTAGATAAAGCTCCTATAATGTAACTTGTAATTATACTAATTTTGAAAATTAAGAAACTAAGTACTTAACTGAAGTGGGCATAATGAGTAAAATATTATTAAGTAAACTTAAATAGAAGGTAGCTTGATAGTGGGATAGTAAATACAGTTACATATATACAAAATATATTATCTTTATAGAAGGTTTAAGCTACTTATTTAATTAAGCTACTTCTTTAGTCATTTATTATAGGCATTTCTAAGAATCTTATATGCTGGTTGGTTGCCATTTAGTAGAAGGATAGGTAAATGAAAGAAACTAGCCCAAATGCTTTATTGCTTTGCAAGTATACTTTTATCTCTTTATCGTTGTAAATAAAGAAGGAGATATCTATATTAGCTCTAAGATGGTCTTGTGAAATTAGATATATGGAATTAAAGAAAATGATTAATTAACATAAAATGGAAAAAACCTTGATATTTAAGGAACTCTAGTCATCCAAAATATTAAAAGCCTTAAGTTTCATCTCAAGTAGTAATAAGATGGAACAGCTAAAAATTTAGAGGAAACTGATTTAGCTTCTCATAATGCATGCTATAAGTTTTGTAGCAAGACTGATAATAGCTCTTATTTTTATTTGAAGAGATTACTTTTTTGATTACTTTATTTTACTATTTCTAGAGTTCTTTTTAGCTTTCTTGGTTTTGAAGTTTTAAAGCAGATTTAAGTTAACTCTGTTCATACAACTTTTGTTCCTCTTTCAATTTACGGAAGTTAAAAATTCCCTTTAGTATACGCTGATGGTTGTACAGATAAGCTTTTTGCCATTAATAATGGTAATGGTTTACAGATCAATTTAAAAGTTGCTCCTTCTGAATTTTTTCGTAGCTTTGAAATTGATTTTTCACTCCTTTTAACTGTAAAATAAGTTTACATAAGGAGAAGCATTTTTAATAATGGAAAGCAGTAGCAAAGAGATGTTTGTTTTTGTGCAATTAGGTTATGTATTCTATACCTTTACTTTAGTCTTCTTCATTTCCTTTATTTTCTTTATTTACGAATGATTTATGGAATAGTAGTTCAACCTTCTTGAGTAGGTAGAGGAATAGAACTAATCTAGTATTATGCAGTAAGATTAGTTTTTCGCTGCGTTGACTCATGAAATTCGTAATCCACTTAATGCAATTTTAGGCTCAATCGACTTGTTAATATCTCAGTAAAATTTGACGAAGCAGTAGATAAAGCTACTAACCAGTGCTTAAAATAGTGGAGAGATACTGCTGTGCATAATAGGGAATATTTTAGACTTCTAAAAATCAAAGTTTGGAAAGTTTGAGTGTTCGTATGAACAAGTAGAAATTAGAAAAGTTATATGGAAGCTTGTTCAGACTAATAAAAATAACGCTGAAAGAAAGCATCTAAGTTTCGAGAGTTTTGTTAATCAAAACGTTCCAAAACTACTTTAACTTGACTAGACAAGACTTATCCAAGTTTTAATGAATCTGATAGGAAACTCAATTAAATTCACTAAAAGAGGATTCGTTAAAATATAAGTTAGCTGAATACCAAATCTAGAATCAGTTCCAGAGGAACATAGAAATAAATCTCCAAAGGTTAAGTATAATGCGGAAGCGAATTAACTAGGAAACTATTCTTCATAGAAAGATGATAAAGGAGATGAAATACTTATGCTAAGTAAGTTAAAAAGTAGAGATGAATTTATATTGGGCAATTAACTTTTTTGCTAGTTAGTTTAGACAAAGGAAGAAGAGTAATTTACTGAATTTAGTTTAGATCAGAGCTAAGTTTATCCTTCAAAATCAGAAGTCGTAAGAAGAGTAAGAAGAACTTCTACAATTTCCTAAGATTTTTAGAACTAGAATAGTGTTTATATAAGTGGATACGAATAAAATGGCATTTTATAAATATAAGTCAAAGACTCTGGAATTGGAATTTCTAATGAAGATCAATAAAAGCTGTTCAAGCCTTTTGAGCAAGCTAATTAAAACATCTAAAAATAATTCAAAGGAACAGGGTTGGGACTTTGGATTTCAAAGTAAATAATAAATGAGATGAATGGAAATATTTCTCTTTAGAGTAACTTAGGACTTGGAAGTACTTTTACGATCAAAATTCCTACAAATGTAGTATTCGAAGATGAAAGGGAAATAATTTAAGTTCTATAAAGCCCTCAAATCAACAATTTATGAACTTGCATTTTAGGAGAAACTTCATAGCAATGCAGCATGCAATTAAAATTAGAATTATAAAGCAGCAAAATCAAAAGCGTTAGTGCTAAGAACGGAAGTGCTATTTTATCACTTTATAATCGTTTATAAAACGTAAACTTAGTCTTTCTTTGTCCTTTCTATGAAGATTAAGATGGGATTTCTATTGTTCAAGAGTTAAGACAGTTATAACATGAAAAGATGTAGAAATGTGATTCTTCTAATGTTTCTAACGCATATTTATACATTGTGATGATAACATAAAATCAGATAGAAAAGAACAGACTTATGGCCCTAAATCAAACAATTGACTTTTTTCTGGTAAAGCCTATCTAGATTCAACAGATTAAGAATATAGTAAAAGCTGTAGAGGAATAAAAGAAATAATTCAAGATAGTGTCTGAGAGTGGAAAAAAAGTGCTAATTATTGATGATGACATAAACTCCTTAAATATATATAAAAAAATGTTCAAAAATTATGGAATAACTGATTGCCTAAAGGCGAGTTGTGGTAAGGATGCACTTGAAATATTTAAACAAAATTAAGACTAAATAAAATTCATTCTAATGGATTGAGAAATGGAGGGAATGAGTGGAATTGATTGCGCTAAACAAATAAGGCAATTTGAGAAGCTATAGAAAATGATAGAATTCGTTCCTATAATAATTTGCTCGGGAAATGTAGGTAATTACTATGAATAGCAAGCCAGAAGTGTAGATGCTCTATATGTAGTCAAGCCAATTTCAGCTAAAGAAATTAAAGAGTTCATAAAGGAATATGAACTTTTATGATTTTTAATTGAATCATTTATACAAAATTAACACTTCAATCTAACTTTTAAACATATCATTAGCACAATCTCTTTTACGGATAAACTAGTCTTAATGTAAATCTATTATTTACTAATTACAAAAGGGTATATATGTTCCGTAATATCTCCAGACTATATTTAAAAAAGTAAGAAATAATTTAAATCCTCTACTAGCATTAAATATGCTTGAAATAGAGAAGTTAAGCTATTTGTGTAAATAAGTTGTAGATGATATATTATTGTAAAGTCATTAGTTACTTTTAAATTTTAATTGTTATGGTGTATCTTCATTACGTCTGTTCATGCTAAGGCTTAAGCACAATAGCTATAAAATTAGACTAAATAGCATACTCATAAGCTTGTACTATTAATCTTATGTGTAATCTAGTGATTTAGTATTGTTGTTAATTATAGCAAACTATTTCTCTATAATAACTATTTTAGTAATTAAAGTAATATTAGATAAAGGAAATTTAAAATGCATATGGAAAGATTAAGGATGCAGGAAGTGTCAATTAACAATGATTTACTTTAGCTTTAGTACAAAAGATGAAATCTTCTATTTCTCACTCTTAATGCTTGCAATCTTTCTTTTATTTATGGCTTTGGAATGGGAGTTTTAAGTGTATGTTATGATAGTATAAAGGAACATTGGGATTTTGGAGGAGAAGGTAATATATTTAAAAGTAGATCCAGATAAAAATCTTATTTTATATGTTGGTTTGCTAGCTGGAGGAGCAATAATTGGTTCTTTACTATCTGGTGTTATGGTAATATAATTTAACTTTAGGCTGAAAGGTTTGGTAGGAGAAAGCTGTTTATGATAGCTGATGTTATTTGTGTTATATCATGCTCTATTATGCCACTACATCCAATTTCCTTGGGATTTGGTAGATTTTTTTACGGAGCTGTTGCGGGAATCGCTTCTGTAGTAGTACCTATTTATAGTAATTTTTAATGTAAAATAGTTAAAGAAATAGTGCCAACTCATATTTCAGGCTTTTTGGTAGGACTGCATTAGTTTTTTATAACTGTTGGTATAGCAACTTCGTATGGTTTAGGGTTTTTAATTGATAATCCAGATGCTGACAATTATGGGAAAGAAAAGCACTACGATTGACAATTCATTCTATGCTTTCCTACTATTTTCGCTATTTTTTAACTGCTGGTATTCATATTCTGGGCTAAATATGATACTCCACCTTATTGCTGATCATAAGGAAACTATGAATAAGCTGGAAAAATGCTATAGATGTATTACAAATACTAAACAATGCAGGAGTAACTTGTAGTTTGTGATCTTCTAAATATGGCTTGGAGTGATGGTGGAATAAAGTAGTTAAATGTTAAGTCTAACGAAATAACTTTTAAGCAATTAATTCTGGATAAAAAATATCGTTTTATGATGTAAAGTGGCGTTTTTATGCAGATGGTTCAATAATTCACTGGGATTAACTTAGTG
Source organism: Loxodes magnus (assembly GCA_946699065.1). Classification (NCBI taxonomy): domain Eukaryota; phylum Ciliophora; class Karyorelictea; order Loxodida; family Loxodidae; genus Loxodes; species Loxodes magnus. Next base: position 1,224,272 of record CAMPDV010000028.1, on the reverse strand, counting down.
GTTATTTACTCTTATGACAGACTTTTGACAGATAAAGATTATTTCGATAAAAGAATGGTAAGTTTGAATGAATTGTAGTATAGCTTTACTTTCGGCATAGCTAACATGATACCAAGTTTTTTCTTTCTTTTCATAGCTGATAGTAAGTATTTCATAAATTTAGAGTTTGGAAGAAAGATTTTCTGCCAAGTAGGCTGCATAGGATGTATGATAAGTTTGTTAGTTCTTTATCTGTATTATTTGATGAACGCTCCAATAGTAATATCTTACATTCAGATCTGAGACAGTATCGTTATCTGTATTTATGAAGTATTCTTTGAAATTTCGTTAGGACCTATCAGGTATTATTTAACTTTAGTTGAATATACGTAGCAGAGATAATGATAGACAAAGGAATAGGAATAGCTTCTTGTGTTAATTGGATAATAGTCTTGATGCTTAGCATAGCATTACCAATATTAAAAAATGTTGAATATGCGTTTCCTTTCTTTTCGCTATCTAATCTTTTAGGATGCATCTTATTATATTATTTTATGATAGAAACTAGAGGTTTAACTCGTGAGTAGATAGATTAAATGATATATAAGCGTTTCTCCTAAACAGAAGTTGTCTAATAAGAAAACAGACTGGGTACTTTGAACTATAGTAAAATATCTTCTGATGTTAATCGAACTACAAGAGATGAAGAGTTAAATTGAAATATACTTAACACTTACTTTTTGTTTTTAGCTTTATTACTTAAACAGTTTTATTGCTTAATTATCACTAAAAGGAAGACTAATAACAGTCAGAATTTCAATAGTAAAAGCAAGCCTATATATTAAGCAAATAGATTTGAAAATTCAAATTAGTGTAATCAAAATTTTAAGCATCTCTTATCAGTTTCTTTTACACTTTATTTAAAGATAAAATTTAATATAAGGAGTGTAAACTTGGTCACTAAGCAATTTTTATTATTTCTTAAACTTAAATATAATAAATAATACTTAAATTCTAGAAAACTGTTAAGAAAATTACCAAGCTAAAGATAAAAATGTTGCTTTAATAAGTTTAAAATTAGCAGTTTAAACTAATTTTTTATGAATTAGCTTTTTGTTATATAATTGTCTATAAGTAATTATTCGTCTTTCATTACAAATATTTTATATAAAAACTTATATAAATAATAAGTATCCATGACATCCTTAGATTTTAGGTGATGCGCTTTTTAATAATAAATAATACTTTTAATATAAAACATTAGACGCTTTTATCTAATTTTAGACTCATTTGTATTATAGAGCAGCTCTTTGATTATCTCTTTCTTAACAATATACTGAAGGGTTATTTCTTCTAATTATTATATAGAGGCTTAGTATCTAAAACTATCTTAAATATTGAGCATATTATACTTATTAGCACTCTTCATTAGATATATTTGATTATTTGCATATCATATCCTTATAAATATGTTGGTTTAGTTGAAATAAAGAATAAAATTTCAATGAGAGAAGAAAAATAATTTAGTTACTTACATATAAGTAATATATGCAGCTTATTTAATCATGCTTATTAAAGCAAATAGCTATTAGTAAGTCAGTAGTTTATTTTAATAGTCTAGCTAGATTTAAATTACTACTATTAATTAATAAAATCAAACCAAAACTTATAGCATCTATAGTCAATAAATTTAATAAAGTATAGCTCTTCAATTAATAAATCTTTCTTTTAGATATTTATATTTACTTATTCTATTTAACTATATATCTTAAATAGCTTCTATTTTTAATGCTTATTATCTATAATTTGTATTTAATTTTGCCTTTTTCTAAAGTTATTTATAAAAGTTAATTTAAATTTAGTTATTTTAGTAGACTATTAAATCACCTTAAGATTAACAAACTAGAAAGAGGTATCTTTTGTTCTATTAATTAATAAAGATAAAATAATCTAAGCATCTAATAGATTAACTCAAATTAATATACTGTTTTACATATTATGCATTAACAACTTTAATAATATCTTTTACTAATATTGCTCTATACCAAGCTGTATCTTTTATATAATTAGTTGTGATTTATCATATTTATTTAGTTAATCTCTAATAAACTGGATTAAAGTTTAGTTAAACTTTAATTTCTATAGGTGTGAGTATTCAATTTATTAACTAGTAATTATAATGCATAATCGTATTTAGAGTACTTCCTTTTAAGAATTATTTCTTATCAAAGTCTTATTTAATTAGAGAATAATCATACTTTCTTCTCTAGAAGTTCCACCATTTTTGGAATTTATTTAAAAAAGCATTCAATTTAATTCTATGATGGATATAGAGGAGCCATCTCAATATTTAATTCATAGTAAGAAATGAAAGTTTAAAATGTAAACTGATAAACTTAAAAATCTCAAGAAGGAAAATATATTTCAGCTTTAAACTAAAAAAGCTTTTTAGCATAAATTTTATTATAAGTATACAGTTTTCAATTTCCATTAGATGCCAGCAATTGAAAGAAGGCTAATTTAACTCTGGAAGTATAAAATTTAAAATAAAATAAACTTTATTTTTATAGAGTCACTTAAAGATATCTTCTTATCTTAGGTAAATAAGGAGCCTAATAAACTCTTGTGAATTGTTGTATGAATCTCAAATTTAAATCAGATACTTCATCTTATTTGAGTTTATAAATGTCATATCTCTTTCTCACTTTGCTTCTTCCCTTCTTCTATATTACTATCGATACTAAAATATTTTTTTCTTCTTATATCTCTAAATATCTTTATATGCTTTTTAAAAATAATGATCATCTTTTACTTTGTAATTCCTATATATGCTGAGCTAGCATATCAAAGGCTAATAATCAAATATAAGTCATATTGCTGATTACAAGAAAGAATTCGCAACTTAAAGAGTGTGATGATTTTTTGCTTATATTCTTTGCTAAGTTTAGTGTAGTTTTCAACTGGAAATTTCTAAAGTCTTTCAAATTTTTCCATGAATATATGTTTAGTAGGCATGTTTCTATGTATAAAGCTGCTTTTTAATAGAATTTATTTCTTATTTTTTCCAATTCTCAATAGAAATTTAGCTGAAAATTATTATTCGTTCATTATTATTTATTCCATAAAATTAAAGCATCTTTTTTACTTACTAAAAGTATTAAATTTTTAGATCAATTGCCTTTAAAGAGTTTTCCTACTGTAAATTCTTGGTAAATCATAATTTCTTTCCTTGTTTTAAAAAAGAAACAGAAAAAATATTTTGCCATAATATATTCAAAAGGAAATCAATATAATCTATGTGACAGACTCATAGAAAACAGGAATAGGCAACTGTAAAGACTTTCTGGCATTTTACACATGCTTTTTTACCCCTTCTTTCTCACAACATATTCCTCTCATTACAATTCAAGGTACAAGCTCATCTACATATTCAGTCTTAAGCAACTAAAACATGCGACAAAGCATTTTTAAAGTGTCAAGCATAACATTCTTATAACAGGCTTAGAGTATAAATTAATTTCTCATCGAAGTTTATCAACTTTAAGTTCTCTGTTAAAAGTGATAAATCATATTGCTTTTTTCATATAAATGATTTTAAGACATGTCACTTAATTCCTTTATTTGATCTATTGACCTTCTATTTTCAGTTAATATAATCTTTTAACTCTTCTTTTAAGAAATAGAATAGTATAACACTTAATAGTGTTTATTTACAGAAAAATCTATTGAAAAATTCTGTTGAATTAGTCAATTAGCTATTGCATTCTCTATTTATAAAAGGAAATAAGTATTAAATCATCTGCCCAAATCCTATATACAAAGTGCAAAATATGCTAATTGAATCATAAATGAGTGTTTCTATCCTACAAAGGCCTTATTCTATACTATAATAAAAAAGGGAGGACACAGGACTATGAGAACTCCCTTGAATGGCTTCATTATTGTTATAAAGCTTACTGGTTGTTTATCAATCAATGAGAAATGAAAAATTTATATTTTTGTAGAAAGATTTAGTACTAGAATTAATCTCAGCCGAAATTTTAATCTCCTAAAATGTTGAAAAAATATTTTTCTCTCAATATCCAAACCTAAATCGAGAATGGAGAGATATTCAGATAGTCCTTTTTTAACAGGTGAAAATTGTAGCTATGGAAATAGTTCTCCATTTGGAGTAATAACTGGCTTGATAGTAGATGATGGAGTTCCAAGTAGAGGACATAGGGACAATATCTTTCTTGAAAGATGGAGAATGGGAGCTTTGAGTTATTAGGAAGGTCATCCGACCTATAATGGATGTTGTGTACTAGATTATTCATCTTTTACTTAGCCGAAAGGTCAAAGAGATATAAAAAATGAAGTACAATAAGCGATGGATGCAAAAGTATAAGCGAGAATTGATGAATGTGTTGAGAAGTATGAAGGAGGAAAATGGAATAAAAACTATTCATTTGGTTCTCCAGCGATTATAAAAGTAACATTTGAAGGTAAAGGAGGAAAAAAAGAGTAATTTGAAGATTAGCTTGATATGGTTGAGTTCCTTTACCCAAATGTTTAGCTTTTTGAAAAACAATATTGATTTATTTAAATTTATAATAAATTTAGATTTTTTTAATTTTTTTCTTTTTACATTTTTTGATTGTTTTATTTGTGCTTTTTAAATTTAGTATTTAACGGTTGAAATATCAATGTCTAACTTCAAGATTCCAAATTCTAAACTCGAAACATCTAAATCTCATTTTTCTTCTTCAACTATACCTTTATAAAAATGCATTAAAAGATGTAATTTTTAAAATGAGAGCAGCAAAAGAGAAAAACCTTTTTTAACGAGAGCTACTGATTGTATTATCGATTGAAGATTATTTTCGGATTAACATTTTTATGATTAGGGTTTATTATCTTCTAGATCTAAGATTAAAAATAGGATAAGTTAGCTCAGGCTTCCCAAAACATGAAACTAAAAGTAGTTAAATTTCTTTGATTAATAATAGATAGACAATCATATTCTTTCTGTCTTTAGTTCATCAAATCAGAAAATGCATTTGGATTGAAAAGTAAAGCCACATTATTACTCAGAAAACTCAAGTCCTTTTACAGAAATTATGAAGGAGCATTACTCTCATTAAAAATAAAAAACTTAAGATCTACCTCATCTACCTTATAGTGAAATAAGTAATAATTTGAATACTCCTTTTTACCTAGAAAATAAATAAAATTTAAATAAGAAACTAGAAAAAATTTAAAAAAATGAAAACATTTTCAAACTTTAGAATAATTAAGTATAAACTATGCTAAAATAACCACATTTTTAAACTTAAAGTTACTTTTAAGAAAATCAAAATGCTTAAAAATAGGAAACAACTGTCAATTATTTGATGAAATAATCTATTTAGAAAAAAAGCTAACTCTTAGAACTTGATTTACTTTCTTCTGCTCTCATTTCTCCTAGATTAGAATAAAATTAAAAGAAGCAAAAAAACTAGAAAGAGGTTATATTTTAGCCTATTATTATTTCTGGAAAGGCTTCTCATTAACGATACTTATCAAATCCAGATAAATTTAAACAAGAAATTACTTAATCTTAGAATTATAAAGAAGATAATTAATTGAAAATAAGTGAGAACAAAAAAATTTTAAATTAACTTACTTCTTTCCTTAAATATTAACATAGAGAAAATTTGAAGAATTAGTATATTTAAACAAATATAGCTAAAAAATAAAATAAATAAGATATCTAAAGCGTTAATGGTATTGCAAGAGGAATATACAATTAAGTAGAAAAAAATTAAAAAATCAAGCAAAAAGAAAAACAAATAAATAATTAATAATAAGTTAGAGCAGAAGAAAGATCAAAGATGAAACACTTAATATAGTTAGATTAAAAAGGAAATGTAAAGAACGATTCGAGTGATCATGATGTTGAGATTCAATAAGAAGATAGAAGTTTCGGACCCTGGAAAATAAATAACTTAAGTGATTCCTTTATCGATAATATCGAAATTAATAAGTGTAATAATTTGCTTAATTAATAATATTAAATTTAAAATAATTTATATCATGAAGTTTGATCTACTACCTATTTTATTTGGTTTAAGATTTCCATTAATTGTTAAAATTTAGGCTTAATATAATCACTTTCTATTTCTTTCTTCTAGTTATTTTACGTTTGAGTAACTGTTTTTACTAAGCAATTGTTTTATAACTATTAATTTTTATCATTTAAGTTTCCTAATTTCTCTGGAAAGTGATCAAAATCAATATCTATAATTTTGGACTCGTTATTGAAAAATTTCTTTTAATCGAAAATTTGAGAAAACAATTTCTTTTTGTTCAACATTGCTTCTTCTATATATTTCCCCTAGTTATACATTTCACATATTTATTGTTTCTTTTGCTAAGTTTATACTATTTTATCAGGAAATTTGAATTTCGTTTTTTAATTTCTAGTGGTATGAGGTGGTGTTTTTAAAGATCTACCTTTGAAAAAGCTCTATGGTATTTATTTTTCTTCATAAGCATTAAGTTTTAAAGGTTATTTAGGAATTTTTTATTCAGTCTTTATTTCTGTCTTTTTAAATTTTTTAGCCCTAGACTCTGTAATCATTACAAAATTTGGTTGTTCTTTTTTTCTTTCTTGAAAAGTGTCAATTTGTGATATAAAGTTTTATGCTTTTCTTTCTTATGGAGTACATGGAAATGGAGTTAAACTTTTTATTTGATATGTCTAATTAAGAGGTTAATATGTGTTTTCATTATCCATAATCCTAAGTTTTATTCTATGTGTTTTATATTTATTCGTAAATTCTGCTTTGTTTTGATTATTTTGCTTTTAAATTTCTAATGTCACTGGTTATATTTACTATAAATCACAACCATTTTTAATTTTTTTAATATCATAAGTCTTACTTTCATTTTGCATCATTCTTGTTTAGTTTTCCGATTCTAACTAAAATTATATGGCTTGGTCTTCCCGATAAAAATGAAGTTTGCTTAGATTAACTTTTTTGGTTATTGCTCATTGCTCCTATTGCTATCAAACCTTTTCTCCTTTAGCTAATGTCTTTATCTGTAGACTCTTCAGTAAAAGATATAGTTTGATTTTGAGATTTTTCCTTATTTGGTTTCTGTAACTTTATCATTTCATTAGCTCTAATAAGCATATGAGTATGATATTTACTTTATAAAGCAGATTTTAAATTTTGTTTCTATCTTTGTTCAGATTTTCATCTTTTTACCTTTACTTAGTAATCTTCTTTCTGCTTTTCTATAGATTACCTATGCTTTCTCAATATTTTATCTTCTATAACAGTTTAGGTATAATGAAGATAGCAATTATAGCACACTGTATGCTATTTTTTTAGTCAATCTTCTTACCCCTTCAGTTAAATGTACTTATTGTAGTCAATAAGTTCATCCTGCTACATATAAATTCTTCGTATGAGTGAAGGTATTTTATCATTATCTCTTTCTTCAAACAGTTTTTAACTTGAGTCAAATATGAAAAAAGAATTTGAGTGTTAAATTTTATTTGAAGATCCAGTTGAATTTTAATTGCTTAGCTTTTGATATATCTATGTCATTGCGTTTCTCTTTTTTCTCATTTATTTAGTGAAAAGCTATTCCTTAAGCTTAAAAGCATCTTCTCCTTCTGTTTGAAACTCTTCTAGAGTTATAGAAGGTTCTCCATAATTCTGTTGGTATGTTTAGATGATATGCTTGTATCATATTGGAAACATATTTTAAGGGTAAAAGAAATCTAGGCATCCCATACATGGAATCTTAATGTTTGCCATTATCATTGGATTTTTAGCTGTATCCTTTGGTGATTCGGATTTTTCAATTTATTGACTGATTCTTTTCTTCTCTTTATATAAAGAGGATTTCTAATAAAAATATCCTAAACTTGAGCATAAGATATTAGTCAGCACTATTATTAGATATATATTTATTATTTGATTGTAATAAGCTTTAAAATATGTAATTTTAGTCATAATAAAAGAAGAAAATGAGTGAGAGAAGAATAAATAATTTGTTAACTTACACTTAAATAGGAAATATAATTTATTTAATTCTGCTTATACAATTAAAAAGCTATTAAATAAGTTTAAAGCTAGCTAATAATCTAAATAGTTTAATTTATTCCCATTAATTTAAAAAAGAGGAATGTTAAATAATAAGAATTAAAGAAGCAACTTAATAAAGTCTAACTTTACTATTGTTAAATAATCCTTGAAATTAACTTCAGTATCTTAATCCTATTTAGTGTCTTAAATTGAACATTTAATTTATTTCTTTCTTAGAAATAGATATTTAAACTAATGTTTTAAGAGCTTAATGATACATTTACTAGTAGGGTAATACAAGCTATCCTTTTATACTATTTTTCAGAATTTTTATTTTAGTAGCATAATAAGTATTTATTTAATCAAAATAAGTTATTAAGCTTACATAGCACCCTTGATAAATATAGATTATATTTTTTTTAATAATAAATAGGAAGAAATTCCTTTAAGCTCCATTGATAATATCTTTCGTTATAAAAAGAACTGATGTCTCATAACAAATAGTAATACTATAAGTAAACAGAGATATTGCTTCAAGACAAACCAAATCTTAGTAAAAACATAATTAGAATTGTTTCTTTAAATTCAAGCTATTTAAAATAATTAAAAGCACTTTAAACTCATTATTTACAAAATACTGAGAAGATTATAAATAGCAACCATCTTACTAAGATTATATAAATCAATATTTGAAATCTTGAAGTCTAGTAAAGGCAAAAGCTTTTAATTTTAGCAGTTTAAAACTCTTTGCTTTTATATTTTATTGCAAAGTAGAAGAAGAAATATCAAACCAAAAAATAATTAGCTCAGAAATAAATTCCGAAAGTCTTATTTATGTATGATTTTTGTACTAGTTTACAATTCAAGCTCTATAAGTATATAATTTATTTGATATATTTAACTTCTACAAAAGCTGAAGTTTTATTAAAATATTTTTGAATAAGATATTAACAAATAATTTAAAATAAAATATAATAAGAAATAGATAAATCTATGTACACCTTATAAATAATTAAATATAAGAATCATATATTAACATGATCTTATTAAAATACTTGATCATACAAAAATAAATTACTTTCTAGTAAAAATATTTACATTTTTTCATATTATTTTTAAAATAATTTAATTATTGTCTTTTAATTTTTTAGTTTTTTCTTTCATATTATTTCATTCTTTCTACATAATCAGCTCATATAAGATGAAAAGGAAAAAGAAGCATTTTAATATGTATATGATTAGTTAAAATATGCATTTAGTGTGTCATTGATTTTAAAACATTAAAAATCTTGCATTATGTTTCTTGATATATTATAATATAATTTTTATAAAAGGCGAATTAAAAATACTGCTCGTATTAGAATATTCTTTCATGATTTCGGATATGTTAATATTCAAATAAATTACCTACACTGCTATATCCATCAATATAGAATACATAATTTTCCTTATTATTCTTCTTGGTAATTTCTTTTAAGATTGATAAAATCTAAATTAGGATTTTTCTGAAACATTTATAAATTTTGCTGATTTTATTATTTTATCGTCATTATCCTTTTTTCAACTATTTTTTCAGCTTTCTGTGCTTTTTGATGATTCTTTTGGACAATATTTACAATATTTTATTTCATTTTATAACAAGAAAAATAAGAAAAATGCTGAAGATACGTTAAATCATTATTTACTACATTTATATACTCTCCTATTAAGTATTCTAAATATTGGAAAATAAAAATATGTGATTCTATATTTTTGACTATTATTTGAAATTTTCTTTTATTTCTTTCTGAATACTGCTAAAAATGTCTGCTTTGTTCTGAAAATGCTTATTGTAAAGAGAGAGCTATTTACTTATCTTTAACCTCTTTATTTACTCCTTTATCTGCTTATGAAATGATAATAATTCTTCACTTTTTAATGAAGTTATCATAGTTAAAAATACTCTGATATAAAAATTTATTCTAACAAAGAGAATCTAGAAACATATATCAAAACTTGAATCAAAATAATTGCAAATGACAATATTATAACTGGAATCAGTTTCATTGAGGGATCACACAAAATTTATTTTATATCAATTTTTTTAATATCCAAACGCATTTTATGTACAGCCTCAACCATTATAGATATTAATATCTAACCTACATTCTTGCTCAGTCCATCCTAAATTAATTCTAATTGAAATAAAGATAAACATAAATTTTCTTCCTCTTTTATTTTACAACCCCTTTAATCATAGTCATAGGTAGTTAAATTAAATTTAATATTACAAATACCATTACCTTAAGCTTTAAATGAGCGACCATAAACGCATTAATTTATTTTTTACATTTAATAATGATTTCATCAAATTTATATTTAGTTATATTTCCTAAATCATCATATTAATCATTTTCAACTTATAATTTTTAAGCATAACGAAGTTTTAATTTATTTTGTTTAGTATTAAATCTCCTTAATCAAAAAGTAAAGTTCGACATTTCAAACTTCTTAGTTAGCTGAGTTGTGTTATTATTAATTTTACTAATATTAATATATTATCTTAAACCTCTATGAGAAAAAATATTATCTTTTTCTTTACTTTCATTACTTTCTTAATCTTAATCTTAATTTTCTTCCTCGATAGCTTTTTCTTTCTCTTAATTCCATAAATATTCCTATAATTGAAGCTAATTCGTAATTCTCATTCTTCCTAACTTTAGAATTGATTGAAATTAATCTAAATTGATAAATTTATCTTTGAGGACCTGAAAAGTTTTAGTTGATTACTGCTTAAAAATAACTCTATCACGTAGCTTTAAATAATAAAATGAATAGGATTCTATAAACAGATCGTTAAAATACCTAATTAAATCTAGGCATCAGGATTTTCTATTATCTCGTATTTGCTTAATCTAAAAACTTCATATTTGCTTTATTTGCTATTGAATTAATATTATTTCAACCTTTTAATCTTCTGAAACCTAAAAATTTCTATCTTCATATTGATAATAAATCTTATAACTTATATTCATCTTATTTCACATTTTTGCTATTAAATCCTATATTTTCAGCTTTTTGCATTTATTAAATTAATATCAATAAGCTTGACCAAGTATTAAATCCTGATATGTCAGAAGTAAGGTAATTTGATTTTCCCTTAATATAGTATCTCTGGTTATTAAACAAATTAAAGTGGAATATCAAATATAGTTCCTTCTCTTTATTTAAGTAGAATTTACTAAATTACTATTAAAATGTAGTAAAATTAGTTGTATTAAGACTTTTAACTTCTTTCATGTCACAAGAGTTTATTAGGCTCCTTATTTACCTAAGATAAGAAGATATCTTTAAGTGACTCTATAAAAATAAAGTTTATTTTATTTTAAATTTTATACTTCCAGAGTTAAATTAGCCTTCTTTCAATTGCTGGCATCTAATGGAAATTGAAAACTGTATACTTATAATAAAATTTATGCTAAAAAGCTTTTTTAGTTTAAAGCTGAAATATATTTTCCTTCTTGAGATTTTTAAGTTTATCAGTTTACATTTTAAACTTTCATTTCTTACTATGAATCAAATATTGAGATGGCTCCTCTATATCCATCATAGAATTAAATTGAATGCTTTTTTAAATAAATTCCAAAAATGGTGGAACTTCTAGAGAAGAAAGTATGATTATTCTCTAATTAAATAAGACTTTGATAAGAAATAATTCTTAAAAGGAAGTACTCTAAATACGATTATGCATTATAATTACTAGTTAATAAATTGAATACTCACACCTATAGAAATTAAAGTTTAACTAAACTTTAATCCAGTTTATTAGAGATTAACTAAATAAATATGATAAATCACAACTAATTATATAAAAGATACAGCTTGGTATAGAGCAATATTAGTAAAAGATATTATTAAAGTTGTTAATGCATAATATGTAAAACAGTATATTAATTTGAGTTAATCTATTAGATGCTTAGATTATTTTATCTTTATTAATTAATAGAACAAAAGATACCTCTTTCTAGTTTGTTAATCTTAAGGTGATTTAATAGTCTATTAAAATAACTAAATTTAAATTAGCCTTTATAAATAACTTTAAGATGTTTTCTTAACTAAATAATTAAAAGGCTAATAGATTAAATTGTTCTAGATTATTTATTTAGGATTTTATAAGTAATTCAGAGAATTACTTGTATAAAGCACCTACAAAAAAGATTATTATAAAATAGCCTAAATCTTTTATTAGCTATGAAGATATGTATAGTTCTTTTGTAGTATAGTTATAATAATTATTAATTACCTTAATCTAAAATAATATTTTGACTAATGATGAAATATATAAATAAAAGTTGGATTTAATCAATGTTACTTAGAATTTGGTACTTTCATGGACATTGTACATACTAGCAAACCCAATCATATTTAGGAAAGAAAGCTTTCCAACATTTAAGCAATTCTTGTAACTTATGGTAAAAGAAATTCATGTACATATTTATTTTTATATCTTCTATGTTGCTAATGTTTTTTTCTTTTCTTATAAAAGAGCATACTTAGTTGAGAAAACTGCAGTATCATCTATCTCCAAACGTTAACGAACATCTTTTCTTTCCTCCAAATCCACATTCACATCTTCCAAATTCTTCTTTTGGAATTTATTCGTTTTTTCCATAAGAAGTAATGGTAATATCAAGAGAATTACTTAAACTAGACATTTTCTAAAATAGTCTAACTAATCCAATTGTCTTGGTGTTTAGATTTTAAGGAATTACATAAGGACATTCATCAACAGTTTCACATTCTTAAGCCAGATTTTTGCTATAAGGAATAAAGTCTTTTGAGTTGCAAAAGTCAATACTCTGCACAGAAAGAAAGCTCCAGAGGGTTATTGGTATGATTTTTAAATTGACTCAAAATAAGATATTAAAACTAAGCTAGGATCTAATAAGAATTCTCCATGTTCTCTCTTTAGAGACATTATCCTTCATATAAGAAAAACTACTACTTTATAGACTTATTCCAGTTTTAAATACGATTTTTGAGCTTCTCAAGTGTTAGGTTTTTCTTATTCATATTAAAGAAAAAGCTTTCGTCCAATAAAATTTCCTTAAATGATTTAGTTAAAAAATTAATTTGGATTAAATCACAACTTAGACCTTCCTCACAAACATGGAGTTATGCTTATTTGCTTCCTATGCCTTTTCTAGTAGCACATTAGTTTTAAAGCAAAGTGCTATTACAAGCAAATACAGGGCATTGGGAGTCAACTTGATCTATAAAATTGTAGATTTCAGGATTTTGTTCCTTAAGCCTTAATAGTTTGCTACTTATCTGCCTTTAATTACTTTAGCCATCGACTTTCTAATTATCTTGTTATCTGGATAAATTGAAAGCAAAGCTCAGCAAAATTAAGCAAGTGAAGTGTGTATTGAAATTAAAAAAAACCATAATAATTGATTATTTTAAGATTCATATCTTATGTATTAGACACTTAGTTAAATTTAGGCAATTAATGTCTCTATTTACCTAAATTAATCCTTTTCTATCTTATTTAAGTTAATATTTATATACTCTAGAGCTAAATATTGTATTGGTAGGATATAATTATATAGGGTATTCTATATAATTTAGGATATATATATATATATATATAGTAAACTAAAAGTCAAAAAAAGTTTGCGTTCCCTGGAATCTAAACCAGGTTCTCGCTGCCAGTTTTTTAACGTGGTGGAAACCACGACCAAGTTTTTTAAGTGGGAGGTAACCACTATGATAATCTTCTTGTTCCGTTGGAAATCTTCTTCTTGAATACTCCTTATGGAGTTACGTATAGTCTTGTAAGTTATCTTCACGTCTTTTGATCTTCCTTTCTCTTTAGTTACTTAAAGCTTTGGCAAGTCTTCAGTAAATGGTTATTTGAGTGGCAGAACCAGCATCTTCTATATTTGGTGATTTAAGGCTTGAATTCTGGATATAAGTGGCTCTCTATCTTTTCTATTCTAGCTATTAGATTCTATTCTTATTTCAATTCTTATTAATTCTATTAGTTCTATGTTTTTTATTCTTATTCAATGTCCATTCTGTCAACTTTGTTAGATCTAGATTAGGATTATAGTCAGAGTTGTTCTTTAGTCACTACTTGACTTTGTATCAGTTGATTCCTTAAACAGTTTGTTTCCTAATTAAGTTCTTCGATTGTATTTAGGAGTTCCCTTATCTTTTCCGCGAGATTAAATATTACCTCATCCTGCTTTTAGAAATTTTTCTTCATAAGTCAAATTTGATTGCTTAATGATTCGATTGTATCAGATTCCTGCTCCTTAGTATTCCCTTCAAGGCGCTTTCCTTTTACCGATGGAGGAGAGTCAGGGTCGGTAAGTTCTTTTATTTGATGTTCTATTTGCTTTTATGCAAGCTTTCTGGCTTTCTTTGCTTCAATTTTCTACTGCTTGCTTAACATCTTTTTTTTTTTTACATAATTTAGGATATATAGAAAGTTAATCTTAATAGTTGTAAAGTAGAGCATTATATCAAATTGTGCTAGTAGATGTAGAAATTTGAATTAAAGCATTCTTTTGGGATTTTAAGCAAGAAGATAATCTATGAAGCTTATCCCTTTGAGATTGATATTTGATTTATAATATTTTGGCTAAGATAAGTTAGAGAGATACAGAAGATAAAGTAAAGGTGCATATTTAATATAATTAAGGATATAAATATTTAGAAGAGTCTCTTTATCATATTTATTAGTTTATTTTTAATATTAAATGGGGGGAATTTGCTGCGAAGAAACCTAAATAAGAGATTTCATATTCATAATTGAATCAGGAAACTAGAGACTGCATATATTTTTTACTGATAATGAACAATTAAAAAGCATTAAATTAACTTTTCCTATATATAACTAAAATTCTATAAGCTGAAGAATGAAAATAATTTAGGCAGGAGGTAATAGTTATAATGGAGTAAGCAATAAAGTTTGATCTATTGATATGCTTGGATAAAAAAAAGAAATAGGATCCTAAAAAAAGTGAAACTTTTTATTTTTATTAATTTAAAAATGTTAGAATATTGTTCTAATTGTAATTGACTACTTAAAGCATGAGAGGTATGTGATAAGTTCAACACTGAAGATATTCCATCATTTTTATTCTAGCTGTTAATGATTTTGTTAAATTCTTGAATCTTCCCTTACCTTATTTATTGTATTCTGCGATTTGTCAAAACTCGTGATGAGTATTTTATGCATGTTATGATAATATGGTTTATTTAAAAAATTGGATGTCGATATATTTAGAATCGCCTTGGTTTTCCTAGACCTGAAGATAGTTGCTCTTAAAGTTTTTCTAGACCAAGCTGTGAGACAATATTTGTCAGTAGTTTATTTATATTTTTAATTTTATGGTGTTGAAGAAGAAAAACTCTTAATCTATCAAAAATACTTTTGAGCACTTCAATGATCTGTTTCCATGGATATTCCAGAATCTATCTTAAATATCATTACTTAGAAGACATTTTATGAAGTTTTTTACTCTCTTTCATTTTTATAAGTGTGTATTTTATTATGTACTGGAGAACAAAAGAGTATCAACACAAAAATCAGATGAATAACTTAAGAAACAGATAAAGCAGTTAACAAAAAGCTGGAAAACTTATTAAGAAAATAGAAAGGAAAATAGATTGAGAGGATATATCAAAGACTAAGCTTTATAAATATTTAAATTAATATTTTTAACTTTTAATACTAATTTCTTATATTATCCAATAGACAGCTCAAAAGTTAATAAATTATAATATCTATTAAAAGCAAACTCTTATATTTTTAATAAGAATATATATTGTCAAATTTAAAAATAGGAATGAGGTAGACCAAAGAAAATAAAACTTTAAAATGATTTTCTCATAAATAAATATAATAAAAGATTATCAGCAAACAAAAGAAGTTATACATTAAAGCGAAAAATATAATTAAAAAACAAAAAATGAAAATTATTGTGAAAAGTTATAAATTATCTTGATATAAACTAATGAAGGAAACAAAAACTGACCAGAATAATTTTAGAAAAGGAATTAAATCCTAAACATAAAAATAAACAATTAAACTTCATTAACTATATAAAAAAATTATGTTAAAGACTAATAAAAAAATGGGAGGATGTTGCGGGTCAAAAAACGTAAAGATAAGCAATATAGAAACTAAATAAAAAAAGACTTTAAATAAGAAACCAGTATAAAACTAAAAAAGTATTTAAAAAAAAGTAAACAAAGATATATAAAATTAAAAAAATGCAGAAGAACAAAAAGACAAATATAAAGATGATCTACAATAAGAATAAAACGACAAAAAAGAGCTGCCAAATAAAGAATCATAATAATAAATCTTTAACGTTCATTAATCAAGTCAAAGTAAACAAATGATAGATAAAAACTAGTTTTTAACTAACGAAAAATTTGATGAAAAAAGCAATCTAAATATTTAAAAAAAATCATCAGAAAAAAATAAGTATAATGAACAGCCGAAAAAAAAAGAATTTAACATTTCAAAAAATAAAAATTAAATAATAAACGAAAACAAACAAAATAAAACAAAAGATTCAGAAAAACATGCAGAATAAAAAGAAAATAACAAAAATAAAAATAAAGAGAATAAAGAAGAATCATAATAAAAAGCAAAATAAAATGAAAAAAATAATTAAAACGAAGATAATAAAGTATATCAAAATTAAGAAAAAATAAATTAAAAAATTTAATAAAATATTACAAATGAAAATTCAAAAGATAATAAAGAATAAAAAAATAATACAGATAAAGATCCCAGTTCAACTATAAGAATTTAATAAAATGAATAAAACAAAACAAATTAATCCATTTAAAATAATTAAAAAAAATAAAGAAAATAAGTGGATCATACATAAACTAATAAAACTATAAATGAAAAAGAAAAAATTTAGCAAGAATAAATTTAATAAGAATAGATAAACTAAAATTAGCCTTAAGATGAAGAGATTTACGAGGATAAATTCTATCTTAAACGTTTTCTACCTAAAAACCGTAAACCTACGTAACATGCTCAAGACATTTTAAATGTTGAAGAAGTTTTCAAAGCAAGTGGAATCCGTGATACTGTTCCTTCAAATGTTAACTAGAAAGATAAAGAAATATTTTGAGCTCAAAATATCATAAGAGTTTATCCTTAATTTGGTGTTGAACTAATGTAAGATTTATTGACTTTCTATTAAGGAACAAAAATAAAATATGAAAATTTAAATGTGATGACAAAAGAAGGACCTAATGCTTGCACAGAAGCAATAGAAGTTTGTAAAAATTAATAGTCAGTCAAACCTTTAATTTGAAGCAATGAAATTTACTAAGCTTGCATAGATCATACCAGAGATTCTATCGAACATAACTTTACAGGCCATGACGGTTCCGACGGATCCAAACCTCAATCGAGAATGGAGAGATATTCAGATAGTCCTTTTTTAACAGGTGAAAATTGTAGCTATGGAAATAGTTCTCCATTTGGAGTAATAACTGGCTTGATAGTAGATGATGGAGTTCCAAGTAGAGGACATAGGGACAATATCTTTCTTGAAAGATGGAGAATGGGAGCTTTGAGTTATTAGGAAGGTCATCCGACCTATAATGGATGTTGTGTGCTAGATTATTCATCTTTTACTTAGCCGAAAGGTCAAAGAGATATAAAAAATGAAGTACAATAAGCGATGGATGCAAAAGTATAAGTGAGAATTGATGAATGTGTTGAGAAGTATGAAGGAGGAAAATGGAATAAAAACTATTCATTTGGTTCTCCAGCAATTATAAAAGTAACATTTGAAGGTAAAGGAGGAAAAAAAGAGTAATTTGAAGATTAGCTTGATATGGACGAGTTCCTTTATCCAAACTTCGAGTTGTTTGATTAGAAAAACGTTTATATTCAGAATCAAAAAGTCTTTCAAGATTTTTAGATTTGGTAGTTGAAAGTAAAATAATAAGAGTAAATAAGACTTGAACAATAAGAACAAGCTCAGAAAGAATAAATTTAATAAGAATAGATAAACTAAAATTAGCCTTAAGATGAAGAGATTTACGAGGATAAATTCTATCTTAAACGTTTTCTACCTAAAAACCGTAAACCTACGTAACATGCTCAAGACATTTTAAATGTTGAAGAAGTTTTCAAAGCAAGTGGAATCCGTGATACTGTTCCTTCAAATGTTAACTAGAAAGATAAAGAAATATTTTGAGCTCAAAATATCATAAGAGTTTATCCTTAATTTGGTGTTGAACTAATGTAAGATTTATTGACTTTCTATTAAGGAACAAAAATAAAATATGAAAATTTAAATGTGATGACAAAAGAAGGACCTAATGCTTGCACAGAAGCAATAGAAGTTTGTAAAAATTAATAGTCAGTCAAACCTTTAATTTGAAGCAATGAAATTTACTAAGCTTGCATAGATCATACCAGAGATTCTATCGAACATAACTTTACAGGCCATGACGGTTCCGACGGATCCAAACCTCAATCGAGAATGGAGAGATATTCAGATAGTCCTTTTTTAACAGGTGAAAATTGTAGCTATGGAAATAGTTCTCCATTTGGAGTAATAACTGGCTTGATAGTAGATGATGGAGTTCCAAGTAGAGGACATAGGGACAATATCTTTCTTGAAAGATGGAGAATGGGAGCTTTGAGTTATTAGGAAGGTCATCCGACCTATAATGGATGTTGTGTGCTAGATTATTCATCTTTTACTTAGCCGAAAGGTCAAAGAGATATAAAAAATGAAGTACAATAAGCGATGGATGCAAAAGTATAAGTGAGAATTGATGAATGTGTTGAGAAGTATGAAGGAGGAAAATGGAATAAAAACTATTCATTTGGTTCTCCAGCAATTATAAAAGTAACATTTGAAGGTAAAGGAGGAAAAAAAGAGTAATTTGAAGATTAGCTTGATATGGACGAGTTCCTTTATCCAAACTTCGAGTTGTTTGATTAGAAAAACGTTTATATTCAGAATCAAAAAGTCTTTCAAGATTTTTAGATTTGGTAGTTGAAAGTAAAATAATAAGAGTAAATAAGACTTGAACAATAAGAACAAGCTCAGAAAGAATAAATTTAATAAGAATAGATAAACTAAAATTAGCCTTAAGATGAAGAGATTTACGAGGATAAATTCTATCTTAAACGTTTTCTACCTAAAAACCGTAAACCTACGTAACATGCTCAAGACATTTTAAATGTTGAAGAAGTTTTCAAAGCAAGTGGAATCCGTGATACTGTTCCTTCAAATGTTAACTAGAAAGATAAAGAAATATTTTGAGCTCAAAATATCATAAGAGTTTATCCTTAATTTGGTGTTGAACTAATGTAAGATTTATTGACTTTCTATTAAGGAACAAAAATAAAATATGAAAATTTAAATGTGATGACAAAAGAAGGACCTAATGCTTGCACAGAAGCAATAGAAGTTTGTAAAAATTAATAGTCAGTCAAACCTTTAATTTGAAGCAATGAAATTTACTAAGCTTGCATAGATCATACCAGAGATTCTATCGAACATAACTTTACAGGCCATGACGGTTCCGACGGATCCAAACCTCAATCGAGAATGGAGAGATATTCAGATAGTCCTTTTTTAACAGGTGAAAATTGTAGCTATGGAAATAGTTCTCCATTTGGAGTAATAACTGGCTTGATAGTAGATGATGGAGTTCCAAGTAGAGGACATAGGGACAATATCTTTCTTGAAAGATGGAGAATGGGAGCTTTGAGTTATTAGGAAGGTCATCCGACCTATAATGGATGTTGTGTGCTAGATTATTCATCTTTTACTTAGCCGAAAGGTCAAAGAGATATAAAAAATGAAGTACAATAAGCGATGGATGCAAAAGTATAAGTGAGAATTGATGAATGTGTTGAGAAGTATGAAGGAGGAAAATGGAATAAAAACTATTCATTTGGTTCTCCAGCAATTATAAAAGTAACATTTGAAGGTAAAGGAGGAAAAAAAGAGTAATTTGAAGATTAGCTTGATATGGACGAGTTCCTTTATCCAAACTTCGAGTTGTTTGATTAGAAAAACGTTTATATTCAGAATCAAAAAGTCTTTCAAGATTTTTAGATTTGGTAGTTGAAAGTAAAATAATAAGAGTAAATAAGACTTGAACAATAAGAACAAGCTCAGAAAGAATAAATTTAATAAGAATAGATAAACTAAAATTAGCCTTAAGATGAAGAGATTTACGAGGATAAATTCTATCTTAAACGTTTTCTACCTAAAAACCGTAAACCTACGTAACATGCTCAAGACATTTTAAATGTTGAAGAAGTTTTCAAAGCAAGTGGAATCCGTGATACTGTTCCTTCAAATGTTAACTAGAAAGATAAAGAAATATTTTGAGCTCAAAATATCATAAGAGTTTATCCTTAATTTGGTGTTGAACTAATGTAAGATTTATTGACTTTCTATTAAGGAACAAAAATAAAATATGAAAATTTAAATGTGATGACAAAAGAAGGACCTAATGCTTGCACAGAAGCAATAGAAGTTTGTAAAAATTAATAGTCAGTCAAACCTTTAATTTGAAGCAATGAAATTTACTAAGCTTGCATAGATCATACCAGAGATTCTATCGAACATAACTTTACAGGCCATGACGGTTCCGACGGATCCAAACCTCAATCGAGAATGGAGAGATATTCAGATAGTCCTTTTTTAACAGGTGAAAATTGTAGCTATGGAAATAGTTCTCCATTTGGAGTAATAACTGGCTTGATAGTAGATGATGGAGTTCCAAGTAGAGGACATAGGGACAATATCTTTCTTGAAAGATGGAGAATGGGAGCTTTGAGTTATTAGGAAGGTCATCCGACCTATAATGGATGTTGTGTGCTAGATTATTCATCTTTTACTTAGCCGAAAGGTCAAAGAGATATAAAAAATGAAGTACAATAAGCGATGGATGCAAAAGTATAAGTGAGAATTGATGAATGTGTTGAGAAGTATGAAGGAGGAAAATGGAATAAAAACTATTCATTTGGTTCTCCAGCAATTATAAAAGTAACATTTGAAGGTAAAGGAGGAAAAAAAGAGTAATTTGAAGATTAGCTTGATATGGACGAGTTCCTTTATCCAAACTTCGAGTTGTTTGATTAGAAAAACGTTTATATTCAGAATCAAAAAGTCTTTCAAGATTTTTAGATTTGGTAGTTGAAAGTAAAATAATAAGAGTAAATAAGACTTGAACAATAAGAACAAGCTCAGAAAGAATAAATTTAATAAGAATAGATAAACTAAAATTAGCCTTAAGATGAAGAGATTTACGAGGATAAATTCTATCTTAAACGTTTTCTACCTAAAAACCGTAAACCTACGTAACATGCTCAAGACATTTTAAATGTTGAAGAAGTTTTCAAAGCAAGTGGAATCCGTGATACTGTTCCTTCAAATGTTAACTAGAAAGATAAAGAAATATTTTGAGCTCAAAATATCATAAGAGTTTATCCTTAATTTGGTGTTGAACTAATGTAAGATTTATTGACTTTCTATTAAGGAACAAAAATAAAATATGAAAATTTAAATGTGATGACAAAAGAAGGACCTAATGCTTGCACAGAAGCAATAGAAGTTTGTAAAAATTAATAGTCAGTCAAACCTTTAATTTGAAGCAATGAAATTTACTAAGCTTGCATAGATCATACCAGAGATTCTATCGAACATAACTTTACAGGCCATGACGGTTCCGACGGATCCAAACCTCAATCGAGAATGGAGAGATATTCAGATAGTCCTTTTTTAACAGGTGAAAATTGTAGCTATGGAAATAGTTCTCCATTTGGAGTAATAACTGGCTTGATAGTAGATGATGGAGTTCCAAGTAGAGGACATAGGGACAATATCTTTCTTGAAAGATGGAGAATGGGAGCTTTGAGTTATTAGGAAGGTCATCCGACCTATAATGGATGTTGTGTGCTAGATTATTCATCTTTTACTTAGCCGAAAGGTCAAAGAGATATAAAAAATGAAGTACAATAAGCGATGGATGCAAAAGTATAAGTGAGAATTGATGAATGTGTTGAGAAGTATGAAGGAGGAAAATGGAATAAAAACTATTCATTTGGTTCTCCAGCAATTATAAAAGTAACATTTGAAGGTAAAGGAGGAAAAAAAGAGTAATTTGAAGATTAGCTTGATATGGACGAGTTCCTTTATCCAAACTTCGAGTTGTTTGATTAGAAAAACGTTTATATTCAGAATCAAAAAGTCTTTCAAGATTTTT
This sequence comes from Loxodes magnus, assembly GCA_946699065.1. Classification (NCBI taxonomy): domain Eukaryota; phylum Ciliophora; class Karyorelictea; order Loxodida; family Loxodidae; genus Loxodes; species Loxodes magnus. Next base: position 1,201,968 of record CAMPDV010000028.1, on the reverse strand, counting down.
AGATTTGGTAGTTGAAAGTAAAATAATAAGAGTAAATAAGACTTGAACAATAAGAACAAGCTCAGAAAGAATAAATTTAATAAGAATAGATAAACTAAAATTAGCCTTAAGATGAAGAGATTTACGAGGATAAATTCTATCTTAAACGTTTTCTACCTAAAAACCGTAAACCTACGTAACATGCTCAAGACATTTTAAATGTTGAAGAAGTTTTCAAAGCAAGTGGAATCCGTGATACTGTTCCTTCAAATGTTAACTAGAAAGATAAAGAAATATTTTGAGCTCAAAATATCATAAGAGTTTATCCTTAATTTGGTGTTGAACTAATGTAAGATTTATTGACTTTCTATTAAGGAACAAAAATAAAATATGAAAATTTAAATGTGATGACAAAAGAAGGACCTAATGCTTGCACAGAAGCAATAGAAGTTTGTAAAAATTAATAGTCAGTCAAACCTTTAATTTGAAGCAATGAAATTTACTAAGCTTGCATAGATCATACCAGAGATTCTATCGAACATAACTTTACAGGCCATGACGGTTCCGACGGATCCAAACCTCAATCGAGAATGGAGAGATATTCAGATAGTCCTTTTTTAACAGGTGAAAATTGTAGCTATGGAAATAGTTCTCCATTTGGAGTAATAACTGGCTTGATAGTAGATGATGGAGTTCCAAGTAGAGGACATAGGGACAATATCTTTCTTGAAGGATGGAGAATGGGAGCTTTGAGTTATTAGGAAGGTCATCCGACCTATAATGGATGTTGTGTGCTAGATTATTCATCTTTTACTTAGCCGAAAGGTCAAAGAGATATAAAAAATGAAGTACAATAAGCGATGGATGCAAAAGTATAAGTGAGAATTGATGAATGTGTTGAGAAGTATGAAGGAGGAAAATGGAATAAAAACTATTCATTTGGTTCTCCAGCAATTATAAAAGTAACATTTGAAGGTAAAGGAGGAAAAAAAGAGTAATTTGAAGATTAGCTTGATATGGACGAGTTCCTTTATCCAAACTTCGAGTTGTTTGATTAGAAAAACGTTTATATTCAGAATCAAAAAGTCTTTCAAGATTTTTAGATTTGGTAGTTGAAAGTAAAATAATAAGAGTAAATAAGACTTGAACAATAAGAACAAGCTCAGAAAGAATAAATTTAATAAGAATAGATAAACTAAAATTAGCCTTAAGATGAAGAGATTTACGAGGATAAATTCTATCTTAAACGTTTTCTACCTAAAAACCGTAAACCTACGTAACATGCTCAAGACATTTTAAATGTTGAAGAAGTTTTCAAAGCAAGTGGAATCCGTGATACTGTTCCTTCAAATGTTAACTAGAAAGATAAAGAAATATTTTGAGCTCAAAATATCATAAGAGTTTATCCTTAATTTGGTGTTGAACTAATGTAAGATTTATTGACTTTCTATTAAGGAACAAAAATAAAATATGAAAATTTAAATGTGATGACAAAAGAAGGACCTAATGCTTGCACAGAAGCAATAGAAGTTTGTAAAAATTAATAGTCAGTCAAACCTTTAATTTGAAGCAATGAAATTTACTAAGCTTGCATAGATCATACCAGAGATTCTATCGAACATAACTTTACAGGCCATGACGGTTCCGACGGATCCAAACCTCAATCGAGAATGGAGAGATATTCAGATAGTCCTTTTTTAACAGGTGAAAATTGTAGCTATGGAAATAGTTCTCCATTTGGAGTAATAACTGGCTTGATAGTAGATGATGGAGTTCCAAGTAGAGGACATAGGGACAATATCTTTCTTGAAGGATGGAGAATGGGAGCTTTGAGTTATTAGGAAGGTCATCCGACCTATAATGGATGTTGTGTGCTAGATTATTCATCTTTTACTTAGCCGAAAGGTCAAAGAGATATAAAAAATGAAGTACAATAAGCGATGGATGCAAAAGTATAAGTGAGAATTGATGAATGTGTTGAGAAGTATGAAGGAGGAAAATGGAATAAAAACTATTCATTTGGTTCTCCAGCAATTATAAAAGTAACATTTGAAGGTAAAGGAGGAAAAAAAGAGTAATTTGAAGATTAGCTTGATATGGACGAGTTCCTTTATCCAAACTTCGAGTTGTTTGATTAGAAAAACGTTTATATTCAGAATCAAAAAGTCTTTCAAGATTTTTAGATTTGGTAGTTGAAAGTAAAATAATAAGAGTAAATAAGACTTGAACAATAAGAACAAGCTCAGAAAGAATAAATTTAATAAGAATAGATAAACTAAAATTAGCCTTAAGATGAAGAGATTTACGAGGATAAATTCTATCTTAAACGTTTTCTACCTAAAAACCGTAAACCTACGTAACATGCTCAAGACATTTTAAATGTTGAAGAAGTTTTCAAAGCAAGTGGAATCCGTGATACTGTTCCTTCAAATGTTAACTAGAAAGATAAAGAAATATTTTGAGCTCAAAATATCATAAGAGTTTATCCTTAATTTGGTGTTGAACTAATGTAAGATTTATTGACTTTCTATTAAGGAACAAAAATAAAATATGAAAATTTAAATGTGATGACAAAAGAAGGACCTAATGCTTGCACAGAAGCAATAGAAGTTTGTAAAAATTAATAGTCAGTCAAACCTTTAATTTGAAGCAATGAAATTTACTAAGCTTGCATAGATCATACCAGAGATTCTATCGAACATAACTTTACAGGCCATGACGGTTCCGACGGATCCAAACCTCAATCGAGAATGGAGAGATATTCAGATAGTCCTTTTTTAACAGGTGAAAATTGTAGCTATGGAAATAGTTCTCCATTTGGAGTAATAACTGGCTTGATAGTAGATGATGGAGTTCCAAGTAGAGGACATAGGGACAATATCTTTCTTGAAAGATGGAGAATGGGAGCTTTGAGTTATTAGGAAGGTCATCCGACCTATAATGGATGTTGTGTGCTAGATTATTCATCTTTTACTTAGCCGAAAGGTCAAAGAGATATAAAAAATGAAGTACAATAAGCGATGGATGCAAAAGTATAAGTGAGAATTGATGAATGTGTTGAGAAGTATGAAGGAGGAAAATGGAATAAAAACTATTCATTTGGTTCTCCAGCAATTATAAAAGTAACATTTGAAGGTAAAGGAGGAAAAAAAGAGTAATTTGAAGATTAGCTTGATATGGACGAGTTCCTTTATCCAAACTTCGAGTTGTTTGATTAGAAAAACGTTTATATTCAGAATCAAAAAGTCTTTCAAGATTTTTAGATTTGGTAGTTGAAAGTAAAATAATAAGAGTAAATAAGACTTGAACAATAAGAACAAGCTCAGAAAGAATAAATTTAATAAGAATAGATAAACTAAAATTAGCCTTAAGATGAAGAGATTTACGAGGATAAATTCTATCTTAAACGTTTTCTACCTAAAAACCGTAAACCTACGTAACATGCTCAAGACATTTTAAATGTTGAAGAAGTTTTCAAAGCAAGTGGAATCCGTGATACTGTTCCTTCAAATGTTAACTAGAAAGATAAAGAAATATTTTGAGCTCAAAATATCATAAGAGTTTATCCTTAATTTGGTGTTGAACTAATGTAAGATTTATTGACTTTCTATTAAGGAACAAAAATAAAATATGAAAATTTAAATGTGATGACAAAAGAAGGACCTAATGCTTGCACAGAAGCAATAGAAGTTTGTAAAAATTAATAGTCAGTCAAACCTTTAATTTGAAGCAATGAAATTTACTAAGCTTGCATAGATCATACCAGAGATTCTATCGAACATAACTTTACAGGCCATGACGGTTCCGACGGATCCAAACCTCAATCGAGAATGGAGAGATATTCAGATAGTCCTTTTTTAACAGGTGAAAATTGTAGCTATGGAAATAGTTCTCCATTTGGAGTAATAACTGGCTTGATAGTAGATGATGGAGTTCCAAGTAGAGGACATAGGGACAATATCTTTCTTGAAAGATGGAGAATGGGAGCTTTGAGTTATTAGGAAGGTCATCCGACCTATAATGGATGTTGTGTGCTAGATTATTCATCTTTTACTTAGCCGAAAGGTCAAAGAGATATAAAAAATGAAGTACAATAAGCGATGGATGCAAAAGTATAAGTGAGAATTGATGAATGTGTTGAGAAGTATGAAGGAGGAAAATGGAATAAAAACTATTCATTTGGTTCTCCAGCAATTATAAAAGTAACATTTGAAGGTAAAGGAGGAAAAAAAGAGTAATTTGAAGATTAGCTTGATATGGACGAGTTCCTTTATCCAAACTTCGAGTTGTTTGATTAGAAAAACGTTTATATTCAGAATCAAAAAGTCTTTCAAGATTTTTAGATTTGGTAGTTGAAAGTAAAATAATAAGAGTAAATAAGACTTGAACAATAAGAACAAGCTCAGAAAGAATAAATTTAATAAGAATAGATAAACTAAAATTAGCCTTAAGATGAAGAGATTTACGAGGATAAATTCTATCTTAAACGTTTTCTACCTAAAAACCGTAAACCTACGTAACATGCTCAAGACATTTTAAATGTTGAAGAAGTTTTCAAAGCAAGTGGAATCCGTGATACTGTTCCTTCAAATGTTAACTAGAAAGATAAAGAAATATTTTGAGCTCAAAATATCATAAGAGTTTATCCTTAATTTGGTGTTGAACTAATGTAAGATTTATTGACTTTCTATTAAGGAACAAAAATAAAATATGAAAATTTAAATGTGATGACAAAAGAAGGACCTAATGCTTGCACAGAAGCAATAGAAGTTTGTAAAAATTAATAGTCAGTCAAACCTTTAATTTGAAGCAATGAAATTTACTAAGCTTGCATAGATCATACCAGAGATTCTATCGAACATAACTTTACAGGCCATGACGGTTCCGACGGATCCAAACCTCAATCGAGAATGGAGAGATATTCAGATAGTCCTTTTTTAACAGGTGAAAATTGTAGCTATGGAAATAGTTCTCCATTTGGAGTAATAACTGGCTTGATAGTAGATGATGGAGTTCCAAGTAGAGGACATAGGGACAATATCTTTCTTGAAGGATGGAGAATGGGAGCTTTGAGTTATTAGGAAGGTCATCCGACCTATAATGGATGTTGTGTGCTAGATTATTCATCTTTTACTTAGCCGAAAGGTCAAAGAGATATAAAAAATGAAGTACAATAAGCGATGGATGCAAAAGTATAAGTGAGAATTGATGAATGTGTTGAGAAGTATGAAGGAGGAAAATGGAATAAAAACTATTCATTTGGTTCTCCAGCAATTATAAAAGTAACATTTGAAGGTAAAGGAGGAAAAAAAGAGTAATTTGAAGATTAGCTTGATATGGACGAGTTCCTTTATCCAAATGTTTAGCTTTTTGATAAACAATGATGGATTTTTAAATTTATATTCAATTTAGATTTTTTATATTTCTTCTTTTTACATTTTTTTATTTTTTTTATGTGCTTTTTAAATTTAGTATTATATTTTGGATGAATCAATTTTTAACTTCCAAATTCCAAATTTGAAACATTTAGATCTCTTTTTTCTTCTTCAAAAACGCTTTTACAAAAAAATAAAATTATGTAATATTTCAAATGAGAGTGGTAAAAGAGAAAAACTTTTTTTAACGAGAGCTATTGATTGTATTATCGATTAAAGATTATTTTCGGATTAACATTTTTGTGATTGGTGTTTATTGTCTTCTAGATCTAAGATTAAAAATGGATAAGTTATCTCAGGCTTCTCAAAACATCAAACTAAAAGTAGTGAAATTTCTTTGATTAATAATAGATAGACAATCGTATTCTTTCTGTCTTTAGTTCATCAAATCAGAAAATGCATTTGGATTGAAAAGTAAAGCCACATTATTACTCAGAAAACTCAAGTCCTTTTACTTCAATTATGGAGGAGCATTTCTCTCATTAAAAATAAAAAACTTAAGATCTACCTCATCTACCTTATAGTGAAATAAGTAATAATTTGAATTCTCCTTTTTACCTAGAAAATAAATAAAATTTAAATAAGAAACTAGAAAAAATTAAAAAAATGAAAACATTTTCAAACTTTAGAATAATTAAGTATAAATTATGCTAAAATAACCACATTTTTAAACTTAAAGTTACTTTTAAGAAAATCAAAATGCTTAAAAATAGGAAACAACTGTCAATTATTTTTAAATAATCTATTTAGAAAAAAAGCAAACTTTTCGAACTTGATTTACATTCTTCTGCTCTCATTTCTCCTAGATTAGAATAAAATTAAAAGAAGCAAAAAAACTAGAAAGAGGTTATATTTTAGCCTATTATTATTTCTGGAAAGGCTTCTCATTAACGATACTTATCAAATCCAGATAAATTTAAACAAGAAATTACTTAATCTTAGAATTATAAAGAAGATAATTAGTTGAAAATAAGTGAGAACAAAAAAATTTTAAATTAACTTACTTCTTTCCTTAAATATTAACATAGAGAAAATTTGAAGAATTAGTATATTTAAACAAATATAGCTAAAAAATAAAATAAATAAGATATCTAAAGCTTTAATGGTATTGCAAGAGGAATATACAATTAAGTAGAAAAAAATTAAAAAATCAAGCAAAAAGAAAAACAAACTAATAATTAATAATAAGTTAGAGCAGAAGAAAAATCAAAAATGAAACATTTAATATAGTTAGATTAAAAAGGAAATGTAAAGAACGATTCGAGTGATCATGATGTTGAGATTCAATAAGAAGATAGAAGTTTCGGACCCTGGAAAATAAATAACTTAAGTGATTCCTTTATCGATAATATCGAAATTAATAAGTGTAATAATTTGCTTAATTAATAATATTAAATTTAAAATAATTTATATCATGAAGTTTGATCTACTACCTATTTTATTTGGTTTAAGATTTCCATTAATTGTTAAAATTTAGGCTTAATATAATCACTATCTATTTCTTTCTTCTAGTTATTTTACGTCTGAGTAACTGTTTTTACTAAGCAATTGTTTTATAACTATTAATTTTTATCATTTAAGTTTCCTAATTTCTCTGGAAAGTGATCAAAATCAATATCTATAATTTTGGACTCTTTATTGAAAAATTTCTTTTAATCGAAAATTTGAGAAAACAATTTCTTTTTGTTCAACATTGCTTCTTCTATATATTTCCCCTAGTTATACATTTCACATATTTATTGTTTCTTTTACTAAGTTTATATTATTTTATCAGGAAATTTGAATTTCGTTTTTTAATTTCTAGTGGTATGAGGTGCTGTTTTTAAAGATCTAACTTTGAAAAAACTCTATGTTATTTACTTTTCTTCATAAGCATTAAGTTTTAAAGGTTATTTAGGAATTTTTTATTCAGTCTTTATTTCTGTCTTTTTAAATTTTTTAGCCCTAGACTCTGTAATCATTACAAAATTTGGTTGTTCTTTTTTTCTTTCTTGAAAAGTGTCAATTTGTGATATAAAGTTTTATGCTTTTCTTTCTTATTGAGTACATGGAAATGGAGTTAAACTTTTTATTTGATATGTCTAATTAAGAGGTTAATATGTGTTTTCATTATCCATAATCCTAAGTTTTATTCTATGTGTTTTATATTTATTCGTAAATTCTGCTTTGTTTGATTATTTTGCTTTTATATTTCTAATGTCACTGGTTATATTTACTATAAATCACAATCATTTTTAATTTGTTTAGTATCATAAGTCTTACTTTCATTTTGCATCATTCTTGTTTAGTCTTCCGATTCTAACTAAAATTTTATATGGCTTAGTCTTCCCGATAAAAATGAAGTTTGCTTAGATTAACTTTTTGGTTATTGCTCATTGCTCCTATTGCTATCAAACCTTTTCTCCTTTAGCTAATGTCTTTATCTGTAGACTCTTCAGTAAAAGATATAATTTGATTTTGAGATTTTTCCTTATTTGGTTTCTGTAACTTTATCATTTTATTAGCTCTAATAAGCATATGAGTATGATATTTACTTTATAAAGCAGATTTTAAATTTTGTTTCTATCTTTGTTCAGATTTTCACCTTTTTACCTTTATTTAGTAATCTTCTTTCTGCTTTTCTATAAATTACCTATGCTTTCTCTATATTTTATCTTCTATAACAGTTTAGGTATAATGAAGATAGCAATTATAGCACACTGTATGCTATTTTTTTAGTCAATCTTCTTACCCCTTCAGTTAAATGTACTTATTGTAGTCAATAAGTTCATCCTGCTACATATAAATTCTTCGTATGAGTGAAGGTATTTTATCATTATCTCTTTCTTCAAACAGTTTTTAACTTGAGTCAAATATGAAAAAAGAATTTGAGTGTTAAATTTTATTTGAGGATCCAGTTGAATTTTAATTGCTTAGCTTTTGATATATCTATGTCATTGCGTTTCTCTTTTTTCTCATTTATTTAGTGAAAAGCTATTCCTTAAGCTTAAAAGCAGCTTCTCCTTCTGTTTGAAACTCTTCTAGAGTTATAGAAGGTTCTCCATAATTCTGTTGGTATGTTTAGATGATATGCTTGTATCATATTGGAAACATATTTTAAGGGTAAAAGAAATCTAGGCATCCCATACATGGAATCTTAATGTTTGCCATTATCATTGGATTTTTAGCTGAATCCTTTGGTGATTCGGATTTCAATTTATTGACTGATTCTTTTCTTCTCTTTATATAAAGAGGATTTCTAATAAAAATATCCTAAACTTGAGCATAAGATATTAGTCAGCACTATTATTAGATATATATTTATTATTTGATTGTAATAAGCTTTAAAATATGTAATTTTAGTCATAATAAAAGAAGAAAATGAGTGAGAGAAGAAAAAATAATTTGTTAACTTACACTTAAATAGGAAATATAATTTATTTAATTCTGCTTATACAATTAAAAAGCTATTAAATAAGTTTAAAGCTAGCTAATAATCTAAATAGTTTAATTTATTCCCATTAATTTAAAAAAGAGGAATGTTAAATAATAAGAATTAAAGAAGCAACTTAATAAAGTCTAACTTTACTATTGTTAAATAATCCTTGAAATTAACTTCAGTATCTTAATCCTATTTAGTGTCTTAATTTGAACATTTAATTTATTTCTTTCTTAGAAATAGATATTTAAACTAATGTTTTAAGAGCTTAATGATACATTTACTAGTAGGGTAATACAAGCTATCCTTTTATACTATTTTTCAGAATTTTTATTTTAGTAACATAATAAGTATTTATTTAATCAAAATAAGTTATTGGCTTACATAGCACCCTTGATAAATATAGATTATATTTTTTTAAATAATAAATAGGAAGAAAATCCTTTAAGCTCTATTGATAATATCTTTTGTTATAAAAAGAACTGATGTCTCCTAACAATCAGTAATACTATAAGTAAACAGAGATATTGCTTCAAGACAAACCAATTCTTAGTTAAAACAAAATTAGAATTGTTTCTTTAACCTCAAGCTATTAAAATAATTAAAAGTAATTTAAACTCATTATTTATAAAATAACGAGAAGATTATTAATAGCAACCATCTAAGTAAGATTATATAAATAAATATTTGAAATCTTAAAGTCTAGTAAAGGAAAAAGCTTTTAATTTTAGCAGTTTAAAAAACTTTGCATTTATATTTTAGTGCAAAGATGAAAAGAAATATAAAACCAAAAAATAATTAGCTTAGAAAAAAATTCCAAAAGTCTTATTTATGCATAATTGAATTATAGTTTTAAATTCAAGCTCTATTAGTAAATAATTTATTTTTCTCATATATATAATTTCTACAAAAGCTGAAGCTTTATTAAAATATTTTAGAATAAGATATTAAAAAATAATTTAAATTTTATTTTTACTCCTTTAATTTCTTGTACTAAATTATCTACTCTTACAATGTTATAATCGTCTTTAAATCTTTTACAAAGTATACTGTTTCCTTACTTCTTAATGTTACATCAAACTTAATTTGCTCTTATATACATTTTTTATTCTTAATAGTGTAGATTCTACGTAAAATCTAGTAGATGCTTTTTATTACAGTTTAAAAAAGATTGAGTAGTTCTTAATGTTGCAATAGTCATCTATGAATTTACAGTTGTATAGCAATAATCCACATATAATGAAAAAACGCTAACAAATATTATCTTAGCTAGTTCCTAGTGATTCTAGAGTCCATAGTGATAACTATCCTACATAATCTTCTGTAATTTCACTCTAAAAGTATTTAAGCTTAGTAAATCGAAAAGTTAATACCTATGTTACATATTATTTGATAAACAGCTAAGAAATCATATTGATATAGTTCTAAAATATATAATTTTAACTTAATAAATATAATTTTAAACCAAAATAAATTAAAAAATCTTTATAATCAATCAAGCTTCTACAACAAACTTTAAGCTAAATAAGAGTAACCATAATCATATTCGGGCTTCAATGAATCATAAAAGTATCCATCACTATACTAGTAACTATATTTATCTTTCTGCAACAAACTTTAAGCTAAATAAGAGTAACCATAATCATATTCGGGCTTCAATGAATCATAAAAGTATCCATCACTATACTAGTAACTATATTTATCTTTCTGCAACAAACTTTACGCTGAATAAGAGTAACCATAATCATATTTGGACTTTTCTATCAATGAATCTAATTAATAAGTATATTAGTATGAATATGGTTAATAATAGTTATAATAATCATAGTTATTTGCGAAATCTGATTGTCCTAAGACGTCATAATAATATGGTACATTATCATAGGTATATTGTGAGTCTTGGCTTTGCCTCTTATGTTTCTCTAAGAATTGCTACCCTCCACTTTTGTAACTTTGAATGGCAACAATCAGACATAGAAAGATTGCTAAAGTTCTTTACATTTGATAAATTACTATTTTGAAGCTGCTTATAAATGGAAGAGCTGATCGTTATAAATAGTTTTTTTTCATTATCACAGGGGTTTTTTTTTATGTTCTAAAAAGGTGATATTTATAAGATGGTATTTTATTTTTGTTATATTAAAATTGATTAAGTTTTCTAGACATACTTATAAATAAAGCTTGTTTGTATAAATAGTTTTTATAGGTTTTAAATATCTTAGTTAATTTTTATATTCAAGTTTTATATTTTTTAGTTTCTCTTTATGATCCTACTCTTTATATTAGTACTTAGTTCAAAAATAAATAGTATCATTGTACAGACTTTGTAAGTAATTATTTCATTCACTTATTTTGATAGAAGTCAATATATAGATATATTACCCACCATTCATAGTTTAATAGTCTTATAACAATCTCTTCTTTTTAATCATCTCTTTATTGGATATCTTTATGTATATTCTTTCTTAATTGGTCATTAAGCTACTCTTACTAAGATCACATCTTTTTAACCATTTTCAATTACAAAAACTTTAAAAAGGTTTGTGATCTCCATTTGTGTTAAATTTTGTGGAATTTGTTAAGAGATCTCTATTTAGCATTCTCCCATAAAGCTTTTTAGATAATATCCTGAATAATTTTTGGCAAAAATGGAAGTTAATTATATGTTACTTCATTTCCCATGAATTAAAATTGAGATTTAACTGTTCAGACTTTTTTAAAATACTTATTCCTCCTTAATAATGTTCAACAATCAAGATTCTATTCTTTCCATGAGACTTAAAATCTCACTCTAGTAAAATTTTATTTTTACTCCTTTAATTTCTTGTACTAAATTATCTACTCTTACAATGTTATAATCGTCTTTAAATCTTTTACAAAGTATACTGTTTCCTTACTTCTTAATGTTACATCAAACTTAATTTGCTCTTATATACATTTTTTATTCTTAATAGTGTAGATTCTACGTAAAATCTAGTAGATGCTTTTTATTACAGTTTAAAAAAGATTGAGTAGTTCTTAATGTTGCAATAGTCATCTATGAATTTACAGTTGTATAGCAATAATCCACATATAATGAAAAAACGCTAACAAATATTATCTTAGCTAGTTCCTAGTGATTCTAGAGTCCATAGTGATAACTATCCTACATAATCTTCTGTAATTTCACTCTAAAAGTATTTAAGCTTAGTAAATCGAAAAGTTAATACCTATGTTACATATTATTTGATAAACAGCTAAGAAATCATATTGATATAGTTCTAAAATATATAATTTTAACTTAATAAATATAATTTTAAACCAAAATAAATTAAAAAATCTTTATAATCAATCAAGCTTCTACAACAAACTTTAAGCTAAATAAGAGTAACCATAATCATATTCGGGCTTCAATGAATCATAAAAGTATCCATCACTATACTAGTAACTATATTTATCTTTCTGCAACAAACTTTAAGCTAAATAAGAGTAACCATAATCATATTCGGGCTTCAATGAATCATAAAAGTATCCATCACTATACTAGTAACTATATTTATCTTTCTGCAACAAACTTTACGCTGAATAAGAGTAACCATAATCATATTTGGACTTTTCTATCAATGAATCTAATTAATAAGTATATTAGTATGAATATGGTTAATAATAGTTATAATAATCATAGTTATTTGCGAAATCTGATTGTCCTAAGACGTCATAATAATATGGTACATTATCATAGGTATATTGTGAGTCTTGGCTTTGCCTCTTATGTTTCTCTAAGAATTGCTACCCTCCACTTTTGTAACTTTGAATGGCAACAATCAGACATAGAAAGATTGCTAAAGTTCTTTACATTTGATAAATTACTATTTTGAAGCTGCTTATAAATGGAAGAGCTGATCGTTATAAATAGTTTTTTTTCATTATCACAGGGGTTTTTTTTTATGTTCTAAAAAGGTGATATTTATAAGATGGTATTTTATTTTTGTTATATTAAAATTGATTAAGTTTTCTAGACATACTTATAAATAAAGCTTGTTTGTATAAATAGTTTTTATAGGTTTTAAATATCTTAGTTAATTTTTATATTCAAGTTTTATATTTTTTAGTTTCTCTTTATGATCCTACTCTTTATATTAGTACTTAGTTCAAAAATAAATAGTATCATTGTACAGACTTTGTAAGTAATTATTTCATTCACTTATTTTGATAGAAGTCAATATATAGATATATTACCCACCATTCATAGTTTAATAGTCTTATAACAATCTCTTCTTTTTAATCATCTCTTTATTGGATATCTTTATGTATATTCTTTCTTAATTGGTCATTAAGCTACTCTTACTAAGATCACATCTTTTTAACCATTTTCAATTACAAAAACTTTAAAAAGGTTTGTGATCTCCATTTGTGTTAAATTTTGTGGAATTTGTTAAGAGATCTCTATTTAGCATTCTCCCATAAAGCTTTTTAGATAATATCCTGAATAATTTTTGGCAAAAATGGAAGTTAATTATATGTTACTTCATTTCCCATGAATTAAAATTGAGATTTAACTGTTCAGACTTTTTTAAAATACTTATTCCTCCTTAATAATGTTCAACAATCAAGATTCTATTCTTTCCATGAGACTTAAAATCTCACTCTAGTAAAATTTTATTTTTACTCCTTTAATTTCTTGTACTAAATTATCTACTCTTACAATGTTATAATCGTCTTTAAATCTTTTACAAAGTATACTGTTTCCTTACTTCTTAATGTTACATCAAACTTAATTTGCTCTTATATACATTTTTTATTCTTAATAGTGTAGATTCTACGTAAAATCTAGTAGATGCTTTTTATTACAGTTTAAAAAAGATTGAGTAGTTCTTAATGTTGCAATAGTCATCTATGAATTTACAGTTGTATAGCAATAATCCACATATAATGAAAAAACGCTAACAAATATTATCTTAGCTAGTTCCTAGTGATTCTAGAGTCCATAGTGATAACTATCCTACATAATCTTCTGTAATTTCACTCTAAAAGTATTTAAGCTTAGTAAATCGAAAAGTTAATACCTATGTTACATATTATTTGATAAACAGCTAAGAAATCATATTGATATAGTTCTAAAATATATAATTTTAACTTAATAAATATAATTTTAAACCAAAATAAATTAAAAAATCTTTATAATCAATCAAGCTTCTACAACAAACTTTAAGCTAAATAAGAGTAACCATAATCATATTCGGGCTTCAATGAATCATAAAAGTATCCATCACTATACTAGTAACTATATTTATCTTTCTGCAACAAACTTTAAGCTAAATAAGAGTAACCATAATCATATTCGGGCTTCAATGAATCATAAAAGTATCCATCACTATACTAGTAACTATATTTATCTTTCTGCAACAAACTTTACGCTGAATAAGAGTAACCATAATCATATTTGGACTTTTCTATCAATGAATCTAATTAATAAGTATATTAGTATGAATATGGTTAATAATAGTTATAATAATCATAGTTATTTGCGAAATCTGATTGTCCTAAGACGTCATAATAATATGGTACATTATCATAGGTATATTGTGAGTCTTGGCTTTGCCTCTTATGTTTCTCTAAGAATTGCTACCCTCCACTTTTGTAACTTTGAATGGCAACAATCAGACATAGAAAGATTGCTAAAGTTCTTTACATTTGATAAATTACTATTTTGAAGCTGCTTATAAATGGAAGAGCTGATCGTTATAAATAGTTTTTTTTCATTATCACAGGGGTTTTTTTTTATGTTCTAAAAAGGTGATATTTATAAGATGGTATTTTATTTTTGTTATATTAAAATTGATTAAGTTTTCTAGACATACTTATAAATAAAGCTTGTTTGTATAAATAGTTTTTATAGGTTTTAAATATCTTAGTTAATTTTTATATTCAAGTTTTATATTTTTTAGTTTCTCTTTATGATCCTACTCTTTATATTAGTACTTAGTTCAAAAATAAATAGTATCATTGTACAGACTTTGTAAGTAATTATTTCATTCACTTATTTTGATAGAAGTCAATATATAGATATATTACCCACCATTCATAGTTTAATAGTCTTATAACAATCTCTTCTTTTTAATCATCTCTTTATTGGATATCTTTATGTATATTCTTTCTTAATTGGTCATTAAGCTACTCTTACTAAGATCACATCTTTTTAACCATTTTCAATTACAAAAACTTTAAAAAGGTTTGTGATCTCCATTTGTGTTAAATTTTGTGGAATTTGTTAAGAGATCTCTATTTAGCATTCTCCCATAAAGCTTTTTAGATAATATCCTGAATAATTTTTGGCAAAAATGGAAGTTAATTATATGTTACTTCATTTCCCATGAATTAAAATTGAGATTTAACTGTTCAGACTTTTTTAAAATACTTATTCCTCCTTAATAATGTTCAACAATCAAGATTCTATTCTTTCCATGAGACTTAAAATCTCACTCTAGTAAAATTTTATTTTTACTCCTTTAATTTCTTGTACTAAATTATCTACTCTTACAATGTTATAATCGTCTTTAAATCTTTTACAAAGTATACTGTTTCCTTACTTCTTAATGTTACATCAAACTTAATTTGCTCTTATATACATTTTTTATTCTTAATAGTGTAGATTCTACGTAAAATCTAGTAGATGCTTTTTATTACAGTTTAAAAAAGATTGAGTAGTTCTTAATGTTGCAATAGTCATCTATGAATTTACAGTTGTATAGCAATAATCCACATATAATGAAAAAACGCTAACAAATATTATCTTAGCTAGTTCCTAGTGATTCTAGAGTCCATAGTGATAACTATCCTACATAATCTTCTGTAATTTCACTCTAAAAGTATTTAAGCTTAGTAAATCGAAAAGTTAATACCTATGTTACATATTATTTGATAAACAGCTAAGAAATCATATTGATATAGTTCTAAAATATATAATTTTAACTTAATAAATATAATTTTAAACCAAAATAAATTAAAAAATCTTTATAATCAATCAAGCTTCTACAACAAACTTTAAGCTAAATAAGAGTAACCATAATCATATTCGGGCTTCAATGAATCATAAAAGTATCCATCACTATACTAGTAACTATATTTATCTTTCTGCAACAAACTTTAAGCTAAATAAGAGTAACCATAATCATATTCGGGCTTCAATGAATCATAAAAGTATCCATCACTATACTAGTAACTATATTTATCTTTCTGCAACAAACTTTACGCTGAATAAGAGTAACCATAATCATATTTGGACTTTTCTATCAATGAATCTAATTAATAAGTATATTAGTATGAATATGGTTAATAATAGTTATAATAATCATAGTTATTTGCGAAATCTGATTGTCCTAAGACGTCATAATAATATGGTACATTATCATAGGTATATTGTGAGTCTTGGCTTTGCCTCTTATGTTTCTCTAAGAATTGCTACCCTCCACTTTTGTAACTTTGAATGGCAACAATCAGACATAGAAAGATTGCTAAAGTTCTTTACATTTGATAAATTACTATTTTGAAGCTGCTTATAAATGGAAGAGCTGATCGTTATAAATAGTTTTTTTTTCATTATCACAGGGGTTTTTTTTTATGTTCTAAAAAGGTGATATTTATAAGATGGTATTTTATTTTTGTTATATTAAAATTGATTAAGTTTTCTAGACATACTTATAAATAAAGCTTGTTTGTATAAATAGTTTTTATAGGTTTTAAATATCTTAGTTAATTTTTATATTCAAGTTTTATATTTTTTAGTTTCTCTTTATGATCCTACTCTTTATATTAGTACTTAGTTCAAAAATAAATAGTATCATTGTACAGACTTTGTAAGTAATTATTTCATTCACTTATTTTGATAGAAGTCAATATATAGATATATTACCCACCATTCATAGTTTAATAGTCTTATAACAATCTCTTCTTTTTAATCATCTCTTTATTGGATATCTTTATGTATATTCTTTCTTAATTGGTCATTAAGCTACTCTTACTAAGATCACATCTTTTTAACCATTTTCAATTACAAAAACTTTAAAAAGGTTTGTGATCTCCATTTGTGTTAAATTTTGTGGAATTTGTTAAGAGATCTCTATTTAGCATTCTCCCATAAAGCTTTTTAGATAATATCCTGAATAATTTTTGGCAAAAATGGAAGTTAATTATATGTTACTTCATTTCCCATGAATTAAAATTGAGATTTAACTGTTCAGACTTTTTTAAAATACTTATTCCTCCTTAATAATGTTCAACAATCAAGATTCTATTCTTTCCATGAGACTTAAAATCTCACTCTAGTAAAATTTTATTTTTACTCCTTTAATTTCTTGTACTAAATTATCTACTCTTACAATGTTATAATCGTCTTTAAATCTTTTACAAAGTATACTGTTTCCTTACTTCTTAATGTTACATCAAACTTAATTTGCTCTCATATACATTTTTTATTCTTAATAGTGTAGATTCTACGTAAAATCTAGTAGATGCTTTTTATTACAGTTTAAAAAAGATTGAGTAGTTCTTAATGTTGCAATAGTCATCTATGAATTTACAGTTGTATAGCAATAATCCACATATAATGAAAAAACGCTAACAAATATTATCTTAGCTAGTTCCTAGTGATTCTAGAGTCCATAGTGATAACTATCCTACATAATCTTCTGTAATTTCACTCTAAAAGTATTTAAGCTTAGTAAATCGAAAAGTTAATACCTATGTTACATATTATTTGATAAACAGCTAAGAAATCATATTGATATAGTTCTAAAATATATAATTTTAACTTAATAAATATAATTTTAAACCAAAATAAATTAAAAAATCTTTATAATCAATCAAGCTTCTACAACAAACTTTAAGCTAAATAAGAGTAACCATAATCATATTCGGGCTTCAATGAATCATAAAAGTATCCATCACTATACTAGTAACTATGTTTATTTTCTGCATCTTTCTGCAACAAACTTTACTAGCTATGTTTATCTTTCTATAAGAGTAACCATAATCATATTCGGGCTTCAATGAATCATAAAAGTATCCATCACTATACTAGTAACTATATTTATCTTTCTGCAACAAACTTTACGCTGAATAAGAGTAACCATAATCATATTTTCAATGAATCATAAAAGTATCTTTTCTATCAATGAATCTAATTATTTGGGCTTTTCTATAAGTATATTAGTATGAATATGGTTAATAATAGTTATAATAATCATAGTTATTTGCGAAATCTGATTGTCCTAAGACGTCATAATAATATGGTATATTATCATAGGTATATTGTGAGTCTTGGCTTTGCCTCTTATGTTTCTCTAAGAATTGCTACCCTCCACTTTTGTAACTTTGAATGGCAACAATCAGACATAGAAAGATTGCTAAAGTTCTTTACATTTGATAAATTACTATTTTGAAGCTGCTTATAAATGGAAGAGATAATCGTTTTAATTAGTTTTTTTTTCATTATCACAGGGTTTTTTTTTATGTTCTAAAAAGGTGATATTTATAAAATGGTATTTTATTTTTGTTATATTAAAATTGATTAAGTTTTCTAGATATACTTATAAATAAAGCTTGTTTGTATAAATAGTTTTTATAGGTTTTAAATATCTTAGTTAATTTTTATATTCAAGTTTTATATTTTTTAGTTTCTCTTTATGATCCTACTCTTTATATTAGTACTTAGTTCAAAAATAAATAGTATCATTGTACAGACTTTGTAAGTCATTATTTCATTCACTTATTTTGATAGAAGTCAATATATAGATATATTACCCACCTTTCATAGTTTAATAGTCTTATAACAATCTCTTCTTTTTAATCATCTCTTTATTGGATATCTTTATGTATATTCTTTCTTAATTGGTCATTAAGCTACTCTTACTAAGATCACATCTTTTTAACCATTTTCAATTACAAAAACTTTAAAAAGGTTTATGATCTCCATTTGTGTTAAATTTTGTGGAATTTGTTAAGAGATCTCTATTTAGCATTCTCCCATAAAGCTTTTTAGATAATATCCTGAATAATTTTTGGCAAAAATGGAAGTTAATTATATGTTACTTCATTTCCCATGAATTAAAATTGAGATTTAACTGTTCAGACTTTTTTAAAATACTTATTCCTCCTTAATAATGTTCAACAATCAAGATTCTATTCTTTCCATGAGACTTAAAATCTCACTCTAGTAAAATTTTATTTTTACTCCTTTAATTTCTTGTACTAAATTATCTACTCTTACAATGTTATAATCGTCTTTAAATCTTTTACAAAGTATACTGTTTCCTTACTTCTTAATGTTACATCAAACTTAATTTGCTCTCATATACATTTTTTATTCTTAATAGTGTAGATTCTACGTAAAATCTAGTAGATGCTTTTTATTACAGTTTAAAAAAGATTGAGTAGTTCTTAATGTTGCAATAGTCATCTATGAATTTACAGTTGTATAGCAATAATCCACATATAATGAAAAAACGCTAACAAATATTATCTTAGCTAGTTCCTAGTGATTCTAGAGTGATAACTATCCTACATAATCTTCTGTAATTTCACTCTAAAAGTATTTAAGCTTAGTAAATCGAAAAGTTAATACCTATGTTACATATTATTTGATAAACAGCTAAGAAATCATATTGATATAGTTCTAAAATATATAATTTTAACTTAATAAATATAATTTTAAACCAAAATAAATTAAAAAATCTTTATAATCAATCAAGCTTCTACAACAAACTTTAAGCTAAATAAGAGTAACCATAATCATATTCGGGCTTCAATGAATCATAAAAGTATCCATCACTATACTAGTAACTATGTTTATCTTTCTGCAACAAACTTTACGCTGAATAAGAGTAACCATAATCATATTCGGGCTTCAATGAATCATAAAAGTATCCATCGCTATACTAGTAACTATATTTATCTTTCTGCAACAAACTTTACGCTGAATAAGAGTAACCATAATCATATTTGGGCTTTTCTATCAATGAATCTAATTAATAAGTATATTAGTATGAATATGGTTAATAATAGTTATAATAATCATAGTTATTTGCGAAATCTGATTGTCCTAAGACGTCATAATAATATGGTATATTATCATAGGTATATTGTGAGTCTTGGCTTTGCCTCTTATGTTTCTCTAAGAATTGCTACCCTCCACTTTTGTAACTTTGAATGGCAACAATCAGACATAGAAAGATTGCTAAAGTTCTTTACATTTGATAAATTACTATTTTGAAGCTGCTTATAAATGGAAGAGATAATCGTTTTAATTAGTTTTTTTTTCATTATCACAGGGTTTTTTTTTATGTTCTAAAAAGGTGATATTTATAAAATGGTATTTTATTTTTGTTATATTAAAATTGATTAAGTTTTCTAGATATACTTATAAAGCTTGTTTGTATAAATAGTTTTTATAGGTTTTAAATATCTTAGTTAATTTTTATATTCAAGTTTTATATTTTTTAGTTTCTCTTTATGATCCTACTCTTTATATTAGTACTTAGTTCAAAAATAAATAGTATCATTGTACAGACTTTGTAAGTCATTATTTCATTCACTTATTTTGATAGAAGTCAATATATAGATATATTACCCACCTTTCATAGTTTAATAGTCTTATAACAATCTCTTCTTTTTAATCATCTCTTTATTGGATATCTTTATGTATATTCTTTCTTAATTGGTCATTAAGCTACTCTTACTAAGATCACATCTTTTTAACCATTTTCAATTACAAAAACTTTAAAAAGGTTTATGATCTCCATTTGTGTTAAATTTTGTGGAATTTGTTAAGAGATCTCTATTTAGCATTCTCCCATAAAGCTTTTTAGATAATATCCTGAATAATTTTTGGCAAAAATGGAAGTTAATTATATGTTACTTCATTTCCCATGAATTAAAATTGAGATTTAACTGTTCAGACTTTTTTAAAATACTTATTCCTCCTTAATAATGTTCAACAATCAAGATTCTATTCTTTCCATGAGACTTAAAATCTCACTCTAGTAAAATTTTATTTTTACTCCTTTAATTTCTTGTACTAAATTATCTACTCTTACAATGTTATAATCGTCTTTAAATCTTTTACAAAGTATACTGTTTCCTTACTTCTTAATGTTACATCAAACTTAATTTGCTCTCATATACATTTTTTATTCTTAATAGTGTAGATTCTACGTAAAATCTAGTAGATGCTTTTTATTACAGTTTAAAAAAGATTGAGTAGTTCTTAATGTTGCAATAGTCATCTATGAATTTACAGTTGTATAGCAATAATCCACATATAATGAAAAAACGCTAACAAATATTATCTTAGCTAGTTCCTAGTGATTCTAGAGTGATAACTATCCTACATAATCTTCTGTAATTTCACTCTAAAAGTATTTAAGCTTAGTAAATCGAAAAGTTAATACCTATGTTACATATTATTTGATAAACAGCTAAGAAATCATATTGATATAGTTCTAAAATATATAATTTTAACTTAATAAATATAATTTTAAACCAAAATAAATTAAAAAATCTTTATAATCAATCAAGCTTCTACAACAAACTTTAAGCTAAATAAGAGTAACCATAATCATATTCGGGCTTCAATGAATCATAAAAGTATCCATCACTATACTAGTAACTATGTTTATCTTTCTACAACAAACTTTAAGCTAAATAAGAGTAACCATAATCATATTCGGGCTTCAATGAATCATAAAAGTATCCATCACTATACTAGTAACTATGTTTATCTTTCTGCAACAAACTTTACGCTGAATAAGAGTAACCATAATCATATTCGGGCTTCAATGAATCATAAAAGTATCCATCGCTATACTAGTAACTATATTTATCTTTCTGCAACAAACTTTACGCTGAATAAGAGTAACCATAATCATATTTGGGCTTTTCTATCAATGAATCTAATTAATAAGTATATTAGTATGAATATGGTTAATAATAGTTATAATAATCATAGTTATTTGCGAAATCTGATTGTCCTAAGACGTCATAATAATATGGTATATTATCATAGGTATATTGTGAGTCTTGGCTTTGCCTCTTATGTTTCTCTAAGAATTGCTACCCTCCACTTTTGTAACTTTGAATGGCAACAATCAGACATAGAAAGATTGCTAAAGTTCTTTACATTTGATAAATTACTATTTTGAAGCTGCTTATAAATGGAAGAGATAATCGTTTTAATTAGTTTTTTTTTCATTATCACAGGGTTTTTTTTTATGTTCTAAAAAGGTGATATTTATAAAATGGTATTTTATTTTTGTTATATTAAAATTGATTAAGTTTTCTAGATATACTTATAAAGCTTGTTTGTATAAATAGTTTTTATAGGTTTTAAATATCTTAGTTAATTTTTATATTCAAGTTTTATATTTTTTAGTTTCTCTTTATGATCCTACTCTTTATATTAGTACTTAGTTCAAAAATAAATAGTATCATTGTACAGACTTTGTAAGTCATTATTTCATTCACTTATTTTGATAGAAGTCAATATATAGATATATTACCCACCTTTCATAGTTTAATAGTCTTATAACAATCTCTTCTTTTTAATCATCTCTTTATTGGATATCTTTATGTATATTCTTTCTTAATTGGTCATTAAGCTACTCTTACTAAGATCACATCTTTTTAACCATTTTCAATTACAAAAACTTTAAAAAGGTTTATGATCTCCATTTGTGTTAAATTTTGTGGAATTTGTTAAGAGATCTCTATTTAGCATTCTCCCATAAAGCTTTTTAGATAATATCCTGAATAATTTTTGGCAAAAATGGAAGTTAATTATATGTTACTTCATTTCCCATGAATTAAAATTGAGATTTAACTGTTCAGACTTTTTTAAAATACTTATTCCTCCTTAATAATGTTCAACAATCAAGATTCTATTCTTTCCATGAGACTTAAAATCTCACTCTAGTAAAATTTTATTTTTACTCCTTTAATTTCTTGTACTAAATTATCTACTCTTACAATGTTATAATCGTCTTTAAATCTTTTACAAAGTATACTGTTTCCTTACTTCTTAATGTTACATCAAACTTAATTTGCTCTCATATACATTTTTTATTCTTAATAGTGTAGATTCTACGTAAAATCTAGTAGATGCTTTTTATTACAGTTTAAAAAAGATTGAGTAGTTCTTAATGTTGCAATAGTCATCTATGAATTTACAGTTGTATAGCAATAATCCACATATAATGAAAAAACGCTAACAAATATTATCTTAGCTAGTTCCTAGTGATTCTAGAGTGATAACTATCCTACATAATCTTCTGTAATTTCACTCTAAAAGTATTTAAGCTTAGTAAATCGAAAAGTTAATACCTATGTTACATATTATTTGATAAACAGCTAAGAAATCATATTGATATAGTTCTAAAATATATAATTTTAACTTAATAAATATAATTTTAAACCAAAATAAATTAAAAAATCTTTATAATCAATCAAGCTTCTACAACAAACTTTAAGCTAAATAAGAGTAACCATAATCATATTCGGGCTTCAATGAATCATAAAAGTATCCATCACTATACTAGTAACTATGTTTATCTTTCTACAACAAACTTTAAGCTAAATAAGAGTAACCATAATCATATTCGGGCTTCAATGAATCATAAAAGTATCCATCACTATACTAGTAACTATGTTTATCTTTCTGCAACAAACTTTACGCTGAATAAGAGTAACCATAATCATATTCGGGCTTCAATGAATCATAAAAGTATCCATCGCTATACTAGTAACTATATTTATCTTTCTGCAACAAACTTTACGCTGAATAAGAGTAACCATAATCATATTTGGGCTTTTCTATCAATGAATCTAATTAATAAGTATATTAGTATGAATATGGTTAATAATAGTTATAATAATCATAGTTATTTGCGAAATCTGATTGTCCTAAGACGTCATAATAATATGGTATATTATCATAGGTATATTGTGAGTCTTGGCTTTGCCTCTTATGTTTCTCTAAGAATTGCTACCCTCCACTTTTGTAACTTTGAATGGCAACAATCAGACATAGAAAGATTGCTAAAGTTCTTTACATTTGATAAATTACTATTTTGAAGCTGCTTATAAATGGAAGAGATAATCGTTTTAATTAGTTTTTTTTTCATTATCACAGGGTTTTTTTTTATGTTCTAAAAAGGTGATATTTATAAAATGGTATTTTATTTTTGTTATATTAAAATTGATTAAGTTTTCTAGATATACTTATAAAGCTTGTTTGTATAAATAGTTTTTATAGGTTTTAAATATCTTAGTTAATTTTTATATTCAAGTTTTATATTTTTTAGTTTCTCTTTATGATCCTACTCTTTATATTAGTACTTAGTTCAAAAATAAATAGTATCATTGTACAGACTTTGTAAGTCATTATTTCATTCACTTATTTTGATAGAAGTCAATATATAGATATATTACCCACCTTTCATAGTTTAATAGTCTTATAACAATCTCTTCTTTTTAATCATCTCTTTATTGGATATCTTTATGTATATTCTTTCTTAATTGGTCATTAAGCTACTCTTACTAAGATCACATCTTTTTAACCATTTTCAATTACAAAAACTTTAAAAAGGTTTATGATCTCCATTTGTGTTAAATTTTGTGGAATTTGTTAAGAGATCTCTATTTAGCATTCTCCCATAAAGCTTTTTAGATAATATCCTGAATAATTTTTGGCAAAAATGGAAGTTAATTATATGTTACTTCATTTCCCATGAATTAAAATTGAGATTTAACTGTTCAGACTTTTTTAAAATACTTATTCCTCCTTAATAATGTTCAACAATCAAGATTCTATTCTTTCCATGAGACTTAAAATCTCACTCTAGTAAAATTTTATTTTTACTCCTTTAATTTCTTGTACTAAATTATCTACTCTTACAATGTTATAATCGTCTTTAAATCTTTTACAAAGTATACTGTTTCCTTACTTCTTAATGTTACATCAAACTTAATTTGCTCTCATATACATTTTTTATTCTTAATAGTGTAGATTCTACGTAAAATCTAGTAGATGCTTTTTATTACAGTTTAAAAAAGATTGAGTAGTTCTTAATGTTGCAATAGTCATCTATGAATTTACAGTTGTATAGCAATAATCCACATATAATGAAAAAACGCTAACAAATATTATCTTAGCTAGTTCCTAGTGATTCTAGAGTGATAACTATCCTACATAATCTTCTGTAATTTCACTCTAAAAGTATTTAAGCTTAGTAAATCGAAAAGTTAATACCTATGTTACATATTATTTGATAAACAGCTAAGAAATCATATTGATATAGTTCTAAAATATATAATTTTAACTTAATAAATATAATTTTAAACCAAAATAAATTAAAAAATCTTTATAATCAATCAAGCTTCTACAACAAACTTTAAGCTAAATAAGAGTAACCATAATCATATTCGGGCTTCAATGAATCATAAAAGTATCCATCACTATACTAGTAACTATGTTTATCTTTCTACAACAAACTTTAAGCTAAATAAGAGTAACCATAATCATATTCGGGCTTCAATGAATCATAAAAGTATCCATCACTATACTAGTAACTATGTTTATCTTTCTGCAACAAACTTTACGCTGAATAAGAGTAACCATAATCATATTCGGGCTTCAATGAATCATAAAAGTATCCATCGCTATACTAGTAACTATATTTATCTTTCTGCAACAAACTTTACGCTGAATAAGAGTAACCATAATCATATTTGGGCTTTTCTATCAATGAATCTAATTAATAAGTATATTAGTATGAATATGGTTAATAATAGTTATAATAATCATAGTTATTTGCGAAATCTGATTGTCCTAAGACGTCATAATAATATGGTATATTATCATAGGTATATTGTGAGTCTTGGCTTTGCCTCTTATGTTTCTCTAAGAATTGCTACCCTCCACTTTTGTAACTTTGAATGGCAACAATCAGACATAGAAAGATTGCTAAAGTTCTTTACATTTGATAAATTACTATTTTGAAGCTGCTTATAAATGGAAGAGATAATCGTTTTAATTAGTTTTTTTTTCATTATCACAGGGTTTTTTTTTATGTTCTAAAAAGGTGATATTTATAAAATGGTATTTTATTTTTGTTATATTAAAATTGATTAAGTTTTCTAGATATACTTATAAAGCTTGTTTGTATAAATAGTTTTTATAGGTTTTAAATATCTTAGTTAATTTTTATATTCAAGTTTTATATTTTTTAGTTTCTCTTTATGATCCTACTCTTTATATTAGTACTTAGTTCAAAAATAAATAGTATCATTGTACAGACTTTGTAAGTCATTATTTCATTCACTTATTTTGATAGAAGTCAATATATAGATATATTACCCACCTTTCATAGTTTAATAGTCTTATAACAATCTCTTCTTTTTAATCATCTCTTTATTGGATATCTTTATGTATATTCTTTCTTAATTGGTCATTAAGCTACTCTTACTAAGATCACATCTTTTTAACCATTTTCAATTACAAAAACTTTAAAAAGGTTTATGATCTCCATTTGTGTTAAATTTTGTGGAATTTGTTAAGAGATCTCTATTTAGCATTCTCCCATAAAGCTTTTTAGATAATATCCTGAATAATTTTTGGCAAAAATGGAAGTTAATTATATGTTACTTCATTTCCCATGAATTAAAATTGAGATTTAACTGTTCAGACTTTTTTAAAATACTTATTCCTCCTTAATAATGTTCAACAATCAAGATTCTATTCTTTCCATGAGACTTAAAATCTCACTCTAGTAAAATTTTATTTTTACTCCTTTAATTTCTTGTACTAAATTATCTACTCTTACAATGTTATAATCGTCTTTAAATCTTTTACAAAGTATACTGTTTCCTTACTTCTTAATGTTACATCAAACTTAATTTGCTCTCATATACATTTTTTATTCTTAATAGTGTAGATTCTACGTAAAATCTAGTAGATGCTTTTTATTACAGTTTAAAAAAGATTGAGTAGTTCTTAATGTTGCAATAGTCATCTATGAATTTACAGTTGTATAGCAATAATCCACATATAATGAAAAAACGCTAACAAATATTATCTTAGCTAGTTCCTAGTGATTCTAGAGTGATAACTATCCTACATAATCTTCTGTAATTTCACTCTAAAAGTATTTAAGCTTAGTAAATCGAAAAGTTAATACCTATGTTACATATTATTTGATAAACAGCTAAGAAATCATATTGATATAGTTCTAAAATATATAATTTTAACTTAATAAATATAATTTTAAACCAAAATAAATTAAAAAATCTTTATAATCAATCAAGCTTCTACAACAAACTTTAAGCTAAATAAGAGTAACCATAATCATATTCGGGCTTCAATGAATCATAAAAGTATCCATCACTATACTAGTAACTATGTTTATCTTTCTACAACAAACTTTAAGCTAAATAAGAGTAACCATAATCATATTCGGGCTTCAATGAATCATAAAAGTATCCATCACTATACTAGTAACTATGTTTATCTTTCTGCAACAAACTTTACGCTGAATAAGAGTAACCATAATCATATTCGGGCTTCAATGAATCATAAAAGTATCCATCGCTATACTAGTAACTATATTTATCTTTCTGCAACAAACTTTACGCTGAATAAGAGTAACCATAATCATATTTGGGCTTTTCTATCAATGAATCTAATTAATAAGTATATTAGTATGAATATGGTTAATAATAGTTATAATAATCATAGTTATTTGCGAAATCTGATTGTCCTAAGACGTCATAATAATATGGTATATTATCATAGGTATATTGTGAGTCTTGGCTTTGCCTCTTATGTTTCTCTAAGAATTGCTACCCTCCACTTTTGTAACTTTGAATGGCAACAATCAGACATAGAAAGATTGCTAAAGTTCTTTACATTTGATAAATTACTATTTTGAAGCTGCTTATAAATGGAAGAGATAATCGTTTTAATTAGTTTTTTTTTCATTATCACAGGGTTTTTTTTTATGTTCTAAAAAGGTGATATTTATAAAATGGTATTTTATTTTTGTTATATTAAAATTGATTAAGTTTTCTAGATATACTTATAAATAAAGCTTGTTTGTATAAATAGTTTTTATAGGTTTTAAATATCTTAGTTAATTTTTATATTCAAGTTTTATATTTTTTAGTTTCTCTTTATGATCCTACTCTTTATATTAGTACTTAGTTCAAAAATAAATAGTATCATTGTACAGACTTTGTAAGTCATTATTTCATTCACTTATTTTGATAGAAGTCAATATATAGATATATTACCCACCTTTCATAGTTTAATAGTCTTATAACAATCTCTTCTTTTTAATCATCTCTTTATTGGATATCTTTATGTATATTCTTTCTTAATTGGTCATTAAGCTACTCTTACTAAGATCACATCTTTTTAACCATTTTCAATTACAAAAACTTTAAAAAGGTTTATGATCTCCATTTGTGTTAAATTTTGTGGAATTTGTTAAGAGATCTCTATTTAGCATTCTCCCATAAAGCTTTTTAGATAATATCCTGAATAATTTTTGGCAAAAATGGAAGTTAATTATATGTTACTTCATTTCCCATGAATTAAAATTGAGATTTAACTGTTCAGACTTTTTTAAAATACTTATTCCTCCTTAATAATGTTCAACAATCAAGATTCTATTCTTTCCATGAGACTTAAAATCTCACTCTAGTAAAATTTTATTTTTACTCCTTTAATTTCTTGTACTAAATTATCTACTCTTACAATGTTATAATCGTCTTTAAATCTTTTACAAAGTATACTGTTTCCTTACTTCTTAATGTTACATCAAACTTAATTTGCTCTCATATACATTTTTTATTCTTAATAGTGTAGATTCTACGTAAAATCTAGTAGATGCTTTTTATTACAGTTTAAAAAAGATTGAGTAGTTCTTAATGTTGCAATAGTCATCTATGAATTTACAGTTGTATAGCAATAATCCACATATAATGAAAAAACGCTAACAAATATTATCTTAGCTAGTTCCTAGTGATTCTAGAGTGATAACTATCCTACATAATCTTCTGTAATTTCACTCTAAAAGTATTTAAGCTTAGTAAATCGAAAAGTTAATACCTATGTTACATATTATTTGATAAACAGCTAAGAAATCATATTGATATAGTTCTAAAATATATAATTTTAACTTAATAAATATAATTTTAAACCAAAATAAATTAAAAAATCTTTATAATCAATCAAGCTTCTACAACAAACTTTAAGCTAAATAAGAGTAACCATAATCATATTCGGGCTTCAATGAATCATAAAAGTATCCATCACTATACTAGTAACTATGTTTATCTTTCTACAACAAACTTTAAGCTAAATAAGAGTAACCATAATCATATTCGGGCTTCAATGAATCATAAAAGTATCCATCACTATACTAGTAACTATGTTTATCTTTCTGCAACAAACTTTACGCTGAATAAGAGTAACCATAATCATATTCGGGCTTCAATGAATCATAAAAGTATCCATCGCTATACTAGTAACTATATTTATCTTTCTGCAACAAACTTTACGCTGAATAAGAGTAACCATAATCATATTTGGGCTTTTCTATCAATGAATCTAATTAATAAGTATATTAGTATGAATATGGTTAATAATAGTTATAATAATCATAGTTATTTGCGAAATCTGATTGTCCTAAGACGTCATAATAATATGGTATATTATCATAGGTATATTGTGAGTCTTGGCTTTGCCTCTTATGTTTCTCTAAGAATTGCTACCCTCCACTTTTGTAACTTTGAATGGCAACAATCAGACATAGAAAGATTGCTAAAGTTCTTTACATTTGATAAATTACTA
This sequence comes from Loxodes magnus, assembly GCA_946699065.1. Classification (NCBI taxonomy): domain Eukaryota; phylum Ciliophora; class Karyorelictea; order Loxodida; family Loxodidae; genus Loxodes; species Loxodes magnus. The sequence goes on along the minus strand of CAMPDV010000028.1, from coordinate 1,172,255 downwards.
TTTTGAAGCTGCTTATAAATGGAAGAGATAATCGTTTTAATTAGTTTTTTTTTCATTATCACAGGGTTTTTTTTTATGTTCTAAAAAGGTGATATTTATAAAATGGTATTTTATTTTTGTTATATTAAAATTGATTAAGTTTTCTAGATATACTTATAAATAAAGCTTGTTTGTATAAATAGTTTTTATAGGTTTTAAATATCTTAGTTAATTTTTATATTCAAGTTTTATATTTTTTAGTTTCTCTTTATGATCCTACTCTTTATATTAGTACTTAGTTCAAAAATAAATAGTATCATTGTACAGACTTTGTAAGTCATTATTTCATTCACTTATTTTGATAGAAGTCAATATATAGATATATTACCCACCTTTCATAGTTTAATAGTCTTATAACAATCTCTTCTTTTTAATCATCTCTTTATTGGATATCTTTATGTATATTCTTTCTTAATTGGTCATTAAGCTACTCTTACTAAGATCACATCTTTTTAACCATTTTCAATTACAAAAACTTTAAAAAGGTTTATGATCTCCATTTGTGTTAAATTTTGTGGAATTTGTTAAGAGATCTCTATTTAGCATTCTCCCATAAAGCTTTTTAGATAATATCCTGAATAATTTTTGGCAAAAATGGAAGTTAATTATATGTTACTTCATTTCCCATGAATTAAAATTGAGATTTAACTGTTCAGACTTTTTTAAAATACTTATTCCTCCTTAATAATGTTCAACAATCAAGATTCTATTCTTTCCATGAGACTTAAAATCTCACTCTAGTAAAATTTTATTTTTACTCCTTTAATTTCTTGTACTAAATTATCTACTCTTACAATGTTATAATCGTCTTTAAATCTTTTACAAAGTATACTGTTTCCTTACTTCTTAATGTTACATCAAACTTAATTTGCTCTCATATACATTTTTTATTCTTAATAGTGTAGATTCTACGTAAAATCTAGTAGATGCTTTTTATTACAGTTTAAAAAAGATTGAGTAGTTCTTAATGTTGCAATAGTCATCTATGAATTTACAGTTGTATAGCAATAATCCACATATAATGAAAAAACGCTAACAAATATTATCTTAGCTAGTTCCTAGTGATTCTAGAGTGATAACTATCCTACATAATCTTCTGTAATTTCACTCTAAAAGTATTTAAGCTTAGTAAATCGAAAAGTTAATACCTATGTTACATATTATTTGATAAACAGCTAAGAAATCATATTGATATAGTTCTAAAATATATAATTTTAACTTAATAAATATAATTTTAAACCAAAATAAATTAAAAAATCTTTATAATCAATCAAGCTTCTACAACAAACTTTAAGCTAAATAAGAGTAACCATAATCATATTCGGGCTTCAATGAATCATAAAAGTATCCATCACTATACTAGTAACTATGTTTATCTTTCTACAACAAACTTTAAGCTAAATAAGAGTAACCATAATCATATTCGGGCTTCAATGAATCATAAAAGTATCCATCGCTATACTAGTAACTATATTTATCTTTCTGCAACAAACTTTACGCTGAATAAGAGTAACCATAATCATATTTGGGCTTTTCTATCAATGAATCTAATTAATAAGTATATTAGTATGAATATGGTTAATAATAGTTATAATAATCATAGTTATTTGCGAAATCTGATTGTCCTAAGACGTCATAATAATATGGTATATTATCATAGGTATATTGTGAGTCTTGGCTTTGCCTCTTATGTTTCTCTAAGAATTGCTACCCTCCACTTTTGTAACTTTGAATGGCAACAATCAGACATAGAAAGATTGCTAAAGTTCTTTACATTTGATAAATTACTATTTTGAAGCTGCTTATAAATGGAAGAGATAATCGTTTTAATTAGTTTTTTTTTCATTATCACAGGGTTTTTTTTTATGTTCTAAAAAGGTGATATTTATAAAATGGTATTTTATTTTTGTTATATTAAAATTGATTAAGTTTTCTAGATATACTTATAAATAAAGCTTGTTTGTATAAATAGTTTTTATAGGTTTTAAATATCTTAGTTAATTTTTATATTCAAGTTTTATATTTTTTAGTTTCTCTTTATGATCCTACTCTTTATATTAGTACTTAGTTCAAAAATAAATAGTATCATTGTACAGACTTTGTAAGTCATTATTTCATTCACTTATTTTGATAGAAGTCAATATATAGATATATTACCCACCTTTCATAGTTTAATAGTCTTATAACAATCTCTTCTTTTTAATCATCTCTTTATTGGATATCTTTATGTATATTCTTTCTTAATTGGTCATTAAGCTACTCTTACTAAGATCACATCTTTTTAACCATTTTCAATTACAAAAACTTTAAAAAGGTTTATGATCTCCATTTGTGTTAAATTTTGTGGAATTTGTTAAGAGATCTCTATTTAGCATTCTCCCATAAAGCTTTTTAGATAATATCCTGAATAATTTTTGGCAAAAATGGAAGTTAATTATATGTTACTTCATTTCCCATGAATTAAAATTGAGATTTAACTGTTCAGACTTTTTTAAAATACTTATTCCTCCTTAATAATGTTCAACAATCAAGATTCTATTCTTTCCATGAGACTTAAAATCTCACTCTAGTAAAATTTTATTTTTACTCCTTTAATTTCTTGTACTAAATTATCTACTCTTACAATGTTATAATCGTCTTTAAATCTTTTACAAAGTATACTGTTTCCTTACTTCTTAATGTTACATCAAACTTAATTTGCTCTCATATACATTTTTTATTCTTAATAGTGTAGATTCTACGTAAAATCTAGTAGATGCTTTTTATTACAGTTTAAAAAAGATTGAGTAGTTCTTAATGTTGCAATAGTCATCTATGAATTTACAGTTGTATAGCAATAATCCACATATAATGAAAAAACGCTAACAAATATTATCTTAGCTAGTTCCTAGTGATTCTAGAGTGATAACTATCCTACATAATCTTCTGTAATTTCACTCTAAAAGTATTTAAGCTTAGTAAATCGAAAAGTTAATACCTATGTTACATATTATTTGATAAACAGCTAAGAAATCATATTGATATAGTTCTAAAATATATAATTTTAACTTAATAAATATAATTTTAAACCAAAATAAATTAAAAAATCTTTATAATCAATCAAGCTTCTACAACAAACTTTAAGCTAAATAAGAGTAACCATAATCATATTCGGGCTTCAATGAATCATAAAAGTATCCATCGCTATACTAGTAACTATATTTATCTTTCTGCAACAAACTTTACGCTGAATAAGAGTAACCATAATCATATTCGGGCTTCAATGAATCATAAAAGTATCCATCACTATACTAGTAACTATGTTTATCTTTCTGCAACAAACTTTACGCTGAATAAGAGTAACCATAATCATATTCGGGCTTCAATGAATCATAAAAGTATCCATCGCTATACTAGTAACTATATTTATCTTTCTGCAACAAACTTTACGCTGAATAAGAGTAACCATAATCATATTTGGGCTTTTCTATCAATGAATCTAATTAATAAGTATATTAGTATGAATATGGTTAATAATAGTTATAATAATCATAGTTATTTGCGAAATCTGATTGTCCTAAGACGTCATAATAATATGGTATATTATCATAGGTATATTGTGAGTCTTGGCTTTGCCTCTTATGTTTCTCTAAGAATTGCTACCCTCCACTTTTGTAACTTTGAATGGCAACAATCAGACATAGAAAGATTGCTAAAGTTCTTTACATTTGATAAATTACTATTTTGAAGCTGCTTATAAATGGAAGAGATAATCGTTTTAATTAGTTTTTTTTTCATTATCACAGGGTTTTTTTTTATGTTCTAAAAAGGTGATATTTATAAAATGGTATTTTATTTTTGTTATATTAAAATTGATTAAGTTTTCTAGATATACTTATAAATAAAGCTTGTTTGTATAAATAGTTTTTATAGGTTTTAAATATCTTAGTTAATTTTTATATTCAAGTTTTATATTTTTTAGTTTCTCTTTATGATCCTACTCTTTATATTAGTACTTAGTTCAAAAATAAATAGTATCATTGTACAGACTTTGTAAGTCATTATTTCATTCACTTATTTTGATAGAAGTCAATATATAGATATATTACCCACCTTTCATAGTTTAATAGTCTTATAACAATCTCTTCTTTTTAATCATCTCTTTATTGGATATCTTTATGTATATTCTTTCTTAATTGGTCATTAAGCTACTCTTACTAAGATCACATCTTTTTAACCATTTTCAATTACAAAAACTTTAAAAAGGTTTATGATCTCCATTTGTGTTAAATTTTGTGGAATTTGTTAAGAGATCTCTATTTAGCATTCTCCCATAAAGCTTTTTAGATAATATCCTGAATAATTTTTGGCAAAAATGGAAGTTAATTATATGTTACTTCATTTCCCATGAATTAAAATTGAGATTTAACTGTTCAGACTTTTTTAAAATACTTATTCCTCCTTAATAATGTTCAACAATCAAGATTCTATTCTTTCCATGAGACTTAAAATCTCACTCTAGTAAAATTTTATTTTTACTCCTTTAATTTCTTGTACTAAATTATCTACTCTTACAATGTTATAATCGTCTTTAAATCTTTTACAAAGTATACTGTTTCCTTACTTCTTAATGTTACATCAAACTTAATTTGCTCTCATATACATTTTTTATTCTTAATAGTGTAGATTCTACGTAAAATCTAGTAGATGCTTTTTATTACAGTTTAAAAAAGATTGAGTAGTTCTTAATGTTGCAATAGTCATCTATGAATTTACAGTTGTATAGCAATAATCCACATATAATGAAAAAACGCTAACAAATATTATCTTAGCTAGTTCCTAGTGATTCTAGAGTGATAACTATCCTACATAATCTTCTGTAATTTCACTCTAAAAGTATTTAAGCTTAGTAAATCGAAAAGTTAATACCTATGTTACATATTATTTGATAAACAGCTAAGAAATCATATTGATATAGTTCTAAAATATATAATTTTAACTTAATAAATATAATTTTAAACCAAAATAAATTAAAAAATCTTTATAATCAATCAAGCTTCTACAACAAACTTTAAGCTAAATAAGAGTAACCATAATCATATTCGGGCTTCAATGAATCATAAAAGTATCCATCACTATACTAGTAACTATGTTTATCTTTCTGCAACAAACTTTACGCTGAATAAGAGTAACCATAATCATATTCGGGCTTCAATGAATCATAAAAGTATCCATCGCTATACTAGTAACTATATTTATCTTTCTGCAACAAACTTTACGCTGAATAAGAGTAACCATAATCATATTTGGGCTTTTCTATCAATGAATCTAATTAATAAGTATATTAGTATGAATATGGTTAATAATAGTTATAATAATCATAGTTATTTGCGAAATCTGATTGTCCTAAGACGTCATAATAATATGGTATATTATCATAGGTATATTGTGAGTCTTGGCTTTGCCTCTTATGTTTCTCTAAGAATTGCTACCCTCCACTTTTGTAACTTTGAATGGCAACAATCAGACATAGAAAGATTGCTAAAGTTCTTTACATTTGATAAATTACTATTTTGAAGCTGCTTATAAATGGAAGAGATAATCGTTTTAATTAGTTTTTTTTTCATTATCACAGGGTTTTTTTTTATGTTCTAAAAAGGTGATATTTATAAAATGGTATTTTATTTTTGTTATATTAAAATTGATTAAGTTTTCTAGATATACTTATAAATAAAGCTTGTTTGTATAAATAGTTTTTATAGGTTTTAAATATCTTAGTTAATTTTTATATTCAAGTTTTATATTTTTTAGTTTCTCTTTATGATCCTACTCTTTATATTAGTACTTAGTTCAAAAATAAATAGTATCATTGTACAGACTTTGTAAGTCATTATTTCATTCACTTATTTTGATAGAAGTCAATATATAGATATATTACCCACCTTTCATAGTTTAATAGTCTTATAACAATCTCTTCTTTTTAATCATCTCTTTATTGGATATCTTTATGTATATTCTTTCTTAATTGGTCATTAAGCTACTCTTACTAAGATCACATCTTTTTAACCATTTTCAATTACAAAAACTTTAAAAAGGTTTATGATCTCCATTTGTGTTAAATTTTGTGGAATTTGTTAAGAGATCTCTATTTAGCATTCTCCCATAAAGCTTTTTAGATAATATCCTGAATAATTTTTGGCAAAAATGGAAGTTAATTATATGTTACTTCATTTCCCATGAATTAAAATTGAGATTTAACTGTTCAGACTTTTTTAAAATACTTATTCCTCCTTAATAATGTTCAACAATCAAGATTCTATTCTTTCCATGAGACTTAAAATCTCACTCTAGTAAAATTTTATTTTTACTCCTTTAATTTCTTGTACTAAATTATCTACTCTTACAATGTTATAATCGTCTTTAAATCTTTTACAAAGTATACTGTTTCCTTACTTCTTAATGTTACATCAAACTTAATTTGCTCTCATATACATTTTTTATTCTTAATAGTGTAGATTCTACGTAAAATCTAGTAGATGCTTTTTATTACAGTTTAAAAAAGATTGAGTAGTTCTTAATGTTGCAATAGTCATCTATGAATTTACAGTTGTATAGCAATAATCCACATATAATGAAAAAACGCTAACAAATATTATCTTAGCTAGTTCCTAGTGATTCTAGAGTGATAACTATCCTACATAATCTTCTGTAATTTCACTCTAAAAGTATTTAAGCTTAGTAAATCGAAAAGTTAATACCTATGTTACATATTATTTGATAAACAGCTAAGAAATCATATTGATATAGTTCTAAAATATATAATTTTAACTTAATAAATATAATTTTAAACCAAAATAAATTAAAAAATCTTTATAATCAATCAAGCTTCTACAACAAACTTTAAGCTAAATAAGAGTAACCATAATCATATTCGGGCTTCAATGAATCATAAAAGTATCCATCGCTATACTAGTAACTATATTTATCTTTCTGCAACAAACTTTACGCTGAATAAGAGTAACCATAATCATATTCGGGCTTCAATGAATCATAAAAGTATCCATCACTATACTAGTAACTATGTTTATCTTTCTGCAACAAACTTTACGCTGAATAAGAGTAACCATAATCATATTCGGGCTTCAATGAATCATAAAAGTATCCATCGCTATACTAGTAACTATATTTATCTTTCTGCAACAAACTTTACGCTGAATAAGAGTAACCATAATCATATTTGGGCTTTTCTATCAATGAATCTAATTAATAAGTATATTAGTATGAATATGGTTAATAATAGTTATAATAATCATAGTTATTTGCGAAATCTGATTGTCCTAAGACGTCATAATAATATGGTATATTATCATAGGTATATTGTGAGTCTTGGCTTTGCCTCTTATGTTTCTCTAAGAATTGCTACCCTCCACTTTTGTAACTTTGAATGGCAACAATCAGACATAGAAAGATTGCTAAAGTTCTTTACATTTGATAAATTACTATTTTGAAGCTGCTTATAAATGGAAGAGATAATCGTTTTAATTAGTTTTTTTTTCATTATCACAGGGTTTTTTTTTATGTTCTAAAAAGGTGATATTTATAAAATGGTATTTTATTTTTGTTATATTAAAATTGATTAAGTTTTCTAGATATACTTATAAAGCTTGTTTGTATAAATAGTTTTTATAGGTTTTAAATATCTTAGTTAATTTTTATATTCAAGTTTTATATTTTTTAGTTTCTCTTTATGATCCTACTCTTTATATTAGTACTTAGTTCAAAAATAAATAGTATCATTGTACAGACTTTGTAAGTCATTATTTCATTCACTTATTTTGATAGAAGTCAATATATAGATATATTACCCACCTTTCATAGTTTAATAGTCTTATAACAATCTCTTCTTTTTAATCATCTCTTTATTGGATATCTTTATGTATATTCTTTCTTAATTGGTCATTAAGCTACTCTTACTAAGATCACATCTTTTTAACCATTTTCAATTACAAAAACTTTAAAAAGGTTTATGATCTCCATTTGTGTTAAATTTTGTGGAATTTGTTAAGAGATCTCTATTTAGCATTCTCCCATAAAGCTTTTTAGATAATATCCTGAATAATTTTTGGCAAAAATGGAAGTTAATTATATGTTACTTCATTTCCCATGAATTAAAATTGAGATTTAACTGTTCAGACTTTTTTAAAATACTTATTCCTCCTTAATAATGTTCAACAATCAAGATTCTATTCTTTCCATGAGACTTAAAATCTCACTCTAGTAAAATTTTATTTTTACTCCTTTAATTTCTTGTACTAAATTATCTACTCTTACAATGTTATAATCGTCTTTAAATCTTTTACAAAGTATACTGTTTCCTTACTTCTTAATGTTACATCAAACTTAATTTGCTCTCATATACATTTTTTATTCTTAATAGTGTAGATTCTACGTAAAATCTAGTAGATGCTTTTTATTACAGTTTAAAAAAGATTGAGTAGTTCTTAATGTTGCAATAGTCATCTATGAATTTACAGTTGTATAGCAATAATCCACATATAATGAAAAAACGCTAACAAATATTATCTTAGCTAGTTCCTAGTGATTCTAGAGTGATAACTATCCTACATAATCTTCTGTAATTTCACTCTAAAAGTATTTAAGCTTAGTAAATCGAAAAGTTAATACCTATGTTACATATTATTTGATAAACAGCTAAGAAATCATATTGATATAGTTCTAAAATATATAATTTTAACTTAATAAATATAATTTTAAACCAAAATAAATTAAAAAATCTTTATAATCAATCAAGCTTCTACAACAAACTTTAAGCTAAATAAGAGTAACCATAATCATATTCGGGCTTCAATGAATCATAAAAGTATCCATCGCTATACTAGTAACTATATTTATCTTTCTGCAACAAACTTTACGCTGAATAAGAGTAACCATAATCATATTCGGGCTTCAATGAATCATAAAAGTATCCATCACTATACTAGTAACTATGTTTATCTTTCTGCAACAAACTTTACGCTGAATAAGAGTAACCATAATCATATTCGGGCTTCAATGAATCATAAAAGTATCCATCGCTATACTAGTAACTATATTTATCTTTCTGCAACAAACTTTACGCTGAATAAGAGTAACCATAATCATATTTGGGCTTTTCTATCAATGAATCTAATTAATAAGTATATTAGTATGAATATGGTTAATAATAGTTATAATAATCATAGTTATTTGCGAAATCTGATTGTCCTAAGACGTCATAATAATATGGTATATTATCATAGGTATATTGTGAGTCTTGGCTTTGCCTCTTATGTTTCTCTAAGAATTGCTACCCTCCACTTTTGTAACTTTGAATGGCAACAATCAGACATAGAAAGATTGCTAAAGTTCTTTACATTTGATAAATTACTATTTTGAAGCTGCTTATAAATGGAAGAGATAATCGTTTTAATTAGTTTTTTTTTCATTATCACAGGGTTTTTTTTTATGTTCTAAAAAGGTGATATTTATAAAATGGTATTTTATTTTTGTTATATTAAAATTGATTAAGTTTTCTAGATATACTTATAAATAAAGCTTGTTTGTATAAATAGTTTTTATAGGTTTTAAATATCTTAGTTAATTTTTATATTCAAGTTTTATATTTTTTAGTTTCTCTTTATGATCCTACTCTTTATATTAGTACTTAGTTCAAAAATAAATAGTATCATTGTACAGACTTTGTAAGTCATTATTTCATTCACTTATTTTGATAGAAGTCAATATATAGATATATTACCCACCTTTCATAGTTTAATAGTCTTATAACAATCTCTTCTTTTTAATCATCTCTTTATTGGATATCTTTATGTATATTCTTTCTTAATTGGTCATTAAGCTACTCTTACTAAGATCACATCTTTTTAACCATTTTCAATTACAAAAACTTTAAAAAGGTTTATGATCTCCATTTGTGTTAAATTTTGTGGAATTTGTTAAGAGATCTCTATTTAGCATTCTCCCATAAAGCTTTTTAGATAATATCCTGAATAATTTTTGGCAAAAATGGAAGTTAATTATATGTTACTTCATTTCCCATGAATTAAAATTGAGATTTAACTGTTCAGACTTTTTTAAAATACTTATTCCTCCTTAATAATGTTCAACAATCAAGATTCTATTCTTTCCATGAGATTTAAAATCTTTTTTTTCGCTCTATTGAATTAAATTTTAATCGGAAAGAGATAAACTTATCTACACCTTATAAATAATTAAAATAAGAATTATATTCTAGCAAAGACTTATTAAAATACGTCATCATTCAAAAATAATTGCTTTTGAGCAAGAATATTTATATTTTTTCATATTATTTTTAATAATATAAATTACTTTTAATTTTTTAGTTTTTCTTTCTTTTTTTTTCATTCTTTATACTTAATCAGCTCATATAAGCTGAAAAGTAAAAAGAATCATTTTTTATTTATTTGATATTTTTAAAATCTGCATTTTATGTGTTATTTTATTAAAACATTAAACTCTTGCTTTATGTTTCATATATATTATATATAATGTTTATAAAAGGCGAATTAAAAATACTGCTCGTATTAGAATATTCTTTCATGATTTCGGATATGTAATATTCAAATAAATTACCTACACTGCTATATCCATCAATATAGAATACATAATTTTCTTTATTATAATTCTTGATAATATTTTTTAAGATTTATAAAATCTAAATTAGGATTATTTCAGAAACATTTATAAATTTTACTGATTTTATTATTTTATCTTTATTATCCTTTTTTCAACTATTTTTTAGCTTTCTGTGCTTTTTGATGATTCTTTTGGACAATATTTACAAAATTTTATTTCATTTTATAACAAAAAAAATAAGAAAAATGCTGAAGATACGTTAAATAATCATTTACTATTATATACTCTCCTATTAAGCATTCTAAATATTGGAAAATAAAAATATGTGAATTTAAATTTTTGACTATTATTTGAATTTTCTTTTATTTCTTTCTGAATACTGCTAAAAATGTCTGCTTTGTTCTGAAAATTCTTATTGTAATGAGAGAGCTATTTATTTATCTTTAACCTCTTTATTTACTTCTTTATCTATTTATGAAATGATAATAACTCTTCACTTTTTAATGAAGTTATCATGGTTAAAAATACTCTGATATAAAAATTTATTCTAACAAAGAGAATCTAGAAACATATATCAAAACTAGAATCAAAATAATTGCAAATGACAATATTATAACTGGAATCAGTTTCATTGAGGGATACATAAAATTTATTTTATATTAATTTTTTTAATATCCAAACGCATTTTCTGTACAGCCTCAACCATTATAGATATTAATATCTAACCTGCATTCTTTCTCAGTCCATCCTAAATTAATTCTAATTGAAATAAAGATAAACATAAATTTTCTTCCTTTTTTATTTTACAACCCCTTCAATCATAGTCATAGGTAGTTAAATTAAATTTAATATTACAAATGCCATTACCTTAAGCTTTAAAATAGCGACCATAAACGCATTAATTTATTTTTTACATTTAATAATGATTTCATCAAATTTATATTTAGTTATATTTCCCAAATCATCATATTAATCATTTTCAACTTATAATTTTTAAGCAAAACGAAGTTTTAATTTATTTTGCTTAGTATTAAATCTCCTTAATCAAAAAGTAAAGTTCGACATTTTAAACTTCTTAGTTAGCTTAGTTGTGTTATTATTAATTTAGTAATATTAATATATTATCTTAAACCTCTATGAGAAAAAATATTATCTTTTTCTTTACTTTCATTACTTTCTTAATCTTAATCTTAATTTTCTTCCTCCATAGCTTTTTCTTTCTCTTAATTCCATAAATATTCCTATAATTGAAGCTAACTCGTAATTCTCATTCTTCATAACTTTAGAATTTATTGAAATTAATCTAAATTGATAAATTTATCTTCGAGGACCTGAAAAGTTTTAGTTGATTACTGCTTAAAAATAACTCCATCACGTAGCTTTAAATAATAAAATGAATAGGATTCTATAAACAGATCGTTAAAATACCTAACTAAATCTAGGCATCAGGATTTTCTATTATCTCGTATTTGCTTAATCTAAAAACTTCATATTTGCTTTATTTGCTATTTATCTTTTTATGATGATATTTCTGGATTTTACACTTGATTAGTAGGAATCAATCAGATATCTTCTCATTTTATAAATCTCAAATATCTTTAGTTTCAACTATGATTTCTTAAGTTGTAATATACAAATAACCTACATCGTAAAGCTACTTTATTTATTATTATTTTCTATTGACTTAATATTATTTCAACCTTTTAATCTTCTAAAATCTAAAAATTTCTATCTTCTTATTGATAATAAATCTTATAACCTTTATTCATCTTATTTCACATTTTTTGCTATTAAATCCTATATTTTCAGCTTTTTGCAGTTATTAAATTAATATCAATAAGCTTAACCAAGTATTAAATCCTGATATGTCAGAAGTAAGGTAATTTGACTTTCCTTTAATATAGTATATCTGGTTATTAAAAAAATTAAAGTGGAATATCAAATATAGTTCCTACTCTTTATTTAAGTAGAATTTACTAAATTACTATTAAAATGTAGTAAAATTAGTTGTATTAAGACTTTTAACTTCTTTCATGTCACAAAGTTAATTAGGCTCCTTATTTACCTAAGATAAGAAGATATCTTTAAGTGACTCTATAAAAATGAAGTTTATTTTATTTTAAATTTTATACTTTCAGAGTTAAATTAGCCTTCTTTCAATTGCTCGCATCTAATGGAAATTGAAAACTGTATACTTATAATAAAATTTATGCTAAAAAGCTTTTTTAGTTTAAAGCTGAAATATATTTTCCTTCTTGAGATTTTTAAGTTTATCAATTTACATTTTAAACTTTCATTTCTTACTATGAATCAAATACTGAGATGGCTCCTCTATATCCATCATAGAATTAAATTGAATGCTTTATTAAATACATTCCAAAAATGGTGGAATTTCGAGAGAAGATAATAGGGTTATTCTCTAATTAAATAAGACTTTGATAAGAAATGATTCTTAAAAGGAAGTACTCTAAATACGATTATGCATTATAAATATTAGTTAATAAATTGAATACTCACACCTATAGAAATTAAAGTTTAACTTAACTTTAATCCAGTTTATTAGAGATTAACTAAATAAATATGATAAATCACAACTAATTATATAAAAGATACAGCTTGGTATAGAGCAATATTAGTAAAAGATATTATTAAAATTGTTAATGCATAATATGTAAAACAGTAAATTAATTTTAGTTAATCTATTAGATGCTTAGATTATTTTATCTTTATTAATTAATAGAACAAAAGATACCTCTTTCTAGTTTGTTAATCTTAAGGTGATTTAATAGTCTACTAAAATAACTAAATTTAAATTAACCTTTATAAATAACTTTAATTTATTTAGGACTTTATAAGTAATTCAGAGAATTACTTGTATAAAGCACCTACAAAAAAGATTATTATATAATAGCCTAAATCTTTAATTAGCTATGAAGATATATATAGTTCTTTTGTAGTATAGTTATAATTATTATTAATTACCTTAATCTGAAATAATATTTTGACTAATGATGAAATATATAAATAAAAGTTGGATTTAATCAATGTTACTTAGAATTTGGTACTTTCATGGACATTGTACATACTAGCAAACCCAATCATATTTAGGAAAGGAAGCTTTCCAACATTAAGGCAATTCTTGTAACTTATGGTAAAAGAAACTCATGTACATATTTATTTTTATATCTTCTATGTTGCTAATGTTTTTTTCTTTTCTTATAAAAGAGCATACTTAGTTGAGAAAACTACAGTATCATCTATCTCCAAACGTTAACGAACATCTTTTCTTTCCTCCAAATCCACATTCACATCTTCCAAATTCTTCTTTTGGAATTTATTCGTTTTTTCCATAAGAAGTGATGGTAATATCAAGAGAATTACTTAAACTAGACATTTTCTAAAATAGCCTAACTAATCCAATTGTCTTGGTGTTTAGATTTTAAGGAATTACATAAGGACATTCATCAACAGTTTCACATTCTTAAGCCAGATTTTTGCTATAAGGAATAAAGTCTTTTGAGTTGCAAAAGTCAATACTCTCAGCACAGAAAGAAAGCTCCAGAGGGTTATTGGTATGATTTTTAAATTGACTCAAAATAAGATATTAAAACTAATCTAGGATCTAATAAGAATTCTCCATGTTCTCTCTTTAGAGACATTATCCTTCATATAAGTAAAACTACTACTTTATAGACTTATTCCAGTTTTAAATACGATTTTTGAGCTTCTCAAGTGTTAGGTTTTTCTTATTCACATTAAAGAAAAAGCTTTCGTCCAATAAAATTTCCTTAAATGATTTAGTTAAAAAATTAATTTGCATTAAATCACAACTTAGACCTTCCTCACAAGCATGGAGTTATGCCTATTTGCTTCCTATTCCTTTTCTAGTAGCACATTAGTTTTAAAGCAAAGTGCTATTACAAGCAAATACAGGGCATTGGGAGTCAACTTGGTCTATAAAATTGTAGATTTCAGGATTTTGTTCCTTAAGCCTTAATAGTTTGCTACTTATCTGCCTTTAATTACTTTAGCCATCAACTTTCTAATTATCTTGTTATCTGGATAAATTGAAAGCAAAGCTCAGCAAAATTAAGCAAGTGAAGTGTGTATTGAAATAAGAACAAACCATAATAATTGATTATTTTAAGCTTCATATCTTATGTATTAGATACTTAGTTAAATTTAGGCAATTAATGTCTCTATTTACCTAAATTAATCCTTTTCTATCTTATTTAAGTTAATATTTATAGACGCTTATAATTATACTCTAGAGGTAAATATTGTATTGGTAGGATATAATTATATAGGGTATTCTATATAATTTAGGATATATAGAAAGTTAATCTTAATAGTTGTAAAGTAGAGCATTATATCAAATTGTGCTAGTAGATGTAGAAATTTGAATTAAAGCATTCTTTTGGGATTTTAAGCAAGAAGATAATCTATGAAGCTTATCCCTTTGAGATTGATATTTGATTTATAATATTTTGGCTAAGATAAGTTAGAGAGATACAGAAGATAAAGTAAAGGTGCATATTTAATATAATTAAGGATATAAATATTTAGAAGAGTCTCTTTATCATATTTATTAGTTTATTTTTAATATTAAATGGGGGGAGTTTGCTGCAAAGAAACCTAAATAAGAGATTTCATATTCATAATTGAATCAGGAAACTAGAGACTGCATATATTTTTTACTGATAATGAACAATTAAAAAGCATTAAATTAACTTTTCCTATATATAACTAAAATTCTATAAGCTGAAGAATGAAAATAATTTAGGCAGGAGGCAATAGTTATAATGGAGTAAGCAATAAAGTTTGATCTATTGATATGCTTGGATAAAAAAAAGAAATAGGATAAATGAGGAATTAAAAGTATAATTGTGAAGTGATTATCGTTTAGGAGCAATTTCTTTATGTAATTGGAGGTGTAAACAGAGAAAAAGAAATGCTTACACAAGTTGAAATGATTGATCTCATGTCAGGAAATGGAGAATTTTCGAAAATATAAAATATGAATTAACCAAGAGCCTTATCATCAGGAATAGCAAATGAAGACCACATTTTCGTATTCGGAGGATGAGATCAAAAGAATAAAAAAAGCTTAAATTCTATAGAAAAATTCAAATTTAAGGATTAGACATGAACTGAATTGGCCTTTTTAAATGAATTTCCTATTGATCTTGCATTTAATGCCGTCACAATTAATCCTTGCTTAGTATTTGGAGGTTATAGCTGGAATAAAATTGGAAATATTGGAGTAAAAGTCGAAATATCAGAAGAAGATGTAACTGTCAGCAAAACATTCTAGTTACCTGAAAATGTGATGTGTATGTCAAAAACAAAAAAGTTAGGTAACTTTGTGTATGGATGGTTCATAAACGAAAAATTATTACCAAAAGTAGTAAAAGTAAACGTGATTAGTCTAGTCTGTGAACTTTGTTACGTAATACCTGAACACGTAAGAACTAAAAGTGGTCCTAAAAAAAAGTGAAATTTTTTATTTTTATTAATTTAAAAATGTTAGAATATTGTTCTAATTGTAATTGACTACTTAAAGCATGAGAGGTATGTGCTAAGTTCAACACTGAAGACATTCCATAATTTTTATTCTAGCTGTTAATGATTTTGTTAAATTCTTGAATCTTCCCTTACCTTATTTATTGTATTCTGCGATTTGTCAAAACTCGTGATGAGTATTTTATGCATGTTATGATAATATGGTTTATTTAAAAACTTGGATGTCGATATATTTAGAATCGCCTTGGTTTTCCTAGACCTGAAGATAGTTGCTCTTAAAGTTTTTCTAGACCAAGCTGTGAATCAATATTTGTCAGTAGTTTATTTATATTTTTAATTTTATGGTGTTGAAGAAGAAAAACTCTTAATCTATCTAAAATACTTTTGAGCATTTCAATGATCTGTTTCCATGGATATTCTAGAATCTATCTTAAATATCATTACTTAGAAGACATTTTATGAAGTTTTTTACTCTCTTTCATTTTTATAAGTGTGTATTTTATAATGTACTGGAGAACAAAAGAGTATCAAACCAAAAACAAGATGAATAACTTAAGAAACAGATAAAGCAGTTAACAAAAAGCTGAAAAACTTATTAAGAAAATAGAAAGGAAAATAGATTGAGAGGATATATCAAAGACTAAGCTTTATAAATATTTAAATTAATATTTTTAACTTTTAATACTAATTTCTTATATTATCCAATAGATACCTCAAAAGTTAATAAATTAAATATGAATTAAAAGCAAACTCTTATATTTTTAATAAGAATATATATTGTCAAATTTAAAAATAGGAATGAGGTAGACCAAAGAAAATAAAACTTTAAAATGATTTTCTCATAAATAAATATAATAAAAGATTATCAGCAAACAAAAGAAGTTATACATTAAAGCGAAAAATATAATTAATAAACAAAAAATGAAAATTATTGTGAAAAGTTATAAATTATCTTGATATAAACTAATGAAGGAAACAAAAACTGACCAGAATAATTTTAGAAAACGGATATTAATCCTAAACATAAAAATAAACAATTAAACTTCGTTACCTATATAAAAAAATTATAATAAAGACTAATAAAGAAAATGGGAGGATGTTGCGGTACAAAGAACATAAAGTAAAGCAATATAGACACTAAATATAAAAATGATTTAAATAAGGAACCTATCTAAGACATAATAAGTATTTAAGCAGAAGTAAATAAAGATATCTAAAATAAAAATACAGTATAAAAACCAAAAGACCAATCAAAAGATGCAAAACAATAAGAATAAAATGACAAAGACAAAAGTAAAAATAAAGTGAATGAAGAATAAACATATTAAAAAACAATAGAAAATCAAAAATCAAAAATAAACGAAGATTAAACAGAATAAAAACAAATAGATTAAAAAAAGTAATAAATTTAATAAAACATTACAAATAAAGATTCTGAAAAAAATATAGAATAAAAAAATAATATAAATATAGATCCCAGCCAACCATCAATAATTTAAAAAAAAGAACCAAACAATACAAATTAATCTCTAAAAAATAAGTTAAAAAAAGAATTGCATGAAGAGAAAAATACATAAACTAATAAAACTATAAATGAACAATAAAAACAAGCTCAGAAAGAATAAATTTAATAAGAATAGATAAACTAAAATTAGCCTTAAGATGAAGAGATTTACGAGGATAAATTCTATCTTAAACGTTTTCTACCTAAAAACCGTAAACCTACGTAACATGCTCAAGACATTTTAAATGTTGAAGAAGTTTTCAAAGCAAGTGGAATCCGTGATACTGTTCCTTCAAATGTTAACTAGAAAGATAAAGAAATATTTTGAGCTCAAAATATCATAAGAGTTTATCCTTAATTTGGTGTTGAACTAATGTAAGATTTATTGACTTTCTATTAAGGAACAAAAATAAAATATGAAAATTTAAATGTGATGACAAAAGAAGGACCTAATGCTTGCACAGAAGCAATAGAAGTTTGTAAAAATTAATAGTCAGTCAAACCTTTAATTTGAAGCAATGAAATTTACTAAGCTTGCATAGATCATACTAGAGATTCTATCGAACATAACTTTACAGGCCATGACGGTTCCGACGGATCCAAACCTAAATCGAGAATGGAGAGATATTCAGATAGTCCTTTTTTAACAGGAGAAAATTGTAACTATGGAAATAGTTCTCCATTTGGAGTAATAACTGGCTTGATAGTAGATGATGGAGTTCCAAGTAGAGGACATAGGGACAATATCTTTCTTGAAGGATGGAGAATGGGAGCTTTGAGTTATTAGGAAGGTCATCCGACCTATAACGGATGTTGTGTACTAGATTATACATCTTTTAGTTAGCCGAAAGGTCAAAGAGATATAAAAAATGAAGTACAATAAGCGATGGATGCAAAAGTATAAGCGAGAATTGATGAATGTGTTGAGAAGTATGAAGGAGGAAAATGGAATAAAAACTATTCATTTGGTTCTCCAGCGATTATAAAAGTAACATTTGAAGGTAAAGGAGGAAAAAAAGAGTAATTTGAAGATTAGCTCGATATGGACGAGTTCCTTTATCCAAATGTTTAGCTTTTTGATTAGAAAAACGTTTATATTCAGAATCAAAAAGTCTTTCAAGATTTTTAGATTTGGTAGTTGAAAGTAAAATAATAAGAGTAAATAAGACTTGAACAATAAGAACAAGCTCAGAAAGAATAAATTTAATGAGAATAGATAAACTAAAATTAGCCTTAAGATGAAGAGATTTACGAGGATAAATTCTATCTTAAACGTTTTCTACCTAAAAACCGTAAACCTACGTAACATGCTCAAGACATTTTAAATGTTGAAGAAGTTTTCAAAGCAAGTGGAATCCGTGATACTGTTCCTTCAAATGTTAACTAGAAAGATAAAGAAATATTTTGAGCTCAAAATATCATAAGAGTTTATCCTTAATTTGGTGTTGAACTAATGTAAGATTTATTGACTTTCTATTAAGGAACAAAAATAAAATATGAAAATTTAAATGTGATGACAAAAGAAGGACCTAATGCTTGCACAGAAGCAATAGAAGTTTGTAAAAATTAATAGTCAGTCAAACCTTTAATTTGAAGCAATGAAATTTACTAAGCTTGCATAGATCATACTAGAGATTCTATCGAACATAACTTTACAGGCCATGACGGTTCCGACGGATCCAAACCTAAATCGAGAATGGAGAGATATTCAGATAGTCCTTTTTTAACAGGAGAAAATTGTAACTATGGAAATAGTTCTCCATTTGGAGTAATAACTGGCTTGATAGTAGATGATGGAGTTCCAAGTAGAGGACATAGGGACAATATCTTTCTTGAAGGATGGAGAATGGGAGCTTTGAGTTATTAGGAAGGTCATCCGACCTATAACGGATGTTGTGTACTAGATTATACATCTTTTAGTTAGCCGAAAGGTCAAAGAGATATAAAAAATGAAGTACAATAAGCGATGGATGCAAAAGTATAAGCGAGAATTGATGAATGTGTTTAGAAGTATGGAGGAGGAAAATGGAATAAAAACTATTCATTTGGTTCTCCAGCGATTATAAAAGTAACATTTGAAGGTAAAGGAGGAAAAAAAGAGTAATTTGAAGATTAGCTCGATATGGACGAGTTCCTTTATCCAAATGTTTAGCTTTTTGAAAAACAATATTGATTTATTTCAATTTATAATCTATTTAGATTTTTTGAATTTCTTTCTTTTTACATTTTTTGATTGTTTTATTTTTGCTTTTTAAATTTTGTTTTTAATGGTTTAAATATCATTTTCTAACTTCAAACTTCCAAATTCTAAATTCGAAACATCTAAATCTCTTTTTTCTTCTTCAACTACACCTTTACAAAAATGCATAAAAAATGTAATTTTTCAAATGAGAGTAGTAAAAGAGAAAAACCTTTTTTAACGAGAGCTACTGATTGTATTATCGATTAAAGATTATTTTTGGATTAACATTTTTATGATTAGGGCTTATTATTTTCTAGATCTAAGATTAAAAATAGGATAAGTTAGCTCAGGCTTCCCAAAACATGAAACTAAAAGTAGTTAAATTTCTTTGATTAATAATAGATAGAAAATCATATTCTTTCTATCTTTAGTTCATCAAATCATAAAATTCATTTGGATTGAAAAGTAAAGCCACATTATTACTCAGAAAACTCAAGTCCTTTTACAGAAATTATGGAGGAGCATTACTCTCATTAAAAATAAAAAACTTAAGATCTAGCTCATCTACCTTATAAGTAATAATTTTAATACTCCTTTTTACCTAGAATATAAATAAAATTTAAATAAGAAACTAGAAAAAATTAAAAAAATGAAATATTTTCAAACTTTAGAATAATTAAGTATAAACTATACTAAAATAACCACATTTTTAAACTTAAATTTACTTTTAAGAAAATCAAAATGCTTAAAAATAGGAAACAACTGTCAATTATTTGATGAAATAATCTATTTAGAAAAAAAGCAAACTTTTAGAACTTGATTTACATTCTTCTGCTCTCATTTCTCCTAGATACGTATAAAATTAAAAGAAGAAAAAATCTAGAAAGAGGTTATATTTTAGCCTATTATTATTTCTGGAAAGGCTTCTCATTAACGATACTTATCAAATCCAGATAAATTTAAGCAAGAATTACTTAATCTTAGAATTATAAAGCAGATAATTAGTTGAAAATAAGTGAGAACAAAAAAATTTTAAATTAACTTACTTCTTTCCTTAAATATTAACATAGAGAAAATTTGAAGAATTAGTATATTTAAACAAATATAGCTAAAAAATAAAATAAATAAAATATCTAAAGTGTTAATGGTATTGCAAGAGGAATATACAATTAAGTAGAAAAAAATTAAAAAATCAAGCAAAAAGAAAAACAAATAAATAATTAATAATAAGTTAGAGCAGAAGAAAGATCAAAAATGAAACACTTAATATAGTTAGATTAAAAAGGAAATATAAAGAACGATTCGAGTGATTATGATGTTGAGATTCAATAAGAAGATATAAGTTTCGGACCCTGGAAAATAAATAACTTAAGTGATTCCTTTATCGATAATATCGAAATTAATAAGTGTAATAATTTGCTTAATTAATAATATTAAATTTAAAATAATTTATATCATGAAGTTTGATCTACTACCTATTTTATTTGGTTTAAGATTTCCATTAATTGTTAAAATTTAGGCTTAATATAATCACTATCTATTTCTTTCTTCTAGTTATTTTACGTCTGAGTAACTGTTTTTACTAAGCAATTGTTTTATAACTATTAATTTTTGTCATTTAAGTTTCCTAATTTCTCTGGAAAGTGATCAAAATCAATATCTATAATTTTAGACTCGTTATTGAAAAATTTCTTTTAATCGAAAATTTGAGAAAACAATTTCTTTTTGTTCAACATTGCTTCTTCTATATATTTCCCCTAGTTATACATTTCACATATTTATTGTTTCTTTTGCTAAGTTCATACTATTTTATCAGGAAATTTGAATTTCGTTTTTTAATTTCTAGTGGTATGAGGTGCTGTTTTTAAAGATCTACCTTTGAAAAAACTCTATGGTATTTACTTTTCTTCATAAGCATTAAGTTTTAAAGGTTATTTAGGAATTTTTTATTCAGTCTTTATTTCTGTCTTTTTAAATTTTTTAGCCCTAGACTCTGTAATCATTACAAAATTTGGTTGTTCTTTTTTTCTTTCTTGAAAAGTGTCAATTTGTGATATAAAGTCTTATGCTTTTCTTTCTTATGGAGTACATGGAAATGGAGTTAAACTTTTTATTTGATATGTCTAATTAAGAGGTTAATATGTGTTTTCATTATCCATAATCCTAAGTTTTATTCTATGTGTTTTATATTTATTCGTAAATTATGCTTTATTTTGATTATTTTACTTTTAAATTTCTAAAATCACTGGTTATATTTACTATAAATCACAACCATTTTTAATTTTTTTATTATCATAAGTCTTACTTTCATTTTGCATCATTCTTGTTTAGTCTTCCGATTCTAACTAAGAGTTTATATGGCTTGCTCTTCCCGATAAAAATGAAGTTTGCTTAGATTAACTTTTTGGTTATTGCTCATTGGCTCCTATTGCTATCAAAGCTTTTCTCCTTTAGCTAATGTCTTTATCTGTAGACTCTTCAGTAAAAGATATAGTTTGATTTTGAGATTTTTCCTTATTTGCTTTCTGTAACTTTATCATTTCATTAGCTCTAATAAGCATATGAGTATGATATTTACTTTATAAAGCAGATTTTAAATTTTGCTTCTATCTTTGTTCAGATTTTCACCTTTTTACCTTTACTTAGTAATCTTCTTTCTGCTTTTCTATAGATTACCTATGCTTTCTCTATATTTTATCTTCTATAACAGTTTAGGTATAATGAAGATAGCAATTATAGCACACTGTATGCTATTTTTTTAGTCACTCTTCTTACCCCTTCAGTTAAATGTACTTATTGTAGTCAATAAGTTCATCCTGCTACATATAAATTCTTCGTATGAGTGAAGGTATCTTATCATTATCTCTTTCTTCAAATAGTTTTTAACTTGAGTCAAATATGAAAAAAGTATTTGAGTGCTAAATTTTATTTGAAGATCCAGTTGAATTTTAATTGCTTAGCTTTTGATATATCTATGTCATTGCGCTTCTCTTTTTTCTCATTTATTTAGTGAAAAGCTATTCCTTAAGCTTCAAAGCATCTTCTCCTTCTGTTTGAAACTCTTCTAGAGTTACAGAAGGTTCTCCATAATTCTGTTGGTATGTTTAGATGATATGCTTGTATCATATTGGAAACATATTTTAAGGGTAAAAGAAATCTAGGCATCCCATACATGGAATCTTAATGTTTGCCATTATCATTGGATTTTTAGCTGAATCCTTTGGTGTTGTAAACTTTAGCTAATTGTCTTTCTTACTAGCCATTAAGATCGCTTTGCTTAAAAAGGCTTTTTTTCTAATATTAGTACATTAAACGTTATGAATCTTTAACCCACTACAAAATAATAGTCACACTCTATCAAATTCATCTATTTTAAAGATTAAATTCATTTGAGTTATTTTTATACTTCCACTAGTAACTTTGAATATATGATCTGATATTATTTGGCAAGTTTACTATATATCAGACTAAAGTAAAGGACTAACTACTCTTTCTACAACGCTAAATTATTCAGGACCTTCTAATAGAACTATTCGATCATAAAAGTCAACGTTTTGATCATAAATTTTGTAAATGTTAGTTCTCTTCTCAAGGATACAGAATTCAGTAGTTCAATTAACATCAATTATGGAATTTTTGTCTCCCTTAGGCTCTATTCATTGCTAAAGAACACCTGACATTGATTTATTTGAGTTATAGATCCAGTCAGTAAAAGAAAACTCGTCAAAATGTTAGACAACAACTTCCTAATCGTTTGGAAATGAGTAATAAGTAGCCAGTACCTAAGAATGCTTAGATCTATTACTTTTCTATATCATTTGGCTATAAAACTATTGAAACTACTGCTATATTATCTTATGCTCTATTTTCGCTCTATGCTTTCTTAGAAAATGCCCTTCCTAACTTGTATAATACCAGAAATAAGGCCTAGACCATCTATAAATAATAGTATCAGGAATACACAAAAAAGGACAAGAAGTGTTAAGAGGAATGGATTTAGGTTTATCAGTTTGCTTTCATAAATGAAATAATAATCATTCAGTATACCCAGTGGATTACATTTTATTTTAATACTGTTCAATTAATAACCTACAATCACTTTAAACAAACCTTCTACTTTTATTATAATCATTTTGCTATTTATTCTTATTCAGAACTCCTTTAGTCATAATTAGATATTCAGAAAAAATATCTTTATTGAAGGAAAGAGAGAAAGAAAAGAGTAATTAAATAGAGTTTAAAATTGAAAAATAACTAAAAGGTACAAGAAATGTAAATGAGTAAGAATAGTTACTTTACTAAGACATGCTAGCTTAAGAATACATAAATCATATATATTAATATTAAAATAGAATTGCTGTTTAATAACTAATTAATAGCTAGTAATCCTTATTTAGCTAATCAAAAATATATTGAACATTTATTTCCTTAAATATCTTAAATACATTTTTTTAATTAAAAATAGATTTATTTAATAATGTAAAAGGACTAATTAATAAACATAAAAGAAAAGCTTTAAACATAACAAAAATAAAAATAGAAATAAATTAGAACTTAGAACAAAATAAATTTAGATATAACTCAATAATTAATCTAATCTATAACCTATAAAATGTTAAGCTTCTTTAAATGCAAGCTAAATATGTAAATTTCATTTAGATAAATCTAAAAAAGTTAAGCAAATAATCAAACATAAAGAATATAACAGATAACTACAATTTTAAATTTATTTTAAATTATTTAATATTTTTTTGTTTGCAGGGGATTCTAGCAACAACTGTTAAATTTAAAAAATAAATAAATTTAATTTTGCAAAAATCATCAATAACATCAGACGAAAGTTTTTAAAGTTATCTTAAATTAGATTTTAAAGATATATTTAATTATAAATTAAGTATTTCAATCTTAATTATAAAAGATGGTTAAAATAAAAGTAGTAGCTATACCAAACATCTATTTAATTTAGAATTTTAAAGGATTTATTTAAGCGCTTAAATAAATACATCAAAGACATAAGATATAGTAGTTTTTGTAGTAATATAAATAATAAATTTTAATTTATGCTTTTTTATCTGAAAAATTAGAATGATATAATTGCATTCAAAATAACTACCAAGCGAATAATTAAGTTTGTGCTTAAATATTTAATATAAAGAGAAAAAGCAAGCAACTTCAATGTATGAAGTTGTAAATATATTTTAATTGAGCCTATCCATGAAGAATAATAAACTTATTCAAATTTTGTTTCTAATATACTTTTATTAAAACCTTTCCAAAAATGTAAAATTAAATTTGTATAATAATTTATAAACAAAACTAATCTATCAAAACTTAATAGCTTTTATTAATCTCATTATAAGTTATAGCCTTTATTATTTTGGTTTTATCATATTATTAATCTAATGAAATACTTATATTTTAGGTCTACAAATTAAAAAATTATTTATAGGAACTATTTATAATATAGCAATTGCTTCTAGATTATTAAAGAGATAATAATTTAATCTTTTTTTAAATTGTTGCAAGTGAATTTAATTTAGAAATTACTCATTAAAGAAGGAAAAAATTTATTTTATTAAAGGATAAAACTTAATTAGTTTTAACCATTTAAGTAGCTTAAATTGGTCTATTATTATAATCTTCTAAATTAAGATACTAAGTAAGTTTTATCTTTCTGAAATAGGTAGGGAATGATATCTTAAGAAGTGCTTCAAGTAATTTTTGTAAAAGACTAAGATATATGAATGAAGCTTATCTAAAAGATGAAATGATTATATAGATTAATTGCAAGATATCTAGTTTTAATATAATAAAAAGGCGTAATGCTATATTAATTTACATTTAAATTATCCAGTTTAATAATTAACTTACTTTTATTCCTTTACTTTTAAGTTTTAGATATTATATAATTATTGCTTTGAAATATAAAAATTATGCAATTCAAAAGAAATAAAATAAAATAATATAAAATAGATAGTTGAGCTATCTTTTTAAATAACTATCTTATGATACATTCGTTTCTCTTTAAGAAACCATATTCTCAAAATTTTAGCATTATGCCGCAGTTATTTGATAATAAGGCTATATAATTAAACTACTAATTTACCTTATTATTGACTCTTTTATATAATTCAGTATCAACTTTAGTTTATTTTCTTTCTATTATTCTTACATATAGGCATCCTGTATTTTATAAATATGAATATCTCATAATGCTTATCATTAGCTTTAGTTAATTTGAAAATACCCTAATTAGTGAAATACAGATAAAATAGACTTGAGTAAATAAAATAAATAAGCTTATTAAAACAAAATGAAATCTAAAATACTAAAGATCATAACGCTCTTAATAGCAGCTACTATATTTGTCAAATTTTATTTTATAAACAATGACTAACAAAAGGAAACTCCTAAGACTTAGATACTCCCAACTTTTACTGTCAAATTAGAATAAAATAAAAATATTTACTTAGCTACTCCTAATCGAACTGTAGACTTCCCTGAACTTACTATATCGTTATGAGTGTATATGCAAAAAATGTCAGACAATCAATATGCTACAATTTACTCCAATAGAATGTTTGGTGTAGGAAATAATTCTGATTACTGGGGTTATGCCCTTATTGTGTAATTTACTAAAAATTAATAAGTTAGAGATTCAAGGTGAATGTAAGATCGAAAAGAAGGAACTCTTATATTTTAATGAGGAAATTTGGAAACTGGGTTTGAATATGATACTGGAATTCCGTTGCCTTGAGATACCTGAACACATATAACAACAGTTTTTACTAATTACTAGTCAAAACTACAGCAAAGATTCCTACTATATATAAATGGAAATCTATCTTCTAGTTTATTTGAAAACTACCAAAGGATGCCCTAAACATCTAGATTTTTAAGACTAGGAGTATCACTTGTCAGCAAAGGTAGCATTGAATAAAACCACGAAGAAATCCTAAGTCATTAATTTAGAGGTGAACTAGCCAACTTATAGATTTGAAGGAGCTTACTTTCTGAAAAAGATGTAATGAACTGGCATCTTGGACTTGAGTTAGATTAGCATTACATAGAATATGCTTCTTTTCAATTTAAAAAGACTCGCGTAACTAAATATCTTCCTCTTTATTTCTTGGGTTTCAGTGATAGTTTTCTCGAGTCTAAAGAATGGGAAGTATATTATGGAAGCAAGAAAGGAACTCCTCGAACTGAAACTATATTTGGTGTAGTAAACAATTATCATAAGCAATAAATTTTCGGAAGTTGATGTTATTCTTAAGTAGCTAGAAACTTACCTATAGGACATTCAAAGGATGTAGTTAAGGATGAAATAGAATATAACAATGGATTAACTCAATTCAATAGCTTTAAACATAAACTAAATCCGGACTTTATTCCTATCATTATTCTAGCTTATTAGCATAGTGATATCTTAGAGCAAACCTTCGAAAACTTTTTAGAAGCTGAAGGAATATAAGAAACTTGCTTTGTAGTGAGTTAAGATGGAAGAGATGAATCAGTTATTTAGATTATTTAGAAATACAAGAAGAAATTAAATATCATCCATTTATTACATGCATGGCCTAAAATTTGGGCTAATGAAGATTAAAAAGGAGAAATATACTTTGCCCATAACCTTTTATTCTCAATTAATTTCACATTTACTTATCTTAAAGCTAAAGTCACTTTATTTAGTGAAGATGATATCTTCTACAGTAAAGACTTTTATAGACTTTGCTAATACTTGTAGAAACATATTTATCTTAATTCTACTTTTACTCATAAAATAGCAGGAATTACTCTAAATAGAACTCCTAATGACACTGATTATAAATTTATTGAAAGAGACCATTATATGCTGGAAATCACTAACAGACCAAGTTTCATTTCCTTTACATTCCCTGCTGCGATGTGATCAACTATGTAATAATGTGTTACATTTGGAGATTGAGGATTTTTATACTCTTGCTGCATGACTTAGCAATTCAATAAATTCTTCATGCACTTTAAAGTAGGTCGTTCTAAACATATGGGATATTTTGCAGAGGAAAGTATTCACTTTGGAAAAGATAAAAGTTTAAACACTTATCATAAAAATCAAAAAAACTATAGATTGCCCTAGGCTAATTTACAATATTGAAATCCTGATGGTTCACATAAAGAGTTCATCTTTACCGATAATATTATAAAAAGGATTCCATTTTAAGCTAAGAAGCAAACGTATGATCCTGATGTTAGAGAAACTTTGAAGGAAGAAAATTTGGGGTGGTATTGAATAAATTTTAAATTTAATTAAAATAAATAATTTTATAATGCTATTTGCAATTATTTATCTATATCTAATACTAATACTCTTAAATATCATTTGCACTATTTTGATTCTTCTATTTTAAATATCTAGTCAAATTGCTTCTTTGACTATAATTATTAAAGGTAAAAGTTAGAATTGCTAGTTTATAAATAGGAATTATCTTTAGTCTTTGATGCTTCTCAAATACATTTTATCAATAATAATTATTTTAAATGTTGGCTTTATTTAATCTAGATATAATTAAAATAAAGCTTTAAAACTTATAATAGCCAATATTCTAAAGATACTATAAATTAGCCTAGTGAAATAAAATGAAAATATAAAGGTAGATGTAATAATTACTAGCTATATCTTTTATTTATACTTATGACTTATATAGCTATTCTATTTTAACTCTATATACTTATATGATTAATTAGCATAGCTTAAATTAAAGCCTACATGCTAGGTACTTTTAACTTTATTTAATATGCTGTTGACAAAGTTCTATATTAAGTCTTGTACCTGCTTGCAATATAATCTAGAAAGTTGGAAAAGAAACAATTAAAGATATTATTAAGAGCTTAGGAATATATTATATGAGTGAAGTTAATATTTAAATAACCAGTAAAATCTCTAGCAATATCAATCTATAAGCAACATAAAGAGATAATTTACAAATTATTGGCTTTGCTAGACATGTATTGATATAGCTTAATGCTAATTTATACTGATAATAAACTTTTCTAAGAGATAAATTAAATAAAGCTTTGAAGATCAAATGTAATAGGCTATTTAATAAAAGAACTAGCAATTTAAAGTGTTTTGCTTCAAGTGAATTAGATAAATAAATAAAGCCAAGAAATCTGAATTAGCATAAATACTTGCACTAGATATATTTGGAAGTTAAGGATTAGTTAGCTTATAAAAGTAATATCAATGGAGAATTAGAATTAAGTTGTTCATTTATATATGTTTTTATTATATTTCTTCTTGCCCAAGTCAAAAGGAATATACCCATACTTATACATGTGAGCAATCTATTTTCTCATAGCAAAAATAAATAGAAACAAGAAATAGATAATCAAAATAGGCCAGAATACAGGAATATCCAAAAAAGGAAACATTGTTAGTAAAAGGCACATTCCTGTTACGACCGTCGCATTCCACCAGCATTAAAACTCAGGTAGCTTTCTCTAAAAACTCTTGAATTCTCCTTCTTCCTTCACAGGTAAAACCGGTGCATCGTCATCCTCATCTGTTATAGGCTAGAGGAAAGCTATTAGAGCGTTTAACAAGTAAATAGCCAAAGTATAGGAAACAACATGGAATCCTTTTAAATTAATAACTCGAAAGACGTAGCCACCAAGTAATACCATAAATAGTAATCATCTGGATTTTACCCAAATAACAGTTTTATCTTTATAGGTTTAATAAATTTGTCAGAAAGTTGCCATTATAATTAGAATATCTTCTATTTCTTTAATTTATAATTCTCTATTTATTTAATAGTTTATCAACTATCTCCTCTATTCTTTACCAGCGTACTTAGTGAGAACTCATATCTTCTTATTTACTAAAAGCTAACCAATGCTAACCATTGCTTAACTTAATAGTTATATAATTTATCCTTAAACAAATATATAGCTAATCTAATTTAAATTAGAGCAAATCATTTATAAGGAATAAAGCTTTAAATCAAATGATTCAAAGAAACCTCTATCAATAATAATAATTTTAAGTCCTGTAAATAAGCTTAACTATTATTCTATTTACTTCTTAGTCTATTTAATACTTAAGTTTAGAGTTTGCTCTTATTTATAATAAATTACCTTTTTAATAAGTGTTAATACTTTTAATTTAGAATTACCTTATAAACTAAAGTAAACTAATTAAAACCAACTACCTTAACTTCTAACTATATAGTCTCATAGCAACTTATGCTAAATGCCTATTTAATAGACTTTAATGAACTCTATTACTTTAAATCTTTAAAATTAGGTTAAATCACTATATCATCTAGTTTATTAGAATTTTCTTCAAAAAACGTGCTAATTATAGAAAAGAGCAAGTTATAGTCTAAATAGATGAGGCTGCTGGGAAGATATATTAATAGGTTAGTATAGTTAGCTTTGGAGATTTAGGAGTGATTAGATTTATGATATATTAGAAATAAGCATTTTTGTTTTAACTAGAAATATCTGCTTTTATTATAATGGAACTAGTGGAAAGAGTCAAATAATTGATGGAATAAGAAATTATGCTAATCAAGTTTGATTTATTATTTCTAAAAAGTGGTTTGATACTTTCTGCGCCTAAAAAGGGGAGATTCCTTAAATTGACAACACCAGTATTTTAATTTTAAATTCTAATTACAATGGTCCAAAATAACTTAAGCCAAACCTTCAATTTAATATTGACTATGTTATGGTTCCAGAAGAAGCATGATAACTTTTAAAAAATGAATATTAAATAAAAAACTAAGAATCAGTCATAGCTAGATAATCGATGCCATAAGGAGAGGTACTTGGAACAGTAGAAATTTATCATAAGCCTTTAAGAGTATTCGTTATATTGGACAAATAAAAAGCATTTTCCAAATATTATGTAAAGAAGAACGATACAATTTAAAATTATCTTGATAATAACTTTCCAAAAATGCTCTTTAAAGTTTGAAAGTGTGATAGTGGCATTGATGAAAAAGTTCTAAACAGTTTATTTAAAGATTGATTATGAAAAAATCCATAAAAATTGTAATTTCCTGGAAATTAAATTTTAAATTTAGACTAAACACCTGAAGAAGCAAATATAGCTGATGAAGATATTATTTTATTAGAAAAAGCAGAAAACTCAATTTTATTCTCTATGGATAGATGTAGTATTTGCTAAGAAAAAAGAATCTAATTCCAATGCAATTTATGCGATAAGAAAAAATGATGCTCAAAAAAATGTGGAGATTAAGATTCTAGTCATGATTGCAAATAGCAAAAACCGGATTCAAAATCAGGAGGTTTAATGGGTCTGTAAAATCTTGGAAATACATGCTTTATGAATTCTGGACTATAATGCTTACTTCATACTGTTCCTTTAATTTAGTATTTCCTCTAGGATTGGGAGTCTGATATAAATAGGAAAAATCCACTTGGAACAAGAGGATTGCTAGCAGAGAAATTTGCTAATTTGGTTGAGCAATCTGTAAGATCAAATGGCAGTTCTTATAGTCCTTGGGAATTTAAAAGTGTATTATCAAGATTTGCACCATAATTCACAGGATATAACCAACATGACTCACATGAACTTATAAACTTTGTTCTAGATGGATTACATGAAGATTTAAATAAAGTAATCGATAAACCTTATATTGAAACTAAAGACAGCGATGGAAGGCCCGATTAAATAGTGTCGAATGAATAATGGGAAAATCATAAGTAAAGAAATGATTCTTAAATAGTAGATTTGTTCCATGGATAATTTAAATCTACAGTAATATGTCCATAATGTAATCGAGTAGCAGTTACTTTTGATCCTTTTTCTACTCTTAGCGTTGAAATTCCAAATAAGGAGTCCAAAAATTTTTAAATAATTTACGTTCCTTATGATTTTAAGGAGAGAGCTCAATAGTTTAACTTTTATTTACCAGTTAAAAATAAAGTGAGAGATTTAAAGGAATAGTTGTTCAGTTAAATCTAAAATCAGTAAATTATCTTGACTTAGTGTGATATGAGAAATAACATTGAATTCTAAATTTCTGATAGTACAATTCTTTCTGATGTGTCAGGCAAGAACATTTATGCCTTTGAAGTTTAGTCTTACAACTCAGATATGTACAGAACTGTAATAGAATTCTCGAAGTAATAGAAACAGTAATACTAAAATTATAGTTATGGCTCTAAAGTAGGATTTATGAGAATTCTTGATATACCAAAAAATATGGTTGCAAACTAACTATACAAGTTCCTTTATGAGCAACTTAATTTTATATAAAACATTAATGGTACTTATGAGGAATCTTTTTAAGAGCAGACTTAGGAAAAAAATGTTAATAGCAACTTTTTCAAAATATTCTTAAAGTCAGAATTGAATAAAGAGTCAATTGTTTATAGATTAAATGGTATTTAACCTGAAAAATAGAGCTCTCGAAACACTTATTATGGATATGGTAATGTGAAATGCAAATTTTGCAAATCAGAAGAATGTAGATGGGGATGCCTTGCAAAATTTGATGATTCTTAAACTATAGAACAGAAAGTAGAGCTGAGCCACTTTAGATTAGAAATTCAATTTAATAGCAATATTTAAAATCTTGATGAACATTTTAGCATTACTGAAAATAAGCCAAGTAATTAGACGTCAGAAATATCTCATGATAAATCTATAAATCTTTATGACTGTTTTATGTATTTTAAGTAGACAGAAACATTAGATGAAGATAATAAGTGATATTGCAATTAGTGTAAAGGTTTTGTATGCGCATAGAAAACATTACAGCTATATAAACTTCCTCGCATTCTTATTGTACATCTAAAAAGATTCAAATAAAGGGGATATTTTCGCTAGAAAAATGATAAAAATGTAGACTATCCGATAGAATGCTTAGATCTAACTCCTTTTACGTTAATTACTTAAGAATATCCTCCTATCTATGATTTATTTGCTGTTAGTATTCATGGTGGAGGTATGGGAGGTGGCCATTATGTAGCTTATGCTAAAAACAACGAAAAATGGTATTCATTTAATGATTCTTATGTTGGTAGCTGCAATTCTCCTCAAACTTAGGGTGCTTACTTACTTTTCTACCAAAGAAGAGACTGAAAGATATTCCTTTAAATTAAAAAAAATTAAATTTTATCCAAACCCATAAATTAAATCATAATTGCTTCAAGTTCTTCGTAATAGCTAAAAACACTATTTTGTAATGGGAAGTTTTAATAATATAAGAGGATTAGATAATAAGCAGCAATGTACATTTTTGGCAAATTATTAAGTATATTCTACAAAGCTTTAGATCTAATCTATTTATTATTAGCATGATTTAGTCAAAGCAGTTTCAAAATTATACCAATTGTTCAATTTTAAGAGACTAGAGATATTTTATGATAATTACTAATTATTTATACTTAATTAGCTAAAATGAAAATTGATAAATAAATTGATAACTGAAGTAAAAGCTACTCTTTAGCTGCTAATATTGATTGACTTACTTCTAATGTTTGTATTTAAATTACTTTAAATTAATTTAGCTAGGATATAACTTTATAAAGTCTCAGGTATAAAGAGTCTTTATTTATAAATTGTAGCTAGATTTAAATAACTAAACTTGCAGTTTTAAGATGTAATTTTAAGTGTTTATTGAAATTAGATTTTCTTTAAAGCTCAATTTTTGGAATAATAGATTAAGTTTTTAATAATTTAATAGCAGTACTAACTTTAAATGGAAAGCTAAAAAATTAGCCCATTAAACTTTAATTTATTAAAGCTTTATCTTTTTCAGTCATTTTTGTTGTTGATTTCTCATTCATAACTATTTGTTGCTAATCCTTTTAGTACTTTATAAAGAATTTTCTTTTTTTTTCAGCTGATGTAAAGATTATAAATAATCTATTGCTTGGGTAGAAAATATAAATATATTATGTAAATGCATGGATTGAGGTAGTAAGGATAAAAAAGGAGAATATAAGTTTTATTAAATGGAGAAAATGAATGTAATAATGTAGAAATAACTAGAAATAAGCATATTTACTAAGTAAAGTTAATTTAAACTAATTTTAAGAAGAAAAATAAATGCTTGGAAAGTTTGCCACTTATTTTTTGAGTCCTTTCCTTTTTGCTTTGCTTTATTTTTGGAGACCAAAACTAGATGAATGCTACAAGAAACTATCAGGATTTATGTATTGGGAACTCTATTTAGTTGAAAGTACAATCTCTTCATTCACTTTTGCTCCAGTAGATCTTTAACACTCTTTTAAATATTTAAATTTAGATATCTTTTAATTAGCTTCATTTAGCAATTCTTTTTCTTCCTATTCCTTCTAATTTACTTGAGATATTGTACCTAAACTCTGAGCTTAGTAAAAAGAATATGAGCATTTTGCGAGGAAAGTAATGGTTATCTTAATTTATATCTTCACTATATAAAGAAATTAATTTGAATATAATATTTGTTCAAGCATCAGCACCGAACTTCTAATTCCATTTTGCATAATTCCCAAGACTTTCTAAATTTATACTAGACTTAATAACTTTTAGAGCCTTTGTGAAATCCTTATAAGTTATATCTCGAATGTTAGGATTTTCAGTTTTAAGATTAGTGTCTCTTAAAGGTCCCATTGCAGCTTCCCTACATAGGTTAGTAAGATCTGATGCTGAGTAATTTTACGTAGATTATGCTATTTAGTCTATTTACTTTTTGCTCATTGAATGCTTATTTTAAGCAAGCAACTAAGATATTAGAAAGCAACGACTTTCAAAATTGGGAAGCTCAATATATATTTTCTTTGTAAATCTCCTAAGAACTGCTTCATCAAGCTCTTCAGGCCGATTGGTGGCTCCTATTAAAAGAAGTCTTTCTTAATTAGTTTAAGATATAACTCCATCAAATTATACTAGGAATTCAGTTTTTAACCTAGTGCTTGCTTCATGCTCATTATTGGTTCTTTTACAAAGTAAAGAGTCAATTTCATCAATAAAAATTATACTTGGGTTACGTTCTCTAGCAAGAATAAATAAAGATCTAACCAATTTTTCTGCTTCTCCATGATATTTAGATGTAAGAGATGAGGCAGAAATATTGAAAAAAACCATATTACAAGTGCTTGCAACAGCCTTTGCTAACATAGTTTTACCATTACCTGGTGGGCCAAATAATAAGATTCCTCTAGGTGGTTATCTTAATCCTGTGAACAAATGAGGATGCGTTTGTGGATAAATAATAGTTTCACGCAAAACTTACTTTACATAATCTAAACCTATGATCTAATCAAGTGTTATTCCAGATTTTTAATTCAAGATTTCATTTTCGATTAATTAAAGATATTAGGGATCTATTGTTGATTTCTTTTATATTTAGGTCTATTATGATGTTGGAGATCGGACTGATTAGGATAAAGGGTTCGAAAAATAAGATTGCTGCTGAGACTAATTTTAAGGCAAAGTAAATCTCACGCTTCCAACTGCGAATTATTATATTTATCCTTTCAACTTCTTATCACAATCTTCTGCAAATTTCAAAATAGAGTCTAGTGCTAACTCGCACTTAGTTTTTTCATTAAGTCTTGAGTTTGTTTAATATGTTAAAGAAGTTTTTGACTGCTTTGTACAAATAGCTCTTTTGCTTAGAATCATTCTGATCTTTAATACATTTCTTTTCCTTTATCAGAAAGTTAAATTGCTTACGCCTTAAGAGAATTTCCTTATTGCGAATTATTTGGAACTTTTGGAGGAAGCATTTGATTAACAGCATTTTGCTGAATGGGTGGAACTTAACTATTCTAGATTTATAAATTATGATTTTGCTAGCTCTTAGATAAAGGCTCTATATTGGCAGTAAAGCTATTCTCTTAGATTTAATTTCTACTATTCAAAGATTTGCTTCTTTTATTCCCCATAAAATAACCAAAATGATCAAAAAAGAATAAAAATTAAACAATTTTATGAGTTTTTTTAATAAAGCTTTGATAATCATAATCAAGCAATATTAAAATAGTCATTAATACCAATAATAATAGGGGCTTAGTAGATTGTCAGTATTTAAAGTCAATTAAGTTATTTTATTGAATTCCATTTTATATTTAAATAAGAATCAAACTATGTTCTTTTCTTTATCTCTTTAGTTTTATTGGCTTTCTTAATAGTTTATGTACCTTTTAGGCTATTGCTTCAAAGTATCTACGCTAATAGAATATGAATGAATTGATGATATTAAAGAAGATTAAATTAAGCCATGTAACTAATGAAAGTTATTAATAGTTTATTAATTAATCAAGTCTGCTAAAGTTCTATAAGTTTATCATATTAACTAAAAATGAACCCATTTCTGTAACCTGGCTTATCATAACGTCGCATCATTTATGATTGAGGACTTCTGTTATTTCTTTGGCTTAATAAAGAGAATCAGATACTCCATCGTAATTTTTCTAAATGAAAGCTTACACTTACAAGAGTCGCGTAAACACCTGAATAGATATCAGCTTCTATAAGTTTCAGTTAGTATCTATCTTTATTAAACAGAGCTCAGTTCTTTATGAGTAAAAACTAGAGAATACTCCCAAGTATTATAAAATTCTCTTCTTGAATTTAGAAATAATACTAGTTCTTGTTAAAGTATGTCTCTGGAAATAAAAGTATTCTTCCTACCAATACTTTTGAAATAAGGAAAAATGTGACTAGCATAGTTTACTCTTAAGTATTCAATGATATAATTCTATTATTTTCAAAAGGACTTAAATACTTTCTTTTCATATAATTATCAGGCTACATAATTTTCTTTGAAATGAAGTATTAGATCTTGTAAGGTAATTAATCTATTTTGTCATTTAATGAAATTAGTATATTTTCAATATACTTCTGAGCACTTTTTTACTATTTTCTATCTCCATTTTTAATCAAAGATTTAAGTAGTAGATCCTTGTCTTGAAGAGCAGATGTTAATGTTTTTTAAAGTACTCTGCACATCCATTTATTGGTTTTTTTCTTAAATTATGACAATAGTTGTTTGATATCTTTTTCGTCTTAAGATTAGCATAGTTCG
Organism: Loxodes magnus; assembly: GCA_946699065.1. Taxonomy (NCBI): domain Eukaryota; phylum Ciliophora; class Karyorelictea; order Loxodida; family Loxodidae; genus Loxodes; species Loxodes magnus. Next base: position 1,135,342 of record CAMPDV010000028.1, on the reverse strand, counting down.
ACAATATCAACTAAATCCTCGTGATTATTTTGCCTGATGAAATGATCTCTGTTTTATATTTTAAAGGCTTTTCCTCATTGTTCATTTGAACTTAACGAACTTTCAGAAGATTATTCTGAGCTAGAAGTCTATTCTTATTTTTAAATTTTCATATTGGTAAAATTTCTATTTCAGAAATTAAATGGCATTAGCTTTAAAGCAAGTCCTTTCTTTAAATTTTATTTATCTAATGTAACTAAATTTATTTCTTTTTCCTATTCCTTCTTTTAGTTTCTAGCTGAGGAGTATTTTTAAGAATTTTTAATTAGTAAAGCTTAAGACTTATAGATGCTTTTATTTTAAGCAGAAACAGCGCTTTTTATTTTATCCACTATCTTTTAAGGATTCTAATATTTGGTTTAGATCTTAAGGTTATTTCTTAATTGCTTAAATCTAGGATTTTCTCCCTTTTTAGGTGATTAGCTTTCGCTTTTTTCTATTTTTATTACTTCTTGAGTAGAAGATTCTTCATCTTCAGATCTCCTGTGCCTTAAATTGAACTGAGGAACTTTTTCTTTCCTGTTTTTAATATCCAAAACCGTCTTTTCAAGCTTTTTGTGGAAAATAATCTAATTTTATTTGTCGTAAAAGTTTGAAGCGAATAATTAGTTAAAAGGCTGAAATACTTTCTTTTTGGGTAAAGTTTCTATGTTTGAAGTACTTAAAGAATTCAAACTAAATAAAGTTTCATTGTGAAAAGTTTTATTAAAGTCTTAGTTTTAAAGTTCACTTAGAAAGGGGGCAAAGTATCATTCTTTAAAATTAGCATTTTCTTAAGGTTTTCTTTATTTAAGATATTATTTCCGATCTTATGCCTTATATATGTTTTTATTAACTCAATCTTTTCTTACTTATTTTTATTAGATCATAACACTTTTGTTAACTAGTACTCGCTTAGCATCTAATACCTTAATATTTTCTTCTTAGAATTTCTTTTTCTCTCTTTGTTTGATAATAGCATCTGTGTACTACTTCTTAATAGCTTCTAACTTCTAATGCTCTCTTTATCTTTACATTTTCTCTTCTAATTCCTTTCTTCTCTATATTTCCAAGAGTTACTATAAGTATTCTGGCTTAGTTTAGTACTTTTAAGACATTTCAGAGTTCATTTTTAAATGATAGCTTATAAATAACTAGACTACAAATAAACCATAAAGTTAGATTTCTATCATTCTATAATGAAAAAGCTATTATTATTTCTTAAAATAACCTTTTATTTGCACTTTAAATCATTTAGATTCTCTACCTTTTCATCTTTTAATATATCCTCTATTCTTTTAAAAGCCTTGACTACAGTATTTTCTATATTGCTTTTATTAATTAGTCTATTATTATAAAAGATTCTACTAAATGCTATTTTAATTGATGTTATTAATTTATCATGCTGATATTTATAATTACCCCTTATATAATAAACATGTACTAAATGAATAGCCAAAGTGAATTATATTAGAGTATCTCTTAAGATTTAAATTTATCTCCTATAGCTAATTTTTCTATATAAACTAGTTATTTTTTAAAGTACTTCAGAAAGCTAAACCATAAATAATTATAGTGTAAATGAAGAAAAATACTAATGGAGCATAGAATTTATAGCTATTATATTAGCTTAGTTATTTTTAATAAATACCTTATTACTAAAGTCAGTTCTTTATTTTTTATTCAATACTTCCAAATTAATATCAGACAAGTCTCTTAAAATTATGTATCTTAAAAACTATCATTTATTATACTAAGCATCAGTCTAGCTTTAACAAAGAATTTAAGTAACTATAACTAGAATTTAATAATAGAAACCTTATAAAGGATTCTAGCTAATCTAATAAATAAGCTCTTTTGCAATAAAGTAAATTATCCCTTTAAATGGTAACTGATAATGATTAATTTAATTTCTATAATAAATTAGTAAAACATATAGCACTAGCTATCTTAATAATCTTTATTTTGTCTATTTCTTATTTATTAATTTATTACTCTTTATATAAGACTAAAATACACACTTATATCACTAAACTTCTTTATTAAATATATATTTAAAATATATTAATAATTAAGCTTTCGTTATTTGCCTAAATTTTAAAGATAGTTAAAGGCAAAGCGTTAAGGATCTATTATGCTATAAGCTAACTAATTAAATTTAAAATTATGGATTTTATTTAATATGTTTTCTAATGATATGTTGGTAAGTTTAGTGAATATTTAATAAAATGAAATGCTTGCTCTATCTTCTAATAATTGTTTAGACTATCAACCAAGATACTATAACCAGCTACTACATTCCCTTTTAAGTTTTATTAATATGTTGTTAGTTATATTAAAGAAGCTATATAATTACTTAGAATCATGGATTTCTTTTATCTATATGTTGAAATAATTTTATAAATAGCTAATAAAAGCTATGAGTGATGTTCAACTTAATGACTAAATAATTAGCAATTATATATTTATCAAAAGCATTTAATTAAGCTTTAAGTTTTTATTACTGTTATATCTACCCTTTTCTTTGTAATTTTCAAATCTGTTTAAATAAAATTGTTACTTCTAGCCAACTAATATCATTGCAACACACTTACAAATATTAGTGCAACAATTATATAAAAAATTAAATTTCAGTCTTTATTTCTTTATTTCCTAGTTAACTTAATGAGATAAATTGGTAAATAAAAGCTAGCAGTTTGATAAATCAAAAGAAAGCAGTCTTTCTTAAATAAAGGGGAATATTACAATAAGATAATTTTAAAAGGGATTGGTAGGTGTTTTTGTTGAAAATACTGAAATATTTCATTCAATAGCTATATAATAACTTATTAATCAGAAAGCTTCTAAAAGGAAATTAATATTATTTATACTATTAGCTTGCATATATTAAGTATAGTATCACTTATTATTAAATCTTTTACTTAAATTAATTTAAAACCAATTATTAAAAGCCTTAAGTGTACTAAATTAAAAGAATGATATATTGCCTTTTATTTAAGGTATTTAATAAATTAGAAAAGTGTTAGCTAACAGTAAAAGAGCAAGATATATGTTTAATCAACTAGATTCAATAAAAAAATTCTAAACTTAATTGAATAATTAAAGCATTATCAATAGTAATCTATAGAATCTAATTAAACTAACTATTTTCTACTTTTCATATATATGTTTGTGTAAACCAAAAAAGAGATATTAAGTAAGATAAAATACAACAGCTACATAGTTAATACTATATATATGATGAAAGATTTTATCTAATTCCAATTAAATCTTAAATTAGTAATTTGTATATAAAAGTAATCATTTCAATACTTCTAACTTATCTATTCATATTAACTCTAATATTATCTAGAAAATATTCCATTTTATACTGAAAATCATAAAAGCAAGAAGTTTATTATTTAAGATATTAAGGATAATACAAGAAGTATATTAAAAGCCATATAACAGTAAGTAAGAATTTAATTTTTAATAACAATTATCAAGATTACAATTTGTTTAGATGAGTCTGAAAACTATTAAAGAATACCTTCGTTTATTTATTAACTATTATATTTGAGAATTGTTTTATGTTCCTTAATTATTACTTAAGTAAGCATAAGTATAAAGAATATAAACCCTTGAAGCAGTAGCAAGGAGGATTAAATTAAAAGTTATTTACAGTTGTTTAAATTAAAAATTAGATTTTAGCTTTAGTCTTGCTCTTAATAAGGTTCTTTAGCAAAAAATAAGCTATTAATAATTTCTTATTCTTCTTAAACTGGATGAGACAAAAAATAGAGCACAAGTTACGCTCTATTACCTTAATCAATCTAAATATTAAAATATTCTAAAGACTTTGCTTAGGCAACGCATTTTCTTATTCATATGGAAGCTTTATTATCTCAAATCATCCATTTGCTGCAAGCTTTTAAAAGTCATTAAAACTAGCTGATCCAATTGTAATCAAATCTAGAGATTTAGAATTCAAAATTATTTCAGTGTATCTAGGATGAGTTTGAATGATGCTGTTAGTGCAGATTATTTTTTCTTTGCTATCATCAATACTTTTAACAATGTAGTTAAAGGTTTCCTTCATAAAAAGAGAAAAGAGTACGCTAAGAGTCTTAGAATAATTATAAGGAGTATCAATCAAATTAAGCAAGTTTTTCAAATAGCTTTCCTTTTATTGCTAATCTAAATTAGCTCTTAGGACTAAAGGTTTTCTTTATTAAGTTAGAACTAAATGCGATTTAATAAATCTAGCCTTTGGAACTCCTACTTGAATGCATCTTTCTTTATCAATATACACAGCTATATGATCATACTGAGTATTCATTAGTGACCTTACTAACTAAGCATTCCTTCCAGGGGTTTAAGTTAAAATTAAGTCGCAAGGCTATAATATTTCCATAGCTTTAAGAGATTATTGTATTTACTAAGCACTCAATTTTTATTTTTCAGCTAGCATCAAAATTTCAGGCGAGACCAACTTAGCAAATAATTTGATAATTTCGCTCACCTCCATGAAATGCTCTTTATTAAATAAAAATCAAATTTTAGGCTAATTTAATTAAAAAATTCTTCTTTATCTTTTCAATTTACCCAAGTCTATGAGCTATCAAATTAACTGAATACTAAAGCAAGGACACTTCTAATTTGTATAATGATAGTTAGTATTGAAGTTCATCTAGAATTTATAGTAAACTACTCATATATTACTTTCAAGTATAATCTCACTCTATAAAAAGCAAATACTTCATTCAAATGTTTAAATATTTAAAAATCTCATTCCTTTAGGAAATAAATTAAAATGAATCTAGTTATGCTATATTACTATGCCGTTTTGTAACTATTAACTTCTTATAATTAATTAAATACTTAGCTAGCAACTTAATGCAATAGATAGTCAATATAAGATTCAATTTGATATTTAATTATAAAGAATCTCAACACAATTAAGGTATTTAATTTAAGAAGTCTCTTCATTATTCAAATTGCTGTATTATACTTTAATTTAAAGCTAATCATACAAAATTATGGTTAATTAATATTAAGCTATTTATATAGCTTAACAACTTTAAAACCTTCTAATAGATTTAGAAATTAGAATAAGTATCTAATTGTTAAATTTGCAAATGCAAGTGTAACCTTAAATTAGTTAGTTAGTAATATTTAAATTCTATGGTATTTAATCCTGAGACTACTATATAAATACTTTTTATTTCTTAAGATAAAATTCTTTAATCACATTAGCTTATTGGTATTATTTTTACTATTTAATCCTTTACAAATTATTAATAAATGTAGAAATTAGGATTTAACCTTATTAAAATGAACAGTTATAAGTTCTGATATGATGAGTTATGTATTATAATTAATATTTTCATAATATCATTAATTTTCTAGTATCAGGGCTTTAGTTAAACACTTATCTACTATCAATAAGTAAATCTTACATTGCTTCTATAATAATAATTTAATGCGACATCTTAGATAAAAATACATCCTTCAAATATTTAGTAATAATAACTTCAAGCAAAGCATAATATCAGTTTGAAGATTTAGTTGACATATTGCTAATAATACTTAATGTAAAAGTGAAAGATTAATAAAGTATATATTTATTAAAAAATCTCATTTACATCTAAATCTAAAGCAGCTAATTTTTAAAGACATACTTTCTTTAAGCATTAATAAATATAATATTCTTTCTTATTCTATAAACATAAGAAAAAACATTTCTTTACTCTTATAGTGGTCAATGATAGATAGTTTTGCTTATATAAACCTTAAATATTTAATATAATTTAAATTTTTGAAATTAGTTTATATTCATTAATTAAGGAAATTAACGCTTTAAGGTATTTAAATTAGATTGAAAATTAGTTTAATGGTTATGTATATAGTAAACTGTATAGCATTATTATATTTAGCAAGCAATTTAATACCTACTATAGAACTAATTTATATTTAAAAATAATTTAATTTAATTTTAGCTTATCGTTGGAATATTACTTATGTTTCAATGGCTAGAAACTTTTCAAAGTATTTAAAATTAGCTCAAAATATCCACTTTAATTTTTGCTTTGTAGTGTAGAAATATTTATAACTAATTAATGAAAGTAGAGATAACTAAATAAATAGTTACTTTTAGACTTATTTTATTTTTATAAAAATGCTTTTATTATTAATTAAATTTCCCTTTTTTATTATATTTCATAATTTTAATTTAACTACCACCAATTTGCTAAACATATTTGTATTATGCAATTTAAAGTTCCTTAATCTCTTAAAAAGTGATTTAAACTTTTAATAATAAGGTTAAGAACCTTAATTTAAAAAAGAAAGAGAGTTAGATACTTAAAATAAGTTAATTAAGTTACATATTGCACTTAAAGTCTGTTTAATTATGAAATTATCTAATTATTTAGTTAAATTCAGCTTATTATTAAAATTTTAATTATTCATTTTCATATTCAAACTTAAGAAGTTGCTAATAAAGCGTTAGGGTAATTACTACTGCTGCAAATTTGCAGCAGTATCTTTATAAATAGTAAGAATAATTTGAAGGAAGATTGAATAATGATTTAGTAATATTTATAAGTAATTTGCTTTAGATTAATGCATAATATGCTACATTGTATGTATTTTACTAGCAAAGAATATAATAGTTTATTAGAGACTAACTGAAATATTATATTTGGTTCTAAAACTAAAAGCAAGCTGCTTTATAATTAAAGTACTTTTAGAATAAATAAATATAAACATTTGAAATAGTATAACATTTAAGCCATAAAGGATAATTCCAAGCTATAAGAATCGTTTTTAATAGATACAATATATTATTCTATTAACAGTAATAATTATAGCGCATTTTAAATATCATAAAAATTGAATGTAAGGGAATTTCTTTGTATTTTAAACTAAAATTAGAAGAATAATCCCTAAATGAAATATCATAAATGAATTATTAGATGTTAAGACTAGACAAAGCATTTACTAAAATCGCAGTATTGCACCTACAATCTTAAATGGCATGTACTTAATAATTTGTGTACTACTATGTTATTAATAATTAGATGATTCCTAATTTAATCTATTTAATTAGCTTAGCATACGTAAATTTAATTTTGATTTTAACTTTTTTCAAAACATCTTAGAAATTTATTAAAATTTGCATTAAGAACTGAAGCATTTTCTATGTTAAAAGTAACTCTTATAATATTGATACCTAAACAAATTCTTTAAACTTAGTTGCATTAGAAAAACTGATCTTGAAATTCTTAAAGCTAAATTTTATAAGTATCTATATGTTTTCAAAATAATTTATGTCTAGTTCCTATTAAAATGACTATATAAGGTTAAAATTAGCTCTTTGAAGTTCTTTAATTGTAAATTTTAATTAATGTATAATGCTTAAACAGAGTAATTTGGTAATCACTCTTACATTGTGCAAATTATAATAATTACAAATAAAGCTTTACTTTATTTTCAAGTAACTATTAAATCAACTAGAGAATCATTAACGTTACGATACTACTATTTATCTCTAATTAGAGTGAAATATCTTAAATATAAGTAATAGTATTAGATCTAGATAATACTCTGCAATTGCCATGCTTATAAGCAAATTGATAGTGAATTTAAGATAAGTAAGTGATAAAGTTTATCAGTATCATTAATATTTAGAAATTATTAATTTGGTGATATTTATTATTTTCATTAAAAAAATGGAATTTGCAACTGAAGAATCTTTAGATTAAGATATGTTTGAAAATTGAATGCATTGTATTTGCATAGCTACCTTCCATAATGATCTAGGTTAGATAATAGAATCATAAATTCCTTATAATTCATTAAGCTAGTCAACATGCAAAACAGTAGCTTGTCTTTCTTTCCCTGATTCAAATTGTTTCTCTTCAACTGAATCTGAGCATAACTTTATATTTAGATTTGAAAGAAACTAGAGTACTGAAATAACGAATATAATGAAATATAGATTTTATTTTGGATTTGTTTATTTTAAGCAGAATAGAGACCCTTCAGCTCCCAGAGGATACAGCTAAAAAAGTGTAGTTTTAATTACCCATTTACCTTACCTTAATTTGTTTTCTAACTTTGTCTAGAAAGTTGGAAAAATATATTTTACCTAAGGCTTGCAAGCTTTAGAAGAGTTATACTAAAATGTCATAACGTGAGAATTCTCCAAAATTTCTCAGGAAGAGCAAGCTATATAAGGTCCTTTAAACATGTAGAGCACAAGCTTTAGAGAACTGAATATATATGGAGTTCTTGGGAATAATTTACTTAAAAAGATTAATAAGATTTGGGAAATCGTTTTAACTAACTAGCCTCTTATGGTTTTAGCAGAAATGCCTAGCAAATGTTCTAGCATAGTAATGGCCATTATGTCCATAATAGCACCAATTAACTTCGCAGGAGAGTATTGACCTTATTTTACTATTTTCAATCATAACTATAAGCATATTTAAGAACTATGCTAAAATAAATGCCTTCATAACATCATAATTGGTGTCACTAATCCCTTTATACTCAAGACGCTGAGTGAATTTCCTTCTATCCTAGAATATACCCAAAATAAAACTGATATAAAGTGTAGTAAATATAAGCTTTATCTGCCTCCTTAAAAAAGATTAATGAAACTCTTAGATAATTCAAATGAAGCAACCAAAAATGACTTAATTATAAGAAATTACTACTTTGAACTCACTGAGCATTTTTTGACTCCATTTAAGAATTATATAAGAATAAACTTTTAATCTGTTAGAAAATTTCCATACGATTCTCAGCTAGTTTTTCCTACATTTAATGAAAGAGAATTTCTTGAGAAGTTACATTAGATTGACTTAAGTTTTTAGTAGTTCACAGGAAATAAGAAAAGAGCAGTGAAGATTTACAAAAAGTTTATTTACTCTTCTAATTTCCGTAAATGGTTCAATTAAAGTAAGTAATAAGCACTTTAAGAAGCTCAAGTGGTATTATATTAATCCAAATTGAAGTTTAATGCTAAAGAAGCTTGCCAGCAACTTTCATTTGAGGCTCTACACAGTTTAACAAAGAAGATAAGAGCAGAACTTAAGAAATGCAATAGTGCTGAAAACATGAAAATCCTTTAGACTTAGCTCACTACTATCTGTTTGCATCTTGATGAGAATAATTTTCTTAATTAATTTTTAATATAACTAAATATATATTTCTACACTTTTTCTCACCATTATTAACCTCACTTTCAAATCTCTTTATCAATTTCAAAATAAAATATCCTTAAGAAAAAGCAATAAGACTATTAATTTCTATAATTACTCTCAAAGAAGGATTATTTACAAATATAGCAGTAATATAGCAAATAAAACTGTATAAATAAAATCTTATATAAGTAATTAAATAAGTAAAAGGAAATCATAATTACTAAAATTGCTTAACTAACGCTAATATTTAAATCTAATTACTATGATTGTAATGATCTATTGCTTATTTACTTAATTAATAACTTCTATAAGCCAAGATTTAGATAAAGTAATTAAAATGACTCCATAAAGTGACTAAAGTATTTTTCTTTTAAGATTTATTTGGATTTAAGAATAAAAATTTATAATATCAACATAATTGATTAATAGTAACTATTATTAGTACAATAAGATACAATATTTGACTGTTTAAGCTTCTCTTATTTATGCTAAGTCCTTGAATTTAAATTATTAAAAATAAATAAGAGAAAGTGTAAATTAATTTAGATCATTACCTTTATTAAGGAGACATTTGGTAAGTATAATATGCCTATTAATAGCTAGGTATGTTAATAGTACATGCTTAACATTTATATGCTGAAATTAAATAATTGGGAAGGGGTTTCCTTTTCTAAATTTGTAAATAAAATAATTTAAATTAATCTCAAGCTGCAGGCTATTGAAACTGTGTAGTTGGTTTATAATATTCTGGTTCTCCAAGCTAGTAGGCTGATCTAAGAGCTATCACATAAAATATTACACTCACAAAATTTTTAGTATAGAAGGGAAAGACATAAGCTCCTTCATCTCAAATTTTAATAGCATCAGTGTCTGGTAGCAATATTATTCTTATAAACGAAACTCATGCAAAGAATCCTAGATTGATCGGGATCATAATTAGCATTCATTTAAAATGCTTGCATAAAATCCCTAAAAGTCCATAATGGAATTAATATGTATTTCATAGCATGCTTAAAATCCAACAATAAAGTCATAATTATATAAAGCAGTTAGATAGTAAAAGTGCTATAGCAGCAGCATTTCCTTTTGAATAATTATATTTATCTGTATTTTTATCAGGATTTGGATCTCTTTCAGTTGTCTCTATGTAATGATAAAAAGAATTTAAACCAGCATCCAATCCTATCAACACTATAAGTATCCCTATCTTAAGACTTAAATTTCCTGGCGTGTATTAACCTTCAGTTGCCATTTTTTAGATTGATGAAAATAGAAATAATTATTACTATTAAATATTAAATGTAGGATAAATCATTCATATTTTAAATAAGCCTCTATCAGATTAAGAGCTACAAGAAGTAAAGCAAGCATATCTTAATTTTAAAATACTTCAAATAAGTAAATTCATATCACAGCTAGTTAAATTAAAGTTTATATTAGAAATTTAATATATCAACAATATATAGGATAGCAAAAATTAAAAGGTTTCTTGTAGATACATAAAGTAAATATTTAAGCATCTAGATATAAATTAAATTATAAGACCCAATAATTGAATGTTATAGCCTTATTGTTCCATTTAGTTTATAATTAGAATAAATGAATAGATAATCTTTCTATAGTAATACCCTTATTTTTATTAAATAAATGCTTATTTAGTTAATAATTACAATACTAAATTTTTATATTAACTCTATTAATATATTAAACTAGGCCTTCTAATTGATCTTCTCATATAGCTCATTATAAAAGATTTATCTAATTAAATAGAATAATAGTTAATTGTATATACCTTATACTTAAATTAAAAAATAGATAACTATATCCTCTAGAGTATTTTTAAATTTAGTAATTCTTCTCTAAAATAAGTAAAAGTTATTATTAATAAGCTTAATAATTACTTAGCAACTATTAATCAGAATATTTTTCATCTTCTTATAAATTCGGCATAAGATAAAATATCTAATCAGTTTAAAGTTCCATGTAGTAATATGAAAGAAGCTCAAAATTTCATAACACTTGAATTAGTTAGAATCAAAAAAGTAAGAAAATTAATATGTTATTTATATAAATAAATAAACTTTCAGAATGCTTATATTTAGAAATATTAAATTAGTTTCAAGCTTAGTTTGTTAATTTTAAGTACTCTTTCTAGAAGTTAACATATTTAGATTTAAATTTGAGAGCATATGAAAAATGATAAAAGCAATAGGAGTTTATTACTATATAAGTATGAATAAAGAAATGAAAATGATAAGTAATTAATTATATATAAATTAGAATGATTTATCATTTAAGTAACCATTGTTGAATTCTAACTATCTGATGTAGTTACTATATTGCATTCCTTATTTTCATGCTAACTTAACATATTCATTCTAGCTTTTTTCTTTAAAATTTTTTGATTATAAAAATGGATAAATGGAATGAAGAATTACCTTATGAACTTAATTTGAAATAGAATTCCTAGCTAAAAATAAATAATATATAGCTATAAGTTGAAGTAAAAAGGAAAAAAAAGCAATGTATATCAAATATCATCAGTGAAATTAATAAAGATTTAGTAAAGCTAGAAACCTGGAAAAAATAAGTTTTACCTATTATAAAAGTTCCTTCTTAGTATAGCACTCCACATCAAACTTCTTAAACGAATTTTTATCAAAAATAGAAGAATATTATTCATAATCTTTAGTTTGAAAGAATATAATTTTCTAGCAATAAAAATAAAAAAGAAACTTAATAATTGCAACAAAGAATAACCTATGATATTCCTTAATTTTAAGTAATAAAATAGAAAAAGAAGCAAAAGGAGGATAATTATTTCTAGTTTTAACCTCTTCCTTGTAAGACGAAACTAACAAAAAACAATTTCCTTGATTAATAATAAGCATTCTTCAAGGACTATAAATTAAATAGCAACAAATAAACTTACAAAAAATTAAAAAAAAAGTAACTAATAGATCTTTAACCTTTAGTGCATAAAATAAATTTTACTATAGAAGGAAACTATAAATAAGATAGGAAACTAGCTTTTAAAGAAAATCTTAAAAAGATTGAAACTTAGTAACCAAAATATAAATAAAATAATGAAAACTAAAAATTAAAAATTACCTCCTAAGATAAAATAAATGAATTGTAAACTGAAGATTTTATTGACACTAAATTCTAAAACTCAAATTTATTTAGAAGTTGAGAGGAATTAAAAGACATTACTATAAAAAATAAGGATCTGAAAAATGATAAAAACTAGCATTTTAATTATGTTTAAAAAGAAGGCTTTTAATTTGAAATGATACTCAATAATTAATACACTGCTGAAGAAAATCCTTTGATAAATGGACAAACTTCAAGATCATCAGCTGATTCAATTTCTGCTGATATGTATTTAGAGACTTAGTGATATTTATTTTAATAAATTAGAATATTTAAATTTAAATAATCATAATTAATTTAAAATTAAGTTTAGATCCTCAAACTTATTCATACAATAAGATGGAGCTTAAAATATTTCTTTCTTTAATCAATGTGAAAAATTATTTTTATTATTTTTAATTTATTTTTGGCTTACGATATCATGAGTGCTTTATTGATCAAATTTATTAAAAATCTGTTTAAAGACAAAATGATATTCAATTTGTTTAAAATAAAAATAATTTCCAAATTTAATAGTTAGCAAAAGTAGAAGGGTTTAAAAAAATTTTGTAAAGCTAGTGCAAATTATTAAGTTTTATTAATTAACTTTAAATCAGTCTAAACATTTTGAAAGAGAAAAATCTTCCTTAGACCCATCCTCACGTACAACAAATAAGCACTTACTACCAGGAAACTGAGGATGCTATCCTACTTCAAAAGATTTAGCTCCACTTCCTAATTTTTTTTGGCCGTTTGGATGTCTTTTCAATAAATCTAGAAATAAATTAAAATGTTGCTATGGGATTTATCCACTTCTATTTGTCAAGCTACGAATAAAATTTTTGGCTTCTCTAGAACTATTAAAAGTTTTGCTTCCAAGAACTACTAACTCTTCTTCGCTTTCTTAATTTTATTTTTTGTTTTTCTAGTTATTTCTATTCTGTTTCTTATTCTTTAATCCTGCTTATTATGCACATAATTTGTAATGCTCTCCATGCTCAATCCAAAACTATTCAAGTTCTTAACCATCTATTTTTTTAAAAGTGAGTTTTTGACCTTAAATTTCCACAGGCTCTGATTCCAATTTTTCAATGCAATTTAAACTAGTAAGTCCTAAATTTCCACTTTTTCCTTTTATTCTAGTGTAATTTATATCAATTCCTTGAAATTTTTCTTTTAATGTTCTTTCTATTTCTTTCCAACTTACTTTAGAGTCTTCTACCTCACTAGTGATAGAAAGAATAACTTTAATATTTTAACTCTTTCCTTCTTTAATCAGATCTGGTAGTTATTTGTCTTTCCTTCTAATTCCTTCACTAATAATCTCTACTTCAGTTGAATCTGCTATACTCTGCTCAATAAAAGACTATTTTTACTCCTTATTTTCTAACATTTTTTTAACTTTATTACAATTAAGAATTGTATCATAAGGTATGCAGTTTTCTTAAGATTTTGTTATAATACCATGAAAGAATTCATCCCTTTAGAGGTTTTTAAATGAAAAATAGTATTCCATTTGTCTTTTCAAAGCTTCTAGATCTACATGATGCTTCTAGAGTTCTGCTTTTAGCTAAGTTTTGTTTTTTATTTCCTAAGTATTTAATAACTTAACTGCCTCTTAAATATCAGCTGCAGGAACTTAAGAAAATGTCGTTTGCAATGAGGATTGCAAATCGGTAAACTCATTTGGAAAGTTTATTCATTATTTCTCCAAGTTAGACATTGAATCTTAATGGAAAGAATTTTTAGCTCCCATTTATTTATAAAATTAGTGAATTTTTGCTAATTTAATAGTATATATTAGTATATAAGTATCGTTAGAAAAACCATAATATAAGTTTCAAAGTATTTTTTATTATAATTTAAATTTTTATAGCTATTCTAGCAAATAAGATTGCAGGTAAATATATAATAATTCATTTTACAGTCAATTTTAAATCAAGTTTAAAGTTCATTTTAGACTCAGTCTAATTCTTCCAGATCAATAGCAGGCTATTCTTTTTCAGCATTTATTATACTTTACTATCTGTATTTCTTTAAATAGTATACTTACATTTGTTTCAATTTCAGTTCATTTTTCTCTTAGAACTTATGGTGTTATGCAAATATGATTAGTTCTGCTTTTAATCTCTACTGATACGTCTTCAAATTTAAACAAGAAATACTCTAGCATTTTTTCAAAAACATCTTCAAATCCTTCTCATATTCACTATTTAATTTCACAACTTTCACATTTTTATAATTTTTCTTCTTATTTGCAAATAATTTCTTGCTCTTCTTTCAAATCTTCCTCTTATTACTAAGCTTATTGATTTTCATTTGAATAAGCAGAAAAAAGCTTAAGATAAGAATATTTATCTTCAATTTTTTATTCTTCAGGTTCTTCAGGAATTTCTTATCCATAATCATCAAAATTACCAGTTCTGTATTTGACTCTACCAGCTTGAGCTTCTCTTTCTTCTATCTACTATATTTAAGATTGCTCTTCTTCATATTATTTCTTGTATTTCTCTGTGACTTAGACTTGTTAAGTTTAGAGTTCATTTAATTCTTATTAATTTTTTATTTATTTAATTTTTTCCTAAATTCTTTGTGTTTCAGCTTCTTCTTCATTTTTAATTCTCTCTAATGCCATCTATCGTCTCCTTCTAATTTCTTCTCTAGGTGTCATAAACTCTTCTATACTTTTCCTGTCTTTTTCATATTTAGCAGCAAACCAATTTTTTCTTACTTCTCTCTCATAATTAACCCCTCCCTATTACCAGGCTTCACTAGAAATTCTATCAAGTTCGAATACAGGTCTTTCATCTAGATAGGTTAAAGGTTTGATCTTACTTATAAAAACTTTTCTATAGTTTTAAAAATTTTTAATGAAAGGATTTCCTTTCATGTACAAGCACTTCAAGTTAGGAAGTGACTCCATTATTTCTACTAAGCCTGCTGCATTTTCTATGTAATTATTTTATATATCTATGTTAGTTAAGGAAGGAATTTCTCTTAAGCCTTAGCAATCATCAACAGTTTGGATAATATTTTGTTGTAGTATCAAGGTTTGTAAATTAACATTCTTAAATAAGTTTTCTATTCTTTTGATTCTGTTTCCCTAAAGATTCAAGCATATCAAGTTAGTGAGGTTTTCAATATTTTCTATTTTACCTATGGTGTTATTTTATAAAAATAGAAACTTAAGGTGAGTTAAGTGATCTACTCCTTCTATTTTAGAAAAAGCGTTACACTCCAAGTATATAGTTCTCAAATTTATGTAACTTTCAAGATTCTCTATTTTTCTAAATCCTTTATAATGAAGATAGAGTTTATCATTAAGATGAGGAGATTCATATAGCCCTTCTTCAATACACATTTGCTTTATTCAGTTCTATGTTATTATAGCATATCCATCATTATCTATATCAGGAGACGTTCTTTTTACTTTTTTAGCCATTATTAAATTAACTTCTATAACTTAAATTAAAGAGCTTCTTATTATAATGATTGAAGCATTAACTTTATATTACTCTTATGTTCATCTATTTTTAAAACCTAAGATATATTAAAAAAATTACTAAAAGGAATAAAAGATATTAACTCAAAGCTTACATTTAATAATGTACAATCTCATAAAAATAGTATAATAAAGAAATGGAAAGCACTATAAAATAGTAAAAGATATAGTTGCAAATAAATGTAATTAGCTTAATAAAATTAAGTCTATAATATACTTAAAGCTATTAATTCTTCGATTTACTATCTTAAAAGCTATAAAAACTAAAGTTAAAGTATTCCTCTTATATTAATTCCTTTTAGTTATTATATATCTTACTAAATATATATAAATCTAATGACTTATATCTTTAATTTGCTATTTACAACTGTTATTATATCTATTACTAGAGTTGAAAAGTTAAAGATTAGGAAACATAAAACAATTAAAAAGTTTAAATTTAATTAATAAGCATAATAAGAGACTAAGTTATTCTTTATATCTATTTGATTCATAGTAATTATATTTCTATTTCATATCCTAAAATATAAATATTAGCTAAGTAATATTTAAATTAGAAATATTCAATAATAGACTACTATAAAATATAACATTTTATCTAATCAAAATCCTAAAGGTAAATAATTAACAATAAGATATCTTTACTTTGCATATACCATAAATAAATAATAGAAAGTAAATTATAAATATGTACTAAACATTATTAAAACTCTAAATTAATAAAGAACTACATCTAAGCTATTTAAGTTATTTATATTGCAAAATTAAAGACTATTGCTAATTTAAAGGGTTTAATACTCGTTATTGATTAATAATATTAACTAATCTCTCTTCATAATGCTCAAAAGAAGTAATAAATGGTATAAAAACTATTAATACTTTTATTTAGCCAGATTTATATATTAATGAATAAATAGATATTTTTAATAAGCTTTAAAGCAATTAAATATTTATTTACAAATATAAAGCTTAAGTCTTTAAATAATTTCATATAATAAATCAAACTTTATTAAATACTTATATAAGCATAAAAAGATTCTAAATTTAGTTATAACTTTTTATTTATATGATATAAAACATTTAGAATTTTACCTTATACGCTTATATTTATTGATTCTATTAAAATTAAGCTAAATTTTGTTTATATTAACTTATTTATAAACTATTTAGCTTAAAATATAAAATATTAATGTACTATAAATTATAATCTAAACAATATCTGCTAATAATTGTCATTTATGGTTATTTCTTAATTTAATGCTAGATATTGATGGTTTAAAACAATACCTACTATTTATAATATATGCTTGCTAATTTTATGACAAGATTTAATTTTAATAAACAATAGTTTTAATTATCAATCAAAGGCTTACTGTTAAATATGATTTCTTCCATATAATTGCTCTTGTTCTTCATTGTCAAACTTATTGATATACTCATCTTCCTCATTTTTTATAATTTCCTTGTTTTCTTCACATCTTGCATATTCATCAAATACTTTTTGTACAAAATTGTTTTCAGTTTGCTGTGACTAACTCCAAAAATCTTCAAGGGAAACTTAAAATGCATATCCCTAGTCAACAAGAAACTACTATCTTTTTTCTGCGTATACTATTTCTTCAGTATCTTATGAAACTAAAGAATAGAAAAAAGCATTATAGCGTCCTCCTTCTGTATTTTTTGGTCTAAGAATTCTTCCGAGTCTTTAAGCTTCTTGTCTTCTACTTCCAAAATGAGAAGAAATTTGAATAATAACGTTAGCAGCTGGTAAGTCAATACTTGTATCTCCAACTTTTGATATTATAATCGTATTACATTTACCTGATTTAAAAACATTTAGAACATTTAGTCTTTCTTACTAGGACAAGTTTCCTGTAATAATTGGAACTTTCAGTTCTTTCTTATACAATTCAATGGCTTAAAGACTATCACTAAAAACTAAAGTTTTATCACCACGAGGAGAATGTCTTCTTAATAACTCTTTGCATACCACCAGCTTATTAGGATTAGTCACATATAGTTATTTTTTCTTAGTTTAATCAGCTTTTAAATATTCCGAAAAAAATTATGGAGGCATAGGGCATCTAATTTCAATGCATTAAACTCTTGCCAAATGACCTGCAATTTATAGATCAATCCAGTTAGCTTCATAAAGTTTTGGCCCTATTAAATAATTCAAATCTACAATTTTCTGATCTTCTCTTATTAAAGTAGCAGTAAGCCCTAACTTGAAATGTACTTTTACTTGGAATAAAATCTTTCTAAAAACGTCAGCAGGTACAACTTATACTTCATCCAAAACAAGAATTCCCCAATCTAGTTTTTTAATTGTTTTGAACATTTCTTCAGAATGTTCACTCCTAGGACCTGAGTATTAAAACATAGAATAAGTACTTATTAAAATTTGAGCTGAATTTTCTTCCTGAATAAATTTATCTCTTATATCCGAAGTTAGTCGAACTATTTTATTCTCGTCTATTTTGCACCATAATTTTACTTGATTAGCTCATTACTCAACAGAAACACTGGAAGTACATAAAATAATAGCTCTCTTTTTGATATACTCAATGCAGCTTACACCTAACAATGTTTTTCCAGCTCCACAGGGTAATACCACAACACCAGAACGAGCTCGATTTTTAGCGAAAACTTTATTTAGAGCCTACTTCTAATATATTCTTAATTAAGTCTAAGGCTTAAGTGAAATTTCTAAATTTGGAGAATCATTGTCATTCTTAAAATCATATTCCTCTAGCATAGGATAAAAACTTATACTCTTTTTCTTTATTTCTTCAACATATTCTTATCGTACTTGAATACTTTTTTTATCTGGTTATTCTATTATAGCTTTATCTACTTCAGGCCATTTCTTTATATCGTTCATAATTTTCTTTTTTTAGCATTGAATATAATACTTGTTTGCGCTTAAAATAATTGTAGCTTTACCACAAATACTTGTTTTTTCTTCTATATAGTTTTGTACTTCTTAAGGGATTTATTTAAACTTGTTATATTTTTCAAGCACAACTATGATATTATCAGTCTTCATTTTTACACTACTAGCAGCATATAAACTTGAAAAAGTAAGCACATATTCATGAAAATGAAGAGGTCTACTCACTGGTTCAGCTATGGCAGTTAAAATTTCAGATGCTTCTTTATATTTGGGATGGTCTACTTATAGAAATATTTTTTTATCAGGTAAAATTCACATGGGATATTAGTCCGCATTCTCTTTATAAGGTAAATTAGAGAAATCTTAACCATCAAATTCGAAAAGATTTTCACTTATAAGATTTTCGTTTAGTTTTACCCTTTTATATGGCTTCTCTTCTTTTTTCGGAGAGTTAGCTGCTCTTTTATGCTTTTATGCCATTTTATTAAATTAAGATGATCTAAAATTTAAATTGATTTCTAAAATTATTTAATATATTACAAATAAAGCTCCTTAGAGATATCCAAATAAACTACATCATATATTTATTATTATCCTTTTCGTACTTCTGATTACTGATTAAATTTTATATTAAGCCTTTTTCTTTTTTTCCATTTTGAACTTAATTATTTTTAAATATTTAGTCAATAACCTTAACACTAGAGCTATCCTCATTTCATGTGATAAAGGTGGATAGTTGGTTTAAGCTCTTTATAATGTGATTTAAAACTATAAAAACGAATATGTTTAGCTTATTAATTAGCTTACATTAATTAGGACATAAGATTGTAAAGAATTATAAGATAATAAGATAGCACCCTTAATATCTTTCTTATAAACTATTTAATTTTTCTTTATAAAGCAATATATTTATCTATTATCCATTTTAGTTATCAATTAAATTGCTGCTTGTAAGCTAGCTTTTATAGTCCTATACTAATGATCTAATTTTCTTTAATAAAGTTTCTATTAATAATTATGTGCCTTATTTTAACTGATTTTGAACTTAATTACAATAATTATGAGCTATCCTTTAATATAAGTTTATTAATATAAATGTATAATTAGTTTAATCTTGCTATGAATTTAAAACAAATATATAGCTAAATTGATGGAGCTTCTAATATCTTAAATTAAACCTTTTAAAGAAAAGAGAAATGTTTTAATTCAAAACTAATAATTACTTTATCTAAGATTTTTATCTTACACTGCTAGCATTATATATTTAATATGTATACATTAAATATTTCCTTATATCTAATATATTCTATTATCTATGTTCTTAAGTTTTAAGATTTAGCTAAAGTTTTAATAAACTTACAAATTTATATATAAATTACTAGAAACAATTAGATTTGCTAATTATAAAGCAGTATAGTATTAAGTAAACTTTTTCACTTAATATAACAAGTTAATCTTGCTAGATTTAAGCAAAAATAATCTTCAATTAAGACTAAAGCAATATATAATCTTATAGAATCAATCAATTTTATTACTATTTTCAGTATTATATCTTATTTATATTGAATTGCTAATTGAACTCTACTTTGGAATATTGATTTAAAGGTGTAGGGTTTTTAAAATGGATTTATAAACAGAATTTTATTGATTTGAATGTCTTATATGTAAAATACTGAAAATGACAATATCTCTTCTTGTAATCTGATTGTTTTATTAGTCTTAGTTCTTAATGTAATTAATTTATGATTTATTGTATTCTTTTATCAAATCGCTTAACATTATAATCATATTTCTGCTTCCTTCAAACCATAATATTTAAATATATCAAAAAAAATTTATAGATCTAAGAATATAGACTATACAGATACTCATCTCTATGAGAAAGGAGAAATGATAAACCAAAAATAAAAAATGGTAGGAGGTATAATAAAAGGAGCGGGAGAAAATAAGAAAGAAGCCATTTTATAGTTTGAAAATAAAGGAAAAAAGTAAAATAAATTTAAATATAAAGATAAATTAAATAAGAGTAATTTAAATTAAGCTCTTATTCAAATTATAATACATATTTATTTCAAATGATAATTGAGAGCCAAAAGACACTTGACAATTTTACAGTTCTTTAAACATTGGGAAGTGGAATCACTAGCAAAGTTAAGCTTGTTTAAGATTCCTTAAATGGAAATTTCTATGCTGCTAAAATTATGGAACATAAAGATTGAAATACAAAACACCTGGAATTTCTGAAAACGGAACTTCAGTGCTTATAGACAATAAATCATCCAAACATAGTGAATTGTATTCAAGCAAGTTTAGACGGAAATTATGTTAAACAGAATTCAGGACAAATTTAATAGTCCAAAAAAGTGATTTATTTGATTTTAGAGTTTTGCAATAGGTTCGAATTAATTGATTACTTATTTTTAGGACCTTTTGATGATAAGCTTACTCGTTTCTATTCAATTCAAATCCTAAATGCCTTAGAAACCGTTCATAGTCATGGTATTTGCCATAGAGATTTGAAACCAGAAAATTTGCTTTTAGATTAGTTCTGGAATATAAAGATAGCAGATTTTGGGTATGGAAAAATAGTAGAAGATGGACTAGCTAATAATTTAAAGACAAGGTGTGGAACATATGCTTACATGGCTCCAGAAATTTATAATTATAAAGAATACAATGGGTTTATAGCTGACGTATTCTCTCTTGGAGTTATTATTTTTATAATGAAAAGCGGAAATCCACCATTCGCAGTTGCTTCTTCAAAAGATAATTGGTATAAATATTTTTTCAATAATTAACCTTAATCATTTTGGTACCTACACGAAAAAACTAAACCCTAAGGCTTTTATTCTTAAGATTTTAAGGATTTAATAAATGCTATGCTTGAATGCGATCCAAATAAAAGATTTAATATTTCTTAACTTAAAAATACGGCTTGGCTATAAGGCGAAGTTCCTACACTTGAGCAAGTATAGAACGATTTCAATTTTAAGTATGCTTAAATTCAAAATTAAAAGTAAAAATTAAGATAGGAAAAGGAACTGAAAAAAAGATCCTAGTTTTAGTCAAGAGGATTTGGAGGAAGATAATATATGGGAATAGAATCAGGCTTCTCTCTTGATTCAGTTTCTACACTAGGATCAGGTGATCTATCTTAAGTAATAGGATCATTAGATCCAGAAAATCAATAAATGAATGGTAATTGAAATAAATCTGGAAGAAAAGTGCATAAAATTCCATAGCATTGAAACGTCTGTAAAATGTTTTATTTGCTATCTACACATCATCCTGAAGATTTACTTGATATTCTTAAAAATGTTTTAATATAAATGAAAGCTAATTTTTAAATTAGCGAAAGTGAATTCAAAATAAACGCAAAAATTTTGTCCGACTCAGAAACAATAGCTTTTAAAATAACTATCTTTGAATACGATTATCAGCAGACCTGGTTTAATTAACTTCAACCATCAACTCCCAAGTTTTATGTAGATTTTGTTTTAAAAAGTGGAAGCAGACTTGAATTCTATAAGATAATAGATTTCATTTTTAATCAACCTGAAGTAAAAGAGTGTAATGATTGCGATCCAATCGTGTGAGTAAAAACGGTTTTACAATAATTTACACTTTTACAATATATGCTAATTCCTTTTCTTATATTAACGAAAATTAGCTCATACTTCATCTGCATATTCAGTATTCCTTTTTATCAATAAATTAGTTTTTTTTATTTCTAAATTAGCTAGCATCACGAGTATTGAATCTGATAAAGAATCTAATCTTCAACATACTCTCAAAATATAATGATTATAAAGTATAAAAATGTTCTATTATCTAACTTCTTTTATCAAAATTATAAATAAAAAAAGAAGAAAAATTAAGTAAATGCTTATGATTATTCACGATAGAATTTATATATGAAAGTTTAAGACTTATTCCAGAATATTATATGCTTATAATTAAGTTATTATTACTATTAAATGCTTTTTTCAGATATAATTACTAAAGAACTTTAATTTAACTCTTCCATTTTCAGTAGTATTAAATAATAGTAATAATTAAATGATAAGCAAGTTTTGTTAACAATTAAGGAAATCTTAACTGGTAAAATTTATTATTGGATTAATTAAAAATTTATAGACAGATTTCTTTCCTCAAAATCTATTAGTTTTTATTGGTTCACTTACAATACTTTCGAAAATTTGCTCTGATGTATTGAATTTTTTTCTAAACTCAGGCTCACAGGTATTAACTCTTTCATCAGCCTTTATCCTAATTTTTCTAGCAGTATTTTTACTTTCCTGAGATGATCTCAATAGTTTTGGAAAACTTTTTAGACTGATTGTTTTAGAATATGGGGATCTTACGAAAATATCGTCTTCCATGCAAAAAATTTCTTATTTATTCACTTTACTATTAATTTTTTAAGATTATCTCTAAAAAAAGTTTTTTGATATAGGTTTTTTATTTTCAAAATAAGGAAATTAAACTAACTCTTCTAAATATTTTTTCTGAGAAATCTGTCTATTAGTAAGTCAGTCACTCTAAGTTTGTTTAAGCTATCTTCTTTCAATGTTTCTTTTTAAATTTTAATTTGATATAGTGAAATTCTTATCTCTTACTTCTTTTGCTATCTATATTCTGCTCGGACTTCTTAGTATGTTTGAATTTGCCAAAAAATCAAAATAAACTTACTCCCTATTTTTACGGTATTTTTCTTTCTAAGAAGATAAAAATTTAATGTGCTGAATAAAAGATTGAGGTAGTTTGTTAAAATTTATATTAGGTAAAGCGAAAACGCAAACATCTGATTTAGAAATCACTTAATAATTTGATTGGGTGCTATATAAAGCATTTTCTTCTCCGAAGAAGCAACCTCGATTCAGTAATGCTACTACATTTTCATGTTTCTTATTTTAAAAATTAAGAGATTTAACTATTTCACATTCGCCTGATTCAATTCACATAGTATATTCTGAAAATTATCCGTTCTTTATAATTTGAACATTTTTGCGGAATTATAAGAACTTGAATTAATATGTAAGCTATTCTGTTTAGTTTTTGTTCAATGAGTAAAATTAGGGAAAAATATTTTTACAAAAGCGCATCTTTTTAAATTAAATTTCCTTGTAATCGAAAGCTAAAAATTCCTAAAATTCATTTTTTCCAATATTTATCAATTATACAGTACCCTAACACCTTGCAGATAGAGTTCTTGGAATATTATTAATTAATGCTTTCTCTCCGAAATTCATTCCTTCATTACAATAGTTAAAAATTTTATCTACTTTTCTCACTTAATTTTATTCATCTTCAACTAGCTAAGTTTCATACAAAACTACTGTCCCGCTTATTACTATGTAAAAATTATGTGCTTCATCTCCTTTCTAAAATAAAATATGCCCATCGGGAAATTTTTTGTATTTCATTATATTAACTAAAATTTATTTAGCGTTCTCATTAATATTCTTCAAAAACATTAACTCCTCAAACTCTTATTCAAGTTTTGAAATTATAAATTCAGTATCATTTTAGTTTTTAGCTTATTTCTGCAGACATTATACAAATCGGCTCTTCCAGTTATTTATTACTATTTGACTCAGAACCTTTTTAAAGTTTAGAGTAGAAAATCTTTGCTTCTTATTGTTTTCCTCCATTTTGTAGGTTTAAAATTATTTAATTCAACAGTTATTATTCTCATTTATTCGGATAATTCTATGATAACTGCCGCTATCATTAAATATGTCTTCCTTGATTATAGTTATTTTCATAAATCAGCAAGCAAATTTTTATTTAAATTTGAACTAAGAAAAAAACTTGAAAACTAATAATTCTGTTAGCAAAGAAAGAGTTGATTAATAGCAGAAATAATTGAAAGCATTTTGATCTTACTTAACAATAAAGATTATTATTTTCATAGTATCTTTACTTCATTGTATCATCCTTAAGTTATTAAAATAAGTAATTTTAATTGCAACTCTTAATTATATTAGATATTCTAAAGGATCTTTATTTTGCTATTTTATATCAATCCTTTATTATTATTTTAACTTACTTTAGTTAATTGTTCTCATTACTTTGCTCCATTCGTTTTTCTACTCTTCTGTTTATTTCTCTTTCTTTTATTCTTATTAACTTGGAATCAAAAGGAAGATTTAAACATAAATTTAGCAAATCTTACTCATGAAGATAAGTAAAGATTAATCTTAAATAGTTCAAGGATTTAACTTATATTAATAGATCATCAAATTGAAGATATTACTTAAAACTTATTATAGCAAAAATTAAAAGATTCATGCTGTCTATTATACAGCTTTAGCAAAGAAATAGAATTTCTTAAAATGTTATAGAAAGCAAAACTATAAAGAGATATTAAGTTTATTTTAAATTTTTGATAAAGGTAAGTAAAACTTAAAAATTATACCAATTATTCAGTTTTTCATGCTTTTCTTTATACTTAGAATTTCATTAAGTTTAAGTCTTAAAACCTAGTAATTTTTAAATGTTCTATCTGCAGTTTTAACTTCTTTAAAATTTGTAATAAATAAGTGATAATAAACTTAAAACTTTATTTTATAAAGTATAATATCTCAATATCGGATTTTCGTTCTGAAACTCTTCTAAATTTATAGCATTTAAATTCTTAATTTACTAGTACAATCTTAATAAATATTGCTAGATTATTAAGCTAAAGTGATGTAATTGACTTTGATTCTTATTAATTTAGATAATATTATTAAATTTTATTTATTAATAAAATGTTAGCAATAAATTAGTTAACATTTAATAAATTTTTAAATATTGCTTTCATTATTTATTTAAGCAAACAAGCGCTATGTAAATTAAGCTATAAAAGCTTATTTTTTAAAACCATAATTAGATATATTAAATATATCTTTAAATTTATTAATTTATAAATAATATAGAGTAAAATAGATAAATAAAAGAGAAATTAAACAGTAAATAAACTTAAAATTAACAATTATTTATAAAAGAATATAAATACTAAGTAAATTAATGAAAGTGATATTGTAAAACTTAAGTTTGCTTCATTTAATAAATTTATTAGATCATCAAACAACAATTTATCTCCTAAAAGTAATTTTTTTAAATTTATAAATAAAAAGTTAATTAAATGATCCTTTGATGGCAATTTAATTATTTACGCTAAAAAGAAGTTATAAAAATAAGGAATAGAAAGAATCTTAAATTTTTTAAATTAAAATAATTTTAAAGCGATTAAAATAAACAAGTTAAGATAATAAAAAGCGAAGAAAAATTGTAATTAAATGTATTTTCTACTAATAGATAAAAGCAAAAATCATTAATAACTTAAAAGATAACAACTTTTAAAGATATATTTCTTAAAATAATAAAAATCTATTTCATTAAATTATCTAAAGTATGTTCATTAATTAATTAAAGATATTTTAATAAATATTTATAATTTTATTTGTTTATTTTAAGTAATTAGGGCTATTTTTATTTTATACCAATTATCTATTTCTTTTAAGGCACTTAATTTTATCATAAATTAATTATAAAATTTCTCTAGTTTAATTTATTTTTATATTTATTTTCAGTATGAAAGTTTTACTTTTAGATTTGTAGTTTATGAAAATTAATAATTTAATTAAAACAGATATGCTCAACTTTTTTTCTTTTTTAAGTTGGGAATATTTAAGTTTTTATAGGATAGAAATGAAACAAATAATTGTATTTTATCATTCCAAATAGATAATAAATTAAAGAAATTAAACCTTTAAGAAATATAACATTTTCATAAATAAAGTTTTAAAATAGCTTTATTTTTAAACTTACAGGAGCATAAGAATAAGCAAATACTTAAAAGTGCTTAATGATTAATTAATATTATAATTATAATTATCAAGCTAAAGATAGATATCCTTGGTAATGATTTAATTATTTTGTTTCCCTTCAATCTAAAAAAGTATAATTATCAACCAACTTTTAATTCATCATTATAAGTTATCAAAATTAAAAGAAATGTATAAAAATATTAATTAAAGTTCTTTTAGCAATAATTAAAACAATAATTAATTTTAGTTCAAGATGTTTACAAAAAGAGATAAAAAAATAAATCTATTTTGCGTTATTGAATAAGCAAAAAGAGTTGAAAAATTAGTGGATTTAAAATTTAGATAGCTTAATACCTTAATTTTCTTACATATAACTAAAATATTAAAAATACATAATTTTGTCTTTTTGCACTAACTACCTATTTATTTACTCTTATTTTTTTTAATTATTGAAAATTATAATTATAACTTATGATAAATAAACATAAATGAATTAGTAAATAAATTAAAAAATGAGATAAAATAAATAATTTATTATTAAAGCTTATTTTATAGAAATAGGTTCTGTTTTTTATTATAAAAATAAATCAAATTAATTAGAAGTTGCAGAAAAGTAAAATCAAACATTTAAAAAATAATAAATTATTAGAATAGGTAGCAAATTAAAGTATTAGTGCATAAATTTATAGCAATATTAGAATTTGAGTATATCAATCTAATAAAATTTAAATCCTGCATGAAATAAGACAATAATGGAGTTAATTAGGTCTGACTAAATAATTCAGAGAAAATTTTTAATTTAATATTTGGAGCGTTAAAATTTTATCTCCTTTAATTACAATTATAATAATAAAAAGTTATAAATATGAAATAAAAATATATTATTTGATTTATAGTTATTATTTTTAAGATAAATAATTTTAAATTCGAGTCTAAAAGCTTTAATGCGATAAAGCCCAAATAAAAATGATTTTTATTAAAATAAAAAGATAAAAATTTAAAAAAGATATAATTTTTTAGTGTTTAATGTTTAAATCTTAAAAATAAATATAGATATTAAATTTTTAGAATAAGGAGCGATTTAAAAAATATAAAATTGCCTTTATAATTTATTTAAAAAATTTATTAATAAGAATAACTAAGAGAAAATTTATTTATGAATCAGTTAAAGGTATTATTAGCATTATTAAAAGAAATTATTTTTATTAAGTTCATCTCTTTAATATTTATCATACTAATTATTATAAATAATATCCTTATCTATAATTTTTCTTTAAATATAATCATTTCTTCTTTAATTTTAATATTGTTAGGTTAAAAATTTAGATTTTTTTAATTAATTTTTTAAGTAATTAAAGTTTTGAATAGAAAATAGAGCAAACATAATAGGCTCTTAACTATTTAATTTATAAATTGTAAACATAAACATTTAAAAATATGAACTATAAACTTTTATTAGAACAAACGAAAAATAAAAAAATACATCTTAACTAAATAAAATTGATTTTAGATAATTTTAATATTAATAATTAAATAATTGTTGTTTTTTATTATTTATTAATTTTAATACAAAATTATTTATTAATCTATTTAATCAGAAAAAATTGTAATAACTTTAATAAGTTATAACGTTGATGGGAGATTTAATATATCATGTAAGAAAGTTTTTAATCAACTTCTTATTTAATAATTCTATTTCTGTTATATTGCGCTATTTCTTTTAATTTACTCAAGTTATATTTTCTCTGGATTTTAATGTCCTAAATCTTTTTAATTTTATATTTAGTTTTCTTTGTAGCATCTCTAAGTTTGCAATAAATATATTTGATTAAAGTGATTGAAACTTTTTTAATTGTTTAAAAGTAAAATTTTTTAAATAAGAAGATAATTAAAGAATGTTATTACTGTAATTAACTCTTAGAATTTAAACTATAAACATTTGAAATTATTATTTAAAGAAATAAGAACGTTAAGAAACCTCTTTTAATCATAATAGTATATAGTAAATAAATTATTTCATAATTAATTTATCTTAGAAATATTTGAAATAAAAGAAACTTTTCTATTTAAATTAATTTAATATTATAATATAAATTTTTAATTGTTTTTAGGAAATATATTTTTAAATATTAAATAAATAAGTAAATAAAACATATTTAGAAGAGATTAATTATGCTAAAATTTAAATATTATATATTAATTTAATAGAAATTTAAAATTTCACAACATGAAATTTAAAATTTTTAAATAAACTTTAATGTGCTAGAAATTAAAAACATAAAGAAAACATTAAAAAAATTGAAAGATAAATTTAATTTGGGAGAAAAATTAAATAGTTGTCTTTAAAAATATTTTAAAATTAAAAAAATTAGTATTAGTTTAGAAAATTAGAAATAAAAATGAAAAAAGAAAATTATAAAAATTCATTATATAAAATTATTTAAAGAAATTAATCAAATAATGAAAAGTAAAATTATTGTATGATTTCTACAATTTAAGAATGTTAAATATAAAAGTCTGTTTAAATATGCATTTAAAATTTGTTAAAGTATTTTATAGCTAATTTAACAAAATATAATTTTTCACATTTATTTGCTAAAATAAATTTATAAAAATTAGATAGTATAATAAATGAAGGAAATTTTTTAAATTATGTTAGAATAAAAATAATTTAATGAAAATATTTATAAATTTAAATTATATAATAAAATAAAATCTATTTTCTACAAGATTTATAAAAATTCAAAAATGCAGTTGTTTGTTGTGGCATTAACTGGCAAAGTAATAACAATAGATGTTTAAATAGAATCAACTATTCTTGAAGTGAAGCAAGCCATTATGAAAGCAGAATCTATTCCAGTTGAATATCAAGTTCTAATTTTTGGAAAGGATGAACTCAAAAATGAAAGAACCGTGAAAGATTATGGCATAGTTTCAGAAAATACTTTACAATTAGTTCAAAGATTACCTGGTGGTGACTTTTAAAGAAAATCAAAATATGAATAACATCCTTATAATAATAACTATCTTTAAGATAAATAGTAAAAAAATGAAAAATATCTAATATTCAACTCAATAATGGGAAGTATAATTAAATTCCAGTAGACAAGAAAAATTTATATAAAAAATAAAAAAAATGAGCTTTTATGCATTTTAATAATTATAAAAATTTTAATGAATGTAATAAGATTTATTTTTAATATAAGCCTTTTATAAATTTTCATTCAAGTTTAAATATATAAAGAATAGCTATTTAATTTGAGAAAACTTATTATTTAAGAATCTTTGAAAAAAATGGTTATATGAAGATTTTTGTTATAAAAAGTGTTTATATATTTTATATGTTTATAGGACGTTTATATCTAACACAAATTAAAAAATTGAAAAGCTATATTACAATTCTTTAACTAATTATGTTTAATTATCAACGTAGAAATTAATTTAAATTACATAGAAGCATGACTATTATTTTGTTTTTTTAATAAATTTAAAAGTAAATGTTTTCATTTTTTAGAGACTGAATATCTTAAATAGATCCTCTGTGAAATCAGTGTGCCAAATAATTTTATTTTATTTTAGTAGATTTGTTTGGAATTTTGCATTTTAACTTTGAAAATGGTTTTATTTATTATATTATTTTTTAATTTATTTAAGATTTTACTTAAAATTATCTTATTATCAAGTTCAAAACGAGTAAACTACATTTTAAAATAAAAAAATCAATTTTTTTTTAAAAAAAGTTGGGTTTTATAAATTGATTATAGAGAAACTGACTAATTTTGTTTTTAAGATATTAAATAAATTGAAAATATCATAAAAATTATAGGAAAGCTTAAATTTACATTGATCTCTATAATTTTTTCATATTAAATGAATAATATTTATAATAGATAATTTTTCGGGAATATTTTAAAATTTTTCATTATTTCAA
The DNA here is from genome assembly GCA_946699065.1 of Loxodes magnus. Lineage (NCBI taxonomy): Eukaryota > Ciliophora > Karyorelictea > Loxodida > Loxodidae > Loxodes > Loxodes magnus. The sequence continues at coordinate 1,104,855 of CAMPDV010000028.1, read as the reverse complement.
TTAACTAAATGTTTTTTAATATACTTGCTTCAAATGATTATTAATAAAATAAGGCATTATAATAAATGATGAATTTTTCATAAATTATCTTAGAATAAAAATAAATTATATCGGAAATATTTATGAAGTCTTTACTTTTAAATAAAACAGATTAATAGCAATAATTATATAAGCTTATAATTTATAAAATGTAGCTTTTTGTTAAAATGCTGACTGGCAAAACATTGAACTTTTCTTGAAGTAAAATAAGCTATTTAAAAGATAGAGTCCGTTCCAGTCGAATACTAGATTCTAATTTTTGGAGGGTAAGAGCTCGACAATGCAAGAACGCCATTCGATCATGGAATAGTTGCTGAAAACACTTTGCAACTTGTTCAAAAATTACCTGGTGGAATTTTTTGAAAAAATCAAAAACTTCATAATTTCATTATAATCAATTTTTTCTTAATATTTATTCATAAAATTAAAAAGAGATGTCTAAACAATTAAAATAATTAAGAAAAAATATAAAAGCTCAAATAGAAAATAAAAAATATATTATTTAAAATAAAAAATAAATAAATTTATGTATTTTAATAGTTTTTAATTTATTTTACTCTAAATTTTAAAGCTAGATTCTTTATTAATGTAATTAAACTAGTTTTCATATTAAGTATAATATTAAATTTTATTTAATAAATATGATGTCAAAAGTGTTCTATTTTTCCTTGAACTTTATAGCTAAATAAAATTTAATGAAAACTAAATATCAATTGATAAACCTTTAAAATATTTCTATGATAAAAATTTAAATATTACCTTTAAATATGACTTAGATAAAAGTATAATAAATTAACAGTCTCACTTTTTACTATTTAATTAGAATAAATATTAAATCTTTAAAATTTAAATAACTGTAAAATTTGATAATTTACTTTTTATAAATAAAATTTTTCTAATATAAAAATAAATCTTCAATTTAATTCTTACTATAAACTATACAAGAATTTAATTTTTTATTTATGACTTAACTTATTTAAAATGACAGAATCTTATTTTTAGAAAAGATTTTAAGTTTAAATCTATTTAAAATTTATTAATTATAAATTATAAAAACTCAATAGCTTTAAATTTTTAAACTAGTTAAATGGAAAATTTTGCTATGATAATTTTTCATATCTGTTGTTTGTGTAAGAAGTTCATAATTAAGATAAATTAAAAAAATCGATGATTTATGTTACAACTATTATGCTAGCAATGTTTAAATATCAACATGAAATTTATTTAAAACATATATAAATAAAGTTAAAGAATTTTTATTTTGAAATACTTTTTTAAACAAATGATTTCTGTTTTTTTCTAAGACTAAAAATACCTTAATCTGATTATTGATGAAATTGATATTGCAAATAATTTCATTTATTTTAGTAACTTCATTTGGAATTTTTCATTCTTACTTTATAAAATTTTATTTTTATATTATTTTAAATATTTGATTTAACTTTACTTAATTTTAATTTCATATAAGTTTGAAATAATTATTCTACATTTACAAATTTTTTAAGAATGAAAAAACTAGGAAATTAGTCTTATAAAATTAAAATTAAAATGGGAAATGAAAATTTTGAATAAAAACAATAGAATTTATAAAAGAGAATTAGAGACAGAAGAGAACTTAGTTAGGTGGATAAGGAATGGTAGTTATCCATTCTAAAAATAATTATTAAATTTAATCTTGATAAAAATGGACAGTTGCTACTGGTTGAAAACTCATGAAAAAGTAAACAATATTAAAATTTAGTTGATAATAATTAATAGCATTAATCTAAAGTTGAAAGGTTATCTAATCAGAAAAAATGATTTATGAAAGATTTAAGTAAAAAAGATGGAATTTGAGAAAACAGAAAAATTTAAAATATGATTACAAAGAAAGTATCCCTTAAAATGGTTCAAAAAGACAATATGGAGATATAAGAGCAAAAAACTCAAAAATAAGTGAGAATCATAAAAGTTTAAAATTTAAATCATCAATATATATATTAATGTATTTTATATGAAATAATACAGTAAAATATTAAAATAATCTAAAAGAAAATTTAAAATAATTGTAAAATCAAAATTTTTATTTAATAATTCAGCTTAATAAATAATTATTATGATAAAAGATATTAAAATAATGGAGTAGAACATCCGTCTTTCAAAGAATTAAAAAAGAAAAGCAAGAAAGCAAACGACTACTGAGGAACTAAAAAACGACAGAATCGAGAGTCTACCTCATCTTCAGAGGGAAAAGTAATGGTTGGCCTTACTGAATAAGTTAATCCTGGAATTCAAAATAATAAATTACTCTAAAATTAAATTGAGCAAATGAAAGCATAAATTAGAAAAATAAAGAAATTTTCTTTATTAAAGGAGAAAAAATTCGGGAGCTAATGAGCTGCTTAGAAGATTAAAATAACGAATTGGTAATTCTTAAAAGTTAACTGATAAAAACAGTTTAGTAACAGAAAATTAACTTTATAAAATGTCTTAATCCAACTTCAAATAATCAAAAAGAATGATTATAGAAGAAGATCTATATTAGCAGGTGCATTAAGAAAAATAAAGTTAAGAACAAATTGATTCAAACCTATGCAAAAGAATTGATATATTAGAAAGAAAGATTTATCCAAAGAAGAAAGTTGAGAGTAATATAAAAATTGTTGGAACTGGCAATCTAAATATCACCTACTAAGACATTGCAAAGAATGAAGGTTTCTCAAGTACAATGAGAGCAAAGAACCTGAAGAAACCTAAATAAGCTTTGAATTACTGAATTCGGAGTTTATAAATAAAAATTACTCATAAGAAACTAAGAGATTCCTTTGTGGAAACCACCTACTTATAAAAAAGGTCTGGAATACAACAATGAAAAAAAATTTGTCCGCTGATATCTGGTTGAAAACCCAAAAGTATGCAAATATTTATTTTACATTTAGTTAAATAATAATAATAATATTTGATAAAATAAAATGGCACCTAAGAAATATCGCCTCAAACCAATCTCCAAACTAACAATAAAATATCTTGATTGAGATTTACTCGTTATAGGGTGAAAATAAAAAATTATAGGATGCAGTGCATCAACTATTTTAACAATCAAACAACCTTGACTTAAAAATTAACTAACTATAAAACGATAATAAAATCTAAAATAATAAAAAATACAGAGCATTAAGCTTACGAAAAATTAGATAAAAAAGGTAAAAAATTTATTTTTATAGGAGAAAAAATAATGTTGCTATTTTAAAAAGAAAATAATAATAAGTAAATTTAAAATAATGGCAATAGTTCTTAATTTATATTGAACTCGAAATGAGACATTGTATAGGAAGAAAATTTATAGAGGGAGTGAAATTTCAAGAGATATAGCATTAGCACGGCAAAGAAGAAACGAACAAACGCTTAGAAGTAAAATTTATTGAATCAAAACTCCATTATAAAAAATGATTAAAACAGTACAATAGATATGTCTTTCAGGAAAGTGATCCGAATGAAGATGGAAAAATTAAGATTTTTTACAAAACAATTAAACTTTATTATATATAATTTAATTTAAATAGGGTGGGCCTTGTCTCTAAAGGTTACGAGAAGAATTCACCAAAGATGAACGGACTCAAAAGCAAACCCTCTAAGTGTTGGACCAGACTAATCTCTTCATCATGGGTTGGAAGATTATCTGTAATCACCTGTTGGCTTCCTGTGCTTTGAAGATTTGGAACTGCAACCTTGCCCACAATTATAAGAGAAGACACAAAGGGAATATTGGGAATTTAAAGACTTTAAAGATGACTTCTTATAGTACTGCGCACCATTAAGGCGCTAGGCACACTTTAATCAAACTTTTTTTAATTACAATTATGAACCTATTAAAGGTGAAATAAATTCAATTTTAATAAGCAAATTATTATGCAATATCAAATGATTTTTCTGACTTTAAATTCAATATGCTATTTTAAAGACTAATAGCCTTAGATGAAAGAGTTTCAAAAAGTGGATTCATAAAGTCATTTTATGCAAACTTTATAAATTTTAGTGATATTTTATAAAATTAAAATTTTTTAAATGATGATTTTAAAGAATCGCTCAAAATAGCAAATTTTTGATTTACCTTTTTGTGGAAATAAAGATAGTATTCATATTTTTTAATCAATTTTAAAGTCATAACAAAAATTGATTCAACATAATATAGTAAAAATCTATAAAGGTGACAAGTAAAATTCACTTAGGAGCTCAGTTCTAGAGTTGGCGTTTTTATTAAATCTCAATTTTTTCTTAATTGCAATCCTATTAAATAGGTCATTTTAGTTTCTTAATACATATTTAATTAATATTAATAAATTCTACTCTAATACTTTCGGAGCTACTCTAAATAAAAGTTATTAAGCTTTAATATTTTACAAGTTTCTAAATTTCATTGCTTAAAGTTATTTTATTGAGGATTCTTTGAGTCTATTGTTGTTACATTAATTTTAATAAGAATTGCTTGATTGAATAATAATATCTTTTAGTGTTGTATGAGAAATTACAGGTTTTAGAGTTTTTTCAACTATATATTTATAAAAAAGATCGTATTTGACTCTTTTGTTAAACTGAATATATTTTTTCTAATTTAATTTCCACTACCTTTTGGTTTTTAATGGAATATGCAAAAGTGAAAATATCGCATTCAAAAATTTATGGATATATTATTTTGGACTAATAGTGAGGAAATAGAGATTTAATTTCTTATAAATTCAGTATATGTATCTTTCGTTTATTATAGAAAAAATGGAAAAATTTTTGCAATAAGACTCATCTTAAAAGGAATCATCTTATTCAAAATATGATTAATAAAAAGTACTTTAAGAACTTCAAGTTATTCAATTAGAAAATTCCAAACTTCTAAGAACAGTATAAGAACTAGAAAGAAAAATAGAATACCTGATGACTAACTCTCAAGAGAAAAAAATTGAAAATAAACAGTCAAGAAATATCAGAATAGAAAAATTAGAAGAAAAATTAATAGTTCGCAGAGTTAACTGAAAGGATATTCTTATAAAAAATATAAGTGAATAATCCGATTGATGTTGAGCAACAGCCCACAACAACTTTCATTCCATATTGGAAAATAATGAGATGCTGCTACTGCAAGCGACCAGAGCACAAAGTAAGAAGCTGCTTCCAATTTTAATAAAAATAAAAGAAAATAATAAAAAGCTAAGGAAAATATTTTCAGAATCTATTACAATTAAGAAGGTAAACTGTATAGAAAAAAATACTACAACTAAAGAGTGAAACTCCTTATATCTAATAGACGGTTAACGAATTCAATAAAAAGTGACTGAGATTAGACCTATCGGAAAAGATTAGAAATAACAATCTAAAAATCGCCAAGACTTTTGACAGACAAAATCCAAACAGATTTGAAGTTGATACTTATACCTAACTTTAAACTTAAAAGTGGTTAGCCTAAAAATGGCAGATCCACTATAATCAATTATTTATTTATTTATAACAGTTTTCTTAAGCACAGTACTAATACTCAACATGATTATCTCTATTCTCAGCATTCTTTTGATTTATTTTAAATATATATAATTTGGTTATAGAGAATTTACTTCAATCATTCTTGAGATTATATAAATTTTCTCGCTTAGAAATTAAGATAATATAAAGAATAGCTTCATTTATGCTATAATTTTTATAGTGAAGATGAAGGGGATGGTAAGAAAAAGTAAATGACGTAAAAGAATGTCTTAAAAAATCTGAAACTGAAAGATTCTAATAAAATTTCGGTTTAAAACCTATTTTTTCTAAATAAATTTCTCTCAAAGTTAGATATCAATATATTAAAAATGAAAAAGATTCTCTTTAATTCAACTTTGATAAATATGATATTTTGAATCAAAAATGTTTTCTCTTAAAGCCTATGTAGATTCTCATATAAAATTTAAATTAAAAAGTTCTAAAGAAATCGACTTAAAAATTGACTCTAATTCAAAATTTAAAAAATATAAAAATATTAGTTCTCTTTTTATTATTTGTCCCTGTTTTCTACAAATGCTATAATTAAAAGTAAAAAAAAAATTTATTTTAAGACAACTTTATTCTTTTTACTACTTTTCTTAAGGACTAAATGTATTTATTTGAAATTGAGTTTAAAATTTTTTAATTTACTTATAAAAGATAGAATCTTTAAACTTTTGAAAATCTAAAATTTTGTTTTCTTTCTTGTTTTTTTATTTAAAATTAACTTTAACTAGATTTGTAGACCTTAAATCAATCAATCTGATAATTTCAAAGAAAAAATTCATTCGTTTGTTTAATTAATTAATTGTTTTGAGTTCAAAGCATCATGATAATACTTATTTAAAACTTCCTCTTTATGTTGTTGCTATCAAGATAAAATCTCATATTCGAATAAGAAAGTAAAAGAAGTCAGAACTCAGTCCATGATTTTAGAGGCCCCAAAAAAGTAGGAGTTAGCAATATTCTAAAAATATTAGTTCAATGAAAAGAATACCAAATGACGCCCACCAGATCGAGATTTCTTCACTCTAAAAAAAGACTAAGAAATAGGCCAAAATTAAATGCACTTGGAAGTCTCTGATTTCACCGCCAAGCAATAAAAAGCTATAATTAGCTGATCAAAGTGGTTCTGGATCTCAAGGGATAATTTAAGTAGCTGAAGAAAGATAATAAGAAACTGATGGAAAAATTGAAATAGAATATAGATTCATGGTCTAGAAAGAGACCTTAATGCCTACTAAAATATTTCACAAAACCAGAACAGTAAATCATAAAACTAGTAATACCAACAGAAGGAAATGGACAGTAAGATAAAAAAAATAAAAGAAAGCCAGCAAAAATTATAGCGTTAAATATTCCTAAAAGAATAAGGAAATGGTCCAATGATAATCGAAGGAGAAAAAAACTCAAGATTTAAACTTAAACGAGCAGCAAAAGATATCATTATTGTAAATCTCGGATGTATCTTTGCAAAAGATGCTTGAAATTTCAAAAATTCAATTAGAAGTACTGAATTTCTAGGGGAAGTTGGAGAACAAAAAAATGAGACTTCATTAGATATAATTAAAAAGAGAAAAATTATATGCAAATTCGAAAAAATATGCAAGATAAAAAATGTCAACCCTTATCTAGGCGAAAGGATATCTCAAGAACATTATGTATAACTGATGGAAAGATGTTGAAATACCTTCAAGAATTGTCAATTTTTAATTTTATATTTGAATTTGTATCCTTTTAAGTGAAATTTTATAATAATATCTAATAGTTACTCTTAAAAAACATTCGAATATATAACAATTGAAAATACAATGAAGAAATTTTCTCGGCCTAAAGTTTCCAGAAAATGTCGTTTTTTCTTTTAAATCTTGAAAAATAATTATTTCATATTTATTTATTTAAAATTATCGATTTTGATAATTTTTATGGAAGTTGAGTAATCTTAAGAAAGATATGATGGTTAAATCTAAGTGATGCAAATATAATAAATATTGTTTTAGTAGTATTAGCAAAATTAATTAAAATATTAACTATAAAGTCTTTTGTACTTCATAAAATGATATTAACTATTGCGTTAAAAGAGTCTTTAAAAAATTATTAAAACTTTTCTTAATCCAAAGCTTTGATTAAGGATTATATTATAAAATAAGCGTAATTTATCTAAGGTATGTTGAAAGAACAAAATTAAAGATAGCAAGTCAAAAATGTATGCAAAGCCATGTTAAAATCTCAAAAAAATAGTTAAATTAATTTAAACTAAATCTAAAACCGAAAAATAATTTTAGTGATTTATAAAAAGAATTTCAAAGAAGATTTGCATATGCAAACTAATTATGAAGAATTTTAAACATAATATGAGCTTATAAGGATATTAAAATTATTTAAACATAATAACTTAAAAATTAAAAAGGAAAATGGTCAATTATTTAATATTATTTATAATAATTTTAAATTAGGGCTTTTTAGGAAGAAGAAAATTGCTAATAAAAGCCTTAAAAATAATAAAAAAGCCAGATATTATTTAAAAGAAAATATTAATTAATTTTTACTTAAAGAATTTTGGACTACAACTTCTTGCAGTTTAACGACCCCAACACTCCCTTCATGGAATAACGGGGATATCCTGCTGCTTTCGAAAAGCAGCTACCAGGGAGCTCCATCGCTATGGGCAGCCAGGCTTCAAGCCCCTACCAGGAGTGGATAATCAATAGGAAGGCGTTCCCTTGTAAAGGTTGACTTTGACCAGGGACTTTCTCAGCGACAGGAAATGAACTTGTTCCTAACCATAAAACCAGAAAGTATGATTCAGAAGGTCAATCTCAGCTCTCACCATCTTTTTAATTATTTTAAAAGAAAATATTAATATTAATTTTAATTTTTTTTGTACGAAATGGAATCTTAAAAACAATAGTAAATAAAGAAGATAGAAATTGTAAATACTGAGCTAAGAATATAAAGAGATATTAATAAGCAAAATAAATTATTTAATAAAACTAAAAAATGAATTTTCTTTAAATTAAGAAAATAGAAATAGATTTTATATGAACCTCAAGATCTTTTTTAAAAAGTACTTAAGATAAATTCATAATTGTAATTAATTATTTTTTTAAGAGTTTATTTAAATATAAAAGTTGAATAATATTAATTAAATTTAGTATAAATTTAAGCTTAAATAAAGAATATGATAGAGTATAATATTATTTATAATATTTGACAAACAAATTAAAACTTGAAGTTGAATAATTTAAATAAAATTTAAAAAAATAACCAAAGGCAAAGAGAATACTTTAAAGTTAGAAGAAATAAAAAAAAGACAAAAAAATAAAGTTAATTTTCAGAATTTTTTGACTAATTTTCCCTAAAGAAAAAATTAGATTCTAAACTTATTTATACTAAACTTAAAACTTTTCCTATTATTTATTTTATTTATTCATTAAGATTTTGGATTTAATTTTCATATTAAAATTCTACACTTCTCATTTGCTAGTTAACTAAAACCATTTCTTATATATAATTTTATTTTAAATGTAGGTAAATTCATCCTTCATTTATAATTTTCCTATATCCATCATGTTAATTTAAAATTAATAGAATATTCTTTTTCCACATAGGCATAAGCAAATAATTTGCTAAAATTGCGAAAAATATAAGTTCTCAACTCTAAAGATAATTAAAAAAAATAAAAAATGATGAGAATAAATTTGAACTTAGTAAATAAGAACTAAAAAAATGGACTAGACTTCTTATTTAATAAATATCAATAACCTATAAAATTATTATATCAATATTTAAGTTTGAAGAAGATCTTAATAATTAAATTATTATAAATTAAAAAACATAATAAAAAACTCTCTATAGACTAAAAGCAAAAAATTATAAAACTAAAAAGAAATTTTTTATTTAAAGAAAGATGAAGATATAAAAAATAAATTGTTTCTATAATTTTTATGATAAATATAAAAGTTAATAATAAGCTATGCGCTAATGAAGCGTTTATAAATATTTAAAGAGTTGGATATGACAAGTTTTAATTCTATTAATAATAAGATCATGTTGTCAATGCTAATAAAAAAATTGAATTATTAATTTATAATAAAATCTTTACAAAGAAAAAACTAAAAAAAGGAGAAATGCTTACAAATAAAATGATAAAAAGAGAAGATTTTTCTATAGATTAAATTGCTAGAGTAGTATGAAATATTTTTAAATAAATTTATAAAAATTTTCTTCAACTCTTTTTTTATTTTATTTTAGCTTTTTCAGAATAGGGTTGAGTTAAAATGTAACTGAAAATTAAATAAATAAATAAAATGTAAGCTTTTAAAATTAATTAATTTTTTTCAATAACCAATCAAATAGCGACAGGAAGCCTTTCTCTAAAATCTCTATTTAAAATTTTAATATCATATAAAAAGTATTTAGCAGCCTAACAACCAGAAACAACAAACACGCATAAACTCAGTCAATATCCTAAACCAAAAAAGAACTTCATTTCTCCAGGCATTTAGATAGCAATATAAAAACAATGCCAAATAATTAAAGCTAATAAAAAGAATGCTGGGGAACTCATTTGTCAAATTTCCTTTTTTCACACTATTTAAAAATTTCCCTATGCTCTATTACTTTGTCTCTACAAGTTTTGAATTTTTTCGTATAATAGATGTAAATTTCAAAATGAAAGTAAAAATCCGCATATAAAAATGAGATACATAATATATCCACTGATATGAAGAATTTTTAAACTTTAGCAAAGCTTATAAGCTCTATACTCTCCTTCGAATTAGTTCTTGTAGTTTCAATTAGGTATACAAGAAAAATCACCATTACTTCTCCATTAACTAATGACCGTCTTGTTTTGCGACTCAAATGCTATATCTATGCTATCATATTTTAACTTTGTTACAGCAAAAATATCAAATTCTTGCAAATTTATTCTAAAGAATTCCTATGATTCAAAGCAGAGGGAAATTAAAAGCCAAATAATCAATATTGATATTTTATGCTGACAAATTAATTTCATTCCTGGTGATTAAAGATTCTCCATTCAATATTTTTAATTATTATTTTATTCTTTTATATTATTTTAAAACTCTGCTTATAATATAATTGCTTTCAAGCATCTTCTAAATGCATATATAAAACTATTTGCAAATTCCCTAAGAAGTTTAATTTATTATTTGTTGCTGTAAGTCATATATGAACATGCAGACTGAATGATATCAATTCATTAGTTCTTTATGTATTTAAATAAATTTAGCTTAAATACTTTTTATTATTAAAAGGTTTAAACTTAAGTATGATGCTAAATATAACAATTAAAATAGAAATAGTTTTAATAAATATAGCTGAGCAAACGATCAGCAAATAAATTTCTAATATATCGCTATGGTTTATTTCAATAGTACTATAACACAATCTAAACTAAGCTATGATTCTTAATAAATATACAGAAGATTAGTTGAAAAGAGATTTAAATAAAAATGACAGTATTAGATTAATCTATATTAATTAATTAGGATTAATAATTTAGTTAACAGCAACTTTCAAACGTCTACAAACAATATTTCTTCATTTTCATCAGGATCAATTAAATTTTTCTTTTGTTATTGTAATTCAAATTTAATATTTATTTTATTTTCTTGCAAGTTTTGCATATATTTGCTTGCGAAATTCTAGGATGATTAATCTACTTCCTAATCTAATTGAATGCATTCCAAACTCTCGTTTTATTAAAGTTTGGCTTTAGGCTTTTTGATTTTGCGGCTTGGTCTCTAAGTTTGCTTTACTTAGGCTAAGCTTTCTTATGGAGGTAATCTTTTTTATACTTCCAAACTCTCTTTAAAAATTTTTAAAGAATCTCGTCTTTAGAGGTAAAAGCATAAAATTCCATTTGAAATAACAATAGTACAGAATAAATGCAAGCATAACTCAAACATAGTGAAAATGCCTTCTTCTCTCATTATAATTAAAGCACCATACTCTGTTCATATCAGAGAAAAAAAGTAAAAGCTGCAAATCAAAAGAGCCAAGTCAAATTATTATTTAAGCTTAGATAAAATAGATCCACAAATAAGTCAGCAGGGAAAATAAATAAAAGGCATAACAATTAAATAGTATAATTAGCTAAATTCACTGTACTGGTAGCAATAAGATAATAAATTTAACGAATTCTTTACTGAAACTAAGGCAAAAGAGTTGAATCCTGCAGCTACAAAAATCAATGTTTAAAATTTGAATATCTTCAAAAATTAAGTTTTTAACATTAGGATGCTTATTAAAAAGCTTGAAAGTGCTATGAAAAATGAAGTTTGATTTCAAAAAGATAGCTAATTTAACGAATTTTAATATTCCTCTTAAGTTCATTTTCTATTCATATTAACGTTATTAAATATTCCTATTAAAATTAAGGCACTCCCTATTATTTCACTTGGATAAAATTTTCTTCGTTCGTTTTTTGAAAGCAGAAGGAAAAAAGCAATAATATTTGCAGAGCTGAGAGCTATATAAATTGAGAGCGAATAATTCATAAGACAAATCAGATCTAGAATCAGTCCTATAGACATAAGAGCATTGTAAATTTTCTTTTTGCTTACCTTTTCAAAATATTTTTCATACTAAGTTTCTTAAAACCCTCTATCTCCCATAAAGATAGATTTTTAAAAGAAAATAGCCTATTAAAGCATAGAAGAGAGGACATAAACTTACAATAATAGCAGCATTTTTATTTGAAATGCTTTATTTAAATAACTATTTAAGTTATAAGATATCATTTACTCTTTAAACCTTTCCTTCCTTTCTTCTTTTCATTCAGCTGATTCCTCTATTATATTTTATATAATTTTACCTTTTGTTTCGAAGCTGCTGATTGTTAAAGCAGAGGTATATCCTTATATTTTTTAATGTAAAGAAATAAATCTAGTAAGCAAGAAAAAGAAATATGAATTTGATATTTTTTAGAAATAAAGAAGCTAATATTTATCTATTTCATTAGCCTAGAAGATTCAAATGAGCAAGATTAAATAAAATAAGCAATAAGTATTTAACTTTCTAGCTAATATAGTTAATTCATTTATATTCATTTAAAAGCATATTAAATTTTAGATTCTTAATTTATCTAAGATTAATTAAAATTTAAGGCAATATGCATTAATAGTAACAGATAGTGATAATTAAGAAAAACATTTATAATTTTTGAATGATTGAATATAATGAAAAATGACAATATGATAATAGCTAAATTATACGCATAAAGTATAATATAAATTAAGTAGATTAACGTTTTCCATTTATCTACAGAGTCTTTTTTATAATTGTTAAGATTAATTATAATAAATTAATTAAAGGTACGCTTTTATTCCTTAATTCTAAATTTAATATAAAAGGATATTTGATTAATAGTTAAACGATTAAGGCTATAATAAATATATGATATTATGAATTATTAATCAAATAGATTACTAATAATAGACATAATTACCTTATTTAATTATTATCCAATTAAGTCTAATAAATAAAGAAATAATCATAATAATTATATATTATGCATTTATCTAAAGAATCAGATGATAATAATAGAAACTTAAATGTCTTATTATAGACTAGCAAAAATTTAATTTTTAATTATTTAATTAGCTCAAATGCATTAAAAGTGCTAATAATACTTAAAAATTTAGATTTTAGGGATGATTAAGGATTTAGAAGTTATTATTATATCTTTAGGTTCTTTAAATTGCCTAATTTCAAAATTTGTTATACTTATTACAATATATTTACTTTATAATCTTTTTTATTAATAACTTCGTATCAATAATTAAATCATTAAAGCAAAATTAATTTTAGAATCCTTTTACTAAGATATAGAAGTTGATAAACGCTAAATTATTTTAAAGCTTTTCAAAAAACCTTTTGTTAGTAGAATATATCGAAATAATGAAATGATTTATATCTTGATATTTTAAGTACTGATACAAATTTAAATAAAAGGATAAAGATTTAAAGTTTATAATATCAATTAAATAATATATGAATCTTACAAACTTAACCTTTTTTATTTAAATTATTATAGTCTTTTAATAATTTTTTTACTATATATACTTTTTTTCTAAAATATTGCTATGATAATTATAAAGCGAAATATAAAATCATAATTTTTAGATGTAAATTCAAATGCATTTTAAAATTTTAATTATAGGCTTCATTAATGCTCTTTTAACTTAAATAGTTTAGTTTTATGTATAAAAATAGATAATCTATAGCTTTTTAAATTAGATACTCAAATAGATGGCATTATGCTTTTGAGCTTCTTTAATAATTATATTGGCCTGATTTATTAGCCAAATTATATAAATATTACTACTAAACTAGATTTGATTGAGTGTGCAGTTATTCCTTTACTTATAATTTTCCATTAAACAACTTTAATCTCTTGCATGTTTGAATAGTTATTGCAAATATCTTTTAATATTAGTTCTAAAGATATTAAATAGCTATTATTAGATATTTTAATAGATTGGCTGATATTATTAAGATAATAACAAATTTTAATTTTAAGTAATAATAAAGGGTTAGTTGATTTATCTATTTACAATGTTAAGGTAAGTAAATATCAATAGATTAAGATTTTTCTTAAACTGGAACAGCAAGATAAACTAAAATTAGGAGACTATATAAGTAATATATTTAATATCCTTAGCTTTATAATATTTATATTTTATTTCTCTCTTTTGATAATCTTAATTGGCTAAGATAAAAGTAATTGATAGAGCAACTTGCATTATAATATTGTGTAAGGTGAGGGATATTTGGAAAATGGAAAAATGTAAATGAGATAGTTGTATTAAAGAGATACATCTTAATGCTTAATTTATTTATATAAATTTTCAGATGGAAACTTAAATGGAACCTGATGTTGAAGTTTTAATTTCAGTTTTAAATAGAGGAAATAATGGAAAACCTTTAAGTTCTATTTGAAGTGAATAGCATTAGAATAACGAAGAAGAAACTTAGTAAATAGTTCAGAATAAGATATCTCATTAAAAACCTCCAAAGCCTGAATAAAATTAAAATTATGGTATATTACAAACAAACGAGAAAGAAGATTCATCATTAAGAAATGGAGCTCCAATACTTTGATTAAGAGGAGGAAAGGTGAAAGATATAAGTAGTGAGAATACTAAAGAGTAAGATTATCAAAATGAGTAAACTTTATATTAATAGTTTCCAGTCTTTAATTAACTTAATAACGAATAGAAAAGAAAAAAATTTCTAGTTTTCAAACCATACTAAGATTCAGTCGAGATAAGACCTGTTAAACCTCCTGATTATGGTTATTATTATAAATGCCATTAATGTGATGTGAAACTTATAAGATATACTTTTGAAGATAACGGATTCAGAGAATCAACATAAAGTAGAGCAAATAACTGAATAATTCTATGATCTACATCTGCTTTAAAAAGTTAAGTTTATTCCTATCTAACTAAGTACTAAAAAATAAATCATTTCCCTAGGAGTCACGAAATAACAAAAAAAGACTGCTTATATAAAAACATAGTAAGAATGCAAAGTTTGCATGGATTTAAAAATTTTGACTTTGTTCCTAAAACTTTCATTCTTCCTAACGAAATTTATTAGCTAAATTAAGAAATGGAAAAGGATAGAAATGTTTGATGAATTGTAAAGCCTTCATCAGGTTCTTAAGGAAGAGGTATTTTTATAACAAATCACACTGAAGATATTCCTTTAAAGTAAAGCTATGTAGTATGCTAGTACATACATAATCCTCTGCTCATAGACGGATACAAGTTTGATTTGAGAATATATGTAGCAATAACAGGTATACATCCCCTAAAAATATATATGTATTAAGAAGGATTAACCAGACTTGCTACAGAAAAATATATAACGCCTCATCCTAACAATTGCAGCAAATTTTAACATTTAACCAATTATTCAATCAATAAGTACTCAGATAAATTTGTAGAAAACAAAAACCCAGAAAAGGATAATGTAGGGAACAAATGATCTTTAACTGCTTTCAGAAGATATCTATAAAGCAAAAATATTGATGACACACTCCTATTTCATCGTATTAAGGACATTTTGATTAAAACCATTATATCCATTGAAAATTAAACTTACTCCTCTTTTTAAATGTATGTTCCATTTAGAAATAACTGCTTTGAGCTACTAGGATTTGATATTTTAATTGATGAAATGCTTAATCCCTGGTTACTTGAAGTTAATTACAGTCCCAGCTTAAACTGTGATAGTCCACTTGATTTAAAAATTAAGGGAGAGCTAATAGCAGATTTATTCACTTTAATTGGCATTGTTCCATTAGATTTGAGAGACAACTGTAAACCTTAAACTGCAAAAGGAAAGCTATTAATGTATCAAGGTAATGAGCCTAAGATAAAATAGAATAGCATCAGCTCTAATTTAAAAAAGCGAAAAATCAAATCAAATTTACCTCCTAGTCAAACTTAAAAAATAGCATGAAATCCTGACACAAATGTTTAACAGGGCAGAAATAAATCTTTAAATAGTGTTTTTGAAATGGATTAATTAACAGTTGAGTAGCGTGCTATAATAGCAGAAACTAACTAAGAACTTAAAAGAAGAGGAAATTTCGAAAGAATATTTCCTAGTGAATTCAGTCAATGTTATAAGGCTTTTTTTGAAAAAGATCGCCCTTTGAATAATTCATTTTTATATAAGTATGCTTTTTATTTTAGAATGTAGGAAGGAAATTTAAGAATAAATAGAAAAATACAAAATACAAGACCTTTATCTAGTTAGTGCCAAATAAAGAAAGTTATTTCTTTGAGAAAGATTATAAATTGATTAATTTATTGTTTTGTAATTAAAAATGAGCAAATCAGTACTTAATCATATTGATTCGAATTACTAGTTCAATTAAAACTTGCAGCAAGGCATGATTTTAATGTTATGTTTAAAATGGAAATTAAACTTACTTTGAGAAGCATTATTATAAAATAAATTACTTCATTATTATTATTTATAAACTTCGATGTCAATTCTTTTATTTAATTTGTAGCATTATAATTTATAGTTGTACTTGTCTAAATTTTTAAAAGTGCTCTTTTATTGTTCTAACTCACATTATGGTTATTATTATCTAATAATTTTAAAATAAGCTTAAGTACTTGCTGTTACTTTCATTTAAGCAAATTTAAAATTAAAAAAAATCTAAATAACCTAGATATTTTAGTTTGATATAATTACTAAAGCAGCATTTTTATTTCTTTATAGCTAAGCACTATGATAGAAAAATCGTATTCATTTATTCAAAATTATTTTAAAAGCATTTTTTATATTTTAGTTAAGCTAAAATTTTAAAGCAAATTTATTAAAACTGTAAAAATCTAGCAATCAAATACCTCATAATGATCAATTGAAATCTCAATTTTATAAATTAATATAGTTATATATCAAAAGATAAGTAAACTAAAAGCTATTAATTGAAGTATCATCCTTTTTATTTAGAGTGTTATACTTAAATCTGAAATATTTTAAAAGGATTTAATAGATTATAATGCTAATTTATTTTTGACGCTTTTCTTTTAACATATAAAGAGAAAGTTAGATTCAAGCTAGAATAAAATATTTCAATTAGAGTGAACTGAAGAGATAAACAATAATAAGATATAACTTAATACATAAAATTAATAATTTGCACAGCTATAAAGCAAGATTATAATACTAGGGTGTTTGTCAAATATTTAAGAGTATATTTTTAAAATTATACTTATAAGGTTTTAGGACTCAATTAGTTAAGTTAGATTATTCTTAATCAAATATAAATTTAACTTAATTTCATAAACCCTAATCTTAATACTTTAGCCTAAATATTTATAATATATAGAAAAACTAAATACATATTAAGTATTTTAGATTAAGAACTAGTATATGTCCTAAGTATATTTAGTCCCAGACATTTATTACATATATCTGTCATTTAATTTCACTTCCTAAAACATTTGTCACTATCGAAGGAACAAAATAAATTAATTATATTACTAAAATGTATTTATTGCTAAAAGCTTTGCTTATATAAAAATTATTAAATTATATTTAATTGTGTAGAAGGCATTATATCAATTAATAATCGAAGTTCTAAAATAAAAAGTAGTAGCAAATTTATTTTAAGTTATTAATTAAAAGTTTAAAGATAACTATTAGATAATAATTAATTTAAATATTAAAGGCAATGATTCTCTTCTTTTATACAATCTATTATATTTTTTGAAATTATTATTTTTTATTATTTACTCAATTTTATCAGTATTGGAACTTTTAAATAAGAATTTATAAATTAGAACTTATAAAGATATTAAAAATAAGATTTTGTGGATATCTTTTTTTGAAAGTGAAACAAAGTTAGTAATATTGAAAAATTAATTATGTTCTAAGATTCCAATCGCTTGAATAATTCTTTCTTTTTTGCAGATTTTGATATTTTTGATTTCAAAACGAAAATTTTTTTGCTTTACTCGGCTTGATTAAATTTTTTTCAAATATCTTAAAGCAATCCAAAAACTTTCACGCTTATAGCAAAAATTACTTAGATCATAATTTTTTAAGTTTTGATGAGTAAGTTAAAAATCTCTTGAAGGTGGAGGTAAAATTTTACCAAATTATTTATATGTGTAACTTAATTTATTTTTGGATTAGAATTTATACTGACTAGATATAATCTTTAACTTTGTAATTCTACTAAATATATTCGTTTATGGCATGTAAGTAATTTTGATTCTGTAAAAGATTTAGATTTTACATCTTAATATGCTGATACGATATGCCAAATAGCCATAAGTAACTCAGATACTAAGCTTAGATTTCATTATAAGATCTCATAATTTATCAGAATTTTTTCTAAAAAAGGTTAGTTATGAAGAATATTAAATCCTCTGTCTTTTCAAGTAAATAATTATCATAATTTATCTATGTGATTTTTAGCATTTAATTACAACTTCTCAAAATCTCTTTAAGGATATAATTGTTTAATGTCAAATTTGGCCTCAAATCTTTTTTGCTTTTATCTTTTGTCAACTTCATACAATCATTTTAAGTCTACGACAAGATTTTTATTGGGCTTGCGAGTGCTTTCTGAGAATTTGATAGCATCAAGAACTCTTTAAGTTTAATATTTTTAATAAATTTACAACTCTTTTTCTCTTCATTTACACCAAGCTATCTACTTTTAATAATAATTTTTTAATATAAGATAGAAAAATTTGATAATTTAGTATATAAATGTAAACTCATAGCTCATAGAATAATAATAACACTAATTATATTTTGACTATTATTCAAATATATATTATTTTATTATTTACATTTCTTTATTGTTTTTTGTATTTATTTAAGTCTATAATTTCCTGTATTTATTGATTGTGATGCTAAGTAAGGTTATACCAAAATATAAATAAAATAAGAGCTAAAAAGAATAAAAAAGGCAATAATTATAATATTAAATATCTATTCCCCTTTATTTAATATTTATTGCTTTCTATATAAGTTTAGTTATTAAACAGTTCTTACTAGTGATCTTTAAATAAAGGCTATAATTATTTATACCTTATGTTTCAACTTAGTTCTTTAACTCCTATATTTCATTTTATAGGAAGAAAGTAAAATATAATAGTAAATTAATATTAATAGTTTTAATAGTTTTCTATAAATTAAAGCAAACTCTTCTAAACTTAATGAAATAAATAAATGATTCTATCTACTTTATCAAATAATAATAGGATATAGTCTATATCATTAATATTTCATTAAAGCAATAATTATTATTTTAATGTAGATATCTATAACTCTTAAGTATGATCACATTAGCAACCTTCATAATATCTTAAATTATGTGGATAACACATTTCGTATATAATAATATTCTAGCAATTTAAATTAAAAAGTAATCTACAATTATTTATCTTTATTGCATATACCTTTTATTTTAAAGCCTTTTATATTTAAACTATTATATTCCTCAATATTCAACTTTTAGGGAAAATTTAATTATTTTCTCTATAAGCACAAGATTAAATAGATAAAGGGCATCTATAAATTAGGAATAAAGAATTAGAGCTATGGATACTATTCTATTTCTATATAAGTACTTTACCCTAATAGAAAAGATCCTATAAAATCTTAAAAAGTTCACAAGAAATAGCAAAGTATATACACTTTTTTATAATTTAATAAGTATTTGATATAAGCCTTTTACTAGAATCACTTATTAAATAATATTTTAAAGTAAAGTTAAGAATACTATCAGTTCTATTTTAGCAAGTTTAGAAAAGGCACAATATTAGCCTTATTTTCTGTGAAATTAGAACTTCTTATTCAAAAAATTGGGTATTTGCAGATTAAAGATATTAGTTTAGATATGAATCTGCTAAAAGTATGCTAACATATAAAACTTAATTTTACATAAAGCTAAAAGCTAAGAAGTTTAGAATTATAGCAAAGTTTCTGAATTATTAACTTAGCTTAATAAATTTAAACTGATTATAATTAATTGACTCTTAATTTATTATAAATGCTAAACTAGAATAGTATTATACCTTTAGATACTTGTGATAATGCTATTTATTAAGCATAATACCTTTTTAAGCAAAATTTAATTTATAAGTATCAATCAGTTTATAAGGAAAAAGTATTTAGTTATCATTCATTACCTCTTTTCATGATTAAGGAATTGCTCTTTAGCTCTAGAAAATAGATGCTATTGTGTCTTAAATGCTAAGCATGTTATACTTTATATTTAAGCATTAATGGTTATACTTTCCTTATTTTTAAAGCAAAATAGCAGATGATAAAGAGATTCTATTTTATTAGCTTAGAGCAAATAGCTAATAATTATATTAATAAAGCATAGTTCTATTTTTAAAACTAGGCTAAGCAGATTACCTAGAGAAAGCTAGTTCTATTTACTGATATATATCATTTATTTATAACTGCCATATTTAATAATTTTCTACCTTACTCCTATCCTTCATTCGTATAATACCTAATACCATTCTCAACTTAGTGCAACTGGCTTATTATCCAATAATTTAGACTAATCAAAGGAAGAGATCTTAAAAACTATATAACAGTAAAAGAGTTTAATTAAATAAGCAAAATAATAAGGAAGTGATAAAGAGAAAAGGATCAGAAGTAAGGACTATAAGTAAATATAGAATGCTATGTGAAGATATTGGCTTTAATGCTTAAATCTGCTATTATTTCAATTCAATAAAATAATATTTAGGCTATTAACTTTCCTTTAACATTGCCTTTATTATAAAAATGTTAAATACAGAAAATGAACAGCTTGCTTAACTTATTGTTAAGAAGAGTGAAAGCAGTAAAACTAAACAGTAGAAGTAATAAGCAAATATGACTCAATTATAGCAAATAGGCTTGTTTAATGGCAAAAATATTCTTAATGCGTCTAATTCTGGAAAGAGCTAATTAGTAATTCCCATTCTAAGATAGATTTTAAATATGAATTTATCTAAAAAAATAGATCATTCAAAGTTCGTTCAATCTTCTCATCTAAATAAAAAAGAATCACTAAGCTAAAAAAATTGCGAATCTCTCATTTAGAATATAAGCTAAGAAGAGGATGTGGAGATAAATTTTGAAATGATGCAGAATAATAAAAATGAAGTGGAAAATTTCATTAAACTTAATGAAAACAAAAACTAAAGATTCCATGTTTATTGAGCCTTTTTGCTGTTTGTGTGCAATGTATATAACTATTCAACAACGCTTTATTATATTGGAATTGAAGGCTATCCTTAAAACTTCTGATTTTTCGCTGAAATATTTTCAGAAATGATTTTATTGACAGATATTTTAGTGATAGAAGTTTGAGCTAAGAAATATAAATTGTAAAGTTAAAACGCAATTTAGATGTGAATGATTAATGATGAGTAAAGAAAAAGACTAAAATTGGGATATAAGATAATAGCTTCGTTTCCTTCATCAATATTACTTAATTTTATTCATTTGCTATCAAAGTTTGAATTAAGTTCCTTATGAATTGCAATGATAAGGGTACATAAGCTACTAAGGTTTTATTAAGTGCAAGTATTTATACAAAACATATAGATTTTATTTAGGAAAAGCTTATCAACTTCATTATAAGTTTTCTAAATATTTTTTACGTTAATTCTAATTTAGTAGCTAGGAACATGTCTTTGTCTTCTATCAGCTCGTTGAACTCCTCATGATTTAATACCAGGATTTGAATGAAATTTCTGAGATAATGATGAAAACTGATTTGAATAAAATGGGCTATAATACAAGCAGTAATATGAGTAATATGTTACAGCTTTTTGATTTGCAGTTAATACTATGGCTGATATTGGATTTGGATCGCTTTATCCTTTCAATTAATGGGAAAGATTAGTATTAATTTTCATTATGATATGAGGTGGAATTATGTATGCTAAGTTGTTCAGTGCTTTAACTAAAATTTTAGTAAAAGAAAATAAAGAAAACAATGAAAACATGAAATTGAAAGACCTTACTCAAAAGTGATGCTATTAAAGATTCGTAATTTCTAAGATACACAAAAGAATGATGAACTACTATAATCAAATTAGGCTACAATATTTCTACGTCGAAGACAACTTTTTTAACGAATTTCCGCTTTCACTCAAAACTGAAATTAACGTTCAAGCTTTTAAACACATGTTTGAAATATCAAAGATGTTTGAGTTGGAAGATCCTAGTTTTATTTGCGAAGTTGCTCGTTAGTTGTAAACTCAATTAGCAACTCCAAACGACTATATAGTAAGAGAAGGAGAAGAAGCTAAAAAGTTTTACTTAATAAAAGAGGGAGCAGTACAAGTTATGAGTAGATAAGAATAATGCATCCTCTCTTTGTTAAAAGAAGGTAGTTACTTTGGAGAAATTGGCTTAATGATTCTTGGAAAGAGATCTGTAAGCGTCATAGCTATAACTACTTGTGTATTAGGAGTTATTTGCAAAAGCGATTTCATTATACTTTTAAGTAAATTTCCCTCATGAAAAAAATTTATCAAAGATGTTGCAAAGTAAAGATTATAAACTTCAGATGAGATGGATATACAAGATAGAGAAGAAATATAAGTTCAAAAATTAAATCAATAAAATGTGGTATTTGCAAGCAAATAAAATTAGCAAGGAATATTAAAGAACGAAAAATTGGAATTATTTGAGCTTTAAATAATCAAAAATCCTAAAATGAAATGACTTAAAATTAATTGATTTGCTAAAGATATAATTGGCGGTAAGCAAGTTAATTATGTAATACATCCACAGTCGAGACTATTTGATTTCTGAACATCAGCGATGATCTTAACAGTTGCTTTTAATCTGTTCTATATTCCTTTTGCAATAGCATTTGATCTTCATCTCTAAAGCTATTGAATTCCTTTTAATATTATTTCTTCTATTATTTATGTATTAGACATTTGAATATAAACTCATATGTCTACAGTAGATTCATCAAGAAAATTAGAATTGGAAAGAGCAGTTATAAAAGCACATTATGTGTATCGATATTTAATATTCGATATAATTTCAGCTTTACCTTTAGACTATTTGGAGATCTTTTTTGATGTTGATCCCGCCCTTTGTAATTGAATGAGACTACTACGAATTTTAAGAATTTATAGACCTTGGAAATAGTTTTAAGTGTATAAGCAATACTCAAATATTTAAATAAAATATATCAACTTGATTCTATATATTGTTGTCTTTATCTACTTATGTCACTATTCTGCCTGCACTCTTTTTTATCTTGGGCAGTACAATTACAAGCATCAAAATCAGACTGACCATTAAAACTGATTTAATGAGTTTGGAAAGTAGGAGTACTAGATACGTTGAGGAAAAATTTAGGACTAAGAGCCTTGAAAATAGTATTTAAACTCTTTATATTGATCCTATTAGTGTCTTGGCGTTGTAGGATATGGAGATATAGTTCCTATTGCAACTTCAGAGAAAATGGCAGTAACAATTCTATTACTTCTTGCTAAAATATTTTAGGCGTTAATATATGCAGAGACAGGAAATTTGATACATACTTCTTCGTAGAATTTTACAGAACATGTAAACAAGAAGCATTAAATTTAGCAGTGAATGAGTCACATAAATCTGACTAGAAATGTATAAGCAAGAATAATGAAGCATTAAAATTTGCTTTGAACATACTTCAAAGGAATTGATGATTAGCAAATTTTAAATAACCTTCCTTGCTTTTTGAAAGACGATATTCGTGTAAGTCTTTTAGAAAACTTCTTTGAGACAGATTTATTTTAAAAATGTGAAAATGGAGTGAAAGAATCTATTATAAAAAGAATGATAATTATTGTAGTCCCTAGAGGAGAGTATGTTATCAGAGAAGGAGAACTAGGATAAAGCATGTTTTTCATTTTGAAAGGAACAGTTGCTATAGTTAATTCATCTTAAGACATCATTCTTAATAAATTTTAGACAGGCCAGTATTTTGGAGAAATGTCTATTATAGGAGAAGAGCCTAATGTACGAACAGCTTCAGCGATTGCAGTCCAAGACTGCTCTTTGGCGGTTTTAAGTAGAGAAGATTTCTTATATGTTTTAAAATCTTACCCAGAATTCTAAATAGCTTTAAAAATACAAGTAAAAGCGAAATTAGATGAGTTACTTAAAAGTAAAAGCAACTAAATATCCAAGTAAATTTCAATAAATTAAATGGAAAGCTTCATTGAAGACTAGTGCTACTAGCAAAAATAAATTAATAAGAAGCAGAACAACAAGAATATTATATGTAAGGATGAGGAAGATTAAATTGATTAAATTGATTAAATTGATTAAACTCATTTAGAGGAAGCTACTTCATTTACATAATAACGTTTGAAGTAAATTAGAAATTCTATTCTTATTACTTAGGAAATGTAAAAACCAATCCTTCCTTTCTGTTCGCCTGAAAAATCGGAATAAGACTCTAAAAATGTTCAATCAAGCGATTTTAAATAGTTATAAAAGAAAGAAAGCTTATAAAGTTATTCAGATAAAGATTAAAAATAAAAATTGAGCCTTTATTCAGATAACAGCAACTCGGAAAATTCTCCTGATAACCTTAGTAGAAATTTTACTTTTAATAAAAATTAAGATACATAATAAGTCCCTAATGAAACTAAATCTAACCACTCAAATGGTTAAACAATTAAACATTCTTTAGAAACTAAAAATAGGGTAAAAGTTATAAGTCACGAAGAGTTTATGGATAATCCAAAATTTAAAAGTTTAGAAAAAAAATAGGATAGTTAAAAATCTTCTTTTACTAAAGATAATATAGAGAATCTAGAGAGTTTAGAGCAAGAACATTGGCATTTAAGTTTGGAAACTTAAATAGATCCTAAAGTCAATAAAAAAATAAAGAGAAGACACCTTTAAAAAATAGATCCAGAAAATGATATTCTTACAGAATTAAATAAGACTGATTTTCAAAATGAAAATGTACAAGTTTCTTCAATAATTTAAAAAATAAATTCTAATTAAACATAAACAAAATCTGAAAGCGAGGATTAAAAGAATTCAGAGTATCAATAAGAAAGAGAAGCTTAATAGAGCAAAGAGTCGCAAAAATTAGTTATTGAAAAAAAGGCATAAAGAATAAATGCTAATTAGAAGTTACTTAAGCAAAGCTTTTACAATTTTAATGAAATAAAAAAGCCATTCGCCTTTTCTTCAATTAAAAGAGGCTTTCTTAAATGGCAATATAAGATAGATGTTTTGCACTTCATATTGTTTTTAGTAGCTCTTTATTATTTTGTTCTAACGCCTTTAGTTTTTTCTCTAAAAATTGAGATAAACAAAACATTGATAACTCTGGATATTTTTGGATTTATAACTTATTTTTCTGATTTAGTAATCTAAGTTTGCATTTTTAAAAATAGCCTTAAAAAAAGGTACGGTATAATTAGAAGTTATACAGGATTTGATTTGAGTAGTACAAAGACAATAGATTCTGAAAATAAATTATAGTAAGTAGTACTAAGTTAGGATCTTAATAGTACCTAACAGTTTAGAAAAGTCTTAAAATATTCCACTTTATTTTGCTTCAAATTACTAACTTCTCTTCCCTTATTTATCTTTTTAAAATTTGGAATAATCAAGTATGAAGATTATGGAGTTTGCTTATTTTTTATTGTAGTAAAGCTGGCTAAAATATACGTATTCAATAAATTTTTTAAAGATATTAAAAGCAGAAGCTTGGGCTACTTGAATTTCATTCAAGTATTAGAAGTTTTGGTTTATTACTGCTTAATAATTCATTTTTTTGGCTGCATTTTCATTATTGTTGGGAATGCTTGCTCTTAAGATGATTCCTTAGATCATTGGACTGTAAGAATTCCTTCCCCTTAAGAAATTATTTAAGATCCTTAATAAAGATATATATCAAGTAAAAGCTTATATATTAATGCTTTATACTGAGCATTAGTAACTGTATCTCATGTTGGCATTGGAGACGTAACTCCAGTCTCTAACGGAGAAAAAATATATGCTTGTGTGGTAATAGCTTGCGGCACGTTTATATATGCATTGCTATTTGGAGTGCTTATTTCAATAATGGTGAACATTAGGCTATGAAAATGGGATAGCGCCAAATACAAACGATTGTTTGTTCTAGACTTTCTAAGAAAAAAGGGATTAAAAAAGTTGGTAGTAGAATAAGTAAACATTTACTTTAAGTATATATTAGATAATAACAAAGGCTTCAGTAGCTAAAAATTCTTAACTTAGCTTCCTGATGATTTAAGACTAGATGTTTAGTAATTCTAATATGAAACATGCATCCAAAATTCTATTCTTTTCAAGATAAAGAAATGCAAAAATGTTTACCCTATAGTAAGATCGATTCTAAATTAAATGGAAATAAGGATATACATGATAGGAGATACAATTATTAATGAAAAAAGAGAAAATTCAAATTTATATCTTATCCTTGATGGAGAAGTTCTTATCACTAGCAAAACTTAAGTAAAAGACAAATTGCAAACGGGAAATT
The DNA here is from genome assembly GCA_946699065.1 of Loxodes magnus. Classification (NCBI taxonomy): domain Eukaryota; phylum Ciliophora; class Karyorelictea; order Loxodida; family Loxodidae; genus Loxodes; species Loxodes magnus. The sequence continues at coordinate 1,078,274 of CAMPDV010000028.1, read as the reverse complement.
ATTTTGGAGAATCATAATTTATTTTCCAGGATAACAATACCTCGATAACTGCCCTCGCTTTAAAAATGTGCAAACTTGGAATAATTAATTAAGATAAAGTTAAAATGCTTCTTAAAATCTTTCCTGAGCTATAAGACCATTTAAAGAAAGTAGCAGGAGATAAAATTAAAAACTAAGATTATTAGATATAAACTTTAACGCTTAATGATGTTCATGAAAATCAAACACTGGAAATATAATTAAATAAATATGAAAATTAAGATAGCTTCAAGCATTTTATAAGTAACAACTTTTCTTAGATTTAAGTTAGGAAAATAACTACTAAGCAACTACTTAGAGAGTCTTTACATCTAGCTTGCATTATTTATTCATGCGTTATGCTTCCTTTAGTTGTAAGCTTTAAAGTTGAGAGTAATATTGGATACATTACAATGGAGTTCATAGTTCATTTAGAAACATTTGTATATATATTGCAAAAAATAAAGAATAAAAGCTAAAATTAAGGGAAGTAAAAAAGTAACTACTAAGTAAATTTCATTAGCAAGTTTAAAGAAGGACTTTACATAGAACTAGTAGGAGTCATTCCAAGTAACTTAATATATATGCTTAGCTAGTCTGATAACGGTATTTGGGTAGTTCAGTTACTAAGAATTATTAGATTAATATAATCTCTCAGGATTACTACCATTATCAACTAACTAGTTAAATGGAAAAGAAAATTAGACTAAAATTAGTTAATCATTAAGATTTCTTTGTTAGTTTGGATAGGTTTTCATTGATTAGCTTGTCTTCTGTATAGCATAGTGACATATTACGTAACAGAAAATAGAGACTGATTTGAATATAACAACTTAACAAACGAAGGAATAACATAAAGATACTTTTATTGTATTTACTATATAGTCTAAACAATATGTCATGTTGGATTTGGAGATATTTTTGCTCTAAATGACAATTAGAGAATTTATACTATGATACTGATTCTCATAGGAGATGCTACTTTTGTAATGTGCTTTGGAATGATGGCAAGTTCTATAATGGTATAGAAGAAGTAAAGCTATTCAACTAAAAGTTTCCTAGAAACAATCTCAAAGAACTAGAAAATTTCCTAATTTTATGAAATAGACGAAGAAATACAAAATAGAATAGAAAAGTTCTTAGCTTATAAATGAAGTATGAACAATAAATAGGGAGAAATGGACTTCAATGTTCTATCTAAATATCTGCCTCAATCTTTGGTTTCTTAAATAAAGTTTCTTTATTTCAGAGACTTTGTAGAAGTAGTTCCTTTCTTTAAGAAGATGGATCAGGATTTTCTAAAATGTGTAGCTTAGCACTTAAATCCTAAAATATATATGCCATTTGATTTCATAGTGATATAAGGAGAGTGAGGATAAGAGATGTTCTTTATATTTTAAGGAATCTGCTAAGTTGTAATGAAAGTAGAAATAGAGCAAATGCGAGATAATGAAGATAAGAACGATGAAGTATTCAAGATATAAGAGAAAGTAGTAGCTGTTCTTTATTCAGGAGACTTTTTTGGCGAGAATAGTGTAGTCTCAAAAAGCATTAGACAAATGAGTGTAGTAGCAAACTCCTATTGCTTCCTTTATAGTTTGTCAAAGGACAATTTAGATTAGGTTCTGCAAAATTTTCCATTTCACAGGAAGAAAATAGAGCTAATAGGTAATTTTTCGATATTAGTTAATAAAAATTAGCTAAAGATGAAGAAGAAATTGGGGAATAAACATAAAATTGAAAGTTCTATTATGATTCCAGTAAATACTGCAGTGAGTACTGCTACAGTTTTCAATACGAGAGGAAGTTATTTAAAATACTAGCTTTAAAAACTTGATAGGCTGATTTGAGATAAAAAAGAAAAAATAACCTAATCAAAGTTATCTTACTTTTACATTATACATGCAAAGAATCCTTTGTTTTTCAACTAGAGTTTATTAAAAAAACTGCGAAGTAATAATTAATATATAGGCAGAAGCGAATTGATATCTTTTGATAGTCCAAAAACTAATATCTTCAGAGAGTTCTATCAAATAGAAAACTACAATTACAGAAAACAGGCAAAAGATGAGAAAAACCGAAAAAGATTTAGCTTGGGTAGCAATTCTAAGCATTTCATTCTAAAGTAAGAAAAGACTGACCGACTGAAATTGAAGTTTAGCACATAAAAAAATCAAACACTAATTTACTTATATCTAAATCTCTTAAATTTCTCATCCAAAATTTAATATAAACACTTAAAATAGCATAATTTAGAAGGTAGAATCATTATTCAATTTAATATTGATGAATCATTTAAGAAATTAGATTGAGAGCTTTATATAAAAATTTGCTTTAAAGATAGAGCATTAAAATAATTAATTTTAATCTTAATTTTCATTAATCAGTTCATTTATAATAACCCTAAATCTTAAGATAAGTAAGTACTTTAAAGATAAAGGAATAATTAATATAACTAATCTTATACTTAATTTAAACTCTAAAAATAAGTCATTTAACTATTATTAAGCATAAAAATTTTCTAAGTCTTTGAGATTAGAAACTTATAAACGAATCAGAACTTCTAAAGTAAACATAACTCTCATATTATATAGTTATATATAAGAATATAGCTAAATAATAGACATAAATAAATTGGGAGAAGAACTATTATTTTTAATTTATATATTCTTTATGATTTATTAGTAATAAAGTGATATCATAGTTATTTAATTAGTTAGATACTTTGAAATCATTTGTATGCAATTTTAATAAATTTATCATTTAAAAATAATAAAATAAAGAATTAAGTAGCCTTATTATCACAAATGAATATCTCCAAAATATTATTTAAGCAAGCTTTATTAATAATATTTGTAATCTTTAAAAGGCTCTATACTTTAATATGCATCTGAGATTTAAGGAAAAATAATTTTATTTATAGTAATAGAAATTTAAATAGATTCAGTTTGATAAAAAACTTATAAGCATTTCTTTAATATATTAATATAAACTTAATTAAGTAGGATTTATTGTCTTGAAAATAGTGATTATTAATATTTTAAGTTATAAGCAAAATATTAATTATCATATTGTATATAACTATTTTATAAACCTATCAATTAAAAGATTTATATGCTTTAACTTTATAATTTAATATACCAAATGTAGTTTTATTTAGTTTCGCAAATTTAAAAAAGTATATTACTTGGCATGAAATTATCTTTAACAATGTATTTCATTAATAATAATAAAATTAAATATATTATTAATCTAAGATTATAAGATAGAAGAGCATCACTATCAATTCATTAGTTTATGTACCTAAATCTATCAACTTAGATTATCTATAATCATGCTTTTACAGATAATGTCTTAGAGTAGCATGATCAACTAATAAACTAGCTTGCTCCTAAACTTTTAAGATAATTTATATATCTGAAAAGATTTATCTTCTTAAAAATAAAACAATTATTAATATTTTTGAGTTTTACTAAATATATGCCTTATACCTTCTAAATTTTATCTTCTTGTATTTTTCAAATTGTTTCTACTATATTTTGAATGTTTTTTTTTTTGCTTAGCTTCTTGAATTTCCTTAGGGACTAGTTTTTTTTATTTATGTAATAATTATTTTTTAATTTTTTTTAATTTACACTCCCATTTTAAAACAATTCGCAAATAATCTAACTTATGCATTATTATTTTCTATTTAAAAGTATAAAAAATTCTTAATAAATCTCATAAGGTAATCCAGATTCATTCTTGCTATAGCCTTTTTATATTGTGCTTTTATTTTAAAATACTACAAGCTTTTTGTTTTTTATCATATAAAGTTAATAAAAAATTAAAAGGCTATTTTCATATCCCTAATGAATAATAAAGAGGCAATTATATTCACATAAATAAGCACCTTTTAATGTGTTCACTTTCATCCTTTCAATTCTATCATGATTATGGATGTATTTTTTAGTATAAAGCTTACTTTTATGTTTTATCTCCTAGAAAATTTCTAATTAGTATAGTTTCCAAATGTTTTAAAACATTTTAATCTTGATAATATCTAAATTAGCTAAACTTTATATCTTTTATTTATTGATATTTTATAAAGTGCGTATAAGCAAAATAATTAAAACTAGAAGTGCTAAACTTATCATAACTTTGAAAAATATGAATTTAGACAAATAATGGCTATAAACTAGAAAGCAAAGAGACATAGTTGATCAATAATGCAGAGTAATTAAAAGCTTATCTATAAGATTAAAGATTAAAGGCTAGTAGAATGAAGAACTATTCTAAATGTTATACATATAAAATAAAGTAGTTGCCAATTTTAAATTTATCTTAGATTCTAAATTACGCTATAAATTAATGAGATATAGCATAAGAGTCAATTAATATATAGAACTCACTTATCTATTACACTACAATTTAAGTTTAACTAATAAATCTAAATTCCTTAATTTTTATCTTAATTGCAAAATTTAGATTGTTTAATTATATGGAACATAATTAATAAATACTACAGGAGCGTTTATTAATTTCCAATACATATTCATATCTCTTAGAAAATATAAGTTTTTCTAATTATCGTTTTATTAAATGCTTTTAACTTCTAAGCAACTCAAATAGTTGAATAGTTATATAACACAAATATATATTCTAGTTTAAACATCTTGCTAGAAATAAATAATTTAATTAATATAGTTTCATACAAGGCGTTTAGTCCATTTTAGAAGAGCTCAGTATTATAATTAGAGATATTATTTAGTATTAGTCATAAATAAAATTTAGAGATAATAGTTTGATAGTTTAAAGATGAAGTATTAAGTTAAAATTCTTATCTCCTCCTATAAAATTAAAATTTATGTCTTATCGTATTAATTACAAGTAAGGCTTTAATTAATTTAGATAAAATATTAAAAAGATAGTTTAATATATTGGCCTTTCATTCATAATATTTTTATAAAAATTATTTTTTGCTTAGAGTAATATTTAATAATTGAATCCAATCTTATGAAGGTATATTTGCATATTTTAAGAGTTTTGGATAATTCAATTTAAAGTTAAATATTAGAAAATTCTCAAACTCCTTTATTTTATTTTGGTTTTAAAGTTCTTTCAAAGATGGTAAGATTATATTTTCTCTTTTAATAATTATTTGATTTTAATTAAAATTGTTTTTTTTAAAGTTCTTTCTCAAAGTCTTTTTCTCTTACAGAAAGTCTACCTTATTTTATCAACGATTTATCTGCATTTTGAACTATTTTTACTTGCTTATTATGTGCTTTGTTAAGACTTTTAGGAAATCACTTTCTATTTTTAAACTTCTTTATTCTAGACTTATTTTTTTCCACTCTATTATATTTCTACTGGCTGTGTTTCAGCTTCTTAAGTTACTGCTGGCTAAGTTACCGCTGGCTAAGTTTCATTTATTTGTTAATTTTCTTATTGATTTTCTTAGATATAATCTTTATTATCTCCAGTAATCATTTTTTTTGAAAGCTTCTAATATTTCTTAGCATACTCTTTTTTTCTTTCTTAAAGCTCTTCCCAAGCCTTTCTTATTTATGCATTGTTATTTTCCATTTTAATAGCAGCTAACAAATCTTCCTTAGCTTCATCCAGATATCCAAGTCTCATTCGTGCTACAGCTCTACGGTAGTATGCTTTTAATTTCATATTTTAATGCTTTTCAATTTCTTATCGTTATAATGCTAAAGTACAATTTTTAATAGCACTTTCATAATCTTTTTCTAAGACAATGTAGCATTGAGCCAAATTAACATGTGAAGGAATAATAACTTTCTCTATAAATCTGGTTTCATCATTCACCATCTTTTCTTTGATAACTACTTTAATTGCTGTCAAAGCTCTTTAGTAATATTTGGCTGCTTCTTCGAAATTCTTATTTCTAAAATTATCATTTCCAAAATCTTTTTCAGTGAATGGAAGTCTTCCTCCTATTTCTTCTATATCATTATCACCATCATCTGATTCCTCAGAATCCTCATCTAAATTTCCTGTATATTTCTTAATCTCTTTCCCCTTCTTTTCCTTCTCTAATTCTTTAATTTCTTATTGCTCCATCTCCTTGTTTTCCTATTCCTTTTTTTCTTCTTAATGCCTTATCTCCTTATCAGGTTCTTGTACTAACTAAGATCCTTATAATTAAGTCGATTCTGACATAACTTTAATTAATTAAAAGTTGCAAAAGAAATATATAAACGAGTGACATACTAAATAAATATGCCTAATTAAAATATCCCAGTGAAGAGGAATAATTATAATTTACTACCATAGAGACTAGATAATTATAGCAATCTATTTATATAAAGATTTAGTGTTAATCAAGAGAAACTACTCCCTATTTTCAAGCGATATTCTCTCTTCCTTATTTCTATCTTTAAATAGTATTAAAGTAGATAAGAAATAAAATTATAATTAAATCATAGATATTAGCAGTTATGATAATTCTTTTAAGTGAAACTTACTTGGAATAACTGTATTAAGAACTAATCCATATTTAATATAGAAAAACACTTTGGCATTAGTCTATTTTATTATAATAACTTATCTTGTAATCTAAGAAGTAACAGATCTATTTTATTCAGTTTAAGTGCTTTCATTATAGGAGCTAAATAATTATATTAATATCTTAAGAAATTGTAGGGCACATTACTATCTCCTTCTTCTAGTTTTGATTTTTTTAAGCAATTACATTTTTTAAAATCCTCCTTATAATTTAATTTAAAGTGTAAAGCATAAGCTTAAATCTTTTAAACTAAGTTATTTTCTTAAATCTTTATTTATTTACATTTATTCGATTAGCTTCTAGCTTTGCTTACTCATATAATTAAAGCTAATATTAGAAAAGCTATTTTAACGAGTTTTTAAGCTTATTTGATTTAGTTAAAGGATTTGATTTTCCTTTATTTATTTTGTTACTATAGCTGGCATACATGGGATGAGTAATATATTGCTGTAGTTTAAAGTGCTATATAGTTTATTTCTTATTTTAAATAAAAATGAGTAGTATAGACTTTGAAAATTTATCTCCTCTTATTCTTAAAAAGAATGCAAGCAGTAATTCTAATAAGTCTATGCTGTACAGAAAATCCTTGTAAAATGAGTCTGGTAATTGATTCAAATGTTCTTCAAATAGAAAACCTTAAGGCAAAAGATGAAACTTAAGAAACTCTGTTCAAATTTCAAATTAGAATGTCAACTTCTCAAATGAAGCAGAACTCACTATAAAGTTTCACCAAACACCTCCTAATTTGTAGAAGACTTTGAGTCATAAAGTAGCAGATACCTTCAAATAGAATATACAATAGGATGAAGAAGAAGATATTGATTTGAATTTTGAAATGGTGTAAAATAACAAAAATGAAGTAGAAAACTTCATTAAACTTAGTGATAATAAGAGTTAAAAATTCCATATCTATTGAGCTTTTATTCTGTTCGCTTGCAATATTTACAATTACTCAACAGCTCTCTTTTTCATAGGAATTGAAGGCCATCCTTAAAACTTCTGACTGTTTGGTGAGATATTCTCTGAAATAATCTTAATAGTTGATATTATTGTGGTTGAAATACTATTAAAGAAGATTAAACTAAAGTAGTCAAATGTGCTGTAGATGTGAATGATTGATGATGAATTTAATTTACCCTTTAAGTTTGCTTTGAAGTGCATTTCCTCAGTTCCTACATCAATAATTCTTAATATTATCCATTAAAACGTAGATTTGAATATGAATTCTCTTGGATTGGCTATAATCAGATTGCATAAAGTACTAAGATTCTATCAAATAAATGCCTTCATTCAAAATGCTTAAATCCTTTATAGAAAGAACTTGCATATTACTTTGCAAATCTTTTATATTTTTTTAACTTTAATTCAAATCTAATAGTTAGGTACTTGCTTAAGTCTTTTAACTGCTAGATGATCTCCTCATGATTTAATACCAGGATATAACTGAAATTTCTGGTATCATACAATCACATGATTTGAGATAAATCTGCTGTAAAATATGGAAACCTATTAATAGTACGTTACCGCTTTTTGATATTCAGTTAATACTATGGCTAATATAGGGTTTGGATAAATTCATCCTTATACCTAATGAGAAAGACTTGTTGCCATTTTTATTATGACTTGAGGCGGAGTAATGTACGTAAAATTGTTCAGTTCATTTACGAAAATAGTAGTAAGAGAAAACAAGCAGTATAAGGATAATCTTAAGCTGAAAAGTGGAGCTTAGGATTGATGCTACTAGAGAAAAGTTAACACTTAAATATATAAAAGAATAATGGATTACTATAATCAAATAAGGCTAAAGTATATCTATGTTGAAGATAACTTCATTGATTAGTTTCCTATTTCTCTTAAAACTGAAATTAACGTCTAAATCTTCAATTCCTTATTCGAAAAATCCAAGATGTTTGAGTTAGCAGATCCTTCATTTATTTGTTCTTTAGCAAGAAAAATGAGCATTTAGCTAGTCACACCAAGTGATTATATAGTGAGAGAAGGTGAAGAAGCATTAAATTTTTATTTAATAAAAGAAGGAAAAGTTTAAGTAATGAGCAAATAAGAAAAATGCATTCTCACTATTTTATAAGAAGGTGGATATTTTGGAGAAATTGGTTTAATTCTTCTAGGAAAGAGATCAGTAAGTGTAATAGCAAGCACTCCTTGCATTTTAGGCGTTATCAATAAGTTGGACTTTACAGATCTATTAAGAAAATTTCCAGTTTGGAAGAAGTTTATAATGATTGTAGGAAAGTAAAGGCTTTAAACCTCTGAAGAAGCAGATATTTAATACTTTCTTGATTAAAAAAATGAAAATATTAGAAAATCAAGTTTAAATGTCTTAAGCTAAGAGAGTAAATCAGATATATTTCAGATTTAAATAAAATCGGAATCTTAACTATCTCTTAGAAGGACCACATCTAATAAATGATGAGAAAATAACTGGTTTGCTAAAGGAGTTGCTGGAGGTAATTAAGTTAACTACGTTATCCATCCTTAATCTAGATTGTTCACTTTCTGAACTTTTGTAATGATATTTACAGCAGCTTTTAATCTATTCTACGTTCCTTTCGCTGTTGCTTTTAACTACGAATATAAAAAATACTGGATTCCCTTTAATGTTCTATCTTCTATCATTTATATAATGGATATTTGAGTTTAAACTCATATATCCATCGTAGAGCAAGATGGTAGAATAGAATCAGAAAGAGAAATTATTAAAGCTCATTATATATATCACTATTTGATATTAGATGTTATTTCCTCATTGCCACTTGATTATATAGAACTATTCATATCTTTCAATTAAAATCCCTGCAACTATATGAGGCTACTGAGACTTTTAAGAATATACAGGCCTTGGAAAATGTTTAAAATATTTAAATTATACACCAATATAAAGCTAAAATACACCAATCTATTTATATGTTTCATCCTTTTTATATACTTGGCGCACTATTCTGCGTGTATTCTTTTTATTATTGGTAACTATAATTACCTTCATTAAAAATAGATTGGATATAAAAACTGGTTTACTGAATTTGGAAATAAAGATTACTAAGCTCATTGAACGAAAATATACGACTAAGAGCCTGGAAGTTAGTATTTGAACTCTATATACTGGGCATATTAGTTACTGGGTGTAGTTGCATATGGAGATATAGTTTGTGTCTCTACTTCTGAAAAAATATTTGCAATCATACTAATGCTTCTAGCTAAAATCTTTTAGGCTTTAATTTACGCAGAGACAGCTAATTTGATGTATACTTCATAATAGAAATTTTCAGAATATGTAAATAAGAAGTTTAAAACTCTATAATGGATGAACCACTTAAATTTACCAATAGATATGTAGAGTAGAATCATTAAGCATTAGGATTTGCTTTGAAAATATTTTAAAGGAATTGATGATTAGTAAATCTTGAAAAACCTTCCTTGCCATCTGAAAGATGATATTTATATCAGCATTTTGGAAAATTTCTTCTAAACTGATCTATTTAAACAGTGTGAAAACGGAGTGAAAGAATCTATAATAAAGAGAATGTTTATTGTTGTGGTTCCAAAAGGAGAATATATAATAAGATAAGGTGAATTGGGATTTAATATGTTTTTTATTCTAAAGGGTTCAGTTGCTATAGTTCTTTCTGATATAAATAAAACTTTAGTGAAGTGTGAGGCTGGATAATATTTTGGGGAAATGTCAATAATAGGGGAAGATCCTAACACTAGAGCAGCTAATGCAGTAGCTACTAAAGACTGCTCTCTAGCTGTTCTAAATAGAGAAAACTTCTTATTTGTTTTAAAATCTTATCCTGAGTTCTAAGCAGTATTGAAAAAATAGATTTAAACTAGACTTGATGAAGTCATTAAGGTTTCGAAAAATTCCACTACCTAGCCTGTTACAATCAACTCATTGGAAAGTTTAATTGAAGACAACTTTGACTTTATTAGAAGACCTAGCAATTAGAAAAATAGTAAAAAGAGTTAAAATTCCTTGCATGATCAAGAAAAAATTAAATAGATAAAGAATGAAGAAACCTTCATAGAATTAAATGAGCAGCGCTTAAGTAAAATTAAGAGCAACATTAAATTAATTTAAGAAGATGTTTAGCGTAAATAACAGTTTATTTAAACCAATAAAGCAGAGAATAATGCAGTAAATCTTATGTAAAGCTAAATTAAGATTTCATAAAATTAAATAATTTCCTTGGTTGAAATTCCAGAATCTAAATAAATGATAGGCAGTTTATAAGACAGTAATATATCGCTTGACTCTTCATTTAATTTTATTCTAAATAGTTCTTAAAAATAAGAATAAGAATCAAGCATAATGCCTAAAACTCTTAGTGACAAATAGAGTATCGGATAGAAAGATATTTAAAGTTAAAATACATTTGGATTATTTAATAGAGCTATTGATAATAATAATGAAACTATTACTAATGTATAAAGTTTTAATAGTGCAGATCAATATAAGATAAAATATCTAGATAAGCAAAATATAGCTAATGAATAGCATAAGCATCTAAATCTGTAATCAAGCTTAGAAAAAAAGGATTTAAAAAGTCCAAAGGAGAGTTATTTTTAAATAAGTGGCTATGATAAAGAAGTTACTTCAGATAGACTAAACGGCACATTATTTTAAAATGAAAGCACTAAAATACCACTTCCAAAAAATTAGACGATCGATTAGTTTCAAGAATCCTTAAAAAAATAGAGCCAAATATCTCAAGACTCTGAAAAATATTTAAATCAAAAAGAAATTAAAATAACAGACAAAATCTTAATTTAGAATGAAACTACTTAAATAATAAATGAACATTAAAAAGAAGATATTTTTTTAAATCAGCCTATAAAATAAAATTTATAGACGTTTAACGATATAGACAAACTAAATATTTTCTAGAAATTTAAAAGAAAATTTAAGAAATGACAGCATAAGCAGGAGTTCTTTCAATGGATTCTGTTTACAGTGGCGACATATTATTATATTCTAACTCCTCTAGTGATTTCATTAAAACTATAAATAAACCCTATATTAATATTTTTAGATATTTTGGGAATTATTATTTATATAACCGATTTTGTAATTTAGGCATATACGTTTAAGCAGCATTAATTGAAAAAATACTCCAGAGTTTAGAACTTTTCTGGAGAAGAATTAAGCAAAAGTAGTACAATAGAATCTGAAGCAAAACTTTAGAAAGTAAATACAATTTAAGAGCAAAACGAAACATAATTAATTTAGAAAATCTTAAAATACCTTCATATGTTTTGCTTTAAGATGCTTACATCTCTTCCTTTATTCATTATTTTTAAACTTAAGCTTGTTTAGTATGAAGATTATTATTTATGTATCTTTTTAATAGTTGTGAAATTGGCTAAGCTATATCCCTTTACCAAATTTCTACACACCTTAAAAAGAAGAAATTTAGGGCGTTTGACTATTATTTAAACGTTTGAAGTTTTAATATTTTACTGCTTAATAGTTCACCTATTTGGATGCCTTTTTATAATTGTAGGCAATATTTGTTCATAAGATGATCCATTAGATCACTGAACTATTAGAGTTCCTTCTCCTTAAGATAGAATTTCAGATCCTGAATTTAGAAATATTTCAAATAAAACTTTATATATTCATGCTATATACTGAGTCCTAGTTACTATGTCTCATGTTGGAATTGGTGATGTAACACCTATTTCCAATGGAGAAAAAATCTACGCATGTTTAGTAATAACTTGTGGAACCTTTATATATGCACTTCTATTTGGAATACTTGCTTCAATTTTAGTAAATATAAGACTTTGAAATTGAGATAGCATTAAATTTAAGCAATAATTTGTTCTAGACTTCTTAAGAAAAAAAGGAATAAAGAAATTTGTGGGGTAAATTGTAAAATCTTATTATCAGTACATTTTAGATACCGACAAAGGCTTTGGTAGCAGTAAATTTTTGAATACACTTCCTGATGATCTAAAAATTGACATCTACTAAATATAATTTAAGTAATGCATTCAAAAATCCGATATTTTCAAAATTGAGAGCATGAGAAACTAGTTTCCAATATAAAGATCGATTTTAAATCAGATGAAGGTAAAATAATATATGATGGGTGATGTTATTTGGAACAAATTTAAAGAAGATTTTAACCTCTACATAATCTTAGAAGGAGAAGTTCTATTTGTATAATAAGGCTAGCCAATTGAAATATTATAAACAGGAGATTATTTTGGAGAAAAATAATCTACATTTTTAGATTAATAAAAAGCAGATACTGCTATAGCTTCTAAAATTTCCTGACTTGGTATTATTAAAAAGGATAACATTAAAATGCTTTTTTTCGTTTTTCCTAGTTTATAGTAGCATATGTAATAACAAGCAGAAGAAAAAGCTTAAAATTAGAATTCTTAAATTTAAATTTAACAACAAAATGATAAAAAAACGAAAAAATTAAATTAAAAGAATTAGCAAAATTAAATAAATAGATATAAAAGCATTAAAGAACATCTAAGCTACAACTTTTCTTAGATTTAAGTTAGGAAAATAACTACTAAGCAACTACTTAGAGAGTCTTTACATCTAGCTTGCGTTATTTATTCATGCGTTATGCTTCCTTTAGTTGTAAGCTTTAAAGTTGAGAGTAATATTGGATACATTACAATGGAGTTCATAGTTCATTTAGAAACATTTGTATATATATTGCAAAAAATAAAGAATAAAAGCTAAAATTAAGGGAAGTAAAAAAGTAACTACTAAGTAAATTTCATTAGCAAGTTTAAAGAAGGACTTTACATAGAACTAGTAGGAGTCATTCCAAGTAACTTAATATATATGCTTAGCTAGTCTGATAACGGTATTTGGATAGTTCAGTTACTAAGAATTATTAGATTAATATAATCTCTCAGGATTACTACCATTATCAACTAACTAGTTAAATGGAAAAGAAAATTAGACTAAAACTAGTTAATCATTAAGATTTCTTTGTTAGTTTGGATAGGTTTTCATTGATTAGCTTGTCTTCTGTATAGCATAGTGACATATTACGTAACAGAAAATAGAGACTGATTTGAATATAACAACTTAACAAACGAAGGAATAACATAAAGATACTTTTATTGTATTTACTATATAGTCTAAACAATATGTCATGTTGGATTTGGAGATATTTTTGCTCTAAATGACAATTAGAGAATTTATACTATGATACTGATTCTCATAGGAGATGCTACTTTTGTAATGTGCTTTGGAATGATGGCAAGTTCTATAATGGTATAGAAGAAGTAAAGCTATTCAACTAAAAGTTTCCTAGAAACAATCTCAAAGAACTAGAAAATTTCCTAATTTTATGAAATAGACGAAGAAATACAAAATAGAATAGAAAAGTTCTTAGCTTATAAATGAAGTATGAACAATAAATAGGGAGAAATGGACTTCAATGTTCTATCTAAATATCTGCCTCAATCTTTGGTTTCTTAAATAAAGTTTCTTTATTTCAGAGACTTTGTAGAAGTAGTTCCTTTCTTTAAGAAGATGGATCAGGATTTTCTAAAATGTGTAGCTTAGCACTTAAATCCTAAAATATATATGCCATTTGATTTCATAGTGATATAAGGAGAGTGAGGATAAGAGATGTTCTTTATATTTTAAGGAATCTGCTAAGTAATAAAGAAAATAGAGATAAAGCAAATGCGAGATAATGAAGGTAAATACGAAGAAGTATATAAGATATAACAAAAAATAGTAGCTGTTCTTTATTCAGGAGACTTTTTTGGAGAGTATAGTATAGTCTAAAAAAGTATTAGACAAATGAATGTAATAGCAAACTCCTATTGCTTCCTTTATAGTTTGTCAAAGGACAATTTAGATTAGGTTCTGCAAAATTTTCCATTTCACAGGAAGAAAATAGAGCTAATAGGTAATTTTTCAATATTAGTTAATAAAAATTTACGTAAAAATAGAAAGTTTTTAACTAACAAAAACATGAATGGAAGGACATCAATTTTAAAGACAGGTGTAACAACACATGCGATCTTTAACACGAGAGGAAGTTTTTTAAAATACTAACTTACAAAACTTGATCGTTTGATAGGAGACTAAAAAGAAAAAATAACTTAATCAAAGTTATCTTATTTTTACATTATACATGCCAAGAATCCTTTAATTTACAACAAGTACTTAATAAAAAAGTTATAATGTAAGTTTCAAATATAGGTAAAAAGGATTTAAATACTTTTGACTAATTGGAAGCTAGCATCTAAAGAGAAATTTTCTCAATTCAAATTTAAAATGATAGAAAAAAGCCTAAAAAGGAGAAAAATAACAAAAGACTTAGTCTAGGAAGTCATTCAAAGCATCATATACTAAAACAGGAAAAATACTCTCAAAACTTTTGATCTATAATAAATTAATATTTCTTATTCCTTTTTAAGCTATAAGTAATTAAGTATTAATGTTCTAGCATTATCTATTAAATTTTTAAAGCTATGATTAATTAAATTTAGTTTTCTAAATAAGCTTAATATCTAAAAGGAATTTGTAATTTGCTAAATATAAAGAAATTAATTAATTAGTTTTGCAAAAAGAATAGCTTTTTAAATCTATAAGTCTCATTAAATTAATGAATATTTGTTCAATAATATATTATAACTTCTAGCATAGTTATCAAACTTACTATAGCATCTACTCTTATTATTTATCTTAAACGATAATAATATGCAGCTTAAGAATATTACATAAGGATTTTAGTATGACTTTTCTAGCGATTTGAATTAAATTATATGATAAGATACTTTCAATGCTTCTTATTTTATAATCTTATAATATAGATCAATATTAGTCAGATCAAATTATTGATGGCTTCTCTATTAATACTCTTTAATGGTTTAAATTTATAATGAAAGTAAATAAGGTATTTTGATAAAATTAAGGTTTATTAAATAAGGATATATTTAAATATTATTCATTACAAGTAGATTGTCTTAGAATACCTGATTCTTTATCATATAACTTGCTTCAAGTAAGCATAAATTACTTTAATAATTCACAATCAAAAGCAAAAAGATAGAATCTAAGGATGTAATTAAATTACTTAGATAAGTAAGTAATCGAATTGTAAGTAGTTTAAAGGCCAAATAATTTTGATGTTTTGCTAACATACTAAATAGAGTTGAGATATTTAGGCATCATTATAGTTTTATATTTTAATAGCTGTATTAGTATTATAGTGCTTTAGTTGTACATGAAATAAAGATTCCTAATAGTTTCAAATTTACCCATTATCCTCTAACTCCTATTATTAATTTATTATTTAATGTCTAGTCAACTTTGAAGAGCCAATCATAAATAAGATATTGACTAAAGTAATATCTCTACTTTACTTGCTAGATACTAGAAAAAGGACGTTGAATATGTAACTGGAAAATATTAATTAAAGGATAGACTAATAATGCTTAAAATGTATCTTTGATGAGTTTTGAGATTTAAAATAAAGAGAAAAATAAATGGGAGAGTTAATTTTATTTGACACTTGTAAACAGGAAATAGGAGATTCAGGTAATGGATTGAGGAAATTGGCTACAAAATTAAAATAGCAATAATTAGTAATATAAAATAATAGCATCGAAATTTCCCTAAATAGCTTTTCAAATGCTTCTTTAGTCGTTTTTGGAGGACCTAGAGAAATGTTTTCATAGGGAGATTTTGATACTATGAAATAATATATTCAATCTGGAGGTAGTATTCTTATTATGACGAATGAAGGAGGAGAAGCTAAAAATAATACTAATTTCAATTATTTTTTAGAAGAATTTGGTATATCTGTCAATTCTGATACTGTTATTAGAGCTAGTTATCAAAAGTATTTCCATCCTAAAGAAGCATTAGTACAAGAAGGAGTTGTAAGTAAAGAAATCATTAGAGAATATAAGGGAATTCCTAGAAGTTAAAAAGGATAATCAGCTTACTCTAGCAAATATGGAATGGAAAGAGAAGAAGAATAAGCTTAAACAAAGAGCTAAATTAATTTTATATTTCCATATGGTGCCACAATTAATGTGGAGAAACCTGCAGTTTGTCTTTTATCAACAGGAATGTTTTGCTATCCTTTCAATAGACCCATAGCTGCAGCTTATGCTTCCAAAACAGGAAAAGGAAAATTATTAGTTGTAGGGTCAATTTCTTTTTTCAGCGATTCTTTTATTGATAAAGAAGCTAATTAAAGAATTATAGATATATTATTAAACTTTCTTTTAAGATCTGATTTTGATCTTACTCTTGGAAAGAATGAACATGAAATTTCTGATTATTATCATATTCCAGATATATAAGCGATGGGAGACTCTCTTAAGCCTTGTTTACAAGAGTCAGAAGAATTACCTCAGGATTTCAAGTCAATGTTTGAAGTGGATTTATTCAGATTTGATACTAATTTAATCCCAGAATCTATTGAATTATATAAAGAATTAGATTTGAAGCATGAGCCTATTTGCTTAATAAAGCCTTAATTTGAAACACCACTACCAAACCTTATTCCTGCTGTATTTCCACCAACTTTAAGAGAAGCTGCTCTACCTAGTCTAGATTTATTCGATCTTGATGAATAATTTGCTGGAGAAAAGTAAATTTTTAAATATTAGAGTTCGTCTAGCACAGTTAACAAATAACTGCAATGACAACGATTTGGAGTATTATATAACAGAAGTTGGGAATGTTTTGGGAATAACAAAGGAAATGAATGATTACGAGCCATCAGCTAAAAAGATATTATATCATATATTCAATGCTATTGTTCAATATAGAAAGTTGAATCAATGATAAACAGAGTATATATGCCAAAAACTTTTAAGATATTAAATTTCTTTTTCCAATATAAATTTAATCAGCTTTTAGCTCTATTATGAAATGTCTAATTAAAGAGATTTAGAACTCTTTACTTAGAGAGTTGAAAATTGAATAAACCCAAATTATTTAATATTTGTAACATAATTACAAAATATGTTCATTCGTTGCTTAGCATAAATCTGTCTTTCATTTATCCTTAACTCTCACCTTATAATATTTACTGCTATTGCATTAAATCATTATTCGATCTAGAGGATTTTTATTTTCTATCAATCTATTTCAAATTAACCTTTATCTTCTATTTTTCATAGATTCCATTGCTATCTATATCTATCTTTAGAATTCTTTACTGGAGGGATCTGAAAGTTGGTCTAACTCTTGGGTCAGTTTCCAAGCAATCGTGAATAATCTATCTTAGTTCAAGAGGAATAGACTAAGGTATATCTGGAGGATGTTTAAAAAATAAACGTTTATAAATCATTCCAACTGTCATATTCTTTCATATAGGTTCTTCTTATATTAATTCACTCAAAATGCATCCAAAAGCTCAGATATCGCTATTTTAAGAAGATTCGTTATTTTCTAGAATTTCAGGAGCTGAATAGAATAAGCTGCTAGTCATAGGCTAATTGCTTTCTTCTTTGTTTTGAATTAATGTTTCTTTAGTTTATAAGAAGCAAACTTTTACTTGTTCTCCTGAATTTATCACTATATTTTGCGGTTTTAACTTTCCATGGGCAAGAGTCATATTATTATAACTATGAAGAGTTGACATAGCTTCGCAAATCTAAACAGTCATATCTATTTTCTATGAAAGAGTGAGGGTAAATGATTTGTAGAATGTCTAAATATCACTTTGATCCATGAATTCAGTTACTATTATTGGTATCTTATCTATGCTTAGCCCCTTTATCTATACGAAATATTAAGGATTCTAACTAATTATTTTTTAGACTTTTTCTATATCTTAAAGGAATTCAAGTAATCTTAATTCATAATTTTAAACCTTTGAATAGTCTATTCATCTAACTCTAATAGCAATCGCTATTTATTTGCTGTATCCTTAAAATGTAGTTCAATTCTCACTTTGTCCTAGAACTTAATCAAATACCAAATCTGAATAGTTGAACACTTAAAGTTAAAATCTATTTTATAATACCAAAAGCTATTGCTGCACAAGGTAATGCTAAGCAGCTGCGCATTCTTTAAAGTTGGAGAATGATTAAGTGTTATTAGAATTAATTTCATCTATTTCAGCACGTTTAGATAAACAAGTCTAACAACTTCCCATTTCTAGATTAAGAAAATAGCTTTTTCTTACAAATGTAAAATAGTCTAAATAAAGCATAATGCTACTTATTTAAAAGGATATCTAATATTTTCTTAATGAATCAATATCTATCTAATATCAATTCACTGTTCTATGGAAATAATCTACTTTAAAGTAAAGATAAAGCTAATAATAAAAATTATCATTTAAGCTTTAAATTTATAATGCTTAATCATTCTATTTCCTATATGTTAAGATCTTTAAATCACTACTCTTAATATTAATCAAGCTTTACTTCTTCTATTTCAAGAAAGACTCTTTACTCTATTTTCTCACCTGAA
Organism: Loxodes magnus; assembly: GCA_946699065.1. Lineage (NCBI taxonomy): Eukaryota > Ciliophora > Karyorelictea > Loxodida > Loxodidae > Loxodes > Loxodes magnus. Next base: position 1,059,291 of record CAMPDV010000028.1, on the reverse strand, counting down.
TACACATTTTTTGGTATCATTAGTTTCTGAGTGTAAAGCTAAACAATGCTTAGCTTTAGCATTTTTAAGAAGTTTGAAAAGCGGGATAGATTGACATTATGCTTTGTATATTAATTGAAAATGGAAAATTAAAGCAACTTAGATTTAGGAGTGCCTATAAGTTGACAATAGAACTAAGTATGGTCTTTAGAAAACTAATTACAAAAACTTCCTGATGACTACTGCTTCCGTTTTTACATATTTGCAAGTAAAATTCCTGAAAAACCTTCATTCTTTTCTTTCAATTAGTATGCCTCAGAATTTATTTTTCCAAAGATGGTGTTCAAAGAATAGTAAATTAGTTGCACTGAAATTCAAGATATTATTGATCAATGCAACGAAATTCTAAAGTCATATTGGTAGTAAGGGAATAAATTAAGCAGATATAGTAAAATTACAACAGTTTCCTTAATACTAGGATTACTTATTATTATCATCTTCTTTCAAGTTACTATTATTTTATCCTTTGGTATCTTCATTACTGCTTTGTCTTTGATTTTCACTTATTTACTCTACCTAAAATAGGAAAAGTTCTAATGAAACATTCTAGATGGAGAAGCAAAATAGAAACTTGCTCAGCTTTGCTTACAATTAAATGAATCAAGTTTATTTGATCGTGGATTAAAAATTCGTCCTGGGCCTCTTTGTTCATGGATTGAGTTTTGAGACTTTAGAAGCGAAAGACTTCACTTTTTGGAAGAGAAATTTTAATAGTCTCAAAATATAACAGATGAATATGAACAATAAGCAGTTTATCAATAAATACTTAGAGAATGCAAAGACCTTTCCAAGTTTAGAAATCTAGCTTATGTAACTTTTAATTCAGGTTGAGTTAGATGAAATTGAAGAGAGAGAATCTGAATTTTTTAGCCCAGTTTCAGGTCTCTAAAGATTACAATCAAACTGCTCGACTGCAAGCAGGAAATCTTCTCAAAATATGCAATTTTTTTCTAGTTATACAAATAATGCAAGTTTAAATTACTAGACTCAAAATGTAAATGATAACATATTCAAAACTCCCAGATGATTTATGTTTGATATAACTTCAATTATTTATTTAAGTACTTATTAATGTAACTTATTATTTCTCTAGCATCATGTCTCATTAAGATAACCATGCAAGCCTTTTTTTTTCTTCTTAGAAATCTGATTCTTATTACTAACTTGGCTATTAAAAAATTGTTAGGATGCTAAATTTTATAGTCTTTTAGTCTAAATTGCTAGGTAAAAGGAGCTATCTCGGAGTTTGCATCTTCTTAGATTTTATAATCTTAAAATTGCTTTATTAAGAGTGTTTGGCTTTATGATGTATAGTGAGTTTTTAAGTTGACAAATATTAATTAGATGGAAGAAAATTTCTAAGATGAGTGAAGTTTAAGAAGTGAATCTCCTTCTTAGATAGTAAATCAAAATTAAAACAAGCATAAACCAAACTTGGCTAATTGGATTCTTGGACTGGTGATATTTACACTTTTAGTATTTGGTCCTTTGATAATAATATAAGGATATAGAGCTAGTTAGTTTAATGTTAAAATAGTAATGGTTGATTAAGCCTTGATGTATTTGGGAGTGCTTGTAGTTATTCATTGCTTTTTCTGAATTTATGGACTTTGAAAGAATTAAAAAGCTTTAATGTTTGGCTTATAGTCAGGTATTATTATTATGGTATTTCTTAGTGTCTTTGCTGTAGGAGCAATAACACTTAGAGAAGATATAAATTAATGGATTGAAACAAATTGAAATATAGTTAGATAAGATGCTAAAAACTATGATTTAAAATCATTTTAGGAGATGGTTTCATAGGAAATTATTACTTTAGGCTTTCTAGCCTTAACAATTGATATGCTTATGTTTATAGGTTTAATTTGTGTTGGCGAAATAGTGGGATCTAAATACATGCTTAATAACATTTTACCTGTTAGTAATTTAATGTTTTGTGTGCTAGGTGTTGGACTTGTTATCATATCCTTCTATTCAGTTGAGCACTCTAATCATACTCATTTACCTACTTGGACTGATTATGTTTTGACAATTATAGGAGTAATACTGTTTTTACTAGGAGTTCAAGGATACATTTCAACAATTAAGAATAAAAGAATTAGCTTAATAGTTTACTCAGCAATTCTAACTGTTGTTTCTTTTGCTTTACTTATAGGTGGAATTGGCTACTTCTTTATATCATAGCAAGTAAGAAGTATATTTCAAGACCACTGGTATGAAATCAGTCAAAACTTACACATAGCAGGAATAAATGTAAGCTAGTCAGAATATGAAGCTTAAATTACATAGAATTTAAAGTTCGCAGGAATGTTTGCTTTAGCTACTTTTTGCTTCATAAATATAGGACTGTTTGCAGTGATATACGCACTGGTAAAAGGTCATGTTTATTACTGATTCTTAATATATTAGATCACTATTATTTTAATATTTGACTTAATTTAATTATTAATAGCATAAATAAACTTTACCAATGCATGCCAAATATATTAGACTCTTCTCAGTTAATTAGCCTAATGTTTTATAAACTAAACGAGTTTTGCTTTTCCCAGGATAGGGAGTTTAATACGTTGGTATGACTAAGCAATATTAAAAATATCAATGCACCAAAGATTTATTAAGAGAAGCTGATGAAATTCTTAACTTTTCTGTAATTTTTATAATTTCAGATCAGTAAACTAATGCTAGAAGGACCTGAAGATTAACTTATTTAGACTCAGAATGCATAGCCAGCTATTATGCTTCATTCTTTAATGCATCTTAGAATTATGGAAATTAGGTTTGGAATAAACTTAAAAGATTTTAGCTACGCGCTTGGTCATTCATTAGGAGAGTTTACTGCTTTAGTTGCTACAAATTCTATTTCCTTAAGAAAAGGAATTTTGCTTGTTCATTAAAGAGGAAAATGAATGTAAGAATGTTAATTTGGAGAGAGTTCGATGTATTCCTTAATGAACGTAAATTTTTAGCAGGTTCAAGAAGTAATTAGTTAAAATAAGGATTTGAAGTGCAATATTGCTTGCATCAACTCCAATAAGCAGACTGTTGTAAGTGGAACTTAAAATTCTATAGAGAAACTAATTCAAATTCTATAAACTAAATAGAAAAAAGTTCTCAGAAAGTAACTTAAAGTCTCTGCACCTTTTCATAGCTTATTTTTAAAATCAGCTAGTGAAAAAACAAGCTTACTTTTGGATAAAATTGAAATAAAATAGCCAACAATTCCTGTTATCTCAACAGTAAAAAACTAATTGCTTCAAACTGACTTGAATGAAATTAGAAGTAGTTTAAAAATGAATACTATGGATACAGTTAAATTTTATTAGGCAGTTCTTATAGCACTAGATTTAAAGTCTAATAGTTTTGTTGAGGTTGGTTCTAAAAAGATTCTTACCAATTTAGTTTCCTAAATTGTAAAGGAACATAACAGTAGTGGAATTAAATTGGATGAATTTAGCATTGATAATGAAGATACATAAGAATGATAAAAAGCAATTAATGTTTAATAATTAATATAATAACTTTATAAGTTAACTCCATTCTACACTATTACTCTTTTTCTTTTATAGTTAATAAGCATTTAGAGTTATTCAGTGTATTAATTTGTATAAAAACAATAAAATTAAACATAAATTTAATGCTAGATAGTTCTATAAAATTAATAAATTTAAACTATTTAAAATCTTAATCATTAATCAGATTTAATCAAAAGATAACAAAATTAAGATTCAAATCATAAGCAAAAATAAGAATTAATTAAAATTAATGTAAGTTATGAGTATTTTAATTATCATTTATTAAAGTAGTTTAACCAAGGTACTTATGACTAAAGTGAATAAAGCTAAACATTAGATAAATTCCTACCTTCATTAAGAATAATTAAAACTTTGCTGTAATTATATTTATTTAATTTCTAGCCTAGAATAGTTTATTTAATAATGGTTGATAATCTATTTGCTAAAAATGTCTATCTTTTAATGTATAGAAAAATGAATATAATCTGTTCATGAATTAAATATCATTATTACTATTATAGATATTTGACACTATTGGTAAGAATAAATAGTAGCAGATAGATATTCATTCTGTTTAATGATAGGAGCCAATTAAATTAGATTAATTTTATTTGTTGTCTTATGGAATTTACTTATTTTTTTAATTCTAAACTTTAAATAGAAAATGGTAGATTTTAGAAAATGGGAGATTATTTGGCATTCCTAAAATAATTTAAATTAGTTAGATTCTAAACTTACTTAGGGTAAGACTAATAAATTGCAGAATTGAAATTCCTAAAGAAAATAGTTTTGTTAATTCTTAAGCTGTATTAATATCCCTGATTTTTAGCTATTTTTGGGCATTTTTAGAATCTCCCTGAGTACTTCAAAACTACAAGAGAGATTTTTATATAAATTTGCTTAAGAAAGTTTAGAATTATGGTAGTGCTGATAAGAAGCTTACTTAAACTGAGGATAGAAGTTAATGAACTTTGAAGATATATTTTCTTATTAGATAATTTTAAAAAAAGTTTAGGTTTTTTCTCATTCGAAGAAAGATTTGAATACATCGATCAATACCAATGAAATGATTGCATGGGGAGCAACTCTTGCAAAAAATGTGTTAAATCCTACCCATAGTCCCAAAGCACCCTCTCTTTTAGCGGTTTACATGAAACAATCACCAAATCCTTTGTATGGTAGTTTTCCATGTTCGTCTGGCATCATTTTTTATAGCTTAGTTTTTACGTTATCGAATGGTAAGCAACAGAAAGCAGCCCAGAAAGCAGCATAAGCTGAAGCTACAAATCTTAAACCATTGAATTATCCAACATTGGCAACTAAGTAGTCTTTAGCAACATCAAAGTTAACAAGCATACCAAAGTTCATTGCCATAGCTCTGAAAACAGTTGGAGTGGCTCCTCTCCAAAGGTTGGTAAAGCCTTCTTCTCTTATGATACGGCTTATAGCATCGAACACATTCTTGTAATTTCTTCTCTTCTCAGGAGGTAGAGAGATATCTGCTTACATTCTAAGAAGAGCTAAATCAGGAGGAGTTCCTACATAAGCACCAACAGCTCCAGCAAACAGAGAATATAATGTTCTTTCTAAAAAGTTTGGCTATCCACCTGGATTTTTTATTTTGTATCTATCTTATAAAGTATGGTAAATTCCAAATCTTGTTGAAGCATAAAAGATTTATCTAAGCCATGCTGCTGTAAGACCAGTATACATATGAAGGAATCCTTTTTGAGCAATTACATCTTTAGCTACTGTGATTGGACTAATTTTAACTCCTTTCTTTCCTTCACTTTATAGTTGGATTTGAACTTTCACGAAATCAATTGGCTAAATGCAGGTAGTTGCACAAGCACCTGCAAATCCACCAATTAAGAAGTTAGCTATTGGTCCTGGGCCTTTGGCTGGCTATGACATAATTATAATTAAATAAATTAAAATGCTTTAAATAGGAATTCAAGACTATTTAAACTTATGGAAGTTTTTTTAATTATATCCACATTAGTTTTTTTACTAAATCATCAACTGACTTTTTTATTCTCTTTGATAACTATGCACTATTTGCTTTTCTTCTTCTATTACTTTCTAATCAACTCTTTATTGCTGTATTTCTTTTTTCATTTTCTCTTGTTTATGTTAGTAAAGAGCTTTGAACTTTTTCTATGCTGCTTTGCTACTTAATATAATTTATGCGTCTTCTCTTTATAATAACTAATGCATCTTACTGAGAAACTCCTAGAATCTTTCATCATTTTAAGCAGAAAAATATTCAATAGCTTGCTGGTAATATTAAGTCAGACTTTCGATCATACCCAAGTTTAGCTTTCCATTCAAATTTTCCTCATAAAGTTAAATCCCTTATAGGATTTATTCTATCTGAATCTTATTGACTGAATAAGAAGTAACATCTTCTTCTTTTATTTAAGTTATAAATTTACCACCATCGCTTCTTACCAAAACTCCTAACTTTCGCATATTTTACGTTATTGTAGCTACTAATTCTACAGCTTTAATACAATGTAGTATCTAACATCAAGCTGGCTAATTATTCATTCCTTTTCACTCAAAAACAAGAAGAAGTGGACTTTATTTCTTCCTTCTTATATTGCCTAAACTTTACAAAGTTTATCATGAAATGATATATCCAATGTTTTATAAAATTGGACTTGATTCTAAATTGATAACAGCGCTCTCTGTAACTACTAGTTTCCTTTTAAATCTTCCCTCTTCTAGAGCATCAAAAATTTTGAAGATTTTACTATTTTCCCAAATAGAATAAGACATTTGCATACCTTAATGAAATACTCCTGTTTTCTATAATTACTCCTCATTAAGTTCTGAAGCTTATTAAAGAAAATCAGGAATTAGCATTATAAGATCAATAATTGTAATTGATGGATTTCACTATCTCTTCAGTATGTCACCAAGAACATCTCTTCCATCAGCAAGAGAAGGTATTGTAAAAGAAGTTTTAATGCTAATTTTTGGAGGATTAAAAGGAAACTTTTCATCCATATAAAGATCAATATCAATTCTATCTGCTTATATTCCAGATTCTTATTAAAAAGCTTCTTTAGTGATTATCAGTTATAGGAGAGAACCTTACTCAACGTTTACTAATTAATAAACAATTCCTTCAGGTAACTAATTATCTTGCAATATCTAAATCTCTTTAAGAATTCGCTTGGACTTTATTTCAAAATTCATTCTTTAGTGATAATAAAAGAAAAAGAACAAATTATATCAAAATTTCCTTTTACACGCTAGCTATTTCTTAAATCTGCTTAAATAATTCAATGGGTCAAAAAGTGATAACTTGTAGTATAAATCTAATGTAACATGAAAGGAAGATACTAAAATCTTTAAATAAGCAATTAAGCAAATTAAGCTTTAATTATTTTAATTTTATTTAACTCTTTATATTCTTTCTTTAAATCTAATTAATTTCGCATCAGTATTCTAAGCACAGGATTTATTATTTAAGTCTAAAATTTACTTATCTGAATCTTAATTATAAGTAAAGGCTAGAACTTAACTTTGATGGAGTTTTATTTATAATATAATTCTTATTATTCTTTTCATCATTGAAGTATCGGGGAAAATAAGTTGTAAGTTACTATTTTTTCTTATTTGTCTGTATTTAATTATAGTATTTATATTTTGTCTTTAAACCTGCTAACAGTATAACTCTGCTAAACTTATTAGCCTTTTTTAGAAATTTATTAAATCTTTCTTATTTATTTATATCAAATATTTAGTAGAATATAAATGTTCTAATAAAGCAAGTAAAAGGACAGAAAAATCTAGATAATAAAATATAATTGATTATGAAGCATGAAGCTAATTAAGCATCTTTAAGGTTATTAATAGAAATACTCTTAAATTATATATAGCTTTATTAATAATCTGAACACATTTGATATCTTGATAAATTTATACAAGGCTATAGCCTATATTCATTATGAAACTATTAGTGGTTTTTATAAATATTTGCTAAATGATAAAAATAGTGAATGAAACTAATGTTAATACATTAGTATAAAGCTATTTTATTGATGTACTGTAATGATAAATAGTTATTAGCACCTTAATATAATTAGATGTAAGATAATAAAATAGCTTTACTTAGTGTAAGCATTCTATTTATAATATAAATTGGTAATCTTACATTATTATAGCTATGCTAGAATAATATAAAGCAAATATAATTATTAAGTTGTAAGATACATTTATAATTCCAGATATAAGAGTTATTTATTGATGCTCTTTAATATTCTAAAAATAGTAGAATCTACTATAGAAATGGAAAATATAGTATAAGAATATTTATATAAATAGCGTATATCAATGATAGGATTATCATTTATCCTTTATTATAAAAATACCAAATATCTTTCAAAAAGTAAATCTAAGCAAAATAGATAAAATTATTTAATAGCAATCCAATTATTAATTGGTAAATAAATTAATAGGTTAAGACATTCACAAAAGCAGAATAGTGATGTAATAAAAAGGATTCACTTACTAAGCTATGTATAATTAAGAAGAAAGAAGACAACTTAATCTTGATTAAATCGTTTAAAGGTATGTTCTATATATATTTAAAATTGTTAATTTAGAAAAATAATAAGAAATCTATTAATTTTAACTTTAAAATAATCTTAGAACTAATAAAAAATAAAGCATCTAAAAAATAATAATAATCTATAAATATTAGCTAGTAATTAATTTTAAAGGATTTATATTTAAATTAGTTATTTTATTATAGAAAGGATTTTATCTTTTTATTTATGAATTATTAATAAATTTTAAAAGAAATAAAAAGAAGAAAAAGGTAGCAGAAATAACTGTAAATACATTGAAGATTTAAAGAAATTTTATTATATTATATTTGATTTCTTTAATTAACAAAAGTTTAATTATATAACTAATTATAAGCATATAATTGAATATATATCTTAAAAAGAAGTTAATAAGTTATACTTTCATTTATTTTAAATATTTCTATTAAGCTTTATATGTAAAATAATCCAATAAGATAGAATTTAAAATTTCTATAAAATTTCTTGAAGTAGCATTAATCTGATGCATCACACTGTTATTTTTATCTTTAAAATATCCCAATGATTAATTATAACAAATAGAGCGTATAATTTTATTAATCTAATTACAATGCAAATGAGACTAAAGCTATCTAATTAAATAAAGCAAATTAAAATTTTAACCTTAAGAAGAGAGAATATCAGCCACTTAAAAGAAAAAAATGGTTACTTAAGTGTAATTTATTTAAAATAATGATGAATTAAATTAAAACAAAACGATTGCAAGAATTATAAGTCAATAAGAAGATTATTTTTATTTATTTGGAATAAAAAGAAATTCAATATTTTTCAAAATTGCTTTTATATTTAAATTTCTCATAAGACAGAAAATATAGATGAGCAAACAACTTAAAGGATAAATGATGTATCTAATAGACATTTAATCTTTTATGAAATCGATGAAAATTTAATGTGTCATGTTAATTTTTAAATATTTTTAAAGTTATCAATGGACTGATATTTCTTTAATAACTATATAAAAATAATATATACAATTAAAGAAAATTATCTGCTTTCTTTAAACAAATATAAGAAAAAAAACTTAACAAAAGTTTATAAACTTTTACGAGATAAGAGATTAATTTAATAATCTTAGAAAGATTAATTTTAAATCTTAAATAGAATGTATGTCTTTATAATAAATATCAAGTAAATAAAATAATTTAGATAATTTCCTTTAATTATATATGCTAAGATGAACAACCAATTGAAAAAATTATAAGCATACTTAATAATTTTATAATATAATCCTTAAAAATATTTGATTTTCTCTTGTACGAATGTTAAACTGTGATGTCTTCCTTTTAAGAAGGCATATATGTAATTTAGTAGATAAATTAATAAATATTATAGAAGATTATGAAACCTAGAAATAAAAATTGAAGCTTAATAATAAATATATAACTTTATATCCTAGGATTTAAATAACTATATTTCTAAATACAAAATTTTATCTAATAAAGTAGATTAAAAATTGAATTAATTCATTAAAAGAAATTTTATCTATTGACTGTGGAAGTAATAAGCAATAAACTCAAGATATAAAGAATGAAAAATGAAGAATAAATGAAGAAGCTGGAAAAGAATAGTAAAAATAGGAGTAATATTGATAGAAAAGATATAAAATTATAAAAATTAAGTTTAATTAAATTACCTCTAAATTTTATTTATTCAATAAATCTTCTAAAATTAAGCTGTATAATTAAGATTAATTTTATTTTCCTTAGGTATATAGAGTTTTTATTTTTTAATATAACCAATAATTCTTAATTTAATCTTTGATTTGCTCATTAAATTATTATTTGCTTATTTTAAATATTATTAGTAAATACCTTCGTTAAATATGCCATAATATTTAAAAGCATATTTAACTTAATATTTCTTATTTAAGAAAAGCATATTGAAAATAAAAAGTTAATCTCAAGCCTTGATTATAAAATAGCAAGGTGATATTTGATTATGGTATTAACAAGAACTAAATAATATAAGAACCTAATATAATAGTTAGGAATATATATAGTTAAATTATACTAGAGTTTATATTTGCTTTTATCAGCAAATATATCATCAATCAAAACTAAGTTTAAAATAAACTTCACAATAGCAAATTTATTATTTATTAAGATATATTAAATACTCATAATTTTATCTAAATTATATGCTTTTTATAAAGCTTTGCATCTAAACTTTATAATAACTACTTATCTATAATTAATTTCAATAGCTACTTTTTAAAAACTACAAAAGGTGCTGATTATAGGATTAAGCATTAAAAGTAGAAAAGCATAAAGCAAAGGCTATATTATTATTTAAAATTAAATAAATTGTAATTCATTTTCTATAAATAAGTCCATTAAAATTAATTGTTTTATCAATATTCAAATATTCTAGTAGCTTCCATTTCAGTAAAGTTCTTTACTAGAACAGATGATCCTAAGAGATAAATAATAATAGTGAAATATTTTAAAATCAAATCTAAAGGAAAAACTATAGAGGACTATTGATAGCTAATACCTAAATATTAAATTAGGTACTAAAGACTTAGAAGATTAATTATTAAAAATTAAAGTTAAATGCGCATATAATAGGTTCATTTTTTCCTGTCTCCTATATGATAAATTAATTAAATAGTCGCTAAGATTTTATGGAAGTTAAGAGAACCAACTAAGTCTGTAAAGAATTTTGAGTTCATTTTGGAAGTAAATTACCAAGTTACAAGTAAATGGGATTGAAAGCTTAAAAAATTGTAAATATCATCATTTAAATTCACTAATAGGCGCAGTTAAAATAAGCAAATTCCTTGATAATCGACACTTGTAAATTTATTCTTCAAAAGTAAATAAATTATATGATTTTAGGAGTCTATATTAAGTTAATTTAATCAAGGAAAGAAAAAATCTTAAATTGGCTCAAAAGAAAGTCCTATATTAGTAAATATTAAAACTAAACCAAAAATAAAATGATATGCATAGTAAAGTATATAATTATATTAAAAATAATTAAGAAATTAATTTTCATTTACATTAAAATACTTTAATCTTATTTAGTACAATAACGGAGATATATTGAGAAGTAATTTCAAATGCAAAGCAGCTGACAAAAATGAATAAATAGAAAAATTGGAAAGAATCTTTACTTTGCTAATCTAGTTTTGCAAAGTATATGCTAAGAATGGGAAAATTTCTGATACTTGACATTTAAACTGCCATTCCTATTTTGGAAATAATATAATTAAGTAAATTTTAAAATTTAGTCTTAAATAGAAATAACTATACTTCACATATTTTAAAGTTAAACATAATCTTTAATATTAACTATTTATTTATAAAATCTAATTTTCTCTAGTAGATTGGATTCTAAAAGGATAAAAAGCTCATATTTTAATAATATAATAAATAATTGATTTCCATACAAAAATAGAGCAAAGACTTAACTAGTATCAGCTTAATAGCATAGAAAACATTTTAAATAGATATAACTTATTTATAGCATATTATGACCAAAATCTATTATAGATTCCTTTATGCATTTGATTTTATTTATAAACTTTAAATAACTATTTCTCATAGACTTTCATAATAAAAATATTAGTTAGAATACAACAATTGAAATTAAACTCTATAAGATGATTTAGCACTTTTAATTGAGTTCTGCTATTAATTAATAAACAATTGAAATGAATAAGATTTAATATAACAAATTTAAATAATATTGCTTTTAGAAAATAAAGAAATCATTTGTTTCTCCTATTAAAGTCAAATTTGTTAGTTTTGATTAGCATTAAGTAGTAACTTTTGCAAATAAATTAAATAGAAAATTAAAGATTTAATTTATCTAATTTACAAAATAAAAATAAGAATAAAACAATAAATTGTTTTAAAGATTATTATTGAGTCTAATTATAAGATAACAGATAGCACTATAAATAGAATTTTAAAACTATAATAATTTCTTAATTTTAAGATTTAAGGCTACTAAACTTTCTTATTATCTATATGAAAATATAGTAAAAACATATTAAGTAATTAATTTTAAGATTTAAGGATAAAATCTATGATAGTTATAAAGATACTTATTTTATTCCTTTTAATATTAAAATATATTGGTCAAGTTTGATGCAGTAAGTATAATTTTGAGGTACCTAAAAAATATTAGTCATTAGAAACTAGATATAAGCAAATAAGAATATTTTTAGCTTAGGATGCATAAAAATAGCAATAAGGCAATTTAATAAATCAACTTAAATAATCAGTTTAATATCTTTCTAGCACATATGAATGAAAATTCTTTACATTTTACTTAGTTTAAATTAAAAAATATAATCTAGTAAAATAAACCTTTTCTTATAGCAATAAAAGCAAAATTTAAATAATTAGGATTGTCTTAATTCTATAAATCAAAAGTAAGTAATTCTAATAAAGCAGCAGTATAATACCCTTTTATAGTTATTTACAATTAAGCTTCATATAAATTCTATAAAATTACTATATTAAGATATATAGAATATTAATTGAAAAATACCTATTTATAGATTATAAGCCTATCAAATAGAACCATATTTTTCTTATTTATTTAAATAAATCTAAGCAAATATATTTAGATCAATCTTTATTCTGCCAAAAATCATTTGCATCTACAATTATTTGATGTTTTATCTCATTATTAACAATGATTATTATAAAAATCGTAGAAGCGAATAGAGTTGAAAATGGAAAAAGAGATAGTTAAAATTATTAAATGTAATAAAATTATATTAACTTAACTTCAATTACAGCGAAATCTAATTATTCATCTATTTACTTGTTCACACGATGGGCTGAAATAAAGAATCAAGAAAAATAGTAATTTCTAGATATTATTTTATAGTAAAGTATTAGTAAAAGAATTAAATTGTAAAAATGAATAAATATTTAAATTATAGCAAAAAAGCCTAATCATAATATATCTTCATATTAAGCATTTATTTTTCTTGATAACACAAACCAATTTATAAATATAACTAATAAGCCAATTTACAAAAAATGCATTATTTAAGAAAGTGTAGCTGCGAAACATTTGATTAAATTTATAATAAAAGGAAAAGAAAAAAAGAATGTTATAAAATTAAAGCTTACTAAGTATATTATTATTCATTAAATGATTTAATATTCTTTGTTTAGTAGTATAGTAAATATAATTTAAAAAATTGTTCATATAGTAATCATTATATAAACAGAATTAACTTTATAATAATAAACTTTTCAGCATAGTTGCATTTTTAGCAGCTATAAATTTCTATAAACTTAAAATATATATTTTATCTTCATTATGCCTAAGATATAATAATTAAAGCTTTACAAAATGTGCTAAAGATAGAGCTAAAACTGAATTGTTTTAAATAACTTCATTTTAACTAAGCAAATAGCATCATAATTAATTTCTAAAAGCATACAAAATTTTACTTTCTCTTATAATTAGGCAATTCCATAACTCTTAGATTTTTATATTTAAAATTTAGCTTAAAATTATGCCTATAAGTTAGAAGATAAACTATCTTAATTTAAATATTTACATCTAAAGCTTAATCATTGAATATAAGAAAAAGCGGAAATAAAAATTGAAGAGATGTAATAATTAAAGCATTTCGCTTCTATATTAAATAGTATATTTAATTAACCACCAATTACTTCTAAACTTTATATTACTAGTGACTTTCTATTTCCATTTAATAGTAAGAATATTTTACATAAGTAAGTTGAATTTAGATAACTGAAAGAGTAATTAATTATTTAGTTTGATTGCTTTAGCTGTCCTAACTTCTATTACTATTTAAAAGTTAAAATCTCTTCTCCATTTCTTTCACAGTAATTCAGCTTTTCAGATCTAAAGTTCCTATGCTTTATTCTAAGATGGGTTGTTTATTTTAACGTAGTATAGATGCTAAAGCGCATGAGAGTAGGAAAACTAAAAATTAAATAGAATAGGGAATTTTTAAATAAAGCTGATTTAATAAAGTAAAGTATTTTAATTATCTGAAGCAATGAACATCAACAAAAATAAAATCGAGCCGATTTCGTAAGATGTCCTTGAAATAGGATAATAAGAAGAAGAGAAAGAATAGGAGATGAATGAAGAAATATTGAAGCATACGGTTAGAGAAAAAGCAAACCTAGAGAAGGCTATCTCACATTATAACAAAACTTCAATTAGAACTCTTAATGGAGATAAATATCCTGTTTGCAAAACAAACAACCTTTAACTTGGTAGATATGGACTAGGACTTTTGCTATATTTTGACAGTTTATAAAAAATAACTTTTTTCTTTGGACTAGTATCTTTACTTGAAATCTCTAGACTTATTCTATTTTACTAAGGGAATAGTAATAACAACGCTAACCTTCTAACACTTTTTTCAATGGGAAATTCTAATACAGGCAGCTATAAGCTTGCAAATGGCGACTAAGAATAGGACAAAGTAATTCATGATACAAGTTAATTCAAAATATTAGTGCTAATAATCGACTTTTCCATTTAGTTACTACTTATATCCTTTATAGTGATGCTTAATAAAAGAGCTATTAAACTGAAAGAACGCTTTAGATAATAATTTTCTCAAGTTGCTGATTTTAGTGTGGTTGTATAAAATTTGCCTTCTAAAGGGATTACAAAGCAGGAGGTCAAATAATTTTTCCAGAGTAAATTTGGTGAAGTGGTAGAAGTGTCTTTTGCTAGAAAGTATCAAGGATTTTTGACTTTATTTAAAAACAGGTAAAAGTTTAGAATTATAAAAGGAAGGTAATAACTAAAAATGCTATCGAATAACTTATAAGATGATCCATAAGAAATAGCCAAACTAAAATTGATTCAACTGCAAATCTTCAATTATGATAGAATGATTTAATCCAGTGGGTTTAAAATCCAACGTCATTCTGATTTAGAAGTGCATGAAGTGTATATCATATTTTAAAACTAAAAAGATAAAATAAAATGCATCTTAGACTATATTAAATACCCCTTATGGTTTTAAAAAGCTAGACTTAGGTGAAACAGAATAACTTCTCTTAAAGTATGAAATCCTGTACAACCAAGTGATATCATATGAGAAAATATTGAATTTGACCCTTTAAATAAGTTTAAGAGATAAATTTTAAGTTAAATAACTGTTCTAGTCATTCTAATAAGTGGATTGATAATTGTTTACCTTTTAAAAAAATTGTAATTTAATTTTCCAAACTAGAGTGAGTGTGAATAAAACGAGTAGAATCTTAAAGACTGAAGTAACAAATTAGAAACATCTGAATAATCTTTGGAGGATAGTACTTCTAACGATTATTACGAAACTTCTATTTTGTGTCTATGTAATAGATAAGCCTTTTTAGATTTGTTCTAAGATTCTAATATAAAAGAAGAATGTAGTGATTACACTAAAAAACTGTTAAGGAATATTGGAATTAAAGTAGGAACTTCAATTTTACTTCTAATATTTAATAGTATAATAGAAATTTCTTTAAAAAAGCTTTCTAAATTTGAAAAGGCAAATACTCGTTCATTACAATTATCAAAGATAATGAGGAAAACTTTTATTTTGTTCTATTTGAATATTGCAATCTCTCCTATTTTAATTAACGCTTAAGTCACTAATTTAGTTAAATGAATATAATGAGATTATTTATCTTCTTAAGATGGTTAGTTTAATGATTTTAATAGATAATGATATTAAGAGGTGGGTATAGTGATACTATTGACTGCTTTTATGAGTATATCAACTCCTTTTACATATCTTATTAAATATCCTTGCTTCAAATGGCAACTTAAGAAAAAAGTTCCGTAATTAATTACTTAAAGTGAGCTTAACAAACTTTATACTGGACCTAAGTTTCATATAGAGAATGGATATACATATATGTTAACTATTTATTTCACTTGCCTAACATTTTCTGCAGGCATTCCTATGTTCTATTTTGTTACTTTTTTATGTCTTTTCTCTTAATACTGGATTGATAAATTTTTAGTTTTAAGACTCTACAAAAGGCCACCTGAATTTTCTGCAACTATTCATGATAATTTCTTAATGATTATACCTCTTGGGATAATCATCCATTCTTTATTTGGGCTTTACATGTTTGGATGTGAAGACATATTTCCTGAGAAATATTTATAATGCAGTAATTCAGAAAATATTTTAATATTATGTGCTTAGTCAAAAAGTATAAGTGATAAAATGGGAATGCTTTCAGGTATTCTTTATATATTGCTAATCTGCATTGTTATTGCCTTTTACATATTCTATAAATTTCTTGCAGGAATAATAAATTGAATCACGAACAGTGAAATTAAAAGTATGCAAAATCTAGATAAAAAGTTTAATAAAGGTAATTATTTTTATTCTAGAAAGAGATCAAATAAAGAAGGGAGGCTTGGATAGCTATGACATACTTTAAAATTTTAAATATCTTCCTATCATAGAAAACATGAGAGAAGCTTATAACGACTTTTAAATGTATTTCCTACAAACCAATACTTTTCCTACGGTTCGCCTTGATAATTTTATGGATGAAGAATAAAGAAAGATAGAATAAAGATAAATCAGACTAAAGAGGGATAAAACACAGATCCAAGACTTTTTCGATTAAGATGAATTATAACTTGCAAACCTTTCTATAAAAGCTTTTGAAAGTATTGGAGAAGCAAATACTGCATAAAAAAATAAGAAATAGACAAAAATAAAGAATCAAGATAAAAATAAGAAAAAATAGTTAAAAAATAAAATTAAAATATTTAAGGAGTTTCCTAACCTATAAATTCAAGAGCAATAGATAGATGCCAATCAACAACTTTTCAAGATTAATAATGCCAATGAAAGAACAAGAATGGATAATCATGATGAAAATCCTTTTAGAGAGATAGAAGAATATATTAAAAATCATGAAAGAAGAAAGAGAAAATCCAAAAGAAAAGTTTATCCAGAATTAATTTAATTTATTATTTAATAACTTAATTTAATTAATCTAATATTAAGCAAATCCTTTTTTAATTATTCAAGCTTAAGATAAATTGTAAAGGATACATTACTTTAATTACATACTTTCATAAATAATTGTTTGTAAAGTGATTATTTGATGATTGAATTTAGTTAAATTTAACAATTTTTGATTAACATTTTAAATAAAAAATGCAAGTTTAAATTAGATAGCCTGTCGCTTCCTAATTTTCTTTTATTAATAGAAGTCATTTCAACCAAAAGAAAACTTCAGTTCAAACTTTCTAGGAACCTAGTATTAATATTGTTCGTTCAGCTAATAATAGCAGAGAAAAGTCTCCTAAAATAAAGAAAAAGCCTAAAAGCTTCATGAAAAACTAATCAGCTGATTCACAATATCAAAATCCAAAAACTCCAAAATCTAACTAATTGTCTAAAATTTCCAGCTATTAAAACACATTTTAGAATCTTAAAACTAGTCCGAAAATAAAAGCTCAGACACCAAAAAACACTTTAAATAAAAACTTATTAATTTAAAGGTTAAAGTTATCTGAGTAGAAAAGCCTCCAAAGTTAACTATCCTTAAAATAGTTAAAAGAAAATCTAGGGATAGGAAAGTAGTTATTTATGAAATCTCCTTAAAGCTTGTAAAGGTTGAAATAATAGAGATGAATCGAAACCTATAACATTTAGAACTTCGAAGGTAAAAAAGCAACTAAAGCTACTTCATTTCAAAATTAAAAATATAAAAACTTCACTAAAAAGCAAATTTTTACACATCAGAAGAAAAAATCTCATAATATAGTAACAGAAATACTTCACAACAATACTATGCAGCATATTAATAATATGAATAGCGATAGTATACCTACATAGGATTCAGCACTAAATGGCTTTAATGGCCATCATTCAAAAATTTAGTTTGACTCATCTGACTTCATAATAAAAAATATCGACAACTAATAAAACATTAGCCATAACAAACAATAAATAAAATAGAAAACATTTACACCTAATTAAACGCAAGATGAGTTTGACCATATTTGGAATAAAAAAGTAGCCCAACCTATTTCACCCTAGTTTTAAAATAATTTTAATGAAATAAAGGTAGAAAAAGGAGGTAAAAACTCTTAGTATTCATACTTATAATAAGTTGACCCCTAGGCTTTATAATTACAATATTTAATTCAAAAATAATAAACTTTATCACCTAAATTTAATTAGGATCTTATTCTCAACTATATGCCATTTTCTCCATCCTGTAATAATAATCCAAGTTTTAATGAGCAAATTTAACATAAAACTGAATTTTTTAGAAAAAGTTAAGGGAAATAGATAAATCATAACAAGACACCAGGTCAGAAAAAGAAAAATAATTCCTTCCTGAAAAACTAGATTATTCACAAAAAATAGTAGAGTATGCCTGGCTACTTCACTTTTACTTATGATTAAAAATATGATAATAATTTCAACTAAAAACCTAAATAAAGTAAATAGATACCTTAAAGAAAGAAATCATATTAATATGAGTAATAAGTCAATTAAGAACTGCAGCAAAACTAAGATGACATTTTACTTTGTCTTTAATAAAGCAAAAATAAATAAATTTCAGCCAAAATGAATGAATAGTTGAATAAATTGAAATGCTAATATAATTTAGACTCTTAATAATAAATATAGTAAAATAAATTAATTTTCTAAAAAATAAACAATAGTGCGCATGATTAGAAAATAAGCTATCAAAATCAAGATTCATTTTAGGACTAAAATAATAAATAGAATAAGAAATATTAAGATAAACTTTCTCAATCGAATGTTTTAAGGGGTTCTCAAAATATAAAAAGTTAAGAGAAATCTTCCTTCACTACGAATAACAGTTAAGAAAGCAGCTTTAATATAGAAGATTCGACTGAAAATTTCAAGGCACATAACTTTAGTGATGTTATTGATGATAATTTTACTCCAAGATTTTTCTTTTCCAGCAAAAACAATACCAAGTAATTAATAATATATAGCAAGTAGATTCCTCCGCTACCTTTACACCTAATGAAAATTAGAAGAAAAATGGGTTTATACCAAAAATGAAAATATTTTGTTAAATTAAATTAAATTAAATTGCTATTTAAATAACAAATTAGTCTTATCATAACTCTAAGTTTGAAAAAATATTTGATTCAGGAAAGTGTGTTGTAATTCTGATTAAAGGTCTGTCAGATGAGTCTGAAGAGCTGCTTTCATTTAATTCTTCTTTTAATTCCTATTCTCCATTTGAAGGACTTTCCTTAGTTTTTGAAGTTGAGGCTTCTTGTAATTTTAAATTCTATATCATAGCTTGAGCATATTTTGAATCTTGATGTTTAGTTTATATAATCAAAGGCATTGTTTTGGAATTCATATTTCTGCGAGCCACAAAACTTGGTCCTTATTTATGTTAGAGCCCAGCTACATTCAGTATTTAATTAGTTTCTTCTTGAATCTCACCTTCTTGCTTTTACTCCTTTAAAGCCTAATCACTTGAAAATTACTCCATTTATAAATTATAAATCTTTAGAAATTAATAAATCACATATTAAATTAATGAATTCATAGCATTTATTAGCCATATTTAATATTAGTGCCTTCAATAGTTATTTAAAATTAATTACTCTAACTAAAACATTTTTAAGAAGCCTCTATTTCCATAGTCTATTCTAATTTTCTTACCCAACTTCTTTATTAATTGACTCCTTTTATTTAATTATAACTATTTTATATAACATTTCATTTAGCATCAAGATTTCTTACATTTAGTAATCATGAGTAAATTAGATTATTTAAATTTTATGATCAAGTATTAAATGCAGAAACATGAAGTAAATCAATAAAATAAAAGGGTTTATAACTACAATTAAAGAAAGGTATTATCTAATTATGCTTTTAATTCCCTTTTTATATTTCTAGTATCTTAGAAATTATATTAAATAATGCTGTTTTTATATGCAATCAAGCAAAGATGCTTATATAGTATATGGTAGCACATTTAACTCTAACAAAATTAAAGTAAATTTGTGTTTAAATCAAATAGTAAGCATTTATACTTAGTCAAGCTCCTCCTATTATACATGTTAACTTAATATATAATATTTCACTATGCTTTTAACTAAAGCTAGAATTATTTATTTTAATTAGATTTTTATTTTAGTTAATTTTATGATAGAATTTAGAAACTATTTTCTATTTTATAATATCAAATGATTATGAAGTAAGAAAGAGTGATAAGAATTCTACTAGGTATATTTATTGGTTAAAGTATGTTATTATTGTAATACTATTTGATTTTATTAAAAGTTACTGAATAATAATTAATATCTTAATTAAATAAGCTTTTTAACCACTCAATTATGTTGACTGCTTTAAATAAGCTAGATGAAAATTTTTTACTTCATAAATTCTATATAATTATATCTTACCATTTATTGGTCACTTCCTCTGATAGCATAATCAGCCATTATGCTATAATTGTATATTGGATACCCCATTTATTTATAAATTCCTCTTAAAAATTCGTTTGTTTTGAACATTAGCAAAACATCAGGATTTATTTTTTCTAGAATTTCTACTATTTCCTAATGTCTTCTCAAAGCTGTTTTTTGAAGATGGTCCCTCTCCTTATGAGTCATTTATTGATTTAAGCCCTATTTTACTTAAGAATATGACCTTGAAGTCATCATAGCTGCCAATAATTTGAAATCAATTATCCCAAGCCTTTAAGCATGCTATTACATCATAGCTTCGTTTTGAGTTAAAATTCCAGTTCACATTCCGGCATAATAAATTCTTAACTCGTCAGAAAGTTGCTTATAAAGTCCATGATCTAAAATAACTAAAACGTGCCTTCCTTTTTATTTTCTTATCAATAAGTTTCCTTCATGAGGGTCACAATGTACATATCCTTTGATGAACATCATTTCTGAAAAAATAGTTGTTAATATTTGGGTAACTTTCTGAAAATTTATTCCTGATTTTTTCATTTAGTCAATGTTTGTTAAAGGAATTCCTTCTTCATATTCCATTGTCAAGACTCTTGTACTGCTATATTACCAAAATATTTTTGGTACTTTTATTTCTTTATTGTTTCTAAATATTTTAGCACATTTTTCAGCATTCATTGCTTCAAGTCTGAAATTTAATTCCTTAGGTACATTTGCCTCAAACTCTTTTACAAGTCATCTATAATTAAAATTTGGAAAAATTAATTGGGCAAGTTCAACTCCAATTCTAGCAAGTCTAATATCACCAGGGCATGTTTATCTCAACCCTTCATGCTAAATTTTAACTGCTACCTTTTCTCTTCTTCCTTTTAGAGTAGCTAAATGAACTTAAGCTAAAGAAGCTGAAGCTAAAGGCAATGGATTAAAATAATCGAAAATATCCTCCAATTTTTGTCCTAAATCTTCCTCAATAATTTTTTTAACTTAAAAAAACTAGCTTTATGGACAAGCTTGCATGCATGGTTACATAGTTTAAACATAAATATAAGGCAATAAATAATCTAAATGTGCTATAACTTATCCAAATTTTATATATGCACCTCCATTTTAGATCAACGTATTGTAAAGTTTTTTAGCAGATCTCTCATGAAATTTATCATCTACACCATTTACTTTACAGTCCACATAAATAGAAAGTATAGTCTTAGTACATCTCATCACCTTCATAGTGGCTATAAACAGCCAAAAAAAAATCGCTTTTCGCTTCAGGATACAAAACTAAAGTTCCCAATATTCCTCCCGTAGTTAAAACAGTTCCAAGTTTCAGAATTCTTTTCATACTTAAAACTATTGAAATGTTAAATAAATTTGTTTATTAATATATAAACTCCTTCCTTGAAAGTACCTTATTACTATTCCATATCTACCACTTTATTTTTTAAATTCAAGCTTAAAGAGGCAATCATAAGGTTTTCTTATTATAATATGTAATATGCTCTATTATAAATATCAAATTTTCAACTTATTATTTTGTTTCTAAGATATAAAGAAACATATGCTTTACTTTACTTACTAAATTCCTTACTTCATTAAACTCTATTAGCCTAATCAAGCTAGTTTATGAATAATCTCTATAAAAATGTTGATTTGCTAAAGATGATAGAGAATCTAAAATGATTTTATATTTAATTAAAATAATTCCTTTATATTATTTTGATTCTTTAGTTTGAAACTTTTCTCTTGTAGTGAAATTATCTAAAAGCACTATAAATATAGCTCTTAAAATCTCTAATTAATATAACTTCATTTAGCTCATACTCCTTTACTGATAATTGTAAATCTATCATATATTTAATTCTTAAATGATTTCTCATGATAATCCTTTATGAGCTTGTTGATTAACTAACTTTTAAAGGAAGCAATAAATTCATAAATTTGAAGTTGATTAATAAAACTACAAAAGTGTTATTAAAATTCAAATTGATCTGCTACTATATTACCTCTATTTAGTTACTTAAGCTTTATTTTTAAATCAATTAGTTAATAATATTTCTCATTATTTTTCTTTTATGCATCTGTAGATTTGTAGCTTATTACCTCTAGTAGAAGACTGGCTTAATGTAATATTTTAAAATACTTACAAAGTAATATAAAATTAGATTTTAATGTAATAGTAATGTGACTGTATTCAATGATGGTTATAAAGTATGTTTCTAAATAACTAATCAATAAATAAGTACTTCTATAAAGTAATAATTTGAATTTCTTTTAAGTTATAATAAGGAGATACTAGTTAGTTATAATAACCATTTCCTTTTTATTTCCTTCTTAAATTTATCATGAGAATGAGATCAAAAGTATGTTAATACTTTTACTTAAGATAAATGACTTAAAATATTATGATTTCAAAAGTTTATCATATGCTTTATAAATCATAAAGAGCAACTTATAAACTTAAAGTTGCTTAATAAGCATAAATTTCATTTGCCATAATAATCATAATGATTTACCCACTGGAATTCCTAAATGCAATAATGAAATAGTATTTAAGAGAGAAATTAATAGAAACAAATAATTAAATTCTCTTAGTTTTTATTTCTTTAAGAAATATTAGACTTAATCATCTGCTTAAATCTATAATTAATGAAAGGGATATACATATCTACTATCTATTGGCTAAAAGAATGCTATAGGTTATTTATTTTACTTAGATTTAATATACTTATATCTCTATCTTGCATTTAATATTTCATAAAATATTAGAATAGTAATTTACTATATAAGTAGTAAAAGCTAGGAAAGGATGAATTAACGAAGTAAAATAGAATTGATTAGTATCTTAATAATTCACATATCAGAGCAATAAAGCTAATTTAGATTTAATGAGCTAGCAATTAATAGCTGCTTATTAGAATGAGCAATATTATTCAGCTTAGCTATTTATTACTTAATATCTTTATCAAATAGTAAACATTATTTGAATGCTAAACAATTCTAGATGCTTTAATTAAGCTAATTGAAAGGTAATTTTGATATGAAACCAAATAAATGGAGATTATTTATAGCTTTTAAATAAATTCCAAGTTATGTGTTAGAGTGCTGTCTACTTTTTAATAAATGAAAATAAACTATTAAATATAGCTAAATAAAATAATATTTGTCTTATTTGTAAACATTTATATGAAAATGCGCTTTTCATAGTAAAGTTATATAACTAAATAATATATGGATTTCGATTTAGAATATGAGCCATTATATTAATGTATGAGTTGATTGTATATTGGAATACATTTCTTAGATCAAGCTAGCTTACTACTTTGTAAAATATTGCTAATTTGCTATATAAACAGAATCGTAATTTTAATAGTTTAACTGTTATTGATCCATTTTCTAACATTGCATACAATAAACCAATATAAATGAAAAATACATCTTAAAAGACTCCAATCAATTTCTCGAATCTTAATCTAAATTATTTGAGATAAAACTCAAATAGTATCGAGCACTCTAGAAGTCCTAGAAGTACAAGCGTCCTTATTAAAGGGATTTAATTAAAGAGTAATATAACTACTACAATCGAGAAATGCCATAACTAAATTGATAAAATTAAAAACTAACTTTTAGAATTTGGGTAAGATGCTTCTATGCCTTAGGAGAATGTTCATATTTCAAATGAAATAATTGCAAAATTATCAGAATTGCAAAAATAACTTACACAAGGCTCAAATATTTAGATAACCTAAGAACTTAACAAGTAAGATAAGTAGTTCATATAGCAAAACTTTATAAATTAAGAGTATACTTTAAATTTGAAGCAAAAGGAAAAGAAATATGAAGAAACTAGTAAAAATTAAGTTTAGTTAAAATTTAATAAATTACCAGAAATAAGATTGAAATAGAGTGCAATTAACCCTACTAACTAATTTTAAAACATTAAGAATATTATGTCATATATAGGGATTGATTGAAATTTTGATGTTAGGTTTCTTGAGTCATTATCTAATAAATAAGCTTTACAAATTGTATCAAGTTAACTGATGAAATCACTAAACTTATATTTGAAGTTCAACATAGGCCTGTATGTATCTGATTCTTTCTTTAAAAGTGTTGCAGATGTAATTTTTAATATAGAATTACAATAATCTCCCTTATCATAATAGCATTCATGCAGCTGATATGACTAATTCTTTCTTTTATTTTGTCTACAATTCTACTTTATTATAGTACTTCCACTCTATTGATTTGTTAGGTGCGCTTATTGCAGCCATTTGTCACGATGTTGGACATCTAGGAGTTAATAATCGGTTTTTAATAAATAGTCGTCATAAAATAGCTTTATAGTGTAACTTTATGATATTTAGACAATGATATAAGTCCTTTTGAAAATATGCATGCGAATAAGACCTTTTGCCTACTAAAGCAAAGCAACATTCTTAAGAACCTTAACAAAGAAGATTGAATATACGTGAGAAAGATTATAATCTAGTTAATTTTAGCAACTGATATGTCTCGTCATTTTGAACTTTTGGGAAACTTTAGAAACAAATTTCTAACTAATATAAATTAAGACTCTGAAAACTAATTTAATTCTTAAGATAAATTAGATATCTTCATAGCTATTTTCAAAGCTTCTGGTATATTTTAAAATACAGATATTGGACACTCAGCTAAGGAGTGAAAATTGCATTTCTTCTGAAGTTAAAAGGTAGTGTAAGAATTCTTTTCTTAGGGTGATTAAGAAAAGGAAAAAGGTTTATAAGTTTCAATGTATTGTGACCGAGATAAAACAGATGTAGACCAATCTTAAGAAAGCTTTTTGAAGAATGTTTGTCTTCCTTTATACTAGTCCTTATGCTTTTTTCTTGATAATAAGTAAATAAACGAAAAATGTTTAGAATAAATGCAAAAAAACATTAAAAATTGATAAAAAAGGAAAATTTTTAGGTAAAGAACCTAGCAGATAATTCCTGGCGCTAAAAATAATGAATAAAGTACTAACTTACAAAAATCTCAGTCTTAGTTACTTCAAACGAAGAAAAGGAAATTAACTAAAGATTTTAAAAAAGCTAAGAAGAAAATTCTAAACACCAACAACTAAATTATTATCATGAGTGAATTAAATTCAACTAATTCACTATATGATAATAAAAGCAAAACAACCTTAATCAAATAGTTCTAGCAAAATGAAATTACAGAATCCTCAAGTGAATCCGATAAAGAGTCAAGCTTTGGAAGCTTATCAGAAAATAGTTCATGCAAATCTGATTTTGATTTATGACTTTAAATACTACTTTTATTCTAATTTTTTATTAATAAACTTAACCTTTCGCTGCATTTTAATATCTTTACTTATGGAATAAGCTTAACACTAAATATGTGCTTAACCATAAAAATATTAAATAATTTAGCTAAGAAAATATTCTTCCTATTTAAGAAAAATGAAACAAAAAATCTACAAAATGCTTACAAATATTAACTAATAAAATAGAACTTTAGCAATTATAATATAGAAATATACTTAAAGCAGTATAATTCTTAGGCTATAGTATAGTTAAATTTAACGAGATAAGATTAGCTTTGGATATTTTTAAATAACATTTGTAACTCTGAATTTTGATTTAATTTGATAGAACTTAAATTTAGAGTTATTATTATGTCTATTGCTAAACTATGTTCCTTTATACAATTAAAGAAAATTAAGATTAAATAAAGTTTTATCATTTATTCTTTTATATTCGAGATAATTACTTTAAATTTGGTTAAGTTAATATTCCTTATTAGATTTAAATTATGTAGAGATTTTACAGTTTTATGCTATATAGTAAAGGGAAATTCATATAGATTTGAATTTATAAATATATAGAAAAGCAAAATTTTACTTTTATACAAAAATAATAGAAAAATATAACATGTTTAAGCACTTATTTCCAAAAATCTTACAACCATTAAATTAATGTAAACTGATCAATCCCTATTACAAGTTAAATAATAATATAGCTAAGAAGAATTCTAAAATATAATTGATAAATATATTATATGATAAATATTTTATAAACAGTTAGGCATGGTGAGGAAAATAAATTTTGAGTCAAGTATAAAATTATAATGTATAATAAGATTAAAACTATTTTATAAATAAAGTATAAAGAAATTACAATTCATTTGACTTTTCCGTTTTTGCCATTCTAAATTTACTAACCAATTCCCTTGGCAGACTTAGGCGCCATAAATTTTAACTTGCTCAGATCAACTTAAAGCACTTTATCTGTAGCCTTGGTGTTTTTAAGAGCGATTTTTCTAGTAGGAGTCCTTTCAGGTGTCTTTTTTGTTGGTGTTTTATCTTAAGAAGGTTTTTTAACTTTTTATTATTTTAATTTCTTTATCTAAGTTGTATGATTTGGAGTCAAAGTTTATTTTATTACTTCTGTATTTTTATCATTATAATCATAATTTTTACTTTTAATTGGTGTTTAATTTTGAGTTGTGGTGAACTTTGATCGTGTCGGAGTAATCTCAGTAGTTCTACTTTAAATTTTTGCTATTTTTATATCTCTCCCTATCTTAAGAGGAGTATTAGAATTCTTCAAGCCTGTTTTACTCTTATCTACTTCTTTTTATCCTTAAATTAAGCTTTTATCTGATACTATTTTACTTTTTGATAAAGGAGTCGAATTTTTTTAAGTTTAAGGAGTTATTCTTACTCTTGATGGAGTTACTTAAGTAGTACTTTCTGGTGTTTTTTATGGTATTTATCTTTGATTTGCTGAAACTTAAATACTTGGTTAAGAAGGATTTTTCAATAGATTTTTCTTTGTGGCTTCTTTAACTATTTTTGTTGTTTTTTTATTAGAATTAAACATTTTTGAGCAGACTTCTTTCAGTTTCTATTCTCTTAAATTAGTCCTTAATAAAGTTTGCATTATCTGCTGCATAGCTGTATTTGTATATTTTTTCCTTTCTGATTAATTTCCGTTTATTTAAACCTATTTTTAAACTAAAGAGTTTTAGCATGCTTAAACTTACTACTGATTTTTGAGTGGTGTTCTGTTTGTGAGTGATAGCGTAGTGATATCATTTTCTTTTGGATTTTGATCTTAAATTTTATGAGGAGTGAAAATGATTTGGTGATTGCTGGTTTCTAATTTGTAGGTATTAATTTATAATTTCTAAATTTTCTCTTTCTTTTCCTTTTTGATGTCCTATTTCTTTGGTTTTCTTTGCAAATATTGTTATTCAGTCATTTCGTAGTTCTTCTAGAGACTTTCTTACAACTTTAACTATAGTTCTTGCAGTTTTTAATTATATAACTACTACTTTGCTTATTTTCAAACATAATCTTATTCACTATCACTTGAATTAAAAGAAACTTATGATATAGCAGAGCTTGACATCTGAAATGAGTTACCTAAATCGTAGGGTTAAGTAGTAAAACCAAACTAAGGAATTTATAGCATTTTCTAAACACTAATTTAAGGTTTTAATCTTAAGTCTAATTTACTTGTTTAAGTGCTCATCTAGTCAACCTTTTCAGCACTTTTTTCTGGCTATTAAGGATTTTGATTACATCAAGGAATTTTGGGTTCTAGGAATTACTTAAGAGACTTAGAGTTTTATGATGTTTGCTTAAAATTTTCATTATTTTGAAGATTTTGCTTTTTCCTTTCCTGAATGATATATTCGCTTATTCTCTATATTAATAATTACCTTATCATTACTTAAGGTCTATAGCATTTCTGAAGCTACTTAGCAAGCTTCTCTTATTTTATTCATTTCCTCATTGTTGTTTATTTCTGAAAGTAAACTCCTCTAGGATCCTAAATTAAAATTGGATTCACATGCAGTACTCATATCATTAGAAATTTTGACAATAGCTAAATTGCTCATCCTAAGTCCTGGAATCTAATATTATTCAGGTTTTTGCATATTGGTTTTGTTTAATTATATTAATATCATTTAATTTTCAACTATTTTCACTTCTATTCAACTAAATTCTTCTCTTTTTTCTAATTTCTCTATTTATTCAACTCTTATTCCCCATCTCATAGACAAAGCATTAGTTGAGACAATAATATAATTAGAAATACAAATTTTAGAAAACTAGCGATGCTAAAGGAAGCATTTAGATTAATTTAAGTTAACTATATGACACCAATAGATTACTAGTAAGAGCTAATTAGAAATGAATCTAAGTTAATATTATGGAAAAACTATTTAGTGATTTAGTATTACGTTACTAGTAAACTTGTAATATTAATGTTGGCTTATTTAATTAAGCATGAGTAAATTAAATAAAGTCTAACTGATTGAATTTGAAAATAAAGAGTTTTAAAATAAGTAAAAGTAAAATCTCTTTTAGTAAAATTAAAAATGCTTGTTAATAGGGCTTCTCTTCGATTTATACGAATGATGACTATGCGTGATGCTATCAACTCTGCTATTGATGAAGAACTTGCAAGAGATTAGAGTGTTTTCATTATGGGAGAAGAAATAGCAGTTTATGAAGGTGCGTATAAAATTACCAAGGGTTTATTGAAAAAGTATGGACCAAAGAGAGTAATAGATACTCCAATTACTGAAATGGGCTTTACAGGAATTGCTGTAGGAGCTGCACTGAATGGATGTAAGCCAATTGTTGAATTTATGAGTTTTAATTTTGCAATGTAAGCAATTGATCATATTATCAATTCTGCAGGAAAAACTTTATATATGTCAGGTGGAGAAGTAAAATGTCCAATCGTTTTTAGAGGTGCTAATGGACCTGCCTCTGCATTAGGAGCAACACATATGTAATGTTATGCTTCTTGGTATGCTTCATGCCCAGGCTTAAAAGTGTTGGCCCCTTACTCTGCTGAAGATAGCAGAGGATTACTTAAGGCAGCAATTAGAGATCCTGATGTTTGTGTATTTTTAGAAAGTGAGGTAATTTATGGAGTTGAGCATCCAATTTCGGAGGAAGCTTTAGATAAAGATTTCGTGTTACCAATTGGTAAAGCAAAGATAGAAAGAGCAGGAACTGATATTACAATAGTTAGTTTTAGTAAAGGTCTATGGAAGGTTATGTAAACTGTTGATACATTAAAAGATAAACATAATATTTCAGCTGAAGTTATCAATTTAAGAACTCTTAAACCTTTGGATCGAGATACTATAATAAAATCTGTAATGAAAACTGGAAGACTCCTTACAGTTGAAGAAGGATTCCCTCAACACGGTGTTGGATCTGAAATAGCAGCTATCGTTTCTGAATCTGAAGCCTTTGATTTCCTTAATGCTCCAATAGAAAGAATTACTTCAGCTGAAGTACCAGCACCATATGCTTTTGATCTCGAACTTGCATTTTAACCTCAACCAAGCAACATCATAAATGCTTGTCTTAGATTAATGAAACGAAACTGATAAGGGAGCGATATTTACACTTGAAAACTTAAATTTAAATAAGAATAATAATTTATAATTATATTTATAATCAAATTATTTAGCATTTTCTATTAATCAGATAATTAAAAAAACAATGCTGTCCACTAATCTCTATGATGTGTATTCTGTTTTATTTTTAAATAACCTAATATTTTTAAACTAAATATCAACTGTTTAGACTATTGCAATCTAAGTAATTGCTTATATTTCTTATTTTTGCTTTATTTTAATTTTAATGCTAAGAATATCCAAATATTAGTAAACAACTTTAAATTCATTTATATTCCAACTATTCAAGTATTGCGTATCTAGGTTTTTAGAATATCTCCCAGTTTATTTAGCATATTCTCTTATTTATAAATAAAATTTAAGGATATAAAGTCTAATAAAACTTAATAGTTATTCTTTTTAAATAATCAGTAAAACTATTTTATTTAATAGTTGATTGTACAAACTAACATATGATATCTAGTTAGTGAAATTAATAAAAAAGCTATAATCTAACTGTTTTCTTAAACTTATATAGTTTTATTTTTAATCTAAAATACTCCAAATGAGCAATCAATTAATAAATTGTATTTAATTGTATTTTAAGAATAAATAAAGCTAATTATTATAAAATAAAAATCTAAAGTAAATAAGAGAATTATAGTTGAAGATTTTACCTTGAAGATTAACTAAATATAACTTTTAGACTTAAAATAATGCTTACAAAATATTTAAAGTGCTATTCTTAACTAATAGGCTCTAGATATTTATTATTAACTTAGTTAAAGAATACTTTAGTAAAGTTAAATTATAAATACCAACAATATGTTTGATATAAAACTGTGTATTTAAATTTAAGATTCTTAGTTATGTGTAAATGGTTATTGCTAACCTTTAATTTAATTGGCATACTATTAAACAAGCTTCTATTAATTATTTTTACAGAAAGCTTTAATAAATCAACTCTTAAAATTACATTGAATTTTGGCTTATTAATTAAGTTAGAATTTTTTACCTAAATTTTTGAAATAAAGCTATCACTTTTATAACTTTGGTAGCTTTGGTAACTATTATAGTTTTTTATAATAAGCACACTTTAAAATTTTTGTGAATTTTAATCTAATTATACTTAGCTATGAATGAAAAATTCTTTAAAAATAAAGAAAATGTTAAAACTCAACAGAGTCACGATTTTTCTTTTTCAATACACTAGGAGCTTTTGCTTTGAAATAATGAATAAGCTCTTTAGTTGCTCTTCTCTTTTTATCAGATTGCTTTCTATTCATAATTCTTTCAATAACATCTTTAAGTTACAATAAATTCATTGCTTCTTCCTCACTTTTCGTTACTATTCCGTTTTCACATGTAAATATTTGAAGGTTAGTTTACTAGTATGGTTTTAAATCTTATAATTTAATAAAAGCTTGCTCCAGCCTATTAAGTCTTTCATTTGATGTCTAGTTAATTTTTTCTTAAGCATTTAAATTTTCTTAATCGTTTTTCTATACTGAACTATCTTATTCTTATTTTTTTTAATCTTAGCTTTAAGCTTATTATGCTTAATTAAATATTTCTTTTTATTCATTTTTTTCCTTTAAATTAGCTGAATCACATTTAGGTTCTTCCTATTTTACATCTTAAACTATTTCGTCACTTTACAAATTTATTTGCATTTAGCCCTAATTCGATAAAGTAGGATTTTCTTATTTATAAATATTTTATTAGTGATTAATCTTATGCGATTCTTCTTTCTAGAAATAAGACTTTTATTTTTAATCAACTTCTTGATTCTCTTCTGTCTTTAACTCTTTTTCTTTTTCTGGCCTTTAATTGCAGCAGCCCATTTTATTAGTATCGTTAAAAAATAAAAATTTCTTAATGCAATGAAATTTTTAGAATTATATATTTAACGAATAAATTCCTATATTAGCTAAATATTTGAGGAACATAAAAAGCAGCTAATAATTACAACTAATTATCTATCTAAATTTACTTTTATTTATTTCTTTTAAATCTCTTACTTATCTTTATCAAATTTGCACTTTAATTTACTTCCTGAGTAAACTTTTGCTATGATTAATTAAAGTTATTTTATTTAGTTTTCATAAAGATTTTTTTAATATAATCCAAAAGGGAATACAAGTTAATCTATTTATAAATAAGATAAAGATAATAAAAACTATACTCTGATTTTTGTCTTCATTGCTATTTGTGATAATGCTATAAAGTTTTATCATAATACTCTTTTATATTTCTTTTAGCTTAAATTATTAATTATTTAGTTTAAAGCTAAAGAGGATAGTTTGCTATTTAATTATTTATAATAGTCTTTTATTTAGGATTACTTATAAATCTTTGCGTATCTTCATATTTTTATGCAAAAGTTGTACATCTCTGCATAATAAAAACGTTTGATATCTTTTTCTATTGCTAATAATAGAAAAAATAGACGAAAAAGATTGCATTAGTTAATAGATAAAACCTAAAATTAAGAGCCTACTCTATGCAATTAATCTCTAACTAGGTTGTTTCTTTGCTAAGTGAATTTATAATTTATCTAATATAAACTAAATATTCTTATAATAACTTTAGAATAAAACTATATTTGAGAAGCTGTAAATTAAGCAAAGCAATTTAAAATCTTAATAATTTAAAGTTTACATTTAAAACTAAATAAGTCATTAGAACTACTAATTTATATAAAAGCTTATTTGTTTATTTTATATTAAAGATAAAGTACTAGATAGTTATTTCAAACAGAAGCAAAATAGTTTAATTAGATTTATAAATTTAAATATCTAGAATTAGCATTATGCTTATGATTTTATCACTAAGATCATCAAATT
Source organism: Loxodes magnus (assembly GCA_946699065.1). Classification (NCBI taxonomy): domain Eukaryota; phylum Ciliophora; class Karyorelictea; order Loxodida; family Loxodidae; genus Loxodes; species Loxodes magnus. Next base: position 1,026,462 of record CAMPDV010000028.1, on the reverse strand, counting down.
ATCTATTTCTTATATTGCTATTTTTATAATTAAAATCAATTGTATTTTTGAGTCTATGACATTCAATTAGAAGGAAAAGAAATGCTTAGAACAAATTAAGTTTATTTATTTAAATAAAGTAAAAGAAATTGCTAAGGCTACTATTTTGTATCTTTTTGTTGATTATAAATAATTAAAATTATATAATTAGGAAAGAAATACGTATCAAAAGATATTTAAGCTAAGTAAATAAAAATTATAAAGAAGACTCAGTATTGTAAATAATAATGTGTTGAGGTTAAATATAGAACATTTGCTTATTTAAGTGAAAGTAATATAAATAATAATATCTCCTTATTCTTATGAAGCAAATAAATTAAAACTTTAATTCTACTTTTAAAATCAATTACAGAGACTTAAGGATTTAATATAAACTTAAATAATTAAAAATGAATACAAATTATTTATTAAATCCAATCACAATCACTGAGATTTAAAAGAAAATCAGATAGCATGATTTTTAATCTAAAGTATTTCTTAAATGAATAAATAAACTAAACTTTAAATCTAAATAATTTTTGATAAGTTTTGCTCAAACTTTAATCAAAATTCCGACTATTTTTAGTTTTATTATTTATGAAAAAAATGAAATAATTCTATCGAAATGCTAATAATCATAACGAAAATTGACGCTCAAATAAATTTAAATGCTATAAATTTCAGATATTAGTTGGCTATTGTGGGATTATAAATTTTATTAATTTATTTATTAAATTAACAAGTTAAGGTAATAAAATTAGATTATGATGTCATTACTTAATTTGCAATTCTTTCTAAAATTTATTTAACTGTTCGAGAAATCCACCGTTCGGATACGCAAACGGCCTTCCGGCTCTTATGATCTCAAGAGCTTTAGTAATGCTAATTTTATTTTTCCACATCAAGTAACAGCATGTGATAGTGCTTGATCTAGAGATACCTGCATAACAGTGTATAAGAACTTTTTTATTTTGTTCTTCTGCTTCACTTATGAACTCGATTGCTGTTTAGAAATATTAGGATAGATCTTGCTTAGGATCATCATCACCTGGAAGTAAAAGATATTTTTTGTCTTCAAATTTAGCTTTGAATCCAGTTCCAACGGAAACCAGGTGAGTAATTCCTTTAGATTCTAAGAGTTCCTTATTTTCAGCAGCTCAGCATCCACTTTAATAAATGTTTTCTGTTATTTTATCAATTGACTCCCCAAAGTACATATTATTTAAATTATTTCATAATTTTATTTAAATATTATACAGTAATTTAGTAGTCAAAGCTATTTCAATAACTATTAACTTTAATTTGAACCTAAGTCATTCTTTATTTGTATGTAATTTAAAATAAGCATCTACATCTAACGTGCAGCAATAGTTACTAAATATAGAATGTAAAAATTAGTTGGTTTGTAATTTAAAGTATATAGAAATTATAATTCTCTGTAAGCTTTTTAATTTTATTCAATACAATTATTACAAACAACTCTTTTACTTAGCTTTACTTATTTATTCAAAGGCATAAATCTATTAATCTAATTTAATGTGTAATCATTCATTTTTTAATAACTGCTTATTATTTATCTGATTTGCTTGAAAATAGACTAAATTAAAAGATGCTCCAGAAATGTTTTAATGAATATTAACATTTAAGTTGCTCTATTTATCAGTTTAGTCGAAATTTATAGCTTAAACATTCCGCTTACTGAATATCTATAACTCTAATACATAATATGGTTATTCAAGTAGTTTAGTATGTTTGAAAGCTAGCTTAAATATTATAACTTTTATCCTTTTCAAAATATAAAATAGCTTTATATTCATAAAGTTATAGCAATATCATTAATATTATGCATTAGAGAAGAAATAGATTTTTATTTGTTATTAAAGAAACTAATATTAATGAACTTATAATCTTAATTTTATTCTGTACATTTAACGATGCTAGAGTATTGCTTCTTATTTCTATTTCTTATCTCAAATGGAATTTTATTTTATTATGATTAGTTTATTGTTGTATATCAGATAAAATGTTAAATCTATATTTCTACTAAATATTCTAGTTCCAAGTTTCCTAAGTTATTTTATTGAATACCAAATAAAAGCTTCTGAATATACCCTTTTTCTAAAGGTTAGCGATTATTTTAAGCTTACGATATCATGATATATATATATTTTCTTAAGATGCTTTATGTTATTTATATTTGATAGTTTTTCAGATAATTAAATTTTAAGTTTACCTTTTAATAAATCCATCTATTGTAAATTTAGCTAAAATTTTAATAATGATAATCTTAATTTTATTATATACATAAGATATAATTATATGCTGCATTTCTTTATTTCTCCAGCAGAACATATCGAGCTTTAATATTTCTTTAATAGACTAATATAGAAATTTAAATTTATGACTATTCTTTTAATTTTTCATAATTAGCTAATTTTAGAGATGTATGAAGCACGTATTTCACTCATTTAATTAGTTTTAACAAATGGCTATTTTTTCTATATTGCAACGATCTAAAATAAAAAACCTTGTTTAAATCAGTAAATAATTTCAAGTCTAATTTAATTCTTTTCACTATTTATTTTACAGTATTTACAACTTATAAACTAGAAAAAGTAGCAATATCTTAATAAAAAAGAAGAGATCAACTCAAATATCTTCTTCAGCAGCTAGAGTTTCAGTCATTTTTTATATTTAGTGTAGTATTCTTATAGAAATGTTTACTTATAAAGTCCATATTTAATATTAATTATGATCTTTATATGATAAAAGTGTAATAATGTCTTTCATCAAATTTATAAGAAATTTAGATAAAATTTCTTCTTTTATACACTTTTACTTTAATTAGATCTAATTATAAGCTTTAGTCTAAGTTTATCTTTAAATAAGCCTTTACATAAGATTATTTACAATAATCAAATATAGAAGATAACTTTAAATAGCTTGATCTTATATAAGAATATTCATTTTATTATTTAATATAGCATTTCTTATCCTTTTTGTATACCTCCTATCATAATGCTTTATCATTAACTAATTTTAGATTTTCTTGATTTCAGAAATAACTAAATTGATCTAATATAAATCAATACTATATAGTAAAGTATAAAGCTATTTGAGTTTTATTTATTGTGAAAATGATAGAATAAATGCATTCTTCAGTATCTCTATATCACTTATTTAAATTTACTTATTTGATTATTAGAACATTAATTGTATTCAAATCTAAGAAATTAGTAGTAGGAGTTAAAGTACTTACTAAAGGTGATTAATAAAAGATCTGAATTAGGGGAAAGTTAAAGTAAATTATTACTTCTTAATGCAATTTATATAAAACATATTGATTAATTATTCAAAATCACAGTTAAGGACTTTAATGGATATTATTTAGTTGAATTTAGATTTCATAAACTGAAAGTGAATTTTATTTGTTTTAATAATGTATACTAGATAATTTATAATGTAAATTAAATTAAGAATCTAATCTTACTTAGTCTGATAATTTATAATAAAGAAAATGAAAGTAATTTTTATATCTTCAGTTATTTTCTTTTTAGTCCTTCCTTAATCTTATTCGTAATATGAATTCGGTTTCACTTCCTGTCCTTCTGTAGCATGCATTAATAATAAAAAGACCTAAGATGGAATCAATGTTTGTGCTTCACGATCATGAAAAAATAATAGTCTAACTTTTTATAAATGTCCTGATGACTAATCGTGTAATTTAGGATAATCTTTATTTTTAAACTGGCCTTTACTTGACTCTATGCTATTCATGTCTGATGTATAATTTAGCAGTGATAAAGAAGTATTTTGCATGACTTAAGAGCAATAACAAGTTTAGGGACTGGATGATATTGCTCTCATAAAAGATTTAATAGCTTTAATATTAGAACAAGTAGATATAGATGCTGCTAGATTCTGCATGGATAAAACATTTGATTTTTGTAGTTCAAATTATGTACCAAAAAGTAAGGGGGAACCAGCAAATGAGTGCTAAGACTAGAATTAGTGCTAATTTAGAGTGTAGGACGAATAATTTCCTGAATATTTACTTGCTTAAGTTTGGAATGAATGAACTAAAATGTAGTCCTAAAATATCCCAGGATATGAAATTGGCTAGAGATCGTTTTAAGAAAGTTTAATAAACTAACCTGATTTTGAAAACTTTTTTAATAGCCTGTATAACAAAGGAAATTAGTAAAATAATAAGAAATAAGAAAAAGGATAAACTTCAGTTAATAATCACAAAAAAAGGGATTCTAATCATGATTCTAAAGGAAATCTAAGATAGATGTTTGGCATTGATGATCAATTAGATCATTTAAAAGACAAAGCTAAAGAATAAATAGATAAGATACCATTGTCAAATAAAGACTAACAACTAGAGGAAAAGGGAAATTGTAAGTTTTAATTTAAATTAGAATTAGCTGATTGGATGCAAAATCATGTAAATGATGAAGTTTTTGATTTCTAAGATTTTTTAAAAAAGTTAAAGAAGAGTAATGAATTTTCTTTTGAGGATTTAAATTAAGATGTGTAAGAAGAAAAAGGATTTTAAGGAGAATGCTAATGCGGTTTAGATGGAAAGAAACATTGTTAACTTGCTCTTGGAGACCCTATAATGTGTGATTTTATGAATAATGTGTGCTCTTAAGTTAGAGAAGAGTAAGTTGACGAAGATGATCTGAAAATAAGTTTATACTCTGCATTTTTCTATCATCAATTCAAATTCGCTCCAAGTTGTGTTTTTAATTCTTTAAGATTCTATAATTTCTTAAAAAATTTAGAGAAAATACACTGATAAGTGGAACAATTCTATTAATATAGATACTTATTCATATATCTCTCTTATAAAAGTATAGTTGCTATATTTAGGTATAATATAACTTTCATACCTACTTCTTATACTTTATAATTTTACATCATATATTACTTATACACGTTCATATCTCATTAAAGATTAAGATTATTACTTCTTTATTTGTCTTAATGCAAAATTTAAAGAAATAGGAGTAAATCATAATCAATGTAGAGTTTAAATTTGGATTACCTAACAAAATTTAAGATAAGAATCAGTAATTTATAGAAGTACTAGTGAATGCTATTAAAGGTATTAGTTAGTTTATTACATGGATAGATATGAGTTAAGAGCTTTTTTCATTCAAAATTGTTAGGTAAAAAGTGAATAAATTAAATTACAATAAGTAGGAAAATAAATGAAAGATTGTTGATTATATAAATAATTTTATTTGTATTAAATTAACTGTAAATCTCTTAATCAATAAGTCTCAGATATCGAAATGCTCTATAGAAAGCCAATCGTAACCTTTCTATAAGTAAGTTCGCTTTTCCATATATTATTTAAGCTAATCATTTAACCAATTTAAAGCTATATTCTGAACATTCTCTTTATAGTCATTTAATATATCTCCAAAGTATGGTGCAACAGTATTATCAAGGATAAAATCATCTATTTCAGCTGAAATATCGTCACCTCAATCAATTAAAACTTTAGTTACTTAGTTATTTTTGTTTAAATGTACTTTCATTTAAGCACCTTTAATTTCCCATGAGAATTTATATTAAGTACTAAAAGCTGTAAAATCTACAACTCCAGTTGCAGAACCGAATATTTCCAAAATACATGGATTACTTTATTTTATTTCAAATTCTGTTGATTCATAAGATAAAACTGTAGATTTTGTTGCTTCTGCAGTAGTAACCCAAAGGTCCATTTAAACATTTTTTAGTTTAATTATCTGGAGACTCTTAATAGCTTATGGGAGAATCTAATAAAATTAAATTTAACTTACTTTATCATTGAAGATTTTCTATACGTCAAGGCATTAATTTGATTTTGAGAAAGCTAAGAAAAGAGAAATAGCAAATATTAAGTACTTAAGCATTTTTTAAATCTTATTATATAATTTAATTATTTGCCTTTAAAATTTTTACTATTATTCTAAATTATTTTCAATTAGCCTTTATTTATTTCTATCTTATAAATATGTAAATGTCTTTTTTATTTCTTACAGCATCATAAAGATTAACCCATAATTTATTTCGTTGTAAGTTAATCTATTTTATAATGATCTTTTGCTTTATTCTAAGTAAGATTTAAATTTAATTAGTTTTAATGCCATTTCTTCTGTTTAACTAAACGGCTTCATTTTATCTTTGTACGTAGATTTAGAAAAAAAATTAATTTAAATTTAAATAGTATTTTATAATTAAGAGACATAGCCATTTCCTATTTTAAACTACTAATTATTTAATTGATTCCACTTAAATTAAGTTATCTAGTTTCAGTCTGATTAGAAGGCATTTAAATTAAGACTGCTAAAGGTAAAATTAAATAATGTAAAATTTTATTTTTATTGCTCTTATCTGGAACTATTTGCTTAAGATTCTTGTCTTATAAAATCCATCATATTTAGCTTATCTTATATGCACTATACTTAATACAATCTATCTATAAAGAAAAATTAAACTATTAGATTGCTTATTGATAATAGCTGTAATCTGAGTTCTTTACTCTATAACTATTTAAGTAATAAAGCATTTTATTCTAAATTCATTTATTATGAAGAAATACCAGAACATTAATATGAATGACTATTTGCATTTTTGATAAAGAGATATATAATTTAAACTTCTTAAGACACTATAGCTAAACTAGCGTTCCTATATATTTATATTAAGCTAAACTCCTTAGGAATATATGAAACGGCTTTTCAATAGAAGAGTAATTGATTATTCCTTCTTTAAAAAACCTTTAACGATTTAATTAAAAATGAGTGGGAAATTACTTTATTTTACTAATTTTTAAGGAAGTTAACTCAATTTCTTTGTAAAATTCTGAATTTTAGTACTAACTTTCAAGTTTACTTAGCAATAAGCTTTTTAGTTTTGTCACTGTCCGACAGCTCTACTTGGGAATGGATTTTGCGATTAAGAATTAGGATGTAACGTTGAATAATGTTATTTTGACGCAGGTGATTGCAAAAATACTTAATCATAATAATGTTCTGTAGGTTGCCCAGTTCGATTTCTTAATGATGGATATTGTGATAATCTATGTAATAACGATTAATGTGCATGGGATCTTAAAGACTGTGGTCATGAGGGTGTTGCAGAAGCAATAGATTTAAGTACATGTAATTTTGGAAACTGCTTAGCAAGTATGCTAGGAAATGGTGCGTGTGATAAAGAATGCAATAACTTCGATTGCAATTTTGATTTAGGGGATTGCGATAGACTTTGTAGATGATCGCTAGTTGGAGATGGGTAATTCATTTACATTCCAAATTCTTTCTGCTACTATGAGATGTTGGGTGATGGAGTATGCCAAGAAGATTGTAATACTTAAGAATGCCTTTTTGACTTTTTTGATTGCGAAACTTAACAAAGTGCTCAATACGAGGATTGATCTTGTCATCCATTGGGCCTTTGCGATAAAAATTGGATAGGTGATGGATGATGTGACCCCTATTGCAATTTATGAAGCTGCGGGTATGATCACAATGATTGCAAAAACTCTCTTGCAACTTCAGATTCAATTTTTAAAGAATACTGTAGTAAAGGTTGCTTAACTTCATAAATATATGATTATAAGTGCTAATAAGAGTGTAATGTAGAGTCATGCAATTTTGATAAGCAAGCATGCAGCAACTAATTAAACATAACTGACTAAAACTATTTTCAAGGACTTTTAGTAGGATATTATGATTAAGATTTAAACGATAGCAGAAAATCTATTCCTAGCTTAATTATTATAGCGATAATTCTGTGGTTCATCTTTATTGTATTTTTTATGATATAAGCATGCATGTTCTGTAGATTAAAAAATGTTTTAGTTATTTATTCCATGCCAAAATTAATTACTGACTAAGAAGTTTCAGCCCAAGAATAAAAGCCTTATGATTAAAGGGAAACTGATCGTGCTTCCACCTTTAGGAATGAAAAAGCAGATTAAACTTAAGTAAGTAAGAAGCTAATATAGCATAATGAAGTATAAATACTAAAAGAATAGGAAGATCTATTGTTTTCTAAACAAAATGAAAACAAGAAATTACTTTAAACTGAAGAAACTCATGTTAGCTTGTTGAATCAGCTGAATAATAATAAAATTGATGCAAATAACCTTTCTTAAAATCAATAGCAAGCCAACTTGCTAAATTATAGCTTCTCTGAAAAAAACCAATAAGACTAAAAAGGCACTTAAAAAGAAACCTCTAAAAATAAAGATAATTAAGACTAACTTGCTTAAGCCTAGCAAAAATAGACTCAAGTTAAAACAACTAATTCAACTACCAATTCTTAAGCACCAAGTCCTAGCAAAGATTTGACTAAATAGAAATCCATAAATAAGGAAAAAAAAGAGGAAATTAATACTTATTAGCCTATAACCTTAGATAAAAAAGAAATAGATGAATGAAATTAGAAAGCTGATAGTCAAAAGTAATCTCCCTAAAGTACTATTTAATATGACTAAGAAAATTTAAATGCAGATAAAAATGCTATAATAGAAGATTAGCTAGATAACAAAGATAATTAGCAAGACACAAAGTAAGATATTTTATAAGAGACTAAAACTGACAAAGAAACGCCTGGATATTAGTAAATAACAGAAAAATAATAAGAAAAAGATTAAAATTAGACAAATGTTGAAATTCATGAATCTTAAAATGAAATAAATGCTACAAAATATGAATCTTTATTATAATTTTCTCAAGAAGGATCTATTGAACAAAAAAATCAAACTCCAACTGAAGATAAAGAAAAAATTCCCTAGCGTGAAGATACTAGAAGCTCAAGCGTTCTTCCTTTAATAGTTCAGTCTCCAAGCCCAATTAAGTCTATAGATTCAGCTTCTAAACTTAAAATAATTTCTGAATAAGATAAGCAATCCAAGCATCCTTAGTCTAGCAATTTAACTGAAGAATAAAGCTAAAATGTTTCTGATTATATACGTGACATAAAAAATCCTACTCCTCTGCAAGACTAAAATTAAAATTTAAACGAGCAAAGCTTTTAATAAGAGTTAATGGAAAGTCTAAGTGATATTATTCAAAAAGAAGATTAAAATACGCAAGAGATTGAATAAAACTCAGAAATGATGTAAAGGCAAGCAGAATAGTTAATTCAAGATATAGAGTAAAATTAAGAAAACTTAGATTAATAGTACAACAAATTAATGTAGTCTAACAAGGTTTCATAACATTTTTAAGACTTATTAAATCTTCACACTGTTGATAAAACAGAAGCCGAACTTAGATGGGCTATGTTTAGAAAGAAAAATATTTCTTAAAAGCTAGAAACTTTAGAAAGTTTATCTTAAGTAGGGAAAAGCGAATCCGAAGAAGATTCATAATAGTAAATATTTGTTGAAAGTTAGATAGATCAGAATGAATCATATGCAAGCGAATATTCTATTATACATTTAGATGTATAGGAGGAGAAGAACACTAATGAAATAGTAAAAGGAATCACTTCTTAGTATGTGGAATAGCATCAGTATTGGAATTAGAAGAATAAAGAAGAAGATCTGAAAGAAAAAAATTTATGAAATTCTATTACTTTTAATTTTTTTACTTCTACCAAGATATGTGAATCTTTGAAAATTGTATTTAAAATTATTTACATAATATCTCTTTAAAATAGATAATAATAACTCTATGCAAAATCTAAAACATGCAAAAAAAATTACAGAGATATTAATAAAAAAATACTTTTAAAGCAATTTGTAGGAATAACAATTAGTTTTTTATAATATATTCTGTAGTAATGATGAAGAATTAAGTTTATTATAGCTTTAGTTATTTAAATTTAATTGTATTAAGAAGGTATTTTTGTTTCAATAACAAACGCAAAATCTCTAAATGTGCTCATTTTTCTCTCTACAACTAAATTAATTTAGCCTATTTCAGAAGCAAAAAGGATTTTCATACCCATATTTGTTTTTGCCAGGATATCCTTGTTAATTATCGGCTGGATAGCAATTTCTTCCAGGATTTCCTCTTTTATCCTCGCATTCCATTGCTTCACAATTATTTATTAAACTTAAGGCGTTGCTTGAACATTGCTTATTTTTAGATTCGCAAAGCTCAGCGCATGATTAGTTATATTCAGACCAATATTTCTAGACGTGGTTTTACTCTATTAGCTGAATTTAGTTTTGAGTCCATTCTTAAATCTTTTTGCATATGCAAAACTAATGAATTTGCTTTGTATTGTTATAAAAGTATTGACAAAGAACATTTTGCTCTTGGACATCATTTCTAGTAAAATTTGTAATTTTAAAACTTCAAGGATTTTTAAGAAAAATGGGACTTCATTCTTCGTTGAGCTTTAATTCTGCACCTTATCCTTGTAATTAATAATATTGAAATAAATCTTAGTGAATACATTCCTAGTTTACCAAGAAATCAGGCCTCAATAAAGCGCTCACAAAAAAGAAAACATCTTCATTTACCAAAATTTGGAAATCAACCTTAAAAATCCCACATTTTTCATCCCAAGACTAAAGATGTTGGATTCTCTATTGCTTTAGATTTAAGTATTAGCATGGATTTTACCACAAATAATATTTTTGGTTGTCAACATTAAACTTATTCAGGATCTGATAGGACACCTTATTTTATACATAGCTTATGAAATCTTTGTCTATTGGCTTTTTCTAAGGATTAACGTATATCTACAAAAAAAGAGAAATTGCAACCCAAGAAGCTATTAATATATTAGTGAACTCTAAATGAAACATTTAAATTATAAGCTTAATTTTAATTTTAAATGGAGTTGCTTATATGAATAAATCAAATCCTTACTTAAATGGTTCTAATAAAGCTATGAAATTAATTAATTCAGGCCTTTAAGTTCTTATACTTATTTAGCTTTATTTTAATCTTTTATTATATTAGTTATTAAGATATTAAGCTAATTACAGTTTATTATATAAATATATGCCTTATTTTCTATTAAATGCTTCAATCTTTCTTGCGTTTTTTATTATAAATAGAGCATGTATTCTGAATATTTGTGATCAATATCTTGAATTATGATTGTTTTATGTATGAATGTAGAAAAATATGTAAGTTTATTAGTAAATTAAGCATTAAATGTATGCATATTAATAAATAAGAGGAGTACAGAAGAAGCTACATCTACTACCTTTGCTCATATTGTAAAATGAAAAGTTTAGGCATTGGATTAGTTAAAAACATTATTTAATATTAAAAGTCTAGCTCTTCCTAAAGCCACTTGGTTTAATCACAGTTAGGAATTTCATAGTTTGTAATTATTAGCTTTACTTTATTACAGTATCAATTTTTACAAATTAATTGCCAAAAAATCAGATATACTTGAGATTTAAAAAGCATAAATAGATAAAAATATCATAATTTTAATAGATTAATACCAAAGAACTAAGATATTTTCTAATTATAATTACCTTATGCTAACTTCCCTTAGCTCGTTACCTTTACTAAGAAAAACTAATTTAATTTCATAAATTTCTTTCTACGGTAAATTAATTGGTAAGTGATTTGAAGAATAATAAACAGATGCCATTTAGCAAAGTGAAGGTAATTTTGAATAATGAATATTATGTTAATATTATTTAAAATAATGGATAATTTTAATTTATGTATAAGTTGAAATATATGTAAATCTCTATTGTTAAATATGCTTTAATGTTCGTACAATAAGCTTTTACTTTTATAATTTTTGAAAGTGGCATAGAAAACTAAGTTCTGATATGCTAAATTTATTTAAATTGAGAATCTGTACATTGCTTAATAAACATTTAAGACAGTCTATTTTATCTACTTTTGATTTAATAGAACAACAGATAAGCAATAGCTACTTGAAATATTATCTTATTAAAATCTTATACATTAAAGGAACGCAATTCTCTCTTATTATGATAAAATTCTAGAGTATTACTAGATTAAATTTATGCCTGCAAGAAGATAATGATAGTCAAAGTAAATTTATGTGCTTAGACATTATAGAAAATATAGAGTTACAGTATATAATAACTTAATTTAATAAATGATTTAAATAATATGCAATTATATGATCTTTCTTTATTCTTTTTTATTTTATTACTTGCTTTATTCAATCTAAACTTGCAGGTAATTAAAAAAATTTAGAGTTATTGTTAAAGTGAGAATGAAGTTGCATATGCAAATAATGTATTATCCACTTATATAAAATAAAGAAAATATAGATTTCATAGAAATTCTATTGGATTATTATAACAAAAGCATTAAAGCATCTCCTTTAAATCTAGAGCTAAACACTTTTAAGTATTACTTAAAATTGTATATTCATATCTTCTTCTTTGCTATCACTTTCTGCTTTAGATTTCAATTAACATTTTAAAACTTCTTCACTAATTAAAGTACAATTGTCAATATTTTATGATATATAGTTGTTTAAAATTTACAAATTTCGTTAGTAGCTGGTAATAAGGATTATGCTAATGTTTTTATCAACCTTATTAAGATAAATTAAGCCTTTCTTAGCATTAGTCAAATTAAATTTTTCATTAATTAATTACAATCTTCAAGAGCTTATAAGCAAGGGCAAATTTAAAATCTTAATTATGCAAATTTCATTTTAGAGATAAAGCAAAAATAAGAATTGCTTTAAAATAGATCTATGTAAAAAATAAACGTTCATATTGACTCTTCGCTTTTCTATTTCTTCTACTTCTTGTACATATTAAAATAACAATTAAAGCATAATCCTCTAGCATAATTAATCTTTTCCTAATGGTTACATTTGAATGCTTACCCTGAAGATTTTCTTTTTGAATGATAACATGTATTACACATATTCTTGGCATAGTGCTTGCGGTGTGGATGTGGGCACTTAGTATTTTTCTTGGGCAATCGCATATCAAACTTGATTGATTCCTTTGCTATTTTTTAAACTTGAGGAAAAGGAAATGGAGTCTGTATAGGAAAAAGTCTTGGCTAGAAAGTATCTATTTCAGAAGATTATACCTTGTTTTTCAAAGGGGGTAAGTATAAACTTTGTGGTCACTCTCTCCCCCATTGAAGAGCTTGATGAGGTTAGAGCAAACTTGGCATTAATTGCAGGACATTCGTTTCCATTTTTATAAACAAAATGTTAGAATGAGATTAAATATGGTGAATTTGATATTTTATTTAATAAACAGTTTTAAATTTTATTGAATTAAGTTTTATTTCCCTATAAATGTGAGATTTTTTTTGTTCGCTGTTCTAAATACTTGATTTCTCAGTTCTCATTTTAAACTGAAAAGAAGGTTTCTATAGCATAAATTCATTTTCTGCTTAAGCAATTTTGATGTTTTACTTTTGGATTTTATTTTACCGTGAATAATGTTTAATTTTATGTTCTAGTATAAATGAGATGAGCTTGCTAAATTAATTTAAATGTCTTTAGATAATGTATAATTATAAAAATTAACAAATAAATTTATATCCTTGAGGACAAGAAGAGTTGGTAGTATTATAAACTTAACTAACGTAGATACTAACTAAGCAGATTCTTTTAGTTATTAATGTTATTTTTTTAAAACGATTGCTATTTGTAAAACTAAAGCCTCATCTTTAATTACTTGATATTCGTTAATTATGGATTTAAAATTAAATATCTGCTAGTTTAATTGAATTTATTACAAAATTTCTTAATAATGAGTTTATTAAGAATTTGATACTTAGTTTTATTTAAAGTGTTATTTCTTATTGTAAAGTGCAGGTTTCTTTTTAAAATTGCCATTTTGGAAGTTTTGCTGTCTTATTAAAATAATTTATCTCAATATTGCTCACCTAATTACAGTTTACACTTCTTTTAGCTTTATAAATATTATAGTTCTTATTTCTTTTTGATATTTAAGAAGCTAGTTTTATGCTATTGAGCAGCTAATTTTATGCTATCTCTTTTATAATTTAATCTTAGCATTCTATCTTAAAAATATGTAGAAAGGAAGACTCTATTTGAAATAAATGCAGATGTTTAAAATATGTAAGACACATTAAATAATTCCAGTTATAAGGCTATAATTAAATTCCTCTTCATATAGCAAATATTGCCTTTTAATTATTATTCAAATTATTAGCTAATGGCTAGTATGTGATAGAATCCGCATACTTTATAGATAATATCCCTTTTGATATCTCTTTTAATTTAACTCATATATACTAATATCAATAAATAAGTTTCTTTTGCTGCTTTATCTCATATCTTATTTTTGCTTAAAACTATAAGAGTTTCGATATTTTGTAAATAATTTCTAGATAAAATATAATAAAGTAGCAAAATATAAAAAAAGACATACATAGAACAAAATATCCTAGCAGGATATATAAGTATTGCATATTTCTCATCTATTTGCTTTATTAATCTCTCTAAGCAAAAACTAATATTTTAGCTTTTTTTATCTGCAAATTTTAATCAAATTAAAGCTTTATAATCCTAATAGACATTAAAAATTAATAATAAAGAGAGACTTTGCAATTTTATAAAGAAACAGCCAATAGATGAATTAATAATATCTACTATTATTGTATAACCAAGTGAATTCTATTTTTGTTTTCTTATTATTTCATTAGTTCAGATAATAGTTTTGCTATATTTATCTTAATTAGCTAGCATTTGTATAAGTTAGTACAATTTAGATTTATTTCTTTAAGTAACTCTATTAGCTATAAAGTAGCTTCTTTTAATTGAAAGTGATTAAAACTTTATTAGTTTTTATCTGTAATAAGGAATTGTTTAGCATTAAACCCCTGCATATAATTTCTTTTACTAAAAGATATCTATACTTGCTTTTAAATGGTAAAGCACTTTAAATTATAACTGACTTCTACTTCAAATCAAGTTATTATACCAAGACTTTACTTTTCTTAAATAAGTTAAGGTTGATGCATTTATAACTAAGATTAAAGTAAATGAGAATATAATAATTTAATTAAAAATAATTAAATTAATTTCTTAAATAGCTTGCTTCTTTTACTTATTATCTATTTTATAAAGCTACATTAGCTTTAAACTCTTTAATTTGCTTACCATTATGTTTAAGAATGCCTTAAAGTTTAATTTTATAGATGCTTTTCCTTTTAAATATTAACAATTTCTTAAGCTATTTATATGTAATATATTAGCTAAGAGGATAAACATTAGCAATAAAAGGATTATTCTAATTTCCAATTTATACTTTCAGTTTAGTTAATAATAGCTAATATTTATATTACTTAATTGTTAAAGCTATCATATATTAATAATTTCATAATTAATCATACCTTAATGACTGCTATATTTCTAAAGGATCCAAGCTTATATCATTTAACATAACAAGCAAGTAATAATATTCAGCTATTCTTAAGATAAGCTTTTAAATGCAAAGTTTCTCTATTTTTCTACTAAATTTATTTAAAAATTAGATACTTATACCAAATTACTTGATAAGCTAAAAGTTTAATGGGAGCACTTCAGTACTTTATATAATTAAATCTATTGATTCCCTTTAAAATAAATGAATGCTAAATTATTCCTTTGCATGCACTTCCTTCTAGTAAACAAGATAATTTTAAGCTTTTTATTTATTGATTATTTGAATTTGATGCTATTAATTATAAAGATATATTAGCAAAATATTGCTTGATATGCTTATAAAAAGAATAGTTACAAAGGCATCTTAAGTAGATCTTTGAAATATTGCTTAAATTTTATTATTAACTAATCCTTAACTATTATTGGGTTTATTAATGGATTAGAGCATTAAGGTATTTATGAAACTGAATCACTTATTCGTATTATCCTAGCATTCTTTATCTAGAATTTAATTCCTTATATAATTTAGATTTACTTTAAATATGCAAAATCTATGTATTCATAAGCTTCTATTCTTTGTTCTTTATACTATACAACTTGTTTCTATATAAGGATATAGTACACTTTAAACAATCAAATAGGGATTTATCTTACCTGAAAATTTAGATTGATCTTAAATTTAGAATTTATAGAAGCAATAAAACTGAAAAATAAATATTAAAATAGCTAATTTAATTATATTAATTATTATACTTAGCTTTACTATATTATACATTCAATCTAGGATTATTTGCTTAAGCATAGCTTTATTGTTTAGTCTATTAATCGTTTCTTTTATTTAGTTTAGTCTAAATTATTCATACTTTTATAACCTTATAATCTCCACTTTCCCTTATAATTCTTTTTATTATAGATATACTTGCTCTAACTTTTAAACTATCTAACATTTTGCATGCCTAATACACTAATAGTTATCTATTAAGCTCTATATAATGAACATATAAGATATAAAAGTATAGTGATGCTAATAAGTTTAAAGTTAGATTAAGTTAAATAACTAAGCTTTATCGTCTTAATAATAAAAAGCTTTAGCAAGTAAAATGGTAGCAGAAGGAACTATTTATTAATAATAGAGTATTTAATTATGAAGTATAACTCAATATAAGTCTATAAGAAATTTAATCTATAAAATAGATATTTAAATAGCATCTATTACTTTTATAGCTGCTTATTTTATGTAAAGCAATGCTAAGCAACAACTCTTCTTAAGGTTATTTATTTTCTAATATTATAGCCAAGGTATTTTCTTTTAACAATATACAATATAAACAAAATTTAAAGAAATTAAGTTGAGTATTTATCTATAGGGCTATAGTACCTGCTTTCATACTTCTCTAAATTTTAAAGACCCTCAGATCTAAGCTTAAATTCTTAATAAGATAATGGAATTTATAAAAGAAAGAAGCATTAAACCTATGAAGTATTCAATATGCAACTTCATGTTTAAATCAATAAATAATCTGCAAGTTTCATTAGAAAAGAAAACACTATGATTTATTTGAACTATATTACTACTATCAAATTTATATTTATGCTTGCATATATAAATACTCAACTTATTAATACAACATTCTATTTGTTATGCATAATCATTTTTTATAAGCAATATTAAGCTAAGAAGGAAAATAATATCCATATGTAAAAAGTTTAAAAATATAAGTTACCTGAAACTTATTAAGTATTTAAACTTTTATTATCTGAAGGCTTATTCTTAATTACCTTAATAATATCTCTTTTAAATTAATACTAGGTATAAAGAATTATATTTACATAGCAAAATAAATATTAACTAATGAAGTTCTTTATTAGCTTATAATAAAATCTAATTTATATTCCCTTTGTTAATTATAAAGCTTTAACTTTCTTTATTGATTCTTTAACCCTAAATCAAGATTTATCTAGAAAATAGTTTTAAATCAAATTTTTAACTATAGATTCATTATATTATATCCTTGTTCTGGATGATTGAAAGATTTGTTAAATTATTTGAAGAATCTAAAAAATCAGACTGGTTTGATAAAATTAATTAAACATTATAAATCAATTAGAGAAGTATTTATTCATATAGCCATTAATCATAATGTTAGTGAGCACTAAAGTTATTATTATTCCCCAATATAATACTTTCACAAGCATTTCATTAGTTATAATTTTCTTTCTAAATATTTTTGCTAATTGTCTTCATTTCTTTTAATTTTATTTTCTTAATTGCTTCGAACGTTAGTCAATATGCCTTTTTTACATATTCGAAGGCTTTCAATTTTTCTTATTTTAACTCTAGAACTATTTACACTTTTCTTGATGAAAATCAAGTTTGTCTCATTTTTAGTTTGATTTTGCCTTTATTCCTATTTCGTTTAGAGAAAGTTAATTATTTCCAATTTGAGAGTTATCCAAATATTTAATTAGAACATCTTAAGATTTACAATGCTTAACTTCTGTTTCTACATCTTGCTTATTAAAATTTAGTGTTATAACTTCCTGATTTATATTTTTATACTCATTTGCTTTCAATTTAGAAGTTAATTGCACAAAATTATTAGCTTCTTGATTAGGTATTTTCTTAAACTTTTTGCTTTTATCGCGATCTGGCTTCAAAACGTTTTAATACAAGTTAACTCTATATGAGAATTATTCCTAAACCTAAAATTCAGGCGAAGTTATGTTTATATTATAATACTCTTCTTACTTTTAGAAGCTTAAGGGAGATGAACTTTCATTTTTTTCTTCCTTGATCTGATCATTCATATCACATTTTTTAATGAAGATGGCCTTTATCTTTCTTTGATTTTAATTTTAAGGAGAAAGAATTATCTTGAAATATTAAGACTGTTCTTATTAGAGTAATGTGTCTGCATTATCATTTATAGAGGACTACTCCATCTTTAAATGTAATGTTTTTGATTATGTAAGTTTTAATTTTAGCTAGATTAAAACTAATTTAGACTTTAAGCTTCCCTATTTAAATTAATATTCTTCTACAATAAGAATCTACTTTTCAATAATTTTTTCTTATAAACAACCTTAAATAGTTTATAAATTAGGCTGCCTTGTATAGTCTAACAATGATAAACCTTTTAATATAATATGAAGGCTGATAATTATAGATAGTGATAAGCAATATTACTGCTATTGTGGACATCTGGTTAAAACTGAGCAAAGTGATTATAATGGATAAGCTTATATTGCTAGACTAGTTGTATAATTAATTAACTTAATACTCATCTAAATTAGCTAGCTTACTATCTATTTCATCATTTCTCATTTATTACTTAACTATCTAAGAACTTATATTATAATGCTATTCTTATTTTCTATTATAGAACTCTTAAGTTAGCTAGATAAAATTTAAGCCTATATAACTTATATCTAAGCATAATTTATTATAATAGAACTATTTACTTTAATCTAGTTAAATTTACTTTACTGTAATTAAAGCGCTTATGATTAAACAACTAACTAATTAGTAATAATTAATAAGTACTTGATGCTTGAGCTCTACAAATAAAGTGTTAATGCATACCTATAGAACTTATAAGATTAATAGCTTAAAAGTTATTTATAGCCTTTATTCTTTATTTGAATAAGAAAATCCTTAAAGGCAATTTCAAAGAGAAATGCTTAAGATTTATAGTTTATAAAGAAGCTCCTTAATATCATCCAACTTAAATTAACCATTCTTATCTGATTATTTTAAATAGAATCCTTTACCATTTCACTTTAGTTTCTAGCAAAGTGCTTTCAAATATGAATAGCTTCTATAATGTTTCTTTAATAGTTATACAGCAAAAGTAAAAGATACTAAATCCTCTTATTAGTAAGACAGTTATTAATTAAGTTCTTTGTGACAGTCTATTATTCTATTAAGTTAAATTAATCTTAAAACATTCATTCAATTTATTACTCTCATTTTTCAAAGTTCTTTGATGGAAGATAATATTAGTTAAGAGATTACTAACTAAAAAATTTAAGAAGCAATAGAATCACCCTAAGTTATTGAAACAAAATAAGAAAGTTTAGAAGATAAAACTAAAATTCCATATATAGAAAAAGACTTGGGAAACGATTGCTACAAGAGAAAAGAATACTTCGAGGCTTCAAAACATTATAGCAAAGCTTTACTAGCTATCTAAATACTTGTTAATGACAGGATTGTAAATGATGGAAGCGATTACATTGAAAAAGTCTTTATTCCTGCACACGTTAATATTTCATAATGCTTCCTTCACTTAGGACAAAATTATGAAAATGTCCTTTATCATTGCTCTTAAGCCTTGTAGGCTTAATAAATAGAAAACTTACAGCACTTGAAAATGAAAGCATTATTTAGACGAGCGATAGCAAGAATGAATTTAGGTTACCTTGAAGAAGCACAGTAAGATTTACTGAATGCTCTTAAAATAGAAAACAATAATGAATAAGTTAGACAAACTTGAGAGTAGCTTCAAGAAAGAAAAAAAGAGTATTAATAAAAATATTAATAGCTATCTAAAAAAATGATTATTAGAGATTAATAAAAGGAAATAGATACTAAAGAAAATCAAGAAACCCAATAAAACTAAGCTATCAGCATATAACAGAATTCCAAGCAAACAGTTAGAAAAAATACAAAATGTAGATAAATATTAGATAGCATAAGATAGATATTTTGTAAGTTCAAAAAGCATAAAGAATGATTTTATTTTATGACTATAAAATTTATGTATATATCAAATTTTTTAAATTTAATTTCTAAGTTATAAAATTCTAATATTATAATTCTAAAATTTATTTTTCACTTCACTAGATTAAATTTATGTTAAGTATAAAAATGACTTAGTGAAATTAATTTAACATAAACAACAAGCAAAAATAAAGAATTTTAAAATCATTTATTGATATTACAATTTTGAGTTTATATTAATTAATAATTTATAAAATGACTTTATACTTTTATGAGTGAAGCTATACATAAAATTAAATTAAATGATAATAATTTTTCCTTCAGCTTTTAGATTAGGAACAAATTATATAAGATCAGTCTATCTTAAGTATCATTAAACTTGATAAAAATAAAGGAAAAGTTAAAGTATAAAAATTTTTAACTTAATTTCTTATATCTAATTTTTAAATTAAGTTATTACAGATGAAATAAGATTTGATAAGTAGAAACTTTAATTGATAAGAATTTAGATCTATATAAACTTATCTTAGTCCTTTTTTTTCTGTGATGTATATTTCTTTATTGTATTTGCATTGAAACTAAAACTTATTTAGTTATGCTAAGATGATAATGTGTTTATATTTATTTAGAAGTTTACATTAATTATATGCTTCTATAGGATATATTTAATATCTTTACTTTAATTATACCCTTCATTATTCTTAAATTTCTATTATTTTAATTTTAAACTTTATGCATTTTGCATCAAATCATAAAAGGATTTGGTTTAATAATTTTAAACTAATTAATAATACACAATATAACTTAATAATTAAGTCATATTATATTTAGCTTATTTGAAGGTACCTCTAAAATTAATAAAATAGAAAATCTTTTGATCAATATTTTGTTAGTATTAATGGGAAAGTATTAGACAGCTTCTAACTTTCTGCCTTATTTATTTTTAAAATTTAGATATATGAGACTAAAAGCTAAGAGAGAATAAGCTGGCTTATATATAAGCATTTATAAATGAAATTAAAATAACTTAGATTCTTTATAGGATAAAACATTTAAAGTCTAAATTTAATTAGTGAAGTTAATTTTCTTGCAATACAAAACTTATTTTATAACTTTAAGACGCTTTTAAATCTGTATAATAGTCAAATTGACTTTATAGCTATGAATGTATGCTATGGCTATAATATAATGACTTGTGTAGTTATAAAGAATAATAAATTGCTAAATTAAGAAATTAAATTTAGATATTAAAATAGGTCTAAAGATTTCTTTTTATTTAAGATGAAATACTTGGAAGCACTGCCTAAGCTGAGCCTCCTGTTGTTTTTTTCATCTTTGGCCTTTTTTCTGTGATTGTAGTTTTTTATTTAATATAGTTCTCTATTAAAATTAACTTAAGACTAATCAAATCATTTCAAGTCCTTTTAACCTGTATATTAGTATTTACTTTGTAAAACTCTTAGCAAATCTTTGTTGAAAAATAAAGGATTCTTAGCGTATAAGATGTAAAAAATTGATAAATTCGACTATTTTATTTTATCATTTTTATCTCATAAGATTTGATCAAGCTTTTCTAACTAGCATTTAAGATAACTTCCTCTAGTATTAAAAGCCGTGGAATTATTGTCAGAAATACCAGCAGTTTATTCACTTAAATTATTCTTTGTAGTAAGATTCTTTTTTGCTTTTTGCATATTTTCATTAACTAATATAGAAAAATTACCTATGCTTTCTATTTTTATTTTATGGAAAGGATAATTTATCATAACTTAATCAAAATTATCCTTCGTCAAACTATAAACGAAGCAGTAAGAATTAGCTATGACACTCATTTATCTTATACTTTTATAGACTATACTATACTCTCCAAAGAAATCCCCTGAATTAAGTACAGCTACTATCTTCTATTATATCTTATATACTTCATTATCTTATTATTTTTCTTATTCTGCTTTCTTTATTACTTAGCAGATTCCTTATAGTATAAAGAACATTTCTTATCCTCACTCTCCTTATGTTATTATAAAATCAAAGGGCATATACACTTTAGGATTTAAATGCTAAATCACACTTTTTAGAAAATTCTAATCCATCTTCTTAAAGAAAGGAACTACTTCTAGAAATTCTCTGAAATAAAGGAACTTTATTTAAGAAACTAAAGATTGAGGTAGATATTTAGATAGAACATTGAAGTCCATTTCTCCCTAATTATGGTTCATACTTCATTTATAAGCTAAGAATTTTTCTATTCTATTTTGTATTTCTTCGTCTATTTCATAAAACTAAGAAACTTTCTAGTTTTTTTATATTATTTCTAGTAAGCTTTTAGTTGAATAGCTTTATTTCTTCTCAACCATTATAGAACTTGCCATCATTCCAAAGCACATTACAAAAGTAGCATCTCCTATGAGAATCAGTATCATAGTATAGATTCTTTAGTTGTCATTTAGAGAAAAAATATCTCCAAATCCAACATGACATATTGTTTAGACTATATAGTAAATACAATAAAAGTATCTTTATGTTATCCCTTCGTTTGTTAAGTTGTTATATTCAAATCAGTCTCTATTTTCAGTTTCATAATTCGTCACTATGCTATACAGAAGACAAGCTAATCAGTGGATGCCTAATCAAACCAACATAGAAATCTTAATGATTAGCTAATTTTAGTCTATTTTTCTTTTCCATTTAACTAGTTAGTTGATAATGGTAGTAATCCTAAGAGATTATGCTAATCTAATAATTCTTAAAAGCTATACTATCCAAATGCTATTATTAGACTAGCTAAGCATATATATTAAGTTGCTTGGAATGACTCCTACTAGTTCTATGTAAAGTCCTTCTTTAAACTTGCTGATGAAATTAGATTTTAGTTTGTTCTTAATGCTATCAAAGTTTTTCTTTTTTTGCTTTATCTTAAAGATAATGTATATAATGGTTTCTAGATGAATAAGAAACTCAATAATAATGTATCCAATATTGCTCTCTACTTTAAAGCCTACAACTAAAGGAAGTGCAATGCATGAATAAATAATGCAAGCTAAATGTAAAGCTTCCTGAAGCAGTTCTTTAGTAGTTATTTTTCTAACTTGAATCTAAGAAAAATTTTAGCTTATTAGAATATTAATGCTTTCATAGCTCTATTAAGTATTTTAATTTTGTTACTTTTCCTATATTTTGCTTTATTAAAGGCTACTTTAAACCATCTGCAGATTTTAATGTTTTTGATTAGAAATCTTTGCATTTGCCATTTATTTTAGATGGTTGCTTAGCTCAGGGAAAACTTTAAGAAGCATTTGAACTCTGTCTGTTTGAATTATTCCTAGTTTACACATTTTAGATGCTATAGCTGCTAATGAAATGCTTCTATCTTGCATCACAAATTAAAATTCATTAAAGTAGTCTCCAGCTGATAATTTGTCTATAACTTAGTTATTATCAGCAATAAGAACTTCTCCATCTAAAATAACGTAGAAGTTAGAGTCCACTTTGTTTTAGCTAACTATAATATCTCCTATCATATATATCTTTATTTCCATCTAATTTAAAACTGATCTTATCACTGGCAAAATATGCTTCTTGTTCTCAATTCTAAAGAGATTTGAATTTTAGATGCAATTTTAATATTATACTAACTAGATATCAAGTCTAAGATCATCAGGGAGTGTATTTAAAAACTTGTAACTGCCAAAGCCTTTGTTAATGTCTAAGATATACTAATAGTACATATTTACATACTCATACACTAGCTTCTTTATACCTTTTTTCCTTAAGAAATCTAAAACAAATTATCTTTTAAATTTAATGCTATCTCAGTTCCAAAGTCTTATATTTACCAAAATTGAAGTAAGAACTCCAAATAAAAGTGCGTATATGAAAGTACCAAAAGTTATTACTATGCAAGTATAAATTTTTTCACCATTGGAAATAGGAGTTACATCACCAATTCCAACATGAGACATAGTAACTAAAGCTCAGTAAATAGCATGAATATATAAAGTTTTATTGGAAATGTTTCTAAATTCAGGATCTGAAATTCTATCTTGAGGAGAAGGAATTCTTATAATTCAATGATCTAAAGGATCATTTTAAGAGCAAGCATTACCAACTATAATAAAGATACAGCCAAACAAGTGAATTATTAAGCAGTAATAAAATAAGACTTCTATAACTTGAATAGCATTCAATCATCCTAAGCTTCTACTCTTAATTTTATGAAAAACTTTGGTAAAGGTTTATATTTTTGCTAGTTTAATAATTATGAGTATTAGACAAATTTCATAATCTTCATAACCAATTATTTCCAACTTAAGCATCAGAAATAAAGGAAGAAAAGTAAAAAATTTCCAGCAGAATAAGAGGAAAAATCTTACTATTCTTATTAGAAGCAAGGATTTGCTAAGTTCTTAATTAACTGTTATCTTAGAGATTATAGCTTCAGATTCTATTGTCTTAGTTCTACTCAAATCAATTCCTTCTTAATTCTGTATTATGGAATATCGCTTTTTATAATTTGCTTTAGATATATAAAGCTATATTATTAAATCTATTATGTAAGTTAAAAAGCCAAATATATCTAGAAAAATCAAAGAACTGCTAATTTCAACCTTCAAGGAAACAACCAAAGGTGTTAAGATGAAATAATAGAGAACTACGATGAATAAAATAAAGTGGAAAACGTTTAGTTTTAGCTAGTTATTCATAAATATTTTTTTGATTCAAGATTACTCAAATAACTTTCTCTTATTTTATAAAGAAACCAAAGTTTGTTAGGATTGCTCATAAATTTATTCTTTTTCTTGAAAAGCTTATTCATTAGTTCAAATAAGAGTTGCTTTAGTTTATTTTTCTTCTTCTCATTTGCTAGTTTATTTTAAATCAGCTTCATTTTCTTATATCTAAATTTATTTATCCATAGAATTTTCTGAAGCTTAAAATTAAGAGTCTTTTGACATAGTATTTTGAGATTCTAAAAAGGATTTCTTTGAATTTTCGGGCGTTTTAGTGTTTTTTAATTTATTAATTTGCTTAAAATCATTATTTTATAAATTTTTGATCTTTACAAGCTTGATGCTTTAATTTTCCGTTTCAGACTCCAAATTCAAATGATTATGATTTTAAAAATCAATCTATTCTTTTTCTTTAATTTATATAGCTTAGCAAACTTCTTTTTTATCTATCTATTGTAATAGATTAGCTTGCAAATTTTATTGACTTAATACTTCTTCTTTATTTGAATTTCCTTGAGAACTTTAAACAAATTCATCGTCCGATAAATTTCCTAAAGGATATTCTTCATGGAGATTTTGATTTAAGTTTTAGTTAGATGAAAGTTTTCTAGATTGACTTAAGAGAGAATTATGAGGAGATTTTTTTTAATCTTTAAAGCTACTGCTATATTACTATTATTCTACGTCTTTTTAAATTGGGATATCTTTTTCAGAAGATAATTTCTTCCTACTATATAATAAGTTTTCAGAATCTACATCTGATTTATAAGGAGAAAAATTTGGAAGGATTTGATTTTCAATTTACTGAATTGATGAAATAGAATTTCGGATTTTGTTTATACGTTACTATGCTGATTATGTAACTCCCTAATTTTCATTTTACTCAGTTTCGTCTTGATCTAGCAAGGAATTTTAATTTTTAATGCTTTTATTTAAATGACTAGAGATTTTTTATTAAAGCTATTTATCTTCATCAAAGCTTTCTATTGAATTAATTGAAATTTACTTGCTAAATTGATTATTTTCAAATTTTATTAAATCTTCCAATCTATTTTTAGCCTGCTTTTTAAGAGCTATTTAGAACTCGGGATAAAACTTCATTACAAATAAGAAATCTTCCCTACTTAAAACAGCCAGTGAACAGTCTTTTACAGCAATAGCAGATGCAGTTCTAGTATTAGGTTCTTCGTTTATTATTGACATTTCACCAAAATATTAGCCTGCCTCAAATTTTGCTAAAATTTTCTTCTTAGTTAAATTTTCGATAACTACTGAGCCTTTCAAAATGAAAAACATGTTTTATCCTAATTCTCCCTAACGTATTATATACTCTCCTCTTGGAACTAAAGTAATAATCATTCTTTTTATAATAGATTCTTTCGCTCCATTTTCACATTTCTAAAAAAAATCAGCTTCAAAGAAATTTTGTAAAATGCTAATGCAAGTATCATCTTTCAAAAAGCAAGGAAGATTACTTAATATTTATTAATCGTCAATTCCTTTGAAATATGATCAAAGTAAATCTTACTGCTTCATTATTCTTTACTGCATCTCTTTTGTTAGATGTAAATGATTCATTCATTACTAAATTTAATACTTCTTATTCACATGAGCTGTGAAATTCGATGAAGAGGTATGAATCAGATTTGCGGTCTCAGCATATATCAAAGCCTAAAAAATTTTGGCGAGAAGCATTAGAATAATTCCAAGTAGTTTCTCTGAAACTGCGATAGGTGTTATATCTCCATAACCAACAACACCAAGACATTAATAGGACCAATACAAAGAATTTAAATATTAATTTTCTGGTTATTGTTCGTAAATTTTAGTTCAATGCGATTGATAATCTATATTACCATATTCAGTAAATCAATTGTCATGACCAAATTTATCTTAATGACTGTAATTATATTGCCCTATGATAAAAAAGAAACAAGCTGAATAGTGACATAAGTAGATAAAGATAATAATATAAACTATTAAGTTGGTATATTTTTATTATAAATTTCTGTATAGTCTATATGCTTTAAACATTTTTCAAGGCCTGTAGATTCTTAAAATTCTTAATAATCTAACTCAGTTGCAAACAGAGGTACTAATATTAATGAGTATTTCGAAATAATCTAATGGAATAGTTGAAATCAAGTCAATTATTAAGTAATGGTATAAATAATTTTTTCTTATTATTTCTCTTTTTAACTCTAAATTTCCATATTAATCAACTGTTGATAAATAGGTTTCTAACCAGATATCGAAGGCATAAACGAAGGATGAAATTAAATTAAGCTGAATCCATTATTTTTGGAGTTAATAATCGAAAGCTATTGAAAAGGGAACATAGAACAAGTTAAAAGCTACTGTTAAAATCATTATGTAAGTTCAAAAAGCATATAATCTTGATTATGGATGAATTACATAGTTTACTTATTTACCACCTATTATATCTTTAGCAAATCAGTTAATTTTAAATCAATTCAGTTCTTCGCTAAATTTATTGGGAAGTTTTGGGTCAGATTCCTTTTCTTAATTAAAAATATCTTTATCACAATCTTAACTTACAAAATCAAAATTTTCTTCTTAATTTTTTTCTTTTTCTATTTCTTTTATTTATTTTTCTTAAACATCACTTTAACTTGAAGTTAAAAGCCTTTACTATCCAACTCGCTTAATAAATTTTTTCCAGGAAGGAAATTTTCTTAAAAGTGCATTAAAGTCATTTTTATTGATAATTCCTAAAATGCAACAAGTTTTTGCTATTGCACTTACTGATCTCTTTCCAAGAATCATCAAACCAATTTCTCCGAAATATGAGCCTTCTTTTAAGTTGGCAAGAACTTCTTATTCTTATTTAAACATTATTTATACTATTCCTTCTTTTATCAAATAGAAGTTTTCAGCTTATTCACCTTCTCTTACTATATAGTCTCTGGGAGTTGCTAATTAAATTATTAATTTACAAGCTACTGCCCAAATAAAAGTAGGGTCTTCTAATTAAAACATTTTAGAATGCTCAAACATTTATTTGAAGATCTATACATTAATCTCAGTCTTGAGGGAAAGCGGAAACTATTCTATCTAATGATCACTAATGTAAATATATTTCAATCTAATTTGATTATAGAAATCCATTAATCTTTAATACATCATAGTCTATACGTATCGCTGATAGCATCATTCTTAAGTTAGATCTTTCATTTTCATATTCTCACTGGATTCTCTATTTTCTCTAACTATAATTTTCGTAAAATCACTAAATAACTTCGCATACATTATGCCACCCCAAATCATTATGAAGATCGAAATAAATCTTTCTCATTAATTGCAAGGATGAATCTAACCAAAGCCGATATCAGCCATAGTATTAACAGCATATCAAAAAGCTGTAATATACTATTCATATTACTTTTTTTATTATAGCTCATTTTAATCAAATCAATTTGTATCTTTATCTCAGTAATTCCAATCAATTCCTGGTATAAGGTTATGAGGAGTTCAACGAGCTGATAGAAGGCAAAGACAAGTTCCTAACTACTGAATTTGAATTAGCATAAAGAATATTTCGAAAATTTGCAAAAGAGATTAAATTGACTTCCTACGATAAATCTAAAGGTTTCGAATATATGCGAGAATCTGATATAATCTTAAGAGCTTATGAACTCTTATTAAAGCCAGTCCTAGTGAATTCATGTCAAAGTTTCAATATTAATGCAAAATGTTAAGGATTATAGATGATGGAAATGAAGCTATGCATTTAAAGATAAACTTTGATCTTGAATTTTTCTCATCATTTATCATTCACATCTATACTACATTTTGTTCTTTCAATCTGAACTTTTTTACATAAATTTCGATTCACAAGATATCTGTCAATAAAATCATTTCTGAGAATATTTCTGCAAAAAATCAAAAATTTTCAGGGAATGCTTAAATGCCAATAAAATAAAGTGCTGTAGAGTAGTTATATACATTGCAAATAAATATTATAAAAGCTCAATAAATATGAAATTTCTATTTTTTGTTTTCATTTAGTTTAATGAAATTCTCAATTTCACTTTTATTATTCTAGATTATTTCAAAGTTTATTTCTATTTCTTCTTCTTCTTATAATGTATTTTAAACAGGTGACTCACCACTTTTTTTAATCACAGTTTTATTTTTACTTTAAGGCGTTTAAAATAGCTTTAAGCAATGTTCGGCATCCTTAGTAAAATTTAGATCTAAAATTTAATTAACAAATTGGATTTTTAGATTTTTCTTCCCAGAACTAGTTGGATTTAGTATATTTTATCAGTTAAAAGGTTTTACTTATTCTTATTACGACTTTTAAGTTTTCAACTTTTATAAGTTAGGTTGATTGTCATTGTTCTTCTTAGCAATGAGAGGAGACAACTATTCACTCTCTTTGCTTTTCATTTTTATATATAAAATTATTAAGCAAAATTATGCCTGAAAGGCATCTAATAATTTATAAAATATCTCTCTTTCTTAAAAATGCTTTCAATATTTAGTGCTTCATGCTTTGTTTTTATATTTAGCTAATTTAACTATTTACTAGGCTTATATTGTCCCACTATTTTAATAAAATGGATAAAGACTTCTGAGCAATATGCAAAGAAGTCTAATAAGAGATTAAATATTTTAAAATTAATTATTAGTTTAGTTATTTTTTGAATTAAGGATTAATTTTGCTGTCTTTGTTAGCTGATATTAATATAAAGAGATAAATGAACTCTTTCTTTATTTTTTAAGCGAAAGACATTAATTTTTAGATCTTATTTAAATTAAAAAATAGAAAAGATAATATGATCTATTTTAGTTAATTATCTATATAATATTTATTTTTCCTTACTAATTTGCTTTAACTATATTTAGTTTAATCGATAAAACTTATCTGAAGTAATACAAATTAGAATATTTAAGAGCCATTTCTTATATATTTCAATAGTCACAAATAATTCTTTTAAGTTTGACTATTTAGATTATAAGACTATCACAAGATTTAGTTAAGATTATCTTACTCTAGGTGATATTAATAGATAAAAACCATTCTAAAACTTTAGTTTAATATTTTTCTACTTCTTAATAATGATTAACTTTGAAAAGAAAGATTAACAATTTGCTATCCTAATCTACTGTCTAAAACTATTCAAATATAGTTTGGTCTTTATAATAATAGACCTTTTTATTACTCTGAATAATGTGATTTAAACTAAGGTAATTTTGAGATTTTGAGTATTGCTATATCTTTATGAATAATATTTATGCATAGCTTTATAAAATGCTGATTTAGTTACATTTCTTTAAATTATTTAAGGCAACACAATTTAATTTTTAGTGTTTTATTTCTATTTGAAATAAAAAGGAAAAATAATATAAAACCATAAACTAAATTAATGAAGGATAAAGCTAGATATTCATATTACTTGCCTTTTTCAATTATAAATAAAGATTTATAAAATAGAAATAATAATGAGTGCTACACTTAAAAATAGTAGTAATTTGTATTAATAGCTTTACTATTCTATTAATTTAATTTTTCTAAATAAGTACCTTATCTATCAAGAGTAATAGTCTATAAAAAGTATCTAATTTAATATATTTTATACTATTTATCATATAATTTTAGTTTAATCTTGTATATGCTTCATCTTCTAGTTATGTTTTATGCTTTTTATTTATAAATGCTTATTTAATATATTTAGGATATTATAATTTTAGACTATAAAAGATATAGAAAATAAATAAAAAAGGCTATTTGTAATGAATAGTTAAGTATGTACATTACTATCTTAATTTAAAAGTTTTATATTATTCATAGCTAGACAAATGTACTAAGTTTATTATAAATATGCTATTTAATTCTGATTATCTCCAAATTGAAGTTCAACAGTAGTTTAGAACAAAAGTAATAATTTAGCTGTAGAAATAATAATAATGACTATTAAGAGTAATAAAGTTATACAATTAGAAATAAAATGATTAATAACTAAATAGTAAAATATATAAAAAGCTTCAATCTATAAAAATAACTAAAATGCTTTAAGTTACATAGATACTTTTGATTCTCATTATAGCTTTATATAAAGTTATAATAAATCAAATTAGCCACTTATAAGGTTTATAATAAACATTATTAAATTTGGAGGTAAATTAAGAATAAAAGCTTAAATATTTATTATATTTTTAATAGTTTTATATATTAAATATTCTACAAATTAAGCAATAACTTTAAACCTAAGCTAAAACAGTTGGAGCATAAGCTTTATTAACTAATTAATTTACATTTTAGATAAGTTACAGCTTCATTGAGAACAAGAAGAATAAATTTCCTTAAATTTAAGTTAATACATAAGTTTTACATAATCTTTTAAAATTATTTCTTTTCTTATTTAATGAGATTTATAAATATTCCCTGCTATTATTTCCAAATAAAGACAAAACTAATACAAATTAGGAATACTAAGAATTAAATAGCTGTAAAATAATTTCTCTGATGCACACATAAGTTAGTTAAAATAGTGAAGTTATAATTTTTCTTTAAACTTAATAATTAAACTTTATCTAGTCACTTCTATTTATGCTTAATAACTAAAGTGTTATTTTAAAATAGGTATAATTTTAGTTAAATAAATAGCATAATTAGAAGAAATGCCTTCTATAATTATTATTGCCTACTACTAATTGTATTAGTTATTAGTATTGTATAACTAGTTTTAACTAAATTGTAATAAGAGTGTCTTATTTAATTTCCTAACTATTAGTTGCTGCTAATGACTGTATTACATAATTATCCTTTCTATCTTTATAATGAGTAACTATTTCTTATCTACTCTCTTGGTTATTGAAGCATTTTAAGCTGTCTTAAGCATTAAGTTGTTGATAAGCCTCTAGTTAGTAAATACAATAACTAAATAATTGATTATGCACTAATAGCTAATTATTAAGATCTAATTTATTAATTAGTCCCTTTTGCTTTCATTATACTAGCATATTAGATACTTGTAAGGTATGAGAGCACTACTAAATGGTATTCTAATACTTTAGTTAGCAATGAGTAACTATAGTAAGCTATAGCAATTAGCAAATAGTTGCATAGTAAGCATCTATTAATTTCCTAAATTTACGTAATAAAAATTATTACTTTAGCAATAACTGTTTAGATTACTAGCTTACTATTACCTTACCAGTTTAATAGGCAAAGAGGAAAATTTAAAAACAACCAGGCTATTTGATAATCAAATTTAAAGAAATAAGCTAGAAAGCGTTATAGAATAGTAGAAGGCTTCATAAACTAAAGGCCAATTTAAATACCTTTAAATTAGTTAAAAATGGAATGGAAAGATCTTGTTTAGCAATATGAATATGAAAAAAAATAAGCATAAATGCCAATAGTTCCAGTTTAAAGAGTGAGACATAAAGATATAAAGATGAGAGAATCTTAGTATAATCCAATTACTTAGAAATATAGTGATCCACAAGTAGAAAATAACGCTCAATAAACAGAATAGAATAATTTTGTAGATATATTGGCAAAGAATAAAGATCGTACTTTAAGGTATGAATAGATTTTCAACGTAATTAATCTTGAAAATAAATTAAAAGGTCTAGAAGGAAAACCTAACTATCCAGTAGAAAAACCGCCTAAGTATGATAAAAAAGATGCTAATTCTACGAATGCTACATACAATATACTTTCAAACAAAAATTTTACTGAGCATCACTTTTTAAGTCCAGATTTGAGACCACAATCTTTACAAGAAGCTGTTATAACTAAGAAAACTACAACTACTGGATTAAGAGATTTCAATATAATAAGCAATAGATATTTGGAAAATAACGAAAATAAAAATCAGTGAAATGACTTTATTATGAAGTAAGAACTTGCACAAAAATACTGATAAACTCATAATTACGATCCTGTCATTGCAAAATTCTATGATAATGAAAGAGAAGAGGAGTTTGTGCAATAAAGAACGTAAGAGTAGTAAATTCATGGAAAAGATTAAATTGAAAGAGTACCCGATGGCATTAAATTCTCAGAAAGCGCCCTTTACTAACCTATTAATGGAGTCGTTGTGGACTAGAATAAGTTATATTCAATTGATTTAAAAAAGAAAAGAGCTAAATAAAGATTTGAGGCTAAATATGATATAGAACAAGAATATCACTTAAGAGATTTTGAAATGCAGGAAAGATAAAAGTAAAGAGCTATTTCAAGATAAAATTTCGATAAATATTTGTAAGGAAGAGAAAGAGGCTATAATATTCTTAATCACTAGCCTTATGTTGGCAAAAATGCAGAAAAATTATGAGATCCGATAGTGAAGCCTAAACCTAGTACTTGGGATTAGTTAATGGCTAATAGACATGTCATTTCAGCACCTTAAACAGTGAAATCATAATCATAAAGAGAAACTAAAACTGCTTAAGCACCATAAGCAAACATATTTTAGAAGAATTTTGAAGTTTAAGAATAAATCTAACCAGTTAAAAATTCTAATCAAAGTAGAGAATAAAAATCATAAGGTTCTGATATTAAATATATAAATTAAGGTTAAGAAGTTTTGCCTCCACCTTCAAGAGATTCTTAATTATCTCATCAAAGCTAATAAAATTAGGATTTAAGAATTCTGAACAATAAACGTGATAACATTTAAATAGCTTCAAGTCAAAGTAAAAATTTGAGCAGTAACACATTTAATCACTAAGAATAATTCAAAAAAGCTTCTGTTTAGAGACAACAAGAATCAAGAAGTGCAATTGGAAATAGAATCATTAGAACGAGTGGAATCCAAGAATGAGATAAAATATAATTTTTAAATTATTTTACAAAATTAAATGATTTTCTGATTCAAGCTCCTATCTCCTAAATAAAAGAATCATTTATTCACAAAATAACTTTTAGATTCTATTTATAAATTAAATGTTTAAATTCCTATGTTGATATCAATACGAAAAATTAAGGATATATATGGTGATTTATATCTTATATCTAGCATTAATTAAGCCACAATTATAAAGAAAAAATGTATCAAATGCTAAAAATTCTCTATATATAATTGATTTTAAAACTAAGCAAATATTTTAACTTAAATTAATAGTTTATCTTATTTTCGGCTTAATTATTAACTAATTATCTATGATAAAATAAAGATATGCAAGAGAATAATTAATCTAATCAAAAGATAAAATCATATAGCTTTAAAAGCTTAAGAGAAAACTTTAATACATTCCATTATGCTCATCATTTGAAAATCACACCCAAAATCAAATGAACAAAACTTTGGAGAAATCGCCACTATTTAAAAAAGCAATGCTATCAAAGTAAACTCTAGAATCTCTTTTAAACAAATTTGAGAGCCTCTCTCATGCGAAATTTTACCGAAGAAGGTTGAACGAGACAAATAAAGGGCCAAACAAAAAATTTAGGTTAATTTTTTTTATTGATAGCTAAATGCTTAACCTAAATTTTACATTTAAGCAAAACAAACTAAATTTATTTTTCTAAAATCTTAGCACAACAAAATGAATAGGTTATTTAAGAACTCTAAAAGCTCAGAAAAAAACAATTATAAAATATGTTATGAAGTTCTTTTGAATGGTTTATAAAAGTAACTAGCCTAGTTTCATAATGCATACTAGCATATTCTGATTTTATAAGTTAAATTAATAAAATGAAAGACGTAAACAACTAAAACAGATACGATTCTTTGTTTGGAAAATAATAGAACTGCAACTATAATTATGAAAATTAAGAGTTCTTTAAAATATTTAATTATCTTAAGATAATAAATCAAAATAAGAAAATAAAGAAGATAGAAATAAAGTTCCATATTATAAAAAAACTTGGGAAACGATTGCTACAAGAGAAAAGAATACTTCGAGGCTTCAAAACATTATAGCAAAGCTTTACTAGCTATCTAAATACTTGTTAATGACAGGATTGTAAATGATGGAAGCGATTACATTGAAAAAGTCTTTATTCCTGCACACGTTAATATTTCATAATGCTTCCTTCACTTAGGACAAAATTATGAAAACGTCCTTTATCATTGCTCTTAAGCCTTGTAGGCTTAATAAATAGAAAACTTACAACACTTGAAAATGAAAGCATTATTTAGACGAGCGATAGCAAGAATGAATTTAGGTTACCTTGAAGAAGCACAGTAAGATTTACTGAATGCTCTTAAAATAGAAAACAATAATGAATAAGTTAGACAAACTTGAGAGTAGCTTCAAGAAAGAAAAAAAGAGTATTAATAAAAATATTAATAGCTATCTAAAAAAATGATTATTAGAGATTAATAAAAGGAAATAGATGCCAAAGAAAATCAAGAAACCCAATAAAACTAAGCTATCAGCATATAACAGAATTCCAAGCAAACAGTTAGAAAAAATACAAAATGTGGATAAATATTAGATAGCATAAGGTAGATATTTTGTAAGTTCAAAAAACATAAAGAATGATTTTATTTTATGACTATAAAATTTATGTATATATCAAATTTTATCACTTAATATCTAAGTTATAAACTTCTAATATTATAATTCTAAAATTTATTTTTCACTTCACTAGATTAAATTTATGTTAAGTATAGAAATGACTTAGTGAAATTAATTTAACATAAACAACAAGCAAAAATAAAGAACTTTAAAATTTATTGATATTAAATTTTGAGTTTATATTAATTAATAATTTATAAAATTACTTTATACTTTTATGAGTGAAGTTCATAAAATAAATGGTATGTTTTTTTCTTCTTATTTTAGATTCGGAACAATTTTAATAATCTTAAATAAGCATATTTTAAGTATTATTAAGCTTTATAAAATTTAAATAATTTTAAAACTTTAAAATTTTTAACTTTATTTCTTATACCTAATTTTTAAATTAAGATATTACTTATAAAATTAGATTATAAGAAGAAATTAAAAAATTAGACTAGATAATACTTAATATTAACACGTTTTCTTCTTTATAGCGGATTTATTATATAATATAATTTAAATAGGGTGGAAAAACCTTTACTTCGTATATTGCTTGGAGGCCCAGCAAGGCAACTAAAAAATGAGCGCGAATGGAGGATAAATCGGAGGAAGAGAAACAAATAACAAGAGAAGGATGATGCGGCAAGCTGAAGAACTCTGAATGCCAGGAGGAATCTTTCTTCATCATAGGTTGGGAAAATGTACACATAATCTCATATTGCATCCTATGCTTTGGAAGGAAAAATTACAGTGACGTACTGCAGGATGAGAAAGCAAGGATATAGAGACCTAAATTTTTTTTTTCAACATTAAATGAAATTAATTTAAAGAACTGCGCACCAACTAGAGTGCTAAGCTCTCTATAATCCAATTTATTTATTTATACTTACATTCAAAACCAAATATATTAGCTTCTTTAAAAAGGAAGTATGACTGGCTTTCTTTTAATCTTAAAATATTTCTATCTAATTTATTTTTGATTCTTTTTTCAATTTTTTAATAGATTTTACAGCTTATTCCATTTTTATTTCACAGAAAATCAAAATTTCTAAAATTTTATTTTTGTGTTGAAGTCCTTAAATGATAAATGTATGAATTTTATAATTAAAAACAAATTATAGATAATAGAAATAATAATGAATTTACGTGACTCTACCATTATTAGATTTTTCATGAGTAGTTTATTGTTTAAAATAAGTCCTCACTTCAAATTTACTTGGATTTCGCTGCCATGTTTCTTAATAATTTTAAGGTTATTTCCCTTTATTTTTTCCAATATGTCGAATTCCAATCATCTTCTATTGAAATCAGATACTACCTTTTAGATATAAGGTGTATCTTTGCTTAGTGGAGTATTTTTCCGGAAGTATAAACCTTCACTTATGCAGTATTTTCAAAATATATGTTTCCATTTATTTTATATTAATCTCTTTATTTATATTAAAATTGCTATTAATTTCTTACTTTATGTCCTGAACGCTTGCAATATCATTATATCATTATTTTCTTATAGGGAATATATTTTTTTACAAGTTGTTATTCTATTTCCATTTGGTAATTTTGTATTTAGGATTGTTCTAGTTTTGCATACTTTTTACTTTTAAATTTCTCTTACTATTTGTTCTATCTGTAATATTCTACCTTAAATTTGTTATAAATGTGGACTTAGAGCTAATTCCTATCATAGGGCTGAGTTTTCCGATTTTAGAATTTCCATAGAATTTACTAATTCATTAGTTCGTTAATAAAGATCTTTAATAACTTTTGTTAATTCTTAATTTTCTATCTGAAGCAAGTAGAGATCATTGTCTACATCCTTCTAAGTGCTATTGGGCTTTGTTGGAGAAGTCTGTTATTTCTTAGGTTCCACTTTTATATAATGTAAAATATGATTAACTTAATAAATTAGTTGATGCTTATAAATGGCAGTTTAAAGAAAGTTATAAATTTAAGAAAATTATAAGTTTTATCAAAAAGAGCTTGCCCTTTTTATTTGATAAGCATTTAACTAAGAAATTATAAAATACTTCTAACTTTCTATCGAGATAAATTGTTTATAGTTTAATTTCAAGAAACAAAAAAGGGATAAAATAAAGTATTAAATGTATATTCTTAGCCAATCTTCTTTATCTTAGATATAGAGGCTTATATCAAATGAATTGAGAATAGGTAGGTGCTCAATAAATTCTAAAGCATAGATTTAGACTCTCTACAACTTAAACTTGCTATAAGATTATAAAAATCATAAGAAGTTTATTAAAAGTAGTAGTTAATAGCCAATCAATAATTTTCTTTTAATTCCTCTAAAATAGCTACGCAATTTTTTAAAATGTGAACGCAAACTTTCGAAAATTTTGAAAGCTTAGAAATATACTTAAAGATAAAAAAATCTAATTGCCGCCAAATACTTTTCAGAAGTATCAAAAGTATCTTAAAAAACTCGAACACTTTAGACAATATTGAGGATATTTAAGATGCTTTAAAAATTTAAGATGATTTATTAATTAAAAATTTAAATTAAAGAGTAAATTTATATAGAATAGCAATTTCAACTTAAGATTAATTTAACATCAATTTAAAAGGAAGTAAGCAATTTATAGTAATTAAGATAATCATTAGCAAATTTATTCTCAAAAATAAGAAGCTTTAGCAAATAATATTAGGAAGCCTTAAGGAAAAAAATGAATAATTATAAGAAAAACTAACAAAATTAAAAATCTTGCAACTGAAATAGATTTTCTATAACAAAAATAATTTAAATTAACAATAGCCCAATCAAGACATTTAAATTTTCCATTTTCTTTTAGAAAAAACAAGTAAGGAGTTAAATTCATCTATAAAGCTTATAAGAAAATTAAAAATACATTTTAAATCTAGATTACTATGATAATCTATAATTATAATTGAAATTGTTTATAAATCATGCCATAAATATAGAGAAGACTGTATAAATTAAATGCATCAACACCGAAGAAATTGATAAATAAACATATTTATGAAATGGCTTTGCTGATTAATTTTGTTCAGACGAAATACATTATTTTAACAAGTCAAACTTAAATTGAAGATAATCTCTTTTAAAAAGTTTAGGAATATTTGAAAATATGAACTTTTATTATATTAATAATATATTTCTAGATAAGAGTATATTTGTTTGTAAGTTCAAAAATTTTTTAATAAAAAATAAAAAAACTTTAATTAAGCATGATTTTGGCTGTAAACTAATAATTTAAATCTTAAAATTAATAAATAACTGGTTTTTTCTAAATATTATATTTATATTTCAAAAATGGCCTCTAAGAAATAAAGGACTCTCCAGCAAAATTAATTATACTTTGCAGGATGTAACCAATTATCTCAACCTTCTTTACAAGGAGAATCAAAGTTTAGCAAAGGCTGTTAATGGTCTTTTTAACGTACTTAAAATTTAATCTGTGGAATTTTTCAAATCTGAAAACTCAATTTTAGATAGGAATAAGCATTAAACCAATCATTGTAACAAATTTAAGAGAAATTTATAGGTAAAATAGATTTTGAGGAAAATTTAAAATACTAGAAATTTTAAGTCAGAACAATCTTAAATGTTCAATGGCCCAATGGCAATAGAACAACAACTTATAGTAAAATATATTCTCTTCAGAAGAGTAACGATTATCAGAACGTAAATTACAAAGAGAATTAAATTAAATTAAAATATATAGAGTTCGTCTTTCAGTCTAATATAATAATTTTTATGGATACATTCCCCTTCTAAAAAGCTTTGATTTGCATTTTTGCTTTAATTAGATTTTATTTTTCATCTTTTATTTCTCTTATTCCTCAATCTTTATTTATTTAAAAAATAATTACTTTAAGTCTTTTTCATTCTTATATTATTAAATTTTTATTTTTCATTAAATCATTCTTAAAATTAAGTTATTCGTTTAAATTTTTATTGCTAGCTCATGCTTTTTATCTTAAGATCAATATCTACTAATATTTATTTTTTTATTCTTTTTTTTTCTTAATTTACTAATAGTTGATTATATTCTACCATTTCTTTCAAGTTTATTTTATGTTTAATTAATTTCATTTTTTATTTAAGATTTACTATTTTATTCTTTTCAGATTTGATTTGTTCTTTTTTTATATTGTACTTAAATCTGAAAATTGTAATCTTATATAATTTATCTGTAATAATAATTATTATAATTATAAT
Source organism: Loxodes magnus (assembly GCA_946699065.1). Lineage (NCBI taxonomy): Eukaryota > Ciliophora > Karyorelictea > Loxodida > Loxodidae > Loxodes > Loxodes magnus. Next base: position 986,978 of record CAMPDV010000028.1, on the reverse strand, counting down.
AATTATAATAATTAATTATAGTGATTCAACCTTTCAATCAGGATTATAACCTTAAAATTTATTAGTTTTGTGAACTATTCCTTATCCAGGCTTCTTTGGAATCATCTTCTTTTAATATATATCTGGCGCACTTCATTAACCCTTTTTTATTAAAGAATTCTTGCTTCATTCGATATATATTCCAATTATATTATAGTTTCTTCTTTGCTGAGCAAGAGACGATTTCACTCCCTTTGTAGATTTTTCCTGTATAATTGCCCTTCTGAAGTGCAATATAAATTACTAAATGTTTATCCTAATTAAAAATTTTTATGCAATTGTTTAGTTTGAAATATCAGCAGTATCTTAGCGCATGTCTAAATCTCCTGCAAAAACAGCTTTTTTACAAAAGAAAATTTTATCTGATTGATCTTTAGATTCTACATTCATCCAGTCATTCATTGACATATTTTAAAGCAATATGCTTTCTGTTAACACAACAAAATGGTTTAATTTTTTTCTAATTGTTTGATTCTGATCATTGCTGAGCACTTATTCTCAGTTTTTTATTATGCATTGGGCATCAGGTATACATTTTTTCTTAATTTTTTACACATTTTCTAAAGATTTATAATTATCTTATTGCATAATTTGAGTTCTTAAAGTATATTTTACTAATCTTAATTTGATTGGGATGGATCCTATTTTTAAGAGCCTTTTTGCAAGAAAATTTAAATTTTTTATTATAAATATGTAATATTTTTCATTCAAGGTTGTATTCAAATTTTTTTATTTCTTACAAATACAAATTAATTAATCTAAATTAATGTGTCTTTCTGATGATCAGCTCTAAAAAACATTAATTTTGCTCTAAGCTTATATATTAATTTTAATTCTTTTATCAATTCCTTGTTTGTTGTTATAAATGTTATTTTTTTAATTAAATTTCATATTTTATTATTTATATATTATTTTGTGTTTTCATATCTTGCATTCTTTTTATTGCATCCTTGAAAAATTTAGTTAGTATTTTCTCATTTCTTTATTTTAGCATTTTACGTTAAAGTATTTAATTTATTATATTTTAAATTATATTTTTAACTATACTTGAATAATTACTTGAATTTATATCTTGTCTACTTTTTACTTGTTTTTGATCACTTCTAAATTATACTAATAACTTCTGTAGAATTCAAAAAACCTTTCTGATGGTGCGTCTTAAATGTATATCAGCTAAAATCTATATACAATTCTTTAAATGATGCTTGTGAAATTTCAAATATTTTCTTATGTTCTATCTTTGTGTCATTTAAATATTGTTTTTGCATTTTGATTTCCTACTTAAATACTATATGGAATTAGTTCCGAGCAATATTCTAATTTAGATATTACAAATAATATAATAAAATTCTTAAAGATAATGGATTATGTTTTTTATAGTTTTTAAATAATTATGATTATATTAAATAATTATTATTAAAACTTTTTAAAGAGTCACACAACCTGAGTCTTTTCTTCATTAAATTAATTTATCTGATATCCCAGGTATTTAATTTATTGCTATTATTGTATTTTTTTCCTAACAGAAAAAGCTCAATCACTTTATTCAATGAGTTCTTATTCTTGAATATTTGTATAAATTCGTATTTCTTCGATAAATTTACATATATTTGTTTTCAAATTTGTTTAATAAAGTTTACATATTTTTCTGGTTATTAGTTATTATTATTAAACCTTCTGTCTAAGAGGATTAACATGATACATTTTTTTAATTTCATTGCGTAGATTTTCATATTTATCTAAATACTGTAATATATATCATAATATATTATTTATAATAGTGGTCCACTTGATCTCAAAATGTAGTACTCCATTTATCTGTTGAATTTTTCTTGTTATATTTTCATCCAAATAAAAAGCATTTATAAGAAAAATAAATGGATTAATCTCTTCGACTCTCAAAAAATTAACTTAGAAACCTAAAGAGAAAAGCGGCAAAAGAAATTTAGAAAAAATAATAACAATAGGAGGAGTCAAGCTCTTCTTCAGAAGGTAAAGTTATGGTAGGATAAATAGAGATAAGTTAACCTAAAAACGAAACTAATCAAAAACTTTAAATTTAATTAGACCAAATGTAAAAAGTAATCTCAAATTATGAAGAAACAACTTACAACTTAGGCGAAAAAATACGGGAACTAATGAGTAACATAGAAGATTAGAACAACGAATTACTAATACTTAGAAGATAACTTATTTGTAGCAAATTAATAACGGAAGAATAACTCTGAACTTAATCATAATAAAATTTTAAATACGACACAAAAATGGAAATAGAAAAAATACCAATAGAATTAAAAACAGAATTGAATCCAGAAAAAGAAATGATTGCTACAAGTTTCATTAAAAGATTAGAAAATATAGAAAATAAATTATCATAAAAAAGAACGAAATAAAGACAATAATGCAAACTTTGTTGATGTTGCAAATCAAATCAACATATTTTAAAAAACTGTTGATAATGAAAGAAAATAAACGAATAAGAGCAGAAAAGAACATGGAGACAACTCAATAAACTATGAATAACTCCAACAGGGATCTACAAATAAAAGCTTTTTGCAAGACCACTTGAACGGTTACAGTGGTAACCTTCCACTTAATAAAAAGGTCGTGGATCACACCCACGTTAAAAAACTGTCCGCAGGAACTGGTTGCAATTCCAGAGAATGCAAAACTCTACTAACTTTAAGTATATTATTATTATTATTATAAAAAGCATTTATACTTTTTAATATTTTTCTATATTATATTAATTACTTTTTTATGAAATTTTTCATCTTTTCATTCGGTCAAATAATGATTCAAGATTTATTATTTCAAACATCTTTCCAGCACCAATTAATGTGAAAAATACATTTTCTAATTATTTTTATAGTTTTTTATTAATTATTTTAATTCATATATTATTAGATGCTTCATCTTTTTTATAAATTTTTTTTATTTTTTAATTATATGACTTTCTCTTACAATTCTTAGTATATTAGGATTGCTTGTAATTTATCAAATAATTTATATATTAAATTTATGAATGCTATTAGTTGATAATTTTTAATTTTATTAGTTTCTTTTTTTTGTGGATTATCATTATTATAACTTTATTCATATTCTTAGATAATTTTAGAAAAATTTTGCATATTTTTTATCGTAGCTCGTGAGTGTAATTTTTTTAAATTCATTATAAATTGAATTAAAAAAAAAATGGTAGAAGGGTTCAAGAAAGGCTTTTATACCACCTCCTAAGAAGGGGAGAGAAAGTAAGAACCCTCATCTCTAACTAACACGTCTTCTTCCTAAAATTTATCTTCTTCTCAAAACCTTCAAGAATAATAGATTCAACTAGGAACTTCCAGATCAACTTAAAAGATGGGACAAAAGCGCCAAAAGGCTACCTCGATGAAACCAACTGAAGAGGAAGGATCTAGAAAGGTCCTGGAGACGCAAGAATCAGTAGCCGTGCGAGAGTTTGCGATGCCACAGTTCCAGGAAGACCAGGCATAAATTTTAGTCGCATTCTCTGACCTGAAGGAGGAAGTAAAGAAGCTACGATTAGAGAATAGAGCTCTAAAAAATTAAGTTACTGAGCTCAAGGAATGGAAAGAAAGCTTCTGGGAAGTCTACGATTGAGAGCAAAACACTTTCTTCAGGGAAATGGGATTGCTACAGCAGAGAACAACTGTGCTTGAAGAGAACAGCAAGTAGCAACAGTAGACAATTCAAGATCCAATGGACATAGAAGGAGCTATTAATTTACCGAGGAGTCCAGACTAGAAATGAATTAGGAATAAACCAAGATGTTTTGTATGCAAACAAACTGGACATAAATATAGACAATGTTAGAAATTGAAATTAATTAAATAAAAGTACTGGAATAGAAAATAATAAGAAAAATAATAGTACTAATATTAGGATAAGATTAGACGAGAATTCTGTAGCTAATTTTATCCGTCAGGAGGTCAAATCTACAAGCCGAAGTGGTATACAATCTAAGGCGACTGAAGAAAGAGTCCTGAAGGGAGCTGGTTCCAACCAGGTTATCAAACTGGTCCTGTAAACACGAGGTTGAAAGTCCTCCAAGTTCACTAAACTCCAATTTAAACTTTTTAATTTAGTAATTTATGTTTATAAATTGAATTAAATCCTTAGAATTTACTGCTAGGTAAAATCTTATTTTATCTAAAAATTATTAATATAGTTACTTTTACAAAAAATATATCGGGATTCAAACAAAAATTCTTCGCGGCTCACCAAAAAAAATAACGACATTCTAGAAATATTAGGACCAGAAAAAGGGTAACAAAAAAATCACCCATCAGAATAAGTCTTCCACCTCTCAAGTAAAATCAAGGAAATAGGCTAAAAATATAATGCACTCGGAAGTCTCCAATCTCACCACATAGTAGTAAATAAGCTATGATGAACTGATTAAAGTGGTGCTGGAAATCACGAAAAAGGTCAAAAAGTTAAAGGAAGACAATAAGAAGTTAATGGAAAAACTTGAACTTGCAGAGAAAATAGAATCGAGACTCATGGCCTAGGAAAGAAACCTTAATGCATTTTGAAACATTTCACAAGACTAAATCAGTTAATCTCAAAACTAGCAATAGAAGCAGAAGGAGCTGATCAACAAGTTAGAAAAAATTGAAGAAAATAAGCGAAAATTCCAGCGTTAAATAAAACTGAAAGAATAAAGAAATGATCCAATGATAATCGAAGGAGAAAATAACTCAAGATTTAGATTTAAAAGATGCTATCATTGCAACTCTCAAAAGCATCTGTGGAAGGAGTGCTAGAAATTTCTCAATTCAAGTAATAATATTAAAATTAGTAGAAGTAGTTGGGAAATAAAAAGAAGATATAATAACAACTAAAACTACAAAGAGAAAGACTATATAGTAAATTAAAAAAAAATTAATAGAAAAAGATATTTAGTCTCTAAGTGAAAGAAGAATTAAAGGAGAATATGCATAGCAAGGATAAAAGTAATAGAGAAATTTAAACTTTTATATTTAGCCTCTAGAGTAATCTAGAGGTTGATGTGAAAGAAGTTTAAATACCTCCAAGAACGTCAAAAATTTAATTTTTTGTTTTTATTTGTAAATTTAAACCTTATAATGTTTTAATCTACTGAATAAAGAATATAAATAACTTAAACTAGCTAATAATTGCTTATTATATATAAAATAGTGAATTTTTAAATTTTCTAAAAATAAGATGACGATATCTACCTAACTAAGTTATTAAAGTTGGTCGATAACTGAAGAAGGGATTACCCTATCTCAACTAATCACATTTCTCAATAAATAAACTGCAAAATTTGAATCAATAATTGATACTAGCTAGCTTCTATTTTATCTCTAAACTGATATATTTACTAAGATTTAGAAATATATATAGAATGGAGATTTTCTGCAACTCTAAATTAAATTATAAAGGGAATTATATCTTTTTTTTTTTAATTTAATGAATAAATAAATAATTTTTGAGCTTGTCTAGCAGAATCTAATTTAAATTTAAATTTAAATTTAACTTAAAGCGTCTTTTGACATATTTTCATTGTTGGAATTTTTTCCTTCAGTTAAAGATGTTTTATGTTATTTAAAAGTTTTTCAAATCTTCACACTTTCATCTTTATTCTCTTCTTCAGCTAGATCATCTTCGTAATAAGTTTATTCCTTCTATTCTTTTTTTTACTCTCATTGCTCTTCTTGCTCCTCTTTATCTTCCTTATTCTCTTTCATTTTTTTCTTGCTCTTTCACTTCTTCTCCCTTAGATGCCGAATTTTCTTATATTTCATCTTTTTCCAATTCAAATAATTCAATTCTTCTTTTAAGCAACATCCTATGTAAATTTTTTATTTACAGATCAATGTATTCTAATTTTTTATTGGAAATTAATTGATATAATTTTGGTCATAACTTATTTATCTTCTAATGTCGCATTATTAAATCTTTTTTTAATCTATTCCCTCTAATCTATATAGCAATCGTAATTCAGAATATGCTCAAATTAATCAAATTCTCCACGATGCAATGGAGATTCTAGAATGAAAAATGATTGTCTTAAAGGTCTTTTCGAAAATTGTAGCCTTAGGTTCTGAGTTTTAATGTACTAATTATTTCTCTTCGATATTATTTATTTAATTTCGGATAAGCAATTTACAGGAATTATTATTATTATATTAATTACTCTATAAATAACTTCGTAGTGGGCATCTTTCTTAGCCTTTAATAAGTTACTTTATAGAATTAATAATGAATCTTACTTTTAGCATATTTCGTAAAAGTATTAAACATCTATTATATTCCTAATTATTAATTATCTATTTTGTAATATTCAGATAGTCTTCTTATTTTGTAAAACTATCTAAAAAACATCAGAGCCATAATATGCTTAAATGGCAATCAGTTAAGATCTATATAACAAGATTCATTAAAAATTTTAAGGTGCTTAAAAGGTTTTCTTGTTATCAATCTTATACCTTTATCATTTTTAATAATTTTGAAGTAATTCCATTTTAGATGGACCATAGTACTAATTCCTCTCCATATTTCTTTAGTGAGTTTGAAAATTCTGCACAAAGTCCAATGTATCAAGCTATCACATTTTTATATCTTGATAGAGTATATACGGCCTTTTTCATAGCAGATAGATATTTAATTAAGACATGGTTGCAGTGGTTGATTAAGTCTTTTTTAAGCAGAGTTACTCCTAAATATGAAGCTTGCTATTTTTATGCAATGGCCTGATTTCCAATCTTCAAGTTTAAATTTTCTTCTTTTCTTTTATGATTTTTTAGAAACTGAATTACTTCACTCTTAGAGGCATTTATTTTAAGGTAAATTCAAATAAAAACTCTATTTGTTTCATCTTTTAATTTTACGTATTTTTTTTACATTTAGAAAGGAGTATTAAGTCATCTGCTCATCCTCTGCAAGCGAAACTATTATTGAAGCTGTTACATTTGATTCCAATACAATTTCCTTACTTTCTACATGTCTGATAACAATATCGTAGTACAAAAACGCTAGCACTGTTTGCATGAGAACTTCATTATATTACTCCATTGCTTTATATAAGTTTTTTAGAATAGCTTCCATCTATAAGAAATTAAGAAAATAGTTTTTGTATAAAGATACAAATTATAATATCAATCCTAAAGGTAATTTAACTCGTCTCAGCTGATGAAAAGCAACCTTCTTTATATCGAATCAAAAAATATTTCCTCATAAATTAAAGTTGCTATTAGTTTTGTTTTTCCTTTAGCTTATTTTGGAAATAGATCAATAATTTATTATATTACCAAAATCTACTGAGTAATTTACTTCTTTTTAAAAAATCCATTTAATTTTGATGAATTAAGTTCCTTTAATATATCAACTATTATAATCTCTTTGAGAGTATTCTATCAAGCTATTTCAATATAGTGCTAATAAGAGAGATTTTTATCAATTCTTTCAATCATCTTTGTTGCCATTTTAAAATATTTGGATGATTATTTATTTGTCAAGCTCATCTAGAATTTTCCAAGTTTAAGCATATTAATAAAAAGGAATGAAAAATTAAAATTAGATAGTCGTCTTCATATTTCAACATTTCTCCTTTAATTCCATCTGACCTTCCACTTTTTAATTTGGAATTTCTTTTATCAATATTTTAATTTCCTCAATAGTAAAGAGTTAAATCCTTAGCAATATGAAGGTTATTTCTTTTATGTCTCTTCGATATTTTCGTAAATTCTATCAATTAATTGGATAAAAAATATACTTGGAAGATACTTTAATAAAAAGTAAGAATTAAATAATCTATCATAAGAAAGCAATCTAGATATTCTAATGCTTCAATAAATTCAAACTTATAAAGTATATCGAATATTAAATAAATTATATGAGCTCCGTTGAGACATACCTAACTTACCCCGAAAAAAGAAGATTTTTATAAAAATTAAAATAAAGTAGAAGGATTCTAAAATTATAACAGGATGAAAGCATTCAAATTAAATTAATAATCATAATAGATGTCTATATGCCAACAAGTAATCACTCAGAGAAACTATTATATAATTAATATTAAGAACTGGGATAATTATTAGATTAACTTAAGAATCACAAAACAATTTTATGTGGAGATTATAATGCTCATTTAAATAAATTATAAGATATAAAATATGTATATGATCTTCTTTAACAATTTGTGCGAACTTTTGAAATAATAGATATAAACTAAAAACAAAAGAACTAGTATGATAAAGAAAAAAAAGATAAATAATTGATTAAATATTCACAAGATATAAAATATGCCAGTAAGAAAATTTTAGATTAAATAATCTTTAAAAAAGTACTGACAGGTACTGAGAAAAATAAAGATAGAAATTTATACAATTAAAAGATATAAATTAATGTAATAGAAAAAATGAGCTGATATAAAAACTTATATAGAAATATTTAAAAGAAAAATATAGTAAAACGTAAAAAGAAGAATAGCAGGAAATCATACCTTTAAAATAAATAAAAAAAATAAATTAAATAAATTAAAATCTTAAAGAAAGATAAAAAAAATTAAAAATTAAAAATATATTATATAAAAATATAAATAAAAACAAAAAATTAAATTTTTGACGTTCTTGGAGGTATTTAAACTTCTTTCACATCAACCTCTAGATTACTCTAAAGGCTAAATATAAAAGTTTAAATTTCTCTATTACTTTTATCCTTGCTATGCATATTCTCCTTTAATTCTTCTTTCACTTAGAGACTAAATATCTTTTTCTATTAATTTTTTTTTAATTTACTATATAGTCTTTCTCTTTGTAGTTTTAGTTGTTATTATATCTTCTTTTTATTTCCCAACTACTTCTACTAATTTCAATATTATTACTTGAATCGAGAAATTTCTAGCACTCCTTCCACAGATGCTTTTGAGAGTTACAATGATAGCATCTTTTAAATCTAAATCTTGAGTTATTTTCTCCTTCGATTATCATTGGATCATTTCTTTATTCTTTCAGTTTTATTTAACGCTGCAATTTTCGCTTATTTTCTTCAATTTTTTCTAACTTGTTGATCAGCTCCTTCTGCTTCTATTGCTAGTTTTGGGATTAACTGATTTAGTCTTGTGAAATGTTTCAAAATGCATTAAGGTTTCTTTCCTAGGCCATGAGTCTCGATTCTATTTTCTCTGCAAGTTCAAGTTTTTCCATTAACTTCTTATTGTCTTCCTTCAACTTTTTGACCTTTTTCGTGATTTCCAGCACCACTTTAATCAGTTCATCATAGCTTATTTACTACTATGTGGTGAGATTGGAGACTTCCGAGTGCATTATATTTTTAGCCTATTTCCTTGATTTTACTTGAGAGGTGGAAGACTTATTCTGATGGGTGATTTTTTTGTTACCCTTTTTCTGGTCCTAATCTTTCTAGGATGTCGTTATTTTTTTTGGTGAGCCGCGAAGAATTTTTGTTTGAATCCCGATATATTTTTTTATTAAAACTAAAATTTAATTATTAAAAATTATTTTCTGAAATTTATTAAATCTAATTTTATTACTTGTTGGCATACTTTATTTACAAAGAAGAGACGAAATAATTTTATAGCTAAGTATCTATGATATAGTTAGAGTTTAAGAGCTTGTATAATTATGGGACATAATAGATTTTTAAAATAAGTAATTAAGTTTAGATATTAAAATCTTTATATTCATTATCTTTCAAATTAAATCTAAAGATTTTTCTTGATTTAGGATGAAATACTTCGAAAGACTACCTAAGCTGAGTCTCTTGCGATTTTTCTCATCATTTGCCTTTTTTCTGTGACTATAATTTTATATTTAATATAATTCTCTATGAAAATTAACTTATGACTAATCAAACTACTTTAAATCCTTTTAACCTGTATATTAAAGTTTACTTTGCAAAATTATTAATAAATCTTTGTTGAAAAATAAAGGATTCTTAGCGTAAAAGATGTAAAAAATTGATAGGTTTGACTAACTTATTTTTTCATTTTGATCTCATATTAATTTATCAAGCTTTTCTAACTAGTATTTAAGATAACTTCCTCTAGTATTAAAAACTGTGGAATTATTGTCAGAAATACCAGTAGTTTAGTCCCTTAGTTTATTCTTTGTAGTAAGATTCTTTTTTGCCTTACGCATATTTTCATTAACTAATATAGAAAAATTACCTATGCTTTCTATTTTTATTTTATGGAAAGGATAATTTGTCAAAACTTAATCAAAATTATCCTTCGTCAAACTATAGACGAAGCAGTAAGAATTAGCTATGACGCTCATTTATCTTATACTTTTATAGACTATACTATACTCTCCAAAGAAATCCCCTGAATTAAGTACAGCTACTATCTTCTATTATATCTTATATACTTCATTACCTTATTGCTTTTCTAACTCTACTTTTTTTATTACTTAGCAGATTCCTTAAAATATAAAGAACATTTCTTATCCTCACTCTCCTTATGTTATTATAAAATCAAAGGGCATATACACTTTAGGATTTAAATGCTAAATCACACTTTTTAGAAAATTCTAATCCATCTTCTTAAAGAAAGGAACTACTTCTAGAAATTCTCTGAAATAAAGGAACTTTATTTAAGAAACTAAAGATTGAGGTAGATATTTAGATAGAACATTGAAGTCCATTTCTCCCTAATTATGGTTCATACTTCATTTATAAGCTAAGAACTTTTCTATTCTATTTTGTATTTCTTCGTCTATTTCATAAAACTAAGAAACTTTCTAGTTTTTTTATATTATTTCTAGTAAGCTTTTAGTTGAATAGCTTTATTTCTTCTCGACCATTATAGAACTTGCCATCATTCCAAAGCACATTACAAAAGTAGCATCTCCTATGAGAATCAGTATCATAGTATAGATTCTTTAGTTGTCATTTAGAGAAAAAATATCTCCAAATCCAACATGACATATTGTTTAGACTATATAGTAAATACAATAAAAGTATCTTTATGTTATCCCTTCGTTTGTTAAGTTGTTATATTCAAATCAGTCTCTATTTTCAGTTTCATAATTCGTCACTATGCTATACAGAAGACAAGCTAATCAGTGGATGCCTAATCAAACCAACATAGAAATCTTAATGATTAGCTAATTTTAGTCTATTTTTCTTTTCCATTTAACTAGTTAGTTGATAATGGTAGTAATCCTAAGAGATTATGCTAATCTAATAATTCTTAAAAGCTATACTATCCAAATGCTATTATTAGACTAGCTAAGCATATATATTAAGTTGCTTGGAATGACTCCTACTAGTTCTATGTAAAGTCCTTCTTTAAACTTGCTGATGAAATTAGATTTTAGTTTGTTCTTAATGCTATCAAAGTTTTTATTTTTTTGCTTTATCTTAAAGATAATGTATATAATGGTTTCTAGATGAATAAGAAACTCAATAATAATGTATCCAATATTGCTCTCTACTTTAAAGCCTACAACTAAAGGAAGTGCAATGCATGAATAAATAATGCAAGCTAAATGTAAAGCTTCCTGAAGCAGTTCTTTAGTAGTTATTTTTCTAACTTGAATCTAAGAAAAATTTTAGCTTATTAGAATATTAATGCTTTCATAGCTCTATTAAGTATTTTAATTTTGTTACTTTTCCTATATTTTGCTTTATTAAAGGCTACTTTAAACCATCTGCAGATTTTAATGTTTTTGATTAGAAATCTTTGCATTTGCCATTTATTTTAGATGGTTGCTTAGCTCAGGGAAAACTTTAAGAAGCATTTGAACTCTGTCTGTTTGAATTATTCCTAGTTTACACATTTTAGATGCTATAGCTGCTAATGAAATGCTTCTATCTTGCATCACAAATTAAAATTCATTAAAGTAGTCTCCAGCTGATAATTTGTCTATAACTTAGTTATTATCAGCAATAAGAACTTCTCCATCTAAAATAACGTAGAAGTTAGAGTCCACTTTGTTTTAGCTAACTATAATATCTCCTATCATATATATCTTTATTTCCATCTAATTTAAAACTGATCTTATCACTGGCAAAATATGCTTCTTGTTCTCAATTCTAAAGAGATTTGAATTTTAGATGCAATTTTAATATTATACTAACTAGATATCAAGTCTAAGATCATCAGGGAGTGTATTTAAAAACTTGTAACTGCCAAAGCCTTTGTTAATGTCTAAGATATACTAATAGTACATATTTACATACTCATACACTAGCTTCTTTATACCTTTTTTCCTTAAGAAATCTAAAACAAATTATCTTTTAAATTTAATGCTATCTCAGTTCCAAATTCTGGTATTAATCAAAATTGAAGTAAGAACTCCAAATAAAAGTGCATATATGAAAGTACCAAAAGTTATTACTATGCAAGCATAAATTTTTTCACCATTGGAAACAGGAGTTACATCACCAATTCCAACATGAGACATAGTAACTAATACTCAGTAAATAGCATGAATATATAAAGTTTTATTGGAAATGTTTCTAAATTCAGGATCTGAAATTCTATCTTGAGGGGAAGGAATTCTTATAGTTCAATGATCTAAATGATCATTTAATGAGCAAGCATTACCCACTATAATAAAAATGCAGCCAAATAAATGAATTATTAAGCAGTAGTAAACTAAAACTTCAAGAATTTGAATAATGTTCAGCCACCCTAAACTTCTACTCTTAATTTCGTGAAAAAATTAGGTAAAAGCTTATAATTTTGCTAGTTTGACTATTATGAACATTATACAAACTTTATATTCTTCGTAATCAATGACTCTCGACTTAATCATCAGAAATATGGGGAGAAAGGTAAATAACTTTCAGCAAAGTAAATAAAAAAATTTAACTCTTTTTTATAGAAGCTAGGAGTTGCTAAGTTCTTGACTAATCATAATCTTAGAGATAATAGCTTCAGATTCTATTGTATTAGTACTACTTAAATCTATTCCTGTTTAATTTTAAATAATAGAATATCGCTTTTTAAAATTGCTTTTAGATGTATAAAGCTATATTATTAAATCTATTATATACGTTAAAAAACCAAGAATATCTAGGCCAATCAAATAACTGTTTATCTCAAGTTTCAAGGAAATAACCAAAGGAATTAAAATGAAATAATAGAAAGTTACGATGAATAAAATTAAATGGAAATGGTTTTTAAATTACAAATTAAATATCTTTCTTTTAATTCAAGAGAGCCTAAAATATTACTTTTTATTTTATAAAGAAGCAAGAGTTTATTAGAATTGTTTCTAATCTTTATCTTTTTATCGAATAGTTTATTCCTTTGTTTATGTTTATATAAGAGTAGTTTTTATTTATTTTTCTTCGTCTATTTTGCTATTTAATATCAAATTTTTTTCATATTCCTATTTATAAATTTATTAATTACTAGAATTTTCCAAAGCTTAAAGTTTAGAATTTTTTTATATAAATTTTGGAAATTCTGAAAAGGAATCTCTTGAAATGTCAGGCATTTTTATTTATTTTAAATAATTACTCTACTACTGATCAATATTTGATAAGTTATTAATCTTTACAGGTGTGTCAGATTCTAAATTCAAATGTTAATGATTTTGAAAAGAAACATATTCTTTTTCGAGATTCAATTATTCAACTTAACAATTTCCTTTTTTATCTATCTAATTCTATTGATTATTATTAATATTTCAGTGGTTTAATACTTTATTTTCTTGTGGGTTAAGAATATTTTAGTTTTCTGATAATTTTCTTAAAGGATGTTCATCATAAAGACTTTAATTTAAATTTTATTGAAAAGAAAATTTTCGAGATAATTCAAAAGGAATAATTTCAGAAGAATTATTACTATCTTACCAGCTGCTGTTAAATTATTTTTACTCTATATCCTATTAAGTTCATGGACTATCTGCTATTGAAGATATTTTCTTTTGACTTAATAATATATTTTCAGAATCTACATCTGACTTATAAGGAGAAAAATTTAGAAGGATTGGATTTTAAATTTACTGAATTGATGAAATAGAATTTCGGATTTTGCTTAAACGTTTTTATTCTGACTAACTATCTATTTTATTTTCAAATTATTCAAATTCATCTTAATCTGATGAAGAGCTTTGACCTTTAAAACTTTGGCTTATAAGATTACTTCTTCTCTATTAATGGTATTTATCTTCAATAAAGCTTTCTATTGAATTAATCGAAATTTACTTGTTAAATTGATTATTTTCAAATTTAATTAAATCTTCCAATCTTATTTTCACTTGCTTTTTAAGAGCTATTTAGAACTCAGGATAAGTCTTCATTACAAATAAAAAATCTTCTCTACTTAAAACAGCCAATGAACAGTCTTTTACGGCAATAGCAGATGCAGTTCTAGTATTAGGTTCTTCACTTATTATTGACATTTCACCAAAATATTAGCCTGCCTCAAATTTTGCTAAAAATACCTTCTAATTTTTATTCTAGATAGCTACTGTGCCTTTCAAAATGAAAAACATGTTTTATCCTAATTCTCCCTAACGTATTATATACTCTCCTCTTGGAACTACAGTAATAATCATTTTTTTAATAATAGATTCTTTCGCCCCATTTTCACATTTCTAAAACAAATCAGTTTCAAAGAAATTTTGTAAAATGCTAATGCAAGTATCATCTTTCAAAAAGCAAGGAAGATTACTTAATATTTATTAATCGTCAATTCCTTTGAAATATGATCAAAGTAAATCTTACTGCTTCATTATTCTTTACTGCATCTCTTTTGTTAGATGCAAATGATTCATTCATTACTAAATTTAATACTTCTTTTTCACATGAGCTGTGAAATTCGATGAAGAAGTATAAATCAGATTGGCGGTCTCAGCATATATCAAAGCCTAAAAAATTTTGGCGAGAAGCATTAGAATAATTCCAACCAGTTTCTCTGAAACTGCGATAGGTGTTATATCTCCATAACCAACAACACCAAGACATTAATAGGACCAATACAAAGAATTTAAATATTAATTTCCTGGCTTTTATTCATAGATTTTAGTTCAATGTGATTGATAATCTTTATTTCCATACTTAGTAAATCAATTCTCGTGACCAAATTTATCTTAATGAGTGTAATTATATTATCCTAAGAAAAATAAGAAACAAGCTGAATAGTGACATAAGTAGATAAAGATAATAATATAAACTATTAAGTTGGTATATTTTTATTATAAATTTCTGTATAGTCTATATGCTTTAAACATTTTTCAAGGCCTGTAGATTCTTAAAATTCTTAATAGTCTAACTCAGTTGCAAACAGAGGTACTAATATCAATGAGTATTTCGAAATAATCTAATGGAATAGTTGAAATCAAGTCAATTATTAAGTAATGGTATAAATAATTTTTTCTTATTATTTCTCTTTTTATCTCTAAATTTCCATATTAATCAACCGTTGATAAATAGGTTTCTAACCAGATATCGAAGGCATAAACGAAGGATGAAATTAAATTAAGCGGAATTCATTATTTTTGGAATTAATAATCGAAAGCTATTGAAAAGGGAACATAGAACAAGTTAAAAGCTACTGTTAAAATCATTATGTAAGTTCAAAAAGCATATAATCTTGATTATGGATGAATTACATAGTTTACTTATTTACCACCTATTATATCTTTAGCGAATCAGTTAATTTTAAATCATTTCAATTTTTTACTAAATTTATTGATAAAATTTGGTTCAGATTCCTTTTCTTATTTAAAAATATCTTTGTCATAATCTTAACTTTCAAATTTAAATCTTTTTTGCTCTGCTTTTTCTACTTTCTTTATTTATTTTTCCTAAACATCACTTTAACTTGAAGTTAAAAGCCTTTACTATCCAACTCGCTTAATAAATTTTTTCCAGGAAGGAAATTTTCTTAAAAGTGCATTAAAGTCATTTTTATTGATAATTCCTAAAATGCAACAAGTTTTTGCTATTGCACTTACTGATCTCTTACCGAGAATCATCAAACCAATTTCTCCGAAATATGAGCCTTCTTTTAAGTTGGCAAGAACTTCTTATTCTTATTTAAACATTATTTATACTATTCCTTCTTTTATCAAATAGAAGTTTTCAGCTTATTCACCTTCTCTTACTATATAGTCTCTGGGAGTTGCTAATTAAATTATTAATTTACGCGCTACTGCACAAATAAAAGTAGGGTCTTCTAATTAAAACATTTTAGAATGCTCAAACATTTATTTGAAGATCTATACATTAATCTCAGTCTTGAGGGAAAGCGGAAACTATTCTATCTAATGATCACTAATGTAAATATATTTCAATCTAATTTGATTATAGAAATCCATTAATCTTTAATACATCATAGTCTATACGTATCGCTGATAGCATCATTCTTAAGTTAGATCTTTCATTTTCATATTCTCACTGGATTCCCTATTTTCTCTAACTATAATTTTCGTAAAATCACTAAATAACTTTGCATACATTATACCACCCCAAATCATTATGAAGATCGAAATAAGCTTTTCTCATTAATTGTAAGGATGAATCTAACCAAAGCCTATATTAGCCATAATATTAACAGCATATCAAAAAGCTGTAATATACTATTCATATTACTTTTTTTATTATAGCTCATTTTAATCAAATCAATTTTTATCATTATCTCAGAATTCTCAATCATTTCCTGGTATAAGGTTATGAGGAGTTCAACGAGCTGATAGAAGGCAAAGGCAAGTTCCTAACTACTGAATTTGAATTAGCATAAAAAATATTTCGAAAATTTGCAAAAAAGTTTAAATAGACTTCCTACAGTAAATTTTAAGGTTATGAATAAACGAGAATATTTGAAAAAATCTTAAGAGTTTATGCACCCTAATTAAAGCTAGTCCTAGTGAAGTCAAGTCAAAATTTCTATATTAATGCAAAATGTTAAGGATTATAGATGACGGAAATGAAGCTATGCATTTAAAGATGAACTTTGATCTTGAATTTTTCTCATCATTTATCATTCACATCTATACTACATTTTGTTCTTTTAATCTGAATTTTTTTACATAAATTTCGATTCACAAGATATCTGTCAATAAAATCATTTCTGAGAATATTTCTGCAAAAAATCAAAAATTTTCAGGGAATGCTTAAATGCCAATAAAATAAAGAGTTGTGGAGTAGTTATACACAGTGCACAAAAATATTAAAAAAGCTCAATAAATATGAAATTTCTAGTTTTTATTTTCATTTAGTTTAATGAAATTCTCAATTTCACTTTTATTATTCTAGATTATTTCAAAGTTTATTTCTATTTCTTCTTCTTAAAATGCATTTTAAGCTGGTGAATCGGTACTTTTTTTGCTCATAGATTATTTCCTACTTGGAGGTGTTTAAATAAACTTTAAGCAATGCTCAACGTCTTTATTGAAATTAAGATCTAAAATTTAATTAAGAATAGGAATTCTTAAGTTTTTCTTCCCTGGACTAGCTTGATTTATAATGTTTTATCATTTAAACATATTTTTTTATTCTTATAGAGGTTTTTTGTTTTATAACTTTTATAAACTAGGTTGATTGTCTTCACTCTTCTTAGCAATAAGAGGGAATTGTTGTTCATTCTCGTAGCTATTCATTTTTTATTAAAAAATAGCATACTAAATTTGAATCTAGCAATTTAATTTAGTAATAAATATATCTATTTTTCTTTAAATACTCTTAATATCTTGATTCTTTTATATTTAATTAATTTAAATAATTTACTTTAGCCTTTATTTTGCTTAAACAGTACAGCAGCTTAGATTTAGAGATCAAAGTATTATGAGAAGAATAATTTAAAGTAATTAAATATTTAGAAATTAAAAGTTTATTTATTATAGTTTGTATTAAAATTAATATCAAGATAGGAACTCTTTCTTTGCTTAATAAGCTAATTAGTTTAATTTTTAGTTCTCAGCTATGCTTAAAACTAAATTATTATTATTTTAGTTTAGTTTTATATCTCTATAAAATCTATTTTCCCTTACTAGTTTATATAATTATATTCATATAAGGCAAATTTTCCAAAAAGCTAATTTAGAATATTCAAGAATCATTCCTGGTAAATTTATCAGTAGAAGAGAATAATAATTTTGAGTTAAACTGTCTAAATTAGGAGATCCTCACAAGTTTTCAATAGAGAATTGATTTTAACTAAGAAATTACTAAATAAATTGCTTTTAGCTTCAGCTTAGTATTGCTTATTGCTACCTAAAAGAGTTTAGGTATTTAAATACAATATTAACCCTTTACTATTAAAGATGATAATCTAAATCTGTTTAAATATAGTTTTAATATTCTATCTATAATCCACTTTTAAGATACTTTAAAATTAATTAAGGTTAAGGTTACTTGAAAATTAGCTAAAGAGATTTCTTATGAAGCTTAATTTAAGCATTTATAGAATTGAAAATCTTCTCAATTTAGAATATTTAAGTAAGAGATTTATTTTAGTTTTAATTATTTATTTCACTCTATTTTAAAGTAAAGCATATATCATTATTTTTAAATTAAACTAAAATTTAAATGATAGCACTGTCTTAACTCCAAATAGAGTTAAATTAAAATTATAAAATTGAAATAAATTAGCATTGCTATGGCTACTACAATACTTTTATTAAGAACTATGATTATATTAACTATTTAATGTTATCACTTTGGTTATTTATCAAGAGAAATACTAAATAAAAAGCACTATGTTTTAAACATTTTTAGCATAAAATTTTACTTAATTTATATGGTTGTCTAATTCTTCTTTTTAGCATTGTACTGTAAACTTTATTATTTGCTAATTTAGTTCCTTTTAAATAATTTTAGATTACAAAAGATATAGAAAATAAATAAAAAAGGCTATTTGTAATGAATAGTTAAGTATGTACATTACTATCTTAATTTAAAAGTTTTATATTATTCATAGCTAGACAAATGTACTAAGCTTATTATAAATATGCTATTTAATTCTGATTATCTCCAAATTGAAGTTCAACAGTAGTTTAGAACAAAAGTAATAATTTAGCTGTAGAAATAATAATAATGACTATTAAGAGTAATAAAGTTATACAATTAGAAATAAAATGATTAATAACTAAATAGTAAAATATATAAAAAGCTTCAATCTATAAAAATAACTAAAATGCTTTAAGTTACATAGATACTTTTGATTCTCATTATAGCTTTATATAAAGTTATAATAAATCAAATTAGCCACTTATAAGGTTTATAATAAACATTATTAAATTTGGAGGTAAATTAAGAATAAAAGCTTAAATATTTATTATATTTTTAATAGTTTTATATATTAAATATTCTACAAATTAAGCAATAACTTTAAACCTAAGCTAAAACAGTTGGAGCATAAGCTTTGTTAACTAATTAATTTACATTTTAGATAAGTTACAGCTTCATTGAGAACAAGAAGAATAAATTTCCTTAAATTTAAGTTAATACATAAGTTTTACATAATCTTTTAAAATTATTTCTTTTCTTATTTAATGAGATTTATAAATATTCCCTGCTATTATTTCCAAATAAAGACAAAACTAATACAAATTAGGAATACTAAGAATTAAATAGCTGTAAAATAATTTCTCTGATGCACACATAAGTTAGTTAAAATAGTGAAGTTATAATTTTTCTTTAAACTTAATAATTTAACTTTATCTAGTCACTTCTATTTATGCTTTATGCTTAATAACTAAAGTGTTATTTTAAAATAGGTATAATTTTAGTTAAATAAATAGCATAATTAGAAGAAATGCCTTCTATAATTATTATTGCCTACTACTAATTGTATTAGTTATTAGTATTGTATAACTAGTTTTAACTAAATTGTAATAAGAGTGTCTTATTTAATTTCCTAACTATTAGTTGCTGCTAATGACTGTATTACATAATTATCCTTTCTATCTTTATAATGAGTAACTATTTCTTATCTACTCTCTTGCTTATTGAAGCATTTTAAGCTGTCTTAAGCATTAAGTTGTTGATAAGCCTCTAGTTAGTAAATACAATAACTAAATAATTGATTATGCACTAATAGCTAATTATTAAGATCTAATTTATTAATTAGTCCCTTTTGCTTTCATTATACTAGCATATTAGATACTTGTAAGGTATGAGAGCACTACTAAATGGTATTCTAATACTTTAGTTAGCAATGAGTAACTATAGTAAGCTATAGCAATTAGCAAATAGTTGCATAGTAAGCATCTATTAATTTCCTAAATTTACGTAATAAAAATTATTACTTTAGCAATAACTGTTTAGATTACTAGCTTACTATTACCTTACCAGTTTAATAGGCAAAGAGGAAAATTTAAAAACAACCAGGCTATTTGATAATCAAATTTAAAGAAATAAGCTAGAAAGCCTTATAGAATAGTAGAAGGCTTCATAAACTAAAGGCCAATTTAAATACCTTTAAATTAGTTAAAAATGGAATGGAAAGATCTTGTTTAGCAATATGAATATGAAAAAAAATAAGCATAAATGCCAATAGTTCCAGTTTAAAGAGTGAGACATAAAGATATAAAGATGAGAGAATCTTAGTATAATCCAATTACTTAGAAATATAGTGATCCACAAGTAGAAAATAACGCTCAATAAACAGAATAGAATAATTTTGTAGATATATTGGCAAAGAATAAAGATCGTACTTTAAGGTATGAATAGATTTTCAACGTAATTAATCTTGAAAATAAATTAAAAGGTCTAGAAGGAAAACCTAACTATCCAGTAGAAAAACCGCCTAAGTATGATAAAAAAGATGCTAATTCTACGAATGCTACATACAATATACTTTCAAACAAAAATTTTACTGAGCATCACTTTTTAAGTCCAGATTTGAGACCACAGTCTTTACAAGAAGCTGTTATAACTAAGAAAACTACAACTACTGGATTAAGAGATTTCAATATAATAAGCAATAGATATTTGGAAAATAACGAAAATAAAAATCAGTGAAATGACTTTATTATGAAGTAAGAACTTGCACAAAAATACTGATAAACTCATAATTACGATCCTGTCATTGCAAAATTCTATAATTTTACTATATAAGGTGCTGAAATATAATGTTTATTAACCATAAGCTAACCCTAAATACTGAGAAAGATTAAAGAATTGTATAAAAAGGAAAATAAAAGTGATTATAAATATATCTCAAAAAGAAATAAATAGATTATGATATAATGCTTAGTTTTCTCTTTTGTTACCTATAATGGATGATTAATATTTAAATTAGCCATATGAATAGAAAATATATAAAAATTTATGATAATTTATCTTTAAAATAAGAAATGCTCTTGTGAGAACATTTAGCATTTCTTAGTAAGAAAATTTAGTTAAAAACAATTAAAATCCATTTGTCAATTTCAGAATATTGAAAATATGCTTAGCAGATTTCAGATTCTAATTGAAGTTCTAAAGATAATTCTTTTATATAAATTTTTAACTTCTAAATTTAGAAAATCATTAATTCGTGTTATTGACTTTATTACTTATACTTTTAGTCTCATAAGTAGTCATTAAGCCACTAATATAGCTTAATATATTCATAATACTTATTTTATTTAAGTTAAAATAATTATAGCAAACTTATTATTAAATGTGAATAAATAATAAAACTTCTCTTCGAATTAATAAATATATGATTCTATAAAAAATGCTAGCATAAATTTGAAATAGTTCTATATAAGAATATCTATTAATAGATATTAATAGATATTCTAAAATTATAATTATTTAAGTTTATCTTTATTATGTCTTATTTCTCTTGGCTCTCTTTATTTTAGCATTTTACTTGGAATTAGCTAAATTTTAATTATATTTAATTTATATTATTTTATTCTAAATTATAACTATCTTCTTATAATGTTTCATATCCAAATTAAAAATAATTTTTAGGGAAATGAGAGTGATATAAGAAAAAGGCTATGATTATTCTTATAATCACCTTTAAAAATGTAAGTGTCACTCTTATAAAGCTTATTTCCTTAAGTAAAATGGTAAATTTAGTATTAATGTCTGCATATTTTATCTTAATAAAAGGAAAATCTTTTAGATAAAGGTAATAAGCATGTAGATTTTAATAAATACTAAAATAATTAAAACTATCTTATTAATCAATATCTTTTATTGGTGTAATAGTAACTAAATATCTATAAATTGCTTTATTATAAATAAGTTTAATAAATTTTAAATACATTAATCCAATCATTAAACTAAACTAAAATTTATTAAATCAAAGTGAGTTTAACTAAACTATCAATGAAGGAATACTAATCGCTTTTTTATTTTTGTTAGTTGAGCCTTTTAATGTTTTTATTAATATCCATATAATTTTTTTATTTTTTGTAAACCAACAGAAGAAATAAAGCTTGATTTAATTTTATTTTAAGGAAAAATCTTTTAAGATAAAGAAAAATTTTACAAATTAAATTAATTTTTTATCAATATGTTTGAAGGCTATAGTAGATCTTGATTTTTTCTTGGAAACGTAAAGGCAGATTTTGTTAAAGGTAAATGAATTTTATTTATACATGATGAAAATAAATCTAATATTAAAATTATTTAAGTTGCAAGCTAGATGATGTTGCTATTCCTTGAAAGGACTAATTTATTAAAGTAAAGTAGATTAGTAAGTCTTTCTCTTAATTCTAGCAAGTATAAATCATGATATCAAGCCATAATTATATTTTTAGCAACGCAATAGATAAAGGAATAAAATGGTTTTTATTAAAATTAAATAAGATTATTTATGTTAAATCTTAAACTTACGAACTCAACAATTTATTTGCGAAACTGCTAAAGTTCTCAACTCTAATATGCTTTTAGGATATTTTATCAAGATTTTTCTCAAAAAGCTCTATACTTAATTAACTTACTTAGGTTAATTAAAGGCATATATTAAAATCCATAATTGTTACACTAGGTTTTTTTACCATTTCCTCCCAGTTTTTGCAAGCGTAAATGAGGCAATATGAATATACTTCTTCAAACACTTCTTCATTTAAAGTACACAATCTAAAGAAAGCCTTTTTTTCTCTGAATTAAATATTACTTGAAGGATATTTTTTACTGATTTGGAAATAAAGGTTGATTATTTAAGGAAATTTCTAAGTATGAAGTCAGTAAGTATGTCATGTTTATTGCAGAAATAGCAAAGAAAAATTTTTAGAGTTATTTGAATTCGCTATACTCTTTAGCGTTATGAGTAGCAAAATATATCAAATTTTGCAAAGCCATTAATCCAGCTCCTCTAAAATCGCTTGCTGGGTTTTTACTTGAAAATCCTAATCTGGTTCATCCTTAATTTTATATTTCTTATAGAATTTCATCAGGAAAAGACAATTATCATAGCTACCTCAATTATAATTAATGCTTTTCATTTTGTTCTTAAAACTGTATTTTGCTTCTATCTCTTAGTACCTGTAATTCTTTTAATTCTGAACTATTCAGAGAGTTCTTATCACTTTAAAAGCAATCAAAACAGAGGCAACAAGTTCTAGAAGAATAGATTTCATCATTTGTAGATTTACTATATTAGTTAGGAACCAAAGCTTTCATGTTAGTTGCTATTTGGCTACTATCTTAACTGGTTTCTTAATAATACTCTTGCTTTAAGGCCTAAGTTTCTTATTTTTCTTCTTTCTAATCTTCCTCTACAAGGTCGGATTTCATTTAATAGCTAAATTTAAATGTAAAATATCTATTTAATATATAATAAATCCAATCATTAAATTACTGTCATTTATATAAAGCTGAAACTACTTTTTTGTAAATATAGGAATCTAAATTCTTCAAGCAAATAAGCTAGCAAAACAATAGATAAGCATTAGTGGAATTTAAGAAAATCTTTAATGAACTAATAAAGAAATGTAATATTATTTGATTTAAAGCTTAATTCACATTAAATACATTAATACTCTATTTTCCTAATACTTAATTAGCATTTAGTTAACTTAAATAAAATAACTCCAATAAGCTTAGCAATAAAAAGATTTAATGGAAAATTATGAAGAAATACTAAATGAAGAGTTTGATTTTAGATGTCTGGTAGAACTTAATAACGTAGGTCTTGTAAATATCAGCAAAAATATAATAACATTAAAAGAGATGAATCATTGGTTTAATTCGTAAAAGCAATTATCTTATATAAGTGTGGCTAACAATTTTAATAGAAATTTGAAGATAATTAGCTAACTTTTCTAAATAAGGTAAAGAATGAAAAATTTTAGATGTTTAAATTACTTGAATTAAGATAGAATTTTAAGAATGTTTGTAACGTCAATGATTCCAATTATTATGTGAGGAAAGATGTCTGCTTCATTACTTTAATTTTCAAATTTTATTTAAAATCTTTTGGAAATATAATCTGTACTATCTATTATTAAACCTATCTCAAGATTCTTTTATAAGTTCTTATTTCAAGCTTAAAAGGAAATGCTTGAAAAAGCAGATTGCATTAATTATTCAGCTTTTGGACGTAGTACTCTTATTTGATGTTATACCAATAGATTAGATAAAATACTCTTAAACCTTTCTTATAAGTCATTTAATATAAACCTTTTAGTTGCTTCATTTGGATAAAGGAAGTTAATGGTATTTAACTGCTAAGCTATTTTTCTTTTTTAAATGTTAAAAGCTTTATGATTTTAATAGCTTTTACCGTTTATTCTATACTGCTTATCGCTTTTTATTTTTTTATCATAATAATTCTACAGAATGTACATTGAGGGAATAAGCGGTTCACTTAGTTCCTAAGTCTAAGGGTTAAATTAATTTTCTTTTTCATTAAGTTGATATATGCCAGCCAACTATTACAATCAAGTATTAACTAACTTTTTTTCTTTTTCCTAAAGTTGATATTCTGGATAGTCACAAAATTTAACGTTTAACTGCTCAATGATAGAAGCCTCATTAATGTTAGCAGTTGAATAAGTTTCTCGTTAGTTTTAATTCTAAGGCTCAATAACTTTCAAAATAGTTTCTTCATCAAACTTTATATCTGAGTCAATTAAATTAGGAAGCTTTACTAAAAGTTAAGCTAATTATTCATTATTTTAACTTGCACTTATGTTAAGCTCTTTGCTCTCTTGTTTCAACATTTTGACGCTTTTCGTTGAAAATTTGTCTTGGACAAAAATTTCACTGTTCTAAATCTAATCAGAATGAAATTGATTGCTTTTTATTTGTAAAATAGATTCTTTTGTTTATAAGTATTTTTAAAGGATTTCTTGAGGTAACACTTTACTTTTTCTTAGCTTAACAATCTACTCGTATAATATTATCTGCTTCATAAATTGATTAAAGTCAAAGCAACTTAAGAACTTTTAGAGTATTTTGTTTTTTCCCATTTAAGCAGATTTAGGATTTAAGCTTTAATTTAAATAAAAAGGTTAATTAGCAAAATCTTTTCTATTTTCAAACTATTTCATTTAAATTAGTTGACTCTACAAATCCTTAACTTGTAGGATTATAGTTTCTTAAGCCTGAAATAGTAAGATAAATAGAATGTTGTGAAATGTAGGATGGAATTGAGAAATGATTAAAAGGGAATGAATAATGATTCAATTAAATGTTTATAAGCAGTTATTTCTTTACATCAGGTGTAAATAAGGTAATTAGTTTTAGCACTTTAATCATTTCCTTTTTATACCCCTCTAGTTAATATGGACATTTTGTTTCTTTTTAATCTTTCAAAATACTTTAACTAATTCTTCTGACTTGCTACTACTCCTTTCTCATCAAATTCTTGGATTACTCGAAAATTTTCTCAGATAAAGCATAGAGTTCAGTTCTCCTTTTTAAGATTTAAATTAAATTAGACATTTCTTAAGTAATAATAAATGACTGAAAAGCTAGCCTTTGCACATTATTTAAATAAAGGAATTAAGTAATTAAATTAAATGTAAGCTTACTCTAAATAATTCTCACTCATTTGATTTATTCACTTTAAACTTTAAATTTTCGTTTATTAAAACTTAAAGAACTTTATCATTAAAGCTAATGCTTAATTTAGTTTAAATTTTACCTTAATTTAGACGTAAAGAAACAAGACTATGATATAACATTTTAGTAAGCATGTGGTAGTTCAGTATTTTTAATTTGGAATTGAATTTGGTAAACATTTATTGTTTGCTAACTAAATCCTTTCTTATTTTTAAATCAATTAAGTCCCCTTTGGTACTTAAGCCAAAACCATCTCCTTTTCACTTTAATTTTCTTATGACACTAAATAAAAAGAAGCATTTAAAAGTATGATATGAAGAGTGTACAAAGATTATTTAAAAAGTTAAGAAATAATAGATTTACTTTAGTAATTAAAAAAGAACATTTAGTAAGAGCTAGCAAAATATCATTATTTAATAGGTTCCTATAATTTATTATACAGCTTATTTCTTAACTAAAAGCTTCAAATTTATAAGATGCTCTATTTTAAACTTATCTCTGCAGAGCTCGTTTAATTCCTTTTAGTTGATAAATAAAATTATAATGAAGACATTATAGTATTAAGGTTAAATAAAATTTATAAACTAAAAATGCTAAAGTTAATAAGACTAGAAATGAGATTAAATTTAAACCTATTTATAAACTAATTAATCCTTTTTAATTTTATAGAAGTATGGCGAAAACCAGCTTATTTAAAACCTTAAACTTTAAACAAAGAAATCTTATATAAGAGTATCTAATAAAACCATAGTGTAGACTGCTGTTATCTCAATCAAAAAGTGAATGCTAAAATTAAGATAAATAATTTAATTAAGAATTCAATCAAGATTATGAAAAAGCAACTCATTAAAATAATAGCGGTTTGAAGAAAAAAAAGTTCAAAGAAATGTCTTTTTAAAGTTTAGTAGTTTATGAAAAAAATTTTCATAAATTTAAGCTTTAAGGAGGAGGAAATATGCCTTGCTGCTCAGAAAAGTAGATTAGCGAAATAATAAGCCAAAATGAAAGCAATGAGAACATATGACTATTTCAAAATCAATGAAAAAATGCTTCATAAATATCAAATAGCAAATTTGATAAAGATTCAGAACTTTTAAATTCGTAAAATAGCAAAATATTACAAAAGCAACCAATAAAAGGAGCACAAAATTTTAGCAGTCAACTATTAAAATTAAACTAAACGCTGATCACTAAAAATGCAAACTATATAAATTAAGAGTAATCGTTCTATAAATCAAATAGGCAAAAGAACTTTAGCAATTTACTTTCAAGAACATCATTATTTTCCAATTAAAATGAACTATGTGTTTAAAATTAATCAAACATATAAGATTGCAAAAGGAACCAGGATTCTTTCTGCTAAGCATGCAAAAACGAATTAAATAATTGTCAATGTGAGAGTATGCAAACAAATTATTCTCAGGATAACTTGATTTAATTAAAAAATGAATAAGATATTTGTTAAGATAAATGCTAAAAATGTAGTACTGTAGTGAACTATAAGCTCTTTTAATAAAACTGCTAATGTGCATAGAGATTATGTTTTGACTGTATATTTAAATGTATTAAAGAAGATAGTAAGTTTTATTTATCACTGTAATGCTTAGAATGTATAAGTTGTAGCATGGAGTTGACTAGTAAGTAGTTAATAAACTTCAATAGCATTTATGCTGCCAAATACTGAAAAGAGGAATAAATAATTTGTGAATATTGTAATTTAAAGAAGCATTGAAAGCTTTTCATCAAGTACAGTTGTGGTCATTAATTTTGCTAAATTTGCGTATTAAATCTAATCAAAGATCTTTAAAGTCTGCGTAAGAAGGATGAAAGTAAGGCTCTATTCAGAAAAAACTTAGGCCCAAGAAAACGAAGTTTCATTTTCATGTTTTACATGCAAAAAGCAGCTTGAACAAAAAGATATAGGAAAACTTATATCAGAGAGTAAAAAGTAGCTATTGTTTGAGCATAAGTTATGAATAGTCATATAAGAAATGCTAATTTAGTATTATTTTAATTATTTTTAAATTTAAATCTAAAATGTGGAAATTAATAGGCGCGCCTTTAAACTATATCAAAAAGAAATTTCTAAAGAGAAAATCGGAGCATTAAGTCGAGTCTGAGAAGAAAAAATTCAAGCCAAACGAAGAAAATTCATAGAATAGTATATAGATTAATGCCTAGATATTAGAATAAAAATAACTAGCTATAATTCCAAATAATTAAAACTAAACTTCTCCAAATCTAAACACAGACTATAATAATCAGCAATCTAAATAGAAAAATTAAGTTATAGAACATAATTTTATAGTTATAAAAGAAGAGCAGAAGCTATATTTAAATCAAGATATGGATCAAGTTATATATAAAGAGAATGAAAATCCTATTTAGTAAAAAATACATCAATCACGTGCAAATTTACAATTGCCTAAATAAAATTTAGCAATAAAGAGAAAAAAGAGCAAGAAAAATGCTAATTAGAGTAATATATGAGAACATTAAGTTTAAAAGGATTTAGCAGATTTATCTTAAAAACATCTCAATTATACCTAATTATAAAACTACGAAAATTTTTTTTAAAGCTCTTGGAAAAAATTACCAGACAAGATAAAGCAATAATCTTAAATTTATTATATAACTCTTGACATTAATCACGAAAAATTGCAATAGTCATAATAAGAAGAAATGCTTTTAAGTTAAATGGAAAAGTAGTAATAATTTAATTTTAACGCATAATTAATATTTATCCCTATAGAAATGAAGGATGTAGATTGATATTTGGTATCAGTTTATATTAAAGAAAAATAAATTGTTGTAATTAATAGTTCTAAGGAAATAATTGATTTAAACAAAATGCCTCAATTAGTAAACATAATATTAGAAAAAGAGTTTAGATAATAATTTAAAGATTCTACCTGAACGGATTTCGAAATAAAATATATAAAATGCAGAAAAAAATAAAATTAGTTTAAGAGTCCTATTTTTGTAATGATTAATATGTTATTACTTATAGAAGCATTCAATTAAAATTTTGAAATTAACGAACTTGAAGAATTCCTTAAATAATATGAGTTTTCAGGATATTAACGATGGAGAATGCTTAGAGAAAAAATAACAATACAAAGTGAAGACTTTTATACATGTTAAATAAAGAAATGAAAATTAGATTATTATTAATTGCTATTATACTTTTAGAAATTATTTTATCTTAGATTAAAGTGCTTGACTTGCTTTCTATAATTCTATTTAAATAATTCCTAATTACATTTCATACTATTTATTATCTAACTGCTTTTAAATACCATTCTCTCAATTTGATGTATGAATATTCTAAGCGAAAAAAGAAAATTAAAAATTTTATTTAATTAGCAAAATTATAATTAAAATTAAGACATAAATGTTACTTTTGAGATGCTTCGCTTGTTCTTAATATAATTGAACTTCGAAAAATAGTATTTTGGTGGATTCAAAAAAGTATATTATAAATTATTCGTAAGTATATTATTAATATAGAGATAAGCTAGGTTACTGTATGTATTCATCATTAATTTATCATAAGAGTAGTAAAATCTCTTTTTATTTAATAAATTTTATTTTTGCAAGAAGTTAATTTAAAAATAATTAGTCTTTCTTTATATCTTCACTCGCTTTTGCAAATTAAATATTAATAAAACTGTAAAATTAAGAAAATAAAATTAAAATTGAGTCTATAGACTAGACAAAGAAGATAAAAGGGGTGTAATTAGCATTTATTCTTAATTATAAAAGAAAATAATAAGAATTAGCTTGATAAAGAAGTAGGATATTCATAATATGTGTAGTGTTTTAATTTATTAATGTTTTAATTATAAAGCTAGCTTCTTTTCAAAAAAATAAATATCACATAGTTTCCGAATTTAATGACATTTCTGATTTAAGTCTTGAGCTTAGTCTGCCAGGAGTGAAAATTAAGGTAGCTGGTCTTTTGTATTTTAAAATATATAAAATTACGACTGAAGGAACAATCTCGATCAATAAGTAATAGAGTACAAGAAATAAACCTCTAAATAAATGCTTACCATAAATACTTATTGCACTCACAGTTAATAAATTAGACTTTGTAATTTCACATAATAAATACAAAGAAAATAACAATTCTTAGCAAGCAAGCTGAACTTCCAGTTATAATAAGCTACACTATTTTGATATTCTATATATACATATTTCCTAGTAGTTTTTCAGATCGCTTATAGGAAATTCAACCTGTAAATATAAACATTAGCAGAGATAAAGTACTCATTGCAAGCTGAATTATCATAATAGGTCTATTTATTAAAAAATTACTTTCAAACCTTTTCTAAAAATTCATTTCTGAGTTTGCTATAATAGAAGAGATCAATTACTAATGAGATTGTGAAGGTAAGGAATAAATATAACACAAAGGTTATTTTAATTCCCAGCTTGTATTTCTCACTTTGCTGTTCAGATATTTTGCAATCTGAATCAACTGCGATTTGGCATAGAACAAAGCTAAGCAGCAAAAACAAAATCTGTCATAAAAAGTAAGGAATTTGTTCTAAAAAAGCATAAATTAGCACTGGGTAATCAAAAGCAACATCTAAAAAATAAATAATGCGCACTTTTATAATGTAACTTACAAATTGCGAAACTAAATAATACCAAGTAATTTTGTCATTGTTAATTTTATTAGTTTTTCCTGTTTAACTTTCAAGTGTATAAGATAAATAACGAGAAAAAAAAAATTAAAATCATAAAAGCTATCTTCCCTTATATTTCTTCGTCATCTTTCTATCTTTTTTTGCTATGACATTCTCCCATTTTATTTCTAATTTTTGAGTATTAAACATATAAGTATTTTATTATATTCTATTATTATTACTCCTTTAAGTTAATTACATAATGCTTTCTATAATTAAAATTGCTAAAAATAATCTTATAATTTTAACTTATTTACTAAATATTATACTTTAGCCTTATTTTTATTTTATCCTATAAATCAATTAATAAGCCTACTTCTTTACTTATAATTTCAATAATTTAGCGCTCCATATTATATTAAAATTATGAGAATACTAATTTTCATATCTTAAAGTTTTAAAACCCTAATAGTTTCACATTTTTAATCATTATAGAGATTTATTTTGAAAGATAGATAAGGAAGCATTCCTTAATTAATTTACTTTTAATATTTAAAATTTATTATATTAACACTTAGCTCAACTAAATGTTCACTTTACTGAGTAAACATATGCTTATATATTAAGTTTAATAAATAGACTATTTAAACAGCTTTATAGAAGCTAATCAAATAGAAGATAAATCCAAAATAATAACTTTTATCTTTAATAAGATAAAGATATTTCTCTATTATTATTAATCTTATTTTTAAGAAATTACTCTAGGTACTAGAATAGAATATACTTAATCACAGTTCATATAAAATGTTTATATTCTTAACCACTAAACTTAATTAGGCTTTTAGAGTTATCTAAATAAAATAAATTTAATAAAAGAACCTCCTTCTTTGAATCAAAAGGAGAAGCTATTTTTGTTTTATTATAAATTTATTTATCTATTTAATATTTATAAAATAAGATTCTTATCCTAATTAACAGCAACAGTTTTACATTAAAAAGAATATTTTCTAAAATTAACATTTTAGTAAAAGGAGAGTGGCAATAAAATAATATTAAATAAAATAAAATATCTATTTTCCTTAAAGATATTTTTAATTTTAAAATGATTCCGTAACTTTATATAGTAATCAATTTAATCTTCTGATATTTATATTTAGTTATATGGCCTTTAAAAATAAGAAAAAAAGATTAAATAATTAAATTTTACTAGCTTAATTCCTTTCTATAGAGAATTTACATTGAAATTATCATAAATATCATTAAAATTAAATTATATAATGTTCGCCTTCAGCTTAATAAAATAATTTTTTAGATATCACTCTTCTTTTTAAACTCTTTGGTCTTCTTTTTTGTTTTGATTTTACTTTATTTTTTTATTTTTTTGTTTCTCTTCTTCTTTAATCTCTGTTCATATTAAAAATAATTATTAAAAGTCTTCTTTATTATCATATTACTAATGGATTTAGTTTTCGCTCAATCATTCTTAAAATCAAGTTATACAATGAGATATCATTTAACTTTTATATTAGTAAATTTTAATTTATTAGAAAAATTTTAGCTTAAATTTTCATGTGAGATTAAAGTATAAACTTTAAAGAAGGTAAAGGAATAAAAGTGCTTATTTAATAATAAGCTTAGATAAATAAGTTTTTAGCATTTTCCCTATTGAAAGAAAATATTTTCAATATAAGTTTAATTTCTTTGATTTATGGATTCTACTATCTATTTTTACTAGAGATTCATAATTTTTTTAGATAAAAGCGTAAACGAGCACTAAGTAGTTTTATAAAAATAAGAATAAAATTCAAACTTTATTTGAAGAATTCAGAATATATAAAAATGTAGCCTAAAATTAAAGCCAATCTATATAACTACCCTTATAGCATAATCGCAAAAGAATTATTATTCCAATCTGTAAAATTGTGATGATAAATACTCTAAAATTAATAAAGCAGTTCCAATATAAAATAATGCTAAGCAATAAACTATACTAAAAAGGTTTATTAGCTAAATAAATAAAACTGCTTATTTTATAAGTTTAAAGCAAACTTTAGTTATAAATTATCTTAGCTAATCCATTGTATTCAGATTATAAGCATTATTTGTAAAATTATAAGAAGAAGTCTAAAAATTTCTAATTCTCTTATGTATAGACAAAAGATTAAATTGGAATTATAAATAATTAAACTTGTGTTATTTTAAGCTCTATTTTAATTAGATTTTCTTAATTTAGAAAGGAAATAAAGAATAGCATTAAATTAGACGGATATAAATAGAAAATCTAGAGGATTTTATATAAAATTGAAAATATTTAAAATGTGCTTAGATAAAGAAGATATGAAAGAAGTATTTCTTTATTAATGGCTACTTTTTATAAAGATCATGAAGTAGGATGTAGGAAGAATTTATTCATTTATCTTATTTGTTTTACTTAAATTATATATTTAAACAGTCTTTTAGTACATCTTCCTATATATAAAATTATCCTTATTATGTAGGTTTAAAGTAAAAAGTTAAAAATAAAGCAGTGAAACAAAAAAAGCATTGCTTTAATAAAATTTATATCATATTTAATTAAGTACCTTAAAAATAAAAGCTTCCAATGCGCAAAATAATTATAAACTAAAATTTAAAATAAGCAAAACTAGAGAAATTTAGATATATTTAGATAAATTTATAAGATCTACAACTAAAGTATTAAAATAAAGCATATCTATAATATTAAGAGTCTTTAAGAATCTTTACTAATTATCTAAGAAATATTTATCAAATTTCATTCTAAATACAGAAGTAAGGAATTTTAAAAGACAATCTATAAAAATTGATAATAGGAATTACTTTAATATAGAAGGAAATGTAGAAAAAAGTTAGAATTAAATAAAGAAATATGATGCATTTATTTCATTATATCTATAAGATATTCTTTAGATATAATAGTTCAATAGTTATCTCTTTCCTTATGCTAAGCATGTTATAAAAAATGTTTTCCATAGAATTTTTTCAAACTTATATTTAATTGAACTATTTTGTAAAATAAGTAATTTGTAATTCTGAAAATAGCTGTGAAATATTTAATCACAAGGAAATATCATTAAACAGAGAGGTTGAATAAAAGCAGAAAAAAAGGCTTAAAGTTTATTAAGGAGTAGGATGATTATTATATAAGCTTTTATAAAAGTTGATAGCAAGCTAAGACATCTTTGAGAATAAATATGGAAATAAATTAAATTACCATTTGAGAAGTAAATTAAACAATTTAATTTAAATAACTTTGTTATTAAGAATTAAAGTTAAGTTTAATTGAAGACTCCATATTTATTTTTTAATTTAAAAGGAGAATTATTTTATTAGCATTATAATAAGCATGGCCTAGCAACCACCTATCCACGTTAAAATCTCAGTTGGATAAGATAAATTAGATTCAGCAGCCAAATCTTGTGTTTGCTTACATCTAAAAACAGGAGTAAATGGAGCTAAAGCAACTCTTGAGAAAGCTAATGAAGTTTCAGGAGGAAAAGCAGTCGAAAAGCAAATTACAGTTGTTCTTGGTGTTGAAGGAGATGGTGCTTAAGTAGCTGCTGCTTTAGAAGCTCAAGTATAAAAGACAACAGATGGAGCAGGACAATTAGGAAGTATGTTGGGCATGGTTAAAGGACAAGTCTAGAAAACTATTACTGGAAGTGGTAATCATGTAGTCCTTTAAATAATTCCAGAAGAATCTGTTAGATCAAGCATTGAGGCAATGGTTGGATAGGCATAAGCAATGGCAGGAGGCCTTGTTGAGCACACTAACACCGTAGATTTTTCTGCAAAACTTCACAATACTGTAGGAGAAATCGTAACGGATCAGACTCTTCCATTACAAAAAGTTCTTGAAGGTGTCTCAGTTGAATTATCAGTTAACATTTTGAAGGAATTCAGAAAATAAGCATTAACAATGTTTGGAGAAATGCTTCCAGGACCAATGAAAGTTGCACAAGGACCTGCTCAATTGTTTAACAATGTTAACTTTGAAGTTAACTTTTCTAGTTTCACAGAATTACCTGAAAACCTCAAAGAATTGACTGCTCAAGTAGGAAAGAAATTCTTGGAAAAAAGAGAAGAGATGAGAGGCATGTTCTCAATGATGGCTCAAGGAGAAGATTTAGAATTCGTCAAATTCTTAGCAGGTAATCTCAATGGAAAAGTAAGCGTTTTTGTTGTTGCTCCAGTTGGTGGTTTGGAAGTTTCCCTCCATTTACCAGGCTTTAGCAAATTATTCCCCCTTTGATGAGTGAGAACAACTTTAAACTTTTTTTAACTTAAATACACAGAAAAATAAATTATAATTTCAATTTATTTTCAATTTACATCTAATGATATTTCAACCACCATTGTCTACATAACAAATCATTTCTTTGTATTTAGACTACATAATAGGCAAGAGCTTAATCATTTAATTTCATTTACTTTCTTGATTTATTATAAATTAATTCAGCTTATATACCAGATAACTAATAATTCAGAATAAGTATGCTGCTTTTAGAGCAGCTTCACTTTATTTGATATAATATCTTTTATTAAAATAATAAAAATTAAAACTAGATATAAATTAGCAAAGTAGTGTAGCCTCAGTCCTTTAAATTTAAATAACTTTAGTAGCTATTTAAATCATATTCATCAGATAATAGTAATAATTTTGTATAAGCAAATAAAGTAAAAGCAGAGGGCTACTGAGGTAAACGTTCTATTAAGTATTCTTAAAGAAAATTTCGACAAAATGTTAATGTAATTATTAGTAATGATATAAATAAGGGAAAATGTCCAATCTTTAAGCAAAGGTTATTACTTTAACTTATAATTTTATAATGAACTGGGAAATTGTGAATAGCTCTAAATGTTAAATTTACTAAATAATAATATTTAGTTTAAATTAGATCATATTAATGTAAAAGAATCAAAAGCAGGAAAACTAGTTTATATCCTTTTAAATAGTAGAGTTTTTAAGCTTTTATATGAAGCTTTTCTTTATTTTATCAAATTAATCTCTTCTCTAGCATACCAATAGTAATCCTTAAATTATCTTTCAAACCTTAAAGATTTGAATTTATAGATATTCTAAACAGCATCTATTAACTAAATGTGAAGATAATTGTATTTAAATATTTAGCTAATAAAAGTATTGATTAAACATTAAAGCTCTAGTAGCTTTCTAGATAGATAATTAACTTAATTTTAATTACATCAGCAAGCAGATATATTCAAAAGCTTTTTGATTATTTAGAGATAAATAATTAGCTTCAAATAAAATTTAAGACTTGCTTGACTATGCCTGAGTGCAGAATTATTTTACTAATATAAGAAAAATAATGAATATAAGAGATTTATTTAATTAAGTCTATTATTCTAGAAGTTACTAAGAGCATATTATGAAGCTTTATTGGAATAAGGATAAAATCTTAATTGTTAAAAATCAAAAAAGATTTAAAAAAGTAAAATAAATTAGTCCAAGACTATTTCAAACTAACTTTAAAATTAAAGAATCCTTTATTTAAATATTTAGACAGGATTGTATATCCCTTATAAAAAGGAATAAGACATAAGTAATTTTTAATTTAATTATTAAAACCATTTGCATAAATTAAGATTTCTTAATAATTCTGAGTAGCATATATTCCAAGCTAAACTTTATCTAGCAAAATGATAAATAAATAAATAAATAAATAAATAAATAAACAAATAAATAAATAAATAAATAAAGCAAAATAAAAAAAATATGTCAAAAATTTTCAGAAAGGAAGTGAATATAAAACTAGTTATATTAAGCTGAAAGACAAACACTATATAATTTAATAAAGGCAAAATATTATTAGCAAGCATTATAAGTAAATTCTAATTAATAAAGTAGCTTAAATATTAATAGTATACTAGCAATTTTAAAATAAAGGCTATATATAAATAAAAATATAATTACATATATAATTTAATTCATCTTGACATTAATTAAACTACAACAGTTATATCTTTTATAAATTATAGCAGCTAATATAATATAAAAGTCTAAAAGCTTTTTAAGAAGGAATTTGCAATTAGTTAGCAATTAATCTACATTAGAATCTCTTATTTATAAAATATTCCATACGTTATACTGTAAATTAAACTTTGATCCAATTTTATGTTGTTTTTCGAGGTTTAGTAAAGCAAAATTAGAAGTTTACCACTTGCATGTTATTTTATTTTGATTCAAATAAGTTTAGTATTTTTATTGATATCTCTTACAGAGTGCTAGAAATAACTCTATTATTAAGATTAAATCCAATCTCTTTTTCTTTTGCTTCAACTGAGGAAATAAAGTTTTTAATAATGACAAATTCTCTAATTAATATAGAATTAAGATAAGGAAAAAGTAAAATATTTGCAAATAAAAGAGATAAATTAATAAAAGCGGCAAAAATCCCTTTAAAATAATCTTAGGAATGATACATCTAAATTCAAAAGAATCTTTAAATTGCATTAGATTAATATTGGATAGAGAGAACTAAAATTTGCTCTTACAGTATTTTTAAATATGACACTGTTTAAATAGTTGTAGAAGTATTAAAAATTGTAAATTAATTTATACAGTACTTTAAATTAAAAAATTACAATTCAGATTTCCATCTCCTTATTTCTATTATTCAAGTTAAATCACAGTCAACTATTTTAAATTTTGTTTTAGCTATTAAATTAGACAATATATTTTATCACTAAGAATTTTATCATTAAAGATTAAAAGAAAATAATCAAATTGAAAATCATAAGAAATAATATTCTTAAATGTATAACTAATTTTATAAATTCTAGGGCTAATAATATACTAATAGGAGCATTATATAGAATGCTTAAATAAGTTATAATCTCGAAATATCAAAATCTTTAAAATCATCAAACAAAAAAGCTCATAATAAATAAATAACTTAGTAAGGAATAAATATTTATAAATCATAGAAATAAGTTTTATAAATAATAGTAAGCAGTTAAAAAATGATATTCAAAGCAAAAAATATAATATAATGGAGATAAAACAGAAAATAAGCATATAGATTTTTAATTTTAGATTAACTATTTCAACAAGGACTAGATTAAAGTAAATTAAATTTGAAAAGAGCGCTGATCAAATATTTCATTATAGTATTTAGAGATGAC
Source organism: Loxodes magnus (assembly GCA_946699065.1). Taxonomy (NCBI): domain Eukaryota; phylum Ciliophora; class Karyorelictea; order Loxodida; family Loxodidae; genus Loxodes; species Loxodes magnus. Next base: position 949,221 of record CAMPDV010000028.1, on the reverse strand, counting down.
AGTTCTCATTAGCAGATTTTCATCTAATTTTAATTAGATTCAGATTTTAAAAGCAAGAATCATAAATTTATTTACAGTACTTATTAATAGAAACTTTCATTGATAAAATAAAATATAGCTTATTAAAGCAAAATTCCTTTTTAAATAGGAAAAGATAGAATCTTTAAAGCCAATATAAAAGAATTTACATGATAATATTACTAACGAAAGAAAATATTATCGAAAAAATTAGAATGATAAATAAAATAAGATAGAAATACTATTAATTTCTGATATTTCCTTATTATCTCTTATACATTTTTATATTATGGATGAGATTTATATAACTTAAGTTTATTCTTTATTAACAGATCTAAAGAAAATGTTAGATACTAAATATAAAGCCTAGCAAATTTTAAGATAGTATATATATAAATAATTAAATATTTATCATAGTTAAATTTTAAAAGTTACTTCTTATAATCAAAATACCTCGCTTAATGCTTTTTTCAAATATTTTTCATCGAAATCCTTGATACTTTTTTAAAGAATATTAGCATTTTCCTTTGATATCGGTTGTATTCCAATTATTGTACATTGATTTTATATTTCTGATAGTGTTTCACTTAGTTCTCTTCCTATATCTCCTGGAACTATGAGTAGATGAAGTTTCTACTTCATTCTCTTAGCATTATTAATGAAATCAATAACTTCCTCTTCTTCGTCAAGATAGTTTACACTTTTAAATCCGAATTTTCTTAGACATTATTCAGTATTTAAGCGTAACATCGAGTTCATATAAGGAATTAAAAGAGCGCATGTAAATGATTTTATTTCCTTTGAAGGACTTTCTTACAAAGATTCGTCTTCTTGCTATTACTGTTTAGCTTCTTCGAAAATCTTAAATGCACCATAATTAGTTTGATTATTCAAAGTTTCGTTAGCTATCTATAAAGGATTAGATGTGTTTTAAAAGCTATCAAACTCTTCAGGAATATCTGTCTTAGTGAATAAATCAACATCCACTATCTATTTTTGATATATACTATTTCTTCGCTTGAGAATATCATCCAAATTTGTAACTGGCGCTATTGCTTGATTTGCTCATGTTTAGGTTTCTTAATTTTCTAAGCAGTCATTTGTATCAGATCTTATTTGTGAAATGTGTAATCGAAATTGTAACTCTTGCTATCTAAAATCTGAACTTATTTGTGGTTTACTGTTAAAATATTCAAAAGAGTTAAAAAGGGAATTTACTTCTAAATCCTATATTGTTTGACTATTATCTGGAATTGAATCTTTTGGAAGGTTTATTTTAAATGGAATTTCAGCATCTTCATTAAACCTCTAAATATGGTCTATTAGAACTTAAATCTGGGTGATTTAGACATGTTATCTTGAATTTGAATTTGTTAATACTTTATGAGCTCTATAGAAGATTGAATAGAAAAGACTTTGAAAAGTATTAATGCAAGTGAAGATTTCGGTTTAGAACATATACATGCTCTTTAAATTTATTGTTATATTTTACTGCATAAATAAATGAGCTATGTTATTTATCAAATTTTCGAGTACTTTTCTCGGATCAAATCAAATTTCATTTCTCGCTCCTAATGTACTTCCTATTTGGATAATTCTAAGTCAACTTTAGAAAGTTTCAACATTTCCTTAGAAGAAATCTAATTATTATTTAGCAATGCTAAATAATTCCTATCCGCTTTGGTTCATTAAATGTTGAATTTTACGAAAATCCTTCATTTAAATGAAGATAGAGTTTTATCGATTCCATATTATGTGAGTAAACGTGAGATGCAAACCAGTCAGTTCGAGTTTTCCTTCCTGACGTTTTTATATTACATTATTTAGGATTTCACATATTTTCTTAATCTTTTTCTCCTCTTAAGCTACCTGCTATATCTTTTTATACTTTTTGTTCCATTTATTAACTAAAATATTACCATAGTTGTCTACAATAATGGATTGCACCTTACTTTGGATAAAATATTATTCATAGTTTTTATTACACTTATTCCTTCCTTATTTTGCTTATTTCAAACTTCAGACCTAAATACAGCTGAACAATACAACTGCGAAGCCTAATTTTAAAAATCCCAAGCCAAGGAAAAAAAAAGTAAAAGTAGAAATTTCGATGATCATAAAAGTAAAGTTTATCACGGGTTCTAGTTAACTTTTTTAATTAAGTATGACATTAAGGCAGCATAGCACTACTAGTAATAAAAATAGAGATTACTCACTGTACCCAGATACATAAATTCCAGTTATTAGGCAGACACCTATCGATCTTCTGAAATAGGGAGTATACTGTATACCAGGTATTTTGGTCTCTACTTATTACATATTTTTTATAAAGCTTTATATTATTTTTCATTATTTCGTTTAATATTTCATTTAATTCCATTATCATGCAAATCGACTTCGATTTAGAACTCAACTAATATAGGAAATATTTGACTTCTCTAGAAATTACTGCTAGATATGATACTTATTGTGTTCTTAAATTAATAACCCTGGAAAATAAGGAATATTAATTAGAGTGAAGCACTAATGGAATTTAAATTCTGAGCGATAAGAGTTTAAAATATGATGATATGGATTAATTTCTTCAGAACGTTAGTCAGAAATACGTATAAAGCTTTGGTAGTGATTTATTGTCTAAACTTAATTAGCTTAAAGATTTGCAAGATTGGGATGAAGAAGATTCAACTTGAGATTAAATATAACTCATATAATTGAAAGCAATGAATATATTACATAGCTTATAATCCTTTTTATTTTATACTTTAAATTATTTCAATACACTATTATCTATTACTCTCCAACTATAACCTAGCATTTCTTATCTTAGGCAACGAATTAAATTAAAGGTAGATAAATTAAATTAATAGCAGACAGTTGAAGTTGTAGTAATAAAGTGCTGAGAATTAATAAACTTACTAATAATAAATAGTTATACTCTAGTTAATTATAAAAATTCATTTACTTGCTATTTTCAATGGAAATTTAAAATGATATTAACTATACCAAGCACAACGGCTCCAATGTTCAAAAGCAGTTTACTGTTCATAAAGTTAAGTTTTGCAAAGCTCTTTTAAAGCATAAAATTTCAGAGCAGTCGGTATTAAAGCTAATTTAGCTATTTGAACAAGAGTTTTAGTAAAGTTGCTAGAATTAGAGCGTGAATTCACCTTTTTACAAGTAAATTCCTGAGCAGAAAGATTCTCAATCACTTAAAAGCTACATCTCTAATTTAGAAACCAAAATCAGTGATTTGAAGGAAGAAATAAATCCAAAAAATATAATAAGCGAAGCATAAACTGAAAAGCTTCAATAAAGCTAATAAGCTGCTAAAAAACAAAAGTTAAAGCCTGATAATTGTTCATAATAGATTGAAAGCATTTAACTTAATAAAAAGCAAAACTAATTCATTCAGCATTACCAGCAAAAAAACTAGTAGTAACTTCCTCAAAAAAAAGAAAGCACCTTATTATAAAATCAAGCCTCTTCTCAACAGAAAATTAATTCAGTTTTATGAGATGAAAGTTTAAATAAGTAGTTAAAACTTTTTGATATCAAAAGTAAAAGTGAAGACGATTGGATTAAATAGGATTAAAGAGATTAATAGGATCAATAGGTATTAAATTAATAAAAACAGGAAGATAATGAAGTAGAGATAAATGATGGCCAAAATTTCAATCAAAACTTTCATTAATTAAAAATGGAAAAATTCTACAATTTGAATGAAAATTTTATAAATAAACTGAAAAAACATATAAATAATATAAATGAAGACTAAGAGTTAAATATGATCTCGGAAATGTAATCAGGCTCTAATGAAATAGAGTTATAAGAAAATTCCAAATTATTAGGAAGCTATTCAATTAACATTGATGACTAAAAAAGCAAAAAAATAAATTTTATTATCATTCCAGACTCTCCAAAGGCTGTAGAAAATTAGAAAAAAGATTTAAATGAAAAGCATCTTAAATTAAAAGCATAAAGCATAGAAAATCCTCTAAAAAGAAAAAGAGAAAAATAAAACACTAAAATACCTTAAATAATGGATGAAAAATTTAAGCATAAATGTGACATCATTAATAAAAATACTGGATGTAATAAATGTTTAAACATTCTATAACAAAGGTAAAAGGAAAAGCAGAAAAAGAAAGTTTCAAAGTGGAAGAATCTAAGCCGAAAAGTTAAAAATTTTTTCTGAGAACCTTAAATTCAAATACTTAAATAAAAACGGCATTATTAATTTTATTTATTACTTAAATAGCCAAAATAATTTATCATTCAAATGTTAATGCTTCCATAATATCAATAGTTATTTAACTAGTTTGCATGAAAATCTCTTATTTTAACCTTATTTTTATTAATTAGTATCTTTAAATAATTGGAAGACTTAATTCCTTTAAAGCATTATAATATACAATAAGTTTTTTCGTAAGATAATTTAATTTCTAGTGTAATAATTGTTAAAATTATAATGAATAGTAAAATTCCATTTTAATATTCTTATAAATTAAGTTATTGATAATCCATTTAAATTTGGTTTGAAGATTTAATTATAAGCTATGGATTAATAATTAAAACTATTCATAAAGAGAAATTAAAACTTGTTTACTAAGTAGAAGCATTGCCTTTCTTTTTAGATAATTCCAATTTTTGGCTATTTAATTTAATAAGTTTTACTTGCTTAGAGTTTATCAGTTTTCTCTTATTTATTTTGAATTTTATATTTCAACTTTTGATAAGTTAATTAGTTGAAAACTCCAACTAATTATTACCATTATTCACTTAATATTTTAATTATCTATAAAACTAGAAGTGTTATTAATACATATAACAAGTATACTTTTCTTAATTGTAATAGAGTAATTTATGAATTAATTGAAGAATTCAAATCTTACAATTAAAAGTTTCATAATAATAAAGAATTTAATGTATTAGAAGATTCTTTGCTTTAGGTTTCATAAATTTAGACATAAAAAGCATAAGAATTCATTAATTTTACATGCTAGCAAATTTAAAAAAGAATCGCTCTGATATATTTAATTCATTTGCTTATTAATTAAGCTTATTAATTCATAGACTTGGCTAAATGCTTTTCGACACCAGCCCACTTAAATAAAATAAGATATCTTTAAATACTTGATTCATAGGATGAGCTAATTAGTTTTAGGAAATAAAGCAATAGAGAAGTTATTGCTGATATTGATACTATAATATATGCTTTATAATAGCAATTTGTCTTTAAAAGCATTTATCTTGTATCAATTATAAGAGATAACTAACATAATATCTATATCAAATTAGTTATTTTGATTTAAGTAAGTTTATAAGGAGATTAACCAATTTAATGATATTCTTAGCATTATTAGAATATGAATGGATCTAAATAAAAAGAATAAGAAATGATGCAATAAACTACTAATTATATATTTAATAAATCTATAATAATTCTATCATTAGCTTAGCATTATTAATTATTTAAATATAATCTTAAATATCTATAATTAATTGATCCTTGCATAGATGCTAATGCAAAGCTTAACTTTTTATTGTTTCTTAAATTTTCTATTAATCTTTCAATCTAAAGCTTATTATATGTAAGTTTAGACGATATGAACAATATTAGTTGATTTTAGAGTATTTAACTAATGGTTTTAGTAAAACAATTAGAATTTAAATTGTAAAAGTAATTTAAACATTTTTAGCTATCATTCATTTAGAAATTTATAATTTTAAACTATTTCTCAATAATTTTGCTTTAGCAAGCTTAATATATCTAGATATTGTATTTTTATATATATAATTAAACCTTAAGAAAGAAGATAGACTTCTTCAATTAAACAAAATATAACTAATAATTAACTTTTTTATACAATAGATACAGATTCATCTTCAAATTTGCTAAATATTTGACTAGCATAGCTTTATTAACTGTAGCTTAATTTTATACTTTTATTAACTAATATAAAAAGAATCTTAGTAGAAAATACTTATTTGCTACCTCGCTAAGTTAACTCTTATAATTTAATTAGTTATTTTTAAGATCTTTAAACTTAATTGGTTTTTAGCTTTAAGTTAGAAGTATCGAAGAGATTTAATTAAAAATAACTATTATTCTAGGATTTTATCTAATGTAATAGAGTATTTTAGTCACAATTACTTTTTAAGTTAATAAATAAAGCAAGCTCAGCTTTTTGGCTAAATGAGGAAGAAATCTTATATTAAAATTTATATTAAGATACAACTATACAAGTATATTAGATAACTCTTAAAGCATCCATGAGCTTATAAGCAAATTAATAATATTAACTATTTAAATAAAGCTTATCTGCTAACGGTATAGATAAACCTTTAGATTTTAATTATTTAAATTTAATTGAACAAAATTACTTAATTTTAAGATTATAAAGTCAAATTAGACTAAAAGAGATTGATAGCAAGGATAGTTAATTAATAAAATTAATAGAGTTATTTTTTACTTTGAACGATACATTTCTAATTAAGCTTATAATATATAGATATATTAAGTGAAAGATAATTTAAAGAAAATGCAAGAAGTTGGAAGAAAATAGTTATGCTATTAATTTTTGGGTGGTTGCAATTATAGTTATTGAAAGATATATCAATTAATCGAAAATCAAAAGTTTTAATGCACTACTTCCCACTAAAAAGTATCCAAATCCATCTTACAAAATTTCCTATTATCCATACTTTGCCATAGAAATGCATATAAGTATTTACCGTAAATAACAGGTTGATTAACACATGTTGTTCTTTCATGAGGCAAATTTTCGGATTCATTGATTTCTTTAGTTTCAAGATTGATGATACATGTTTTCTTTTTGTAGTCTTTTTATGAATCTTCGCCTCCGAATGCTATAAGAATACTGCGATCGCAATCGTAAACTACTCCAGGTAAAAAGTGCTTAAAAGGTAACTGTACTTTTAAAGGAATTCAATTATCACTGGCTATTATATATTTTTCAATATTTCCAGAATATTATAAGTTAGGACCGGAATGTCCTCCTGCTACATAAATAAATCCATTAGTCTTGTCTAAAGTAGCCATAGTGCCATCTTTAAATTCCGTGCAGTTAGAAATTTTTTTCCATTAACGAGTTTCTAAGTTAAAGGCTTCACATTCTCTTGTAAGAGTGAGATTTGTGGTGAGTCCTGAAATTACGTAGATGAATTTCTAAAAGTGAACTAGACTGGACTAAATTCTGGCGACGAACATATCAGGTTGTTTAGAGCATTTATAATTATTATCCAGCTCAATTAAATATGCATTTTTTGTGACAGTTCTCGTTTCTCCTTCAAAAAGTTCACCACCACATAAAAAGACATAATTGCAATCAATTGTTATTGATCTACTAAACTTTAATGAGTTAATAGAAAGGCCAACTTTGGTTTCTTTTTCATTGTCTAGATCATAAATATGCAGTAAGTTAGTTTCCCATTAGAATCAATGGATATAATTTTTTTTTTGCTCTTAATTTTCCAAAATATCATAAAAATCTTGAAAACTGCCTTTACTTACTTCTACCTTATAATCTAAGCAATCCTTTATTATTTAATCAATTTTATCTAGTTTAACCAATTGTAATTTATTCTTTACGTTGACATTAACATCTTCGTACTTGGGAGTAAAGTCCTTCTACATTTTCTATACTTCCTTCAAATTTGAAAGCTGGTCGCGGAAATTTCTTTTTCTTTTGTTTAGCATTGATTTCATTTTTTAAATTGATTAACTTCCTTCAGAGATAGTAACATTAAGTGTGTTTATAGCTTCTTCAAAATCGAAATCAATTTAGTTTAATTATATCTTGCACAATTAATTAATTTTGCCTATTAAAGTAGAAATTTTATTTTGGATCTCAGAAGCTACTTTCTTTTTTTTGCTTACTAATTTTTCAATTTACACTTCCTTTTATGAAATTATTTGCTAGTATTTATTAACATTTTACGTTAGAGAAGCCAATTTGCTATCTAGAATGCCTTGAATTATTTCTTCTTGCTCAGAAATGTTTATTACTGTATGAAACTTATGCTTATTCATATTCAAACAATTCTAACATATTGGCTTTAAATCGTTAACACAAAACTGAGTAGTTTCCTTTTTATGTTTTTTACACGACCACTAAGTTATTGAAGATTAGCCTCCTTCTAATTCTGCCTCCTAATCCTTTTAGACGTTTTCTAAGGGTGAAGTTAAGTTATATTTTTCTCTCTTTGCGATTTCTAATTCTTCCATTGCATCCAAGAATAATCATATAGTTGGAAGACTATGAGGATGAGTATTGCTTATTTTTTTACATAGCGGGCAACAAATGCCCTTATTGGCTCTATGTAGCTACTTACAGCAATGGAGACAGACAATATGATTAAAAGTATTATTACATTGAAGCATCTTCGGCTGATGATGAAGTCGATCATATTTTTCATTGCAAATTGGACATTCGTTAGATTTGATTTAAGTCGTCATTAGGTTATTATTTATACCTTTAAAGAAAACTAACATTTAAATATAAAGTTGTTTATAAGCTCACTTAAAATGGAAATTTACAATTATTAAATCTTTTTTAATAATTAGTTCCAAATTTCATTTACACTACAGGCTACTATGCTAGACTTTTAAATAAAACAAGATAGTAGTTTTAGAAGTGGCTTCTCTTATTTATATAGATAGCTTAGCGTTAAGATAACTACAATAATATATGAAAGCAATATTTAAATAATTATATTCATATAACCTTTCTAGCCTAGCTTTATTTTATCTTATTAATCTTTATTTAAAACTGTGAAACTTTCTTATTACCAAGCTATTAATTTAAAATAATAGCTTATTGTTAATAAATAAAGGTATACTAAAATGAATAGTATAAAATATTTTATTTAAAGAAGTAATTAAATCAATAGGAATAGAAATTATTATTAGTAAGCTAGAAATTATTAATCTTCATATAAGTAAGCTTATAAAATAGTTCCTTTATTTAGTCTAACTAATCATGCTTATTCTGTATAGTTATTTATTAATTTAAGTAATTCATCGTATCTTTAAGACTTTCTGAATTATAATTACATAAGCCTCATTCTTCCTTGCTATTTGATATATTTATTCTTTTATAAAAGCATTATTTTAACCTTAACTAGTTTCTAGGATTTACTATTGTAAATTTTTAATTTAAACTATTTGCTTTTTTAAGTAACAATAAGTTTAACAACTTTGCTATTTTAAATTTTAAATTATTTCCACGCAAAATACTTAGAAGTGATTAATAAATCTAAAATATTAATGAAAGGCAAGACTTGAAGTGCTTAAATAGATAGTAAGAAAGATTACTATATTTATAAATGTAGAATTAGCGCTATGAATACTTATATTTTGGGTATTATCAATCAATTAAGTAAATATCTAAAGAAATTTTAAAACCTAACTAAATTACTAAAGGACTACTTATCATTAATATATAGCTTAATAAATTAAATTTTTCTTTTACTTTTATATCAAAGGTAAATTATCTTCTATTCCTCAAATTTCAATTTCTATTCTTTATTGTGAAACTTTCAAAATTTAACTTGAGAGAATATAGAGAAAAGCGTATTCTCTCAATGAATAAAACTGTTAAAAGGTTTTAATAAAATAATTATTAACTAATTTCTACTAATGCCAAAATAGCCATATGCTAGAGTATAAAGTAGTTTTATTGATTTTTTAATAAGATATTAGCTTTCTTCTTACTTCAAATATTTTGCATCTTAAAGATATCTAAATTTTTTCATACTATATTAAGCTTAAAATGATTGATGGAGTAAATAAAATAAAATAAAATAGCTAATATCTAATATATTATGCAATTAAATTTTAGCAAAGGAGTTATTCAATATAATGGGCAAGCCTTTCAACTCTTTTCTATAGTACTTCTAGCTTTTTAAAAGTCAATATTGTATACTTTTTAATTTCTTTTACCTCAGTTTTTAAAACATCTATTTTTGAAATTATTGTTATTTCTTTTTCAGCGTTTGAAAATTTACTTTTGGTAAGTTTTTATCCAAGAGCTTTAGAAATAATAGCCTACCTACATTCATCTTTATTAAGGTCTTTTTCAATAATTTTTTAGATCAATTAATCGTTTTGCTATTGGTCTTTCTTTATATATTAGAAAAACTTACTATCAATTTTTATATTTATCTGCTTCTATTCTTTCCTTCTGAAAGTACTTTTTTTCTTATTGCATCAAATTTTTTGAAAACTTCTAAAGCTTTTTTTTTATTAATAGTATATCCAAACGTATTGTTTTATTATACACGAACAGTATAAGGCGAACGTTCTCCACTTAAAACTTCAAATTCGCCAAAGTAAGATTTATCAGAAAACTCTAAGAAGCATTTTTAAGTATCTGTTTCTTTATCTATTGGACCTATTGCAACAAGTCCTTTAACAATTAAGTAGATTTCATAAACCATTTCATTTTCTAAGATCAGTATATCTCCTCTTTTTCACTTCCTTGGCTAAAGTTCCATTGCCATTCTAAATTGAAATTCAGAATCTTATTCGATAAAAATATGAGGAAATCCTTAAATAATATCTCCAATTAAAACGTCGAAAATTTTACCTTTTAGTTGAATGGGCATTTTATCTCAGTATTCTTCCCCTTTATCTCTAATAGTAACTAATCTGTCTTTCTTTCAATAATAGCTAAAATAATTCGTTATCTCCTACTCTAACTACTTCGGCAATCTGGATTTAAACTTTTTAATACTAGCAAACCATTAATTTAAGTTTGCGGTGTTATCTTCTGTACTTCAAATTTAATCAAAATTAGCAATAGCATTATTGAAATTACCAAGCATATAAGCAAAATACATAACTCCAAATAGCAAAATGAACATAAAGAATCCTTATTCCTTTGAGTTGCTTGAATAGTAATCTCCATATCCTATTGTTGCTAAAGTGGTTAGAATGAAGTAAAAACTAATTATCATTTTTTCAACTGGTTTTTTGTCTTATATCTCAAACATTGTTTCGAAGTTAATTCCATCTTTTTTTCCTTGTTAATATCAAAAAAATATGCAGCAGATAAAATAGGTTGTAAAAATCAGTCCAATAAGCATACTTAAAATATTTCCTATTTACCGAAGAACGAAAAGAAACTTTTTACGGTCTTCCATGCTTTCACTTTCGCTTTCAACTCAACTTGCAATAATATTAGAGAATTTAGACTTTTTCATTAGTTTATATATTCTTGGCATTCTTATCATTCTCAGCAATCTTGTAAAATACCTTTTTTCTCCTAAAGCCAAATTAAAAGGGAAAGCAGCCACAAAATCTAATATGAATCAAGTTTTCAAATAATGCTTGCATACCATAGGTAAGTCCCTTACTAATTTACCATCTTCTTTATACTCTGTAAAAAAGCAAACTACCAGATCTATCATGAAAAAGACATTCACTATTATATCAAAATAATACTCGGAAGTTCCTTTTACAGGCGCGTCAAAAGCAATATAATAAAGAGTCATTATTACACTATAAAGAATGAAGAAAGTCATTATCATATCCCAAATTATCTTTATTTTGTTTTTTCCTGTTATGACAAACTAAGATAGCTTCCCCTTTTATACTTTTTAGCCTATCTTTTTTTAAAAAAATTCCAGTTCCTTATTTTATCTCTATTTAGATCATGAAGATCATAAACTAGCATTGAGAACTTTTTCTTAAGGTTAAACTCTTGAAGAACTTGGCAAAGTAGATTACTAAAGTTTAGAATAGATTTTCTTCATAAACTATTAACTTTAAGGCTTTATTTATTCAATAATTGTATCATCTATTTTTTATTCCTTGGAATATATATTTCCAAATAGTATTTTTTCTTCCATCACGTCCAAATCATCAAGGAATTTCCTATCAGCTTCCTCTGTAATAGGGTTAACCTTTTACTTCTACATCAGATTCTACAGTTTTAAATCAGCGTTTACAAGAGATTAAAGAGAGCTATCCTAGCTTCGCTTTCGTGAAGATGAATATTTTTTTGATCTTGATGTCTTCTACTTCTACAAAATTGATTGTACGAACATGTTTTATTATATGATGAATTAAAAAAAGCAGTTACTTAGCAGTAATAAAAATAATAATCTAAAGGTGTAAGAATAAATAGGAGAATTACTTTAAAACTAACTAATTAGCATTTATTTAAAACTTTTTCCTTTTTATTATCTTCAAAAGGAACTTTTATATCATTAAATCCTTTGTTGCTAGAACTTTCTCCTTGCAAATTCTATCCTATTTTAATCAAAATTGAAATTAAGTCTTATTGACTAAATTTATTTTATCAAAAGAAACTTTATCTTAGGCTTATTTAATACTATTACTCAACAGCTTCATCATTACTTAAGAATTAATGATAAGACACTAACATAAGTTGAATTGTATGAATAAGGATTATCCTAAAGTTATATGAAAATAAAATTATCCATAGCCTAAAATTTGAATCTATGGCTTAGACATTTTTATAATTTAATAAAATGAAGATTAAAATAAACTTATTTTTACTTTATTTAAGTAGAATTAAACTATTATAACATAACTACAAGCACACTGTAATATACAAATGGTAGAATATCAAATTAAAATTAAATGTTAGTTTGTTAGAAAAGCAAATAATTAGTTCTGAGTATCTTCTTATTTATATTAATCTTAATACATTTAAAATAACTTTTATATATAAACTATATAAAGCTGAAAATATCAAATGAAGAACTATAATTTTTCATTTTTATTAAATATACAAATTGTTTTCAAAATAAGTTCTTACTTACTTATAATCTTCCCTTTATAATGAAACATCATATGTTAGTAAAGTTATTTTTATTATAATCAAAGAGAAAAGTTTTTGAAGAAAGGTATTAATAATTCATCTCTAAATAAAGTGACAAAATAGTTACTTTATTAGATAGCTAGAATGCTTAAAGGAGTTACAAAGAAAGTTTTTTGATATAAGAAATTAAAGGAGCATAAAAGAATCCTTAAACGAAAATATTTTCTTAAATAAAAATGCAGGAAGAAGTTGAATATGATTCAGATTTTGATGATTTAGAGATATTAGATGAGGAAGTAGGAGAAATGTATGTAAATGAAGCAGAAGAAATAGAAGACCAAAATTCTATTTATATGTAAAATAGAGTTTTTCAGCTAACCATTCCTAATAATAGCAATCAAAATTAATTATATGTTCCTCCTTTAGACATTATTTAAGATGTTTATACTGAAGATGAATAAACTTCACGGAGGTCTTGTAACAATCATAAAAAAGGAAATTGCATGTAAAACCGAAAGAATGGTATATAGAAGTATTAAGGATAAAGTAACAACTAAAAAAGCAATGAGTATTAAAAGGATGCAAAATGGAAAGGATATAGCATTTATCCTTAAGTTTAATTATTTCCTGAAGACAGAAAAATTCATTGAATTTCTCAGAAACTGGAAAATTGTAAATCTACTTAATGTAGTTAGAATAACATTAACTTTAATAATGAGGCATCCGATCATTTTTCTAAAATAGAACTAATTAAAAAAAGAGGAAAATAGAATTCATTAGATTAAATGATTATGAAGTAAATAATGGAATATAATTCTCCTAAAAATGCAAATAAGTCTATAAGACAGTCCAGTTTCTAAATTTCTTAAAGCTAACCCAAGTGAAAAGAAGTTACTTAAAGATTAGTTTCATAGTAACTGAAAAGCTCACCTAAATTCTTTTAGAGAGCTTAAATCTATGTATAAAATGAAAAAAAGAACCTTACATTCTAACCAAATGCTAATCATTCTGCATGCCTACCCAGAAAATTTTCGGAATTTCTTATTGATTAGTAGAAGTTTGTTCATCAGAAATAAGAGAACATCCAAAACTAGCAAATAGTAAAATAAAAATAATAACTAATAAAAGAAAAAATATAAAGCTAGTAATTTAAAGTATCTCCTAGAACTTAAAGAATTCTAAGCAATAGTCAAAGTAGAGATACCTCTCCTATTCATGAGAGATTATTCAAAGAAAGTGCTAAAAATAAACTGTTTGAAGAAAAATTAAACATTTCTCAAAGTACAAGAAGCAGAAAAATTAGCACAAGTCCCCATAAATCCACCAACACTTCTAGTAATTAGAGTTTACTTTCAACCAAAAAGCAAACTTTTAATAAATCAAGCTAAATAGAAGAATTTTCAATAAGAAAGGAAATAAACAAACGCGAATAAAGCTAAATTTCTCAAAAGATATTTACGAAAAAACAGGAAATAAAGAATTCCAAGTACGATAAGTCAATTCAAGCAATAGAAAAATCAGTTTACATTCTCAAGAAAAAATTTATATAGGAATATCACAAAATAGCAAACATCTAAGAAATTACTTCATTTGAGTAATTATAAAATCTTTTAATATAATTGAAATTCGTAGCATTCTTTCTTACTGATAATAACCTAAAGTAAGAAAATGAATCTAATTAAAGTACAAGAAGTAAAAGGAGTTACAGTAAAGAAGCTTAAAATAAAGAATAAAAGCAATGCAAAGTTATTTGAAACTTCTTAAGTTAAAATTCTACTTTAATTAAAAACGTAAAAGCTAATCTTTTGTCATTCTTGCTGGCTTTGAGCAGACTTTGATTTTTCTCTTAAGATTAAGCTAAAGAGGAAAATAGTTTTGAGAATGTTATGAATCAAAGCAAAGAGCTACTAAAGTAGAATAGAACTTGTTTTCCATAGCCTGATTTAGGAACAAAAATTGTATAGCGAAAAGTTTAAGGAAATAGAAGTATGAGTGTTGATCTTTAATTTAGCGAAGAAAATTCTATAAATAGAGGAAATGATTAAAGATATGGAGTGTTTGATTATAATAATATATTATAAATAGATAAAGAGTAAAGCTATAACATATTCAATGATTTCAATAACTTCTTTCAAAATCGAAAAAGGTTATTATAATTAGAAAATGAAAAGAAGCATGAATATAAAGAAAACTCGGGGGAAAGAAATAGAATCCCTTAAATTTTAGACTTATCGTCAAAAATGGCCAATAAAAGTCATGATAATTAAAGTCCGAGTATTAGACTTTTTAATGAGGCAAAAGAATTAGAAGAAAAGCGAATAAAAAAATATGAATAGGATAAATAATAATTCAAAGAAAATCATAAATTTATTCCAAGCACTACTAAACCTTTTAAATAAAGTCCTTTCAATAATAGCGGAAGACCTACTGTAGAGTCTGATATTGCTGCCGGATCTAGATTACATAGTTACTAAGAACTATACAAAAAGAAACTTAATTTAAAGCAGGAATAAAGATAATTTGAGATAGACGAAGAATTTAGCTAATACTCCTTTTCACCAAGATTTGATAGTTAGAATTATAATCCAGAGACAACTAGAGCAATAAGATTGCATACAATTAAAAATGCTGAAGAAAGCATATATAGGATATTGTCTGCAAGAAATAAGCAAGATAAATGAAAATAATGATTTCTTCTTTTAATTTAATAAAGCTTAATTTGCTAACTCATTAAAGCAATTTATTAATAATGTTTAGGAGTTATTTACTTAGAGAAAAAAAATAAAGGCAGGCGTAAAATTTCTAGATCTAATAAATTCAAACTGCATGAATTTTTCTAATTTTTCTTATTTATTCATATTGAATCTATAAGTGATGATTAGAATATTAATAAAAGGCTTTAAAACTATCATTATTATACTTATATTCAAAATGAAAGTAACTATTTTTCGTTCAAATATAAAAAATATAGAAAATATTATCTCATATTTAAAAAAGGTTATGGATTAGTTAAAATCGTAAAGCAAATAGTTATATATTAAATAACTTAATAAAATAGTTAATCTAAATATCTAATTAGGCTATCTATTTTAACTTGGTTTAAGTAATTTAAACTAGAATTATAATATTTCTTTTATTCTTTTATTATATTAGCTTATTTATTTTCTTAGCAATATAAATTTTAATTTTAGTTAATAATTTTATCTCAAGTTTTTATTATGATTTAAGATAAAAAATCAGAAGAAACATGATAAAAATGGATTTAAATACTTGCTTAATATTCTTAAGAAAAATTGAAAATTCCATATATTAGAAATATGGAAATAAACAGAGCTACATGATATAGATAGTGTTTTAATAATGTCTTAAAGATAATTTATGCAATTATAATAATTAAAATCTAAATAATTTCCCTAAATAAGTAATATCTTTTAATCCTAAAATCAATTGAAGGTGGTATCGCTTTAATATATTGTTATTATTATTATATTCCTTTCTTAGCCATTATGATAGAATCTTGATAAAATTACATTCTTAGCACATAAAATATTTTTAAAAGCTTAATTGAAATAGAAAGCAAAGTTATCAATATAGTAAATAAAGATTTGCTCTAAATTTCTTTAAATTAGAATAATAAAATTCTGAAGGCAATGCAAATAATAATTAACCAAAATAAAGAAAATAGTAAGAGTTTATAAAATAACTCTTACACTAGTTAATCCTGTAATTTAATAGTAAGGAAATTATCTAGTATTCTAATTTATTCAGTTGAGCAAATATTTAAGCTACAAATGTTTATATAACAATACTAAAGCAAACATTTAAAAATTCTATAATTGTATGTAATCAAAAGGAAATTCAATTAATTGTAACAATTTTTAAGTTAAGAAAACTAATTATAGTAACTATTAATTAAAAGAATAGCTTATATGCTTAGCTTTAAATATTCTTATAATAGTGTATTTATAAATATATAGCACTAAAAGAATAAATATTAATTATTTTTGAGAAAAGCTTATTATTATTTTTATAACCCATATCATAAAGCCAATAAAGATATGATGAACAATTAATTATAACTTAGTAATAAAGGACTAGATTTGAAGGCTTAAAATCGATTTATTGGTAATTTAATTAATATGTCTATTAATTTTTGTTGAGTTAGTTAAATTAACTTCTTGCTATTCTTGATTTGAAATTCTAGTTAAGTTAGTTTGCATACTAAATAGAATCTATTATTATTAGATTTCAAAGTTAAATAGCAGGAACTTAATTCAAAAAATAGAATTTCAAGCTATATGAAAGATATTTAATAGTCAGTTATAAAGAAGATGGAGTAAAGCTATGAAGATTAATAAGAATTTTGATAAAGGAAACGTAAGAAAGGGCTTAACTAATGTAAATTTTAATGTAAATGTTCATCAAAGAATAAAGAGAAGTAATAATGCGAAGATTGCTAAGATCACTCCGTTTTCGTCTTTATGGTATTCCAAGTAAGTATTAAAGGTGATATTTTGAGTTGCATTATAATAGCTTGGGAAATATATTTCCTATACACATTCTAAAGAATTAAGAAGCTTTAAAGTAAATAAAACTTACTTCAGCGTAATTTTAGTAATATTCTCTGTCAATAATATACTAAATGAACATCTAGAAATTGGTTACATTCATTTCATGAAGCCAACATTCTTCTCTTTGTCTAAGCTTAGTGTGGCATATATCTTAATCTAGGTAGCCTATTTCTTTCCAAGAATTAATATATTTTTGATAATAATTATCTCCTGTATGAAGATCACAATTTCTTTTGGAATTTTGTGTGATGGAGCATTTACATGTTGAATAAAATTCTTCAAGTACATCGACTGAATCAGGCACGCAATCAAAGTCATATTCACAGTCTATTGGTAGATTTTCTGAGGTAGAAACATAAGGATCAGAGCACTCTGAAGATTTTCCATCAATTGATACGCAAGAAGAACTTGCACATGCCTATTCAACTCTGTTTAATGGGCAAGAAGATTATAATTATTTACCTTTTTCTAATGAGTAAGTTTCAATACATCTTCCAGCTCTACATACTGCATAGTTAACACATTAGTAATCATTAACGCATCCATGCTAATTAGTTTTTAACTGATATTTGCATACAAAGATATTTGATTCTTATAGTAAATTCTGCTGTTAGAGATTATTTTATCCTACTTATAAGCATGCCAAACCTAGATCACAACTCCAATCTTCTGTACCATTACATGGTTCATCAAATTATTTTCCTGTGCATTTTTTATTCTAGCATTTTTCAGAAATGCACTCTTCATTCTTTTCGCAATGCTAACCTGGATACAATTATTTAGGTATACTTGGACTTTCTCTTCAATCAGTACAGACAGAAATTTCTTAAATATTTTTGCTAGGAGGGCAGTAATTCTTAAGTCCTTCCTTGCATTATTATACAATAAGAGTGTTTTATTTATTTGGATCAGAATGAATGCATTGGCTCTCAGTTTAACCTTCACATGCATAGTTTACACAAGAAATAGGAGTTAAGCGAGATAATTCTTGATAATAGTCAATATAAAAAGTTTTCAAGTAAGACTCAGAATATAAACTAGAGTCATCTGGATGTTAGGAATTAAAGGCATTTCTGATATATTTGTAAAAATAATATTTTTTAGTCTAATCTTCTTCTTTCTATTCCCAGCAATCTTAACTAAATCTTGCAAGAGTATGACATTTTCCATTGTCCCAACCCATTATCGTTTTAAAGCTTAATATCATGTCTTAATATTCATTATCTCCTGTAAATGATATACAGTAAGATCGGCTTTTAGATCCTCCTTCACATATGCACTCTCCAATTATTTCTTTATATTCACCTAGGTTTTATTTTCCAAAGCATTATAATGGATTATTAGTACAATCATTTGTATTTCCAGCTAACTAATATGGATAATCACATTTAGATTTTGTATCTGTAATAAATTCGCAAGTTCCGGTGGCGCATACATCCATTACTTTATTTACAGGGCATTTTAAATTTACTTCAGTTCCAACAGCAAGAGAGTAATAATATTAGCAATATCCAATACAAGTCATGTCGTTTTAGCATTCATAATTATTTTGGCATACATCTCCCTAATTTTTTTAGTAGTTGCATTTTTTTTCTTTAGAGTCACAATATAACCCAACATCACATTTATTATGATTATCGCAAGTTTGATCCTCTCCTAAGCCATAGCATTCTCCTGTTGCTTTGTTAAGGGAGTTTGTTGTGCAATCTTAATCTTATGTAGCTTACATTCCAGGAAGAATAGTTCCTTTTATATCTTTTGTTATACATTCTAGTTTATCTGCTGTTTTATAGTCAAAACTTTCTACAGGACAAGTTTTTCCTTCGTCGCAGAGGTCAAGATAATATTAAACATCATCAGGTGAAACCTTTTATATGCATTAAGTATCTAATTATCCTTCTTCGAAATATGGGCAAAATTTAATAGGCTGTGTAATTTGATTTTTGTAAGTGTAATAATCTGGGAAATAAATATTTTGAATGCAAGAGTCCCATTTAGCTTTTAAGGAAGGATAATTAATTCTTTCTTATTACTTTGCTAAATAATCATATAAATAGTAAATATATGCTACATTTTCAATGTTATCTTCCCAACAAGCTGATGTCATTTTAGTTTCAAAATGGCATATTCCATTGTCCACTTCAACTAGCATAGTAAAAAGTCTTATCTCTTCTTACCAAGGTAAATCACCTTCGAAAATGTTACAAAATCTTCGTTATTTATTTTCGTCGCCAGGACCTTTTCCACATTAGCACAATTACTATTTTGAATATACAGTTCCATTATAAGTTTAGGTAGCTTTGCATTAAGAATTTTAATCACAAGCTTTTCCTATCTAATCACTCTTAAAAGCAGGAATACACTATGCAACTTATTTATTTGAAACTTCAATTTATCTACAAGTGGCTGATTAACAAGCCTCTAAATGAAAATCATCTGGACATGCTAATATATCAAAAATATGCCCATCAGGGAAGCTATAGTAATCTTAGCAAGTTTTATCAATACAAAGAAGATGATTTTTACAATCAGAGTTTAGTGAACATGTCGATCCTTTTTATTATTAAGGAGTACATTATTTTTAAGTAGCTCCTTCCTAGCAAGTTAAATCCACGTTACATTCTATATTAGTGTTGCATGCTTAACCTTAGGCTTTTCCAACACATCTTTTTAGATTTAAATCACAAGAACCGTAACATTCACTATTACTTGTGCAATACATTCCTGGTGCTTAATTTTAACGAACTGCAGACGTAGATTAGCAGGTTCCATCTGGGTCTTTTACATCTTAGAGTTAGCAATATTAGCCACTGGAGCACTCTTTCAAGCCAAATGAATCATACTTGTTAAATTATTAGCATTTATTTACTAAACTTGAGTCACATTAATAAATATCGCATTATAAATATCTGTCATAAGTATACCAATCATTTGCATAATTTTTCTTTACACAAGGATCTCCTGTTTCTACTTCAAGATAGTATTATACATATCTTATATCTCGCTTAAGTGATATTAGTCTATCACTATAAAAGTTTAGCTTATCACTCTCTTACCAACATTTTTCATTCAATCTATCAAATGTATGACAAATACCCTAATCTTAAGTGTTCTAATAACCAATAAACGCTATAGAAGCTTATACTGTATCTTTGAATTTTTGGTCTCCTGGCTAAAGAACGCAATAAGACTCAAAGTACTATCTCTTCGCACATTTGCACAGTCCTTATCTAGTATCATCAGCTTTGCTTGGATTAACTCCATCGCAATTAGTATCTCTCTCCAGGGCTGGATCGCATTCAATTAACTTTCCTTATTCTTTAGATGTATAAATACTTTAAGCACATACTGCTCCTTTTCCATTTGAATCAAAATCACAGGCTCCACTTTTACATTATAGATATACGAATTCTTTGTTGCAGTCTTATGATGTACTAATAACTGCTCCAGCTTCAAGAGTAAAGTATTTTTAACATTTTTAAGAAGTTAGATCGCAAAACATATTGTTTTAGCATTATGCATATGAATATTAATCGTTGGGATTACAAGTTTCGCCTTCTTTTAATTAAGCTGCACACACTGAACTTATACAGGCAAACCCAACAGCACATTCATCATGTTTTGTGCATTACTAACCAGCAGCTTTTCCAAAGCATAATCCTCCAACACATCCAACTATACATTCAGATGATTGAGAACACTTTCTTCCAGGATTTTTTAAAATTGCCGCAGTTGTACAATCTACTTAAGTACTTTCATCTGTAGTTTCGCATACAGGATTCTGAGCACCACAAAGAGCAAGCATATAAGCTCCACGATTTTAGTCCCATGTAGAATCATATTTAACGCAGAGACCTTCCTATAAATCATAAGTTGATGGTGCACATTAATAATTGTGACAAGCACTATTTGCTAGCGCTACTAAAAGCAATATAAAGAGTCCTTCACGCCACATTTTATAAAATGAATGAAATTTTAACTTTATCAATAAGCTAAAGTACTTAATAATAAATTCTTCTGATATAATAACTATTAAAAGGAAAAATCTCTTCAAATCAAGCACATTAATTATTATGCTCTTAATTCTTCAAAAGATAGAAAACTTTCCTTTGAAAGTAAACAAATTGCTTATAGCCAACCTCTAAAGAATTTTATTCCTAACTTTAGTCTTTTTCATTTGATACGATCTTAACAAAAGAAAATTAAAAGTTAAGAATTCCATTCTAATTTTTCACCTTTTAGATAAAATATTCCTTAAGTTCTACAAAGACAAAACAAATAAAAAGCTATGCTAGATAATTTAAGTTCTAAAGAAATTAATATTTAACTCAAGGATTTCGATATGAAGTGCTTGAGCAGAGTCAGTTTTAATTAATAAAAATAGAGTGACTAGCAGTAGCATGATTTTATTATTTATAGAATTTATTAATAATTATATAAGTAAAAGATAATCAATCTGAACCTTTAATTTTAATGAGCAAAGCAACTATAAAATAAGCTTATTTATAATATATTTAATTGAATATTCATTTAACTAATGTTTATACTTCCTCTTATAGTATTTTCTTATAAGTCTTATTATCTTATTAAAAGATCATTACTTTAAATTATATTTATTATAAAACTGGTGATTAAAGATATTGCTTAGAAATTAAAAATTCCTTTTAGTTTATATTTTTCTTAAGCTTTTTAAATAAAAAAATTAAGGAAAGTAATCAATTAATTTCAAAGTAGATATAATACTCTTTATTAGACTAAATTTATATTTAGGAGAATTAAAAAACAGATCAAATAAAATAAAGAGTGAGGCAAAGAAGTTAATAATAATTTAAATTTAAATTTTAGCAAATTATTAGATGCTTCAAGCCTTTAGCCTTTTATTAAACTTTTTATATTATCTTAGATACATCACAAAAATGACATTAAAATTATAATTTATTAATTTATAGTAAATTCTTCTTAAAAATAATAGTATTTAGTATCTTAATTTATGTGCTTTTCATAACTTTTAAGCTTAAAGATAACCATTTTGTAGAAAAATAAAATCACCTTAAATTTTTGATTTTTTCTCCTAACTCTGGATAATTCTCTAGCAAAAATTCCATTTTAATGATGAAGTATGCAATTTGTAAAAATGTATATTTCTATAATAAAATAAATTATTACTTAAATTAATTCTTTATAATATATGTCAACTACAATTAATTACCTTAAATCTCTCCTCCCAAAGCTAAAACATATTAAAAATATTCATAAAAGAGAAATTTAAGCTTGAATGTTAAATTTGAATAGCTTTAAAAAATTAATAAGCTCTATGATAAATAAATAAAAAATAGAGAGCTGCCAGGAATAATAAGGTAAGCTATATAGCTTAAATTACTTAATATTATGAATGAAAGCTTTATCATTATATTAATATTGCTATTATTGATTAACTAATATTATTTTTTAAGATATTATTCATTTTAATATTTCTTTTTAAAACAAAAAAGCAAATTAAATTCCTTAATATTAAGTTTGTCTACTATATAAAATTATAAAATTCTTACAGCTTTAATAATAAAATAAAATATTATATAACTTAAAAATATCTAATTTAACTTTAAATAACTATTCTTTTTAAAAATAATTTCTTTACTCTATAATTTTTATTAAAGGGTGCATTTTAATAGATCAAGCAAGGGGTTAAATCAATTTAAAGTTATGATCATTTTCTATGGCAATAGTTAATTTTGCTATTGTGCTTTAATTTTATAATAATATGTATTTACAATCACCAAAACAATTTAGAAAGCAGAAACTAAGACAAAATTAAAAAGATTGAATATGCAGAGATAAAATAGAAGGAGTATTTTGATGAAGTTATATAAATAGAATTCATACAATTATGTAAGCTATTTTAATATTAATCCATTATAAAAACCTTTAAGGGTAAATATTTAAAGCATTTTATCCAGTATAAATAACTTATAATGAATATTTTTTCATTTTATTGAATAAATAATTTTAATAAAATTGTGACATATAGATTTTTAAAGCTTATATTTAATTTATTATATACTCTTTTTATATATCCTTTTATTCTTATAGATTAGGCTTTGTTTTTTAATTTATTGCTTTAGTTCAAGCATTCCAATTCTTTCAAATATCTATTAAACTATAAATGTTGTTTCTATTTCACTTTCTTTGACTAATAGAATATTATTAAATGTAGAATACTTTTAGTTACTAAGGTTATAATTAATTAGTGATATTAAAATTAAAACCTTTATTTTAAACTATATATGTAATAGCATATAAATAACTAACTTCCAATATTTAATTAATATATCATTGATATTAGTGCTTACAGTTTAATTTTTTGCTATCATTTCAGTTTGCTAAACTAATTTTATGAAATTAGCTTAAAAATTATTAGAATGGATTCTGGTTATAAGCATTATAAGAAAAATTTCCAAAGCTTGCTACATGCATATGCTTTATCTTATAAAAGCAATAAATTAAATGAACAATTTTATCTTCCCATGCTATGTTTTTCTAAATAAACATAGAAGCTTAAAATAATATTAGAAACGTAAATTAAGTTAAAACAGTAGAAAGAATATAAAGGAAAGTCATTTAAAACTTAATACGAAATAAAATTGGAAGTGCATTTATAGAGTGCAAAGAAATAAAAAAAGATAAACATTTATTAAATGAAGAGAAATGAGCAGTCCAATATAGTTATTTTACAATTTAAAATAGTAGGTTTATTTCTAGTAAAACAAAACTTTAATTAAAGGTTTATTATACTCATTTTATCTTATATTGGATATTTTTTTAACTATATTCGAATATTAATTGATTTAAATATTAGATTAAATCTTCAACTCAGATACTAGAAGCCTATGTAAAAAATTACATAGGAACTTAATTTTAATATTTTCAGCTTTGCTTGCTTGAAATAGCAAAAATTATAGCAATTTAAAAATTAAAGACCTCAGTCTAGAATCATGACAAGAAAAGCAGAATATTATAGTTAGTTTAAAAGATTAAATTTATTAAATGAATTCAAAAAATAACTTTAAAATTACTAGAAATAAGTTTAAGGAAGAACGCAAGAAATTATATTATCATTAACATTTAGTGAAATGGTTATATCCTTTTCTTAATGTTTTTAATGATAAATTTATTTAAAGCAGTTTATAGAAAGCATTTTATAATTTGTAAAATAAAAGTTAAAAAAGTAAATAATCTAATAGCCTCCAAAATAAATTAAGTTTTATTTAAAGATGCTATTATTATTTACATTATTACAAATTATGATTTTTTTCACTCTTATGAAGACCTTTGGTCTATAAGTTCATTCATTAAATCACTTAGTTTAACTAAAAAATTATTTTAATTCAAAGTAGCATTTTTTTATTTCTTATAAATGACAAAAATACTTTCTTATATATAACTAAATCCCTTAAACTTACATTTTTTAGTTGCTCTAATATATATAAGCCATATTTCTATTATTAGCATACAAATGCTTTTCTATATGAAAGCTACTTAAAAATTAAATAGTCATCAAATTTAATTTATTTCTGTTGTAGTAAGCTAAAACTTATTCCTTAATTAATATCTTCTAAAGAGTAAATTTATGCTTTTAGAATGAGAAGAAAGTTTTTATCATAACTAATTAAAGGGAAACATATATAATTTAAGATTTACTTTTACAAACAACGTTCTTTGCTAAATCTCCCTAGTTTCTTTGCTTCTGATTAAAGTGAAACTTAAGATTTTAGTTATAAAGATCTAACCTAAGTTTTCTTAAAGAACTCTTCCACTTTTGAATTGATTCTTTTAAAGGTTTTAATTCAAAAAATCTGAAATTTTTATATTTAATAATGTGTAGAAACTTTTATTCTGTTGTGATAGATAAATGATCATAGATAAACTTGCTTTAATACAATAATCATTAGATATGAGTTCTAATTATATATAAATGACTATCATATATAAAAGTTAAGTCTAAATGATTAAATTCTGGCTATAATATTCGATTTATATCTAAGCAGATTTAAAGTATTCTAAAAGTTAAAGATAATTAGAATGTAGGAAATACAAAATTAATTAAAACAAAGTAGTATAAAATTTAGCCTTTAAGTTTGAATATTAAACTTTATCTCTAAAATACCAGGATAAATACATTTATTTTAAGCAATATTAATATAAAAATAAGGTTGGCGAATTCTAAGGTTATTTAAGCTATATTTAAATAACTATTTTATCCTTTTTTACATATAAGGATATGATTTCATATACATTATAAGAGCTAAATAAATTTATATAATTTAAGTTCAAGCAACTCTTTTGAAGAGGATTATTTATATAGAAAAAGTTATTTATTAATTAGAAGTTAGTAACTTTTACTATATTTAAGGTTTAAGTTAATAAACATTAAAAAAGTTAGTATTATATTTTATCATATGTCTATAATTTGCTTATGAAATATAATTAAACTGAAAATATAAAATAAACTATTAAATTAAATTTATAAGCCAGTTAATATTTCATATCTGCTGCTTCTTTTAAACATCAAATCGTTATTATCTTAATTTACCATGCAAGTAATCAAAATTTTTATTTAAAGAGTTTTAAAATTTGTCAATAAAATACAGTCATATATTATGATTATTTTATTTTTTAAATCATAATGGGTTATTGATGATCAAAGTGGCTTATTTTTATTTTTAAAGATTAAATTGGCTATATAAATTAATTACTTAGATAATTAACTAAAAGTGATAATTCCAAATAAATGATAATTAATAATTGCATGAAAACAATAGAAACTTATTAGTTTTTCGATCTATGTATTGAGCTATGAATTTAGAGTATTTAGTTAAGGAATTAATTATTACCTAATTCTAAATTGGGCTTTTTATGAATAAAATGCTTTAATGACTGCATAGCTTTAAATGAAATAAATTAGGCTAACTACTATTTTACTTTCAGAGTAATAAAATTACGTATTATGACTTATTCTTATGTATATTCTTGGCAAGTTTTTTATTATTTTAAACTTATTTATCATTAATCTTTTTTAATTTCCTATATAAATCATCAGCACAGCAATAATTTTAAAAGGCTAGTTAAATTATCACAAACATTCGCTACATTCTATATAAAATATAAAAAGCTTAATAACTATCAAATTAAGAGAAATAAATTTAAGAATCTTTTAGTATTCTCAAGAAGCAAAGTAAACGCCCTTAATTCTTAGAAATTATTATCCGCTTTTATATTTGCCTAGGAAACCTTTGAGCTTTTATATAGCTTTATTAACATTTAACTGTTTAATCTAAGATATTAGAAACAGATAATGGCAAGTATCTTACACTAAAATAGAAGAGAACACTACTTTTATTAGTAATAATTTGCTAAGTTATTAAATTTCTATTTCTATTTAAATACAATCTAATTAATAATTTGCTTATATCTATAAATTAAATCAAAACTAGCCATATAAAGCATATCTAACTAATAGTCACATATTTTAACTATTTATTACGAAACTTCAATCAAATATAAGTATTTTTAATTATATTTAAAATACAATAAGAGATATAATTGTAATAGTTGCTTTAACAGGCTTTTCATTAAAAGAAGGGTATTTATTATAGCAATAAAGAGAGAAATCTTTTTAATAATATTTAAGGTTTGCTTGATTAGCTAATACATATTTACATTAAAGATTTCAATCATTTTAATAAATATAAATAATTAAGATTATTAGTCTTTCATTATGAATTTTATATGTGGAGTCTGGTCATTTTCATAACTAATTATTTAGTAAAAATTAATACATAGATAAATAATATTTATTATATAAGATATATTTACTTTCTTTATTTAGTAGATTAGAAATTATAAAAGATAAAGAACTTTTATTAATGTATAAATTGTTTCATTACTACTAAAAGTAACTAACAAATTTTAAGACAGTAAAGATATAATAATTATATAAGCTTTTAAGTAACTAGAAATAAGCTAAATATTTTAAAATGTCTCAGGACAAAGGTGTTTCCTCCCATCTCTTCTTTCCTTCTAGGATACTTAAACGCCAAATTTTCTCATTGTCATACATGTAAAAATTATTTTAATCAAGTAGTACATTATTTTAAGTGCTTTCACCTATATATTTTTCTCCAAAATCATTAAAATTTTGGTTTAAATCATCATTATTAACAAAGAAATAGTATGTACGATCCAAAGCAGGCCCACATACTAGTATTTTGTCTGGTAATGAAAGAGCAATGCATGTAGATGCCCTTGGAATAGTATCATTGAAAATACTTCATTAATCAGCTTAAATATCGTAATATTATACTAAGCAAAGCTCAAAATATCCATTTATCCCTCCAAACACGTAAATACAATTATTTAGTAACCCAACACCGAACTTTTTGACTCCAATGACCATGTCACTAACCTTATTCAATTAAAACGGACTATCAATGGATACTGTTTCGCAAGTAAGTTGCATATTTATTTCTTTAATATTTCCACCAATGATATAAAGCTTATTTTAGACGGAAATGATTCCATGATTTTTTCTAGGAGCTATTTATAGTTAATTATTAACTACTTTAAAATTCTTATCCAAAATCATCAATCTTGCTTGGTTCTCCTATCTTCCCCCTGTTACAAAAAGCAACTCAGAGGTATTAAAGCACACAGTACCTTTGTCAATTTCAATAATTATTTTTCCGTTTCTTTTGAAACTTTGATTAATGTATTAAATAATAGTCCCATCTCTTTAAATGAATTAAAGCTTGTTTATTTATCTATTTTAGACCTCAAATTATTTGAAAGTTTGATCATTTAATAGGTTTTATTAATGTATTACATTGAATTTAGTTCCGTAAATTTATTTATCTAATAATTAAAAAATTACTTGCAATATCCTAAGGTAAAGGCTAATCCTTATTGTTTCTGATAAAGTTCAAACTATTTTTTATATCTCAAATATCAGGACGATCTATTGGATTTGGACTGAAACATTTTAAGAGCAAATTTTTTAATTCTTACTCTGCTTATTCTGGAATCTATGGAGCTTTTTTATTAACTAGATGAGTCAAAATAAAATTTTATTGCTGATTGTCCCAAGGATCACCTTCTTTTAATAACTCAACACATATGCAAGCAAAAGATCATATATCTGCCTTAGTTGATATTTTAGAAATTTTCACAAATTCTGCATCAAACTATTCAGGAGCCATATAGCGGATACTTCCTATCGCTAAGTTAGTTACTGTAGCTTAATTTTAGCTTTCTTATCTAGATTGTGTTGCTATTCCTAAATCTGCTATTTTAATGCTTCCATGCTTATCTAAAAGAATATTTTAAGGCTTTAAGTCGCGGTGAATAATAGGAGGATCTTAAGTATGTAGCGATACAATTCCCTCAGCAATTTCTATCATATAATCTAACTTAAGATTTCTTTATGTTTATGGATCAAGGTTACTAAACTTTTTTTAAGCATAGATGGCATCATAAAGCGATCCACCTTTTTAATATGGAGTTATTATATAAAGCTCATCAGAATCATAGCAAATTCCTAATAAATTCAAGATTTTTTCCTGTTTAATTAGGTTTTAGTGCAGTTTTATCTCTTTAATATAGCCATCCAAAGCTTTTCCGAACTCTTATTAACTATCACCTTGCTTTATTTGCTTTATAGCTACATCTTAGTGCCTATATTATCCTTAGTAAACTATACCAAACCCACCACGAGCAATTTCTAAATTCTTACCCTCTTCGTCTTTTTTGAAAACAATTTCTTCATACTTTATGATATCTATCTACTTATTATTTAATTCTAACTATATCTTATCTATTACCCATTAAGGAAGCTTTTTCAACATTTTTATAAGTTGGAAAGAAAATTATTTTAGAAATATAAGAGCAGAAAGCTAAAAATGTACTCATTTATAATTTTATTCTTTATTCTTATGATTATACCAACCAATAAGCAAATACCAACTATTATATACTTCTAATACAAAGAGTTTCATACCAGCAAATACGAATTCCAAGGCTAAACGATGATGAAACTGAAGGAATAAAAAACTCTTGATCAATATGTGCAGATTTATCAGAAAAAAAATCCTAAAAATCTGAAGCAACCATAAAGAGATTTGAATTTGAAGCCAAACACCAAATAATGTACTAAACAGCAATTTATTAGCCTAGGATGGCTTAGAACTATTGGCTTACAAGAATTTTTATATAAAAGAAAGCGAGAAAGTAAGATAAAAAAATAGAAGAAACTGATAAAGCTTTCAGATTTTGATATTGATAAAACAGATTATACTTCTCTATAAAACTTTGGAAAAATTCCAAAAACTATGAGAAACGTTGAAAGTAGATTATTATGAAATTTTTATCAATTTCTTAACTTTCCAGGGATTAGTTTAAAAGATACTTTCATTTTATCTTACATACTAGCAGCAAGTATTTTCCTTTTCTCTTTTATCTGAGAAATGCGAGATATTAATAACACTGCAATAATGTAATAGCTCTTAAAAGCAAGATTCCTCAAATAAAATTTTAGAAATTTCTATTAGAAAGCCTTTTTAAAGCAATCTTTAATTTCTTTAATTAAAGGAACAAATCTTTAATTCAAGAAGTAAAAACTAATTTATTATAAAATTTAAAATATAAATCTAATAAAATGAGGATATTAGAAGAAACATAGGATAATAATTGACATTATAATAATGCTGAATGAGAAAGATATAATTAAATAATACTAGCAAGCTATTATAGTTATTATTCAATTGATTTCATAAGATTTTCAGCTCAATTAAGTTAAAACGTCCTACTGTAATTTGAAGCTAAGTAGAAAATTACATAAAGCTTTTATAAAATATAAAGCTTTTATAATTCTCAAGATTATGATACTAATTTACTCAGATTTTCTATTTAATTTCTAAATTATAGCTTTCTTAGATATTCAAGCTTATTTAAATTTAATTATTTTAATGTATTTTAAGAAAAAAGCATTTTATGTAATAGAGAGCTTTATTATTAAAAAAGTTGTGAATAGATTTGACAAATTAATGCTTTAAAGATATATGGAGCTGTATTAGCCTTTTGCTAATTAGACTAACCTATTTTATTAGCAGAATATATCAAAAAAGTAAAGCGTCTTCACTTGAATAAATAAACCATATTTCAGTTTAAATTTTCGAGGTAAAGAATTAAGGAAAGCAAAGTGAAAGATTGACTACTAACTTTGAAGGTATTAAATTAATAAATAGACACTCCAATTTTAAACTTAAAAGATATAAAAATACTAAAGATATATATATTTCCCTCGTATATAAGATGAAGTGTAATCTAAACTAATAATTTAATTTTTAATTTCTTTTATTTGAAACAAGCAAGATATCTTAATATTTCTAAATCTAATTGTTTAGTAATAAACTGCATATGCTTATAAACTTTCAATTGCTTCAATTAAATTTAATCATAAACATCAGTAAATTAATAAAAAGCCTGATTAAATAGATGAAAGCTCTTCTATAGTTATAACTAAGCAGCTTTAGATTAAAAGTAGTTATAATTAAACTTTAAACTAGTAATTTAATTATAAAAGGTATAGTTAAACTTATCTACATTGCTACTTTAGATCTTAATATTTAATAGATTGCATAGATATTTCTATATCAACTTAACTAGTAAACCAATAGTTATATTAGAACAAATACTAGATATCTTTGAATGATTGAAGTAGATAGCAGATAAGAAGCAGAGTAATAATAAGTATGAAGTATTTGAGAAGATAATATAAGAAGAAAGGGTAATAATTTCTTCGCTTTAAATGAATTAAATAGAAGGAATTCTTGTTAAAAGTTTAAATAGTCTTTATCAATTATATATTTAGAATTTATTTTACTATTACTATAAATGAGCAGTGGGTAAAAGTAAAGACAACTAAGTTTAGGATAAAACGGAAATGGCCATAAAACAGCAAAGTTAGCCAAAGCTTAAAAATAATAAGAAAAGAATTAAATGAAAAAGTAGGAAAAATAGAAAAAGTAAAAGCAAAAAGTTTCAAAGCTAAACTCCACTAAAACCACTGAGCCTCCTTCTGATGACGATTCTTCAGATGAAGAAACTATGCTAAGACATGGAAATTTAGAATAAACTGGAAAAAAAGAATAGGAAGATTGGTATTAAGAATATACTCATCTTGGCTATGATATAAATGCAAAAAAAATTAGAAAGCACAAAAAATAAAGTGAACTGGACAAAATTCTAAGTTAAGAAGATCCAGATTGGTGAAGAATTGTTTTTGATAAGCTTAACAATGCAAAGATAAAACTTAGTGATGAAGATCTTCAAATAATTGAAAGAATAAGAAATCATAGTTACGCTGACTTAAATTTCAATCCTTATGAAGACATTTTTTACGAAGCACCTAGGAGCAAATTACCAATTTAATATGATACTTACCCTTCAAAAAGAAAGTTCTAGCCTTCAAAAGGTGAGTTACTTAAAATAAACAAAATTAGAAAGCTAATCTAAAAAGGATTGCTTAGAAAAGACAATGAACCTTTGCAAGAAGAACTAATTGATCTCTGGACATCTGAACCTGGTACTATTATGCCTCTTCCTCCTAAGAAGTAGCTTCCTCTTAATTCTGAAAGCTATAATCCTCCTGAAGAATACATACCCACCAAAGAAGAAATAGAATAATGGAAAAATAAGGATCCTGAAGATAGAGAATTAAACTATATTCCTCATAAATTCGATTGCTTAAGACATGTCCCTGGCTATAAGAATTTAATAAAAGAAAACTATGAAAGATTATGTGATTTAATGCTTTGCACGAGAATAACAAAAAGCGCAAAAGAAGAAAATCCTGAAGAATTAATTCCAGAACTTCCCGATCTAGATACATTAAAGCCTTTCCCTTCTCATCTATCTACAATCTATAAACATTCTGAATAGATAACAGCCATGGAAGTTGACAGTTATGGAGAGTTCTTGATAATAGGAGATATATTAGGCAACGTATTAATAATTGAAGTAGAAAGCACAAGAGTAATGAGTCAGCATAATCTAAACTCTCCAATAAAAGCTATTTCTTTTAATTTAATCAAAAAATCCATTGCTGTTGCTGTCGAAAACTGTGTTTATTTTATTGTTCCTAGCTATTTTAGAAGTAAAAATTTCGAGTTTCAAATAAGTGGAACTAATAAATACTGCGAATGGAATGATGTAAGGAAAGTTTAGGAAGAAACTGAAAAGAAGAAGAAGAAACAGGAAAATGATATCAAGATAAAAATATAATTTCAAAATGAGTTGAAAACTATCCAATAGCACGTTAAAGGAGATTACTTTGCTACTGTTATGCAATCGAATTCATTGAATAAATAAGTAATTATTCATTCTCTTTCAAAAGGAGAATCCCATCGATTAATTAAAGGAAAGAAATTCAAAGGAGGTAAAATCAATTTTATACAATTTCATCCAAAAAAACCTTTTTTGCTTGTAGTAGCTGAAAGATAGATTTATCTTTATAATATGCCAACATAATCCAAGGATAAGAAATTTGGACCAACTACAGGAAAAATTACTTGCATATCAATACATCCCTCAGGAGATCATTTTATAGTTGGAACAGATGATTAAAAGGTATATTGATTTGATATGGATCTTAGCAAATAACCCTTAAAAGTTTTCGATTTCCATCAAAAACAAGTAAACGGAGTTCACTTTTCTTTGAAGTTTCCCTTATTTTGCTCTGCAAGTAGTGATGGTCAAGCTCTTGTATCTCATGGACAAGTTTTTGAAGACTTTTAACAGCCAGTAATTATTCCCGTCAAGATTATCC
Source organism: Loxodes magnus (assembly GCA_946699065.1). Classification (NCBI taxonomy): domain Eukaryota; phylum Ciliophora; class Karyorelictea; order Loxodida; family Loxodidae; genus Loxodes; species Loxodes magnus. Next base: position 915,943 of record CAMPDV010000028.1, on the reverse strand, counting down.
GACAAGATTAAGGTTTTAAGAATGTTAAGTTCCATCCCAGAAGGCCTTGGGTATTTTTATCTACTGCAAAGGAAGTCTTTTTATATGTCTGAGAAACTAAATCTAAATTAATAATTAATTAACTAATCATTAAAATTGCCATTTAACTATTACTCGTCATATGCTCCCTTCTTAAAGCTTTAAAATATCAATAATATTTACTTAGTATATTGCTTTAAGCAACTATCATCAATCTATTATTTTCTAAAATAAGCTAGGGAGTTTAATAATCCTTTAGTTCTAATTATAAAATAATCTAACTTAGTTAATGATTTAGTATGAACTAATAATTCTATTGTATCTATATAGTATAATATATCTTATATAATTATAAGTATTAAAGATTTACTAAACCTATAAGTGCTTATTTTTAACTTGCTTGCTATTAAATTATTTTATTTATAGGTTGAAATTATTTTGACTTTATGAATAATTTATAAATTCTTTTTGAAAGCTGAAATGCTTATGTCAATAATACAATAAAGAGCTATTATATGAAGGATTTATAGTAAAGCATAATTCAAGATGCATTAAAGATCTTCATTTTCTATATTGAAAACTAAATTTTGATAATTTTATACGCACAACTAGCAATGATCTCTTTAGTTCTAGTTAATTGAAAAAAGAGAGCTTCTTAAATTTAGTTAATTACATCTAAACAATACTAAAATTAAAATTTATAGCTAATATTTTATTACTTATATTTTTTTATAACTTAGAGCTTTATTTTTAGCTTATCATACTATATTCTACTTTATATTTAATAATTAATATTTTTGTCCTCAGGTAATCTTAGTCAAGTATTTTTTAAAGTTAAAAATTAATTAATATTTAAATAAAGCCTTATTTAATAGGTGCAAAGGCTTTAACATAGTATATTAAATAGATAAGTCCTCAGATTAATTAATTGTTGTAATTTAAGTAAAATAATAAATGAATAATAGACTTGTTATAGTTTAGTTTCTAATTTAAATGCTCTATTTTTATTTTGATAGATCACATCTTAAGAAAATAAGCTTTATCTTGCACATTCTTATCATTCTTATGTTTAGCTTTAATTGTTTCTAATATTTTATACTATTTGAATATTATTATTATTAGCTTATATAACTAGGTTGAATTTTTCTATTTTTAAGTTCTTTTCAAACTGAAAACACTGAAGATAGGGTATAAGATGTAAGAGTAAATAGCCTTAGCAATTTAATGAAATAATAGGTTATTATAAAAGGAATAAGTTAATAAGAAGTGTTTAATATTAAAACAGATCACTTCATCTTTTTAAGAACTGATAATAATTTTTTTTGAGTAGCCTCGTCAAAATCTTCATCTTCATCAAAATCACTTCTTTAGGTTTTCTAACTGTTCTGCATTCTATAAGCAAATAAAAGGAATATTCCAATAGGACAAATAATAACTAAGAACTCTTTAATTTCTTTCATTCATGAATTTTCTGCAAATTTTATCTTGAAGAAGATTTTAAAATCTCCATCTTACTCTTAAGAAAACTAGCATTCATTGTTTTCGTCAATTTAAGTGCATCTGGCTTCTATTCACAAACTGGTATCTTAACATTCATAGAGAGCTCCAGTTCTATTTGTAAAAAAGTAAATTCTTAGTCTATTCTAATTACTCTAAAATCCATCTTTAAGAGTTTCTTCTTTAGCATTCAAATCACAATATAATAGCACCTAAACGTTAGTCTCAGTGTTATTATGATACATATCGACGTAATATTCTGTATTTGGAATTGTCTATCTAGGATTTATCTGCATTTTCTAACCTATACTCAATCAGTCTTAGATAAATGTTTCAGGATGCATACTTCGTGAAAGAATCTAAATAAGAAGTGAAAATCCAATTAAAACTTAAATCATTTTATTATTAAATATTCTTTTAAAGGTAAGCTTGTTTTATTACTTTGTTCTTATACTCTTCATAAAACTATCTAATTATATAAAATCTATTAAGCACCTAGAAATCATATCATTTCAGTGCTTTTTCATACTATAAAATCACTTTTTAAGTAAAGGAATCTCATAGTTCTTAGATAAATTTTAATGAAACTTACAGATTCTTTATCCTCTTATTAAATATACTTGTAATAGCAGAAATTGGTTGTTCTTTTATTTAAATATTCTTATTAAATTAAAATATTATTCTTAAATTGAAGGGTCTTTTTCAATATTTACTCTGCTTTAGTAATTACTTTTAATTTAAATTTTTATTATAGAATTATTAAGTTTTATTTGCTCTTTACTTAAAATAAAATTATGATTCCTAACTAATATCAAATAATATAAATAATCAATAATAGCTTGAATTCAAATATGTAATTATAGCAAGTATAGAGCTCTCTTCAAACATAATGAGTACTAATAAAAATAATAGAATTAATTTAGAGGCTTTTATCAAATAAAATGATCTAAAAATAACTTTTTTATTTATATTTTATCTTTTTTTCTTCTGATAATATCTATATGTAAGTATATATTGAACAATCTATATTGATTACCTATATATGAAATAGGCTTTAGAATTACTAGTTATATTAAATACTTTATGAAAAAGATAGAGTTGATAGTTTTTAATGTATAGATATTTAAGTTAAATATAAGAATATATAGAAGGTTAATTTAATAAGCATTTATTAAAATAGGAAAGCAATATGCTATTTATTATCCCCTTTATTTGCTTATTTCAAAACATTTCTTCAACTCCAAAGAAATATTTGTAATTATTCCCTTTTATTGAATTATTTTTCTCAATATTTTAGATAAAATAGTGCTTTATGCTTAGACTAATTTAAAGTAAAAGCTTATAGTAACGATGCTAAAATAAAATATAAATTGAAAATATTTATAATGCTTCTAAAATATATAGGTTGAAAGTATTTATAGGGAAGAGAATTCTCCTTTGTCATATTAATCAAAATAAATTTATCAAAATCGCAATCAACAAGACAAAGTGCTTTTTAACTTTAAATGCTTCAATGCTCTTTGGTACATTTTAAATAATTAAAAAATTATAATAATTATAGCTTTATATAGCTTCTCATTATTACCTACCCTTATATATTTCATAAAACAATTTGAGCAACCAAAGCTATATATTTATATATTTTTTACTATAAATCAACCTAATCTGTTATACTTAGATTTTAATTATTTTAATTATTCCATTTTATCCAACAAGGATCTGATAAAGTAGTCTTAAGCTCTATAAGATTCTTTAAAGGTTTTGATTAAGTTTATTATAGATAATTTTTTAATTTATTTTGCTCTTAATTATCATAATGTTGTCTATAATGTATTTATCCTTGCATAGTTATTTCTTACTATCTTAGCTGATTTAAATCGATGTAAAAATACATTTCAACTCAGTATTTTTTCAGATTTTCCATTTATAAATATAATAAAAATTTGTAGACATATATAGTAGAAGCAAAAGGCTACTTTTCTAGAAAATTATTTGATAAATGCTGATTTATAAGTTAATAACTCTTTTTACTTATTAATACAGATAAATAATCCTGGATAAATTTTAAAATATAAATCTATAGCTAAATAGTTTATATTGCATTTCATATTCTATAAGAGTTTTCCTTTATAAATATGCTTATAATTACTCTTTTGTAATTTCGCTATTAGTTCTATATGTTTTAATAGGTTAAGGCAAAATACTTTCCTTATGAAATTAGACTTTTAATTTCTTCTAAAGCTAATTAATCTCATTTTGATAATAAAAGAATTGACTTTAAAGAGTTTATAAGTTAATATAAGTGCTAATCTAATTTAAGCAGAGGTAAGGCATCTATTAGTGAGGATTAAAGAGAAAGATTAGAAAATATGGATTGTATTTAAACTTACGTGTATTTGATTTATATTTTAGGCTAATAGCTTATTGTTATAAAAATGAGTACTTAAATGAAAGGTAATTATCTACATCTAGAAGCAATATCACAAAAAGGATTTAATGTAGTTCTTTATAAAGTATTTGCAGAAAATAGGTCATTGATAAGTTTGAAATGTAAATCTCTAAAAGGAACTGGAAATGAATGTGTTTCAAAAAATAGAAATAGAACTTAGACATTTGAAGGAAATATGCATTAGAAATATTTTGTGTCTAACTAAAATTATTAGTGCTTATTGCATTCTCAAAATTTAGAAAGTTATTGTATATAAGAATAAAAATTTTTATGTCCTAGATGTGTAGACCAACATAAGAGCAACTCAAGCTGGTTTTCAGAGAAACATGATGTCAAAACTATTAAGGAAATTACTCCTGAGTATTTAAAAAAATTGTAAGAATAAACCTTAACTTCTTTAGAGCAATCGTAAGACATTAATTAAATTATAAGTTATCTCACATAATTAGAAGACTAAGCTTAGTAGAAGAAGTAGCTTTTTGATTGTTTTTTAGATAAATCTATTGAAACACAAATTACAAAACTAAAGGAAAAATAAAAGTAGTATCAGAGTTTTGTCAATGAGTGATTTGAAAATCTCAACTAAACATTTGAGAATATTAAAACGACTTGAAATTTAGCTTAAGAGAAAAAGTTTCCTTAAGATGTTTTTTAAATAATCATAATGCAAAAGGTTCTTTCATTTCTTATGAAGAATGATTAAGGGATCCAAAATGTAATGAACAAAATTATTAATATGGACTTTGCTAAATGCATATAATCAACATGCGATATGTAGATGTCTATTGAAAATAAATTGGACTCACTTAAATCAGAATTATTAAACTATGAATTTCCCATTCAAGTAACTGAATTCTAATAGACCTAGGCTTGTTTTAATACTCTACTTTTTAGCTAGGCGGGAAGTAGAAAAATATTGGAAATTTAAGTAGAAAATTAGTAGAAAACTTATTATGAAATTCCTACATCTGATTTCACTCGAGCCCATAGATCTTTGCAAATCGAAAACGATAGAATAGTTTTATCTGGAGGATAAAATTAGTGAAAGAGATTTATTCTTACAAATGGAAGTAGAGCAGAAACTTTCGAATCTTTATTTGAAAGATAAACCCATGGAATGTCTCTTGACAAAGGAAATGGAGTTTTGCTTATTGGAGGAGAATATGCTAATAGGAAATGTGAGATTTTTGAATTCTAAAATAAAACTTTTAAAGAAATTGTTGAATATCCATGTGATATAAGATAGCATAGTTGCGCCTTTTTAAAGGGTTAGCTTTTCAGTTTCGGAGGATTTGATAATGTAAAGGAGGAAAATATTGATAAAATTTTCTTTTATACCAAAACTATTAACATCTGAGCTCAGAGCTAAAAAAGGCTTCCTAACCCATCTTGAACTTGTTCTGTATAAACTCCAATGAAAAGTATACTTTTATTTGATAATAATAGCAAAGGGTTAAAGATGGTATATCAATTTGACGATAGATCAGTCATTTCATTTGCAGAAGAATGCGAAAAAGATGCATGTTTTAATATTCCTTTATACTAAGGAGGATTAATTTACTTCTATAACAAAAATAAAAAAATGTTCATTTTTGATGTGAAGAACAAAAATTGGATTAAGCGGTGATCAACTCTATTATTTAATTACATTTATAATTTAATTTAATTCATTTATATCATTTGTAACATGAAAGCTTTTACTCAAGTCTTTCAATTAATTCTTAAGATAAAGCTTAACTCTTCCACAAGTATAATAAAGCTTTTAATTAAAATAGCTTAAATCATTGATATTATGAGTAAAGTATAATTAAAAATCCATATAAAGCTCATCTATTTATCTGTTTACAATAAATAGTTAATTATTAGCACTAAACACTAAGATATCTTTTTTTCTTTAAAGCAAGTATAAAAAGCGAAGAAAAGACTTAGTTTCTAAATAATAGAGATATTTAACTTATTTGGTAGTCTAAACTTAATTTCTTTCTATAGTTTAAAATATATCACTTATACTTATACTGTCCAACTGCTTTTATCAAATCAAGCATTGTATTGAAATAAATAACGAAAATGTAAACACTTAAAAAAGGAAAATATTAAGAGTTAGGTGTTGTAGGGAGAGGCAACTTTGGAACAGCAGTATTAGTTTAAAATGTCTAAGATTAAAAGTAGTATATTGCTAAGAAAATTATCCTTAGTGCTTTAAGCTAAGGAGAATAAAGTTAAGCTTAGGCAGAAGCAGAATTACTTAAGAAGCTTGATCATCCTAACATTGTTTAGTACGTTGAAAGTTTCATAGAAGATGGCATTTTAGTAATAGTGATGGAGTACTGTTCAGTAGGAGATTTAAGTTATCATATTAGAAAAAGAAAAACAAGCAAAGAACATTTTTAGGAAGCTGAAATTTTAAATTGGTTTGTATAGATGCTATTAGCACTCAAATATATTCACAGTTAAAAAATTTTACATAGGGATATGAAATCTTCAAATGTTTATTTGACTTCTAATAACACTATTAAAATTGGAGATTTTGGAATCTCTAAAGTTTTAGAGAATACTTAAGAATAAGCGCTTACAGTTGTCGGAACACCATATTATATGTCGCCTGAAGTATGTGAAAGTAAGCCATATACGTATAAATCAGATGTATGGTCGTTAGGTTGTATTTTGTATGAGTTATGTATGCTAAAGCATGCTTTCTCAGCAGATAATTTATTAGGTCTTGTATATAAAATAGTAAGAGAAAAAATAGAGCAAATTCCTAATTGCTACTCAAATGATATGTAGTAGATAATAAATATAATGCTTACTAAAGATTTTAATTAAAGACCAAGCATAGAACAGATTTTATAAATACCTTACATCAAACATTCTATGCATACTTTTATTAACTCAAGAGGTAATAGCACTAGCAGAGCACTTAAAATTAGAAAGATGAATACTTTATCTTAAACTCAATATGCACCTTAGCAATCTACTTAGCAGGAAGAGTAATTTTCACATTCCGTGAGTAATCAAGTAAAAAAACCCCAGCCAAACGAAACTCCGGCATAAAGGATAAATAGAAAAAAGATGGAACAAAATGAAAATAATGTAAAAAAGATTAATGAAGCTATAAAAGAAGCAAATTAATAAAAGCTAGTTGCAAAGCAAAGGAAAATGAATGAAATGAGCAGCTCAATCGAATTTAATTAAGTAAATTAAAAGAATTACTAAATTTAGCAATAATAGTAAAAATATCCTCAAACTTAATTTGATTAACATCCTTAAATTATTTAAAAAAACCCAAATTAAATGATTCCAAATAAAAAAGAACCCTAAATTTCTTCACTTACATAAAAAGCTTTGGACTATTTAATTGATGTAGATTAACAGGTTGATAGAATGATGGAAGAATCTGGAGTAGACTTTACTTTAAGTTCAAATTCTAGTATGGGATAGACTTATTTATAGGATATTAATACAGAGTAAAATTATAAGAATTATCTATAAGCAACATAAGGATTTAACAACACTCAAGATTCTTTATCTTATAGCAACTCACTTATAAAGTCAGCTTAGTTTAAAGAATATAACGTTGATAACAGGGTTATTTCTTCAAAAGGCTTCTATTAAATTCCTTCGGAAGGCGAATACGATGAAGACTTTGAAGACATCACAGCAGAACCAAATAACGAAGAACTATAAAAAGTAGTGAAAGAGTATTAAGGAGTAATTGATAATCCTTAATATACTTATGGAAAGTCAAAAGGTCTTCCAACAATTATAGAAGAGAGTAAAGACTTCAGTACAGATTCAATGGGATCACAAAGAATGATTAGCAGTTAGAAATTTTAAATTCAAAATTTAAGGTAAAAATGCTTGGACTTACTAGGATCTCAAAAGTTTGAATAAATTTACAATTTTATGAAAAGTGCCTTAAATAATGAAGTAGAAGACGAAATCGTAATATTTTTTATTTTAGACTTTAAAATTATACATGAAGTAGCTGAATAAAATAGAAAAGCAAGCATTCTTTATGATAGAACAAATTATATACTTAGAACTTTACCAAAACTGATTTCTATTCACAATTTTAATTTAAATGCTATCTAATTTCTATAACTTGCGCTTTAAATTTATTTGCTAGATTTCTATTTATTAGTTTAAGTGATATTTTTATATAAAATTTAGTTAATTGAAGCATTAATTATGCTAGATGAGAATCTACTTTATTAACTCAAGATATGAAATGTTTGCTTTATAAAAAGGAATAAATAGAATTAAAAGGATTATAAATAAGATGAATAGTTAACTATTGCTTATTAAATAAGAAATTGTTATAAACATCATCTTAAGTTTAATTTCTTGGTTTAAGTATGTCTATTTCACTTGCAGTTACTATCTAAATTATCAAATTTAACTAATTAAAAGTACTTTATATAAAACGTTACTGTTTAATATTAGGTTCTTTTTTATTTATATTCTAAGTATACATATCTACCTTATTTACTTAAATACTTGCAAATATTTAGAATTGTAATCATTAACAATTGAAATAATCAAAAAAGTTTCATTAATATAATTATGAAAATATTACACGAAAGTAAACTTTAATCCTTACTAATATTATTCACTTATTTCTTTTCTTAGCTAAGCTTAAGGAAACTATTTATTTGAAATAGTTAAACAACCAATAGAAATATAATATTTAAATTAATAAAAGATTCAATAGCATTTATCTTTTAATTCTTTCAAAATATAGTTTCTTATATATTTCTTATTTATCTTATAATGAATATGAAGTACAATAAATAAACGTTGTCTTCTTATAAATAGGTGCTACTATATATAGTTTTTAATTTCTATAGAGTTATTAATTTAGCTATCTTTGCAGCGTAATTTGTTTTATGATTGATAATTTTTATTATCTTAGGGCTTTATAGAAATCTTTCATATAAACTAGCTCTATGATTAAGCATTGAAAATTGTACATAAAATATATATATTTAAACTATTTTAACATACTATGCTATTATTTTTAAAATCATCCAAAAGTCAATCCTCACTATTGCAATTTAGTCTTTTTATCTTTTACAAGGCATACTTAATATCATTAATATAAGATGATTGCTTAAATTTAATAGGTTTATAGATAATAAAGTTTAAGATTTTAAACTAATAAAACTTCCATTTGTATTCTTAGTGATCTAAGTTGCTTGATAAATAAAAGGCACTCGTTTAATAAGATAATTTGAGTGAAATTTCTTAAATGTATCATTAAATTTTGCTTATTTATTACATTAAATAATGGAAGGTATCGAACTTTTAAAAGATCCTTGTTCTGATAGATAGGTCAAATAAGTTCCACTTCCTCCATCTAAATCTTTAAAATCAGAATTATTATGAAAGAACGGGTTACCAGATTGGAATTTTCTAAAAGAATTTTTTCATAAAGAAGGAAGAATATAGAAGAAGGACTGTCTTGAAATTATAAATAAGGCATATAAATTATTCAGGAAAGAGCCAAATTTGTTAGCTGTAACTGATCCAGTTACAGTTGTAGGAGACATTCATGGCTAATATTATGATTTGCTTAGAATGTTTATATCAGGAGGAGATCCAGCGAATACTAAATACTTGTTTTTAGGAGATTATGTTGATAGAGGATCATTTTCAGTTGAAGTAATTATTTTACTTTACTGTCTTAAAATAAATTTTCCTGATACTGTTTATATGTTAAGAGGAAACCATGAATGCAGATAAATGACTTAATTTTTTAATTTTAGAACAGAAGTTATTATAAAATTTGATTAGGAGACATATGAAAGAATTATGGAAAGCTTTGATATTATGCCTCTCGCATGCTTAGTGAATGGAAAGTTTTTAGCAGTTCATGGTGGAATTTCTCCTGATTTACATAGTCTTGACGATATCAATAATTTATAGAGAAATGTTGAACCACCAAAAAATGGCCTTTTTTGCGATATTTTATGGGCTGATCCAGTTGATAATGAAGAGGGAATTAGTGAATAATCTTTCTACTTTAACGATGTAAGAGGTTGTTCTTGATTCTATGGTATTGAAGCTATTAACAATTTTCTTAAGAGAAATGAGTTACTTTCTATAATACGGGCACATGAGGCTTAGCTCGATGGGTATAAAATGCACAAATGAAATGGTAATTAAGAATTCCCAGTTGTTATAACCATATTTAGTGCTCCAAATTACTGTGATGTATATAACAATAAAGCTGCTATAATAAAGTTTAAGAATAACACTCTTAATATACAGTAGTATAATTACACACCACATCCTTATGTTCTACCTTAGTTTATGAATATTTTTACATGAAGTCTACCCTTTGTTAGTGAAAAAGTAGCTGAGATGCTTTATCATGTTGTAAATCCAAAAGGTGGGAATTTGAGTAGTGGCTCTGAAGACTCTGAAGAGGAAAATTAAAAATAATCTCCAAGAAATCGCTTGAAAAATCCAAATAGTAAGTATATGAATTTAGGAGGAAATGCATTACGCTAAAAGGTAAATGCAGTGTCTAGAATGCTAAGAATGTTTACTATTTTAAGGTAATTTTTAAATACAGGGAATCTCATGAAGTTATTACTTAATTGAAAGGAATGTGTCCTGGCCATCGTATTCCTATGGGATTATTAATGGAAGGCTAAGAGGCTCTTTTCAATGGTAAGACATTAAAATAGCTGTAACTGCATTCAGGAAAGCTAAAAAATGGGATATTATAAATGAAAAAAGGCCTGATGAAAATGCTATTAATTAGCCCAATACGTCTATATTTTAACAGTCTACTTATATATTGGTTATAAACTATTCTTTAAAATAGATCGTAATCAATTTAATAAATATCAATAGCAATCACATAAAAAAGAAATCAAATAAATCTTCAAATAAATTCAATAAACTTATTCTAAATTAAATTGCTATAATAAGACTCATTCAGTAATCTATTCTTATGCTAAATACAATTTAGTTATTTAAGTTATTTTATTATGTAATTCATGATTAGTGTCTTATTATTCATTTGACATAAAACTTGATAAAGTGCAAACTATTATTTTTATAATTAACTTCTTATAACTGAAATCTATTTATTTACTTAGCATCTTTTATCCACTTTCATTTAATAATGTTCTTCACTAATTTATTTAGAATATTTATTTTATAATAAAAGTTTAGTTAACTTATAAATAGCTAAGATATAATAGTTCCCAAGTTTGAAATAAGCAATAAAGTTACTTATAGAAAGATAAATCATAAAATATTAAATCAATTTAGACTTACTTTAATTTCTTAATATTGAAGAGAACTTAGATTAAATAAAGAATTTTTCGAATGAAAGTTTTAATATTTCTATAGTAAATGATTATTTGATTTATTTCTGTATAATTTTTTATTTATTTATTACTCTGGATAAAAATTACTAATTCACTTACTTCTCTCATTACTTTTTAGATACATTTGTGGATTTGGTTTGGATTTAAGTATTTATTACTACTTCTTTTATAATTCCAGCACAGACTACTTAGCTTTTATCCTTGCAAATAAATCTGCCATTTTTTGGATATTTTGCGAAAGTTTCAACACATAAAGGTTTTAAAGGAACTATTTTTACAATTCCTGCTTATCCTTATTTCAAAAGCTTTGGTTCATCTTCTTTCACTTCTCCTGTCATTCTACAACTAGAGAAATTAATTTACTAAACTAAACAGGAACAGGAAAAGTTGCGGTATTTATGGGAATAATAGGACAAAAACCTTTTTATAACTAGGTTGGATAGCTAAGGATTATTATAAATGCAGTAAATTAAAGTGTATTTTATGGAGGATTATTATTTACTATTCTACATACATCACCTACTTTTATATCTTTAAAACCCATTTTTGAAACACACAAGCCTACAGTATCTCCAGGAATAGCTTCTTAAACCTCACTTTTATGCATCTATATACTACAGATGGTAACTTTAGATAGGTTTTGAGGAACAATTACTAAGTTTTACTGATGCTTTAGTTTCCCAGAATCAACAACGCCTGATATAACGGTACCAACACTACCTATCCTATAAATTCTTCTTATTGGAAGTCTAAAAGGCCTTTCAATGAGTCTCCAAGGATTTTAAATGTTTTTTATAGTAGTTAGTAAATCAAAACCTTTGTATCAAGCCATATTATTAGATTTTTTATTTAAATTATCACCTGTTCAGCCAGACACAGGTACAAAATGGAAATATTAGTTTTTATATCCAACTTTTTTTTTAAATGCAGTTGTTTCTGTTTATATGTTCTCATATCGTTTCTAATTAAAGGCTACGATTTAGTATTATATATCCATCTTATTAACAGCAACTACTATCTATTTTATTCCTTTAAAGAAAATAGTACAGCTATTTGCTCACGATTTGATCCATTTTGGGATTTTCCTGCTTCATATTCTTAATTTGCAGATGATAAAACTAAAATAGCAATATCAGTCATTACTACCCAGGTAATCAAATTTTTAAAGTAGCTTTTATGGCCTGGAGTATCATAGAAAGATAAAATAAGTTCATTTTGCTTTGTTTTCTTTAAATTTGGATTTATAGTGATTCCTCTTTATCTTTCTGATTTCGTATTGTCACATAATCAGGCAAACTTTAAGCTTCCTTTACCAGCTTATGTTGCTTCTTACTCAACCTTCATTTTTTTATAAATATTTTCTTCTCCAGTTTAAACCAAAAGATGTCCTAATAAAGTAGATTTTCCTGAATATAAGTGACCCACTATTGCTATATTTATGTTTATTTTAACATTATTAAAAACTTAATTTAACTAAAATTAAGAGCTGATTCTACTGAAAAGGCACTATAATCGAATTATTATAGATAAGTATAATTAACTTAAAAATGTAATGATATAAGCTAATTAAAAAGTCTAATATTAAGTATAGCATTTACTCTTATTTTTATTTGAGGCTTTGCTTTATAATATTAGCATCTTAATACTAAGTTATTTATACTCGCTTATAATTAAGATATAGTTATATATATTTCAGCTTTCCTATTAAATTAAAAGTACAGTTCTCAAATATTTTAATTATATTATAAATTAAAAAACATAGAATAGAGATTTAAATAACTTGGAATTATTAAAAGAAAAGCTCTATATCTTCAAAAATATTAAATTACATCCTTTTTATTGAACAATCTTGGAAAAAGTAAGAGCATCTACTAAATAAGGAGATAATGTTAAAATATAGATAAATAAATTTATTTAGTGTAGCAATATGAAATCATATTATGTTAGAGAAAGTTAAAATATATTCAACTCAATGATTAGTGCTTGCTAATTTAATCTAAAATTTAGTTAACTAAATAAAATCTATAATTAGCTTTATATTTTAATAGCAAATTTCATTCTACAAATGTAATAAATAAAGGATTCCTTATTTTTATTTCTATTTTCATATATTTAATCAAATTGCTGCTTTCTATTATGATATAGAGTGAATAAAGCATTATATAAAATAACAATAATTATCTAAAATTGCTTCACATTTAACCTACTATGTACTCTAATTTTCTTTCGCTTTTTATCTTAGTAATTTAAATATTCTAAGGATTTTATAGAAAGATAATAGTTAAAATTTAAATTTTTATATTGAAGATTAATTATGTGAAGATCTATCGAAATTTAAACTAACAATTTATTTTTATGAATAAAATAATTAAATAAACTCCTCAATTCTTTAGAAGTAAAGCAAGGGAATAAAATAGTACTTATCCTTGCTATAATTATTAGATTTTAAAGTTAGATATTAAGTTTTTTTTTTATAATATTTATGTTTGAAATTTTAAAAGAAGTAAAAGAGTACTTGAAAAATTAGATGTTTTATTAAATGTAGACTGATAATTTTTTAGAAGAACAAAGAATAAAACATACAGTTAAAGATACTTACAAGAATTTTTTATTATAAAAATATGAAAAGCTCGATAATATATGTTTAATGGGACAAGATAAACTGAGATAGATAAATAATAATATTTATTTATTTTAATATTACTAATAATAAAAAGACAGATATATAAAGAATTTTACAATAATATCATCACTCATCACCTAAATAATCTTCTGGGTTACTTATAATCCATTTTATTCTTTTTCCTTCTTTCCATTCTCCTTCTTTTCTATTTCCATTTGCTTCAATGTAAAATCCTTTTCCATGCTACTTTCCATTATATCATTGTCCTATGTATTTTCGACCTAAAATAAATAATTACCGTCTGGTCATTCAAAAGTTCCTTCTCCTTATTTTTTATCATCAATGTAAGTTCCTATATAACTTCTTCCATCCGCCCAAGTAAACTTGCCATGACCATCCATTTTGTTATTTTTCCAATCTCCTTCATATTTTCTTCCATCTCCCCATATATAAGTTCCATTACCTTGAATATTGTTATTTTAAAAATATCCATAATATTAAGAATTGTCAGATCAACTAAACTTTCCGATACCCTATTTCTTACCATTTTCATAATTGCCAACATATTTAGCTCCATCTGGTCAAATTTCTGTTCCTTACCCATGCTATTTATCTTAAAATCACTAACCTTCATATTTAGCTCCATCAACGTGTATGTAAGTACCTAAGCCGTGAGCCTTGTCATCTAATCATTATCCTTCATATATATCTCCATCAGCATGTATTAATCGACCTTTTCCATTAGCTCTGTCATGTTTCCAATATCCTTCATATTTACTTCCATCTGTTCATATTTAAACTCCTTTTCCATGTCTTGAATTGTCTTTTGTTCATTCTCCGATATATATAGCGCCGTTTTCAAGTTCAATAGGACCTTTAGTAATAACATCTACCTCATAATCAAAATTAAATTAATAATTAAATTCGCCAAATTTTTGAGCAGTTATCCTTGTAGCTTGATTTGAATAGTCAGGCAAAGGACCTTATATTTCTTTAGTATTTTTGGTAGGAGAAGTAATTTTATTAAGCTATTTTTTGCTTTGAATGGCTTTCCTTAGCTAAAATGTTCTGAAAAAAGATTAAATTAAAATTAAATTTTCATATTTTAGAGGAACCATTCCTTTTAATTAAGTTTGCTTGGTAACTATCTTTTGGTTATTATTGGTTTGATTTATATTCACTTCGTTATTTTTATCTTATTAGTTTTCGTTTAGACAAGAACAATTCTCTCCCATTTAATTCCTTATTCAAATAATTATTTATTTAAATTATTCAAGAAGATAAGAGAACGCACTTCATTACTATAATATTAGTACAATTTTCATAAATAGACTAAACTCTTCTTTACAGGTAAGAAATGTAATTAAATCTTTAAATTTTCATACAACTATTTATAATAGAAAATTAAAGTAGATATCATTATTTAGCTATTAAGAACTTATAATCAATAATACTATACTCTATTATAGATATTCGTTCTTTCTTTTACTCCTATGCTCATTTAATTATCTTTCTTTCTTAGATACTATATAGAAAATTTGTATGTTATAGTATACTAAAGCAATATAATATTTATCACTTAGAATGTTAAGCTAAATAGTTTAGCTCTATTACCATCTCTAAATAGCTTTAAAGATAGGGATTTTTAAATTATTTATTTTGATGGTAAAGAACTATAAAATATAGCAATAAGCTTAAACTAATTGAAAGTGGTTTTAAAGAAATAGCTTTAATTCTTAGGTTTTTAAAACTTTCATATATCATGAGAGCCATTAAAAATGAATAGAGCTTATAATTTTTTCACTTATTCTATTTATTAAAACAGAAAAATATACAAAAGATAATAGATTAAAGAAAGCAACTTCTGCTAACATAATTAAATAGCATAAATAAGTTATAATAACTAGTTTGAATTTAAATAGTTTTGATTAGATAAAAAATAGAAATAAATCTAATAATATTTAAAATTAAAATTCAATCAAAAGTCAACTATCGTATATAATATAAACTTAACTAATTCTTTAATATATATTTTAAATTCCATTACTAATACAAATTCAAATCTAAAGTTAAAGATTTAAGTGATTCAGATTAGTTGTTAAAATAAATCAATATTTAAATGGCTTTCATAACTATAAAATTAAGAAAATATTTCATTTTATATTGTATCATTTAGATTAAGTACAAAAATTTAGCAAAAGGTTAATAAAATGGTTAAAGAATTTAATTTTTGATTTGCTAACAATTAAATAATATATAATTACTTAATTTCTCATTTTTATTTTAAAATTAAAGAATTCCTTAAGATTTTTTAATTTAGGGTTAAATTATCTAAGAGGATAGAAAATTTTAAAATTAATAATGATGTTAAAAAACTAAAAAAGAGAGCATTACTTAAGATAAGAATGATGTTTCATTAATTGAATTCGAATATTAATAATGTAAAATTAATTTAGTCTACCAGATCTATCACTCTTTGAATTATTTTTTAATTTATAACTTTAGCCCCTTCAATTTTTTCCTTGTTTACAGTAAATCATTCTGGTTTCTTTTTCTATCAGCAGAAGTAAATAATTAAGCCAAACTTATAATGATAAACTTTTCATTAATTATTTCAAAGATTATAACTGAAACATTAACTCATTTATATCTCTTTATATCTATAGCTTAATAAACTTAAATTTCATTATAATAAACATAATCAAAACCTTTTCGATGAATAGTCTAACTATTAAAGCTTAAAATAATTGAAACAAAGCATAAATTTTTAGTTCGCCAATTTACTCGATTTAATGAATCAGTAATAGTAGTAAAAATCAAATAGCCTTTAAAAAACTGAGCTTTAAAATATTTTAATTGTTCCTTTAAGATAAAAATCTAAATTTCTAATTTTTAATTAAGTTCCAAGTAAATAGAAATCTAATTATTACAATTTAATAATGGTATTATGAAAAATATGCTTCTACAAAAATATTATTAAAGATAGAAATTGATTAAAAATTTAAATACAATATATTGTAATACCTCGATATTTATTTTAACCTTACAAAATTAAGTTAATTATTGAAGAATGCATGAAGTAAAAGCAAGAATTATATAGTTAGTTATTATTATTAATGTTTTTAAGATCTTTATAGTTTATTTTTCAATCCTGCTCTTCGTTCTGCATGCTTTTTTTCTAAAAAATGAAGGTTAATAAGAAAGCTAATAGTGTCATACAGAAGAATATTATTAAGATTATAAAATAACCCGTAATCTGTATTAAATCTTACTGGCAAAACAATTTTTACTATGCCAATGCTTAAAAGTGAACTGATCATGAAGTTATATACAAGTACTCCATAAACTTCTGTACCTTTCTCTTTTCCAAATAGTTCTCCACATAATGTTGGAAAAATCGCATAGTGACCGCCATAGCATGCAAGACTCAAGCAAACAATGAATAAATAAATAACTTTATATTGAACTAACACAAATATTAGTCCTGAGCAAGCCAGCTAACATATCAGAATTGTTCTATATACTACTAAGAAACCTTTATAATCCATTCATGAAGCCCATCCAATTCGTGCTAACCCATTACAAATTTGAGATATAGCACCAACAAAAGACAAAAAGGCATCATCATCTATGTAAGAAATAGCAAAACTTTTGAAAACTGCTACCAAAAAAATGCCATATGTAACTGAAGAAAAGCACATTACAAATGCTAGAATAAATTATGGAGTTTTAACTGATTAAGATACTGATTTAAACTAGATTTTTGTTTTTTCAATTAATGGCTATTTAAGAGCATTTTATCTAGCCTCTAAAATTTATTTTTCTTTTACTTCTATTATTTTTTTTTCTTCTTCTGATGGATATCTCAATAGAATAACACCTAGAAGTCCTGCAACACAGTAAATCACAAATAAGTGCATAAACATTGTAGGAACTCTTTGAGCAATATCAAATTCAAAATACTTATAAGTAGCAGCTCCATAGTTTTCTACTATAGTAGGTACTTTGTTTTCAGGATTAATGATGTAAGTACAAAGTAAAGCAAAAAAGAAGGCACTTACTGCTGTGTTAGAAGTAATTAAGCCAGCTATTCTTCCTTTTATTCAAGGAAAATAAGCCCATCCGCAATCTAGAAGAGGAATGATAATTAATCCGTTGGCTGAACCAATTGAAAAGGAATATAGTAGAACAAAAACCAGTCAGTTAGTAGTGATAGATATTAAGATTTAAGAAAATAGCATTATAAGCATTGCAATCGTAGCGTTTATTCTATGTCCAACCTTCTTTGCTAAAACCACTCCTCAGAAAACTACAAATGTATAAACAACTAATGATGATGGAAAAATAATATAAGTGTCGTTCATAGTAACGTCACTGTCAAAGTGTTTTAAATAAGAAGCAATATAAATTTCATTAGTTCCAACGGTGTATCCATGACCTAGTACAGTACAAATTAAGCAACTTCCAATTACGGACTTTATTCCATTTATTTATGTTGACTTCTCAGTAACACTAGATGCGGTTAAATCTTTCATTTTTTAAACTAGCTAATAGTTTAACTTAATTAGTTTAATATTGCTTTCTTGTTTAAATATGCTATATATTTTGTAGTTAAATAAAACTTAAATTAGAAGTTATAAATGGAAAATAAAATATACATAGCATGCAAATAGATATTCTTATTCTTAATTTATTTAAGCTCAGCAAATTTCAATTAACTGCCAAGCTTCATATTCTCGTTTAGTACTCTAAAAGAGGAATGCTGAAAGCCATTCTAGAGGAAAACGCAATAACAAAACAAAATAATATACTTCAAAAATAGCTTAAGCAAATAGTATAAATTAAATATAACGTTCTTAAAAAAAACTACGTGGATGTATATTGTGAAATCGTTTTTCTTCAAACAATACAACACTTAGAAATTCTTTAATTAAATGCATAACCCTGTTTTTGAAGTTATATTTAAGAAATATTTAGCAAACTTGATGATTAGATAAGTAAGGATTTATTAATTATAGCAATAAAAGGAGAATTTTATAATTTTAAAATTGTTATTATTATACTTCCTAATAATTTATGAAAATTATAATATTAAGAACTGAGCATTTAATGTAAACTTGCTAGATAAAAATATCCAATAATTTCATTAAATTTAGATATTTAAAGCTAGCATTTGGCTAAATATATAAAACTTAATTGTTAAAAATTTCTATTAAGACTATTTCTAAATAAACTAAAAAGCAATTATTAACAATTATAACAATAAAAATGGTTAAATGGAGCATCTACATTTATCTAAACTGTTGCTAATGCTTAGATCCAGATTACTATATTTTTCTAAAGAAGTTTGTTTTTGGCTAATATAATATTTTTTTAATATTTTTAGCTAGAAACTAAGTAAATCTTAATTTATTTAGTATTCTTAATCTTCTCTTATTTCATGATAGCTTTCATTTAATTTAATTATTAATTATACGATTTGCTTCTATAATTAAATCATCTTATTCTAAAAGTTAAATGAGTAAATATTATTATTTTAATGAACAGTCTATGGCTATGAGTAAATTCTTTCTGGCATATTTATCTTTTAAGAATATTAAATAAAATTATATTTCTATCTCTTTTATTAAGAGAAAATGATTTAAGAAGCATTTTTAAGTTTTATTTGACATGCTATATTGACTTTATGAAACTAGCATTAAATTAGAAAATTTAATAACTTGATGATTAATATTAATTTTATTCTTTTTTATATCCAAAGAAGCTATTTTATTTTTTAATTATAACTCTAACCAAAGTCAAACTTTTTCTTCAATATAGTTCATTTGAGAAAGTTTTTATAAAAAGCTTCACTTCTTTATTAATTAAATAGCTTATATAATATATTCTGCATTCTATAATTAAAAATAATTAACAAAACCAGATGAATATGCAAAATTATTAAAAGTATTAATAATCTAAAAAATGCTTTGATATTTTCATTTTATCCTCTGTAATGAGTATTTAAATTAAAAATAGATGATTATATTCTAGTTTGATGTAATAAACTTCTTAAAATAAGCCATGCTTCTTATATTATGATGAAAAGTTAAATTGCTTTGCTTATGATTATTTTAATATTTGTATTGCTTTATTACTTCTTTAATTTTATTGTTTGTTTTCCCAGTTTACTAGAGCTCAGAGTAAAAGCAATATTATATTGAACAATTTTTCTAGATAATTATATAAAACTAATAATAATTCTTATAGTCCTTTACAATTATTAGTTAATCAAATATTCAGAGATTTAATAAATAAGCTTAAACAAAATAATTTAAGTATAAACCAAAATTGTTACTTTTAGGATTTATAAATCAAAGAACTATAATCATTAAGCAAATAAAAATATAAAGCATACTTTAATAAATCTTATATTAAATAAAGGGATTTTATTAGCAGCATCCTTTCTATATAAATGGGAATATTATTTTAAGATATAGCTTATTATTGCTAAATGTTGTAATTTGCTGATTATTTCATCCAATAAAGTAAAATATAGTAATAAATGAGATAATTATTCTTTATGTTTTTATATGACTTCAATTTTGTTTATAAGTTAAAGGTCTTAACTTTATTAAAAACGAATTTTAGTCAGTCTTATTAATTAATTAATTAGTTCTTAACGTTTTTATAATAAATAACTTTGTCATCCTTAATAACGAATCTTCTGTGTTGTATCTATATATAAATTAATTACTCTTTGATTAAATATTTCGATTGCTTCCTCTTTACTAACCCCTTTATTTTATTCTAGAAACATAGGAACTATTTTATTTTGTAGCTTTGATATTTTCATTCCAAACTTTATGTTTTTCAAAGCTTTCTTTAGTGTATGTTTCCAGCCTTTCCATTCTTCTTATTATTAGTTCAACTAATTCTTACTGTTTTGCAAAGGCTTTTGTGGAATTTTATAAATTTCGTTTTCTGTTTTGCAAGAAATATGTTTCTCAAACTCGAAACCTTAGAATGCTTTACCACAATCAATACATGAAAATATTCAAGCATTAGGACAGTCGAATTCGCAGTGTCTGTTGACCTGGTTCTTCTTCAAAGTAGCTTGACAATTTTCGCATACGAATATAACCATGTCTTTATTTGATATTTTATTTAAAATTTTTAATTTAAATATTCATCTAACTGCTATTTCAAATCATCTTAATGGCTCTTCTCATCAATTTACTTTTTCTAAATTATTGCTTATAGAAACCAGGCAACTATAATTTTCTATATGAGCTTTAATCTTTTTATATTTTTAATATTAGCATTAATGTTCATCTAAACTAATTATTTTTCAAATCATTTAACTTTTAAATCCTAATGTTTGATGGTGCTTTTCTTTACATCAGACTCTTTAATTTTAAAAGATATATTTCAACAAAGATTTATGTAAACAAATTTAATAAAGCCAATATTCTTTAAACATAGCTGCTTTTTATTTTTATATAATCAAGATATTGTAGATTAAATATCCTTATAAATCCTTATCATATAACTCTATGCTAAATCTTTTCCTCATTATTATACAAGCTCTTTCTTTTAAAAAAATAAATAAAGCCTTTATATGCTTATGTAAGGATCTATAAAGTGATGAGCTTTTGTGTAGAATTAATTTAAGAGTTGTAATGTTAATTTTTAAATTATTCAATGCATTAGTCCCTATCATATTAATGCCTCTTAATTATTATAGTTTATTAAGAAGCGATTTCCATTCTTTCGATATCAAATATTAAGATAAGCAAGAATTTAAATTAAACAATAATCTAAAAATTAATATTAATCCTTATGCTATCTTTGTTTTTAAAACTGAAGGTTAATAGTGTTTCCTTTTTGCACACCTTGCTCTTACTGAATGGCAATTTCTTAGTTTGTAGATATCCAAGAATCAAAAAGAAGAGCCCCTTTGAAAATATTATAAATATGTTTCAGTAAGGAAATTGAAAGAAATTAAATATAATCCCTAGCTGAAAACAAAATCGGTTATGAGAAGCTAATATTTAAATAATGCAAAAGTTTATATAACCTTGCAAGAGAATATAGATCACTCAGAATTCCTTTTAAGGATTTTATTTTGAATGCCCCAAGATTATAACCTAACTTATATATAATTACTTCATCATGCACTATGTGCCCAGCATCCTTACAGTTTGTTCTTAGTTTTGTTTAATATAAAAGACTATAAAAATTGCCTTAAAAGAAAAAATTTAAGAGATAAGAAATTAAACTTGTGATATATATTTATATGATCGTCTTCATAAATTTAAAAGCTTGAAGGCTAAAATAGTTGTCAAAAACATCTTTTTATAATTCCTCAGGAAGAAATTCCTTTTATTATGATTGCAGCTAAAGCTAAAATTGCAAAGTTTAAGGTATTTTTATAAGAATTTGCATCAATAGGATACAAAGAAAAGTCAATTTATTTTTACTTTGGCATTAGAAATGAAAAAAGAATTTGTATATAAAGAAAAACTAGAAATATATTTAAAATTGCTATGAAGAAAAACTTTTATGGCAATAATGATCAACTTAGATTAAATTTACTTTAATAAATACTAGATAAATTTACATTATATACTCACACCAGGAACGTAAAATATATATTCAGAGTCTAATTAAAGAACATTAAGCTAGAATATGTGATTTATTATAAAGTAAAAAGGAAAAATATATATATGTTGTAGAACTGCAATGGGAAAATATGCGAAAGTAACTGAATCGTTGTCTGATATTGACATACATCAATTACAGCTGAATAGTGTGACTGAGAAACAGAATTTAAATTTAAATATGCAATAGACTTTTCTTTGTAGCTTATATTTTAGTTTTCTTTCAAATTTAAAGGTACTGTAATGATCTGTCTACTTTAATTTAAATTCTTTATTGTTTAATCAATTAATCTTTCTTCTATTAACTATATTATAATATTAAAAAAGAGATTATTCTAAGTGAATAATGACTAAAATTAGTTAGTTTAATAATAGATATACTTATATTTTATTTAAATTAGGTTTAATTATAACTTTTTTAATGTTTTGTTCATTTTGTGACTTCTTGGAATCCTTCTTTATCAACTTTTGGCTACTTATTCTTTTCCTTATTTTTATTTGTGAACCTGGATGGTCGTGCCTCAGTACTTTAGCTCGGGGTTTCATTTTGAGATGTAGTTTTGCCTTAAAATTGAGGTTTAGACTCTTAATTCGTTTTTCTAGTAGGTCCAAATAAACCTTCTTAAACTTAAGAAGATTTTTGAGTTTCTTCTCTTGGTTTGCTCTGTTGATTCTTTCCTTTTATACTATCAAATGCTGATGAAGTAGGTCTTTGAAAACTTTAATTTTTTGAAGAAGGCTAAGAGGACTAAGTTTAAGAAGCAATTTTTGTCTCTTCTTATTTTTATTACGGTACTTCCTTTGGGACAATTTCTTGCTTTACTACTTATTTTTTTGTATTTATAAATTTTTTTGGTCCTTCTCCTTACATTTTAGGCTCTCTTATGTTCTTATTTCCTTTCTCAATAGTTTCTTTCTCTCTCTATACTTATTTAATAGCTTATTCTTGTTCTCTAGATGCTCTTTGCTCCTATTCTTATTTTTTCTTTAGTTCTTCTTCTTTTTATTTCTGCTGCTTTTATACTTATTTAGCCTTTTCTAAAATTTAATTTTTCAAATCATTTAGAATTTTTTTCTTCCATTCTTTCTCAGCTTCAGCCTATCTTAGATCATTTTACTCTTTAATTTTATTCTCGTATGTTTTTTTAACTTCATCATACTATAAGACCTAGTTTTTCATTTCAAGATCCTTTTAATATTTCTGTTCATGAGCTTGCTTTAATGCTAAAATATTTTCCTCAGCATCGCTTTGTTACCACATTTCTTGTAAAAGATTAACATATTTTCTCTAAGTAGCTTAAACTTTTGATAAAAACTTATGTTTAACTGAACTCAATTTTTCTTAGATATAAATCTTAGCTTTTTTTTCTAAGTCTATGAAAATAGAGTTTAGCAATTAGACCTGTTCATCATCAATCTAATCTAAATCATCTTCTTATATACTTTCAGGAGTTTCAAACCTCTTTTTTCCAATAATTAAAGGCTCTTTGGTTTTCTTTAAAATCTCAGTGATGATAATTTGCTTATATTCCCTTTGCTTTTTTTATAGTTCTTTTGTTTATTCTAATATTTTATCTTTTTGAGTTTACTCAATTTGCTGCTTCTAGAGTCTATCAAGTTCTGCTTTTTGCTCTTCTTCCCTCTACAGTTTTTCAGCTATTTCTCTTTATTCTTTTAGTTTAATTCTTTCCTGGGAAATTTCTACTTGCTCTTAAGATTCTTTCTTCTTTTTGTCTTTCTCTCTCTCAATCATCTCATGCAAAGCTTTTTTATCCAAATGTACTAGTGTTTACTAAGAATTTATAAGAGAACTAAAGTTACCAAAAGCATCGTCAGGTAAGATTTGAATGAAATGAACTGCTTTGTTTTGGCAATCAATTAAGCAGTGCTTCCACTATAGCAATAGAGCACAGATCTAATTTTGCTAGTAGCATGGAAACAAGGAGTTCAAAAAGCTAAAGCTAACTCTCTAGTAGCATTTCCTTAGTTGCTAAAACATTTTGAAGGTGAAAATCTCTTACAAGTATGGAATATATTACTGATAAATATTCTATTCATCTTCTTTGAGTTCTTTCAATTGGTCAAGGATTTAGAAATATTAATGAGAATTTGATTTTGTTGGTATGAATTCTGACTCAATAAATTAATGGAGCTACTGAACAATTAAATGAGAATCTTGGATTATTCCTCTTGACTTCATCTCAATATGAAGTTGTTCTCTGCTTGGAGTTATTGGATTATTCAGCAAAGTGTATAAATCCATAGGACCTACTTAATCTTATAGAATCAAAATAGATAGAACTACTTCTGAAGATAGTCTTTAAATTAGCTAAGGAGATTTTTCTTTCTTTCTTCTACGATAAATAGAATAGTGAAGTAACAAGGCGTAAGAATGGAACAGTTTATGACCGGTATGCCAGAAAGCTTATGCCAGTATTTCATAATACTACACTTACAACTAAACTGATATGTCCTTTTTATTTAAAAAGCTGAATAAAATATTAATGTCTTCACAAACTTTAATGGCAGCGTTCCACTATTTTAATTCGAAAGCAATGACGATAAGTTCAAATCTCAATTAAATCATTTTTTCGACTGTTTATTTTTCATCTATTTTGATTAGGTAAGGTGGAGTGTAGCTCATTTTTTTAGCAGCTTCATTAGCTCTTTTTGCTTATAAAAGATGTTGACGAAACATTTCAGCAATTTTATTAATTTCAAAGGATTTCTTAAACTTCTAACAAAAGCTAAACAGCTATTAAGCAGTGGTTTAATATACTTTCTCTAGTTTCTTATTTGTTTTTAAGATATCCAAAATAAATTTATAAGCCTCCCATTAGAACTTAAAGGCTCTAGCCTTTATATCATCACTTCCTTGTGGTACGAAAAAGTTTAAGCTTTCTGGAGTATCCTCAAGCACTTCAGGAATGAAATCAGGATTATTTTTCATCAATTCGTTGACAGATCTCTCAGTAGTTTCCCTGAAATAGACCAAAACAGTTTCAAGTCCCTAAGGATTTAAATTTTAAGTGAGTTATCTATAAGCTAACAAGCAGTCTTTTAAAGCCTCGATGTTAAATTGCTAGCAGCAAATATCAATTAAAAACGTAATCAGTTTTTCTTGGATAGAAGAAGATTGCTTAGTTTTTCTGCCTTGAATGACTTCTTATAGAATTTCAATAGCAGTTTGTATTTCTCCTTATTAGACAAGTTCTTCAGCTCTTTTAAGAACTATCTCAGGAGCTACTGTAGACATTTTTATTAACTTTAAATTTTATCTCATTAAAAATGAATCTTGAATCTACCTAAAGCTTTATTTAACACTTTTCAAGCAGTATAAAGTAAGCAAATCATTTATAATCATATAGAAAACTAAGATCTACTTACATCACTAAAATTAACTATTCAGATTACTATCAATCCCCTATATTAAAGCTAAGCAAAATCTATTTAAATTTGCTAACTTTAAGTATTTTAATTCAAATCATACTAAAAAACTCCTTGCCCTCTTACTTATCTAATTATGCAGGAAATTAGAGTTTTAATTAAAGTTTTTAATGAAAAAAGTAATATCAAATGAATTATAACTATAATAGATGCAACAAATGGAAACCATTAAAACTTCATCAGAATAAAAGAACATTTATCTTTATAAGTTCTACCTATTAACTAACTTCTAATTTTCATTGTGTCCCTTTATTTATAAATTTCTTTTAGCTTTCATTTAATTAAATTAAAAAATATGCTTTTGCTGCACATCTGGATTATTATTTAATCTTCTAAAGTAAGCCTATTTTATTAATAATAAAATGCTTTAAGTCTCGCAGATATTGGGAAATATTACAAACTTTGAATGTTCATGTTCTTGCTATTTAAATGACTCAATAGTTTCTTACTTATACTATAATTTTCTATAAAAGCTTCTACCTTATTTTGATTGCAATCAGTAAAATGTTTCTTCTTAAAATGCTAATAAATTTAAATATACAAGAATCTTTTAATTGCTTTAATAGAAAATTTTTTAATTTAAAATCTCTCTTGACTCTACTAGCAAAGCATAAATGCATAATAGATAGGTAATACTAAAAATTATCCAGGAAGCTATTTTCAACTAAGTTGATATGATATTTCTAAAAGTAAGTAACTAACTGCCTAGTTATGTTAGATTTAGATATATTAATTTAAAGCAAAATAGAGGAAAAGCTTGCTATTAATAATGAATAGGTTACTAATAATTTAATTAATAAAAAATGTTGATTTTCTAGCAATAAGAAGTAAAGAATAAGCATAAGATTTAAATTAATTATTATTAAATTTTTTTATATTTGTAAAAGAAAATCCAATGAAGCGTTCCACTTCTTTATAATATTGCATTATTTATTGTGTTTCTTCATGTATTTCTTCTAGTTTTAAATTTAGATCATTAAAATTACCTTTTTCTAACCATTTAGGCATTTATTTTATTTGCTAGCTCTCTTTTATTATCCAAGCTAACTAAGTAAATATATCATTTGTGTTCATCTCACTTGAAGTAGAAGAGTTACTTTCGTTACTTTCTTCTGTAATTTATTTATTTTTTTAATAGTTCTCTTAAGGAATTTTCCACTACTGGTCTTAACGTTTTACAGCTCCTTTTTTTCCTTGTAATTTAAAGATGTTCATTCACTTATTTTTACCTAATTTCTTTTCTCTATTTTTTTATTACAATTTTTCATAAATATGATATAAGCCTGTCTAAATTGTGGATTTAACCCTTGAATAAGCTCTTTTAATTTCAGATAGTCTAAAATCAGATTTTCTCATTTCATGATTAGGCAAGAAAGCATTTTTACGTTTCAAGTATTTTAATTTATACCTAATTTCTTTTAGCTAAATTCTTTAATCTTTGTCAACTTAATATCTCTTTTAAGCAATCTTCACGAATTCCTCCCTTATGCTTGGATATTAATCAAGAACCTTTAAAAATTCTACAGCAGGTAATTTAAGAATAGTAGTTTATTCTCCGGCTGCTTATACTGTATCTTTTCTAGTTTTGCATAAGAATATCTCAATTTCTCCAAAATAAGTTCCTTTATGAAAAGTCTTGTATAACTGATTATATTGATCCAATACATTAACACATCCTTCTAGAATGAAATACACATCTATAGGATGTTACCCAAATGAATAAATTATTTGACCTTTAGATGTTAATACTGGCTTCATTCTCTCAGCCATATCGTGAATAAATGCCTATGGCTAGTTCTGTATATAAGCTCTTACTCTAAAAATGAAGCATTATTAAATAACTTTCCTAAAGATTCAGTCATATATTTCTCTTTTGAATCTATATGGAAGATTATCTATAAAGTTATTATTTTCTGTAAGTGCAAAGATGTTTTGCCTAACTGAAAATTGAATAGCGTTTTCTAACTTTTTATATAAAGCATCGTTTAAGTTATAAAGCTAGGAAAATTAAGCAACCTATTGCTATTTCTATTTAATTAAAAATTGTCGTTGCTTAATGTTCATAAAAATGCTGGCCATATTAGCTAAAAGAATTGAGTAAAATAGATATCCAAATATAGTTCAAATCATTGTTAAAATGATTTCACTTCTTGTGCAGGGTTTAATATCTCCATATCCTATTGTCATCAATGAAACACATGAAAAATAGATAGTAGTGATATATACAAATGCTATTGATTAATCATTGGTATGTTCAATTGCATGCTCATATTAATTTTCAAATAAGCTTATTAAATAAAACATACATGAGTAGATATGAACTGCTACTACTAAAAACAAAGATAACTTTAAAATTCTGGCTACAGGTCCATGAATATGATAATAATCGAATATTTAGTATATTCATAATCTTAATTTACCTAATTTTGCTAGTTTTAATACTCTTAAAGCTCTTAATAGTTAAATCATTCTAGGTAGTTTTGCTAGTTTAGTCAAACTTCCTCTAAATATTAAATCCTTACTCAATTCAGCCAGTACCATCAGAAGCATAATTTATCAATTATAATGGAATTCCTGCTATAAAGTCAAAATAAAACCATCCCAATAGATATTTTTTAGCTATCGCCCTTTTGCTAGTAATAAGTTCCTTTGTATTCTGATCTTCATATGCTGTTATGAAGTTTAGAAGGATATCTAATATAAATATTACATCTAATAATCCATCAACTATCATTCAATTAGCATTATCCTTTTCTACGAAAGCTGCTCTAAATGGAGTAAAAATTATAACAATAATCAAGCAGCACAAAATTATTAAATTTCAATATATCTTGAAATAACTTTCTGGATCTATAGCAAATGAGTTGTATTATTTAAATTACTTCATTACCATAGAACTTTTCCCTTCAAGAACAGGATCATTCTATAATTCATGCTTTAGAGCATATTTTATATCTTAAGATAATCCAGTCAAGCTTTTGCTTATAGTAATACTTCTACTAGCTACAAAGATTCCTCTTGATTTTATTGACTATCCTTCGTTATTTATGAACTCTTAATCTTCCATTAATTTCATACAGTCTATATGGGAAAAAGTAAAGCTATTTACAAGTTAATTCTATTTTTTCCTTTGCTTAATCATAATTTTCATTGCTTCGTTATCATTAATTGGATTTTGCTTTAATTTGTTTTGCTATTAAGCAACATCTTAGAAAGTATTTTAGAATCTTAATAAATCTTCGCTTATTTAGCCTTTCTATGAAACTTTATCTACTTTTACTGAAATTGATCTTCTATTGCCAAGCTTAAATGGAATATTTCCTTGTTAGATGCCTTCTAATTAGCTTTCAATATATGAAGGAACAAAGTTTTATTGCTTTATAGCTTCTACTTAATTAAGTATATTTAAAAAGGAATCTTGAATTGCATTTTTTAACTTTCTTACTTATTTATTCTTTTGGACATTTTAGGTTTTTGCCTTGCTTAATTTAGCTCTTTGAATTCTGCTAATAATAGGTTCATAAACTCCTAACTTCTAATTTCTTACACTTTCCCGTGCTCCATTTTCTCTAGGAGATCATGATGTTTCCAAAGTATCCTAACGAGCAAAAGATTTATCTGAAGACAAATCCAGTTCCTTAATAAGCTTTTAGTTAAAAAATGTTTAACTCATTAATTATTTAATTACCTAATTACTTAATTACAGCCAATCTTTAAATTAATTAAGGCTACTACACTCAACTTCTATCTTATATTTCATTATTTTACTTCATTTAACTGCTATAAGACATTTAATTACAATTGCTCCTAATTAATTAGTAAAAGTTTAGCTTTCTTCTCAAATTGTTTAAAATTATTAGTATTGATTACATCAGCCATCATTGCTAATTTAAGCAAAATATAGCTTCTTCTTATTATTCCATATATTACAGTCAAATCACGTAATCCATTACAATATAATTGACAATATTAATAGTATGTACAATAAGACCTACTAAAAAGGAAAGTTATTGTCTGTTTTGTCTAAACATATAAACTTAAGAGAAATCAGGTATCACAAACTAAGTAGGGAATAATCTTACTAAGCAGATACTTTTAGAATGAGGATTTTAGAATCTTATGAAAGTGAAGCAATTAAAAGTAATTTGTCTAGACTGGTAGATAAAAGAGGAACTTAGAATAAAAAAGCTTCAAGCTAATAAAATAATTTCCCTTCATTTAACGCTATATTAATACGTCCAAACATAGCAATAAAGTTCATGATAAAAGGATAAATCATTTAATAGACTAAGTAGATTTATTAATGCGTCAGAAAACTTACTAAGTATCAGTTCTTACATTATTAAGATCTACATCTTAACAGTGATGTAGATGATATATAGCATATTTAGATATTTAGGATATTTTAATATTTAGAATATTTAGGATATTGCATGCAAAGATTTGCTTTTAATAAAACTAGATTTGAAATAAAGAAAGATTTATAAGGAAAAGAAATTTGAATGAAACACCAAACTCTGTCTTCCCATAAGAAAAAGAAATTTGATTAAGTATTTTGCTTGATTATCAAATTTCATAGCCTTAACTTTATGTCTTATTAGCAATAGAAATGAATCAGCATCAGGTCTTGCATGATATAAATTGATCTTCGTGCAAGTTATAAACTTAACTTGCTTATTCATAAAAATTATAGGCAAAGTATATAAAATAAGGTGTAGATGAATATCTTTATTCTAAAAGCAACTACTAACATATAGTATGTAGTATTCTAAACGTATATCATGACTTTTATGATACAAAGCTATCTGAAGCGCAAAGAGCAAAGGAAAAAGTTAAAATATATTATAAAAAGAATCAGAGGCAATGCAGTAAACTATATTTATGAGATATTCACATGTTCTAATTATACCTTCGTAAAGATGCATTGTTAGGTGTTTTAATCATAAATTTTCATTTAAAAAGATGAAAGAAGCATTAAGATATATTTTAAGTAGACTGAGCATTAGTATCACTCACTTCAAAAGTTTGTCTCAATACTCAAGGAGACGGATTTGATTCATTGCTAAAGAGGAAATCAAAAGAAGAGAGAAGGTAACATTTCAAATATATCAAAAAGTCTTAAAATTAACTCTGAACTACCTAAAGATACTCTACTCAAAGCCTTTCTATTAAGAAACAAAATGAAGCAATTGGAACTTTCAACTGATTGTTTTGCTAATTCTAAGAATTATACATTTCAAAGATTTTAAGATATCTTGAACTGCGATTTCTAGACAATAACTAAGGATTGATTTAGTTAAAATATAACTACTAAAAGAGATGCTTCTTATTATTTCTTTACACTGTTATACTACAAAACTTTTTGATAAACTTTAAACTACGAAAGCCTAACATTAGATCTGATTTACAGAGTATGTAAAACTAGAGAATAAGCAAAATAAATAGCCAATTTAATTAGCAACAATAGATCTATTAATAAAGCAATAAACTGAAAATAAGTAAATACTAAAATAAAGCTAGAAGGACCTTAGTATGCTTCAAGTTATGAAAAGTGTTATTAAAAAGCCTTTTAAATAGTTTAAAACGATTTAAATATATAAGATTTGTATGAAGCACTGTATAAATTAAAACTAATGAAAAACACTTAGATTTAGCGAGTATTTTACTTTAGGGTATCATAAGGGTAATAATATAAAAGGACAAATTTTGCTATTATTTATAAATGAATAAGTTGTGGATATCCGCACTTATGCTAGTTTGTGTTTTTACTACTTAAGATTTCTATCCAAGAAGAATAACTTACTGTTAAGAAGGTTGGTATCCGGATCCAATTGTTACCTCTGTAGCAAATGGGGATTCAGCTTCAGTTACTTATACTTTTTACTTCGCTTTAGAAGGCTTAGATACTACCACTACAACTGTCAATGTATAGTTCCCTTCTGATTTCTCTCTCTCTGGCTATTATTCATTAACAGCAACGAGGTTAGAAGATACTACCTCCTGCTACTATGCTTCTCGCACGGTATCAAAGAATTTAGCAGTTTTAACTGCTACAGGTCCTTTCTCTCTTTGGTCTAATTTACATGAAAGCTAACCTACTTATTTAGGCTGGAACTTCGCTTCAATTGGATTTGGTCCTGCTATTGCTACTATGACTAACGTAGTAGCCCGATTTAAAACAGGTTTAGACTCGACTGGAACAACTGAAGACACAAATACAAAAGAAAGCTTAATTTTATAGTCTTCAACTGTTGAAGTTTAATTGACTCTATCAAAACCAGTTTACTAAGGAGATTTATTCGTATTAACATTCTCAAGCAGATTTGATATTTCATAAGTGACAAGTGTCAAATCAGTCATCTTAGGCAAAGGAACTTCATACGAAAACTCACAATGGACAACCAATAAAATAACAAGTGATTCTAAAAATACTGACGGTTCTTATAATATGAAATATACGATTTCTGGTAGCACAATAACTATTTACAGTTTTAATAACAATATTGATCCAAGAAGTGGATAGCCAAATGACAAATATGCAGTTTTCTAAATTGCAGGAGTTTTAAATCCTAATGCTAAATATATTAAAACTAGCTTGTATTTCACAGCATAAACCTAGCGTTACTCATATTCCTTTGGACCTAATCTTATCTATGAAACTAAAACTGTCAGTTTCTCTGATGATTTGAAGACAGGATCTGTGCCATCAGCAAAATGTGACTTCTCAAACTCAGCTAAATATGGAACTACTTACATATAAAATAAGAAAGTTGCTCCTAATACCCTTATTTTCGTTGACTTCACTTTTACTTTAGATCATCCAGTCATTGAAGGAGGAAAAATAGTCGTTGCATTAGATGGAATGGAGACATCAAGTGGAATTGGAGCACACACTTAGATTTATGTATCTAAAGGATTAACAGCAAGTTAAAATACCATAGGGGCAAGTTGGAATACAATAGATACAATCAAAATAACAGGATAAAAAAGTACTACTACACCACCTACAGTTACTTTTACTGCATAGGTTAAAGTAATTTCTGGTGATTGTTTCAAATCAGTCACTTCTCATGCTGCTGATTAAATTACGAAGATTGATGAAAAAACGTCAATAACCGTATCCAATGCAGTATCTTCAGACTTAACTAAAGCATTATTTGGAGGCTCAACCTTTAGATGGGAATTTTACGAAGGAGGTTCTGCAGGAACATCTACTTCCTTTAAAGTTTTATCAACAAGCACATTTGGTACACTTATAAATCCAACTATAGATACTACAAAGACAGACGAAACTGTTGTTGTCTTAAATACTGATGCTACTATGTACACATTTGGATCAACTTTGTTCGTTACTGATAATGATCACTTAAATTATGGTCCATAAACTTATAGAAACGCTACATCTACTTCAAACTCAAATGGAATTATTACCATTAGAAGAGAAAATACTAAAAAAGAGAACTCACTTTGGGTTAATTATTACATATCTGATCTTAAGAGTGCTAATGATCCTCAAACTAGTTATGTCAACTCTGCTGTTCCTTACTATCCTGCTTATCCACCTAATATGCACAAATACGAAGTTTGTGTATTCTAAAAAGATCCTGACTATTCTAATTATAAGAATATGAACTGCTTATTCAAAGATGTAGCACCTGCAACTCAAGCAAATGATGGTGACCAAAGATGTATTGAAGAATGCTTTTCACTTAAATCTTGTGCTAATTAGCACGAAAGTACTTGGGACTTCTTAGTATGGCATATAAGAGTTCCAACTAAAGAGTCGAGCAATTATTTTGAAACTGATAAATTAGTATGGACTTTCTAAATACCAGCATCTGATACTAGCAATAAAGTAGTTGGATCATTTACTTGCGACAGTGCATCAAATTATTTCTCAGACGGTACCTTTGGATTAACAGATGGTAGTGATTATCCTCTTTCAATAGCTACTGTTGGATCAATGTCTAGTTCTTATGATAAAGAACCAACTTTATCAGTTTCCAATTATGTAGGTACTATTGAATACTCAGCTCTTTATGAACCTGATACTGGAGCAACTCCAAATGACTATTGGGGAGTTTTCCCTGTTAAAACTAAAACAGTTTTGGTACAATAAACAGCATTAAATTGCTCTATTACATTTACATGGACTGACAACACTGGCTATTCGAGAACTATTTTAACTCTAGGACATGCTTCAGCAGCTGGATCAACAAATAATGGTCCAATGTATATATGGGAATCTTCAAATATAAGAGATTACTATTACAGAGATAAGTTTAGAATGAATTGGCAAATGAGCGACTGGGAATTTGACAATGGAGCTTAGCAAACAATCATAGCTCAATAGAGGATGCTTTACGGTATGGGAGCTAATTCATGGTGTTTGGTTTTGCTTCCTTCCCACTTTGATTATATTGAAGGAACTTCTGAAGTGGTGAGTTCAGCATCTGGAGGAAATTTGACATTACTCAATCTTTGGGAATTCAACGATAAATAATTCTTACTTACTTATCATGATGAAGATATATGGCCTGAATGGACTAATAATATTGAAGTATCCAATCTCGAGGCTCCTTATGGAGAGTAAACGAGTGTTTTACTAGATGATGATGGTTTCAGATTATACATGGCATGTGGTAATGAAGGAGATGAAGGAGAAGCATCTTAGACTTGGAATTCATTGATGATTACTCCGTATAAGAAAGGATATGAAGCAGGAACATGGAAAGAAACTTCAGTTGTAGAACGTACAATTAGAGACTTTTCAGCCACTTTTACTCTTGAGGATACTCATACACTAGGATAAGGCTGTATAATTCAAATAGAATGGGAAAATAGTTATTTCTTACCTAGCTGGATTGAAGTGGATTCAGTTTAGTGTTTAGCTCCTTAAACTAATGTAAATTCCGTTACATGCACTTTAGCTAAAGACGTAACGTCATCTTTAGTGATTTCTTTCAGAGATACCTTGGTTGTAAAGTAAGTAAGTGAGGATGCGGACGGTTCTGAAGATTACGCTTATTTCTTGAAGACAGTGAATGCTTATGGAACTTGGTCTAGCACCAAAAAAGTATATGATTGCAGAAACTTAAACTAAGCCAAAGATGACTGTGGAAGTGTAGATAGTGGAGATTTCAAAGTAACAGTTAAAGGCTAAAGTAGTAGATATGTAACAGTTAATGAAGTTAGTTTATTCCCTAATAGCCTAAAACCAACAAATTATGATTGGGTTTATTCAGATGTCAGAATCATTTTCTATGTAAAGAACTAGCTATTATATAGTGATAAGTAAGCAACCACGACTTAAAAACCAAGAATTTAACTTACTATCCCATCTGATTATACTGTTAATAGCGTCTTCGATTCTAATGATAATTGCTACCTTAACTTCACTGGTACATGCTCTGTTTCCTCTATCACTATAACAGTATATCCAACTGAAACCATCAAATCAAGTACCAACTATATGGTTTGGTTAATTTAAGCTATAAAGGCACCAACTAAATAAGAAGCTGTTGATGCATAAGCATGGGTTGGAGAAACTTACTTTTAAGGTCTTGTTATAGATGGTAAGAGAACGTCCAGTAAGAATATAAATGATACTATGTATGGAACTCTATATGAGGCAGCTATTGCTGGAACTAATGACTAGACATCTTTAATAGTATTCCCTAACAATAAAGGAGAATATGCATAGTATACATTTAGAATGCAATGGACTGATAATTCAGGTTCATCTAAAGCACTTGGTGCTTGGAGATAAATATGGATCTAATTTCCAGCTACTCATTATGATTATTTTGTAGGAGATGCTACTGAATGGTTCGAAGGATATATAGATGAAGATGAGTCACCTGTTTACTATATTACTTGTTTACTTTCAACTGATGGTGGGTATATGACTGGTGTAGATTGCATTGGTAAAAGAAATTGGTTATTTGTGACAATAACATAAGACATAGCGGATTAGAAAACTTTAGAATTATAAGTAGTTGGAATTAGAAATCCTGATACTACTTCAGAATTGACTTTCTAGCTTTTGGTTATGGAAGCTGATACAGAAGAACATGATGATTATCACTACAAAGCTGATCAATATTATTCTTGCTTTTATACTTTCAAGGATGAACCAGCTCCAGTGATTGATTTCTTGAACGCTACTATAGATCACACAAAAACATCAAATGCCTTAGGAGAATCTGATAATTATGAGTTCTGGTTCGCTGTTTTTAATGAAGGAAGGACTGTTAAAAGTATCAGCATGAAACCTTTGACTGGAAAGTTCATACTTAGCTTCCCTGAAGATTATTCCTTCCATCCTACTTTGAGTGCAGTTGATGATAGGGATTTAAAAAGTTTCAATGCTGAGTTATACAGAGTAATATAAATGTAAGATTATGAAGGAACGGATCCTTATAAAAGTATTTCAAATGGAGCTACAGCAAATTACACATTACATTAGTGGGGTAATGCTTTATAATGGTCTTCTACTGAAGAAATAGTATTCCCTTCCAATAAAGATGATACTACATTTTATGATTACGTCTTCACTTTACAATAAGTTCAAAATCCTTCATATGCACATATGAGAATGGATAAAAGCTTCGATAACGCATATCCTGATGATACTAAACTTGCTTTGAGTGATAACTTATGGACTTAATATGAAGAGTACTCTAAGAAATTCGAACTTGCCATCTTAAATGAAGAAAATATTTAAAATTCTGATTCAATCTACTATCAAACAAGATCATACGGAATTCTTCACCATTCCTATATTGGCTACTTCGAAATCAATCCATTGTTACATTTACTTGATTCCAACTTTTAACAAGTTATGGCATTGGAAGCTACTGCAGGACTTCTCTCTGATTACTATTACATAGCAACTGGAAATAGTAAAACAGAAGCAATCAATCATCCTTTATCATTTGATTCAGTTAAAGTTTCTACAGCTAGTGTAGTTGTTCAATTCCCATTTGACGAAGAAGGAAATCCTTAATAGACTCTTAATAAGTTTGGTTGGAAATTACCCTTCAAACTAGCTACTAACTAAGAAGAAGGAGATACCATTAAATTCATTAACTGGAATGTATTGGAATAAACAGGCTATGAATCTAGTAAGGATAAATATGCTGAACTAGGTGATACTATAGTATATGTTTTTGAACCTAATGATGATACATATGCATATGCAGAATTTGCAGTAGACAAACTTAGCATTGTAAACAGCATAGCTTCATTGCCTATTTATGTTTATTTATCATAGAGTCCATCTGTTGATGTAACAATTACTTTAGATCTTGCCTTTAATAAAGACGAAAATACTGGTACTGATCCGTAAAAACTTAATGTAGAGTCAGTTGTAACAATTGAGCCTCCAGAATTATAATTTTCAACTTGGGATTAAATTGCAAACTTTACTGTCAAAACAGTAGGATGGGACTTTAATAAAGGTAGTTCTTTTAGATTATATATTGGATACTCCGGTACTAATGCTCATTCCTTTACTGATTTAAGTATCAACTCTATTAAATTCACTGTACTACCAACTGATAATGCAGCTATTCCTACAATAGCATTCGATCAAACTACTTTAACAAAAGCAACTTTTTCTTTCTATGTAGAAGCCAAGGTTAATTAAATGGGTTATGCTTAATGGCTTGTTTTGCCCGAAGGATAAAGTGCACCTGAAAATGGAGAGACTCTTGCAGGTTGGAGTGATGACTTTTACTAGAGAGTTCGTTCATTGCAAGATAACACTACTGAAGAATACGAATATGGAGAAGCAACTGATGTAGAACCTAATGATTGGGAAAATTAAATAAAAGATGAAAAGGCTGATCATATGCAAACAGGTTGGCTTCTTTCTGATCTTATAGTAGTTTACGATTCTTCTAAAAATGTAAAGTATTAGTGGGATAATGATGAGGATGGAAGCTTTTTATGAGGAAATCTTGGATACGTGATATATACCACTTTCTTAACTGTTGGGGGGAAATATTCTGATGTTGCATCTTTATATTTCGTAACAGATGAATTACCATTACCTTAATGGGCAAGTGCTATAGTTTCAGGATCTTCATCTCCTGATGAATCTTAGATTTATGATATATTTTGCTCATTTGCTAAGCCATAAGTTGGAGATGTGAATAGTTACTGTATAGCAATGAGTGGGTATTTGAATCTTCTCGTAGTGCAAGAAGTTTAGCAAGTACAAATTATGAAACATGTACTTAGTTAGTATCGGATCCTTCAGGTACTTCTACTCAAAGCCCTGATTTAATTTTAAAAGCAGCTAGTTCCTGTTCTAACTGTGCCTATTATTTTAGTCAATACTTTAAAGCAACATCAGCTGGAAAATTATATACAGCTGTAGGTTTTAATCTTGATTCAAGTAGTGGAAATCTAAAAGTGATGTCTGAGATATCTAAAACCATTCCATTAGCTACTTATGATTCTTCTACTTCCGATTCCAAATCCGTTAAATTCACATTTTCAGGTTATGAAGATCATTATCTTTATTCTGTTCTTGTTAAAGATACAGCTTAAGATAACCTTGAAACTATTACATCAGATTAAATTATCTCTGGCTTAGACTATGAAAATTAGCAAGCTTATTAGAACTAAGCCTTAACTTGGCCTAAAGGTCCTTCTTCAAGTACTTACAACGAAATAACTAAAATAGATCTGAAATATGATAGTCTTAAAGCTGGAACTAACTATGCTGTTTGTGTTGTAGCAGTTAACTCCTATACATCAATCACAAATCCCTTGACTAACTTCGAAAGTAGTACAGCTCAAAAGTGTTATAAGATTGCTACGACAGGATGGAATCAAGATGAAGACAATGATTGTAATTCCTGTTCTTGTGATGCAAGGCTGTGTCCTAATAAAGATGATAGTGGATATGAACTATTTATGTGTGCAATGATGGCAATTTTGGCAGCAGTTTGATGAGAAACTCTTTAATTGATAAGTAAAAATAAGTTTAATAATTTTAAATGATCTAAGTAATAGGATACAATTTATATAATATTTAATATACTTACTCCTACTTAATTAGACAAAGAGCTTTATAGGCTTTAGTCATCAATATAGTAGCTAGTTTAAGAATTAATTAATGGCTTAGAAGCATTTTAAATATAGAGATATATCTTATTTATATAACTTCTATCACTATATTACATTATTAAATTCAATTTAATCATTCTAAAGCAACTTATATAGAGAAACTTAATCAATCATTTATCATTAATTAGTCTAGTCTTTGGCTTTAAACACTAAATTACTTTAACCATATCGCAGATTCATATTCCTTGTCTATATAAATCTTCTAAATTACAAGTTACTCTAAATTGAACTTACCTCTTTTATGTCTTTATTTAATATCAGATTTATTACTAATTATTCTTACTTATTTCTAATAGCAAATAATAATAACTAGTTTTCTCTTTAGGGAGGGGGAATAGTAATGCAGCTAATGCTTTTCCACTCTTTTATCTTTTACTTCTTATTTTTCCTTTTGCTCTAAAAGGCCTCTTAGTTTTCCTAATGGGATATTCTACTGATTGCTTTCTTCATTCAGGTTACTTTCGAGTAATGAATGAATAATTCGTAATTGTAACCTTTAAATCGAACCTAGGTAGAAAATCAAGTAGATTCATTTTCTTCAAGATATTGTATCAAATAGAATCTCTCTAAGGTTTAGAGATATAATAAGATGAATCTTTGCTGCTTCATTTTTTACATTCTTTTCAACATTAGTCATAAGAAACTCGATCATTATAACCTTATTGCTTGAAATAGCTTAATATTTGTTTATTATAAGCCTCATCCTTTACGGTATGTAGTTGGCTAAAGTTAGGATATCTTATACTTTTATGATTATCTTAGTAAGTATGTTTTTGAATATGTTTATCAGTTGAGAAGTAGGTAGTAACTTATAGTACGACTAGAGTTTTCCCATTCTAGATATATAATTTTATTGAATAATATAATTTATGTAGCATTCTGGTTGTATTAACAATTAATTTTTAGCTTTTAGTAGCTAAAGTGAATTAAACTTTCAGTATAGTCTTTTTTACTACTTGATTAGATATCTTTAGTCAATTATTAGATTGCTTAATTTAAAACGTTATTTAAATAGGGTGTTTTGGATGTAGTTTTCTATATCTAATATTAATTATTGGTGATAGTTTAACTATTGTTCTATTGTTTTTATAAACATTGTCTACCGTCATGTATGGATCCTTTAGTTTGAAGGTTTTTTGAAGCTAAAAAGGTAAATTCCACATAGAATCAGGAATTTTGGTTTTTTGAAATAATAAGTATTTTAAGGTTTACTCTTATGGTAGCTTAGGCTATAAAGTCTAGATTCTTCATAAGCTTAATTGTATTTGTTAACTTGATTTCTTTCTTTAGAAAAGCTTCTAATATATTTTATTTTAAATCTGGTTTTTTAGTTCTTTGCTAAGCGTGAAGGTCTTTCTTTTATATAGGGAGTGGTTTTTAGAAGAAAGCAATGATTAATAGGTTGAAGTTAGTTTTTGCTTGAGAAATTATAGTTTTCATTATGATTGGAATGATTAAAGAGTATTCAGGTTATTCTTACTAATGAATTGATCATTCAAGCTGTTAAATTAGCTAAATTAGCTGCACTCTCTTGAAATAGGTAGCTTTATAAATTTGATATGTGTTTCTTAATAAAGAATCTAAAGCTTCAATAGCAGAGATATGTTTTTACTTCTATATTTGTATAAGATTTTCTTATGAGTCTCTACTTTACTTTCGTTAAGATTTGATCTGATTAATTAATAATAAAGGAAAACTAAAAATGCTAGTATTTAACTATTATAGTACTATAATAAAGGGGGTTTTATATACTAAGCTTTTGAATTAGAAGATTATTATATTTAGCAAAACTTATTATTCCTTATTTAATTATTAACTCCATTATACTTTAATAGCATCACTTTGTATCATTCAATATTCATTAGACTTGCTTACTATTTTTATAGTTATACAGCTAATTGCTAATACCTTTAATCTTTATAAATACCTTTATCCAATCCTATCTATTCTTTAGGCTTTTTCATCCATTTAGTAACTATCTAAGTAATGATTGAGTTTTTGTATCTTTAGTAAACTTACTTACATGTATTTATTTCAATAGATGCTTCCAACTTAATACTTACCACATACTTCTTAACTTAGGACTGTCATCTAATATAAGCTGTAGTTACTTATAGTTCTGCCTTTTGCTAAATAGCTACTTTACTATGGATTAAAGTCTATTATAGAATTGGCTTAATAAGAGTATTTAATATAATCAGCTAATTTATAAGCTTTATATATCTCTTAAGAAATACCTATTTAACTACTTGTAACTTTAGCTATTTCCTCGTTTTACTACTAAGCACTAATATTCTTACAAATAACAACTACTCATTCAAAACTATGATTCTTATAAAAATGTAACTATCATCTATAATAGCCATACTAGTAGGAAGACAAATACTAGAATCAAATATCAAGCTGAACAGACTAAATCTATGAAGCATAAAGCGCCTACTATATCAGGAAGAAGTTACTCCTGCAATCCTAATTAATTAAAGCATTAAATTACTTAGTAACTATTGCACAATAAAATGACTCTAAGCTGAAGATATAAGCTTATATGCTATAGATTTGAATAGTAAAGAGTTAGCTTATAAGTTTAGCTATATCACCTAAATTAGAAGATATTATTTAAATTAAGCTTAGATGTTACTATCAGTGCATCATTAAACTAACTTCTTTATTAGTACCTCCAATTAAAATCTTCCTTTATTATGTCATTATTTTGCTTTAGCAACCATTGAAACTAAATACAGTCTTAATTAGATACTTAATGATTAGGATCTTTAGTACTCACTTAACTGAAGCATAGCCTACTAAGTAGAATATTAAAGTTTCTTAACTAGTTTAGTTACCAATAATCATTTCTAAAGTCTCTAGTCAAACTTTCGGTCAAGTCCTTGAAGACAGTTAAATTTAATCTCTATATGAGTAAGAAATCATTCAGGCTTCTAAGATTGTTAGTAATATGAATTAATTCAAGTTTATTTCAATAATCAATCTTAAGAGAAAATCCTATCGAGGCTTATTAGTTAGCTAAAAGGGATTAAATATCTTTATAGGCCGTCAAAACAACTAAACTACATAACTTAGAAGAGAGCAAGCCTAAATACATAAAACACTCTAATCTAGTGATAAGCAGTAACAACTCTTACTATCTTAGAGGGAAGAATAGAGATTTAAATCAACTAACAGACATTTAAATTAGTATCTAAGAAACTAATGACGTCATCAATATAAGATACTTTGGATTAAGCTTATAGTATTAATAAAATTAAGTAAGGCTAAAAAAAAGCAAAAAGTTATCTAATGAGATAGCTGAGAGTTCAAAAATTAATAGTAATAATTGGTTGTGAGGAACAATAAAGAATAATTAAATTGGAATTGCACTTGCAAAAGTTAGGAAGTTTTATATAAGAGTAGATTTAAGAGTCTAAAACGTTTACAGTAAAGTTTGCAATTTAATCCCAAGTTAAGAATTATAATTATGAAGTTTAAATGTTACAACTGACTCATCATTAAGTTATGATGGATCAGTATCAATATTTTCGTCCAAATAACTAAAGTTAGAGGTGATTCTCTTTTAAAAAGTCTCTAAAAATTGCCAATCTTAAATTTTCATTATTATCAGAAAAGCTATTAAAGTAGTTACTGAATAAAAGATATCAGATTTATATATTTATTATGAAAATATACTTATAGTCTCTCCTTTGTAATTTTAAATTCAATCAATTAAAACCATATTACATAGCTATAGTATTTAGTAT
The DNA here is from genome assembly GCA_946699065.1 of Loxodes magnus. Taxonomy (NCBI): domain Eukaryota; phylum Ciliophora; class Karyorelictea; order Loxodida; family Loxodidae; genus Loxodes; species Loxodes magnus. The sequence continues at coordinate 873,032 of CAMPDV010000028.1, read as the reverse complement.
TAAATTAATTTTATTTATTTCTATATTTTAGACATATAATATAAGATATTATTTCTATTTTCAAACTGAGAACATTCATCTATAATTTTTAATATGAACTTAGTTTGCGTCACATTAATATATAAAATTAAATTGATTGTGCCTTTGGTTTAGCTCACGATAAATTTGATCATATATTTGAATGAATTTTCTATAAAGATATCTTTTAGGAGATATCTAATCTAAAAAATTTTAATGACAAATATTATAAAAAACTAATTTTATATAATTAAAATTACATTATTTCAAACTTTGTAAAAGGCAAATAATCAAAGATTTATTGATAAATACATTAAAAATTTTAATCAAAAATTGCTTAAAAAAGGATAGAAATTAAAAATATTTAATAGTTAAAACAAGAAGATAAATTTATGGGAGAAAAAATATAATAAAGAAAAAACTTAAGTGATCTTAATGCGAAAAATAAATAAGAAGAAAGTGAGGAAAATGCGATAACATAATTTTACAACTAATATAGAAGAAACAAAAGAATAGGACCAGGAAGAAATAGCTAGAGGTTGATTATAAATTTACTTAAAATCTTATACTTAACATAATTCGCATGAAATATAACTATAAGTATTGCAATTGTGTCCCAACACTCAAAGTGTTTAAACTTTTTTATCTTACTATAATTATTATTATTTCTATATTTTTTAAATATATGAAATGGATTAAATCTTAAGAAGATAAGGATGCCAAATAATTATTTCTTTAATATAAATAAAGACATTAAATTTAATGAATTTCTATTTTTTCTTGTTGTTTTATTGATTGAAGATTTTTCTTAATTAATTTACGTATTTTTATCCACTAATGAATTTATCAGTTTGTATTTATGATATAATTTCTTCCTGCAAAGCTTTCATTCTTAATTTTAGGAATTTTCTAAATTTTCTAATTTTGAATTTAACAGTCTAAAACTCTTAAAATAATTAGATATTTTGATAATTCTAGACTCTATTTCAGCTAATCTATTATTCTATATAATAATTTAAATTAATATTAATTTATATCATTCTAGCTCAAAGGTCAAGATGAAGCTTTTTAACATTAATTATTTTTTAATGATTATAGAGTTTACTCTGGTTAAATAACTTTTATAATATCTTTCATATTAAATAATAATCTAATAAAATACTAATGCTTAATTCATCTTTATAACAAGCTACCTAGTTTCTATTTATTTTCGATTTAAAATTAATTTCTTAATTTTTCTACTTGATTGAGAAATTCCCTTTCGTATTTATTTCTAAACTATTCCTTAATCTTATACTAACCTACGTAAAGCTTTATATTTATAGCAATCATCAAATATTGATTAATTTTTTATTAGATATTAGTTTCATTAAATCAAAATTCTATAATTTAGAACTTAATTGTTTGCTGAAATTACTTGTTAATCATACATCTAGATTATTTTAATAAATCTTCTAAACTAGCTATTTTATATTTTTATCTAAATTTAATTAAAATTAAATATTCCTTTCCTTAATAATATTTAGCTTTATAAAGCTTAATCTTATAACTTAAAAATATAATTATTATTTTATATTAGTTCAGATAGTAGATTTCATTATGAGAATTTAAATAAAGATATGTTATTAAAATTAAATGATTAATGGGAAAATAGTAGATAAATAGCAACTTAAACTTTATAAAATAGATAATCATTTAATCTTTAATAGATCTAGTTATCTTCTAGGTTCTGTTCTAGTTCTTATAAATAGTAGCATAAATGCTCTATCAAGTATAGAGCCTATTGGATTTAAAAGTTAATGGTAGTAAAATAAGTAATTATTTAAGTTTTATTTTAAATACTGAAAGTAAAGTATAAACATTTAGGATTTAATTAATAAAGCTCTTCTTTATTGCTTTACTATATCTTAATTAGATTGCTTCATATCTTTAATATTCATTAGCAAGGCATCATTTATTAGATTGCATATATGATTATCTAGCTTAAGCATACCTGAGAGTATAATAAATTTAATATGAAGTAATAAAATGCCTAAGGTTTAATATGTAAGAGATATTATTAGATCTGAGATTATTTAGATTCTTATCTTATTATCGATTTTAATTATTTCACTATAGCTTAAAAATGAATATACCGTATATTCCATAAATTTATACCTAATAGGTAAATATGACAAAAATCTTAAATGAATTAAATATAACTAAACTAAATCAAAGACATACATAGTAAACAATTTGCTTTTAGTGAAAAAGCAAATTCTAAATAAGTTAATAATAAAGGTAAAAATAAAAACTTATATAGTAAACTTTTATTATTAATAAACTATTAAACAGTTAAAAGAAATTTAATCTAAGTTAGTGTAACCTATCTAATCTTTAGTAATAAACTAAATCTAAAACTACTAAATAATTAGCATTAAGACTCTCATATAATATAGAACTAAAATAGAAAATAATATTTTATATTAGCACTACTTAAATTAAAAAATTTATAATGTATATATCTTAGTAAGCTTTATAAGCTTTTAGATATTATGAAAGCAAATTATAAACAATAATTAATAAAACATTTGATTTTTTAATTTAGTGCTTATGTTGAATCTTTTATTATTAAGACTAGAAATAAGTTGAATAGACTTAAATTTAATATTAATATTTCTTATAATTTATCTGTCAAGTATTTTGATTGAGATCTATCATTATTTTATATTATGAATCAACATAATATTTATAATTTAACTATTCAGGAACTATTCATATTCTGAAATAAAAAACTAAGCTAAGCTTAACTCTATTTTGTATATTTTTGCTCTTAATTAAAGAAATTTAAGGAGTAACATCCAAATTTTATAAGATAGAATCTGAAAATTTCTATTAAAGATAGCAATATATTTTGCACCTTACAGAAATAGTAGTAACCATAGAAAACAAGCATTCATTGTTCTTTAAAGTTTAGAATTAAAAGATAAATTAAATAATAAAAATTATCCTTAAAATTAAAATAAAAGTTTCGGCTCATTAATAGTTCAGGATTCTGGTTTTCCTTAAGTAATTAAGTACATTACATAAGGTCCTCAAGAGAAACTTTATTTGAAGATTGATCTAAACCTAATCTTTAGACAATGAAAAGCCAAAATGGACTCTGCAATCCATTGTATAAATTGAGAAAGTTTAGTTTCCTTTTGTCTCGTCGAAACCCTCATCTTCCCAAAATAATTAAATAGGCAAGTCACCTTGCGAAACAATCCAAAGAGCACAATTAGCCAAAATAATATCTTGGATTTAGGTTCCATACGTTATTACTTTTTGGTGTCATATTTAATTATAAATAAATCAGTAAATTAATAATATAATAATAGTTAAATAAAACTTCATTTGAAGTATTAAATAAGAATAGAATTTATTTATGTGATTATTGTACATTATATAGCGTACTAGAACTCTATTCAAATAAATTTAATGAGCTATTAAAAGTTACGAATATGTATGAACAGTACAAAAACCTAAAAGATTATGCTTAATAATAAAGAGCTATGAATAAATTTTAATTAGTTAAAAGTATATCTAATTCTAATTAATTTAATAGAAATACTTATTTGCAAATTTTATTAATAACTACTATAATAGCTATTATATCCTTCATATTTAATTAAAGAGTATAAACTGTTGGCTATTATTTTTACTAATTTACATTAAAGTATTTATTAAAGCAAACAAGATAATTTCCATATAACTTTAAACATAAGTTTGCTTTTAAAATTTCCTTACATTTAAAGCCAATTAAACCAAATTTTTAACATTTTTAATTTAATAAACTACTTAATTTATAAATTTATTAGTAGATTATTTATAATTCAACTATATCTCTACACTATAATACAACTATTAAAATTATATTTGAATATAAAGATTCTTAATTAGTCAATTATACTTTTTATTACATATCTTTCTGAATGAGTTCAATCATCTTTATATAAGATTAGAAAGCTCATATAATATATATAGAAGCTTCTTGCTAAAACTAATTTAAAATATTATATCTATGGATAAATTTTAATATCCATTTTAATTATAATGGAAGATTAAATTGCATCTAAAACGAATGAGAAAACAACGTTTATAAATGGTATTAAATCTGTGATCGGTAGTTGCCTGATTTGTATTGTAATAGGACATGGATATACCATTGGAACTAATGAAATTTATATTGTTTCTTATTTAAAACATTTTGACAGTGATGTTACTATGAATGATACTTATATTATTTTTCCATCAATATTAGTTGTTTATACTTTAGTAACTTTCTGAGGAGTAGTTTTAGCAAAGAAGGTTGGTTATAGAATAAACGCTACGATTGCAATGCTTATAATGCTATTTTCTTAAATCTTAATATCTATCACTACTAACTGACTTGCCTTTGTTCTACTATTTTCCTTTTCAATTGGTACAGCTAATGGATTAATTATCATTCCTCTTTTAGATTGCGGATGGGCTTATTTTCCTTGAATAAAAGGAAGAATAACTGGCTTAATTACTTCTAACACAGCAGTAAGTGCCTTCTTTTTCGCTTTACTTTGTACTTACATCGTTAATCCTGAAAACAAAGTACCTACTATAGTAGAAAACTATGGAGCTGCTACTTATAAGTATTTTGAATTTGATATTGCCCAAAGAGTTCCTACAATGTTTATGCACTTATTTGTGATTTACTGTGTTGCAGGACTTCTAGGTGTTATTCTATTGAGATATCCATCAGAAGAAGAAAAAAAAATAATAGAAGTAAAAGAAAAATAAATTTTAGAGGCTAGATAAAATGCTCTTAAATAGCCATTAATTGAAAAAACAAAAATCTAGTTTAAATCAGTATCTTAATCAGTTAAAACTCCATAATTTATTCTAGCATTTGTAATGTGCTTTTCTTCAGTTACATATGGCATTTTTTTGGTAGCAGTTTTCAAAAGTTTTGCTATTTCTTACATAGATGATGATGCCTTTTTGTCTTTTGTTGGTGCTATATCTCAAATTTGTAATGGATTATCACGAATTGGATGGGCTTCATGAATGGATTATAAAGGTTTCTTAGTAGTATATAGAACAATTCTGATATGTTAGCTGGCTTGCTCAGGACTAATATTTGTGTTAGTTCAATATAAAGTTATTTATTTATTCATTGTTTGCTTGAGTCTTGCATGCTATGGCGGTCACTATGCGATTTTTCCAACATTATGTGGAGAACTATTTGGAAAAGAGAAAGGTACAGAGGTTTATGGAGTATTTGTATATAACTTCTTGCTTAGTTCACTTTTAGGCATTGGTGTAGTAAAGATTATTTTACCAGTAAGATTTAATATAGATTACGGGTTATTTTATAATCTTCATATTATTCTTCTGTATGTCACTATTAGCTTTCTTATTAACCTTCATTTTTCAGAGGAAAAATAAGTAGAAAGAAGATATGGAATGAAGTACTTACAATTAATAAACATTTTTAAAATTTCTTAATTTAGCATTAAACATTTACATATCTACACTTATGCTTAAAAGCTTCTCCTGATTTTAAAAAAATGGGATTGCTATATTTATTTATTTTATTTTATGTTTTTAATAAGGCTTAAATATTTAAATCTTATCAAGAGAGTTTTAAGTTTATTTTTTACATTAAAAACACATAAATTGTATTAAAATGCTTATAGATTGGTATTTAAATTATTAATTATTTAAAGCTAAAAACAAAAAGGACAACGAACTGTATAATATTTACCTATGATCAGTTTAATTTAATCTTTAGAATGTCTAAAAATATTAATTATGGAAATTTAAGTAAAGGAATATTTATGTATCTGAAATAAATAGATTTATATTTTATATGATATATCTTAATATTTAAGTTAAATATACTTAGAGATATTTAAATAACATAAAAATATAAATAGCTAAGATTATGCTTTTCATTAACTAATGTCTAATTAAAATTATGTCAAGATACTTAAATATGCTTAAAAAACTTCTAACATTGTATCAGTTTTGAATAATTAAAAAACTTAGTTATAATACTTTTAATTTTTAATTTAACAGGCTTTTTAAAGCTTATATAAACCAAACATCCAAAAATTAAAATTAAAATTTAGTTTCTTAATTTTAAAATATTTAGGCTTAATTGTTAAAGGAATTTGAGATATTTTGTCTCAATTAGGAAATAAGTATAATCTAGCAATAAGTTTTTAAGAAGTATAATAGAAAGCAAAAGAGAATATATGATATTAGTAAGCATCATTATACTTATAAATATTCTATATTTTTATGGAAAATGCACCTATTTTGATTAATACTAGCTAGCTTCCTAATTCTATTCAAATTAAAAGATAACTCATCTTAAAATTTAGATAAAATTCAAATTTAAGCTAAAAATGAAAAAATAAAGCCTTTGAGATAATTTCTAGGTTAAATGTATTATACTGGTATCAGACTAATTATAAACATTTAGGCGTACTATACTTTATGAATTTATATCTAAGCAGTTCAAATTAAATAGCTTAAACATTTACTAATCATAGCTTATTAAAGATAACTATTTTAACACTATCCTTAAAAGAACGAGATATAATAATAATTCTCAAAGTTAAATAAAAGTATGAATATGAAGAGTATTTATAAATAAATACTTTAAAGATTTTTAAAATGATAAAATTAAAATTAAATAATAATTAAAATGCTATTTCTTAATAACAATAGGATAAGACTAACTTTTTCAATGCATTATTAGATTAAACATTTAGATTTTGAAAATCCATACTTCAATGCAAAAAATTTAAGGATTTGCTTTAGTATAATTTAATTAAAAATAGATTCATATTTGAATTTTTAGAACTTAATATTAATTATGATAATTCAGAAAAAATTAAAAATGAAGAATGGTTATAAAGCTTAACTTTTGGTTTTAATAATTTTTTAGTAATTATGGAAAATAAAATATACTGTTCAATCTATGATTCTAATCTCAGAATATAAGGAATTTAATAGCTTTGAAATTACTATAATTTTTAGAACAGATTTAGTATTCTTTGAGGTACTTTAAAAATAATGGAAGTGCTTTTTTACTTCAATAACTCTTTATTTTTTAAATCAGTGAAATAAAAGCATGATTTAAATAAATTATGGTTACCTAAAAATTGATTTGCGAAAGACACTTATTTCTATATAAAAATAGGTATTTTTAATTAAATTCTATTTTTAGTCAAAATAGCTTACTTTTTTATTTTTACTCATTGCAAACTCATAGAACTATCCCAACAACATATATTAATCTCCTTTTATTAGGTAAAAATAATTGAAATGTATAATAATAAAATAAAGCTAAAATAGGTTTATATTAAATAATATTCTTTAAATTAAACCTGCTAATTTTTAATTTTATTATAATCTACTATTACTACTAAGTTAATAGTTATAATACTATTAATATTCTTTATTTACTTAAAAGTTATTTTCTTAAGATCAAATAGATGATATAAGTAGATATATGATTTGAAGTATTAAAAGTAAATAATATAATTGAGTTTCTCAAATATTTAATCGATTATTAGATTGCTAGTTTAAAATTAGTTTTTGATATATCATTTATGCTAAATTATACAAAAAGTTAAGTATTTATCCTTAAATTATTCTATTTTTAAATGTAAGCAATTTGAATTACATCTTTAACTTTCATAATTTCAAATTTCACTATAAAGACTTAAGTTAACAACTCTTAAAGATTATTTAAGCTTCATTTACAGTTGCTATTTAAAAACACTAGTTTATAGCTATGAAGCACTTAGATAAATCTATAAATAATAAAATAATGATGAATAAATACTATTAAACAAAGTGCATATTCATATTAGAGTGCTTTACTAATAAAGCTTATTTGTTTGCTGACTAACTAATATTCTTAATATTAGTTTTAGAAGATTATATAAATAAATAATTATAATGCTATGCTCTTTATATTCATTACTTTCTAGCTTTTATATATCATTACCTTTATCTAAATATTTCTGCTTTATTTAAGTATAAAATTAACTATGAAGCTTTATTATCTAATAAGGGAATGCACATGAAAGTAAATAATATAGTAATACATTCATACTAAAATTAAGTATTTTTAGTAAAATATACAATAGATTGGTGATAGATTACTTAACTAATCCTATTAAAGTCTTAAACTTATAGCAGATAATAAATATAAGATTGTAAAAATTAAATTAGAATTAAATAAAAGGAAAGCTTTTATTAAATAAATTTAGCTAATGTATAATGATTGGCTATCAATTTTTCAACTTTATCATTTTTGATTTTTGATTAATATTTAATAATGACTGATTAAAAGGAGCCTTCTTCTATTGAAAAGCTCGTATTTAGGAATGGAATAAAAACTGTAATAGGTGCATGCTTGATTTATAGCTTGTTGGGCCATGGCTGGGTGTATGGAACTATCGAAATTTATGTAACGTCTTATTTAAAACTTTAAGACCCTGAAGTTACTTTAAATGATACTTATTTAATGATGCCCACAGTAGAAATAACCGCTACAATTTTCTTATACTTTGGAGTAATTTTGACGTAAACCATAGGATATAAAATTAGCGCTCTAATTTCAGTTTTAATAATTCTATCTTCTTAAATACTCATTTTCATAGTAGCTAATAACTGGTTTATTTTCATAATGTTGTATGCTTCAGCGATTGGTTTAGCCAACGGAATAATGTGAGTATCTCTTTTAGAATGTTGCTGAACTTATTTTCCATGAATTAAAGGAAGGATATCTGGAATATGTACTCTTAATGCACCTTTGCAATCTTTCTTTTTCGCTATACTTTGTACTTATATTGCCAATCCCGACAATAAACTGCCTACTATTGAAGAAAAAGTTGGCAATGCTTCTTATAAATATTTCAATGAAGAAGTAGCTCTTAATGCCCCTAAAGTATTCACATATTTATTAGTTATCTACTCTATTTAAGGTTTTGCTGGAGTATATCTTTTGTAGCGTCCTTCTGAAGAAGAATAAAATGTCTTAAATGAAAAAGAATAAAGAATATTACAGGAAAAAGAAAATGCCCTTGAAAAGCCACTTCTAACTAAATAAGTTGTTTATTATACTTCTGTTAAATAAGCAATTTGTAGCTCTAAATTTTTTATGATATTTATAATGTGTTTGTTTTCAAGCTGTTTCCTAGTTTTTATTAATGCAGTTTCAAAGAACTTTGCTATCAACTATATAGATGATGATAACTTCCTATCAGTTGTAGGTGCAGTATCTTAAATTTTTAACGGTGTAATGAGATTACCTTTAAGTTACTTGGTAGATTGAAAAGGTTTTACAGTAGCTTACAAAGTAGTTCTTATAACTGAATTGATTTGCTCAGGACTTATATACTTTTTAGTAGAGTATAGAGGTCTTTATTTAATTCTTATTTGTATGTCACTTGCATGCTTAGGAGGACATTATACTATTTTTCCTCCTTTCATAATGGATTCGTTTGGAAAAGAGTTAGGATCAAGAGTTTATGGACTATTCTATTACAGTTTTCTAATTTCCTCCTTTTTAGGAATAGTCTTTGTGAAGCTAATCCTACCTGTAATATTTTATATAGATCACTGGATACCTATTCCTTTTCTTACTCTTTTTCTCTTTAAATCTAGCTGCTTTAATTCTATTGATAGGCTTTGAGAAGAAATTAAACAAGAGAGACGAGAAAGAAGAATGAGTAGCTCTAATAAAGATTAAATAATTTACTATAATTAATTTAAATTTCTTACCTAAATCCAAGTCTACTAAAATAGACTTTTTATCTTATTGCTAAATTTTACTATTTGCTTTATCATTATATAATAGCATAAGTAATTTATAGTTTCTACATTAATTTTTATTCGAATAAAAGCCTATAGCGGCTTCCTCACATTTTCTTAGATAAAAATTATCTTTTAGAGTTACAAAAAGCTATAGTAAGTTTAAATGGAAGAAGATATTTAAAGCTAAGTAAATTTATGATTGCTACACCCTAACAAACTATTTTTAAATGATTTTCTTATAATTACTTTTTAAGTATGAAATACAAGTTTTACTCTTAATTATTTTATAGGAACATGTAATTATTCTTAAAATGTTGTTAAGCGCTATATTTATGAATAATAGAGATATACTATATTGTATTCTCTAATAATATAAACATAAGTCATTATTATATAAAGAGTCAAAGGCTTGTTTAATAATTGCAAATCCTTTATCCTTTTTAATTAAATTTTATTTAAATCAATCTTAAAAAAATACTAGTTATAGTGTTTATGTCTAATCCCAAAATTTAGAATAGCATTTATGCTTCGTTAGTTATTTCTTAAGGTAGTATATTGATATATCTATTAATTATATTAAATCTATATCTTTATTTATGATTATGTACTAAGATTTATTAATAAAGCTCTTAAATATCTTATAAAATAAGGTAGAAAAGCTGTTTACCTTAAAGTATCATATAAATCTGTATATTTATTAATCAGTTTTAGCAATGCAATAACGAAAACTCTGCTTAATTTATTGATTATTAACTTTAGAACTTTAAACAAAGGTACTCTTAAACATGAAAATATGGATGGTATTTAGAGGATATTTAATGGTTATTTGCTAGATTCTAGTAACTTAATATTTTAGATTTTATTTATTAAGTAAAATTAAATGTTCTGATTAAGTTTAGCAGTTAGATATCTTAGTAAAGCTAAGAAATCCATAATACTCTAGCTTTAAATATATTAAATACCAATTGTAAATATCTAGCTTATTTGATTATCTTAGTATTACTCTGCTTAAAATAAAGCAATCTCATTTTCCCCCTTAGATTTTATTAAAAATTAATACATAAATATAATTTTAGTAAAGGCTAAGGTAAAAAATATTTAAGAGTGAGATAATTAAATAAAAGAAATTATATATCTAAGCAATTGCTAGAAATTAATTAATACTAGATAAGTTATTCTTAAGGAATGCTATTTAAACAATATTAAAATTATAAGCTTTATCTAGAAAATAATTAACTGATTTCATTGCTTTAGAATCATAACTCAACTTTCTTTCATAAAGATATTTAGTTCCATTAAGTTTTCAATAAAACTCTTAACTAGACTTAGAAGTTCTTGAGATTTGCTGCTTATATATTATAAAAAGAAATGAAATATATTATTAGTTAATTAAATAAAATACCTTTGCTAATAATTTTAAAATTAAAGATATTATACTGAAATTTTTAAAATCAATAGGAATCTTGAATATCTTCTAAATCAGATTGATAATTGCTCAAAAATATGTTGGATACAATACTATTATGAGGGGAGCTTTATAATAGGCTTATTTCTGATTGAATTTCTTCTCTTTAGCTTCTGTTTATTGTATCCATACTATTTTCATTATTTTTCTATTTGTTAATAAAAAGCTTAAGTTCTTATTAAATAGTAACATTTTTACCAAATTGGATGAAGTTGAAGAAGCCTTATAGAGATTATAGAATAATTCCTATTTTAATGAAAGTCTTTTATCATTCTTGATTCAATTGATCTTTGTTTTTAAAATAATAGATGAAATAAAAGGAATCAGCTAGAGTAGCTGCTAATTATGCTACTATAAAGATTAAGGGATATCAACGTAAGTTTAATATCAGATCAAAAAGTTCTATCATTTCTGAACATCTAGTCAGTTCTGATTTTTTTGAAATCATTTATTCGAATCTCAAAAAAAAATAAAAATTCACTCCAAACAAAAGTCAGCATGGCAGATAGTAAAGAAAAATGAAACCTATTGAATAATATAAGTGGAAAGGGTTAGAACGATTGTAGTTAGTTATTTCAATAGTTAGAAAGTAAACAACCGTAACCAAAGGTAGAGTGAGACAAACTAGATGAAATTTCTTGTAGTTAATCTAGAAAGATCTTTACAATGTTTTCAAAATTTAGTTGATGAAGAAAGAAAGGAAAGTTACTTATAAATTTTACATTAAATCAAAGTACATAGAAAAATATACTAAAATCCTTTAAGTCAAATCAAAATCCAAATAAAGTCACTAATTACACAAGCAAAATTCTAAAATGGTCAATAAATTATTCATGATTACAGAAATAGAAAATCAAAGAATAAAAAAGTAAAGAGGCAAAATTTTAGATCTGAGCATTATAATTATTGCTATTATAAGCAATGATCCTAAAATGGAAAAAAGGTTGGTGATTGTTACTATCCATTATAAAATTAAAGAATTTCTCATTTGATGTATTTTTTAATATTAAGGAAAAAGAGAAATTTTCTTTTTTATATAATAAATTTAAATTAAAAAATTAAATAATTATATTTCTTTCGTTCTAGTTTAAATAAAGCCTTTATTCATTTTATATAAAGCAATTTAGTAAAATATTCTTTAGTTAAAAAGAAGTTATATTATTATCTCCCTGAGAGTTATTTATAATTATTTTTTAACAGAGAAACTTTTTTCAAGGTTTGGTAAGTCTCTAATTAATAATCCCTAATTTAGCTATTTTTTATTTTTTAGTAGAAAAATAATTTAATTGATAGAATTTCAATAAAACTAAATTGAGTTTTAGCTAATAATACTAATTAGTTTATTTGTATCTTTTAATAGAAATTATATACAAAATTTGTGTAATAGAGGATTAATATAATTTAAATGGAATTTTCTATTAACGTTTATTTTTGTATAAGAGTATAAAGAAGTCTTTAAATAGGTATTTTATTGATATATTTTTATTAATTTATAAAATAGACTTTAAGTTTTATAGAATATGGGTTATTTAGATTTATGCAATAACTTCGTAAGCTTTATTTTCTTTTATGTATATTTATCTATAATTTACTATTTGCTGCTTACTAAGTAATATTTAATTACCTAAATTAAAATTAAATCACTTATAAGCTTAAGTTTCTAAGACTAAGTTTTATAGCCTTTATTATTTAGTAAAAGAGATGATATATCTCATTAAAGATATATAGGCCATAAATTTACTTAAATTGATTATATCTTTAGCATATTTAATAATATTAAGGATATTATAAATATTTGCTTTAAACTTAACTTACATAGGACTTATTCTAAATAGACTCCTAGTAATAAATAATTTACATGCTATAAACTATAAATCTTTATAGAAGCTAATTTGAGAAAGCTGACTTATTATTTAAAGTTTATAATAAGGCTTAAAGCTTATTACCATTAATTTTAATTTCTTTTGCTTATAAATCTTAAGCACTGCTACTTTATACAAATTAAATAAAGTAAAGTCTACAAGTTATTTAAGTTTACAGGGCTTTAGATTAAAAAAGCAGGATAATTATTATGCTTAAGAATACAGATTTAAAAATTTAAATTTTAGGTTATAAGTAAACTTAACTAATTAATTTAAAAGACTAGCATGAATAAGGTATAATATTGTACTAATTACTATAAATATCAAACATAGGAAGAATATACTAATATACTTATTTTATCAGTCATTTTTATTATATATCAACTCCACTTTATATTAGAACCATCTTAATTTTCTATTCTGATCTTTATTAACAAAAACTAACTTATTTTAAAATAAAGCAATAAGAAGCCTCAGAAATTTGCACTAATAGGAAAGAAATTATGCTGAAATAGTTCTCATTAGTTTAGAATGTAATTGACATCTAAATAAACTTACCTTCTCTATTTTAGCTTGCAAAAGTATATAATTTATATTTATTAGTTAAGAGGGAAATGCAACTTAATTAATTATTTATATTAAACTTTACAAGGAATTTTTCAAGAGCCTTTGTAAGATGGTTAGAACAATTAAGATGACTGATGCTTGAAAGAAAATAGAAAACTTTATTTAGAATAATTTGCAAGCTAGATTCATCATAACTTAACAATTATATTCCAATACTTAAAATACCTAAGCATCTATATTATTCTATTAAAAGTAATCTGAATTTTAGAGAGAAGAAGTCATTTATTTAAATAGATATTTATAAAATAAAGGCCAAAAAATGCAATTATTAGAATATTTAAGAGGGTTTTGAATTATCTTAGGTTGTTACGTAGCTCATGTTGCAATAGGAATTGAATTTGCTTGCATTTATCTTGATGAGTATATTATCAGCTATTTAAGAAGATTCTAGAAAATAGAATCTTAATAAATTTTAATATTTCTACCTATTTTTATAATGACTCTCTCATTAGTCATGATTATAAGTCCATTTCTATCCAAAAGATATGAACAGAAGAAAATAATTCTTATTGGAATGGCACTTATTTTAATAAGCGTCTTTTATTCGTTCTGGATAACTAATTTAAACTGATTTACCTTAATTTGGAGTGTCCTTATGGCAGTAGCAATAGGCTTAATTTACATACCGACATTAGAGCTAGTTTGAAATAATTTTCCTAAGCACTATGGAGCTGTAATAGGATTTATTCTGAGTGGAGTCTCATTTGGAAGTTATTTTTTCAGCTAGATGGGATAAAATATAATAAACCCTAGTATGTAAAGAGAAGATTTAAACTAAACAGTAGTTCTTGGAACTAAAAGGTATATACTTTAGTAATATGGAAAAGAAGAAGCTCTTAAAGTTCCTGAAATGTTTAAAACATCATTTTTGATAATATGTGGAATTGCATTTTTTGTTCTAATTTCTCTAAGTAGTTCTTGCAATGATGTTGAATTGTGCTAGCAAGATCCAGATAGTTCAAATAATGACTCTAATGAAATGAGAATTCCTTTTCTTTAAAAGTAAGTAAATTCTTGTCCCAGCTTTAAAGCTGCCTTTAATTCTTTTTACTTCTGAATTATTTGGTTTAGTAATTTCTTAAGCAGCGGATATAGCCTTTTTGTAAGTACCTCACTAATATAAATTTAAAGTAACTGGTTTTGAGACGCTAATCAACTAAGAACCTTTTAAGGCGTGATGTGTTTATCTATAGGAATGAGTAGATTTTTATGAGGAGCATGGTTTGATATAACTAGTTTTTAGGTAGCTTATAGAACTATAATAATGATGTAAATATTTTGTGGCTCCTTTTTAATGTGAACTTAAGGAATGATTTAGCAAATTATCGTAGTATTTTCTTTAGTATGTGGAGCAGGACATATTGTTATTTTCCCTAGCATATGCATGAAGTTATATGGATAATAATTTGCTCCTTTTATGTATGCCCTTCTAGTTTTAAGTTACACAAGCTCTTCCTTGCTAGCCCTATTTATAACATGATATTTAGAACCTGTAAGTTTATTTAAGTTTAGATATTTGGAATAGACTACATTATATATGGATACATTCTAGCAACTCTATTAAGCTTTATAATAACAATAGGATTTGAAGATAAAATAAAGTGAAACAAGCAAGGTCCAAATAAGGATACTATTGAAGAGCAATATAAAAGCATTTATCAAACAGAGAGAGATTCAGATGAACCTATAAATAAAATAAAGTTTAACTGACACATACTTTATCAATATGATTTTTGTTTAATCTTAATAAATATTGTACCATTTTAGAATAATAAGAAGGCTTAGTAATAATAAAGAAGTCATACAGCTTGTTTATAGTAAAGGCTATATATTTATTATTATTAAGCATATATTGAGTATTCATATAAATTAAAGAACTTATTAAATAAATCCACTATTCAAATAGATTCTAATAATCAGACTATTTTCTGTAATGATATCAAAAATTATGTAAAAATAAAGGTTATCATAAATAGATCTCATTTTATTAAGCTTTTTATTAAGATTTTAAAAATCTTTATATGAGATAAATGCTTAAATGATCATATAAAGTAAAGCATTAAAAATTAAAAAAGCTAAGCTAAATGATTTGAAAATAAGAGCTTACTCTAAAATAATAAATGCTAACCATTCACTTTTAGCTATCATTACAATAGAGTAAAATTTCATAGAATGAAGAGCTTCAATATAAAAATATAAAGTATAGTTCTTTATAAATACCTCTATAAGTATCTCTATAAGCATTATTATTAACTTTCTAGCATTGAAATTATATTTGATTAATGAAAAAGATTTATACAGAATATCTCTAGTATGCTTATAGCAATAATTAAATAGTTCCTTGAACTTAAAAGCATTAGATTTATTATTCCATTTTATTTATGCTAAATTAATTAAATCAATAGCCACATAAAAAATACCTAAAAATCATTTTACATTAATTTTTCTTAATAATACGAAAACTAATACCAATTATTTTGCAGCCAAAGGACTAAAATATTTTCTTTTAGCTTTGCTTTACTTAAATATAAAAAAATATAAAAGTATTACTAATTCTACTCTTATTATTTCACTTTTTTAGTGAATAAAGCATAGAAGATTAGATTTTTTGCTATCTTATGAAGGAAATAAATAAAAGATAGAATTGAAATATAAATTTAGTAAAAAGCATATAATTAATTAAATTAAAAACTAAATATGTTACTATAGTTCTTTATCATTTCTACCACTTATAACTTTTAGCTTTATAATTAGTTAGTTTAATAATAAGCAAAATATACAGGTCTTTTAATATTTGTAGAGAAAAGGTTTAAGAATTAGTGTAATTATGTAATAGAATGAGAAATAACTTATTGATTGGATATATTTTACCAAATAAGAGTAAAATAAATGGAAGCTTAGAAATATTTCTAATGATTTAACTTTCTTTAAGTTTATAACATATCAATAATTTATTCTACTTAAATATTTGTAGGATTTTATCACTTTTAACATGAGAAAGAAAGTAGAAATGGCTAACAAACTAAAAATAATAGAAAAGCTTAAAGAATAAGCATAAAAGTAAGTAAGAGTATCTTAAAGAACTAGTTTAAAATATTGAATAAGGATTAAATAAGTTTAGAGTCTCTATTAACTGCTTCATTTTCTCTTTTTTGTATTACTGGCGATTTAGCTTCCACCATTTATTTTCTAAATACTTTTTTCTTATTCTTAGTGTTCGTCTTTGTTTTCCTAGAACTCATGTTGATAATCACAGGTAGAGAAATTACCAGTCATGGCTCTATATCCAGAAAAGCAAATCATACAAAAAGCGTAAATATGGAAACACATCAATCCAAGCAAGAGGACAACAAATGGTTTTGTTCCTCCCAAATTACTATCACTAAAGCCTAATACTATAGTCACATAAATAGCATCTTTTATAAATACCAAAAATCTATTCCAAACATATAAAACCAGGCATAAAACCCATGCTGAAACTGCTATTGGAAGAGACTTACATTCTGCCAAAATCTTCACAAAATAGACGCCGACATCAGCCCATGCATGACATAAAAAGACAATAACAGCAGAGTGAATATAGTTAGTCATGTAGCTTCCAATAATAAGAGATAGAGTTACTACATGATGGAAAAGCATCTAAATTTTATCATTGCGATCCTTCTAGAAAAGAACAAGGTCAATCAAAGAAAATATATGATAAGTTGAATCGAAAATTGCATAATACCTTGCAGGTTCTGGATTTTTCAATAATGGGTAATTGTCATACTGTTTAAAAGGGTCATTCGACCTTGAGAACCCTAATAAAGGAGGCATATATTCTTCATTTCACAACAAATATGTTCCTATTGCAACGGAAGTGATGAAATAAAAAAGCTTATATCCACAAGTCAAAACTTTAATTTTCTTTTTTTCAATTAATTTATTTTCCTTGTTAAAACTAACATACCTTTCAGCCCAATCTTCGAATAAATAATAAAATCCTGACTTGAGAATCCAATGCAAAGAGCATAAAGGAAAAGCTATAAGAAATTAAGACCATTCAGGATGATTATAATGAGGATATTTAAGCTTTTTTGCTTCATTATCGAAATGAATGAATAAAATTAAAATAATTCCTATGCATCCTGCCGCATACATTCCTATGGTAAAACTCCAGTAGGTTAGCGAACAATTTCTTTTCTGTGTTTTCTTATTGTTTTTATGCTCTGAAGACATTTTGAAGATTTTGCTGCTTTAATATATTTAAAAATGGTTGATACGTAAATTTCAGTTAAATAAATTCTTTTAATTAATCACTTACTTTATTAATGCAGCTAGTAGCATCAATAGATATAGAAATAGCAATTAAAGAAAAATTCCATTACTTTATAAAACAATATCACTAAAGCTACTCTTAAGAACTATAAGAAGTTACTATAAAGTACATAATTTAAAATTTTAATCTATTCTTTACATAATAAATCTCTATATTCCTATCACCCCATTTTTATACAAGTACCTTCTTTTATGATCTTTTTCATTTATTTTTGCTTTTATTTTTCTAGAAGAATCTAAAAAGCTTAATAATAAAACTTTGTCAAAATTAAAATAATTAAAAATTAAGTAAAAGCATTGAAAAAAATTTCAAAGATATTAAGAAAAAACTGAATAAATGATAAAAAGAATATGATTGACAATATTCTCAGCAAGATAAAAGTATTTGCTATTTTTATGTAGTGAATAACTTTACTTAATGAAAATATTTAAATTATTAAATTGGAAGTAAATTATTTGAATTAAAAATTTATCTTCACAAGGAAAAACGTGTCCAATTATAAGAATCTAATTGAAACATATAAATTTCGTTCTGGTCGTTTATAATTACTAATTTGCAGTCGATTTACAAAGGAGTCATGTTATTGTATCCTTTAACAAAATCTTAGCCAATTACCCAAAAATGTTCTGTATCAAAGGATATTATTTAATTTAATAAAGCGTTATTTTTCGCACCTTGGTTAAAGAGTATGATTTAGGATTAGTTAAGGGTCATTGCATTTACGAGACTAACAGTTGGTAATTTTTAATTCATTATCTTTCAAGTATCTTCGTTAATTAAATATTACTGAATAGTACTTTGCAAGTTACCATAATTTCTATTAAATCCTCCAAAAGTATACAGGATTTAATTTAAAATGCAAGTACCAGGTCACTCTAACTCTAAAGGAATTCTAGAAATGACTTTGAATTCTTTGGTTGCAATGTTGAAATATTCACAGTTTTCTTAATAGAGTATTTTATTATCACTTGCTGTATAAAATCCTGATATTAAATATAAATTAGTTTGATGGAATACATTTCCGTGTCCGCATCTTGGAAATTTCATGTCATATTCATTTAAAGAAGCTTAATTTTATTTTAGTATCTAAATGTCTACAACTTTTAACTATTTTTCTTTCCCTCCTGTTATAAAGATTCTCTCGTTTCCATATTAAATTAATCTACCTGCTGATTTAAGGAATGCTTATGGTAGTTTGATAAACTTTTTAGTTTATTTTTTAACGTTATAGGCAATCAAATTAGTAGAATTTGCTTTAAGGATAAGTATTTAATCAATACTAGTCTTAATCTAATCTTAAGATAAGGAGTTCTTTTATTCTATGTTTAGGTTTATTCTAATATTAGCACCAAATGCTTTAAATATTTCTGTTTCATTAATTTCAGTAACAAAAGTAGTTTAAAGTATTTATACAGGCTACTTGATTGCCTTGGTAAATTCTAATATGTATTATTATAAGCTACTATTGTTTTTTACTTGCTAGAAATCTTAAAGTAAGCTCTATAAAGTTTAGAGTAGATGCTCGTTTTAATTAATAAGATTTTCTATCTTTTAAGTGAAGCTCTAATACTTTTCAATAATACTTAGCTAATATTAGTTGATTATATCACAAATTAGAGATTGCATCTTATTTAAATCACTCTATGACTTCTAAACCTTATGCTAAAAATCTTGCTTTTATTTATTTAGAGAGTAAAGAGTTTCTTGCAAAAGTAAAATTCTTTACTATATCATTTGGCCTTTTATATCGCAATTTTACTTCTATTCTTTCATGAAGTCTTTCAATAATTTGATCTAGTGAGTTTGGTGATTGTCTTCAATGCACTGCTAGCAAATATCTTATCCATCTAGTTCACAATATAAATTTTTCTTATAATTATGGATTAAGCAATTTTCAAATGAGCAAGATTCTGATTGTGAAATGATGTCAAGCAAGTTTCAATTAGTACTATAATTCTAGAATTTTAAGTTATCCATTGGACAAACTGAGTTTATTTTCTGGATTCTTTCTATACATTATTTGCATATGACATGTTTACATTACAAGATAGTGCAAGGCTAATTTACATGATCATTAAAATCATTCAGACATATCTAGCATTCTAAGTCTTCTTTATTAAGCATTATTAATATAAATAATTTCTTAATTAATATTATACTATTCATTCTATTATAACTAACTAAAGTCCACTTCTAAAACTACCACTTTTAGGTTGTATGTTCAACTGCTTTAAATTAAATAAAGTTTAATAGAGGGATTAGAAAAATGCTTTATGTTATACTATTACTAGCTAATCTTTATTAGTGTCTTATCTTATACTCAAGACTTGTAAATTTAAGGCTCTTTAGTCTCTTATAATAGTTAGTTATTCTTAATCTAGCAAACTAGCTTTTTAGTTACTTTTTTATATTTAATTAAGTGCGTTTAACTTAAAAGAAACTAAAATAAGTTACTTTGCTTTCAAGCAAAATAGAGCATGCAAAGCTAATATTAAAGACAAACTAAGCTTACAAATTAGTGCAATAAAAAGGTTCCTAATGCTTGTATTATTAAGCTAGCATAAAGTATAAGGGCAAAATTAAATTAGAAATGAGCATTTATATATTTGGATCTTAAACAAGTATTAGTTAATAAAGAGAAGTTTAAATAGGTTAAGCACTAATACTAGAGTTTTTTCGCTTTATTAAACGATTTTGTTTCCAAAACAATGACTGTTTAAATAAATGTAAAAAGGATACAAATTCTGTGTTGTAGGAGGAGGACCTTCAGGATTCTACTTTGCTAAAATGATAGCAAAGCAATTCCAATGCGAAATAGATATTTTTGAAAAAATGCCATGTCCCTTTGGTTTGGTTAGATATGGAGTAGGCCCTGACAAGCCTGATATGAAAAACTGTGCTAATGATTTAACTGATATTAAGAACACTTTAGGAAACTAGCTTAACTTCTTTGGAAATATTTAAATTGTAAGTTCATTATTATTCTATAGGGAACCGATCTAAGTCTAGATGAAATCTAAGATAGATACTCAGCTGTTATTTACTGCACTGGAGCTAATGAGGACAAAAATATTGGAATCTAAGGAGAAGAAAACAGCATTTTTTCGAGATAACTTATAAATTGGTATAATGGCTATCCTGGATTTGGAACTCTACCATTCGATCTATAAAAAACTGAAACTATTACAATAATTGGAAACGGAAATGTTTCCGTAGACATTGCCAGAATTTTACTATAAGATGTAAACAACATCAAAAGCACAGAAGTTCCTTTATATGCCCTTGAAAGTCTCTCTAGAAACAACTTAAAGAAAGTAAGTTCATTAATTTATAAAGATTAATGTTGTTACAAGATCAGGGCCCATAGTTACAAAAGCAACTACTAAAGAATTGAGAATGCTTAGTGAAAAAGTTCCATTAAGAGTTAACAAAGAAGATCTTGACCTTGAAAAGGAAATGGATAAATAAACTGAAAGAGTAATACTTTAATTTTAAATAAATTTAGGCTGCTAAAAGGAAAATGTAGCTCATAAGAGAACTAAGTGATACTAAAGTTAATTCTAACTAGCGCCATATTGACTGAAGATATTTTTTGCAGCCACATAGTATTTAAAATGATTCTTTAACTTGTCTAAAAGGAAAAAAGGAAGTCAAAATTTAAAGTGACGTGATAATAAGCTCCATTGGTGCAAATGCTCTTCCTTTGCCTCCTGTACTTGTTTTAGATGGACCTAATAAATGCAAGAACGTTGATGGAAAGATTAATGATACAAATTATTGTGGAGGATGGATAAAATGTGGAGCTCTCGGTACAATTGCAAATACTATTGAAGATGTGACTGTAATTTTTAAATATTTAGGATGTTTCACTTGTTATGAAAAATAATCAGTAAAATATCCCAGAAAAGCCATTATTCAATACAGAAAAATGGCTTAAATAGAAGGGATTGACTTTCGTAGATTGGCAAGGCTGGTAGAAAATAGATAAAAAAGAAGTGGAGACAGGAAAGAAGCACAACAAAATTAGAGAGAAAGTGCTTGATTTCAAAGAGATGATTAATATTGCCAATTCTTGAAGGAACTAACAAATAAAATTAATATTAAGTAAAACAATTTCTATCATATTAACAATTTAAATTCACCTTCTTAAATTTAGATTCTAGCTCCGTTTCATTGAAGGACAGATAGCATAATTTAATACTAGAATTATTTTTTATAATTATGAATAACTAATTAAATAAAGTGTAGCTATAGTAATTGATACACAGTGAATACAGAATATGATTTATCATAATAAGCTTAAACTATCAAAATTAATTAAGATATAATATTTTGCCTTAATTCTTATAAAAATCACCATATAAAATATTACTTTCATCAAGCAAAACCAATACTACCTTGTATATTTTGAAGATATTATAAAAAGAAATAAAGATATGAATGAATTTAAATTAAACTTTGGCATCTCATATCTTAATATATGAATATATTAAGATATTATTAATTTATGCTAAAATAAGCTTTTAAATTAAAATGATTATGAACCAACTCACATAAATATTATTAATCATATGATAACTAATTACTTCAGTTTAAAATTCAAAATTGTAAAATTAATATAACTCACATTTAAGAAATTTAATGAAAATAAAATTTTATATGATTATTATTCCCTAAGAAAGGAGCAAAAGATGTTTTTTATACTTTTGAATTTAATAGAAAGTTGTTATGAATTATTATTTAAAAGACATTGAAAAGCATTTAAGAAAATAATTTGTATGAAGTCATATAAATTTTATGTATTTGAGTTATTTTTATAATTATTTTATTCACTAAATAAAGATTATCTATAACTTAAGATCTAAAGAAAATTTACAAACTCTATTCTAAAGTTGATTTAAAAATATTTTTTATGAATGAAAAATCCTTAAATAACATAGATAAATTCTTATAAGAACAAAAAGTCAAGTATAAAAGAACTAGCATTTTATATTTAGTTACTATTTAGATGGATTTTTAGCTTTAATCCCCATTTTAAGAAAATTTTAAATTGATTTATTAAAAGAAAAAAAATTAACCTTTAATCATTTTCTTTCTATTAAACAATTTTATATCAAATTATCCTTTTTCGTTAGCTTTTTTTGCCAAATTTGTTTAAATTCATTTAAAATGGATTAAATTAACAATAATGCAAATTGATTATTTATGAAGTTAATTTCATTTATTTTCTTGCTTAGATTTAATCTTTTGCTCTATCACTACTTAAACTTTCTTACTACTTTGACTCTAAGTGGAATTAACTATTAACTCATTTCTATAATCTAAAGACGTTTAGTTTCGTTTATTTCAACTTTTGTTGATGAAATCCTCCAGTTTAACTAATTTTGTCATCAATTCATGTTTCTCTTCGTTAAGTTTTTTAAAGATGCTAGAGTAGTGATTTTCAACGTTTTTAATTAAATTCTAGTAGTCTAACTGTTGTTTTTGAACTTATTCTTGAAACTATTTTTTTCTGGTATTTAATTTCTTTTGGTATTTTTGCTTGAGTTAAATAATTAGAGTTAATTTATCATCTTATAAATCATTAAATATTTTCAAGAACTCTTAATTTTCATAATTACAGTTCCAGTTCTACGTGCTTCTAAACAAAGAATCGCATCTGCTTTAGTTATTTACGTCTTTCGTTTTATTAAGTTAATCTTGTAAAGCCAAAATTTGCTCTTGTGCATTTTGAAACTAGGCTGACTACTTTTAAAACATTTCTAGAAGAACTTCATAGCATTGCTTATAATTGCAGTTTTCTGAGCATTTAGAGTTTTTCTAAAATTCTTAAATAAATTATTCGTTTTGTTATGTTAAGCCTTTAGAAAATTCAATTTAGTTTGACTTGCTTAAATGCAAGACTGTAGGTGATGCTGCTGCGCTATCAGCAAAAAAATTTTAGCCTGAATTTCTCATTTATCCATTTACTTGTGTCAATCAGTCTTCTTTAGTAAAATTTTTGCATGAATGAGGCTCTCTAATTTGTTTAAAGGAGATACTAGAGTTTACTTTGATAGAATTATTTTCTTTTACTAGCGACAATTTCTCCAAAGTTTAGTTCATTCGATTTTGGACTTAATTTTCAAATGATGAGCGTAAAGGAGTGTATTATAGTTTTCTCTTAAACTTTTAAAGTTAATATGGCTTTATCCTTTGATTAGATTTATTAGTCTCTTACATATTTTTAACGTTATTTTTTATTATATCATAGATAATCAGTTAATAATAAAGCAGAAAATAAGGTAAACGATTAAATTTAATTTATATCTTTACTTTGCTTTAAAACAAATTGAATATCATGAACTTTCAACATTTAGTTCAATTTTGTTTTATAGTTGTGATTTGACTATTGTTAAATATCAGATCTAAATCCCATATATACCCTTCATTTTTTGTATTTGCCTCAACAAAGAAATTTAAACATTTTATTTATAAATTGAATTTAAAAATTATTTTATGAATAAAGCATTGATTGGTATCTTTTATTTTGGAGATAGGAACTTATATTAAATAGTCATTTAGGATTTGTAAAATAATTAAAAAATTTATATTTTATCTCATTCTTTGATTCCACTAGTTCTAACGATCTATTCCCATTTCTACTTCCTTATTCTTATTGTCCCAAAGCAGAAACATTTTTGAATTATTCTTAGGGATTAATTGTGTTGCTGTCCAAATTTTTTATACGCCTTGAAGCTATTTAAATGTTATCTCGCTTATTGTGAAGAATTCTTAAATCCTAATTTAATAATTTTGATGAGATAGTAAAAAACACTTGAGATTGGAGACTAAATTTCTAAACCTTAATATATAGATAATAAGAGCCTTCATATATAGCTTAATATATAGATAATAAGAAGCTTAAGATAATTTAATATATAGATAATAAGAAGCTTAATATATAGATAATAAGAAGCTACTCTACTTTGATTATAATTTTTAGCTGGTTAGATTTAATCTTAACTTCGTAATTCTTCTAAAATATATTTGTTTATGGTACTTAAGCAATTTTGGTTTCTCTTTAAGATTACGATAACAAAAGAGAAGATACATTTTTGTAATAAAGAGCGTAAAAGTAACAAATCCATGGAAAATATTAAATTGTAAGATACTTGATAACGTCAATTTCTCAGAAATTGCTCTTTACTAGTCTATTAATGTAATCGCTGTAGATTAGAATAAGTTTTATACAATTGATTTAAAAAAGAAAGGAGTAAAATAAAAATTTTAGGCTAAATTCGATATTAGCAAGAATATCACTAAAGAGATTTAGAGATGCAGGAAAGATAAAACTGAAGAACTATTTCAAGATAAAACTTCGATAAATATTTGTAAGGTAGAGAAAAAGATTATAATATTCTTAATCATATAGTCTTTTGTTAGAAGGGGTATTTAAAAATTATATGATTCAATAACGAAGAATAAACTTTATTATAAAAGTTTAGAATTGCAACTAAATAAATAGTTAAATATTATGAAAGAAAATTATAAAAGAATTAATAAATAAGTTTAATTTTAGGTATAATTACATTTCTTACAATTTAAACTATATATACGAGTCTTTCTTAATGCTAAATTAATAGTCATATATAAAATTATGGATTTTAAATTTATTTATTTGCAAAATATATTCTCTATATCATTTTTAAAGCTAAAAATGTATATTGAAGATAATGATTATAGTGAATACTTAAAGTATATATCTTTATCTATGATAATTGATTTATGATTGCCTGTTATTTTACTAAATATTATAATTTATATTTAGATAAGTTTTATTAAATCTTTAGTAATTATACATAAAGTACCTTTTATCATATGTCTTATTTATTTTAATTTATTCAATTTACAAAATATTATATTTATCTATTTACATTTTTCCGAAGTATTAAACATTAGAAATGCAATTAAAATAATATAATACAAGCATATTACATATTTAAAGATAAAAAGATAATAATTTTAATAAGTAACATGCATCATATGCTACGTTTTGCTCTATTACTTTTAACTTTTGCAAGTTTATAGAAATGTAATTATTAAGGAAGCATAATTTAAACTACTATAAATAATTAAATTATTATATGCATTTACTTATATCTATATATTTTTAATCTTGATCTAATTTAGTGAAGTTAACTTGTAAAGGATTTAATTTGGCTTTAGTAACTTAAGAATATCTAATCTGTTTCTAAAAGTCTTATAACTTAAAAATTAGAAATTGTAATTATAATATTTTTTGTGAATTTTGGAGTTTTAATTTTAGTTAAATAACTTTGAAACTTTATAATTTTTGGAATACTTATATCTAAATACAATAATTATTAAAAACAGAAAATCACGCGTTTATAACTTTATAACTATTTTGTCTAACTTCTAGTCTTAATCTACATATCTAATCTTTAAGTTCAGTTAATTTAACTTCGTCTTTTTTTTTCTTTCTGTTTAATTCTTTAACCTAGTCAACTAAAGTCAGACGTTCAGCTTCAATTTAATCTGCTTTGTCTTACCAAGCTTTAATTAAGGATATTAAAGATTTGTTTTTCTTAGAAAGTTCATCAATTTATCTTTTTTGATCATCTAATTGCTTTTTTACTATTCCAGGACATGAATTTCATGCTTATATCTAAGCCTTTATCATTTATTTAGTTTCATTCTCTACAGGTAGAACTTAGAATTCTTTAGACTAACTTTTTTATAATCCTTAATTTTCAAATATAAGCTTAGATTAAGTTTCTTCCGTCTATCTTTTATTTTCTTCAAGATCCTTAGACAATTATTTATTTTCTGGTTTTCTTTTTGATAAGTTTTAAATTTAAATTTATTTAGCATCTAATTAAACTTGAAGTTCTTTTACTTATTGTCTTAAAGTATTAGTTTCTATTCTAAGCCTTGACATCTTTTGGGAGCATTATGGACAACCATTTTACTCATTATTTGGCTTTTGTATTGAAGCAAATAAATCTTATTATTGTAATCCATTGTTACGGAGCCTTTATTAATACTTCTTGTAATCTTCTTTATTTTCATACTCTTCAATTCTTTTCTTTAGAACTTTTATTTCGGTATTTAGACTCTAAATAGTCTTGCTTAAGTCCTTCTCTTTGAGTTTTTTTAACTTTTCATTAATTTATGATCATTCTTATTTTAAAAGTCTATTTTCATTGAGTACTGAATTCATATCACTTTTCAGCTTTTCTATATATTCAGTTAGAATTTTCCTTTCTTCTAGACGATTATGCTATTCAGAAGATGCTTTTTAGTTATTTTTTGCGTATTTTTCTTTTAAGGAAATTCGAATTTCTTATTTAGCCTCTACTTAGTACTTTCCACTAATGCTTCTTACCAGTTTTTATCTCTTTTTGTGTAGTTTAAACAGAAAATTATTAATATCTTGAAAGTTTCTTTCTATCCCTTTGGGAGTTTCAAATCGAGGCATATATGAAAAAGAACGAGAACCTTCAGGAAAGAATTTAGATGGAGTATTAGAATAAGTTGATTTGGCTGAGTTAGATCGTTAGCTATTGCTAGCTTTTCTAAATTATTTTTATTTAAAGTTGTATTTCATTCTAAAAGCATCATCAATGATAGGGTCCAATTATTCCATTTCAGAGTTCATTTACTTGTTTAAAAGATAAATAGAAATAAAACTAGCTTTATATCAATTATAGGCTTTAAGGTTGCTTTCGCTTTTTAGGTTAGATACCTACAGGAAATTTTCTCTTTTAATATTGGATTACTAGTACTTATCTATTATGGAAAAATTGGTCTTAGATCACAAGAGCTAAGAAGGTAGAAAGAGTTATTACTAAAATACAAAATTCCACAATTACTAATAAGGCTTCGAAAGGTAGATTGATGATATTTAATAAAATGTTAAACCATTTAAAAATTAAAAAGATATCATTGCTATCATTAGCTTGGTAAGCTATCCAATTTAAAAATACATTAAAGATACAGACAGTAAGAAAATATTTGATTTCTAATCAGTTAAGTATAATTTACTAGCTACTCCATCCTTCGGTTCACTGAAGCAAAAATAGAAATGTTACTTAGCCAGTATTGCAATATTTAAAAATGATAAAATTAAAAAAATTAACAATATGATTTTGAAATGACCTGCTGCTACTGCAATATAGTAATCAAATGCTCTCAAATCTGAAACGGATAATAAAAAATCAGTTAAGTTTGCTAAGATAAAGCTTATTCTATTTTTAATAAGAAGATTCATTTAGAATTTTAGATAAAAGAAATAGGAATAAAAAAATCGCTAAATAGTAATATCTCTAATTATCTAATGATTTAAAACATTTGAGAACGTTATCCATAAAATAATGCAAGATGAAAAAAGATTTATAAAAAAATAATAAAAATAAGTGTTGATACTATCAAATAATAAATAACTTTTAGTTAATGAAAACTTAAAAGAATAATAACCTGAAATAGACTGCTTTCATTTATTTAAGAAGCATCAAATTATCAATTCAAGAAAGGATAATTTGCTTTTAGCTGCGTATTGAGATGTTTAATTATCTTTTATAAATTAATTTATACTTTAATTAAAGGAAAAGAAGAAGCATCCTTTTCGAAATTCAGATTTTTTTTTTTAATATTATAATGAAAAGACTTTGTTTACATTATCTTTCATTAAAATTAGCAATAATTAACAATAAAAATTCTTGATTAGTTGGACAAGTTATTAATACATTAATTTCTTAAATTTTTATTTTTCAAATGAAGAAACATGGTAGAAGTTAAAACAGCAAGTAAAGCTACTCAATTATAAGAAAATTATAAAGAAAACAGAGAAATTAGTTAAAATAACGGAAGCATCTAAAAAGAACAACAAATGCTTTAAATTAAATAGTTATTTAATTATAAATCTTTAACCATAAGATGTTATATAAATTAAATATGGTAGCTTCTATAAAAATGGAAATCGCCATTCTGCTTTATCAGCTGACCCTTATCTTATGGCTTTTATTTTCAATCTCACATCTCTCTCATTTCATAACCAAGCAGCAGTCAGAAAAATTATGGTTTTAAGATCTTTCAATAAATTTCATTTTAGAAAACTATAAAAACTAGATAATCCCCTTTATCTCTTCCATCTTCACTACCTTGATCCTAAAGTTTCTCCTTTATGCAGCCATAAGCAGATCAAAGATAAAGCAAATTTCCTTGATAGAGCTCCTAGGCTTAACTATTACTATAGGGCTACAATTTATGACTTGGACTTTTAATCTTAATAAAAACCTAAAACTGGATTTGAGTTTGTCAGTTATTTTCGCATTAGTAAGCTTGATCGAAGCTCTCTAGATAAAGAAAATGCAAAGCAGACTATCGAATTCTCTGATTCCATAGAGCAAAATAGATAAATATAAGTAAGCTCTAGTTAATTACTTTGATTAAGTGGATAACAAAATTCTACTTAGAGTTTACAAATTCTTTTGCCAGAATAGTAAAGATAAACTCTATAAGCAAAGCTTACAAAGAGTTATGATTTGCATGTTCAACATCTTTACTTCTAACTAAGAACTAGAATAAATGTGGGAAGAAGCTATTCAGAATAATGAGAATAAGAGCTTTATTTCTGCTGATTAGTTCATTTCCTTAATCAATAGAATCTAAATAAGCTCAGGCTGGCAGCAATTTACTTTATATAACGTTTATGATTTTAATGTTTACGACTAGTGACTATAATAAATAGTAATACTAATCCAACATGATGAAATGCTACCTTTCTACTTCAAAAATGTACTTATGAACAAATAATAAGTCAACAGATGCTTAAGATTCATAGTTTATTGCAATTTATGCGAAATCTATGACTATAAGAAAGAAAAGTTATAGTTCAAGTTTCGACAGTTCATCTTAAGAAGTATTGCTGAGTATTTTTTGCAGATTTGTATAAATGCAGCACTTGAAATGAAACTGAACAACTCAATTATTAGAAACATTAAGATTAACCTTGAAAGATACAAGCAGAAGATATTCATTTACATTGATGAGAATAATAGAGACATATTTAAGAATATTTTTAATAGATATATTTCAGGAGAAGCTGAGTTTGACATGATATGGACTTTCATTAGAAGCGAATAATAGAAAACTAAATACATCTATATCTACTCGTTTATAAGCTACCTGCTTATCATTTATGACTAAATGCTAAGCCCAAAACAAGTAAGCGATCTATTCGGAATATTCTGGAACTAAAGTTTGGAGAAATAAAAGATTTCAAAGAAATAGCTGGAAGACATTATAAAGAAAAATAAATAGTAGCTTTACAATATTTTATTTTAAGGATAGATGATAATTGACTAAATAGGAAAAACTTAAGTCAATAGATGGATAGACGAAATTCAAGAATAATTCACTTAAGATATCCAAAATAAAAAAGTAGAAAAAAACTATGTGCAAGGCATTTTAATGTCTCTATTAGAGCTGGTTGATCAAAAAAATTAAGCTGAAAAGAAATAGAATGAAAATTTATTTCTAGTAGATAAATTATACAAATTCTACAAAAAAAACAATATAAGTGACTAATATTTTAAAAAAATCTCTTCGCTTTCATCAGAACTTGCAACCAAATTCTTCCCAAACGAATGTGCGAAGCAATATAAAGCTACAATTTAGTATTTATAAACGTAAAAGATTATTAATCCATTTAGTGAAACTGAAATTCTATGGATCAAAAAGGAATTAGATAAATGGTTTTAGTATAAAGATGAGTAGCAGCTTAAGAATATTTTAGAGATGATTAGCAAAGGAAATGACTAGGGAATTTCTAAAACATTGATGGCTGAAATTTTGATAGCTGAGTTTTAAGTATTTATAACTCAAAAAGAAATAGATGGCATGCTTCAAGAAGCATGTGAATAAAACGAAGATTTGATTACCTTTGAAAAATTCTTTCAAATACTTAAAGGAGTAGTAACAGGATAACTGCCAGAGTCAAGTAATTGAAACAAACTCAAATTATGGGGCTAAATTAGCTAGGAAAAGATAAATCAATGAATTAAATTATTTTAAAAGTAAGTTAAAAGAGACGACATTGCATATAAACACTTCAAAGATTGAGACTTAAATAGGATTATTAATATGTAAGTTAAATACATTACATCCTTTCTGGGGGGAGTTGTAAAATGATCTGGAAGAAGTATCGACCAAGTTCATTAGAATTTAAAAATATCTGTTCAAGCTTTTGAAAATTATTTGGTACATGCAAAACAATCGTGTCTAGATGTATAGATTAACCAATAGTTGATAGATAGCTTATTAGAAAATTTGAATAAGCATAAAAAGTTTATCGTCGTTATCTATCTTAACCAGTAGAAAATTCGCAAGTTGGACCAACAATTTGAAAAATTTTACTTAAGAGAAGATAAAGCAGCTATCAATTACATTTTTAGCATTTTAGATCCTTATGACTAAGGTTTTATAGCTGAAAAAAACTTACAACACTCAATGGCTTATATATTTTAAATATTCATAACTAAAGAATATATTCACGAAATGTTTAAAGAAAGTGACAAAAGCAATATAAAGAAGGGATAAATTACTAAACAGTATTTGTCTTTTCTTTTGATTCAAAGCTATTAAAATATATAAGATGAAAAAAACCAAATTGAAAGTTATTGGAATATCATACCAAAGTGGTATCTTAAAGGAGGTTCTTAGTTATTCATGAGACTTAAGAAAGAAATTGAGCTTAGTATTGAAATAGATGAGTACCTTAAAGATTATCTTCCTGGATAAGTGCGATCTAAGACAATTATGGCTTTACTTCAGTTTTTTTAAGATGATTTATTGGATTAAGAAGAGCAAACAAAGAAAAGACTTTATGAAATTCATGACAAAGTGAGTGTCCAAGAAAAAATATTTGAGAGATTTGTAACGATATGTGAGATATGTTCTGAAAAGGTAGGAATAACTTAAGAATTAGTTAACAACATGAAAGCAAACCTTAATAAATACAAGAAGATAATTGTCATTAACACGCTTGATAATAATTAGCTGTTCTAGATTAGAAATTAATTTATCGCTTATTTTTAAAACGATGACTAATCTGCTATATAAAGTATTTTTGAAGTTTTTGAAAGCGATCCTAAGGAATAGTTTGAAGTAGGAAGGAACAATTTAAAATAGGGTATACTTCTAAGTTTCAGCAAATTTTTAGAAAATCGCTATGTAGATTAATTGATAGAAAAAGCTGATCCAGATAAAAATGGAATAATCAACTAAAATCAATTTAGATAATGTCTTAGCTTCTATAAAGAAGCTACAACTCTAAACGTTTGGTAAAGACTGTCTCTGATTAATGTAATAGGAGAATAAAAGATAAATACTTGAATTCTTTAGTTGTATAATTTAATAATAAACGATTAGTTTTATTAAGAAAACTATACTAAGTGAAATATTCCTTAGTTTTTTAAATTGCTTGAAAGATACATATGCGCTGCAATAGGAAGCTAAAATCATAATATTGAACAAGATGAAATTATCGATTTCCATAAAGAAAAAGAAATAAATTATAGAGCATTTTATAGGTTTATCTTTCAAAGTAAGCAGGCAGCTTTAGATGCTTAGATTTCTATTCAGCACATTGAAGAACTTATAAAAATTATTCTATTCCTAAGAAACTAAATAGTAATAAAAAAGCATTCTGAAGAAGAATTAGAGTATTTAAAGATGTCTCTTCCATCCTTTTTTATTTATAAGCAAAACTTTAGGACAAATTATATCTGGAAGTATGTTTGCAATTAGAATTACGTCTAGAAAAATTGTTTGCTGAAGATGATGAATGAGAACTGTAACTTTTAAACTGAATAAATGGTGATGAATGTAGTTAATGGACTTTTTGAATAATAAAAATAATTTGCTACATTTAATGAACTATTTCACACTTATAAGAAGTATAGAGATATTTTCTTCAATGATAACAAAACTACTTTTAATCTCTGGAGCAAAATAAATGAGGAAACAGTTACTGAGTGGTAGACATAATTCTGGTAGCTTCTGATAAATGATAAAATCATAAATGAAAGATGCTAAAATTTTACTTCAAAATGATAGTTATTTGAAAAATTAAACCAATACTGATGTTAAATACTCTTAGAAAAAACCATACTAACTGAAGAATAGCTTCTTGATTTATAATCTATTTCTATACTTACAGAGTAAACCTTTTAAAGATATCTTCTATTAGCTCAAGAAGCAGCTTAAAACTTAAACTTCAATTGAAGATGGAAGAAATTCATTTAAGTGACGATTACTAGATATTTAGAGAATATAGTGCATATTAAAATATAACCTAATTAGCAGAAACCTTTTTAAAATCTATTTTTACACTTCTTTATTAATCAAGATTTTAACTACTTATATCCCATAAAGAAGTTTTTAAACTAACGCAGAAGATGGCTAATTGGAAAGCATAATTTAGAAATTATACTTAAAAATACCTTCAAAGATATCCTAAAAGTGCATCAAATAAATAAACTTATATAGGAAGTAGATTAATATAAAATAGATTCAATTGACATTAAGTTCTTCATTAACCATATCTAGCATATCTAAAATAGAAGCGTTAACTAGACTTTCGATTTGCTATTTCTCGGTTAACTTAGTAAAATAGAAGATAAGACTGTCACTTCAATAGCCAAGCAATTTTATAAACTTCTTCTTAAAAATGAGAAATTAGATCAAAATCTGAGAATCTCATTATAATAAGTTGGAAAGAGCGAATTTAGTTTTCTTCTGCGTAAATATTTCTAGCTAATTTAAGAGAATATAAAAAACTGGAAATAATCTATCTTGTTCAAAATCTAAGCTGCCAACTTGAACATTACTTGCTAAAATTTCTCATAAATAATGGATACACTACATGCTGCTATTTTAAAAAAAGCTTAAAATGAAAATGAGTCAAAGATACTCATTCTCTTTTATCACTATTTAACAGGTTATGATAGAAATGTAGTAATCGACATATTTGATGAAGAAACTCTACTAAGGTTTCAATCTTGCTTTAGGTAGATATTTTTCGAAAATAATGAAGAATCAATAAAGTTCGTATTTAATCAGTTGGATATACTTAACATAGGCATGGTTAACAAGTTTGAACTATAGAACCTGTTACTTAATATATTTAAACTTCTGTTGGATGTAAAAGATATTATAGAACTATCTACAACAGCTGATCTATTCAATGTAGATCATATTAACTTAGACTAGCTTCTAAGCTTTTTAAATTTAGAAAGATACTCCATAAGAAAAAAATTCACCAGTATTAAATGAAGCTAATAATTGAACTAACCTATGATTAAAGAGTGAAATGATCTAGTATTTTAAAAGCTTTAAAAGGATTAGGACTTTTAAGATTTAGCCTAAATGTAAGATATTGAGTAAGTTAAAGAGAGTTGCTACAAAATTGTGCTGGCTTCTTTAGGAATGGACATATGGAAAGGAAAAAAACTATTTGAAATGCTTAAAGATAATTCTGTTTCTAAGGAACAAGTTTAAAAAATACTGTTAATTGTAGAAAATGTAGCACAGGAAATAGGTATTTCTCAAAACATATGCGAGCAAGTTATTATGCACTTAAATCAACTAGCTGAAAGCTTTCTTATTAAAAATGTCGCTGAAGAAAAATTATAGGAAATTCAAATTGTTTTATACAGAATTTTAACTTTAAATCAGATTTGACTTGCTAATAATATATATAGCTTGCTGGAGAAAGAAGAGGTAGGAAATACAGGAATTAATGTAAATTAATTTAGATATATCTTGCAAAGAACTCTCTTATAGCATATTACTGTAAATGAAATCGACAAATTTTTAAAATAAGCTGATATAATGAAAAATGGATTGATCGAAATTAACTTCTTTATTTAGACAATCATCGAAGTTAAGCAATTTTAAAACTCAAACTGGTAAAAATTCTAGTTCAAAAACATTCTTACTGAAGAATAGAGATAAATTTTGGTTTAAGAATGAAGCTAAGAGCTAGAATAAGAATTGAAAATGGATTAAAAGCAAGCTTCGACATTTTGTGATTAAGTTTTAGAGTATTTATTTGAATCTTGGTATACAAATGATCTATCAAAATGTAGAAAGAATAACAGCAAGTTACAAAAACTACTCAAATCTATGTAATATAAAGAATCTCTACCTTAAATTTGCAAGTTATTCATATTATCTGCTGAAAAAATTGGAGTGAATGCTTTTTCAAGTGAGATCTTAAGCAAAATTTTAGAAACATATAATAAAGTTGAAATTTAAAAGGAAAGCAATTTTTCATCTATTACTTTGGTTGATGACTATCAATTAGATTTCAAAAAATCATCTTCAGCAGAGATGCTATAAGATTCGAGTTGAGGAGTTAAGGCTTAAGAAAATAACTTTAATTTAACTTATTAATTATTCTTATTAATAAAAATCTTATAGTTTATAACTATTGTCTTTTAATAAGTATAAAGGTTAGCAATAAATTTTCTACTATCTTATAATTAAAACTCATTGATTGAGTTAATATTCTTTAGCAAAACAAAAAGTACAAAAGGAAATAAATTGGATTTTGTTAATTTAACTTTCTGTATATTACTTGCACTAAATATAGACTACTAAAGCATTTCTCATCTTTTATTTTTTAATATTTTTTGCCCTAGATAAAGTTTTTGCTTTTTTTTCGAGGCTAAAAATAGGAGTTATTGACTGCAATCTTTAAATTTTATTACTAATTGACATAAATTAAATAAAAATTTTTACTTAGAACTGAAGACCAGCTATTTAATGAAGAAAGCATTATTAAGGTAAAAATATAATAAATTTTATAGCTTTTCTTGTTTTTAATCAAAAGGTATAAATTTAATTTTGTGGGCTTGACTTATTCAAACTTAAATTTTGTTAATGAAATATTTGTATATATAACCCTTCCTTAAGTTGTAAATGATCGGCTAGTAGTAAATATACATGTGTTTTAGTGCTTATTTGTCATGTAATATATTGGTTTTTTAGATCTTAAATGTCTTTCTTTAATTCTTAAACTTGCATATGAGAAATTTATTCTGATCTTTAATAGATTACTTTTTACTAAAAACGAGTCCTATTATAAGTTTGATAGTTATCTGTTTTTATCCTTCCTTTAGATAATATTAATTTTAATATTATTTTTATTTAAATACATTTATTAAGAAATAGCACTATACAGTTTATAAAATCTATTTTTCCTATTTTTGCTCTTCTATAAATCCTAAGTGCTTTTATAATAATGGTTAGTAAAAATTTGCTCTAACTCTATTAGAAATGAACTATCTATTATTGAGGGAAAATAATTAACTATTATATCGTAAGCTTGTTTTCTAGCTGAAGAAAGAATTGCTAATTCATTAAATCTTTTATATTTACTCATTTCTTTATGTTTTCTAAATTAATCTGTTTATTCATGCTAGTTTATTAAATTTTTATTTCTAAGCTTTTTGATGCTTATCTATCAATCTAGAGTTAAATAGAAAATAATTTAGCTTATTGAAAATTGAAAAAGAAAATTTTAACATAATTTAATACCTAGCAATAGATACAAAACTCTTAGATTGGAATAATGAAATTGATATAATTAAAAAAAGAAATTAGAACTATTTAATTGAGCTAAGAAATAAAGCATCTCTCTAATTACTAAATTCATAATTAGACAATCAATAAAGATAGTCTGAAGCTAAAAATGGAAACTTAAATTTAATTGTTGTATGTTTAGCTTTAAGATTTAATTTGCGGTAAATTGTTTTTCAGATATTTAAAGTATATCTATTTATTTTGCTGATACTATAAATAAGCTTAAGTAATATAAATTGATAGAAGCAAAAAGATCAATACTGAGTATGCTTCTAACATTTTAAAAGCTATATTTAAGAATTAAAAAAGTTAAATAAATGTTTTGGTTTTTTACTGATTTCCTGATTATTTTTAGTTATTTTCATTCTAAAGTTACTTTAAGGCTTCCTGCTAGATTTGGGCATTTTGCTTAAGCATTTCATCCAGAAGGCGAACATTTTCTTCATAATCTTAGATATTATTATCATGTAACGAAATATAAGTTAAAGTTTAATTATATTTCTCTATGGTTTCTATAAGCAGTTGCATTCCTTTATCTTCTATATGGTTTCCCCACAAATGCAGCATCTCCAAATTAGAGTTACCTCTTATTCCAGTAACTAGAACTTCAAGAAACGTGTCATTTATATTGCAATTTCCTAAGTTTAAGTTAATCAAAGTTTCATTATGAAAAACTGCTTTGGTAATTGCATAAATTGAAAGTTCATCAAACTAGTTATCGTTTAAGAATAGGGTTTATAGCGTTTTATTTTGCTCTATTGCCTCACACAAAAGCTTGAATCCTTCATATGTGAAATCATTTTCACCTAAATGTAAAGTTTCAAGAGGAATTTTATTATTTGATAAGATTATGCTTAGAGAGAATAATCCTATGTTTGATATTTTGTTATTATTCAGAAACAGCTGCTTCAAATTACATTTCGTCATTGTGCTGAAAGTATAAGCTAACTTTGTAACTTCATTATCTGTTAAATTACACCCTCCTAGACTTAGTATTTATAAATTGGGTAGAAATTGAAGCGAACTAATGAGTGAAGAAATTCCTACCTCTTCAAACTGATTATTTGCTAGGTATAATTCTTAGAGTTCTTCATGTGTATGTAGGGTGCTAGATATTGCAGCGATACCTTCATCTGTTATATTATTAGTGCCTAAGTGAAGGGCTATTATTTAGTGAGAACTTTCTGTTAGGTATAGAGCTATTTAAAGTGCATCCAAATCATCTAGAGAGCAACTTGTAAAATCTATCTTTTTTGATTTCACAGATCTATCACATTCACTTTATATCGTTAACTTTCTTTGCTCAAGAGACTCCAACTCCTGCTCATCCTCTTGTTTTTTCTGATCATGTTCTTCCATTAAATGAATTTAAATAAAATAAAAACTTATTCTTTATTACTCTCTAAATAGTAAATTTCAATAGTGATCTATCGTCTAAACTTAAGCATTTATTGCTATTCTTCTTATAATTTACTCGAACAAATAATATAAATGATTATTAGATTACAATTAAGTCTCCCATTTATATTCTTAATCTCACTACTTTACTCTGTATTTCTTATCCATTTATACATATTCTTCTTACTTCTAAATTCATTTCATCCAAGCTTAATTAAATTATTTCAGATTTTGCGCTCCAAGTTAGGTTATCTAATTGAAAGATAAACTAATTGTAGCTAAAGTTAAAAATTCTAATGGGTTTTAAATAAAATAGCACAATATACTATTAAATTTGCTTAGATAGGGAAAGCTAAACATCAGTAGTTCCTAGATAGCCTTTAGAATTAATAAAAGTAGTAAAGATAGTTATTTAAAATTATAGCTTAGTATACTTAAATTTAATTATACCATTATACTTTAATCTTATGACTTTAACTCTTAAATTTAGTGTTTCTTAACTTTTTATTAAATATAAATCAATTCTAATTAAAACAAAAAATAGCATAGCATCATTACTTTAGAGGCTGCTTTTTTATCTAAATTACAAATTAAAGTTAGAAATAAGAATTTTATATTTAAATACTTACATTCTTTTCACTAAAAAGTGAAATAGCTTAAAGTTTAATAAGATTGAATAAAGTAACTGGTTTAATAGCAAGACTTTCTTTTTGTAAAGAAATATCATTAGATTAATTAATAAAATTAAGTATCTTTATGATCTGATTGCTCCTTTTTAAATTCTTATTAAATAAAATCCTCCCATTTACTAGGAAAAGTACTAAAAGTTCCATAGTTTTTAATGTTTATTTAATAAGTTTGGAGTTTCTTTATTTTCTTTATAAATGCAGGAATATGTCTATTAGGATAATAAATTTAATCTTCAGGCTTTGTAAGCTTTACGTGTCAAGTTGCCACAGAAGAACTCTCCATTATTTTAATTTTCGAGCATATAAAATTTTTAATATCAATATGCAACTACATTAAAGCTATTAATTCCAGTTTCAAATTTAAATGCTAAGATTTATTTATGCTTTTGCTTTATTTTTGTTTCCTTAATATTTAGCAAATCTCTAAAGCTCTTTCTAAACTTTATTGCTAATTTAACTTAGAGGAAATCAATAGTTTTTCCTAATAAATTGTTTTTAATTCTATTTACTTTGGAAGTGTATTTTTTACGTGACTTTCAAACATATATCTAAGTGATTATTTAGTTAAAATGGAAGTTTGAACTTTCCAATCTTTTATTTTATTATCTCAAATTACTTTCTTAACTATTTGTTTTAAAGTACTAGGTGATAGATTTAAAACCCGAGCGACAAATTCTGAATAGCCCACCTTTTCACATAATTTCTTAATTCTAATAGCAGTCTAATCATTTAAGCTTGATACTATTTTATTTTTTTTAAACTGCTTTGGAAATCCATTTCTAATTTCAATAATCATCTCCCTAATCTCCTTTTTTAGTTTGTCATAATCTGAAATTTTAGTATAATTTATGTCTTGAAGATCTGAATTGTTACTATCTTGATTAGTTTATTCTTATTTATCTTAAATTTCGATTCTCAATTACTCTATTTCTTTTTATTAGATTATGCCTACACATTATAGCATTAGATCAATATTAGAGCCTAAATAATCTTAGATGATGCTTTAAGAGTCTCCTTACTACCAGAACAAATTATTTTAACTAGTTTTCAACTGATTGAAATAACTCATAACAAAGCTAGAAAGCTAAGTAAACTTGAATTATTTAAATTTCCAAGAGTTAATAAAGGTTTCAATTAGGATTTATTCAGGGATTTAGAATTTCTAGCTGGAGAAGCTGCTGCCTTTTAATATTAAGAATTCGATTATTTTATTAAAAGGATTTTGGTATTTTTTGCTTTAATAATTCATTAGTATTTTATAAATAATTCTACATATAAGTATATCCTACACAGAATATATATAGTCCTTTATTTGCAAATAATCAAAATGCTTAACTTTCTACTAGTTTCTAATAATCTGCTACTTTTGTATTAGCCATAGAATTCCTTTATATGATATTTTACTTGGTAGTCTAAATCTTTACTTTTCATTTAATTTATTAAGAATAAATCTACTAAACCTTAAGCTTCTCATTAAGCATATAGTTATTATAATTAAGAAGCTATTCTAAAAATTGAGATACTAATTAGACTATTTTTATAGTAGTTTTTATATCTTTGAAAATCTAATATCAATACCTAAAATTGGCTTTTTATAAAAAAGTATAAATTAATCATTATTTTAGCTTAGGCTTAGCTAAGAAACTTGTCTTATAGATTTTAATTACGTACAAGGATTTTTAAGCTTGAATAAAAGAAAACATATAAGAGGGAAAACTTAGTTTAAACTAAAAAGCTATTAGAAGAGATTCAAAGATAAATTTATAATTACTTAGAATTTATAAGCTAATAAGCTGTCATCAGAATGTATTCTTGTATTAAATTTAGTTATAAAGATCAGAGGTAAAACATTCTAAATGTTAATGTCTCAATTATTCAGCATCATAAAGAATGTGATTTTTATGCTCGAGTTAACTAGTAAATGTTCCTTATATTAAGAACTTCAACTTCTAGTTCAATGAATAAAATTAAAGGCTTGAATATGACTGACTATGCTTATAATTTATTAATTTAATTTAAAATAAGTTTAGTAAGTTAGAAAGGAATGTATCAAGTAATTCAAGTAACACATAGTAGGATATTATTACTTATTAATAAGCCTTATAGCTAATAATTAAAAATTACCATTAATATTATTAGTTAAAATTCCAATTTTCATTTCCTTCTTTTTACTGATTTGCTTAAAATTAGAACTTCATAAATGCTAGCTTCATAATTAGCCACAAAAGATTAGGGAAGTAAAAGTATATTTGAGTAAAAATGACCAGGAAATCGAAAGAAATTCTCAAGAGATGAAAAGAATTTAGCTTTATAAATAATGTCTCCTTTTAATTGAAGAACTCCATCACATGAAATTAGATAAAACAGAGGATCAAGAAATTTGCTTGAATTATAATTTGAAGAAAGTAAACATCCACTAGTTAAATTAACGGAAGAGAAAGATTAAATAGAAATTGGTAGTTACAAAGAAGAATTCAGATGTAGGCAAAGCATTAGAAATTAGTCTAGTAAAATAGTTAAAATAAGCATTGCCAGTATAATAATTAATATTCTTTAAAATGAACTTGATTGGTAAA
Organism: Loxodes magnus; assembly: GCA_946699065.1. Classification (NCBI taxonomy): domain Eukaryota; phylum Ciliophora; class Karyorelictea; order Loxodida; family Loxodidae; genus Loxodes; species Loxodes magnus. Next base: position 831,594 of record CAMPDV010000028.1, on the reverse strand, counting down.
ATAAAGAAAGTATTACTCTTCAACTTTTTTTGCTGATAAACATCTTAAGATTAGTGAATATCATTATAACTTTGATAATATTTAATTTCATGGTCCAAATTTTTATTTGTCAGACAAAAATAAGCAGAATTACTAGAGTCTGACCATTTAAAAGTAGTCGCTGGAATCTAACGGAAGCAAGACCCCTTATTATTCACTTCGTAATATACTTAATACAACCACCACCTTTTTTAGAAGGATTTGGCTTGAATAATTTTGATGAATATGAATAAATGAAAGTTTACTTAACTACACTAATGTTCCTTAGAATTTGAATTATAATAAAATATCTAATCTTTTCTAAAAGTCCTCTTAATTCTGACTTCGCCATTTTTGCCAAACAATTTTGAAAATTCGATTTTTCCTCTGATTTTATTTTTAAGGCTTGATTCTAATTTTATTAAACCAGCGTTTTAACAGTTGGATTCATTTTAACAATACTTGCTCTTGCATATCTTTTGCAAATAAGTGAAAGAACCTTACCTTAAATAAAATACTTTGAAAGCGTAATGACACAGAAAGACTTCATAAGTTGCTGTTACTAACTTATTATTACTATATATACTATTGGCTATGGAGATATAGTCCCTAGTACGTGAAATGGTAGAATCATTGACCTTTTTGCAGCAATATGAGGAACAATTTTCGTAGCAGTTATTATTAACTTACTGTATAGCTTTATGTCTTTAAGTGTGATGGAACAGAAAGTATTACAGTTTATGAATGGCGATAAAATGAATAATAAATATAGATTAAGTATAGCTGTTTCAGTTTAGCGCTAATGGCGCTTGTTCTATTTCATTAAAAAGAAGACTAGCAATTTCAAAAACATGAACTCCAACTACCAGCTCCATAAAGAATACTAGAAACTACTTTGAAAGTAATTTGATGCAATGAATAAAGTTAGAAGAATTAAAAAGTATTCCATAATACAGAATTAAATGGTTCAGTTTATCTGACGAAGTTAATTAAGCATATGAGTAAGCACTTGAGTAGAAGTCTATTTAAGATATAGCAGACTTGTTTACTTCAATTGAAAGAATATTGGACTATAGGCTTCCTTAAATGTAAATTTTTTATTTAGAAGCAAAAATTCAGAAGAACTAATAAATAATGACAGCCTTTAAAGTCAAATCTCATTGAAAGTTATAAAAGAAGGAAAATCATAAATTGAAGCTACATAAGATTAATCAGCTATTTAGAAATTTGAAAATTTTAGTAAAAAGAACAATAGTCTAACTTGTAAATCTAATGATTAAGAAAAAAAATCTGAAGATACAACTGAATAAAGACTAAGTCATAATTACGATTCATAATCATAAAAATCTTTAAAATTTGGTAAAAACGTGGAAGAATGTAATACAAGTGACCGATCTGAATATGTTAGTTAAGAAGAACTTAATAAAATTGCTCTGCATGCTACAAAAATTTAAACATCAGAGTAATTTAGTTAAAATGGATTTTCGAATGGAATATAAAATTCTTAAAAATCTTATAGCAAAAGCCAATTAAAAGAGGATTCAAGACAGTAAAGCAAAAGTTAAATATCTGTAAAATAATAAAGTGAAGAAGTCACATAAAATAATAAATATTCTTCTGAAAATTCGAATTCGGCAAATTCTAATCAAAGTTCCTAATAAAAAAGTTCAATACTCAATTCTAATTAAAACCTTGAAACTTCTACCAGGTAAGACTCAGCTATATAATAAATAATCGAAATGGATATAAGCGAGCAAAAGAATATTGATAATGATTTAATTCTTTTAAAGTAGTTTTGATAGCAATCTATTGACGAAATGTTAGAACTTCCAGCTTCAAGTTTCAGTTAATATAGAGAAAATATATTAAAAATTTTGAATAAATCAAAAAATGATGCCATTGAATTTGATAAATTGACAAATTAGATCTTGAAAAAATATGCCTGATTCATTAGTGACTTTGTTCATCTAGCACTATAATAAATTATACTATCTTACAACTTTTTTTATAAATATAAGAATAAAATAAATGCAAAGCATAATAGCCAAATATTTTAGTATACTTTGGTACGAAATGATACGCTTAATAATTATTTAGAATAATCTATAAAATAATAAAAGTTTTAAATTAAAATTTAGATTAAGTAATAGACATTTAATTTAATCTTAGAATAAACTCTTTATATACTAAGCTTCTAATATATTCATTTAAATCAAATATAATTAAAATTGCTTGTATATTGATGAATTACTAATATTCTATTACTCCCTATCTAATAGAATTAAATTAATGATTTTTCTAAAAGTCTTGCATTTTTTAAATATTTTAAGTCAATTTTTTTACTATATCAATACAAGAAAATCTGCCAAAGATAATTTACCGAGTTTTTGTTGCTGAGAAAAATAAAAAGGAATTAATTAAAAAGCTTAGTGATAATTTTTAACTTTAGTGGAATAATTTTAAGCTCTATGTGCTTATGATTGCTAATGAATAATAAATTTTATATCTTTCTAATTACTCTACTATCTCTAATTGTCTAATTATTTCTTCTTAGCTAAGTTATTATTCTAGTAAATTTTAGAAAACTATTGTTTTATTTCCTTAGTGAAGTAATATTTATTAAAGTTAATTTATTCCTTATAACTAGATATCATATATAAAATGAGTAACCTATGACTGTAATATTTTAAATAAATTTGTCAGGCAGCTCTTACTATTATAAAGCAATCAAGCAGTATTTATTTCATAATAAGCTCTTTTTATTCTAAATCATTTTAATTATTTTTCCTTACTAAAATAATAGAATAACTAAATCATTTTAATTCACTTTTTTATTAATTTTACAGATAAAGAAAAACTTATCAAATTATTATAAGCAATTTTCTCTACTAATGCATAAACCTTTAATATTGCTACGAGGCAAAATCTAACTAGAAGTTAGTAAAATATATACAGAGCAAAGAAAAGCAAAATCTTTAAATTAAATATAAATGATTCTGGGAATAGTTATAAGAAGCTTTGTATTAATGTAGAAATAACTAATTGAATATAATGCTAAACAGATCCTTTAGTTAGATTAGTAATCTCTATTTACAATTTATTTAAATCATTAAGACTTATAATTGCTTAATTTATCTTAGTAACAAAGCTAACTTTAATTCAAATTAGGTAAGCTTTTATTAGGAAATTTATAAAATAAATAATTCCTTAATTTTCATATTAATATATCAGCAAAAAGTAATATAATAGAAAGTAGGAGTAATATAGCCTTTAAGACAAATGATTAGGATGCTTTAAAAATGTTGAATCACCAAGTAAATAAAAATATTAAAATTAAACAATCAAACAAAAATTGGAAAGTTGTAGTTGCATCACTTAATATAAACTGGACCACAAAGAAAGCAGGCAACGCTTTTCTGAACTGTTTCACATTGAATTTCTCCTTACTAATTAAGTAATTATTAATGCATTACTTCTAAAAATTCTTCCCAAGTTACTTTACTTTATCCTTATCTAAGTAAAGTTAGCAATGCCTTTTAAGATGCTCCTTGAGAATCTCTCAAGTTTGATTCATCAAGCAAATTGTCTTTAGGCTAAAAATAATTTCATGCTGCTCTTATTGCATGAACTTCCTCTAGGGACAAATCTTATCTAGTGAAATTCTCAGCTTCGAAATCATCTTTCTAAGTATTTTATGAGTTACCCATTTTAGAAATTTTATTAAGAAAATCTTTAACTAGAAAAGCTCTAAACTATAAAGAAAATTAAATTAAATCAGTTAATAAAATGCTTAAAATGATTAGCCGTTTACCTTCTATCTGTTTTATTTCTAATTTCTTGCGAATGCTTTTAAATTTCTTATCATTATAAATTTAATCCATAATAAACCTTAGTTTGTATAAAAGTAATGCATATGAAATTTGTTAGTTTAATAACTGCTTTATTATTTAAAATGCTGAATATAATAATATAGTATTTTTTATTTTACTACTTTAATCAAAAATTAATCAAATTTTCTATATTTTTAGTTTTTTATCTTAATCATTAATAAAATAACTTTCTTTCAAGAATAATCATAAAGGGATGCTTCTTATATTACTAAAGATCTATATAAATTTTTATCTGTATAAACGTTTCTATCTTTTCTTAACAATTCTTATTGTTAGCTTTATTTCTAGCTCATTCTTTAAATCTAATAGATATTAACTAATTAACCTATTATTTTTCTAAAATATCTTCGTTTATTAATCAAATAAAACTATCAACCTCTATGCATATTTTATATAGCCTTATCTTATAAAATTAATTATCCTACTTCTTCAATTAATTTTTTTCTTAACTTCTCTTAAACCTTTATTTTATTAAATAAATTATTGCTTACAAAATTAATTTAGAGTTATAAGATTTTTTTAAATTGTTGTTTTTATAATTACTCATATTTAAAGGCTTTTTGAAGCAAGCTATTTTAATTGATTAAAAGAAGAAAAATATAAATTTATAATATTTAATTAAATTTGCATAACTAAAGCATGTTATTAATTTTCTATACTTTAGTTATGAATATTAAATATTTATATTTATGCTATCTTTAATAAATGCTAGTAGTTTTGTAGCTGCTTTATCTATCAGTAACTATCTATTTATCATTATGCTCTTAGCATTCTTTTATAAATAATTAATTGGGTGTTTGCTTAATTAGATTATTTCCTAGTTTATTTTATAAAGTTGTCTAATAAATATGCTACTAGCAGGTTGTTAATATTTTAATACTTATTTACTTTTAACTCATTAATGATTAAACTAGCAAATCAAACATTAATAACAGCATTGTTTGAACCTATTGTGTAAAATCTGCTTAATTGGTACCAAAGACAAACTCAATCAGACAATTTGTTACTTAATAAATTTGAGTTTCTACTAATATAATACCCTCAGATAATGACAAAGATATTAATTGAAGGCTTTTTAAATGTCTTATGATATTTTAAGATATAATTTCAATTGCCAGATCAATTAAAACTGAAGGGACTATTAACTGGGACTGAATATTAAACTATATAATTTAAACTATAATCTTACTTTTAGAAGTAGATTTCTGTTAAATTAGATTATTTCTTTACTTTAAAACAATTGCTTAGTCTTTACTTTAATACATTTAAAGTTAGCATAATTGCTTACATTTATTAATCTTAATCCTAATTTTCATACTTTAGTTATCCTCCAAACTTACTTAAAGAAGATACTTAAATCCAAAGCTTTAGCATTAAATGAATCTACAATACAACTTAAAATTACAGTTTTCTACTTAATAATTAGATAAAAGTTTTAACTTCCTCAAGCCTAAATTTGCTCCTATTAATAACGAATGATAACTATAATTACTTTTACTTATGACTTTATCGTAAATAACTGAGTTTAAACTATAAATAGGGTAGTTAATTAAATTGATTAGAACTCTTCCTTTAAATAAAAAGATAATAATTTAACTTGTCATTATATCTAGGAACTACAAAGGTTGCTAATTAAAATCCAATAAGTATATTACTAAATGGCAATCTTAGCTTCACTATCATTTTATTTAAATACTTTTACATAATAGGCTAGTATAAAAGAAAATTATAACTCTTAGAAATAAATAGCATAATCTATGAATATCCAAGGAATTTTAACTATTTGTTACTTGGAATTTATAATAGAAACTAACTGAAGCACTTAATTAAAAGGGTAAATTTCCTTTAATACAAATTAATAAATTAAAAATGTTACAAAGGTCTAGCTGATTTTGCAAAATTCAAATTAAAAATAGGAATATTACTCTTTCCTAACTAATCTAAATGATCTTCAACTATATCAACATAATCTAGAGGATTTGAATTTTATCTTTTTAGTTTTGATTTTACTTTTTTCTTGATAAAATCTTAATTGTTGCCTATTACTTTCTTCCTATTCTAGTTTTAAAGAGCTGAAGCCAATTAATTATTTTGGTTTTGGTAGTGTTTAATTTACTTTTATATTTTTTATGTTTCCAAACCTAAATTCGTACTGAATTCCTAACAGTCTGAGTAACGATTTTTTAGTTTTTCTAATAGCATTTCAAGTTTTTATTCATTAGGCGTCAAATGGACCTATTTCTATTTTTTCTAAGTTTGCTCTTCTCTAATATTTAGTCTTTGAGCCATTCCATTTTTGTTTGGTTAGATTTCATTCTTTACATTACTTAAGTTTAGCTATGGAATTTTAGCTTTAGAACTTGTTAATTCTGAATTATTTTTTTAAAACTTTAAAGGAAATTAGATTTCTTCAAGAGAACTACTATTTTCGCTTTCGTTCTCTGAAAATTATTGATGGCCTTTATAAAATTAATCTAATTATTTAAAAAATAACTTACCAAAAGATCTTTCAACCAACCTTAATTGAGGCTTTACAAATTTTTTAAATTGCTGCTTATTTTTTGGTTAATTTCTGTGCAAAGGATTTTTAAGTAGCGTTTTAATTTTATCATTTTCAAATTGTAGGAAATCTGATTTCTCAATGATAGTATCCCTCTGTTCACTTACTTAATTAATTAGCTTTTTTATTTTAAATACTTTCGTTTTTATTTCTTAAAGTTAATTATATAAATCAAGTATTTCGGGAGTTGGTGGTACCACATGTGCTTTTCTGAATGCTTTCTCTTATTCCATTTCTTCCTCAAGAATGGCAAGTTTTTTCCTTAGTTCCTGAGTGAAGAGTTCTTTTCTATAAGCAAAATATTTTAATTCTTATATTTTTTCTTCAAATTCGTATATTGTTTCAAACTCCCTTCTATGAGCTTCTTCAGCAATTTATTCCGAAAGTAGAGATCTTATTTATGAATCATTTCTTTCTTTTAACTTAGACTAGAGTTAAGAATAAAATTTTTCATTTTCTATTATCTTTTCAATAAGCAAATCTGATTTAGAAATCATTTGCCTTAGTATAGATCTGTTCAATCTTAAAGAAGATTCTAAGTCATTCTTTTGATCATTTAGTTCAAATATTTCAGTTTATAGATCATAAGGTTATGAAATCTAGCTGTCAACTCTAGATTATAATTCATAATAATCTTTTTCCATTAGTAATATAATTAAAAAGGGTAATTACGCTATTTATTCCTTTATATTCGGATTTTTAAACTATCCAAATTCAATCTCATTCTACCATTTGTTCAATCACTCACCTAATATTCTTCCAATCTCATCAACTTTACTTAGAAGCTATTCTTATTATACAGAATTTATTTTCTTATTGCTATTAATCAAATTATGAAATGGATTAGCGCTTAAAGCAATTATTGCTTATGTAACATAACTAGAGAAAGTACAGAGGATAAATACTTAAAGCAATAATAAAAAGCAAAAGTAAGCAATAAGATGTTAAATAACAATCTAATGAAATAGCCTTTTGTATAAAATTGAATGCAATAATATAATATTTCTTATTAAAGCATGCATAATCAACTACTAGTAGCATATTCTAAATAAAATATCTAATAAATGCTTCATTTTAATATCTCATTAATAGCTATGATTGATTCCTTTTAACTATACTTTAATAAGTTCTAATTAATAAAATATTTATTAAAGAAGTTATATTGCTTATTTCAAGTTAAGCAATTAAAATAGTTTCCTAGATATATTTCAATATTTTAAAGAGCTAAACTTGAGCTCTTCACTAGGGTTAGTTTTCAAACTTATTTTTTAACAAGTAATTGAATGAGAGCTAAATTTATATTTAATTCAAGGTCCTTCATAAAAGCATAGCTGCTAAGTAGTTTTAATTATCTTTAATATTCTTAAGTTATTAGATATATAATAGCTTAAATAATGTAACAAAGCATTAAAATAGTTGATAATGTTTAACTTATTCACTTTTTATCTTAATATCTATAATTTAGATTCTTACAATAAAGTGAATATACTCTAATTGCATTCTAAACCTATTCAAAATTAATTTTATGCATCTTTATTTTTTTCACCTTCATGCTAATGCTAATTCGAGTGATTATTAGAAAATTTCTTTTTAATTGTTAAGCGATTGAGATTCTTTAAAAATGATGAGCAATATAAATTAAATATCTCTGCTAAAATATATAATAAAAGCAATTTAAGTAGCAAGATATGAAAGACAATTAAGCAAGATAACCAAGTTTAAATTTTTGAAAGCAAGCTTATTACAATCATATAAACAAGACAAAACATATTAACTCTTGCTAATTATTCATTAAGCAAGCCTTCTCAAAATTTAGTAAATATTCGTAAGCCTTTTTATAGTTGAGATCCTAATAGGCAAAGATCCTTTAATTTAAATAAAATAGTTATGCTTAAATTTTTATAGTTACATATACTTTATTATTTATCTAGGAAAGCTTTAACTGTCTTAGATTATTTATTATGATCAATTCCAAATTTATAATAATTATACTTTTATTATCTAGTTAAAAGTAAATCTCTAATTAATTAGCATAAAAGCTTAGATAGCTATTTACTTAGCAAAAGTAGATATATCTAATGATCAAAGAGTAAGAAGATTATTTTTAAATTATTTGCATAATTGAAATTTAATGAAATAAAGTACTATAAATCACAAAGTTATATATTTTATAGAGTATATAAGCTATTACTGTATAATCACAAGTATAATGACTCCAAACTTTTAAGCAAGGTCTAATTAGGATTTAATAATTAAAATGTAATTAATGTATTCTAAATAATTAAGACAAAACTTTAAATATTCAAGGTACAATTTATAGAGTCTTATATAAAAAGTATTTGCAAAACTTAAACAGCAATATTAGTATTTTAAACCTTCCAGTTTATTTTTAGGTAAAATTAATTTTTAAGAAATCAAAGGCTATTAATTTGCGTTACTAAGAACTATTAAGTTAAAAATTACTAAATTATAGTGTTACCTAAGTAAATTAAGATGAATTTTCTATTAATCTATTAAAGAAATTTAAACTTGTAGTTTACGATATTTCTAGCAAATAATTGCTACAAAGATTCTTTAAATAAAATAGATTTAAAATAGATTTTTAGAATAAAGATCTAGAAAAGATAGCACTCATAGACTATAAATATTAGTTTCTTCTAGTGACTCAAGTATATGGTTTCTAGTTAAAAAGTGTATCAAGTAATAATTAGCTGATTGTAATGTGAATATCCTAAGGTATTTACTTATAATTAAGCAAGTTTATATATTTAGCAAAGCATTGCTATTATAAGCTTAATTTACTAACAGTCATATCTATTAGTTTAAAAGCATTTTCCTCAATTAATTTCATATTAATTATTACTAGACAATTCCTTAGGTTATAACGTATTAAATGGATCCTACTGAAAACTTAAGTGAAGAAAATGAAGAAAAAGAAGAAAAAGATAGCTAATAATAACTAATAAAGTCTATTCGAAGTAATTTGAAATCAGCTACTCTGAAAAGTGGGATGGAGATGGTAAATAATCAGACTTAGTAAAATAGACTGGATATTCTACTTGAAGAAAACAATTAGAATGTCTACATTAACTTGCCCAACGATTAAATCTCAATAGATCCTTAAATATTAAACGAAATGAAGTCTAATCTTTAGGTTTAAATTAGTGAAGAGCCTTTGGTGGAATATTTATATTCGCCAACAATACTTTTTGTTAATACTAAACAAAGAATAAAGTATAAAATTGAATAGATCCAGAGGATTTGCGAATAGGCTATTCGGTAAATAAAAAATCAGTATATTAAAAAGGAAGAAGATTTGATATAAGAACTTTAAGATCCCGAAGATCAATAAGAAATAAAAAATAATAGACCTCTTTTACTATAAGAAGACTCAGAAATCAAAAACATGGTATTAGCAAAAAGTTTAAAATTGGTAGATGTTGATTCACCTGAAGATAGAATTGATTAAGTAATTTATTTAGTTAAGTAGAATAATTAATTCAGTGATTTCTAGATTGAATCAGAAGCGAGAAAACTACTTTTATCTGAAATCTAGAATAGAGAAACATCTATACGTTAAGAAATGTAAGAGCAGTTTAATTAACAAAAGCAAGTTTTAATTCAATAGTTTTCAATTTAACTTTAGCAGGAAAAGGAAAAAATAGAAGCTGCATGTGAGGAAAATTTATCTAAAAGAGTTGAAGAAGTAAAAATAACTCTTTAGTAAAAATATCCAGAAGGTAGTAAATAAAAAGATGAATTGGAGAAAAAAATTAGTGCTCAGATCTTATAAAAGTATTAGAACAAGTTTAACGAATGAAAGTAAATTGAATAACAGAAATATGAAGAAGAATTAAATAAAAGAACTGTAGAATTCCTTAGTAATGTGAAAATTATGAATTTAGATATTATTAAATGCCACTTAACTAAACTTGAAGAAGAGCAAAAGCAAAAAATTTAGGAAATAACAGAACAACTTAGATCTTAAATATCTTCCGAACTAAAATAAGATAGAGAAATTAAAATAGCTTAGTAACTTAAATAAAAACTAACTCCAAAGGTAACAAATGAATTACGGAAAGAATTGAATGATTCTCTCTCTTAGGATGTTAGGAATGAACTTTTCCAGCAATTTTCTTAAAAATTTTAATCTGATAATTAGAAAATTTTGGATGCTAAGAAGAAATAATTAGAAGAAGATTATAAGAATAAATTAGAAAAAATAAAAAACCAAATAAAAGATCAAGAATAGTCATAGTTCTAAAAAAGGGTCTAAGAAATATAAGAATAGATCTAAAGGTCATCTAATGTTAATATCAAGAAGAAACTGGAAAATTGCAAAGCTAGAATTTAACAATAATTATAAGAAGAATTTTAAAAGAAATTCAGTGATCAACTTTAGGAAATAAATGAAATGAAAAAGTAAATTGCATTGTAAAAAGCAAGTGCCAATGTATAGATTAAGAAGATTTTAGAGAATAATAAATAAAAAGAAATTGATTTAGAAAGTAAGGCTAGAATTCTAGATCAAAAGTAGAAACAGTTACAGGAAAATAGTAAAGTTCTTCAAAACAACGAAAATCATCGCTCAATAAAAAGTTCATATTCACCAAAAAAGAATTTTAACTGTTAACCATAAACAAGCAGAACATAAATAAATACTCCAGAAGATGAAGAGCAAAATATTAAGCAAACACCTTGAAAATAAAAATTAAATTTACAAGAGAATTGGGATTAATCTCCATCTGCTTAAGGATTCAATCTTCAACAGTAATATATTAGTAATAACTTCTATTGTCAAACTGAAAGGCAGAAAAAAAAGGATATCCCAGCTTAATTTCAATTTAATTCCTAAATTACCCAAATTTAGAACTAATTTCAAACAATTCCCTATAAAAAAATGCTAGAAAAGCTAGTTCAAGATAGCGTAGATTAAGTTAAGAGGAATTTGAGCCCAGAACATATTCCAAGTAACTGATTGTAAACAATAATTAATAAACAGTTAATTTAATTTGTTCATTGCACTTATATACATTAAAGCATTTAGTAAATAAGTCAAGCTAGTAAATTAATAAATAAAAAGTAAAATTAACTTAAATAATTAAATAAATGCATTCAATAATTTAATATTTTAAGTTTTATATCTCAAATATGAATCTAATTTATATCCAAGTTCGATATTATTGATTTAAAGTTCAAATATATTAACACTATTTAAATTAAAAAGCTTATAAATCATTAAATACATTAATTTAACAAAAATAATCCTTTTTGCTTATAAACCTATTTTATTTACAGTTTTGCCAATTTAAGTCTATCTCTTCAATGTTTACCTTAGAACAAAAATAAAAGCAAATCAATTATGTAATTAGTATTTATAATTTTCTCTTTCTAAGCTTTAAAAAAATCCAAATAAGCATCTAATATAAATATACATCTATATCTCTCTTTAAAGCTTAATTCCTATTTTTATTTTAGTAAAAGTATCTTAACTTAATATTAAGCAGAATATATTTATTTCATTAAAGGTACAAGAAGCAAGAAAGATTATTTAAGAAATAGATAAAAGCTCAATATTTAAATTGATAAAGCTTGTAATTCAAATGCTTAGAATAGTTAATCATTGTGAAATTTAATTTCAATCTAATTTAAAAAGGCATGGCATGCTTTAATTAGCTATTATAAACATAATCCGCTATATAAAAGCAAATTAGTTATCTTTAAACTTATTTTAAGAGTAAAATTATAGAAAAATATAGTAAACAGATTGAAAACTGATAATGTTGGAAATAAAGCTAAGATAAATAATTCTACAATTATATCTTAAAGCTAATAATTAAAATAATGGTAATTTAATTATAGCTTATATAATTGAAACTATAGAGTTTATAAGAATATTTACTTAAATTGATAATATTTTATAAAGAACTTCAAAGTAATTCTTTTTTTACTTATGTTTTTAATTTCAATAGGAGCTTTCATAATTTAGACCTAAATGATTTGTTTATTAATCATTCTAAGATATAGAAATATAATTTTTTAAAATTAATATAAATTTAGATTTAAATAGATAAGCAAAATAAAATAAATACATAATTATTTTATAAGTTTAATTTAATGATATGATAATTTATGAAGATTATTATTAATTATTGATTAAAATTTATTATATAAAAACAAATGAAAATTCGGAATCATTTGGAATCTAAAATTTCAAGAATATCTTCATCACTTTCTATTTTTTCGTTTTTACTTTGCTTGTTTTTTTTTTCGTTTTCAGTATTTGAAAAATTGTTTCCTTGATACGATTAATTTTATACTTGATACGAGTTATTTTTTGATGTTTCTGAGAACAAATAGTTTTAACTGCAAAACTCTTTTTACAAACGATTTGAACAGTTTTCTTTTTCTTAATCTCCAATAAATTCTAAAGAAAATTTTTGATTTTGTTAATTGAAACTTTCATTTAAATTACAAGTAGAATGCTAAGATTGATGTTCAGTTGAAAAGTTTAGGACACTTAATTCATCTTAGGATTCTACTAAGTCTTTATTTTTTAAATTTTTGCTTAATGTTTAATAAAAAGTTTCAGTATAGTTTCTTTATTTTTCTTCTTTTTATACTTCCTCTAATTAGCTTTCATTCTGTAATTGCTAGGAATTTAAGCTTTCATAATTAATAAAATCTTAATTAATGACAGAAATCTGTCTATAATGAGTTTGCTTTTTTTTCTTTTTTTCCTTTTATTTCTTTATAATTTCCATTTATTTTTTTATTTAATCTATCTTTTTGCTAATAAGGCACTATTTTCATTTTAAATTATCGAAACTTATGGACTTTTAAATATAATTTGCAAACTCAGAATTTTCAAAATTAGATTATTAGTTTCTTCTAATTTGCTTCCCACTTTTTTACTCCATTTGGTTACTAATTGCAATGTTTCTTTTTTATCAGGTTCTTTGCTCACTCTCTATCTCTGTCAGAGTTTTTCTGTTTTTTCAGTCTTTTACTTGAATCATTTCGTTTTCTACGCTTTTATTGAAAGGTTTTTTGTAATTTCTTGAATGATAGTTAAATCTTTTAGTTTAACTATTTTGCTAAGGATCACTTTTTCCTTTAAAATAGCATTACACAAAAAAGTCCGCTAGCATTTGACATACTCCTGCTCCAGGTATTAAACTAAGATAATTTTCTGTTTCTTTTTCTGAACTGGTATTTAAAATCTACGAGTCCTCACTAATACTTTACAAATCTTCTTAATGTGTATAAAAATATCTACTATTATAATCTTCTTCTTATATGTTATTAATAGACTACTCTTAGTCAAATTTAATATTAAGCTTAGGGGTTGATTATTAAGTAGTTTAATAAGGACTCTAATAATATCTTTTAAAACTATCTCATTCCATGTTATTTGATCCTTCTTATTATTGTTTTTACTGATTATCATAAGGGATTAGCGCCTAAATTTTTGATTGTATATTTTGGTTAGAATTTTAGAAGTGGTAGTTGTATTTATTTTTTATATTATGTTTTGAACTATCATAAAAATGCTTCTCAATGTCTATAATTTAAGGACTTGCTCCTTTTTATTTCTTCATTTTGAATTATGAAGTTTTTATAGTTAAATTAATTGAAAAATTTCGTTATGAAATAATATCTTATATCTTTTAATTAATTGTCTATCTTTATTTAAATTTAAATCAACACCCTATACTTATTAACTTTAGGCCTAGCAATCAATTAAACTGAAAGTTAGGCTAATACTAGTTACTAAGAAGCATGAATTTCTCTTTATTTAATTTATGATTTGTTTATAAGATGATGGCTTTGCATGGCTCTAACTAAGGATATTAAAGTTAGTTCTTCATTAAATTTAAAATTTCGTTTTCATATTTGATTTTAAATACCCGCTATTATTTATATATTCGGTATAAATTCTAAATACGTTAAAATGTATTCAAATTTGTTTACAATATGTTCATTAAAAGCTTAAGACTAATAAATTTAATTAATTTTGGTCTTATTAATTTTGAAGATATCAAAAGATATTATCAATCTAGCTTTATGATTTATTAATTTTGCTCTATTTTTATATTAATTTACAAGCCACCGAATTCTAACAACTTGAGAAAGATATTTGTTAGTGTATTTTTAAAGGATTTTTGAGCTATATCTATAATTATTGGATATACCTTTACTAAATTTTATAATCAAGTTTATTAAAGTAACCTAATCTAAGACTCCAAATTCTTAATAAGGAAAGTAAATAGATTTTATTTTAAGTGTAAGAATAGTGATTGCTTATAATTCTTAATATCATTAATGAAATTACTCTAAGATAGCTTTTTTCTTAGTTTAGCTTAATATTCAATTTTATCTACATTTCTATTTTTCTTCTAAATTTTACCCTATTTTAAGATATAAACAGACAAATAATTAAAGCAAATAAGTCAGAATACTTATATCAGATTTAAACATTAAGCTATAGATACGAGATGTCTAAATTTTATCTAAAAGACCTAAAAATAAATGTATATAAAAAGCTTAAAGTACTTTCTTATTGATTAAATATGAAACTAGGTAATTAAAAAATATCTAAATAATTCTGCCTTCAAAAAGATTATAACTATCTTAAAAATCATTCATCAATTTCTATTTTTTAGCATATGATATTAGCATCCTTAAATATTTATTTTTATTAATTAAACTACTTATTTATGAATATCTAAATATCTTCTTTCTTTAGAGGTAAATATATTTATTTAATTTTTCTTATTAATTACTCGATACTCTTAAAATTAAGTTCTTTCTATATAAATTATAGTTGCCAATTCTTTTAAAATTTTAACTAAAGAGATAAGTCTATATAGTGCTTAAAATATTTTATTTAAACTATTATTGATCCTTTATTTTTATAATTTTGATTTAAATATTAGCTCTATTTGATGGAACTCAATTGAATTAATTTAAGGCTGATGCTTTTAAGCAATAAACTTAATGAAAAATTAATTTTTCTTATTAATTATTTGATATAGTAAAATTTAGCTTATTATTCCTTTTTTTATTATAAACACTTTACTTTTAAGCAATTCTTTTAGCTAGTAAATGTAATAACTTTTAATTGGTTTAAAGCTTGAGTAATGCTAATACTGCTTTTTTCGAACTAACGTAAACATTTAAATAATTTGAGATTGAAACCTTTCTAATTTAAAAGCTGCTTAGAAATCCAATTTGAAGACAATAACTTATTTCTCTTTTTATATAAAAGAGGAACTATATTTTTTTAAATAGGACTGTTTATATAATTCTTCACTATTTATTAAGAAAGCTTTATAGTAGCCTCATTTGAGGTTTACATTATAAATAAGAGTATATAAGAAAGTGAAAGAAGTTTAATGAAGAGTAAGATGATTGGCTAATTAGATTTAAATACAATTGCTGTTCATAAAATCAGTTAAAAGCTTAGATATCTCCTTTTTCTATAACGCTTAAAATTTCATCTATTTTCTTTTCAACAGAATCTATTTTTTCAATAATCACTTGACTAACGTCTTATTCTTTAATGGAAGAGTTTCCTAAAATCATAGCTTTATGAAGTGGGAATCAGTCATATTAATTGTTTTTCCTCTAAATTTAAAAATTTACAGAATTTGCTACATAAGCTTCTAAGCCACTATATTCAGTGCTTTCCTTTTGCTCTAAATGAACAAGATAATATAGATATTTCCAAACATTATGATCATCTTTATAATGCTAATAAAAACTATAGCCACTTCTTTCAAACTAAATCTTCAAAACTTACTGCGAATTTTTCGAGATTACATATGAAACATTTATCTGAGATATCATCATCAATATGCTTCTGCAATTCTCTCAATTCCTTAAAGGTATCAATGATAATACCTAATATGAGGTTAAGTAGAATAATTATAATTATAAGAAAATAGCAAATATCAAAAAGCCATCTTCTATAGTAATGTCCTTTATCTCCGAAACTTATCATCATTAAAAAGTCTCCTATACCTCCAGTTATTCTAACTCCATTAGAAAAGGTTGTTAAATAGCAATGCCATAGATTAAAGCATTAGCTTTCCCCTTCATGTATTTTTTCATTTGAGTAATCTTCAGGGAAAAACAAATAAGCTACAATAGCAAAATAGTAAACTATTATCAATCCTAGCATAGCTGTTAATATAAGTTGCATTCCATTTTCAGTGACAGCTCTAACAACTTTACTAAGCGTAGGGAACCTTGTGGTTAAATCAAGCAAAAGTATACTAAACCAGAAAGGATCAATTATAAGTCCTAATATAGTAAAGGCAATGTAACTTAATTGAATAATAAACTTTTTGTTTTTACGTATCATGTTCAAGGTATATATTCAGTATATTATTAATGTTAAAGTATGGCCAAATCTAACATTTCCATCATCATCTTTGAATTCTTTTGCTTCAGGTCCTTTGCTTAAAAGAATTTTGGTGGATTATATAGCAGATAGCTGGGATGCTGGCACAATATTACTTTCATTTTCCTCTTCACTTTCTTAATTTGTATCTTTCTTCCTGATTCTTTCTCTCCATCCTCTTTTAGTAATTAAAGCTGCTTTATTTTGCCATCATCCGATTAGAATTAAAATGCTTACAATACCTTGTAAGGAGCCAAGAATAATTAATATTACAACAGAATGATGCTATATGTATTTTTTATGGTGGTTATCAAACTCGTAACTGGATATTATAACAATGTTAAGCATGGCAGATAAGAGAGTAAATAAATTATGTAGTTTTAAAACGAAGTTAGGACTAAGTTTTAATTTATTACCAAAAAATTTTGAATTGTAGGTCATTTCATCAATCATATCAGCTGCTTTCTCACATAAGCCTGCTATTTTCGTAATAGCACTATCTCTATTTACAGTTTGAATAAAATTCCACTTTGATTCCTCTGATAAATAATGACAAATAGGTCTGATAGGAAAGTATACTTTCTAAAGATTTCCTTTAAGATTAATTTCTATTTTTCCTGTATGATTCTAGAAGAAATTCCATGCATTAAGCTGAAGTTCGTTAAACTTTTCAGTTTATAATTCGCGTTTACATACTGAATGCAAAAGTTGCAACTTTTTGAGTATAATATAAATGTTAAATCCCTCCATGACTCCTTCTCCGAAACTATCTGCATGTAGTTTTCTATTAATTTCTTCTAGAGTTGCATCATGTTATAATTGATTTTCGTCTAGAAAAGTGGTATATATCTACTACATTCTATTTTTAAGTCTTGAAATCTCTAATGATTTTACTATTTTATCTAGAAGCGCCTCACTTGGATCACCTTCTAGCATACTTAGAATCAAATAAACAGACTTAGATTTTCATTCATTAATTAAAGAATCATTAGAATCTTCTCCGAATCCTCTATTAGCGCAGTCTTTCTAAATAACTAATGCTGCTAAGATATCTCTGCAATTATCTATTATTTTGGATTCAACTAATACCAGTTAATTTTGTATATTTGGACCTTAAATGAACTCTGTTACAGTATCCAAAATTTAAAATCCTAACTTAATGTTGCTTTTCTTTACTATCTTAATATAAGGGGGAATAAGCTAATTGACTTGAGCTATAAAATTAAAACTTTTAGTTTAGGTTTAATTATTAAAGATTTACTCTCTCAAATAGTTTTGCAAGTCATTGTTCTGATTTTCACACATAAGCTAAAGGAATCTGAGAACGCATATAAGCATTGATAAAGAATCTTACATTGAAATGACTTCTTACTATTCATCGTCATCAAAATCTTAAAATGTTTCAGTAAAGCTTACTCCCGAAGTTTATTCTAGCATTCTATTTTGTTAGGAAGATTCTATCTTATTGAGCTCAGTTTGCTTAGTTTTTTTTCGCTTTATAGCATACAAGTCATTAGATAAAGAATTGAACTCAGACTCTTTTACTATTTAAAACTCATTTAGCATCACTTCCTTTATAGATAGTAGAAACTAGTTATTGGCATCATTTTAGAAATAATCATAAAATTATTGCTAAATCAATTCATTCCCACCTAATAAAAGAGCTACACATACTTAGATAACCTAGATTCTTATGTGTTTTTCGTTTTAAAAGTAAACAAAAAGTCTACACATTAAAGGAACCAATTTCAAAGCTGCTAATTGATTTTGCCTTTTTTCAATTATATCCATAAACTTACCATATTCTTCTGCCTCCCATTCTGTTGAGGGTTTTTTATTATGAGGAACTGCAGTATCAATTATTTTTCTTAAAAGCTTTAGTCCAGTTAGAATTATTGCTTCGTTCTTCTAATCAAAATCTAAAATGGTTAGCAATGAAGTTAAAATCTCTTATAGATCTATTGCATGCTTGCTACTAAATGACTCTTAAGAGAGTTTTTAAATATCAATAATACTTTAGACAAAATTTTCAAACTCTATTTCGAAATCGTCCTGCAAAGTTTAATCTTAGCCTAAATTACTTAAAATTGTTGCTAGATGATCAGCTTACTCTAATTTCTAATTGAACATATTAGTTCCTACTCTAGTAAAATTTTTGGTGGCAGCATAATCCATCATATTCATAGAAAACGAAAGCTACTCATCTATTTTAACTCCAGCCAAAAAATTTTTAATTTTATCGTTTTCTAATGTGAGACATCTTTTTAGAAATGTTCCTAAAGTAGATTTATATTATGGTTCAGTGTGCTCATAAATTTTTCTACTAACTTTGATTAGTTCTTTCAATGATTTACTTGACAGCTTAGACTCTTCACTGCAAAGAATGTTTCCTTTCAAAGTAAAAATTTAGTACAATGTTGGAAATATTGATTTATAAATGTATTCCTTACCAATAAAATTCATTGGATATCATTTATCATCAATCCAAAATTTTATTTAATCAACTATTCCATTTTTTTACTTTTTTGATGGAAAATAAGCATCATACATATATAGTAAGTCAGAAAGTACATGCTCTACTATATCTTCAAGTCTTTCATTTTCCTCAATTGACTACTTTTCAATATCAAGCCAAGCATGAACCATAAAATTCAAAATCGCTTGCTTTAAAGGTCAGATATGTCCAGAGATTTTAAGCAAAGACTCACAATTTTTGAAATTTATTTCAGACTAAACACGTTACTCTGCTTAACCGCTCTTACCTTCTGTACATAAAGTGAGCAAATCAAATAGAACCCACAGAAATTAGACTTCACTTGGCATATGAATTTGATTCTCTTTCTAGGTTTATTCAAATTCAGTAATTATTTAGGAAAACTCCTAAATAGCTTTAGTATCATTATTTCTAATTTAAGACACTATATTCTCATAAGTTGGCGATAGTATTTGATTGCATATAACAAACTGATTTTGGTAGATGATTTTTTATTTACATTTTATGAAAGTTCTGAATGGTTTTAAATAATGATACTTAAGTGAGTTATCAAAAGGAGTTTCATCTACTAATTTCACTAATGCTCTTATTATATGTTGTCCCTTTGTATGAAGCAAATGACAGTTTTTTTTATTGGATCTATAAAGTTCTTAAATTAATTATTCAGCATGTACTTCCCAACCGAAATATTCTAAAAACATATCCTAGTATTATAATAATACATTTTAATTTTCTTTCTCTTGCTTAACAAACTTAGCTAAGAATGTAAAGCAAAGAGATAGAATCTATTTATGTTTTTGGTTTCTGAAATATTACTTCTAAGGTCTAATTTTTATCAACTTTAGTATCTATTAATGAACACTCAAGTTTCTTAGTAACCTTTAATTCTCTTTATTAGGAATTTCGTACTCAGAAAAGATTTCGTATTAAACATAACCTTTTTAATTTTGTTAATTACTAATAGTACTTATTTCATTTCCTTTAGAGATATGATTTATGCTTTTTATTTCTTCAGATTCATCAACACTATTTTCGCTCTTCAAGTAAGTTTGTTTATTTTAATTTGGTATTTCTAAAGTAAAATCAGACTTTTTATCACTTATTTAAGGCTTTTTTACAATTCTGAAGCATAATTATATAAAATAATTCAAAGTCTCAATTGCAATATCATGCTTATCAGATAGATTGGACTATTTAATTTCTCTTTCTTACTGCCCTAGTCAAGTTTCACACGTTTCTATTGTTTCTCTAAATTATTTTAACTTTTGCTTAGCTTAATCTTGTGTACTAATAGCTTCACTGTTTTCAAGAAGTTGAATTTTTTATAAGGCTAATAAGAGTTACTAGCTTTAGGTAAAATAGTTATAAATTAGTTTAAATGATATTTACTTCAGCTAAGGATGCTTATAAAGCATTATATCCAAGATAATTGGAACTAAATTTTTTTAGCTAAATAACTATAAATCTAGATGGTTCATTTATTTTATCTTCTATACTACTTTGTAATAGAATTTTAAGTGCTTTGGAACCTGCTCAGTTCTTAGATCCAAAGGATCTTTGAACTATATCTGCTTTCCCATTTTTTTATAAGTGTCATTTTATTAATTTTTACCCTTTTTTTAATTATTTTCAAGTTAGCTACTAGATTGATCCATTACTTATACCTTATTTTTAGGTATTTTTGCTTTTATTTCATAATTTAAGGAAACAATTTCATTCATTTCATCTTCTTAATTAAGTGAAAAAGCCTCTCCTATGGCTTAATTTTCTTCCTTTTGCTTGGTAGAATTATCATATTTACTTCTGCGCTTTTTGTACTTTTTAAGGAATTTTTAAATTTATAGATCTAATCTAATTTCCGAAATAACAATTAGAATTTCACAAGCTTGTTATTTGCATTTCATTACTATTAAATTTTATTCATTGCTTTCATATCTCTTTTTGTTTCTAAAGGAAGATTTCTTTGCTCCATTTTAGCCTTATTAAAGGAGATTTAAACTCTTTTCTTAGTTTTCATTTTCTTCTTAATTCTCTTCTTCTTTGGAGACTATATCGCAAGAGCCATCTAATATTTGAATCACTAAAGCTACTAAAGTCTCTATACTATTCTCAGTGTTATAAAATCCGTGGAGAAGCATAAAGTTTATGAGATTTAAAACCTCTATGGCCATTTTATTCAGTGTTATGTTGTACGATTTTTAAACTCCATTCAAACTTTTTATGAAGTCATTTGCGAAGTTAGTTAGCATTCGTAAATTTTCTGGAATTTCAGTTCGGTTTTTGCATATTTGAAAAAAGTTTTCAGCAGATAAATTATTCCAAATCCTCATATAATTAGGAAGGACTATTAAATCAAGATCTCCTTAATCAACATGTAAACTAAGCATAAGCTTTACACACCTTGATCTTATCTAATACAGTATAGCTTCATTTTACATTATGCTAAAAATTATTTACACTGTATAATCTTTTTAAAGCTGAACTGCTTTATGGTTCCTTTAAAACGCCAATTCCGCCAAAAGTTCTAGTAATGCTAGAAAATAATTAAAAAGTCTGAAGTTGTCTTTTTCTCCTGATTTTTCAGGAAAGCTTTAAAGATTGACTAAGGTTTTTCATTCTTAGATATAAATTTAAATCTGACCTTACTGTACTTGAATAGGTATTATCAGCTACTTTTTGTTTTCTTCATTTTCAATCATATGTTCAATGATCGTATTCTAATTGCTAATAATGGCTTCGGCATCACAAGAGCATAATGCAGAAAGAAGCTTGATATACCTTTCATGTCTATCTTATGAGATACATAAAACTATTATATTTTAAATAGTTTCGTCATTGAATGATCTTTCCAAAAGTTTTTTATTATTATAAATTATTGTCGCTAGAGTCATTTCAGCATATAAGGTACTTTCAGCAGAAGACTCCATTGCTTGTTTCAAGAACAAAGAATTTCATTATGCAGCATAAATTTAATTCTACTTATATTCTTTTGCGAAGTGATTTATGAGCCTATAAATGAGCTATATGATTCTAATAATAGGTTCAGTGTTTTTTAAATTAGCTAAATCATACAAACCTGATTCAAATGTATAATAAAGAATGCATACTAATGTTTCAACTACTTATAGTTCACGGAAATACTTTTAACGTCTTTTGTTTGGAACACCTTCTGTTGTAAACGGATCTTCACAATCTTATTTAATTATAAAAAATATCAAATAGCACAGAACTTCTTCAAGCTATTATCTAAAATTTTTCTCAAGCTTTATTTTATTTTTTAACTTTATTGCTGCTTTGTCGATAAATTGAAGTGAAGCCATTATTAATTCTATATCTTTAAGTTCCTCTGTTTCTACATTTATAATATTAAAAGCATCTTCATCTCTACTTTTTTTACTTAAGCTACAAACTTTTTTTGAAAGATTTATTTCGCTGTCATCTTCTGTTAAAGGAAAATAAAACATTTAGCTTTCATTCTGATTTTATAATTAGGGAGTTTCTAATTTGTTTGATTCCTTTTGAAGTTTATCTATATTTGAGGAATTTTTTAAGTTTTTTTCTTAGCTTCTACCTGATCCTTTTGGTACCTTGTCTTTAGATTATTAAATTTAAATCCATTCCTCATTTGATTGTACTATAAAATACCCACTTGATTTATGTTAGATTTTAACACATGAATTGATTTATATTTTATTATCTTGCTCATAAGTTGTTGGAATGAAACTAAATAGAGTTGTTTCATCATATTCTGGAGGCATATTACCTTAAAAATGAGGACTAAGGGATAAAACCAACTTGTTTTCGATTTTCTTTCCTTGCTTGCTTCCAGTACTCGCTAAATAATAGTCTTCAGTTACAAATAAAAGTCTGCCAGTAATATAATGTCGTAATCTATAAGCTGTTGGCTCTGTTAGCATATTTTTTTTTGCATTCCAAGTGCATAATTAGCCTTAATTTGATTATAAATCCTTAGGATCAACGTCTGGCTCTATTATAAATAAAGAATACAAGTCTTAAGCTTCATTGGTATCTCCATCTGAATAAATTCTCAAATTTACTTCTGGAAAGCCATCGCCTGTATAATCTACTCCATCCGATGCCAGAAATCCGGAGATTTCTGTATGCCTTAATCTAATAACACTTCCTCCACTTAATCATCTTTATTAGTCTTTTTCGTTACTTCCTCAATTTATTATTCTTAAAGAAGAAAAAGAAGTTGATAGATTAACTTCTAGGCGCTGACAATAGGTTTAAGGATACTCTCTCCTATCCATTTATTCTAACTTCTCTTTTTCTATAGGGTATGGAGTTTCGCAAAGATGAAAATAACTTTGACTTTTAGCATTATAAACCACAAGAAAGTCCCCATACATCACTTTATCACCTTCTTGCCTGAATTTATATCTTGGAAGAATTTTGAACACCATGCCACCTCCACTCTTATTAACAGCAAGTTTTTAGCATGTCTTATCTATATCTGCCATTGTTCCTTTAGAGTTTAAGAAATATCCTGATATTACATGCTGAAACTAAATTTCATCTCCATAAAAGACATAATTTCCAAAATTATTCTCATAAGTTCTTAAATTCATTTCCTTTTCAGCCTCTACTCTTTGCTTTAAAATATGCAAACTATGAGATTCTTCTCTTGCTTATTCAAGAGAGACAGCCGAAGATACTTTTTGACTTTCGCTAATTTAGTTACAATCACTACTAGAAAATTTGGCATTTTTAAGTTTTTCCTCAGACTTAATCTACTTATACTCATTAATGTTTTCATAAGAGAGCTTAGGAACTACTTTAAAAAGAAACGTTCTTTTATTTTCAGTATATAACTCCGCTTTCTCTTGCTGCATAGATTACAGAAAAACTCTTTCATCTATAAAGCCTGAAGATTGAATATAGCCTCCCTTTTCATCAGTGAAGAATAAAACGATATCTCCAAAGCGTAAAAACTTTTCTTCCATTTAATTATTATCAATTAATCACATCTTTAAAACTCACCCTTTATTTAATTTAATCTACTCTAATTTCTTAATTCTTATTTTTCCTGTCTTTATTCATCTTCTTCCACTTCTAGTTATCATTCAATCGTCAATTAATATTCTTAAACCCTTTTTATTTGATGCAAGTATGCTTATTTTACAAATATTGAGGATATTAATTAATTTAGGTGAAAAGATAGTTAGATACATTAAAAATAGCAGAATTATAAGTTATTTTAAGGTAGAAGTAGATTAATAAATTTGTTTAGATAGCTGATCGCTAATTGCTTAAGCTTCATTAAATAAAATTGTTTCCTACTACTAAAATAATTCTTAACATGCATTTAATAGCTTGGTTCTAATATGATATCTTTATACTAATTAAGCTTTAAACTATAATTAAAACTATTGAATAGCTTTAATGTTAACTTAGCTTGAGCTATATTAGTAACTCAACATTAAAGTAATAATTATTCTTAAGCTATTTGATATGCTACTATGAAAGTATCTACTTATACTAGTATTTTCTTGTTTATATTCTAGTGCTTTTATTAAAAGATATAAACAACATTAAATATTTGCTTAAGCTGAGAAACTTAGTGTTATTCATGCTATTTTAATGAAACTTGTTTTAGTTAATTTGTAGTTTAAAAATTAGAATTAAAAGGTGAAAGAATTGGCAGTATATAATAAAGAATTCATATGAATCAATTATAAATCTAAATTACTAAATACTATTAATTATTGCCTTCAAAATCCCTTTTTTGTGTTCGTTGTTGTTATAATTTAATTAAGGATGAGAAATTAATAAACCAAAATATAACTAAATAATCTTACTAAAATTATTAAAAAGAAAACTATGGACTAAATAGTAAATTTTAATAAGCTGACTGCTGATAAAGGACTGTTATATATAATTATAAAGAGATTAGCTTCATTAATATAGTTGGTTATTCAAAATAAATTACTTCATCATCAGAATCTTCTTTTTTCTTGGACATTTTATCAATAGTATTACTCACTTTATTCATTACTTTATTAAGTAGCACTTCTGTCTTTTCAACAAACGCAAGAGTAAATTTATCAGCCTTTTCTCTAAGTTTTGAAAACTTCTAGGACTTTTCTATTTTTTCCGCTGTTTAGTAATGCCATTTGTTAATTTTATTTTCAACATTACTCTTGAATTTATCCCATTTGCTCATTTTTGTTTCCTGCTAGTTGTTATCAATATCATTGTTTTAGGTTTCTTCAGATTGTTTTAAAGTAGAATTAGGTTCAAAAGTCTCTTGCTTAAAAATGTTGGGTATAAATTGCATTTTAATGCTAAGTTAAGCAACTAATTAATTATCACTATCAATGATAGGATATTTTCCTTCATAAGTTTATTGCTAAATTACAGGAATCAGACTTATAAAAGCACTTCCCACTATCTAAGCTTGATTATACAAAGCACCTTATAAGAAAGTATCTCTTGTTCTTACAAGCGAGACACTTGAACTCTCTTTAAGCTAAGCTAATGAAATTCTAGTATTTTGGCTTCCAAGCTTAAATTCTATTTACAAATGCTCTTCGATCTATGAGATATGAGGTACCAGTTAGGACAAAGATATGGCTTCTATTATCAATTAACCTGAAAGCTAAGAAATCTCCATATTTAAAATTAATTAGGAAAACCAAAGCTTGAAGTCAAAAATGTTGAGATGCTTACACATATATAAGACTTCTCAGCTCTTAGAATTTATAAATTTAATTTAGATAGAAAATAGATATGCCAGTATTAAACCATCTATAGTATGCTGTAAATAAATGCTTAATATTACAAAATATAAGTGGCATTTCTTTATTTATAGCTAGTTTATTTATTTAAATATTTGATAACTATTTCAAAAAGAGACAACATTAAGTCAAATAAATTATAAATTCAGTATTTATTTATTTGAGAGTATAAGCAAGCAATCTGATCTATTTTAATCAAATTTATTTAATATATTACTAAATATAAATAATCATATGTCATCTATAAGTTTAACTTAATCAATAAAACAAAGTTAGTTAGCTTTATTTTAGAATAGCCCTTTCTCAAAAGTCTTGTACAAATACTTACTTTGGAAATTTAACTTGTTTACAGTTTATTAAGTTTATAAATATTATTTTAGGTTCATTTTTTATTAGTTCTAGTTTTAAAATTTAAGATCCTTACTTTTCTAACTGAAGAACAAATTATCCATTTTATTGTTAAGTCTTTACTCTTTTTAGTAAAGTTAATTTATTTATTATCTTAGTTCTAAGTTTTCCTATTGTAAGCTTTATATCTTCTGTTTTGTTCCTTTATATGTTGAATCCTAATAATACTGATATATATTATCTTAGCTTATTTGTCTTTCTATAACTATTAAATCTTTAGATTTGTTATTATCAACTTAATTTAAATTACTCTAGAACAGATTCTGAGTTTCAAAAGATTTTGATGGATTATGACCCCTTTGCTTCACTTAATCACTTTCTATTTTGTTAATATTAAGCAACTTTTTTATATTTTCAATTTTTTGCTGAAAACTAACTCTTTTTTCTTTCTTAGGAATATTTTCTAAAAGCTGAGAAATTCTCATAAAATTAGCTTCATTAGACTTTCTATCTGAAGACTGAAAAGGATTAAATGATTAGGTTAATGAGTATTTAGGCTACTTTTTATGATAGATTTTGTTTTAGTTATTTGAAAAGATACTAAAATTACTTCTTTGAGTACTTAACTGAGTAGGACTCATTTATTAATCCTTACTTCTACTTGAAGAAAAGAAATCAAAAATACCTTATCTAGTATCAAACTATTACTCGAAGTCTACACTTAGAGTTTGCATAGAAATCTAACTAAATAGAGGAATACTTTGCTTAGTTTAAAGACTAAGCGTTTCTTGTTGTTAAGTAAGTTATTAATCTTATATAATTTATTCCTATTTTTCGTTTTTGCTTTCAATTTATAAGTTTATCTGTTCTTAAGGAAGTTAATTTAGGTTTTCATCATCTTCTTTTTTAAGAGTACTAGAGGAGTCATCCATACCTTTTTCTAACATCAAATAATCATTAGTAAATCACTCTAGGTCTGTTTAATCAGAATCTTTCTATGAGTTTTGCTCTTCTTAACTAGTAGCTGTTTTAAAACTTTAAGGATTGTATTCTAAAGACATTAAAAGTATTAGTTATGAAGTTAATTTAAAATGAAGTAACTAATACTTATTTACTAATTCTCTTTATAAGTAGCTCAATGCTTTATTACTCGCATAATCTTAAACTTTAGTTAAATTTATTTATCAATAAATCCAAGCAGTTTCAATTAATCTAGGTTTAAATTTCCTTTACGCTAGCAAAGTATATTACAAACTAGAGATAAGTATAAATAAAATAGGCATTCAATGCTAATATATCTTGATTCTATTTAAACTATTTATTTTTCTGTTACTTAAAGGATAAATAAATAGCCCTTAATTTCTTAGAATATAGACAAGTATATTTAAATCCTTGGTCTAAATTGGAATGGCTTAGTATAAATAGGATAATATTTAGATTATTAATTTAGTTATTAATATTCCTTACTATTAGCTAGTTTTGCATTTTGCCTAATAAAGTTAATTATATTAATTCAGCTAAATTTCAGAGTTAATATAACAATGGAGACTTAAAATATTCCTTATTAAAGCTTGGATCAAAATTAAAAGTCAGAAAACAATCCATAGTAAAATGAAGGCCAAGCAAAGAGAAATTGAATTAAAAGGACGCTTTAAATATTGTTTCTTTTGCTGGTTTTAGGACTTTTTATATTTGCTTTGATTGAGAACAAAAGAGTTGGAAATTGGCTAGCAGATTTTCTTTCTTGGGTGAAAAGTATAGGATTTTGAAGTGTTATTATTGTAATTTTGATGTACATCGTATGCACAGTTTTGTTGATTCCTGGATTAGTTCTCACGTTAGGAGCAGGATTCATTTTTAGCTAACTGTATGGTACAGGCTTTGGGATTTTGTTAGGGTTTATTACAGTGTATATAGGATCTAATATAGGAGCTACTATTTCCTACATACTAGCTAGATTTTGCTTGAGAGAGATAGTAAAAAGCAAGGCAGATTAATATCCAACATTCTCAGCTATTGATCAAGCTATCACTGAATAAGGGGCTAAATTTATATTTTTGCTTCGTTTGACTCCTTTAATTCCATTTAACATTATCAACTACTTCTTTGGTATAACCGGAATAAACCTAATTAACTACGTAATAGGCAATTAAGGAATGATCCCAGCTATTTTTGTTTACGTTTACCTAGGAACAACTCTATCAAGTATAAAAGATGCAGTTTCAGGAAATTTTAATGGTGGATGATATGTATTAGTTTTAATGATATTAGGAAGTGTTCTAGCTCTTGTAGGTGTTATTTACGTTAGTTTCGTAGCCAAGAAAAAAGTATAAGAAATTTTAAAAAAGTAAAAG
Organism: Loxodes magnus; assembly: GCA_946699065.1. Classification (NCBI taxonomy): domain Eukaryota; phylum Ciliophora; class Karyorelictea; order Loxodida; family Loxodidae; genus Loxodes; species Loxodes magnus. The sequence continues at coordinate 802,761 of CAMPDV010000028.1, read as the reverse complement.
GAAGAATAAACTAAAAGGGATGAAGAACAGAGAGAGATGAATAGCCTTGAATAAAAAATAGATTAAATCTAATTAAAAGATCATTAAGCCTATTTGCTATATTATAGTCTTCATTTTAGAAATCTAATTTACTATATTTTTAAATATTTAAATCTCTATCCAATTACTTATTGATGGATAAGAAAAACGCTTATTTACTAAAGGTAAACATTTCATATTTAAGTTATGTAATTATTAAAAGAATAATTTTATGTTGGTTATAAATAAAGTGCTTTTATAAAGGCGGATAAGAGATTTTGATTTTATTAGATATAAAAGTAACTCTTAAAGCGAAAATATTAAGTTATTGCCAGTAGGCATCGTTAAATACATATGAATGATTTAATTTGCTAATATAGTCTACTGCTTAAGGTATTCCTAAATATACTAATTCTTAAAAAAGGTTAAAGAGTTGAGATTAGTTAAGGAAATAGCCTTTTGTGAAAAAGAGCAGAAGTATAATAGAGGAAAGAAGAAGGCTTTATTAATGCTGAATAATAAAAGGAATTTGAAAGGTAGAAATATTCCAAGCATTAAATCAATTTTTATAAAATAAAATTTTCCCTTTAAATTACAAATGGCAGAAGAACTTGAAAACAGCGTGAACAATGATGAATCTTAATATGATCTAGCAAATGAACTTGATAGTGGAGAACAGCTTAATACAAAGGAAGAAAATGAATAGACAAAAACAACAGAAACTAACGTGGAAGAAGAAAGTCCAGAAGATGTTGATAACCGGTCTATTTTTGTAGGCAATGTAGATTATTCTGCGACTCCTGATGAAGTCCAAGAACATTTTAAAGAGAGTGGTACAATAAATAGAGTGACTATTCTATATGATAAATTCTCAGGAAATCCGAAAGGGTTTGCTTATGTCGAATTCTAAGAAAAAGATTCAGTTCAATAAGCTATACTTCTTAATGATTCCGTATTCAAAGGAAGAAAAATAAAGGTAATTTTAATAATTAAAGGTAATACCTAAAAGAACCAATGTACCAAATATGTCAAGAGGTAGAAAAATAAGAAGAAGAATTCCATATTATGGAGCAAGAGGAAGATGGATGTATGTTCGCGCACCTAGAAGATTTGCCAAATTCAGGCATTTTTGATAAGCTTATCAACAATATTTACGTTAAGACAACTTGTAAGATTAATTAAAAATATTATTTAGTAATTCATTCTATTTTATATCCTCCTATTCATTCATCATTTAAACTTTTTTCATTCCTAAAATAAATGTCTAATTCCAAATCTCCTTAGCAGTCAAGATCTAGAAGTACCAAAACTTCTCAACAGAACTCAAGAGATCTCAGTCCCTAACGCGCTGACTTAAGATAATTTCAAAAACTTATAACGTTTAAAGCTAAAAAAATACCTTTATGAGATAGGACTCCTAAATCAGTAGTCAAATACTTAAGTATTGATAAGTTAATGCCTCAAATTAAATTTACTGAAGACATCTAATAAATCCTATGGTCATTCGGCTTAGGACTTGAGCCTTAATCGACTATTTCTGGTTTTTTAATTGGTCACAGAGTTTCCTAGAAGCATTATTTGAGTTTAGAAATTACAGAAGCTCATTGAGGAAAGCTAAAGAACGAAGGAGACTTTCCAATAAAATTAATACCAAATAGATCAGACTAAGTAAACTTTTATGAAGTAGAATAGATGTATTAGGCAATCCTTACTCAAATTAACGAAAAAATTAATTAAAATATGGTTATGCCACTAGACTTGTTCAAACTACTCATTTAGTTTAAAATTAATACCTAGCAATAGCAGATGACGTTGTAAAGCAGCTTAGTTTTTCCAAACATTAGTTTATAATTTACTCCTATAAGCACAATTAGTATAGTATCAACTCCTTTGAGTATGAAATTGACATAAAAAGATAAAAGCAAGCATAATCATACTTAATCATTTTAATCTGGATTTCTTACCTTAGACTAGGGACTTAGAGTAATTCCTCTTCTAGCTAGCGATAAAAGTATTTATGTCTATCCACTAGTTGGAATATGAGTATAAGGAGTACCAAAAGTTGATAGCTCTGTAAACACAAGCTAAGAAAATCTAGCAAAAAACTCATAAATGCCTCCAAAATCAGGTGATAAGAAAACTAATTTCATTGCACATCCTCTTGTTTGAGCTGTGTGCATCAGATTTCTTCAAGGAAATTTTATAAAAGATAGAGTTTCTCCTTAGCCTGATTCTTATACTTTTCTGCTGATATATTTTGGTGAAGGATATCAAAGATTTTTTGAGGTTTCAGTTTTTAAAGATATGACTCCATCATTTAAATTAGTAACTCAAAGCCTTATAATTAAAAAAAAGCAGAATTAGGATCATTTCCAATAGCAAATTTTACAGTTTTAAGCTTAAGACTAAGCAGATAACATGACTGAAACTTCATCTAACACTAAGGATAATTAAAGTGAGAATACTATGAACTCAAATTACAGTCAGATGACTAATTCTACAAATACTCATGCTAATGAAAGTAGTTCTGGTAGCCTAAATGACTTAATAACAAATAGCTAAAATGAAACAAGAATATAATAGTAAAATAACTATTTATAGCTAAAAGCTACTGATTCTAAAAAAAATACGCACCAAAATAAAACTAACCAAAATTTAAATATGGGATGCCAATCACCCATTTAAATAAAAACTTCAGCTGGAAATTCTTTTTAATAGAAATGCTAGAATTCTTAACTTTCCCACTAGGAAATTAGTAACGAAAACTACCAAAATATATATTTTTCACAAGATAATATTTAATTAACTTACCAATAAAAGATTCTGGTTGAAAAGGCTAAATAATTAGAACTAATGTAAAAGTAAATATAGCAAGAACTTGCTAGTTTGTAAAGTAATTAACACTCAAGCTAAGGATAAATAAGTCCTGACCCAAATAATTCTAATTAATAGTTCACAGCTGAATCAATCAACAACTAATTGTCACCTTACCAGCTACTTATGAAAAAATCATCATCATATTAAAGCATTATCAAATCTGGCCAATCAAGCTAGCAAGTTTCTCCTTATTATGAGCAAATCTTATAAATGGACCTAAACTAATAAGCTAAATAGACGCAAGAGGATTAGTAAGCTAAGAAAATGGTGAATAGCTAAACAAATACTACTTTAACAATGATTTAGCCTGAAGTAGTAAATACAGAAAGCTAGAAATTTGCTTAGAAATAGTAAGTTTAGTTTTATTTAAAGAGACAAGCATTCTATTTCAGCGTCTACTTCTAATAATACTTCTTTCATTACGCCTGAATAGAAGTTAAGAGCTGTAACTCCTGAACCTGAATTTTCAGACTATTGTAGGGAAATTGAAGAATAGCCAAATAGTCTTGCATTTAAAAAATATAACCCTATGAGATATTCTAAAGAACCAAAAAAAAGTAGAAAACGTTCAGTAAGCAGAAACAGTGGCAGTGCTTAAATTAATAAGAGTGATAACATAGATAATCGAAGCAATTCTCACTAAAACTCTAATTCAAGCAAAGGAATCCAAAAAACTTAAGGAAGTTAAAACAGCAAGACTTTTAAAAGTGACAAAGATAGTAACCAAGAAGAAAGATCCATTCTAAAAAGTTCTCAATCTTCGTAAATATCTCAAGTATCCGCTCCAATATATATGTAGAACTAATTTATCTAGTAAGGAAATAGAAAAGTAAAGTAGAATTAAGAGCCTAAATAAAAACAGCATTAATCGGATTATAATCTTCCATTCAGTAGTAAAATTAATAGTTCAAATAAGGAACTACCATTTAAAGAAAATAGCTAGAAAAATCTAAAGAATAGAAAGCAAGAAATTTAACACTCGTTAAACATTAATGAATTATAATCTGATTCGCAAAATGAGAAGCACAAAATTTTGGTCAAATTTTCAAAACTTCCTCCAAAGCCTTAAATATCGCCTTTTAAAGTTTCCAAACCTTAATAAAAAAAGTCATTTTAAATACACCAAGTAAACTTGCCAGAAGTAAGACATACGCCTTTAGGATCAGAATCAGAAACAGAGGAAGATCCTGCAGAGAAGCCAAACGAGCAAAATATGGAATGAAGTATTCCAAGAATTCAGTTTGAGCCAAACAACGAAAGTGATGAAAGTTTTGAAGTAAAATTTTAATATATAGTAAGAAGAACATGTAAAGTAACTATAAATAAAATACACAATTACTACTAACAAAAAATGAAAGAAATGCTCTTATGATTGTCACTTCATAATTTAATGTTTAAATTTAATTTCTAATTTTTTACTGTCATTTTATGCATCTCACTTCAATTTTATTTCATATAAAGGAATATTTTAACCAAATTAAGAAAATATTACAAAATATATTTCTTAATTTAAATAACTAGATGAACAGTCAATTTTTGTTCGTAAAGAAAATGATGATAAATAATTAAAAAGGACATAATGAAAAGTAGGTATTAAGGATAAAATATAAGTAGTTTAGTTAAGCTAGAAATATTATAATTAATAATTTCTTTGCTTCTAACTATTTTTAACTTTATATAATAGATATTCTGTCTAATTATCACTTCATCTCTATATCTGTTCAACTCCAATAGCTTCTTGATTTGCTATTCATGATAATTCCTTTTAGTTAATTTATTGATTTATTTGCTGATTTGATTTGGATGCACTTGAGCAAATCAATTAAGTAACTTTATTAATAAGATCTATTATGCTAAAACTTTTGATTAAAGTTAATATGAGGAGATCAATTAAACCTTAGTAGATGAAGATGATTAACCTTATATAAAGCAACGATTAAAACGTGAAGAATTTATTAAATAAACTATCATTTTTATTCTAAACCATTCAAACTACAATATCTTTAAGAAATTATTAGAACTACCAATTTAATCTGAACTAACAAAAACTAGAGATACTATAAAAACAAGATTAATGAAGTTTAGTAAACAGAATATCTATAAATAAATAACTAAAGGATGACTTAAAATATTCTATAAGAACTACCTACTAAAATGGAATCTCAAATAAATCTAAATATTTTAGTTATTTGTTGTCTAAGCATCCTTAAAATTACTTTCTCTATTGTTTTTTACTATTTTCTTACCTATAAAAGATAAAAATTGGGGGTATCAATTAGTACTAAAATTGTGGCAATTAATATTTTTATCTTTTTAAGAGCTAGCTAAAGTAACAATATGAATTAAATAAGTAACATTATAAATTTAATACGATTGAGAGAGTTTAATATCAGTCTAATAATATCTACAACATAATAAAAGTAAAAATTAGATTGCTAAGATAGAACTTATTTTGTTTACTTCGCTATGTTGTCTTCATCTTTTTTATTAAATCAAAGTTTAATAAAAAATGAAGTAAAAGCAAGACAAAAAAGAAGAAATGCAGTAGCCTTAAGAAAACTTAATTGAGAGGATGAAAAAGCTTCTAGCTAAGTCTATTAACATTGAGGTTGAAAACATTTAATCTTGGTTCGCTGAAGTCGCTATAAATTCAATGCCTTAAGGTTGGTCTTTGAAAAAAATAAAAGGTAAAACTTATTTCTTTCAAGAAGATAAATGGACGAAAAAACACCCTTGTCGGTTAACTCTATTTCTTGTTTATGGATATTTTATGAAAAACAACATTAAGGGAAGCTTTTCACTTTCAAGTTAAGTAATTAACATTCATAATAAATTAAAGAAGCTGGAATCCGAGTGGGGAAAGATTAAGGACAAGCAAGGCAAGATAATTTATGTAAATAGAAATACAAAAGAACAAATATTGGAAGATCCGAGAGTATTATGTGCAAAAAAAATGATAAATTAAATAATTGATGAAATAAAATAAAAATAAAATGAAAGCTTAGAGGCTTAATGTAATCCTTTAAAGTTAGAAAATCTAGAAAAAAATTTCGAATTTGATAGCTAATTAAGTGACCAAATCTTTAGCAAAAAATAAAATGAAGAACACATGAAAAATAAAGCAGGTGATCAGAAAACGAAAAATTTTGATTTTGAGATAACAGATTATTTTAAAGAGGAAACAACTAAAAGATTTGAAATCACTTCTCCTTAAAAGAAGTAAAAAAAGAAAGCATATCAAACTTAAGAAGTGGAAGAAAATTAATTTTTAAAGAAAAATAAAATTTTTAAGCCAAAGAAAGATACGGAAATCAATGTTCTAGAATTAACGATTTCATAATCTTAAAAATTTCCTTCTATTCAGAAATAAACAAAATTTGAGCCAAACAGTTTAAAAGAGTTTGACTAGAAGTTACAAAGAAAAAATTAAATGCTAAGACATCAAATAAGCTTTAAAAGTAAGAAAAATAATAAATATCAGTCTTCTCAAAATTAATCTTATAACTCTGATTATTCATGCCAAAATTTGAAGGTAAACTTGTAAGAAAAAAATTCTAAACTAAATTCCTCCTATAATGTATCTCCAAAGCTTGATGATTGCTAGGAAAATTTAAATTACAAAACTTTTAGTTTGGAAAATAATTACAGATAAAAGCTTAAGCCAGCATTAGAATATAAAGTTCATAAAATTCCATTAAATATAGCAAACGAAATTTTCTTTGTATAGCCTGATAAATATAAGAATTAACTTACTAAATCTTTATAACTGAACGAAATATTTCAAAAAAATGCTTCTAATATCTAAGAAATATTAAAATCTTAATAATATACATCTGTTCCTTCTAAAGAATTTCCTCTTAAACCAATCAACTTAAAATTAGAAAAAATCTAGCAGAAACCATGTAATTTAAGTAGCGGAGCATGAAGTGTTTGCAAAAAGTAGGTACTTAATATCATAATTTAATTAAATTTCTCTAAGTTGTTTATCTTAAATCTCTTCTTTATAATTCAATTCTTAATCTTGAATGAAGCAAATATAGTAAATTAATATACAAAGTTACCTCAAATAACTAAAATCTAATCTATTAGCTATATCAATACTAAAATAACTATTTTCTTTGATATGCAAAAGTTTTATTAATAGAAAGCTTTTTCACAAAAATTAGAAATAAAGTCAAAAAGATGTAATTAATTAGTATTAAAAAGTAGTATTAACTAGCTAATAATAAAGCTTATTAACAAATAGTTTTATAATTAATTTAATTGCCTTTAATTAAGCATTTTATCAACTTGTATTATATTAATTCATAAGACCCTTATCATTTTATCTTTGAAGCTATCTTTAATTTTGACGAGCATTTCATTCATTTTTACCTATTTAAGCAAATGAGAGCATATTTAGTGCTTTATAATTTTCTTAATTATCTTAAACACTGCTTTGTTTAATTTATATAATCAACTGTCTATAATATAAGCATAGAATAATTATAGCAATGATAGAAGATAGCAAATGAAGTTATTTTTGTGTAGATAAGGGTATAATAAATAAATGGTGAGTAATGGTGTGCAATAAAGGTGAGGAGGAATGAAGAATGTGAAGTTAATATAGCTTATAATAATTCTAGCATTTTCTATATGTTTTATTTTTGTTATGTCTTCTATTTACATTAAATAAAAATGGGTAACACATGCAATTTCCAGTCAAGTGAATCTAACATTGATCTAACGGTAGAGCTCAGTAAATCCCAGTTTAATTTTATGTATGTTATAGGAAGAGGTGGGTTTGGTAAGGTGTGGAAGGTTGAAAGAAAAAAGAACAAACAAATTTTTGCAATGAAAGAAATGGGTAAGGCTAGAGTTATTGCTAAACGCTCAGTAAATTCAGTTATGAATGAACGAAAATTACTTGCAATGCTGAGACATCCTTTCTTAGTTAATATGCAATATGCCTTTTAGGATAGAGATAATGTATATCTTGTTATGGATTTTTTGACAGGCGGTGACTTAAGATATCATATTGGTAAAAACCGAATTTTCAGCGAATAGCAAACTAAGTTCTTTATGGCATGTGTACTTACAGCCTTAGAATATTTACACATAAATGGAATATTACATAGAGATATAAAGCCAGAAAATTTAGTAATTGATTAAAGAGGATATCTTAGAGTTACGGATTTAGGAATCGCTAGAATGTGGAACCCTGATAATGCTAAAGACACTAGTGGAACTCCTGGATATATGGCTCCAGAAGTAATGTGTAGATAAAATCATGGAGTTGCTGTTGATTATTTCGCTGTTGGAGTGATGGGATATGAGTGCATGCTAGGAAGAAGGCCTTATATTGGCAAGAGTAGAAAAGAAATTCGCGATGCAATTCTAGCTAAGCAAGTTTAAATTAAGAGATCAGAAATTCCTAATGGATGGAGTTTGGAGGCAGCTGATTTCATAAACAAACTACTATAACGAAAACCTATGAATAGACTTGGATAGCATGGGCCAAACGAAGTGAAGCAGCATGCATGGCTAAAAAACTATCCATGGCAAGCACTTTTAGAAAAAACAATAGAGGCTCCTTATCTTCCTTCCAATAAAGAAGATAATTTTGATGGAAAGTAGCTAGCAAATCCTAGATGGAATGACATTACTCCAGAAGTTCTATAAGAGAACTAAAAATTATTGCTTGAGCCAAATGTTTAGTAACTTTTTTAAGGTTACTATTTCGATATAGCTTTATAATCTAACTGTAGCAGAATAAACACGGAAGAAAATACTCAATATATGGATACTTCCTAAATTAATTAAAAGAAACTTAAAGATTTAAACTAAAACTAGCAGTTCTAATAATAGTTATAATAGTAACTAGAAAAAAAATTGGGAGAATCTGCAAGCCAACGATCTAATAGTAAAGCAACGTTTATTAGAGTGGATGTTTGAAATATGAATTAAATGCTGTTTAATTTTACTTATTATTATAATTCAACTTCAGACGTTTTTTACATGATTTAATCTTTAATCTTCTCTTTTATAATTTGACTTTTTTCTCAACATTCCTGTATTAATTGTGCTTGTTTCTTTATTTTAAATAATTAAAATCCTTTGCTTTTACTAGCATTCTAAGAGATAAATTCATTTACCTTACTCAAATTATATTTATTGTATCTTAATTATATTTCAAGAATATATAGACTGCTTTTTAAGAATCTTAGCACTTTTAAATAAGGTTTGATTTATGTCGTTAAAAGAAATTAGAATAAATAGCTTAATTATTAGCAAAGGAGGAAAATTAAAGGATATTGTGTAATAAAAAATAGCAATTTAGTAATCTAAACTAATATCTAAACTAGTTAGCTTTAGTATAATAAGATACATTACATTATTAATTAGAAATAATCTACTATAACTGCTATTAAGCATTCATATATTTAATTATTCATTTAGTAGCTAATTAAATCTATTAAATAATAATATTTTAGTAAACATCCTTACTCTCACCTTTCTCATTATAGACTTTCTTTTATAATTATGCTATCTCTTAAACTAATATTCTTTACTTTTTTACTTTTCATTGCTAGAAAGCAAAAGCTATAACAGACAGCATTGAATATTAATGAGAGGGGGTAAAGAGCTAAGATGTTTAAATAAGGATAGCTTAAATAGCTAGGAGCAAATTATCATAGAAGGGCTTATAATGGTAAACATAAAGTAAAAAACTAATATTTAATTGTTTATCTACTCAACATTACTTCCCAATAAGAGTCTTCATTTTATACTAAACTAAGCAGTTAATCAGATCACATTAAACATTAATATAAAATCAGTAACCTCAGCGAAAAAGGTAAAAATAAAGAATACTTGACTAAGTAAATGAAATAATAAAAGAATGAATAAAGTATAGCATAGAAATGAATATTAATAAGCTATTATAATATATTTCTTTCTATCCTTTATTAAACATGCTAACATTTTAGTTCTTTTATAATTAATATCAGCATTTCTTTATTTCCCTTCTTAATTTACATTATCTAAGTTCAATTTAATATATATTTTTGGAACTTCAGGCAAATTAGCCTTTCTTTATCCTTCATTATTTCAATATTTTTTATATAATTAAGCAATAAAAATCGAAGGAGAGTACTTGCTAAAAAATATGTGAAAGTTTTGACTTTAAAGCAAATAGGAGACAAATGAAAAGACATATTTATAAAGCTTAATTTATTAAAATATTAATCACTTTACATTTTCCTTTTGATTGATTTCATTTGGGATATTATCTAGAGATTGATTCTTATTCTGATTCTGATTCTGCTCAATGTTTTTATGTTCTTAACTTTAGTTTTCTAAATTAAAAATTTACTTGTTTGATAATAGCTCACCAAATAACAAACTTAGCATAAACCTTTCGCATAATTTGCTTTATTAGTATGCTAACAATTATAAGCTTTTCTTGATCTTCCTTTCTTCTAATAGCATTTGTAGCACATTGATTTAGCAAATGGTTTTAATTGTATATGTTAGCAGGCCGTTATTGTCTAATTCTTACTCTTCTTCTTGTTTTATTGAGTCAATTTTTTATTATTCGCAAAATCAGGATCACTTAATTGAGGAATTACTGGTAATTATAACGTTAATGGTCAATTCTGGTTAAAGTTTGGAGCTTTCTAACCACTAAGAATCGAAGGCATGCCTTAAAATATAAGATTCGAATTTTCACTTGATTATTAGCTTTTAGTGAATGGCTACAGCATATTAGCTTCTTAAGAAATCATTTTTAGATTCTCAATTTTATAAGTTTAAATATGGTAGTGCAATAAGTTGGCTATAATTGCCAAATTAATTAAAATGACTTTATAATTTAAATCATAAAAGCTAAAATCAGTTCAAACCAATCATTTCAATCATTAGATATAATCTTTTTTTTAATTTAATCTTTCATGTTTTATTAGCAAATATCACATAAACAAAGATAAAGAACTAAGCAGCTTATAGAGATGCTAAATTGTTTGAATCTTATTTAAAATATAATTTAATTTCTTTTACTAAATCTATGTTTCTATTTATCTAACTAAGTGGTTCATATAACATGTTAGATTAAATTTATTTAAAAGCAAAGTCTAAATTAATTCAATTATGAGTCATAAAATATATATTTATTTATCCTTTTTCATTCAAGCATTATTATTATATCCCTTTATATTATACTTCACATATCCCTAGTACTAGAAAGTAATTAGTAATCTTCAGAGTTTAGTTGCAATTTATTGAAATAAGCTTTAATATTATACCAGAGATAAGCTACTTGATAATAGAAACTACATATATATGATTAAACATATTATTATACTTAATGATGCTCAATTTTATCCTATTTAAAAGAGCGACAATATATAGATTTTATACTTCTTTCATTCAAATTGTATTAAAGATAGATAAAGGTAGGTGAACATATGGATTTGTAATATTCTTAATATAATATGCTTGATTAAGCATTTATTAAAGCTTATTCTAGGAATATAAAGTTAGCTATTTCAGGCATTTTAATTGCTTTCATATTTTTAAATTATTTATGCTTTGCTTTAGATCAATTCTATACGGTTAACTATAATTGTGAAAATTCTAATTAAAGCTGCTGTCCAATCATAGGTTGATAGTCTGGAAAGTCTAAGAGTATGCTACATTTCTGTAATTTTACTTTGTAAAGAAAAGATTGAACGTAGAGTTAAATTAGGATTAAATTAGATATAAAGGTATTATTTTAAATAGCTAGATACTTCATAATTCAAATTTAAATTAAGAATTCTATATTTGAATCTTTTAGGAATTTCCTGCAAAATTTTAAATTTTTAAAATGGAACTAGACAGCAAAACATTAGAGATTTTGAGGCAATCTCTGCAAAATGAAGATTGCAGCGTTAACTTCAATTTTAATAGCAATTTGGGATGACTAGCTTTAGATGCAAAAAAGGAAGTTATTCTTTTTGATTTGAAGTACTCTTAGTATAAGTATTAAGTTATACACCTTCTGTGCGAAAATCTAACTATTAATGCTGAATAAATGATTGCCTTTAAAAACGATTCCTTCATTCATTTCTTTATTGGAGCTGGAAATTATTTTATGAGACTGAAGACTTAGACAGAAATGGAATCGTTTGAAATTTTTCTGATTGATGAAGAGTAAATTCAGCTAGAAGAAACTAGATAGCCAGAACATATTACAGCTTTAATCCTTCTTAGTTAAATTCAGTTCGTTTTTTTGATTGGTACAAGCTAGGGACGTATGTTTTTGATGTAATGGCACCCTCAAGAGTAAATTCCTTTAGTATAAGAAATAAAACCTTAAGAAGGAAGTTCTCTATTTCTCAGTTTAGGTTCCAAGCTCTTTAAAAACTGGACTTCTGATACGCTTAAAACTCAACCGATAATTAAATTCCAAGCAATTCCCCTTTTAGGATAAAATGAGCAAATAAACTGTATCTAAATATACAAACTTACGACAGTAAACTTAGAAAAGTGGCATTGAAGTTCAATTAGTTCGGAGGACAGTATAGAGCAGAAATTTTCGCACTAGTGGATTTTGAATGTTTTCAATGATTTTAAAGAAAATGACAATTTTCAACTCATCGATTTTGTGTTTGATGAGGGGGTGCAAAAGATAGACCATAACGTAAAGATTTATATTCTAGCACAAAGTTCTTCGCATATTGCTATCCTTTAATACTTTGTTAAATAAGACGGATGGATTATTGATAAAAAGCTCTATAATATTGTTAGATTTAAAAGTCAACAATAGTTTGGAGGAAGAGGGTGAATATTTAATCAATTCACTAAAGGTATAATACTTTTTTGCTCGTAGGCAGATGGAATCGAGTGCTATTATGACTTAGTCACAAAAAATTTTCAAGTGAACCTAGTATAATAAGTTAGAGGCGCAAGAGCTATAAACGCTAATGAAATTTTATATGCAACTTCTGAAGATTTTATTTTCAAGTAAATTCTGGATAGCTCTATTTTCAGTACTAAAGGATATGATAAGGAAAGTGAAGAAAGCTATAAGCTATAAACTGAGTAAGAATCTATAATTGAAGTTGAAGATAACTTTAGTATAGTATTTGATCATTATATCTGCAATTAGGAACTTATGAAGAAACAAGCTATCAAGTAGCTTTAAAGCTATAAGCCTGAAAAAGTTGCAATTGAAGCACAAGAACTAATTGATATAATAATGAAGAGACTAAAATAATGACAAGCCATTAAATCAGACATAGAAACTAAAGCATTACTTTAAGAGATAAAAATAAAGCTAAATGACTGCGATAATAGGCTCTCTAGTCTGAAAAACTTATTGATAGAATCTAAAATTTGGGAACAGTTTCTTCAAATAAAAGAATCTTGCGAAATTTCAATTAGATTAATAAAAGCAACATTGGAATTTTTGAGCACGCATTTGGAGATTATCCAAAAATAAGATGATAAAGAATTTGGAACTGTTGTACAAACTTGTATAAAGTAAGTTGTTAACCAAAAAACTAACTAAATTAGCGAAAGTGGTTAACTTATAGAATTCTATTCAGATTATACTTATCTAAATAAATTCTTTGTTTAGATAGTTTCGATTCTTAACTAATAGCCTAAAAACGCAAAATATTATCCTTACTTCGCATAAATATGGTTTTTAGTCTATATGCACTTGCAAGACACTCCATTAGTAGATGATTTCGAAATGCTTACTAGTGTGACGCAGAAAATTGTAATGGAATGCTTGTTATAATGTCCACTTGAATAAAACGAAATTAAAATTTTATAAATTCCTCTATCAGAATGGATAACTGTTTTGATTTCGTGTGCTTTAAAGTGTCAGGCCTTTAATATAAATGATATTCCAAATGTCTTGAGCTGTACCCAAAAGTCAAAATATCTAGCTTTTAAAATAGCTGTAGAATATAACCTTTAATAGCAAATAATTTAGCTTGCCGTTGATTTGAATCTGTGGAAATAACTTAATCAAGAAATGTAGAAGAGAGAATCAAATTTTGCATAAAGCTCTCTAAAAACTCTGCAAAAATAATAATTATGAGCTCCGCTACTTTCAGAGTTTGATAATTTTGAGAATTTATTAACTCCCTTACTTACAAATCAATAACTCTTCTACTGAAACTTAAAAAATAGGAGAATACAACAAGCATTTCAGCTCAAGTAATATTTAAACCCTAACGAATAGACTGATATGTGCTTTAGATAGATTTTAGACTCCTTATAATTATCAAATCCTTATCCTGACATAAATTCTCAAGGAAGAACTAGTATAGAAGAAAGTAAAATGTAAAGACAATAATGCACACAAGAATACGAACAGAATTTGTCCGACAATATGGAACTCGATTGATTATAAACAGTAAAACCTTTGTATTTATAATTACCATTAAATATATTTACCTTCTTATATTGCTAACTTTACACCTTCGCTTTTACAGTTATCACAAGTTATTATGTCATTTATTTTTAATACATTAATTATTTTCAAAAGATAATTAGCATATTTCATTAGATTAATTGTATTAAATGGAACTAATGATTATAAGTATTAATCTATTTGCTTAAGATTAAGCAATTTATTAATAGTTAAAATAAATGAATACAAGCTAACCTATTTATTTGTATTTTAGCTTTATATTTATATATCCTTCTTTAATTTAATTATTTTCCAAATCAATTACTATATTCTTCTTTACAGTCTACAACCGTACATAAAGAGATTTTTCTCTTAGAAATATAAAAAGGAAAAAGCTTTCCATTTTAATGATATAATATCTTAATATAATTACAGATTACTAGTAGCTTAGCAATGTAGTCTAAAAACCATTTATTAATTAGTAAATAAACTTTTCTGAAGCTAGGTTGGTTAGATTGTTAATGATATGTTTATAGAGCTTTATCTTAATTTAAATTAAATTCCTTAGTCTATAATTACTCATCTACCTGTCTAGTAATTATTTATAGCTAATATATTTTATTATTTTTCTTAATTATTTAACTTCCTCGTTTAAGTTTCAGCATTATTGAGGTACAAACATTATTTGTTGCTATTTAAGAGAAAATGAACAATCTTAAAGCTTAGTCACATATTTTTAAAATTAAATAACCTATTCTTGTATAGCAGAAATAAGTGATTTTACTTTTACAATATCTTAGTAATATAAATAATGCTGCAAGTATTATGACTCAAATGCCTTATAGTATTAATCCATTGGGTTAAATTACTATGCTAAGCTTTATTATTAAAGTAAGAGTCACTTTCAATTAATTTAGATTAAATCTATATAATAATATCAAAAGCCTCTCATTTAATGCTTTCTATTATCTACTTTCTGTTCATTTACTACTTTAGTATCATCCCAAACTTATACTTTTTACCCATTTTTACTAAATATGCTTAAATCTAAGCATACAACTCTAATTTTCCTAGTATGTTTCCGTGATTTAATATTTCTCATAAATAAATAAAAAAAGTAAATTGAGATTGAGAGTAAAAGCAGGAACTATAGTACAGGAGTAATGTGGAATAGTATTTATCTATAAGCAAATGAATTCAAAGCTAATTTAGCAAATTATGCTTTTTAAATATATTTGGACTGCATATTTTACTGAGCTCATATTCTATTAATAATGGATAGAGCTACAAATTTCTCTACGCCTAAAACTATTGTCAAAGCAGCTATTTAGTAAAAGCTTTTTTAACTAAAACTTCCTTGCGATATCGATTATCCTCAAACTCATTCCTCTTTTAAAGTTCGACCATAAACAGCAGGGAAAAATAATCGTTTATCTAAGAAAAAGTCTAAAGGAAAGCTTATAAATGGTATATAAGAAAAGCAAGTAAGCGCCAGAGATTTTGGTAGATTTATGCTTAAAACTTAATCAGATAAAAAGCTAAATTCATAAAACGCTCCAAAGCTAAATACGATGCTAGATTTTAATTGGAGAAATTCTAAATTTTAAACTAATGAAATTTGGATAAAAGAGAGTGATTTAATAATAAACAATTCTTAAATCAAAAGAGCTAATTTATCGAAACTAAATTCCGATTACCTCAATAACTTAGACGAGATTTCAAAGAAAAATGTATTAAAGCAATAGGAAATGAGATAGCAGCTTGACAATTATTACAAAATGTTCCATACTTCCAGAACTAAAAATATAAATGATAATTTATCTTAAAATTTTCAAATAAAAAAGAGAGAAAATCAAATTATCACCCAGAATAATAATGGTTCTCATGGTTAAAGGGAAATTAGATCTGTTTTATAGACAGCAAGAAATGAATAAATAAGCGTAAACGTCCCTAATTCATATCAATCTAATGAAATAAGTACTTTCACTGGAGAAAACTAATTTTCTGAAAGAATTATGAATACTTAAGAGGATTACCCTTTTAGAAATTATAGTAAATTTGTTCCTTTCAGAGTAAGAGGTAATTAAAAGCAAGTTTTTGAAGGAAAAAGGATTGAAAAGAAAAGAAAAATAGAAGTAGTTTCATAAGCTTTTGGTTCTCTTAATATTCATGAAAATGAATAAGCAAAAAAGAAAATACAAATTAAAATTGATTTGCCTTAAAACAATTATCTTACAGAAGGCAGATCAATTACCCCTAGAAATTAAAATTCTTCTTAAACTCTTCGAACGCAGACAAATGAAGATAAGTACTAAATGTATAAAAGTAGTCTACCTTTAAGTCCATAAAATAAAAGAATTAATCTTTAGTAAAATAATTAAAGCTAATAGAGAAGATCTTTGACGTATATTTAAAAAGTTCAAAAGATGTAAGCTTAAGCCTCAAAATAAAACCTTAATTATAAAAATTAAGTCCTTAGAACTAATTTATAAATAGATAACCAAAGAGGAAAAAGCTATCGAGCAAGAATTCAAGAGAAATTTCAGATAGTAAAGCTTCAAAAAAAGGATAACTATACACTAAAAGAAAGTAGATTTTGAGACTAGCAAGCTAGCAAAAATAAAAATAAATTAATAATAAAGGAATTTTAAATTCCAGCTATGTATAATAATAGATAAATTCAAGATTATTCTTAGAACGTTAATGAAAAAGATTTCCAGCATATATTGAACCAAGAATAAAATTAAAAATAACTTGAAATATAAATTTCTTACTGTAATTTGTTAATATACTTATTTGTTAATTATAAGTTTTTTATAAATCTATTTATAAGTATAAGCATGATCACTAATATAAATATATTATCAGCTATATAGAAAGAATTCACTAAGCAAAGACTAAAAATATTTAATGAAATATCAACCAAGAAATATGATGGGTTTGTCTCACATTTTAAGCATAATAAAATATACTTATATTAAAGATAATTTTATTTAAGTCAATAAAGCATTTAAAATTATTTGGAATTACTTAATTTTTATTTTATTGTGATAAACTTCTTTAGAAATTGAATAAATAGTTAAGAAATAAATATAGTAATAAGCGTATGCTTTTAATATTAGATTCAAATTTAAACTAGTTAGTAGAAAATTTAAAATACGAAGTAAAAAAATAAACAAAATGCACATATAAATGATATGCATATTCATATCCACAAGATAAAATGTATAATGCTTGCCTATTAAAAGAAATAAAAGGAGATAATTAATTAATAAGAAAGAGAGACTATTAAATAATAATAATAATAAATTAACTGTTTTCATTTAAATCTAAGCAATTATTGGTAATTTATTACCTTATTCATAAGTATTTATTCTTTATTCTTATCTCTTAATTTTAATAATTCTCACAAATAATCTTAATTTTGCTTTTTTTATATCTAATGCTATTTAGTAAATGTCAATAGTAGAACTTATTGAGTTATAGAAGCGTTGCATTCTATTAATAGTAAAGAATATATTAAAAGAGAGATTAAACTAAATTTAATAAGCCTTATCTAATTTGAAAGGCTTAAATATAATTCTTCTACCATATAGACTACTAGTATATTCTTCTATAGAAGTAGCATATTTTATGACTATTGATTTGAATTATAATTACTTATAAGTAACTATGAACTAGGAGTTAATACAGCAAAGATGATAAAAGTGAAAATAGATTGATTTTAAAGTAATAAAAATGAAACATTAGTTTCAGTCTAAATTGAACTAATAGCTTATTAATTAGAAACTTATTATATCACAGAAAGTTATTTAGATTGATCTTCCAACTTAAGAATTTAGCTACGCCAATTAATAGCTAACTCCAAGACTAGTTCCTAGAATATTACGGCACAAATAAAAGAAAGATTAACAAAATGCTAAAAGAGCATTTAAAAATTTAAGTGTTATTACTCTTAATGAAGCTAATGCAGAAAATAATGAAAATCAAGATTTCATAGATAAGATTTATAACTAATCTTCAAGACCTTGAACTTAAGCTACTTTTAGAGGATGCTCAAGACCTACAACTAGTACAAATACTGTAATTTCAGCTGATAAAAAAGTATTCTCATGACTTCAACTATTTGATTAAGAAAATATTTAGAAGACAATTACATAAAATGGTAATTTAGGAGATATCATCTAAGTTTAAAAACTCCCTGATGCTTAGATAAGAGAAATTAGAACAGTAGATTAACCCTATTAAATAGACTAGAAACTAGAATGTATTTTAGACAAAGAATTTTAGAAAACTTAATACAGAAACTAGTTCAGTGCTTATAACATTTAGAATTAATCATGAAAAAAGGAAAAATACCTTCATCGAAAATAAAAGATCTATTCATTAACTCCCTAAAGCTGCAGAGGAGATTTTTAATCTCATCATGTAGAAAAATATTTGAAGACAGAAAGTACAGAAAATAATTATTTTCCTTATGAACCTTTAAATACATAGTAATTTTAAAAATCCTTTCCAAAAAGAGCTTTTAGAAAACTTTCTTCTGTATAAGTTTAGAAGCAGAGACATTTAAATCTTTAAAACCAAGTTCCAGTTAATTAAATAATAAAAACCAATAATCTTAAATAGTAACTAAATTAAGGAAAGGTGAAGAACTGATAGGAACAAATGAATAGTTATTACATGTAAGCAGAACTTAATACCAATTAGAATAATATTTTGAACAATAACAATCTACTTTAGTAGAAATTACAATTTAATATGAAGAAACTTGCTCTAAATTAAAAAAGCAAAAATGATAGAATCTATCAATAGCAAAAAGCAGAAAGATATTTGATAAAAACTAACCAACTGGACGAGGAATAGATATCACGGACAAGAAGAGAATAGAACATGGATGAACAAATTTATAAACTTCAGTTACAGCTTCCTATAGCATATGACGATGATTGATGAAAAATTTGAATGAAAAATTTTATTTCTATTGAAATTTTTTAAATAAAATTAATATAGGCTAAGTAAGCTGAAAACCTCTTTAAATATAAAACTTATTCTTAATATTATTCTATATACTTATTTAAAATTGATGGTTCGTATTATGTTTGCTAGGTTTTTATCAAATTAAATTTTATTAAAGCTGTACTTAATTTATAGTCTAATGAGATTAAAGTTGAATTATATTGCATAGATTATTAAATATTTAATTAACATTTAAGGTTTTAATTATAAGTTTAGGTATTATAATAATAATTTATCTTAAGAAATGTCTTTGCATTAAGATCATCAGTATACTAAAGTAATTTTATAATGATAAACTATTAAATGCAATGGAATTATAGCTTTATATACTTTATCTTTATCAGTAATAGTATAGTTCATGCTTTTATTACAAAAGTTGCTATGCTAAGTCTTAAATTTAATTAAATATAAACTATATTACATAAAAATACTTTTTTCAATCTAAGGATTAAATTCTACTTATGATAATTAGAAAAATAATAAATTGATTTTAAAGAATTACTGCTAAAGCAATTTGATGTAAACTAATAGAAATAGCTAATTTTTTATATAAGGTTTCAATATGTGATACATGTAGTAGAAATAGCTTTAAGCATACTTTAGTAAATCAGTAAGTACGGCTTATTATTAAAATCGCTTATTTTAATTTAATTAAGAAGTTCTAAAGCTAACTCCTAAAATTAGAAGATTTCATTTCTTTTATCTAGTATAAGAAAATCTAATTTTTGAGTTGCAAAAGAAATGAATTAAATCATAAGATAAATTATCAGTTTAGCAAATTATATTAATTATTAGCATTTATTAATTCTACTTTAGTTCAGATCTACAAAGCAAATATTTCTATTATTATTACTAAAATTTACATATTTTTGGAGAATTAAGCATTTATATTATTTTTATTGAATAGATCAGATATTTTATGCTTGTAGCTTTAAATAATCTATAATAAAAGCTATTTATTTCATTTAACTTAATTTTAAAAATAAGATCTCTATGCACTACCGAATGTTTTGCACCAATAAGAATAAATAGCATATATTCGAAAATTTGCATAAATTGATCAAATTTAATAGATGATTTGGTTACTATCTAAAATATAAATAATATATGCATTTATATCCTTTTTACTAGCAAGGCTCATAACTTGAATGAGTATTTATTCAATATAAGAGCCTTTTAATAAGCACTATTCTTCTAATATATGAGTAATTGTAAAAATTTATTTGAAAAACAAAATATTTAATAATTAGAGCATCGTAAAATCTAAATTTTATGATATTTAACTAGTTTTTATTACTTTCAGTCTTTACAATTATTCAAAACATTTATAAGTATAATCAAATAAATCCTATAACTATTTAATTTAAACTATATGTATTTAAAGCCTAACATTAAATAATTTAACCATTTCTGATAATTTCTTTAGTGATTATTCGTAAGGATTTCTTTATATAATTATATTTAAAATGCTTACTATAAATTAAATTACTCTTTTACTTAGATTAAAGTATACCAGTTTCTCTGAAAATAATTTTTTAATCTTGCTATGATTACTCTAATAATATAAGTTTAACTCTATGTATAATTATAATTAATTACATTCTTCCTATTTAATCTTTATCATTTATTTACTATTTATATAATTAAGAAATCTACAAAATCTTAATAAATCACTCGTTGCTCTATTAAATAGATACAATTAAAAAATATTAGCAAGAAAAGCATAATAATCTAAACATTTGGTAAAGTTATTAAAGATATATTTTGTAGAATTAATAGATTATTTAGAAAAAGAAGTAATCAAAGAGTTTATTCTTAGTAATGAGATATATCAATTAAAAGAAATATTTAAATCAAGTTATTATTATGTAAACTCATTTCGAAGCTTAAAGGCTATGTGATTCTTCTATTAGACATATTATCCTTCCCTACTAATTTACGTTTACTTTTTAATCTAAACAGGCATTAGTTCTTTTTTCTTCTAAAATAAAATTTTCCAACACTAGAAGATTTTATCTTAAATTCCATATCTAATATTACCTTAAATTTATAAAGCAATCTCTTTATTTTTATTTTTTGTTTCTTCCCATCTAAAGAAGGATCTAAAAACTTTAGAGCACATAACACTATATCAGTGCATAAATGCTTAAATATTTTTCTCAAATTTCTTCTTTTGAAAGGCTTTTCACTAAAGCAAAATATTTCTTTAAATATTTAGCCTCTTTTACTATTTAAACTTTTTATAGTTAATATACTTAAATCATGCTTCCATACAAAGACTAAATTAAAAATTACCTTAATCTTCTAATTAAAATTTCTCTCCTTGCATTTAATATCCATTCTTTGTGAATTTTGCATACTAAATTGTATAAAATCTTACTATGTCTAAAGCTATGAAATATAGCATGAATCCTTTGCTTTTATTTGTTATTTATGAAATTAGAAATTATTCTTTTTTATTGCTATTTGATTGTGAATCTCTTTCATCTTTAAAGAACTTGCTGATATAATTTTCTGCTACAAAAGTTTGAAGTTTTTATTTGCTTTTTTGTTTCCTAAATATAAAGAGCCTTACATGTATAAGTGATTTAAATTTCATTTTATTTTCATCTATGTATCTTATTCATATTTTTGTTAAAACTGCATCCATACTGTCGAGAAACTTATCTCCTAATTCTTTTTATTATTCTTTCTAAAATTTTTAATTTTTGTTTAATTGTTCTTAGTCAATTTACTTTAAGTATTAATGCTTATTTTCTAAATCTTGTTACTTAAATTAAAACTCTTCACTTAATGTTTATAAGCTACGTTAACTTGAAGGCTATGTAGTTCATTAAGTAGTAACTTCGTTTTGCATTAATACTTAAATGTATTTTTGTGGATTCTGCTCTATTCTAAATTCAGATATTTTGATATCAATGTCCTGTTTTTCAGGAATCATATCATTCTTATTAATAAACTGACTTTCTATCTATTATTTTTTTTAAGTTTTGAACTTTGAGTTTACAACTTACAAATAATTTGCATCAAATTCTTCTAAAGCTTTTCTCGCTTTTTCACTTATAAAAGAATTTGCATCAACAGTCTATCTTTTGTCTTATTTATTTTTATTCTTAACACTATGGGATATCTCTTCAATTTGCTTTTTCTGTTTTTCGGTTAAATTTTATTCAAGTGAAATGCTTTCAACTTTTTAAAAATTATCTTACATAGAAAATTTAAAATTTTCTTCTTCATTTTAAATGTCTATAGGTTCTAGTTTGTCTTCTAATTACTCTTAGCTCTGCTATTAGCTTTTATTTGATTATATCTCAACAGAATTTTAAACTACTTAATCTTCATAATCAGCTGCTTTATTTGAATAAATCTCTTAATCATATTTTTGAGATATCCTGTCTTGTCACTGAAATTAACCTTTTCTAATCTTATCTTCAAACAATAGCATTTCTAATTAATCCTATTAATTTACTTAAGATTGCGGATTTTCATTTTCGATACTTTAAATAGTTTAATAAATTTATTAATAATAATCGAAGTCTTATTATTCATTAGTAAAATCATCAGTTTCTTACTCTTGCTATTTTGTAACTTTATCGTTTTCTATATCCTTGTTTTTTAATTTAACTGATGATTAATTCTTAAATTTTTCGTACTAATAATTACTATAGTTTGATTATTCATCACCAGACAGATTCTGGCTTTCTTTTTTATTATTTTCTTCTTGTTTAATATTTAACTCTTAAATTATTCCTTCTTTGTAAATAGGACTTAAGAAATCTTCAAAATTGCAGTCGTTTTATATACTTTCAAAATCTAGCATATTACTTTAATTTTACTTTTATAATTGATATTCTGTAGGATTGGATGTCTTTTCTTTATTTTATAAGTGTTTATCGATAAATTCCTGTCTTTACTCTTCATAATCTTACTCTGAATATAGTCTCTCTGGAAATTTTTACATTTTTCTTTGTTTTTTTTAAATTTCTGAGATAGGCTCGCTATATAATTCTTATTGAGAGATTTCAGAAGGGCTAATATTATTACTATGGGTTCTGTTTAGAAGAGGACTTTTTTCATAGTTTTATTTTTGACTAAAATAATCTTATTAGGTATTTTATTTAAAAAAGTTTTCGGGATTTAGTTAAGAAAATTAAGATTCATTGCTTTAGATATTATTCTTATGGATACTATTAACTTAATCTTATTCCAATTAGTTATTTCATTGAGAAAGAATTAGAGATTTTCCTTGGGAATAAGGTAATTTCTATGTATCTATTTGATATTATTTTTCCTAATCTGAGCATTCTTGAGTTTTATTTAATGATTTATCTCTTTTTTCAGAAATCTACTATTCTAACTATTAAAAATATCTTTCGTCTTAGGAAGTTAGAACATTATGAATTTTTTATATCTTTTCGATTGACGCTTCAATATCCTCTGCCTATTCATCAAAGTTTGGAAGTGGAATTACGGCATTTGGTCCGAAATAAAAATTGTATAAAGTATTATTGCTCTAGCGTAATTCTTCGATGCTTTTGGCAAGTACTTAAAAATCCTTCTTTTGAAAATATTACAGTTTTAGCTCCTAAATATCAATAACTTACCTTTTTTTCTCTTTCTTATTTCATTTATTCCAGTGTAATTGTCCTTTCCTCCTTTAAGACTTTTACTTTTTAAGAAGTTTTATTCTATAACTATTTTTCAAATTACTCTCTTCTAAGTCTCAATCCTTCCATATCTTACTACATAAATTAAATTCAAATTTCTTAGATTGATTTTACTATAAACGAAAAAAACATAAATAAGACTCAATTTTATAGAAAAAGAGCTTTTAAGTTTTAGTATATAAAATACTGATTTTATTATATTTAGTTTACAGAGTTTCTTCTTTATTGAATTAATATTATAATAACTGCTTTTAACTTTAATTTAGAGCTTAATTTTTCTCTTTAAGTACTCTTTAATATAATCTAAATCTATAAAACCTTTTAATATTTTTCTTATCTTAAAGCATTATTTAAAGTCTAGTCCTTAATAATTTCCATATTAAAAGTATATTAATTAATCTAAATTAATTTTATTAAAAATATAGCCTAATTAAATATATAATTCAATCTTTATCAAAATAATTCAATTGCTTTAGTTAATTGCTCCTACACATTTCTGCACTTTTAAGAAACTTTAGCCTCTTAAAGTTACCTTTACTAAAATTAAGAATTTTAGAAATGTATCTGTTTTTTGTTTGCTTTTATTAATTTTAGCTTTTATATTAATTGTTTTAAATGCTATCTCATTGAATGCTAGAGATTTTTACTTTACTTTAAGTTTGATAACTAGATTCTTATTCTTAAATTATAGCTAAATTGTCCCTTATAAGTTAATAACATATTAAATTAGGTGTTTGGATGCTTTCCTTATGCTTTAAAATGGCATAATATGATTATTTCTAAATAAGTTTAAAATTAAGCTTTATTTATGGTATTCGACTATTTAAGTTTTAATATTTCATTAATTAGTTATTTTAAGCTGCAATTTACAATTTTATTTCATAAAAGTTTGACATGGGAGACAATAAAACAGCCAATTGAATAAAGAATTAAACTAAAGGCTATATTATTAAAAATAGAAATATCCTTCATTCAAATCTTTTACACATATAAAGTAAATTATCTTGCCTTTGTCGAGATTCTTTACTTTATCAGAAAAACTTCTAGTTTATAAATTCTTTAGTTCTCTTATTAAAAATCAATACAAACTAAGTTTTCAATGAAGAGAGAATAAAATGCATAAGACTGAAATAGCCTGATTTATTTAAAGACTATTATATTAATAAAAGATGATAAACTTTCTAGGTATTTTATTGGTTTAGTCTGATTTAATTTAAGTTTATTGCTAAATGATTTGCTTAATCATTGTAAAGTATATCAATTCGATGTTCTAAAATTAAAAATAAGCAATATTTTCGTTTATATAACTTAGATTATGTATTATAGCAGTGTCTGATTTTCAGTAAATGAAGATAATAATTATATAGTAGCATATTAATAAATATATGATATATTTATAACTATAATATATATCTCTAAAGTTATTAAAAATAGGAAATTAGATGTTAGAAAATGGAGTTAGAAATATTAGCTAAGCAATTATAAGCATTAAATAAATAATGAATTAATGCTATATTGTACTTCTTAAGAGTAAATATATTTAAGATTCATTAATAAAGAGAATAAATCTATTAACTTTAATTATGCAACTGTGTTTCTTTTTATTAATTGCATTCTGAACTATTTTAAAAGGTAATTATTTTAATGATTCTTCTTTTATTTATTTTAAGCTAGTTTTTTTCTGTTCTATAAGATACTTGAATTTATTACTTTATTTAATCATAAAATACTTTAAAATATACCAAACTATATTTATATTTTCTAGCCTCTATCTAAATATATGATATCAATTTATTACTGATCCATCAAATTTTATATTAAAAATGTTAGTAATGTTAGATAGATAAAAAGGGATATAGAGGAAGACTTATAATTTGTACAAAAGTAGTTATAATATATAAATAAAATAATTCTATTTAGAATATAATAAAATTAGTAATTTTTACATTTTCTTTTCCTCATTAGTTGTTAGACTCTTCTTAATTAATCTACTATTTAAGAGCATCCATGTATTTTTCTAATTGATAAAGTTTTATCATTAATAACTTTCTTTTCTCTACTTTTTTTGCGTTTATTTCTGTATTAATAAAATTACCTTTTTCTATATTTCCTTTAGGTGCTTTTATTTTAATATCGTTGTTTGAATCTGTGGGACTTGGAGTCTTATTATACAAAGGCAGTTCTAGCCTTTCAGCAAACAACTACTATTATTTTATTATATGGTTTTCATTTTAATAATCTGTTTAAGGTTACTTAATTTAGTAATTTCCTAAAGTAAATTTCTATACTTTTAAGCTTGATGGCTGTATTAGTTATGGCATGTTCGTATCTTGAATATTGATTTAGTCTTGTTAAATGTCTTCTTAATCCAATTATTTTTTGAAATGACTATAAAATCGATTTTTTACCATGTTATCAGGTCTTCCAGGAAGAAATTTTGCAATTTTTCGTCATTTGCCTCCATAGATCTAATATTTTTAGATAAGAATTTAATCTTCTTCTTAGCTCCATTTTTCTCTTTTAATGGAAGGATCAAGAGTATTATTATAATGCTCTCTACACTATCTTGTAGTTCTATTTTTGAAGTGCTGCTTTATTAATGATCAGTTTTTTCCTTCCAGTTGAACCAAAAAAATTAATCGCTAATCTTCTTCTTCAGATCAGTTAAGCTTTGACTTTCTTCTTTTGATTTATTCCTACTTATTTCTTTTATTTTGTGGAATTAGTTCTGTAGAAATAGAAGAAGCAGAACTGGAGGTAAAAGATGAATTTTCTAGTTCGGATTATTCTTATTCTTAATCTTAGGGACCAATTTGGTATTGGCTCTTTTAATTTAAATAGTTATCATTATTGAAAGCAGCAGTATTATTATCGAATGTAGAATTCTAATCTATTTCCATTATATTTTCTTAATCCAGAGGAGCCAAAAAATAGTCTTCGTTTTATGGATCTTGATATGCTTCTCTTGTTCAGCAATTGAAGGTTTCGTTTTTAGAATTATCTCTATTTCCAAAACAACGGAAGAATGAACTCATGTTAATTTAAATTAGATTTAAATTAGATAAACTTAAAGCTCAAATAAAACTCTTAATATTCTTCTAATCTATTATCTCTTAAATATTAAGCACTCTACTTCTAGCTTTCCTAATTATTAGATCTTAGTGTTCTATTAGTTAGCATTCTTACCTTTATCAAATTTATAAGCATAAGTAATCTTATTTCCTTTACTTCTAAATAACTTTAAGAGATGTAGGAATCACTAGTAGTAATCATCTTAAGATTAGGCTTATTGAACTAGTAAACTAGATTAGGTTAAAATATACTTATGGAAATACATTTAGATACTTAATTATTTTAGCCTCTATTTATTTTCCTCCAATAAAGGATTATTAAATAAGGCTTTATATATTTAACCTAAAAGCTTATTCTGATATAAGTAAAGGATAAGTCATTTAATTTTATCTATATTTTTACTATATTTTGAAATGGGGTGTGCTGGTTGTTCTAATGCAGATAAAATTATTTCAAAATAAGCTTCAGAATAAAATTTTGAAAAGGAGTAACTAAAATAAAGAGGAGATAATGTAGTTAATGTACATTAGAAAAAGTTATCTGAAGGGACTTTTCCTGACGATATGACATAAATGAATTCGAATTGAGTTGATTAAGAAAGTAAGACTGAAAAAATGAAAAGCGATATACAAATTGAAAATGAAGGTAATACTAAACTAATCAAAAAGATCTAAGAAGATAGTAAGAAAGAAGAAGAGCATATTTAGCTTTGAAAATAAAAGGATTAAATTCAAGAAAATGTTGGAGACATTTAATTCAATACCAATGTCAAATTCAAAAAACCCTCTACTGGCAGTAAATAAACAATTGAGAAATTCAAATAAATTTAAGAGAGTCCTTAGAAGAGTAATTTGGAATAGATTGGTATTAAACCTATAGATGAAAAGTAACGTCTTAAATTGACCTCATTAGAAAAAGTATTGTAATCATCTAGTTCCTCCTTAAATTCTCCTAGTTAGCCAGAATAAGTAGTGAATTTCTAATAAAATAAAACAGAAAAAAAAATTGATCCTATTTTATAATAACAGAAAAATTCAGCAAGAGATAATTAAAATATAGTAAGAATAAAACCTTAAATTCCAGCTTAAATGAATTTTGACTTTTTAGAAGAAAATTAGCAAAATGAAAGCAAAAAGAAATAAGAAAATATAAACGATTTACTTAAAGATGTTGATTCAGCATTAGTTAGCCGATGACAGTATAGATATTTAATCATTTTGAGTTTTATTAATTATTCAATATCTGACTTATTTAACTTAGCTTCTTAGCTCTTAAATTTAAAATTTAGAGCTTTCCACTTGCCTTGATACTTTATTTCTAAAATAATTAAAATTTGAATAAGATTTTAATTTTAGACAAAAATAGTAATCAAATCTATTCTTATATTTTATATTAGGATATATTAAAAATTCTGCTTTTTCTTAAGAATTTGTTTATTTATATTCTTATAGCTTTACCTAAAATCCAGCAATCAATTTCTATATTTAAATAAAAGCTTAATGATTTAGCAGATAGTTTTATAAATCAGTCATTTACCAAATTATTAAATGGTAAATTTAAATAATTTTTTTAATATTATTAGTTATAAATAAGTCATTGGAATTTATGGTTTATACCCAACTAAAATTAATTGTAAGTTAAATTTATAATACCTTTGAATGCATATTCTGCTGTCTAGGAAATTATTTCTATAACTTGTATTTTAAATTAATTGTATACATTATTTCTCTTTGTGCTTATATATAATCTCATTTTATTTATACTTAATAGCATCTATTATACAAATTACTTGTAGTTAAAGACTGACTGTAATATCTAATGAATATTTAATTAATTCGTAAGGAAATTGTTAATTAATATAAATGCTTCAAAGCTTTTAGATATAAAGCCTATCTTTTTAAGCAAATATTAGCTATCTTTTGTATGTATGTTACAATTGCTGCCTAACTATAAAATAGGGATTCTAAGTCTTAATAGAGCATTTATATATTAATTAGTTAATAAAACTAGACAATCTTGCTTATATTTTGGAGATATTTATTTAATATGAAGTCTTAATGGAATAGTGTGCTTTACCTTTAATTAGTTAATGAGGAAGATATATAAATAAGCAAGTTTTAATGAATAATCTTTATTATTAGCTGATTAATCTAATTATAGCAGAATCAATCCTCTGTCATATCTAATTACTATCACACTGTTTTTTCAGCATTATTCTTATATTTACATATATATCTACTAATTTTGCTCTATTTTTTCTTTTCTTTCAAGTTTCTTCTTTGGAATGAAAGAAGTAGAAGTTATAAAGATTTGCATATAAATTATAAAAGGCAGACAGGAATTTGCAAATAGGTGGAATAAAGGAACTAGTAAGTTTATAATACAGAGCTAATTAATTGTATGCTCTATCTTATTTTTCTAAATTATTTAGCAAAATAGCTTTAAAAGTAATATTAAGTATACTTAGTTCCTTGTATTTATTATTAAATCAATAATATATTTAATATGCAATAACAGCTTAAATCATAGTGGCTAGGATTTAAGTCATGCATAAGGCTAAATATAGAGTATAGCAATAATTTCTTATATTCTTTGTTATCTTCTAAGAGAATATATATATTAGTACTTTCAATTTGATAAAGAAAAGACTTAATAACTCAGAACTGTATTTAAAGATGCTAAAGTGGTTTAGAGTTAATCTTAATAGCACTTTATTTAAATATAATGAAATAGTATTAAAAATTAGAAGAGGTAGTAGATAACTAATGTTTATCTAATAACATCTCATTATTTTAATAAACCTTTAGAGTGATGATATGCATTTGATAAATGGTAAGATATTGAAAAGAAATAATAAAATGTTAAAATAAAAAAAGATAATATATCTGTATAATAAGACTTCACTGCTCTATTCTTTAACTCAAACTAAATAATCTTATAACTTTGCTTAGAAACTTTTAGCTGCTTAAGGCTGCAGGTCTATGAAGGAATGGTATATAATTTAAATAGTTTAGTATAATTATTAGTAATTATAAGATATACTAAAATGATATTAAAAGAACTTACAAATTATGAGGTTCTAAATTAAATTAACAATCAAGAATCCAAGACTTTAGTTAATGCCCTTAAATCCTATTCTATGCTTTATTTAAGTTGATTTTTACATTTATAGAATATATTAGTAAACGGCTATTATAGTCTAAATGATATATTTTTATAATTATCTCAAGTTTAAAAATTAATTAATTTTAGTTAAATTTAACAATCTAAAAGTAAATTATCACTAATAGTTATATTACCCAAGATATAATTTTAAATGGAGAACTTTGATGATAATTAGATAATGCAACTAGATAAAGCTTCTCTTCTAAATAAAAATAATTTAGTGCTAAAGAGATTATATCTTATGTTTTTGTCTAATAGGATAATCTATTGTTTTGTAAGTTTACTCATAAAGGAAAGCTATTATCCTTTAATTAAATAGATCTATAAGAGTTACTTTGTAGTTAAAAGTATTATAATAAATTAAACTATTCTAAACATTTAGCTACAATTCTTAATTAAAACCCAACTCTTTATGGACAAATAATTGAAGCTAATTTATATGAAATATCTTCAATATTAGGTTTAAGCTTTCTAAACAAAAAAACACACAGAAAACGATAGAGATTCAGCTTAAATTTACAGCATATAATTTATTATTCCAAATTGTAGAATTACATATTATTTAAAAAGAACTATTAATATGAGCAAAAGACTCTATATTAAATATAAATTGTCAAATGTATGTATACAATTTTTTGTTTTTGAGTTTAAGAAAGTGAATACTTTGTTTTTCTAAACCTTAAATAGTTAACTTTTAATAAGTAAGGTATTAAAAAAGTAGAACTTCTAAATAAAAGTTAGATTATTTTAATTTGTATGCTAATTAAAATAAGTAATTTAATAAAATGAAAGTTTTTTCCTTAAATTAGTTTGTCAAATTTCTTTTTCCGCTGGAACTTATTATGACAAAAAAAGTTTCTTAACTCCTGGCTATTTAAACCTTAATCTTTTCGTTTTTTTAGTTTATGAGCTTCCATTTAGATCCACATTTTATAGAAGGAAGTATTAGCAATATTTTAGGTTCCTTAAGGTTATTTCCTAGCAAAGACTTTTAAGCATGAAAATACACAATTTCAATAATAATCTTAGTGACTCATTTCCTTTTATACTTTTAATAGAAGAGTTTTGAATTCCTGCAGAACTTGAAATAAATTATCTTAATTTAACTTTATTGAAATTTGTTTCCCGTTTTAGTAGAATACCTCTTATCACCTGCTAAACTTTTAGAAGAAAATTTTACAGTTAGTATTGTACTATTTGCGATAGGACTTGTATTAATAGTGTAAGTTAGTAATATAGATTGTTAATGATATCTGCTTATTTAAGCATTTCTTTTTACTCATATATCTCTTTCAATGTTATTGACTTTTTATCAACGTAATTTCTTTATTTTAGATGAGACTCGAATTGGTTTTTTTTGCTTTGGCATATCGTTGATAGAGCCGTTATAGTCTTTCTTAATGTTCTGAAGCTTTATTAAGAATTGCTTTTTATTTCTTTAGGCTTAGCCTTTTATCAGAATTATCATTTATTTATCAGGCCTCTCTTTTATGATCCTCTAATAAACAAAACATTCTCCATTTTAAACTTAATAAGAATAGATTTCTCAGTGTGTGTGATATGCTACAGTAGAGGATTGCTGAACTTATAATCCATCATTGCTTTATTTCTTGTTCTACTATCCTTTGTGAAATTGAATCTGGCTTTATAGGAAAAGTTGATTTAAAGATAGTCAATGAAGTTTAATATAACGGTCAAGGAGGCAATAAACGTTTATTTTTATGTAAAGGAATCAATTAACTCATAAAGACAAGATAAGATGCTTACTTCTAAAGGAATTTAATGCTTTTTATAATCCATCAACAGAAATAAAAACTTAGTTCTTATTCAAATTCTTTGGGAACTTCAGTATAAACTAAAAGAAAACTCCATCTTTAATGGAACTCTATGTCTTGAAATCGCAAGAATCTATTTCTATGGAGAGAATGACGTTTAACAGGCGATTATTAACATTGCTGAAGCAGACAAACTGTTTCTAAACAGTATTTAGAAGTATTAAAGCTAAATTCTAAAAGGAATTATTTAAGAAAATCTTCAAAGAAAAAGAGTAGACAATATACATGAAATTGTCTATAATTACGAGCTATGTATGGGAAATAAGTTAGAGGGAAGAGCGCTGTATGATCCTTTGCTTATTATTCAGTTTGAAGAATAGATAGAAAATCTAAGAATTTAGTTTTACTAGCTTCAGAAAGTGTTTTTTGAATTTTGGATTTATTTGCTTAAGCCAAGCTTAACACTAGAAAATTTTCTTT
Source organism: Loxodes magnus (assembly GCA_946699065.1). Lineage (NCBI taxonomy): Eukaryota > Ciliophora > Karyorelictea > Loxodida > Loxodidae > Loxodes > Loxodes magnus. Next base: position 770,302 of record CAMPDV010000028.1, on the reverse strand, counting down.
AGAACTCCAAACTATGCTAAATATAGAAAAAGTAATTCAAATCTCTTTATCATTAAATTCAAAAGGTTGCTCCAAGAAATATATAAGTAGACAAGATTTATTAAAACTACTTAATGATAATAAAGTAAGACGAATTTAAAGCCAACAAAGAAATGTAGACTACTAATTATTTTTGATAAGACATTTAAAGGGTTAAATAAAAATACATGCATATCAAAACTTTTGATTATCTATTTAATGAATAAACTGCTGTGCTAGTTGTTGGATCTTCTCCCCATGACTTTGGCATTATGCTGAAAGTATCAAAAAATATAGAAAAGATATTTGGATATAGCTATAAATACTTAGAAAAAAAATCTATCAACTTGTTAATTCCTTAACTTATTATCGATAAACACGACGAGATGCTTAAAAATTTGAGTAATAAACTAAACTTTTCAAGCTAAATTAAATAATTATGGCCAATGAACAGAAATGGTCATTTAATACCAGCATATTTGATGTCTCATATACTGCCTAGTGGAGATAACAGCTAGAAATTAAATTTTATAGTAATTTGCTAAGCTATCTAAGAATAGTCTAATACAGGTGTTTTGCTTTTGAGTAAGGATAGAATGATAAGTGGTTTGTCGAAAAATGTAGCATTAAATATAAATTAAAGCTTTGCTCCATTTCTTTAGAACTAAACCTTACATATAAAATATCTAATCCCTGAATTGCATTTAAACTTCCATGATTTCCAGTAACCTTAAGAGACTTTAGTATTTTTGCCAGAAAACATTAATGAGCTTAGCTAACTAAAGCAGTTATTTGACGAAGAAGATTTGAATTCAAATATCATGCAGCAAAAAATAAAGCAACTAATTAGCTTTCACTTGAATTAAGAAACTAAAGACAGCAAATATAAAAGATATAGTGTTAAGCAAAGGTAATCAACACTTCAAAGTTAGTAAGGCGATTTTCGTTAAACTATCGAAAGTTCTCAAAATATAGATTAAAAAGAATCAAATGTAGAAAAATATGAATTTATATATAATTTGAAATCTTTTTTTCTATCAGTAAGCATCAAGAGTAGGTAACTAGTGGATTAAGAGTATTTCTTAGTCTAATTGCTTGATAATTAAAATGTAGAGCTGTTTAACGATTAGCAAATAATATAAACATACAAGAGTAATAATATGATTGAGTAAAATTCCACTAAAGATGAAAAATTAATTTCTTTAGATGGTATTTATTAATCAAGCATAGGAAGCTGAACCACATCTTAAAAAAATAATTTGAAGCATCAAATGTCTAAAAGACAATTTTTGAAAGTTCCAAGAGAAATAAAAACACTGAAGATACTAGGATTAGTTTCATTAATAATCCTGCTGATAACTATCATCATTTATAGTGTTAATTTGGATAAGCTAATAAACGATTCATTTTATATTTTTGAATATCAAAGATATATTTCAAAAATCATTATAACAATAACAAATGAAGGAAAAGCAGCAAGATATCTTACTCTATTAGCTGATAAAACATTGGAGTAAGCAGAATGATAAGTAAATAATTTAAGTTAATAAGAGTTCGAATAAATCTAAAGACAAAATTTATTAAAAAATGCTTAGTCTTAGTAAAATCTTGTTTAAACAATGCTTTGTGATGAAAAATATCCATCAAATTATAAAAGCGAAGTATTTGATTTATGCTTTAGTAGACTTAAAATTCCAGATTTACATAATATGAAGCTCATATCTGATTTAGATACTTGACAATCATCTGATAAATTAGTGGCGTATTCAATGTCTAAATATAATGACTCGTTAAACTAAATGACATCAAATAATTCAGCTATGAAATTTATAATATATACAGCTTATAATCCTCTACTTAGTTTCTTCAAAAAATAGCAATTATTATTTTCAGAAATGGTTCATTAAGAATCTAAAGATGCAAATAACTAGCAATTAGAAGTAGGAGTAATAACGCTTTCAATAAGTTCATTTATATACTTTTCTATTTTATTTTACATTATAGTAACCTTGAAAAAAATTAAGATTATGGAGAACAAAGTTTTTCATATAATATTCGATATTAATACTTCAATAAAAATGTAAATGATCTAGAGCCTTAAAATTTCTGATAGAATTAGTGAAGATCAGATAGATTAGGAGTGTTAGTAGATTTCATAACTCGTGAATTCGGAAAAGCTGAATTAAGATGTTACTGGTAATGAAGATAACTCGGTTTTGATAAAAAAGTAAAAAAATGAAGATAAGAGAGATAGTAAATAATTACACAAAAATATTAAAAGTAAGAAAAAAGGTACTTAAAAACTTAAAAATCATCATTTCAGACTAAAATTTCTTTAAAATTCCTTAAAAGGTTAAGTTAAATCTATTTGCTCTTTAATAATTTTTAGTTCTTCCTGCCTAGTCTATTTAGCTGTGGTTCAGCAAACTTATAACAAATATTTAGATGACATTCTACAAAAGATTGAGTTTATCGAACACTTAGATTTTTAAATGTCAGATAATTTGATTGGCTCTGCGATACTTAGAGATTATTATTCTATGAATGGGCTAACTTAAATAATGGAAAAAAACGTAAGTGATCTGATTTAAACATGAGATGAAACTTTAGAATATGATAGGAATGAAGTGAACTAGCATTTCTATTAATATTAAGGTTTTTATCAAGATTACGTCAAAGATTTTTATATAAAATATTTCAAAGGAGACATGTGTCAGTTGTCAGCATTCTAATCCTAATATTAATAATGCATCTCTATTGCAGATTCAATAATGACAAAAGGTGCTGATGAAACAACTGTTAGAATGAATTCATTGTTCAAAGAATGCTCATAAGGAATATGTGACAAACTTCTTGATTACGAATAACTTAATGATTGGATTGATAAAATAAACAACTAATTTGCTAAAATCTTGGAAAAATCTCTAAATGAGCGTAAAGATACTACCAAACAGGCTATGCTTCATTTCACCTTGTGGTTCATCTTTGCTATTGCACTTGAATTTATGGTTTGGCTCAAATATGTTAAAAAAATGACTAAAAAGTTATGGAAAACAAGAAGTCTTTTTAAGTTGATTCCCTTATAGATATTAGTGAAGATCGATGATGCTTATAAATATTTGACATAGTCAAAAATTTGAAAATTTTAGTCAATAGTAAATATAATAATTATTCAATAATAGTAAATTAATATTTTCAATCATTTTACTTTCAACGTTAATTATGCTTCATTCTCTACTTTTTCTTCAAAAGAAAAATTATTATTTATCAACTAAATTCTATTATTCACTCTTAATTCTTATATTTAGCTTTAATTATTAAATCTTCAGGATATTAAGAGTTTCTATAATACCATAGATACTCATGCTCCTCTTTTCTAATTTATTTAACAATTGTCTAGAACTAATATTCACTTCAATGATTAAATCTGAGAAAAGCTAAGATGTAGCAAATATAATATTCTATCTTTATGAATATTACACAAAAATTGATTATTAAAGCCTAATAACTTATTAATGATCAAAGTAATCTTTATTTAGAATTATTTAAAGAATTTATCAGTAAATCTTCATATGAATGCTTTATATCTACATTTATCACTTATGATAATATTATAATTGAAGACATTTAGGTATAGCAATCTGTTTATAAATAATGATTATTATACATCTTTAATTGATTAGAGTTCTAATTCTTGATATGCTTTATTTTATAAAATTTATTTTTCAGTAAGTAACTTTATGGTTGATGTATAGTAAATGAGTTTAATAATTAAACATAGATGATTTATATTTTTAAAACTATTAAGATTTTAAACTTAATCAAGTTGAGTTAGTATTGAAAGTGATTCAATGAAGTTAAAATTGATTTTCTTTTTCTTAAATAATCAAACTTTTTATTTATTAAGTTATTCTTTAATTAATTAGGAAGCTTTATAAGTTAGTAAGGCACTACTAAGATAAATTATTATTCATTTCTATAGACAATTCTATTTGCTCCATTTAGGTTTATTTCCATAATGAAAGTTATAATTTTTCATCATAAAGAACAAAATACAGCAAACAGTAAATTTTATGTTTTTATTGGATTATCTGATTGCTTAATATATAAACTTAGAAATAATAAGTTAATTTCTTAGATTCTTATTTCTAAATCTTATTAATTAATAATTATACCCTATTAAACAGCGAACTGCAAAAGCATAATAAAATGCTTGTATCTAAATTATTTATTTAAGCAGCGTATTCCTCTTGGCTTAAGTAAAGTTTAAATAATATATTTACCTTTAAGCTAATAAAGTCTTTAGTAATATTAGATATATTTAAAAGAGTAGTTTCTTTATTTAAGCTTTTTGCTTTATTTAATAATTGCTTATAGATTTGTTTTTTTGTAAGCACTTTTATTAGCACTATTTCATAATCTCTTTTAATTTTTATAATAAAACTTGCATAAATCTCACAATATAATATTATTTACTTTTAGCTACATTTACTTTGCTTTCATCTGCTTATTCATATCAATTAAGGTTTAGCTAACTTTTCTAATTACTAGAGCTTTTATATTCATCATCTTATTTATTAAATGCTAGTCTTTTAGTTAGAATTTTATAAAGCATAAAATAGTAAATCAAAAAAGGTAATTAAAACCTCTTTAAATAATAGAAGGGAGAGAATTAGTGAATATTAGACAAGCATATCTATGATATCATAATGAAGTTTCCTGACTTAAAACAGTAATATAGATAAAGAAAGAGTTAAATGGATTTCTTAAATGGAAGACTTGCTTATATTATTAGCTTGAGTACAGTTATTCAACTTGCTTAGCTTTTACTTCTATTCTTTACTTAATTTCTTTTATGCTTGCTATATCATTATTTTATATCAATTTTCTGAAATTCTTAGTAACATCAAATTCTATCAAAGTAAAATACTGGATTATTAGTATATTTCACATAAATTGAAATAAAGGAAAATTAATTAGCAGTAAGTTACTAATTCGATTTGTATAGAAAACTTGGCAACTTAAAAAGTAAAAGGATTACAAGCCTTAGTAGACAAAAGAATTTATTGCAATATGTAATTAATTATTGATAAGTAGAGACTATTTATATAAAAGCATCTAATTCTATTCTTAATCACCATATTCTTATTATTTATATAAATTTAAGCAATGCCCAAATATTGCAATTCTTCAAATGAAACCAAAGAAGAAAAATTAGCAGATGTCATCAAAAGGTGCAGGTATAATTGAAGAATAAAATTAAAATGAATATCAAGAAAGAGCAACAAATTGGTTAAAGTAATAATTAGTACTTTAGCAAATAAACCTAAATAATAATAATAGATCAAAATACTGATTATTATTAAAGAATAGCTTCCTTTTTATAATATAAATCTATAACTTATCCCTTACATTTTAAAGGTAGACTCAAATAAGTTTTCTCTAGTTAATTATATTTTTAATTTTAGTTTACTATTTATCTTTATCCTCTGTTCATAATTCTAAAAAATGAATAGTAAACCAGGAAAGCTTGCTTATTAAATGGGGCTAAAGGGTATTTTATTTATAAATATAAAATGCTTAATACGAAGAAAAGGCAAGTTATTATTAAAATTAACTTTTATTTTTATGTAATTAATGATGATAGAAAGATATAAGGTAAAATTTACTTAATTCATTAACTTATCTTCATAATTAAAAAAACAGCAAATATTGAAATAGAAATACTCTACAACTAAATAAATAATCTTTATTATTTAAGCATTACATATCAGGAGTTACTTTAAATATAATTAATAAGGTAATTTTATATGGAAAATAAGCTAAGAGAATGTAAAAGATCTTGATACTACTAAATATTAAGATATTAATAGCATTATATTAATTATTTAAAAATCTATTGCCTGAATGCAAATTTTCTTTTAGTATTAATTTAATAATAGTTTAATTACAAAGACAATTTAATAAAGGAAGCAATAATAGTATTATAAGTGCTATATTTTATTAAAAGTATTTGTTTTTAAATTTAAGTTATCTGATTAACGCTAGTTGGAAGGTATATAATAATTATAGTAAATTTAAGATAAATTTTTTTAAAAGTACGATCAAAGTTCTTTCTTCCATTCAGAAACACTTTTTGTAATCTCTGGAAGCTATTTCATAGTAGCCATTTTTTCTCTTCCTGCTAGAAGATCTTGTAAGAAAGAGCTGAATCCTTTTTCATTGAAAGAACCTTTCATTGCTCCAAAGGCTAATTTACCTTTATTAACAGCCAAAATAGCGGGATAGCCGAAGTTCATTCCATATGATTCTTCAACTTTGAAAAAGTCACCTCCCTAAGCCCAATAGTATCCTACTGGTTTACCTCTCTGCTTTTTAGCTGCGTTTTTAATAACTTCGATATATCCAAGTCTTTCTTACTAAGAACAATCCAAAATATGAGGTAAAAAGGCTATGATACAAACCTTGTTTGATAAGCATTCGTTATAAGTCTCAGGACCTAAGATTTATTTAACTTCGAGTTCAAATCCAAATTCATCCAATTTTGATAACATATATGAAACAATTCCTGAAGTATCTCTTGGACCTTGGTAATCAATAACTGATTAATACGATTTAGGACCTGGTGGGAATACTTTTAAAGTTGGATAACCTTGCACTTAGAATCTTGAAGCTAGAGCTTATTCCACGGTGGCATCTACCTTTGCTAATCTAACTTATCCTTTTAGTTATGTTGCTGCTTCTGCATATTCAGGAGCTAATTTTTTGCAGTGTCCGCACCAAGGGGCTAAAATATTAAAGTTTACCATAGAATTTTACTAGCCACATATCTTTTGAGCTAAATATTGTTTCTTCGAAGTTAGATTCAGTCAAAATAACGACGTCTTTATCATCAAAAGAATCACCTGACCCTCCTGCTTATTATTATTTCTGCTGTTGCTACTATTAACCTCCTTAGCTTCCTCCTTTACCTCCCATTCTGCTTTTGGATACTTTTTGAGCTTCTTAAAAAAGAAAATCTATAATTGCTTATGCAGTTCTTCCCCCATTATAGTCAACAGGCTTTGATTTCTGTCCTGGCAAAAATACTTTTAGTGTGGGGAAACCTTGAACTTGATAAGGAGCTCCCACTTACTAATCAGTAGTCATATCAACTGCTCCAAGTTTAAAAATACCCCTAAGAGAACTAGCAGCTTTTTCATATTCAGGTGCCAGATTTTTGCAATGTCCACACCATGGTGCTACATAAAAGCTTACCAAAAAACTCTACTAAATAAATATCATCTGATTAAATTACTTCTTTCTAAAAGTTTGCTTGAGTCAATTTTACCACAGGGGAGTTTGCTGAGTAAAGGCAAAAACCAATTTTTAGTAAAAGGGCCAATAAGATTAACCTTATATACATTACGTGTATCTTAAAATATAATTTAAAGCAATTTAAATGTAAGTGGCTAGATTTAAACTAAATAGCTAATTTAAATTTGTTTAAATTACGTTAATCTTTAAATCTTCTTTCTTTTCTTTTTCCTTCTTTTATGTTCTATTTTCTTTTTCAAGGTTTATTAATAGCAGAGTGACTTTAAAAGCGAATTATTAATTAGAAGTTATTAGAGATTTATTAAGATGTAATTAGTTAAAGGATAGCATTTAGCTTAGCTTCTATAATTTTATATTTTTATATTATAAATTTAGATTTTATAAGAATGCCTCACACTTGCTACATTAAAGAATATCAGACTAAAAAATAGATTTACCTTATTTCTCCTATCTGTTCATTAATCCTTAACTTAAATTTTGATTCTCTTTTGCTATCATCATTAAAAAAATTCTTCAAAGGATAGCGACAAAAGAATATGGATTGTGCTTTAAAGAGAAGGAAAATAATAGTTTTAAGTGATAAATAAGTTTATAATAAAGCAGATAACTTAATTCTTTATACCTTATCTATATTTTAATTTGGGGAATCTCAAAGAACATAAAAGCAAATAATAGTTGTTGCTTTTAGCAAATTCTATTTACTACCGCTATTTAATTAAAACAAATCTAATTACTATTTAGGATTATCTCATATTGCTATTTAATTCTAGAGGGAATAGATTTAATGAAATTAAGTATTTTCTAGCTATTTCAAGAACTAGTAAGGAATGCTAAAAGTAAGGGAGCTAAAAAGAAGTGCAAGCCTAAAACCATGCAATGATTAAAAGATCTATTCTATTTAATATCTACCTTTAAGATTAGAAATTATTAGCAAGGCACTCCTTTTTATAGGCAAATGAATAACCTAACTAAATAAGCAATTAAAGTAATAATTAGAACTTACTAAAGCGTGGTAAATTAAATAAATCAACTAAGGAACTAAAAAGAAAAGTAAAGTATAGCAAAGTTAAATGAAATAGTACTAAATAGATTGCTTCTAGATATTATTTTACCTTTAATCTTTTTATTAAAAGAACTTAAATCTGAATTAAGCTTTAATTAAATGGAAAATATTGACTCTAGTTTAAAAAGAGGACTATCATCAAATAGTTTGAAATAGAAGAAGCAGTCCAAAAACTAATCTCAAGAATTTTCTTAAACAGAAAAAAAAACTTAGAAGCTTACGAGTTCAATATAGACTACTCCAAGAATAAATAAAAGACAAATGAATTTGTAAAGTTCTTAGTAGCTTCAAAATTAAAGTACATGTTCTATATCTAATAAGAATGAAAGAGTAAAGGTGTGCGTTAGATTGAGGCCTCCTTCAGAAGAAGAAATGACCAATTTTAAATCTTGTATTGAGACCTTCGACGTAAATTAAAAAGCTATAGTTATTTCAAAATAATTTGAGAAAAAAACTTATTATTTCGATACTTTGTTTGGAGCTTAATCTATATAAAAGGAAGTTTTTTAAGAAGTTGGATATCAGATTGTTTAGGATATCATTGAAGGTTATAATGGAACTATTTTCGCATATGGATAGACGGGCACTGGAAAAACACATACAATGACTGGAATTTTCAGCGACGCAGAATAATAAGGTATAATACCTAGATGCTTAAACTAAATTTTTAAGCACATTAGTCAAGATAATGATTCAATATATTCGATTTAAATGAGCTATATTTAAATATACATGGAAATGCTACAAGATCTGCTTAATCCAGAAAACATGAGCATTAGGATAAGAGAAGACCCTGAATAAGGAGTTTTTGTATCATAAGCAACATGAGTATCAGTGGCAAATACAAAACAATTAATTGAAGCTGTAGAATTCGGAAATTAAAATAGAAGCGTAGCATTTACTAATCTAAACGCTCATAGTTCAAGATCTCATTCAGTTTTGATTATAAAATTGGAGAAAAGAAAAAATTATTCGTAAGTAGAAAATTATTCCCAAACAGAAAATAATTCTTTAGAAACTACTGAGGATAATATTGATTAAACTATGACTAAAAGTTAGCTATTTCTTGTTGATTTAGCAGGAAGTGAAAGAATTAAAAAAACTGGAGCTTCAGGAACTAGATTAGATGAAGCCAAGGCAATAAGTTTAAGTTTATCTGCACTTGGTAATTGTATATCTGCTTTAGCTGAAAAAAATATTTCACATATACCATTTAGAGACTCCAAACTTACTAGGTTGCTATAAGACTCTTTAGGCGGAAATTGTAAAACTAGTATGATTGTGACAATTGGACCATCAGCCGCTCATTATGGCGAAACAGCATCAAGTCTATATTTTGGATCAAGAGCAATGAAAATACAAAACACTCCAGTAGTAAATAAAAAGATAGATTACAAAGCCCTATGCATGCAATTATAAGCAGAACTAGATGGAAGAGATGATACTAAGTATAAATATGAAATAGAAATTAAATAACTTAAGGAAATTGTCATGCAGCAATCAGAATAAATTGAATAGCAGACTCAAACTATCAATGAGCAGGATAGTAAAATTAGTAAATATATGACTATGTCGAAAAAAGCTGTCGAGCCTGAATTCTTAAAAGAACTTCAAGAACAGTTTGCGACAGATATATAAAGACTTAAGTAGCTTTATAGCTAGAAACTGCAAAAGCAATAAAATGAATATAAATAAAATTTATAGGAATTGGAAAATTAAGTTAGCATGCTTGAACCTATTAAAAACTAATTCATGATCTCTCAATAAAATGAAAAATAACAAGCAAATGAAATAAAAAAACTTGAGCAAGAGCTTGAAAGGGAAAGAGAAGATAGAACTAAACGACTTGCAAACTTAATGTCTTAAAATGAAGAACTATTATAAATTAATAAAAAGCAAGAAAAAATGATAAAAAACTTACAAAAAGAACTAGAATAGGCAAATATTAATCAGCAGTAACTAGAGCAAAATCTGACTTTAAAAAAGAATGAATGAGATCAAGCAGTTATTAAAAGCTTAGAAGAACTAGAAATTAATTTTGAGAAAAAAACTTAGGAAATGGAAAAGGAACATTAGAATTAAATAGACCAACTAAAGAATCAATTATAAGATGTATAAAGCATTTATGACGATTTGGAACAAAATTATTATAAAATTGAATAGAGTCTGAAAAAGTAAGAAGAGGAAAATAAATAAATGGAAGTTTAGATTATATCTAAGAAAAATGAGATAGCTGACTATTAGCAATAGTTAAGTACTATAAAGGAGGAAAAAATGAAATATTAAAGTTAGTTGGATAAAGCAGAAGATGATAACTTAAAATAGTAAAATTAGCTTCAAGAATTAAAAATTGCAAATTAAAAACTAGAAGAAAATATTTAAAGAGGAATTTTAGCTAATAAGTAACTGAATGAAACAATTTAGTAGCAGAAAATAGCAATTGAACAACATGAAAGTAATCATTAAAAGCAATTTTAATAAATAAAAAATATTATGTAAGAGAAAGAAGCTTTAAATAAACTAAATTTACAATTGTAAAATTAGATAAATATTTTAAAGTAAGAAATTGACTAGAATCAGACTTAAATTAATAGTCTAAATGAAATAAATTAGAAATTACAGCTGAGTTTGGATGAAATCAATCAAAAAGCATAATTGTCGGAAATAAATTCTGAAAAGGAAAAAGATGAAAAATTAAAACAGATAAAGGTACAAATACAGAAAATGAAATAACTATAAGAATTAAATAGCTAACAATAACAAAAAATCCTACAGCTGAGCTCAGAGAATGATAATTTATCTAAAGAAATATAAAATTAAGTATAAATTTAAGCAGAAAAAGATAATAATATAAATAATATAAAAGCCAGTCACAACCAAAAATGCAAAGAATTTTTACAGAAGGAAAAGTGATTTGAATAGGAAATTTAAAATTTAACTCAATAAGTTAAAGAAAGTTAATAGACAGCTTAGAACTTAAAAAATAGTATTGAATAAGCCAATCTATAGAATAAGCAATTTTCTACTTATATTTCTAAATTAGAAGCCACAAATAAAGATTTATTAATTAAAAATGAAAATCTTGAAAAAAGCTTAGCAATTTAGCATTAAGATATTTAGGACGTTAAATAAAATTTAAAAGACTAAATCTAAATCAAAGAACAAGAAATTAGTCAGTTAAGTTTGCAAATAGAAAATTTAAAATAAAAGCAAAATTAAAGTTTGAGTGAAAAGGAAGTAAACATATAAGAATGCGAAATTTAAATAAAGGAACATTTAAAAAGCATTGATAAATTAAATAAAAGTTTGGAAATCTAAGAGAAATAAAACTAAAAGAGTTAATAAAAAATCTAAGAATTTGAAAGTTAAGTAAAATTTACCTCTGAAGAAATCTCAAATTTAAGAGAATAGATTTCTTTTAGTTAAACGAGAGAATTAAGTTTGAATTAAGAAGTAGAAATCAAAAAAAATGAAGAAAGCAATAATTAGAAAAAGATATAAAACTAAGAAAAAATTATTAAGTAACTTCAGAATGAGATAGAAAATTTCAAAGTAAGCTAATAGGAAATGTTAAATGATTCTTAAAGGCAAAGTGAAGAAAAAAATAAATTAAGTAAAATTCTTAACGAAAAAGAAACCTTAATTAAAAAGCTCTAAAGGTAAAATGAATAGTATATTAAAGATTATTCTTAAAAAAATGAAGAATGAGAAAGCCTTTAATAAAGCATTAATGAGTTTTAGTAAAACGAACAAATTTTATCATAAAAGATTGAAAAATAAATTTAAGTTTAAAAAGAAAAAGATCAAGAAATTAAAAGATTAAAAGAGAAAATGACAGATGAACAAAAATTAAAGGAAAAAATTTAAGCTTTGGAGGATAAATATAATGCATAAAAATAGTGCTTTAAGGAACTTTAAGAAAAAACAATTGAGCAGGAAAACTCTTTACTTGAGTATTAGTAACAGTGCTAAACAATAAATCTACAATTTGTTGAATACAAAAAACAAACAATGAAAGCTCTTGAATTGGAAAAAACTAAACATTCTTCAGTTTTAGAAGATATATAATCTAAGTTATAAGTACAAGTAGAGAGAAGAAGTGATAAGCTGATAGATCTAGAAACAAGAATACAAAAGAAGAAGACAAAAATTTTTCAACTTTAAGAAGATTTAAAATACTACAAATAAGTAAAAGAAAGCTAAAAATAAGCTATTTAGAATTTAGAGTAAAACTTAATAACTCTTAACAAAATAGTCTAGAATTTCTCTTCTAAAATAAAAGATAATACCTAATGGCCTAATACTAATAATGTACTTGTATTCTTAAAGCATTTTTTAAAGCAACAGCCATAACTCTAACAGAATTCGGACTGCTTGGAACTGCTTAAATAAATAATGAATAATTATATTAAAAAATATAAGAAAGACTATAAGCCCATTTAGAGTATAAATAGCGAAGTATCAAACAAAAGCTAATAATCAGGCTAATTTTAACTTTAAAGGGATGTATTTAAGTCAATGATATATACCATTAAGGAAAAGTAGGACATTAATTTCTAACTGGAATTAGAGAACATTCTTTAAATTAATTGCAATATAAATTCAAGGGTTTATTAGTAGAATTAACAAATAAAATCGTTAAAGTAAATGTCTCAGTAGAAAATGTTTTCAATGTAGCAACAAGCCAAAAATTAAGGAAAACAGAGAGTATAATAAGTCAAAGAAGTGATGGATCATATGCTCTTTTTCCTTGAAATATAGGAGTAGTTAGAAGAAAAATTGGAAACAGTTTTATTAGATGAAAGAGAGCGAAGAGTTAGTTTCACTATTTAGAACATGAGATTAAATGAAATTTTCATGCAATAAACTAAATAAGCAAAAATTCAAATAAGCAGACTATAATAAATACCTGCTCATACTTTGATTTATAAAGCTTGCAAAAATAGACAAAGCAAATCTATGAATTCTACTCAGCAAACACAATCAATTGAAATAAAAGAATTTGTTTATCAGACTCCTTAATAAAATCAGTTATATATTGAGCCTTTAACATCTTTAAAGTGAGATTAATCGTAGAAAGAACAATTATTTCAGAAGATTTCAGACATAGAATCATGGGTATAAAATACTCAGTAATAAATGGAAAACTTGTAGCAGTTGTCAATAGATTAGACGGAACTGCTAGTGATAGAGTCAATATGATTTTAGGATATGCTTTAAAAATATATAAAATAAGAAGAAATTATTGAAGAATAAAATTAAATGCTTGGAACTCTTCTTAGCTTTTGTCTATGGTAGCAAGTTTTATAACATTAAAATAGATTTAAATTTAAGTAATGCTAATAGTTACTAAAAGATGTTCAATTGCAATTTAATACTTATAAGGTGTAAAATTAATAGTCTTAGGAGTAAGTTAATAAGCACAATTCAGCTGCAATTGTTATTTAAAAATACTGGAAGATATATAAATAAAGGAATCTTAAGCAAGTAATCATTTTAATTTAGAAATTTATTTTGTAATCAGAGATTCATAGAGAAGAAAAAAAGAGAATACAGAAAGCGGGGGCGGAAACTTGTGCATTCTTAATAAAGAATTCTTTACAAGCAACAGAATAGTTGATGAATGACTTGAGAAAGAGATTTCTAAGTAAGCAAAACAGATTTTTCTGATATTAATTTATTATTTACTTTAGCTTTAGAACATTAATTAAAGGATTTCTTTTTGACAATTTATATTTAAATCATTTATTTCGTATAAATGATGAAATGAAGCAATGATGAAATAATTAATCATGCTTACTTCTTTCAAACTATTAATTTAATTAAAATGTAATTAAGAATATCACTTTAATTAAATTATATATTTAAAATTTGTATACCTAATCCACATTTTTATCGTTTTCCAAGCAGTAGCCTTTTTAATTTCTGTATTAAAAATAAAATTAAGAAATTTGTGAATTGAAAGTGAGATTAAAAAGAATTTAAATGTGGATTATAAAATACATTTTAAGACAAAATTTAAATAGTTCACATAATTTCACTTAGCAGAAGTGTATTCTGTTTATCTTTTCCCTATGACTATTTAAATACAAATCCTCTTTATTTTAAACTTTCTTATAATTCTTAACTTGGGCCATCTTATTCTTTTTCTAGTTTAGGTGATTCTTGATTTTAGCCTGCTTGCGTTTAAGGGGTTTTGTAAAAGTTGGAATAGCTAGTAGAATGGAGTTTAGCTTTTTAGTTTTGTAAAATAGCATTATATACTATACTTTCTGCTTCTCCCATTCCATATTTAGTTGACTAAGGCTGTATCTCTTAAGCTTATGATGCTTTATACTTTTCCTAAGGATCAAATCCTTTTGTCACTTTTTGCAAATCTATTCCTCTCATAGGCGTCTAAAATCCTGACTATAAATTTTTAATACTATTAAAATCAAATTCTGAATTATTTTAAATAAAAGGGTATTCTACTTCTGGCTAATTAATCTAAGGGCTTTACATTTATGGCATATTCTTTCTTTGAGGACTTTACTTCTCTTATAAAGTTTTCTATTTAGCTTATTAAGTAGGAGGAGGTAATTTAGCGATTGCTTACTATTCTAATTAATCCTTAAAAGATTCGCTTAACTTAATAATTTATTCCTTTAGACTTTTAAATTTTTACTTTATTTTGGTCATTCTTTCAATGTATTTTTCTTCAATCACTCTAAAATTCTCTTAAAGACTTCCTAGTAGATTATTATTCATAGATAACATTTGGCTTTGTTTCCCTACAACTTACTATATTTTTCCATCTAATTCTTAAAGTTTTTCATCATAATTATGAAATGCTTTTTCCTAATCACTTTTATCCATCAATTGCCAAAATCTACAGTCTAAAACTCCTAACTTATCATAAAATTCCTTTTACATTGATTTTATTCAATTTTAGATACTACTTAATTCCTTCTTAAAGCTTTCGTTATTCTAATTATGCTTAGTTGATTCCTGACTTGTAATCTAAATTTGATTTAATTTCTCTACCTACTACTAAATCCTGCTTTCCATCTCCTCTTTTTATTTTTATAGCTTTGATTAAAGTTTTTATTTGACTTTTGCTTTAACACTTTTATCTACTATTTCAGGTATTACATTCTTCATATAGTTTTGGATTTATTATTGAATTTAATCTTGAATCTATAACTAGAATGATGAGGAAAATTACAGTTAGATTTACTCAGAGACAAAGTTTTAAACTTATTTCTTTACTTTTTCCACTAGCATTTTTTCATTTGGTAATTAGGTTTAGTTATCCTTTTTTTAAATTTGGAACTATTCAAAATTAGATTTTATTTCGTTTATCTATTTCTCTAGATATTCTATCTTGCTTTTATAAATTTAAGTATTTTCTTCTTCTCTTTTTTATTATTTTAAGTTCTCTATAGTTTCATTGCTTTACTAGATAGTCGTTTTCATGGTTTCCATTTCTTGGTTGATTGCTTCAAATAAACTAAGCTTTTAGGATTCTTAGTTCTCTAGATATGTGATTTTCTCTTTTGCATTCTGAAACTTCTTTTTGATATCATTATTTAGTAGCTTTAACTTTTCACTATTCTTATTGGTTTTTATTTACAGAAGTTAGAAGTATTCTAGACTTTCTTGGGACTTTGTATCTATTTATGCGATTTTATTTGTCAAATGTAATAAAGACTTTTCAAGTTCTTCCTCTAATTTTCTAATATCAACCTAACGGAAACTTGGTAGATCAGATTCTGAGTACTAAAGAGCTCTAGGACTGATAGAATCTTCAAAAGCAGAAGCATTAGAAACTTGTTCCTACTCTTTTTTGCTAGTAATTTTAACAGTTTCTGGAATCTTATAATACTACTCTAAGATTTCATCTTCATCATTTTGTTCAGAAGAAAAAAGAACCTGCTGATTAGAATCAATCATATCTTCATAGTCTTAGATTAATATTTATTAGTTTTACGTTTATTTAGCAGACTATCTTTGCTAAGGCTTCTACTTCTTTTATCTGTTATTTTATTTTTTTTCCTGATTTTGCTGTAATGTATTAAAAATGTCTTTTAGTTGCTAAGATAGCTCAGTTTAAGATACACTCATCTCTATTAAGTAGTCATTAAAGCTTTCTATGGTGTTTTGTAAATCAGTATAGTATTTGCACTAATCCGGAAGATCTATTCCTAACCTTTATAAATGACTAGTTTTCAAGGTTTGAGCAAGTTTATATACTATAGAGTCTCCTTAAAGCAATTCATCATTAGAATTCTTTTATGTAACGTCTATACAGTTCTGTGAAGTAAAAGCTTACTGAAATATCAACAATCTAAAGAGTGGAGTTAACTGCAAGAGAGTCAAATAATTTAATGTAACTGTTAAATCTCAAGGGATTGTTAGAAAGGCTGAGATATTATAGAGTATTATTCCTACAATTAAAAGATACTGCTGAGCGAATTAAACTAAGCTTGTTATTTCATCTATTTAGTTCTCATCTATTTTAAGAAGCTAAATACAGCTGTTTCCCAAGCCTTCTATTATCTCTTCCAGTCCTTCACTTCTAATCTAGTTCGAAGAAATATCAAGATCTATTAAGCTTTCATTGCTTTAGAGAAACATAGATAAAGTTACAGCCCCTTCTGCCGTGATATTATTTCCACTTAGGTTTAAGCTTTAAATAGATTAGTTTTCTTGTAAAGACTTGGAAAGTGCTTCTATTTAAGAATTAGTAAGCTAAGAATTTTTTATTTCAATTTGAAGAATCTAACTAGGAAAGCATTCAAATGTTTGGCATAAAAGTTTGAAATCCTTCTCACTCTAAGCAATAAAAAATTACTATGCTTTCTTCAATCTAAATGTGTTCAGACAACTCACACAAAGGCTAAGTTCCTTCCTTTTAGCACAACTCCTAAATTTAAGAATTACCTAGTAATAAGTATCCATTTAATTATTTGAAAATAGCTTATGAAATAGCCTAACTTATTAAAGCTCTTTAAACCATTTATATTTAAATCTTTACTTCATATCTATCTTACAGTGCTATTTACCTCTTCATTTTGCAATATATCTTGTCATTTCTATCCTTTCAACTTAGCTTAATTATATTAAATCTAAAGTTTTCCTTTAAGCAGCTTATATTTCAAATGCAATATTATAGCATAATAGCTAAATGAGAATGCTTAGATATCAAAACAAAATATAATGAAAAGAGCATAATAAATAGTAGATATGGTAGAGAAATAAAAGTAATAGAAGTAAATAGAAATAACAATTAACTGCATAATAATAATTTATGAAGTCTTATCTATTTATTATTTTATTAATACTCTAATCCAATGCAGATTATGCTAGATAAAAGGTCAAAGGAGTTTTAATTCCAAAAGAGATAAATGTAGAATGCTATTGCTTGTCTTGTCTAACAATGATTGATTCTGCTACAAAGGACTTAAAATTTAACCATGGAGAAGCTGAAGTATCAACTAAGACGAATAAAAATGCTTGCTTTAACATATATCACGGAAGATTTTTTGCCAGGTATGACTCTCATGCTTTCTGAAGAGCATGTATGGCAATTTTGTAGAATTGATCTGAAGAGTTTGAGGATTCTCTATTAATATACTTAAAGAATTTATATCCTTATGAATGAATTGAACAAGATTTCTGCATAAAGCGAACAGGAGCATGTGCTGAACACAAGCATCTTATACTTAAGTCACGTGAAGAACAATTAATAAAAACAATTGGGGATCCTAAACCTCCAAAAAATGGAACATAGTGGGGAACAAGAACGAATTACTATATAAAGCCATAGCATAAACAAAAGTTTGATTTATGAACAACATACTTCAATTAAAAATTTTATAAGCAAATAGCTATTTTTAATCAATTATCTACATCACTCGCCATTCATTAAATGCATTTGGTTAATAATACCTAACTTGGTATGCAAATGCCATTATATTAGCTTTAAAATCAGTAACAATTAATAATCATATAAAGTGATATAAAATAAAGAAAAGCAATGGACTAAACGACATAAAGTAAGAAGATACCTAAACTAAAACTATCATAATAAAAATAAAAGCTAGCTCGTTAAATAGAAGCAGATTCTAAACTATCTAAGAATTTTACTATCAATACCAAAGCTTTTAATACTTTAACTCAGAAGTTTAAATTATTGAAGGTAAAGGAATAACCACTTTAGTTGAATTTGATAAAGAACGATTAATAATAATATTGAACATAATACTTTTAAAAAAGTTCAGCAATGCCAAGTCATTAGCTAAATCCTTAATAAAGAATGAATCAAATAATAATTTAGAAATAAAAACTAATATAGTAATTAGATAGCTAGAGAGAGAAAGCTTACAGTTAATTAAAGTAAAGCTTAAATGAACTTAATCCTTAGAATGAATAAAATAGGAAATTTTGCTAAGCAGGTATAAGCTCTACGTAAAGAAATCATTTATTCATTCCTCATAAAGAAATATCTAATTTTATGATCTAGAACTCTTCTGCTTCATGTACTCCTATTTACAGTACCAAGCATTAAATCATTTACGTAAAGGATAATTTAAATTTTACGATTAAAGGAAAATAAAAATTATCTAAAAGTCCATAGTTATTAAGATATCCACAAGAGAATCGTATTTTCAGTGAAAGTCCTTTAAATAGTGCAAGAAAATCAGATTAAAACGACTTTGGTATTTTAGATATTATAAAGGAAAGCAAGAATAATAAATTACCTTTAGAATCACAAAAGTTTTTATCAGGAAATTAATTTTCAAAAGAATAACTTAATCTTGAAATTCCTCACTCAAGAGCGAAATCACACCCTGTCAATTTTAAGAATAGTTTACTAGATACAAGATATAAACTAATAAAAATACCCAAAGAGGAATTGCTTCAGAAATCTAGCAGTATTATATCTAAAAATACACTGTAATTCTAAAAAAATATATACGATGGAAGATAAGTAGACTCAACATTATATACTTAAAACAATTTGAAGCTGAATTAATGGAATAAAATACCTATTAAGATTCGTGAAGGAAAAACTAAATTTCTAAAATAGTAAATAATTTAAAATACTTTTATCTCTGAATTTGGGGTTAAAATCAGTAATTCTAAGTTGAAGAATATTTTGATTTAATTTCTCAAGTAAATTTGATAGGATTTAAACTAATTTGAGAACTTGAGGTTCTAAATTTATTATACTTTGAGCTAAGTTAGCAGCGAACAGCGATTAACACTTTGTGAATAGGAAAAGAAAGACTTTATATTTTCTATCATATTAACAGGAGTTAATATTTTAGTGACACCATGTTGTACAGCACCTTTCTTAATTCAGATTAATAATCAACAAGGAAGCGTCAAATGTATTGAGAAAAGATGTAGTACTCAGTGAAGTCCTTTTTGCACTTTTCTTCTTCCAACATATATGAAAATTGAACTAAAAAATGAAGAAACAAAACTTTATGCTGGTTTATTACATAATGAAGAGATTTAGCCTTGCTAAAAGTAATCTTAGATAATAAGTAAATCAATAAATAGTGGCTTTTATAAAACAATATGGTTAAGAAATTCAGTATAAAATTTGAATCAGCCTAAAATATTGGCCATCGACAAGAATTTATAAACAAAAATTGTATAAATTTATAATTTAAAGGATCTAGTTATTAACTAATTAATCCATCAAATTGTTTTCCTTTAATTTCATTCTTTTATCTCCTTAAGTCTGATTTATAAAAAAATGAGCAAAAATAAATAAATAGTTACTTCTTATTTATAACTAACCAAATTTACTATATAATTGTATATTATACTAAATATAAAAACTAATGGCAAGCTATTTAAACTTTTATACTAACTAATCAATAAATTAACAGATTACTTTTATTATTATTATTTTGAATAAAGATTATAGCAATTAGCTAATTCTTTGAGTCATTATCGCACAAACTATCTTAACTTTTCTATAAATCTCAGTAATTACAATTAAAACATCATTCCTAGTATTATTTATAAAATAGAAGCCTAAATTAAAGTATTTTTTAGCAATACTATAGTATGAATGCCATACGTTAAGTCAATGTCTATAATTAAAAAGTTTAACTTAGAAACTAATTTTTAAGTATTTTTGAGGTTCCAAAGTTATTCAAAATATTTAAAATAACTAGATTGTAAATAAAAATTTAAAAGATTTAATTTTATCTTTCCAATCAAAATAGTCAATATAATTACATTCATTAAGAATAAGATAAATGGTTATACTTAGAGTTTTGATAAATTAGTATTTTAATCTTATATTAATTAAAAGTATTAGTTTAGGATTAATGCTGCTGATAAATACTAGACTATTGTATATTTTGCTTTAAACTCTTATTATTTTATTATTTTATTACATTAATATAGCTTAGAGAGTTTTTTCAGATTTATTTATCTTGCAAAATTTGTTGCTAATTCTACAAAAATTAGCTTCTTTAATCATATTATTTCGTATGCTAACTATATTTCAGCTATACAAAGTTTAAAAAACTTTAACTTTCTTTTTCTTTCTTCTAAAGCTATGTCTATTTAAGATTTGCCTTATTTTCCATTTAAGGACATATCATAAAATAAAAAGCAACTTAAAATTAATATTTATCTCTAGAGACTATTTCAAAATTTAATCTCAGCTAGTTTATAATAAATAAACAATTTGAAATTTGAAAGCAGAAAATTAAAAAAGAGTTATAGTAAGCCTTCTTAATAGCTTGCTTATTAAAAAGAAGAAAGCATTTGCTCTATTTTATTAAGATAGATATGAAAACCTTTAAATAAAACTAATTAATCAAATGCTTAAATTAATCAAAAATTTATGGCAAAATTATCTTAATCATGATGTTTCTAGAAAATCTAAATGATCTATACTAATAAAATCTTCTTGATAGAATTTTGTATTATTTTTCATTATTTCTGAGGAATAAACTCCAAAAGATGCGAGCATTAGAACAAAGAATAAACAGAAAAACCATATAAAAATTCCGCATATTAATATGCAACAAAATACTTGCTAATGCCTCAACCGGTTTTCCAATCCGTAAATTCTATCTTATATTATTTGGTACTAGTTATTCTAGACATAACCAGTCATTTATTATTGCTATTATTGTGAGTGCAAAAGGCATCGAGACTACTGGGTCGGATAAATAGGTGGATTCTGCTAATTATATAAAATAGCATTCTGATTCTAAAGGAAGGGAATCTAATTATTCATTTTTATTTGATTTAAAATA
Organism: Loxodes magnus; assembly: GCA_946699065.1. Lineage (NCBI taxonomy): Eukaryota > Ciliophora > Karyorelictea > Loxodida > Loxodidae > Loxodes > Loxodes magnus. The sequence goes on along the minus strand of CAMPDV010000028.1, from coordinate 748,630 downwards.
GTTATTTCTTAAATATATACATTCTAGCTAAGAAATTTAATTATTGCTTCTTGATAAAAATACTTTTCCTTTCAACATGTTAAAATAATTTAGAAAAACAAAAACCCTTCAATTTTACTAAATCTAAAATTATTGTTTTAAGCTGATATTTGATTAAGTAAAATTGTATTTTCTTCTTTATTGTTACTTTATAATAAGTAACTTGTTATACAGTAGATGGATTTTAGTATTATCTAAACAGATATATTCTTAATATAATTAAGCTTTTAGGATAATTTAGTATTTATTAAATTATTATATTATAGACTATAGCCTTATAACCCTTTATTATAAAATATAATATATTTCTAAATTTATGTTTAGTTATAGCCTAGTTATGCATAAATAGTTTAGTGCTAATTTTCAATTTATTACAACTTTTACTATTATTTTAAGCATTTGAGGAATAACATAGAAAAGTCTTTTACTTTTATATAATTTAGAAAGAATCTTTAGTATTATCTTTCAATCGCATATGCATAAAGACTACTGCTATTTAGATAAATTAGAAATATACTACTAAGGTAGTAATTAAACTAAAGCTATAATAGCAATATAAAACTCTATTATCTATCTGCCTTAAAAAACTATTTTTTGCGATAAAGTTAACTATTAATAACATCAAGAGCACTCATTAAGATATTATTTAGAAATTGCTATTTGAAGTATAACTTAAATTTAAATAAAACTAGATTTTCTTGCTTTTAAACTAAATTTATAGATAAAGACTCAGTAGATATAGCATTACTTAATAGAAATAAAAACTGATAGCTTTTTAAACTTAGGATTAAATTAAAGTAGTGATACTGTCTATTATTAATTTTAGAGGATTTATTATTAAAAATGATATCAATTTCTATCAAAAGTTAGATCTAAAATTTACAAATTCTTTTATTTTTCTTGATTAATAGTTTAGTCCCCATATTAGCCAAAAAAGATTTGATTATTTAAAAAATTTAAAATTAATAAAGAGACTAAAATAGCTTAATTATTTAGCTTAATATAAAAACAAAATATTAATAAATCAAGAGACAAAGTTATTTTTAAATAGATAAAAGAATAGCCTCTTTATATTAGTTAAGATCTTATTTAATTATGAATTTAGGCTTTTTAGGTATAAATTTTTTAAGCTTTAACTGTTAAAAATTTTTCATGAATATGATTTTATCTTTATTTGGCTTTTTTCATATAAATTAGACACTATTCTTAAAATGTAAAGAATTTACTTGAAAATAAATAGAAATAAATTTAAAATATGATTTGGAAAATTCTGTATATTTACTACTATATCACCACAGGATTTGATCTTTACTAACTCCTTCCCATGCATTTTTGCAATCATTATTAATTGCTTCTTGATTGTCTCCTTTTTCAATTAAGATATCAGCTATTTAGTTGTATTTATGTGCGATTGCATGATGCAATGGTGTATTACCGTTCTTATCTGCCTAATATATATTGGCTCCATGTTAAATTAATAATTTTACAAGCTTTACATTTCCATTCTAAACAGCTATTGATAAAGGTGTAAATCCATTTTCATCTGCACAATTTATATGTCAATCTTAACTAAGCTGCATACACTTCTTTATCTACAATAAAATCTTACTTCATCTATAATATTACATTTCACTGCATTTAAAAGAGCTTAGTCAGGCGGACACTGATTTAAAAAAGATAGAAACTATCTTTTTTCTCTTTAAACTCCTATTTTCTTAAAAGTACCTTTTCTATTCTTTTGTAAGCTACTTTCATTTTATTTTTCTTTAGCTTTACTTGCTTAAAGTAATTTTTTTATAGCTTAATAGCTTGCTTTATTATATGCTAAAGATCCAATAAAAGACTTTCTTACAATTGTTACTTTGTCATTTTAATTTTATAGTGTAGAACTATCTCAACTTTGCTATAAATTGCTTTTAACATCTACCTTTTCTTTTGATATCTTACGTTTCAATAATTTGCCTATTGCTTAATCGTTAATTATTTTCGCTTCCGTATTTTTTCTAATTCTCGTTCTTTTAACTTCTGGTTTAAAGATTTCAAAACTAACATCCTCTGCAATATTTAAAAGCGATTAATTATCGAAAAATTAGTTATTTTTAAGCCTTACATCAGTAATTTTAGAAATCTCTTTATAATACTTACCTTTATCTAGGGCATATTTAGAGAAATCAAGATAGTTTTAAGAAGTCTATCTAGTTAGCTATTCTATTTTCTAGTCTTTAATATATTCTAAAACCTCTTTTGCTAATGAGCTAGTAGCTTAGAATAAATTGCAAATTTCAAATTAATCAATTACATAAAGCTAAATATCAGAGTTGTGAAATTACTTGCTAATAGCTTAACTTATATGGATACTATATTCCTTTTTCCTTATCCATTAGTTATCTTCTTTATACATTTTTTAAATAATCTTTCTATTTTCGCGATATTGCAAAGGTTAAGCTAAACTAACTTCTGAATATGTCTTTCGAAAATTCCTCTTAAATATCTCTTTTTCTAGTTTCTTTTCTTGCAAAAATTTGATATATCTTTCAAACTCTTATTAGTCAAACTGTTTTGTTCCTGAGTAGTTGTGAAAGAAATCCATAAGTATAAAGAATTCTCTATTTAAGTAATTAAACTTATTTCCTATCAAATCTTTAATAGTTTATTTATTCTTGAGGATAAGCTTCAGTCTGTCTATTTCTTCCTTATGAAATATATTTCTAACACTAAAATATATTAATTTTTGCTTAATGGTTCAAATAGCTTCTTCTATTGCATTATTACTTATCATAACTTTAGGAATTATCAGCTTTATTTGCTATTTTGTTATCTAAACAGCTTCATCTAGCTTTGTTTATTTCTTTTATTAAAGGTTTAGCTAGAATATGCTCTTTTGGTTAAAAACATTAGAAGCATTCTACTTATAGCTAAATTTCCTAAACTACAAAGTTTCTTTACGCGATTTAGTTTTCTAGTTCTTTTAGACTTAATTTTTAATGAACAGACTTAGACTTTTATCATTCTTTCTTTATAGTTTTTTCAATAGTCTAGAATCATCTTAGATTGGAAGACAATTAGTTGCAAAGCAATAATCCAGAGAAGTATCCACTTCTATTATATTTTATCCCTTAGGCTACTATGACTCAAATTAATAAAAGCATGTCTCTAGTTTAGGTTGAAATTGAAGTTAATTGTTTTCTTATTAGTAATCAAGTTGAAAAATATTGTATTAATTGCTTTATATCTAGGAACATCTTGAACTAGGAGAAGGAGAACTGTTTAATTAGAATTAATTCATTAAAATTGATTTGCTTCTCTTAATCTAGAAATAGGATCTCTTTTTTACTTTGTTTACTTTTCTTTTTTTGCTTTCTTTAATCTCCAATAAACTTTTTACTTTCTAGGAGTTTTTATCTGAAGCTGGCTACTAAATTACAGAATTTGTTATACTGATTTCGCTCATTTCTTCAATTGATTCCATTTTTGATGAAAGAAAATTGCTTGACTTAAAATTTTTTATTCCTATACCTAATTTTAGCATTTAATTGTTATGATTTATCTATTTATTTTTATCAAAGGTTTGTATTATATTTGAGTTTTGGCTTCTTTTGCCATTTTCACTACTACAATTTTTCTTATAATACTTTCTCTTTTCTTCTAGCTTATCTTCTCTTTCATTTTCATTTTAGGAACTTACTTACATTTCTTATTCTGATTCTTAGAGTTTTTTTGGAGAGTCTTCATTTTGAGCTTATTGTATTAAAAATATTTGAGCTTAATTTGAATCTACTAGAACTGATTTTCGTTCTTATTGCAATAGATTAGTTTCTAAAGTACCATCAGAACCTTGAGAAAGCTTTTTCTATAATTCTCTACACTCACTTTCTTTTTGCTAGGATTTAATTGAAAGCTGTTTTTTTAAACTTAACTATCTACAAATTTAAGTCGAAGAAGGCTAGGTTGTTTGCGTAGTTTGAACTGAAGTTTAACATTAAAATTCTTAGTTTTAACTTCTATTACTTTGATTTTAGGATTTAGAAGAAGAAATAGTTCTAGATGAAGTGTTTTATAAGAATTATTAAGCTTCTTCTATTTAAGAAATTTCCTTATTTTCATAATCTTATTTGTCCTCTTTAGGACTTTAATTTTTTTCTTTAAAACTAGGTGAATGATATAAGATTTGATTCTAGAGTTAATCGTTTATATTTTATGAAGCTTAATTTTAGTTATTTAAGCTTAGTGATAACTTTGACTTATTCAAATTAGGAATTTTCTTAATTTAAACTTTCTTTTTTTTGCTTTTTGCTTATTTTGCTTGCTTGCTACTTATATTTTTCTTCTTTTTCTTCGCTTTATTTTTCAAACCTTTGTCAATAACCAATTTTTATTTTTCTATTTAGTCATAAGGATAAGAACTGTAAAAGTCATAAGTAGTGTTTAGTTGCTCGTTTAAAGGTACATTAGTTGGAAGACACTCCGATTAATGAGCTGTTTAAATAGATCTCCTTGTAACTGATATAAGTGGGGTTATATTAAATGAATTTTCATTAACATTAGAAGGAATATTTGTGCTTGTGTCTAAATAAGAAAAATCTTAGGATTAAGATCATCCCTCTGAATCACTTTTTATACAGAAATCTAAGGAATCTTCATTGTTTTTTTTATTTTATTGTCTAAGGTTTAAATGACTGTTAGATTAAGATTTTTTATGCTTCAGCTTGCTATTTTAAAATAATAGAGGGTTTTAAAAGCTTGTCTAGCTTTTATTTTGTCTATGAGCAAATTAGTTTTACTATTATTAAATAAAGGGAGATGTATTTCTACTTCCTTGATTGGTCTTTAAATGCTTAGTTTTTTCAGTTATTATAGGTAGAGCCTAGTTAAGTGAGTCTGCATTTGGTTTCTATCATTTATACTACTACAGAGTTATATTATAATTATTATCATTAAAAGGTCTAATTCTCTCATAGCTTTTATTCAATGGATTTTTATCGCTTTATATATTACTTAAATCTTGCTCAAAGGGTTTAGCAACAAATTTTCTATAAATCTATTAAGATTTATCATTCAGCTTACCTTTAGCTTTGCTTCTAACAATTAAAGGAAATATTTTTTTCTTTTTGTCTTAAGCTTTCATGTTATTTCTATTTAGACAGATTTTATTTAAATAAAGCTTTATTATGTAAAGATAAATAGATTACTCCCTCTTAACATTTATTGATACTCATTAATATTTACTAGTGCAACCTTAAGGAAATATAGAATATACTAAATTAACGTTTTAAAACTACTACAATACTAGCTCTTATAGTTGAAATAGTAGACTCACTTCAAATAAAGCTATTCGGAGTGTTCTATCTTAGTTAATTAATTATTTATACCTATTTAATACTTATAAGCGATAGCTTATACAAATAGCCTAAACTATTCTTAATAGTATCTTAATATTTCTATAAGTTATTTATTATATCAACTTAAGCAACTTACTTTCATTTATATTACCAAGTTATAGAATGGAAGCGCTTTAACTAATCTTATTATGTACTCATTTGTGATAAATGTCTATAAGTCTGATCCTTCTTTAAACTTAATTAATATCTAATAAATAGTTTATAGTTAATAATCCTAAATTAGCAAGAAAGATTTTAAGAGATTAGTATATGAACTTTGAGTAATAATGGATAATAGATATGTATTAGATAATTAGGTAACTATATAGCTAAGCAGTTAAATAAATCAAATAAATAGCAATAGTGTTTACTTTTAGATACCCCTTTAACTGTATCCTTTACGTAAGCTTATTATATCTTTATTCTTTCTATATGCTTAACAAAATAAAGAAAATAGGAATTCTTCAAACTAATAAAGATGTAAATTTAAGAAAAGAAAGAAATCTACCTAATGAAGCTTGATTTATTGCTATTCTTGCATTAATCAAAATATAACTTAATAGTCTAATATATCCAAATATGGATAGAGGTTTAAAAGTTAATATAGAAAGTATTAAATGCTTAATTAGATAATATACAACATACATTATAGTATAATAAGCTAGGACAAATTTACTCAATTAAAGCTATTTAGATTATTAGTATATTTACTACTTATATCTGCAAGTCTTTAACTTAATTATTTGAAAGCTTCTTCATTTAGGTAATGTTATAATTAACATAAATAGTACTACAAAGCCTTAATAATAAAAAATGCGTAAATAATCTTAAAACTAAATTAGAGAAGATAAAAAGTTAATAGTTTTTATAGATAAATAACAAATAACTCTAATAGAAATCATTTAGACTCTAGATATTTAATAGTTCTTATTGGAATTAGGTTAAAGATAAATTAAAAGTAGTTGATTTATAGTATAATGATATTTAGCTTTATCTAGGTTAATAAACTATTACCTAGAACTTTAAAACTTTCTTATTAACTACTTTCTTCTTTTTTAAATTATGAATTCTTATATTTTATTCATAGGCTTAGAAACGTCTTGCTGAATAAAGCTAGCTAAACGCGTTAAGAAGGTGTAGAACTGATATAAAAATTAATAGGAGTAAAAGAATGACGTAAAGATAATAATGGTTGGTAGATAAGAAGTATAGTAGAAGGTAGGAAGTAGGAAGTTGGAAGTTAAGAAGGGAAAAAGAGAAATGATGAAATTTAAGAAATTTAAATATTTTATGAATCTTTAATCTTATAAAACTTTTAAATTTTACCTCGTAAAATGAGCAACTCTTAAGAGTAAGTTCAGAACACTTAAGGTAATCTTATGGTTACTATAATAGAAGCTTAGATTTATAAGAACGTCGCAACTTTTGGTTCGATGAACATAATTGCTTAAATAACTTGTTAAGAACAATAATGAAAGTCTCAGATTATTGAGAAGAGTACTTAAAACCCAAAATGAAATTAGGTAGTGATGTTCGAGAATATTCTCGAATAAAGTTTAATTAAGTTTTAGTTGTTCCATAAAGCTTTATTGATAGGAAATGTTGAAATTGGACAATGTGAAATCAAAATTTCTGAAATATTTAAAGGTCACTAAAACGAATGGTGAACTCTTACTAACTCAAGCTAAAATAATTAAATAGCTGGCATTCTATTTGTAAACTTCTAAATAACAAAAGTAAACGAAGAGAAAGTACAGCCACTTCCTAATTGTTCAAGCCAGATCAGCACAAATACATGCAACTCTCATAATCATTCTAGTTAAAACTCGCTTGATATCATCAAAGAAGAATATAACAAAAAAATGAACGAGATAGAACTGGAAAAAGAGGAGTTGGAATTCCAAAAATAAAAATATAAGTTAAATAAAGAAAAACTCAAACAAGAAAAGAGAAAATTAGATTAATCTATGAAAGGAAAAAGTTGCGATTCGCAATATTAATAAAATACTAAAGACTTTACTTCTACTGAATTTTTAGAATTATCATAACTAAAGAAAACCTTATAGGAGCAAAACTTTAATTTGTAAAAATAGGAAGACAAGTTAAAAAAGATTTTTGATAAAAATAAAGTTGATAAGAAAAGTATATAAAGCGAAAAAAGTTCTATTTAGAAAAGAAAATAAATACTGAAGCGTCGTGAAGAAAATTTGTTAATGGAAAAATAAAAAATATAGGAAGAACGATAAAAAATTGAGGAAGAAAAGCTTTTAATTATTTAGCAAAAGGAATAAATTTAGTTTTAAGTTTAATAACTTTAGATTGAGAAAGATAGATTGACATAAATGAAGAATGTTATGGTTCTATACTAAAACAAAGCAAGTAAGCATTTTTTTAATTATAGATAATGCAAGACTTTTAGAAAGACAAAAAATGTAACTTAAGAATAGTTAAGCAAATTAAAACGATAGTACTGATAACTTTGAAAATTCATATTATTGTGAATAGTAGTTTGAAGAATTCTAAATAGAATAAAATTGAATTGAAATTCAGCAAATAAGATAGACTTTAGCTGAAAAATAAAGAATAATAGAAGAAACACATAAAAAACTTCAAGCTGAAATTAAAAAATTCTAAGCTGAAAAGGAAAATTTTGAAAAAACAAAGGAAAAAATTGAATTTGAAACTCCAAATAGTAATAAAACTTTTGATTGCTAAAATACGAGAAAGAAAACAGCTAAAACTGTCTTTACAAAATGTCCATAGTCTCCTAGAAGCATGCTATTTTTATAGTAAAACTCAAGCCTCAATCACATAAAAATACATAAGAAACTAAATTATTCGCAAGACTAATAACTCTTTGATTTGTAATATAATTGAATATTATAATTTTTTCCTTTACCAATATTATTTTGAAATATAAAGGTAAAATATCTAAATTTTTTATTTTTAAAGCTTATATTTTTAACTTAGAAAATGGAAAAATTTTATTTTTCAAAATATCTTTAAAATTATTATAAAATATTTACTTTATTATGGCTAATTTTAGCCAAAAAAAGCTCAAATTCTATAAAAAATTAAGGAAGTAAACTTTTAAAATAATTTGATTGTAAATATTTTATTCTTATTTAGGTATAAAATGCTAATTTTCATATGATAGATATCTGGCATTTATACTAGCCAATATATTAATCCAAATCACTTTAATATCTTGATTAAGATTTAAACTTTTCTATGTTGTTCAACTAATAATATTTAGTTCTATAAAACTAGTTGAAGATTACTCCTTCTTTCAAACTTATTGAAAACAATCGTACATTGCTAATAATATGATTATTTGTCATATCATAAAAAGAATATTTGTACAGAATAGAAAGTTTAAATTTAGCTGTTGACTAAAATATAGAAAGCAAATAGATAGAAAGAATAGCACACAAGTAAATATAATTTAATGAAAGATAAAATTATACAATTGAGATTAGTATAAACATTATTTTATTATGATCATATTTTCAAAGTTAAATTAGTAAATGCTTTATAAATAATTATATCTTTATCTCTATATGCTCAACATATAATATTCATTAAATGATTTTAATAAAACAAAGGAAGAATAATTCTAGTCATTAAAGGATGATATTTGCTCTTTTTCAAATTACACTAAATTATAAAGTCAATGCTTAGTGAATATTTATTATTAAAATTAGATTAACAAAGTACGTTTGAGTTACCTTATGACTACATTGATTAATAAGATAAAAAATAAATTATTTTAAGTTCAACAAATATTATCTAAATTAAAAAAGTTATATAGAAATAATCATTTGAAGACGTGTAGTACCATTAGTAATAAAAATACTTCCAAAATGAATGAACTAGAAATTGAAAATAAAATCTGAGAACCTGAAAATACTTTTGTGGTCTAGAAATCATACTTGCTAACAAAAATATCTTTATTAACTCTATTTTTTACGCATTCCAATTCTTTCATTCCAAAGTACCTAAAATTATGATATTCGTAAAAAGTGTTCTTGAAATTATTTCATTTTGCTTTATCTAATCTACCATAACATTCCTCTATTGTATCAAAATCTTCATACCATTTTTCCGAAAGTGGTAAGGTTGTTTCAATTTAGCATTTTGAAGCATCTTGCTTTAGCAAATCTTTCAACGCGTTCAAGTATTATTGTCCAACTTTGTCACCTAAATACGATTTACATAATGCAGATCCATTTTATTGTAAACCACATACACAAGAATTATATTTGGTATTTCATATATAATTTCCTGATTATCCTTAACAATCCGAGTCAGTCAAGCAACTTTAAGAGCTTTTTAACTTATATGCTTCAATACAGATTCCTTATCCACTTAAGTATTCATTACTTGGAATACATTAGCCAAATTTGCAAAAAAAACTTTCTTGAGTTTCTATATTGCAATCATTTACCTTTTGGCCATTTTCCAAACTAAAAGGCTTAATGCATCTTCCTATTTAATTAGAAAATAAAGCATTTGAGCATCCTAATCCATATCTACAATCTGTATGTTTTTTGCACCCAACTTCATTTTCTTTTAATAATGGTCTACAATGATAATAACTTCTTAAGTTTTAATTCATGCTTTTGCAATATAAACCTACATCACACTAATATTTTTCTTCAGGTTCACAACTTTAATCTAGCCAATTTCCGATGCATATGTTGTTGATACATTGACCAGATAAACAGTCTTAATTTTAAGTGCACGGATAACCTGGTTTACGCTAATAAATAGTTTTCGGTATTATTGACGGACTTTTACAAGTTTAATTCCAAACTGTTAAGAACATTCCTCAAGCTTAGTTTGCTTCTTTAGGAAAATCGCAAACTGAATAAATATTTCTGTGAGGAGGCCCGCATTATTTTAAGGTATATAATGGCATTTCTTATACATTTGTCCAATTTGGAAAAATACAAACATTTTCAATTCATTCCTTACCTTTATGATCTTTCTCTTCAAAGCAAGTAAATTTTGGACAAATTCTTGTGTCAAATTTTCTTTTTAAGTTGTAATAATCAAATAATTCATTTTTTGGATCTTAGCTAAAAATCCACTTTAAACATTCTTAATTATTCTTAAGAATAGCTGCATACTGAAATGTCTAGAGAGTTAAATCAAACTGATCTATTCACTTTTAAGAAACAAGATTAAGATTTGCAAAGCATTCAGTAGTCATTAATTACTTCCTTGAGCAATGTAATCTCATTTCAAGCTATTTGTATATTTATAGCCATTATTTAAATTTTTCTAAAACTTATGATCCTAAAGGATCTCCTAATAATGGTTAGCAGTATTAACTTCCTTCTTGATTTTTACCACATTTGCATTGTCCCCTTTAAGTTCAATCTAAAATACTAACGCAGTCATCATTACTTGTGCATACAGATAATTCTCCTTTTAAAGTTTATGGCGATGATTCACAATATGCATGTATACCGTCAGAACTTAATGTGCAAGATCCTGACTAGCAAAATCAATTGACATACTAATTATCTAATTAAGAAAAATCTACGTTCATATCTCCCAACTCACTTGATTTTCTAGCTTTTTTAGAACAATCTTTTACTAAATTTTTATTAGGAATGCTCATAAATTCTGTGCATATTCCACTTTTTTCTTATGAATTTCTATTGCATCCTGAATATAGAATACATTCCAAATCATACTAGCAAACATCACCAATTTACTTTAAAGGTAGACATTTTGTTATTTCCTCATTACAGAATTAATCATAGTTACATTGTTCTTCGCCGCACCTTCTTTTTTATAAAAGTTTAATTACTTCTTCTATCTATGATTTATCAGATTCTAGTGCACAGAAAGCATTCTACTCATCATCTATTTTTTAGTTAATACACTAATATCCAGGTTTACAAGCTTTAACAAAAATAGTGCTTATATTATCCATTCTTAGCATACATTAATCAGGTTCTAAATCAAATTAAGAAGCTGAGCAAGTATATGACAAGCACTTTTTACTATTAGACAGTTGCAGTAACTATATAGCAAGAGTAAATAAAAACATTGGTAATTTAATTTAAATTCTAATTTTAAATTACTTGCATAATTTAAGCAATCATCTAAAATTAAACTTTAGCCCTTAATTATAACACTTGCTGCTTTACTATATTTAGATTATCTTTTATTTATGATTATAAAGCTATTTAAATAAGATTTTTAATTAATAAATTTAATTTAAAATTTAAAAAAGTGAAGTATAGATTTATCAAAGTAATAGTAGAATTATTCTATTATTAGGTTAAAATTAAATTAATAATTCTAGGTAATATAAATTAATACTAATATAAGGAGTAAAATCTAGTCAATTATTTCTAATTCATTGTCTTATTATAATACTTGGATATCTTAAATCTTATTCAGTCTAAATCTTTTAATCATGACTTAAGCAACTGCTACAGTCAATTATCTTTCTAACTAATATAAAGATTCTTTATTAATATTTTATAATAAAAGAAATCCATTTTGTATGATATATTTATCTTGCTCGAAATCAATTATTTAATTTGAAATAAAGCATTATCATGTTCTCAATTAAAGTTTTTCAATTAATTTGCAAACATAGTATAAAGAAAAGCAACTAAATGTGCTTATAGGTTACTTCTATTAAAATCTTTTAGTTAATTGCCTAAACTATATTTAGATTGGACTTTTATTTCATAAACTAACTAGTTCATATTAAAAAGCTTTATTTAACTATAATAATAGATAATATTTTTATTCTATAGTAAGCTAAATTGATTTATTTTCAGGTGTAGCAATTAAGCACTTTAAAGATTAAAAGAACTAAAACCTTCAAATAAAATAGTAGAAAACTTTATAATCACATTATTATTTAAAATTTTACTTTAACTTCTTAATTTAATATATTAGATTAAGTTTAGTTAGAGTTAATGCCTAATTAACTTTAAATAATTATTTACTTCCAAATATTTTAATTTTTAGATTAAAATCCCTATTTATTATTAATTTTCTTATATGTTCATTTTAAGTTCTTTTTATGCTTTTTGTTGAGTTAACTAAAATCTTAAAAGACAAGAGTAATTCCAACTTTTTTTGATTTTAGTTGAGAATTTCTAAAAATTAATCTTAAAGTACTTAAAAGTTTTAGGATTATTTCAAATGCTTTCATAATAGGCATTTTTTAAAACCACAATAGTAAAGTTTCTAGTTATTATATGTTCTTATTATCATTATATTTTATTTCATTTATCTCTCTTGCAAAGAATCAATTATTAATTAGTTTAAAGATCTATTTACTTGAGAGTCCTAGTTGAGTTAGCTGGTTGCAATTAATATAAGGATATATATAGTAAAAAAGAGCAAAAGTTTGATAGTTAAGTAGTTAAAAAAGTTTATAAATCAGATAAATTACTTTTAATCTTGGAAAAACATTCCACTCGGCGTTTGCTGAACTTACTTACCTCTAATGTATGTTGAAATTACAGTTCCTTTTAGCTCTTCTTATTAGAAAGGACATAATTTATCATATGATGAAACCATTTTTTTATTATTAAAGTCAAATATTAATAAATCTGCGTAATATCCTTTTCTGATATATCCTTTTTTCTAAATGTTTAAGAGCTAGCAAGGTTTATGTGATAGAGCTTTTGAAAGTTAGATAAGTCACTATAAATCTGGAAATTAATTTTCCTTTTTTTAAGTTTTCAAACATAACTTATGCCATAAAACAGGAAGCTAAAGTCCCATGCATGAAATACCACTTTAAGCCTTCATAAAATCTTAAATTTTGTATTTCTCAAAGCATTTTATATGATTAGAGCATATGCATTAGATCTTATCATTTTTAAGTCTTTTTCATAATTTATTTTAGTTTTTTATTTATCGTATTGGAGGGTATGATTTAAGCCTTGTATCTCCATCTGGAACCTGCAAACTGTCGTAAAAGAGAATAGGAAATGTAGTACCACATTAGATTGACTTAAATTTGTTAAAGGATCTATAAGAACTCAAATTAGGGATTAATATTTAACATTTCAAGCTCTACATAAAATAATACCTCTGCTTCTTAATTTATACACTTTAAAGTATAAACTTCAGCAAGTTCATGCATATTTGCCTATAAATAGTTCTCATATTTAGTTTAGGGAGTATATTATTCTTTCTAAACTTTTAAATTTGCTATGTTAATGCATCCCACTCTCTTTTGTAAAGGACGTTTTCCAGGCTTAAGCTCTATGCTTTAATTATTAATTGGGCTTTACATTATTTCATTTAGGTTGGAACAACTGTTTACAGATTTAAAATGAGTCTTTCCTGTGTTCTTGTATTAACTTAGTGATTCATTTACCATCAAATCTATTTTATTTTCTTGAGGGTCATTTTATGGAGTTATAATTTAAAAAATTTTGACAGGATTTTTCTTTTTTACCTCTTATGTATATTTTTGCTCTTCTTTATATTGGATTTAATAAGTTGGTGTTGGAATTTATAGTTAAAATTATTTCTCTGGTTATGACTTTTATTACTTAGTTAACTTATCTGCACTTTTGCTCTTCAATTAAGTTTATATAGTTTCTATCTTTTCCTAACCATTTTCATTTTCATTTTCACTTTCACTGTCACTTGAACTTTTGTCACTGTTTTCAGTAATGTTAAGTCATGAAGAAGAAGGTTCATTATTCAACAGAATATGGAAATCAGGCCTTCTGTTATCAATTGGTTATTTTCTTAAGGGAGAAAATGAATAAAGTAATCGGTCAGAAAAAACGTCACATATCACGATTAAAGTTTTCTCCGTTTACTAAATGAGATTTAAAGCTTCTTTTATCTATTCTTACTTAAAATTCTTATGACCTTAAGAACTTTAGGGCTGGATATATAACTTAAATGCTATAGCTTCTTTCTGTATTTGGCATTCTGGCTCTAAAATCTGTATATAGCCAATATCACATCATATTTTCTATTATTCTTGATTACTTGTGTAACTCATTAAAAGTGTTGTAACGCCTCCATCAATGGCAAGCTTTGTAAATTCTTCAAGATTTTCTAGCTCTCCATTAAATTCGAAATGTACATCTACAATGCCTGGCAGAATAGCATATTCACTAAAATCAGCAAAATTTCATCCTTCAAAATTCTGCTTTATATCTTCAATCTGCATAAAAGCTCACATTTTGCTATTCTTCCAAAACTAAGATATCTTAAATAATTTCTCCTTCAATGAACAAAAGAGCTTTTTATAAAGTCTCGAAACTAAATAGAAGATTACTTATCAACGAAAACATGTTTACTATAAAGTACACATTTTTATTCCATTTTATAAATCGTTTTAATATGTTATCTTCATTTCTTATTTTATTTTTGCCTTTAATAAATTTATCCACTTACTATTTCTCTCTTACTTTTCTTTTATCGCTTTAAATTTAATCTCTTATATTTGTTAAAGAGCCAATATAAGCAACTTTATTTATTTCCTCTGTAATGGTTTTCAAAACTACTGCATTTTATGCAGTGATAATTACTTATTGGTGTATAATCCTTAATAAACTTTCTAGTAGATAGATTATAATAAAAATAGATTTAAATTATATAACTTACAATAGGCATTATATAAGAGAAATTAAGCACTTTACAGATATAGAAGTAAAGAAATGATAAGAAGTGATATATGTTAATACTAAATAGGATTCTTTAGTATAGTTAGTTGAGGATTCTTTTCCTTAAATAATTTTATTTTTAAAATATATTTTTATTTACTTCTTCCTTCACTTTCCTTATATAATTTTACACCCAATCATGTAGAATCTTTAAACTAGAGAATTTGTTTTTTATTAGAATGGAGATTAATTTTAAGTTTTATGCAATTTCTGCTTGGTTGCTTTGATAAGAGTTACAAAGTATTTTTAGTTATTTATAAATGAAAATTTTCTATGCGGTTAGATATAAAATGAAGATGATTAATAAGGCAGGAAATAAAGGAAAGCATAAGCTAGTGATTAAAATTAAAGCTTATACTTTATTTAAAGTGAGTGTATGAAAATATTTTTAGGTATATTTTTTAATGTCTATGGAATCTTAATCTTTAAATCCAGAAATATTGGAATTTTTAGCTCTTGAAAAAGCGATTAAAGAAGAAATAAAGGAAATTGGTTAAGAATAAAAGGATTAAAAATAGAATAAAGCTAGTCAGCCAGTTTAAAAATAAGAAATTTGCAATTAAAACTAATAAACTGATCTTGAGAAAGACCTTGCTTATGCTGTTTAAGCCCTTACCACTTATAGATAGTTAAAAAAATAATAAGAGCAAAGTTTACATGCATTTAGATCAATTTTAAAACAAGATAATTAAGAAATTTCATAGTAGGGTAAGAGCAAAGAGGTATTTTAAGTTCCACGTATGTCATTGGAGTTTAGACCTTCTAAAATAAGGTAACTTAAGAAGTAAAAAGAAGCTGAAAATTAGAAGCAAACTGAATAAAATCAAAATATAAATTTGTAAAACAAATAAGATATAAGGAAGTTCCTTTCTTTTAATGAATTAAAGCTTTCTAAATAACAAAGCAAAAACAATAATCCTTTTGAAATATAAGAATTGGATAGCAATAATCACCCTTAATATAAGAATTTTCCTTTAACTCCCTCTATAAAAAATGAAGTTTTAAGTTTAAGAAGCGAATTTAAATTAATAAATTAGAATCCACCAAGATATAATAGTATAACTGTATTAGAAAAAGCTAGGCATCTTGAAGAAGAAAATTTAATAATGGAATAAAAATACTAGAAAATCAGAGAGTAAGTAAAGCAGGAATCTTAATACTAAGAATAAAGACACTAAAAAAGTAATGATAGTGTATCGACACGCGATTCAAATATTAGTAAAAATTAGGATAATTTACTGAAATTGGTTAATGCTATGCAAATGATAGTTGATTGCTGGTAATATACTCTTTTCAAATCTAGCTTTCGTATATTGAGCATTTTTGCCTTAACGTTGCATTATAATGAAATGAAAATCGCAAAATAAAGAAAAGTAAACTTATTGAGTCAAACTTTAAAGGTATGAAAGGAAAAATGAAAAGAAATTCAGATCTAAAAGGAAAATAGAAGAAAATAAAAAAAGAAAGCAGAAAATAAAATTAAAAGAAAATAGGCTAAGGAACATTTTAAGTATGTTTAATTATTTAAATTTTGAGATGCTTGAACTTAGGCTCATTTTCAAAGCAAAGAGATTAAAAAAATGGGAAAAGAATCATTTTAAAGTCTTCAAAAGATATTAGTATTGAATAAAGAAGAGTCTTAGTTTATACCAAAAGAAATACTAGAGTCTGATTAAAAAAATTTCCTATTATCTGATTTATCTTAATTAGTCACTGATATTGAATTGCCACAGTCAACTATGTTTCCTAATTCTCCTCTTATCAGTTAACTCGATTTTAGCTAGATTGAAAGCATCTACTAAGAATAACCCTTTGATTCAGTTACAGAAAGAAGATAATCTCGAGATAAAGATATTATTTAAGCTACTTTTTAAACATTTGATGACTAGAAAAAGCGAAGAAATGCTTCAAACCCACCATGTAATTCCTAAAATATAAAGAAACAAACTAATAAGCAAAATAAAATTAACTCTGAAGTATTTAACGAAGCCAAAAAAGCAAGAAAGAGTATGAATGTAATTTCCTAATGTAACTATAAAAATATTCCTTCATTTTCCGAATTACCAAGCAAAATGAAAGAAAAAGTAATAGAAAATAAAAAATCTATTGAAGTAAAAAAAATAAACGAAATTAAAAAAATTAAAGAGAGCAATTAACTTAATGAAGGGTAAAGAATTAAGGAAGAAAAGATTCAGAAGATAAAAGACTTAGCAGAAAAAAGAAGACTGGAAAAACAGCAGGTAAGTGTTTAATTTTTAGAAATAAGAAGAATAAAGAAAAAAAGAAATGGAACAGTAAATTAGAATGTAAAATTATACAATGGCTAAGTAATTTTCTAACAAGCTCAAAATAGTAATTTTCTAATTCAGTTTTATTTTGGGTTCAAGCCTTGAAAATAGTTTTGAACTAAAACAAAAGAACTTAATAAGAAATCTAAATAGTTTAACTTAAATCTCATTGTTAGAAAAACCTTCAAGAACTGACTATAACTCGCAATAAATATCTAAAATGAAAGAAAAACTCAAATAAGACTAAAAGCAGATAATCATTATAAAGCAAAGCTTATAAAAAAATCATTTCAAGTTTTATTCTCCCAATTTTCGTTTTCCATATAAGCAAGAGATATGATAATGCAGTATGCTAATAAAAATATATTGGGAAATTATTTTGAATTTTGGAGAATAAGAGTGGATATTATCTAAAGGAAAAAATAAAAAAAAATCAAGCAAGAAGTTTAAAAGATTATACCTTTCAGATTAAAGCATTTTGTTAATCCCTATTTTAAGAATTGGTAATAGTTTCTTTAATAGTAGAAAGAAATTTAACTCAAAAATTAGGAAAAATAAATTATGTTTGATAAAGTCAATGCATGACTCAAGGATCAGCAAACATAATCTTAGTAAAATATGTCATAAAGCATTGAAAGTGAAGATTACTAAAATGAGTCAGAAAATGATTCCGAAATTGATTCCGAAATTAATTCAGAAATTGATTCCGAAATTGATTCAGAAACTGATTCCGAAATTGATTCAGAAAACGATGACATAAATAATTCAGATTTTTCTGAATAAAGTTTGTCTACATCACAGGAAGATTAAATAGATAAATAATTGATAATTTTAGAAGGATAAACTATAGAAGAGTAGTAATTGAAAAATGATGAAATTTAGTAAAATTAATAGGAAAGTTAAATGTAAGATTTTGTATAAGTACAAATCAATCCCAAATAAAATAAAAAAGAAAATGACTTTATATTAGAAAAGATAAATTAATATTAAAAAGTAAACGAACAGAAATTTTAAGGTGAAATATAAGATTACATTTAATAGCAAAATCAACAAAAAATAGAAAATATTAATTTTTAAAATAGAGGATTAGATATAAATAATCTTAATCAAGTTTAAAGCAGTCAGAAATAAAATGAAACAGAGGAAAATGTAAAAGATTCAAGTAAATTGTAAACGTAATACTCAGAGTGATAACTTTCCTTTTAATAAGTAATTTATCTTTTTAGTTGAAATCTATTAATATAAACTTATTAACTTTAATATTAATATATAAAAAAGCATAAAGCCTTTAAATATGAGGATCTTAGTATGCATAAAAATATCAATTCCTTCTTTGATAATTATGATAAAGTAAAGCAGTTTACAAAGCGCTATTTATAAACATCATAATTCTAGTACATAATTTACTTTTAATTGAATCCTTCGCTTAGATTTATATTCCTTTCTTAATATAAAGTAGAACAAATGAATGATAATTATAAAGTTTTTAATATTCAGTTTTAGTTGGTAGAGAGAAAGAAAAAAAACTTTTACAGTAAGCAAATCCTAGTGAAACTAGGAAGAATGAGTAAATGAAAGTATATCTTTAATGATTAAGCTTAATTATTTTAATTTATAATTAAAAATTCTTTTATTTTACTAAATAAGTCTAAAACTTATAGCTTTTTAATGCAAAAGGTAAATTTTAAACTAAATTCCGTAAACTTCAACTTAAATCATTAAATTTAATCATTTTATAGTGATTTGAAATATTTTCATATAAACAGATGAATATATCGGTATAACGTAGCAAATAGATTATTTATATATCGAACTTGTAGAAACAATTATAAAAAGCAGCAAAATATGTATAAAAACATGAATCAATCCTCTCAGTTATTTTAAGAAAATATTTAAAGGAACCTACTAAATGAATCTTTTGAAATTATATTTTTGATTCTTTTATCTCCTTATAATAAGATTAAATCCTAAAACAACCTATTGAACCTTAAGAACTATTTCATTTTATAAGTTAAAACTTTCTTTTAATGAATATATACTCTATGAAGTGTCCATGCTTTTTGAACTGATATTAAAATTTATCTTCTATAAGATTAAATATAAAAGATTTATAGAAAATAAAATGAAATTTAAACTAAATAGAATTATGAACATTTAATTTATTTACTAATGTTGCAATAACAATCTTATTAATATTTATGAAAATACATAAAACTTACTTCAAATTGTTTGACTTAATAACGCACATTTTAAAAAACTATTATTACCTTTTATAGTCATTTCAATATTTCCTTCTGGTCTCACTAAATTTAAATATATTTTATAATTTTTTATTTGTGCAAATAAATATACAAACCCCACTAATATTTTATTAAGTTTACTTTACACTTCAAAAGCAATTTAATTTCCTAAATTTAAGGGAAAATTTACAAATTAAGGAAGGAAATTTTAATTAGAGCAATATATAAAGATAAAATAGATTTGTGTTACAGTAATTTTAGCATCAACATTAATCTAAATTTATATTTTAGTTCTTTTATAATTTTAAAGAGCAAGAAGTAGTAAAGGGACTAATGATACATTTTTAATTTTCACTTTTTTAAGGTGAAATATAGAAGAAAATAAAGGAAAATCTAGATAATTTTATTATAAATATATTAAAATCAAAGCACTTTTAAAAGCGCTTTTCGAAGTACTAATAAAACACAAATTGACAAAGTTTAACATAAAACTAAAGTTTTAACGTTTTAAATCAGTATTTAAACGAATTTTCTTGCTAAACTACAAATATGGTTAGTCGTGTCGGAGTTCGAATGTTTGGAGAAAGAGTTAGCTATCAACCTAGCGCCCGAATGCTAGAATTGAGAAAGACATTGAGACCAATAAAGTAGAAATTAGCTGAGCATCCGTTGTATGAATCCATTACTAATATGGAGTAATTGAGAAACTTTATGTCCCATCATTGTATACCAGTTTGGGACTTCATGACTCTTTTGAAGGCTTTGTAACTTAAGCTTACCTGTGTTACTCTTCCTTGGCATCCAGTAGGAGATGTACACACAAGAAGACTCATAAACGATATTGTCATGGGAGAAGAATCTGATGATATTTACGGACACATTTCTTCTCATTTTGAAGCATATATCGACGCTATGAAAGAAGTTGGTTGTGATACAACTCCAATTTTAGACTTAGTTGATAGAATGGTAAAAGGAGAAAAGTTAGAATCTATTGCCAAAAGCACAAAAGTTCCTAAAGCAGCAATTGATTTCTTGAAATCTACTTGGAAGATTATTGAAGGAGGTAATATAACTGCCATATGTGCTTATTTCTGTTTAGGACGTGAAGAAATTATCCCAACTATGTTCGTTGAAGTTGTAAAGAACTTGGAGAAACATTTCCCTCAACAAGTAAGAAAGTTAAGAGTATATTTGGATAGACATATTGAAGTCGATGATGAACGTCATGGTCCAATGAGTGAAAGAATGCTATAAATCGTAATTAACGATAAAGAAGAGAATTGGAAAATAGCATTCGATGCTGCTTACACTGCTACTTAGGCAAGAATAGATTTATGGTCTGCAATTGAAAAGATGAACAAGTAGATGTAAAAATGAAACATTTGAAAAATTCAAAATAAGTTTAAATAACATTATTCCTAAATATAGTTTTAATCATAATAAATATCAAAATTACATTGAAATGCTAATAATTTGGTTAAGTATTAAAATTTCAAATTTATAATTTAACTGAATTCTTTAAATAAATATCTTAGAACACTCTATTCTTTACTTAAGTTGCCATTAACGAAGCTTATTATTTATTGGCCTTATATCTTTTCTAATAGTAACAGATTATTCAATATATTCAAAATTTTATACTTAAGATGTCTTTAAAGATAATAAGTAATAGCTTTAATTAGTTACTCAATATTTACACTAAATCTGCTATGCTTAAGATTTCATTTAAATCTAATTTAATAGATTAATATATAAAATTAGTATCAAGGATAATAAAGCTAATTCGGTTAAATGAAAGCGTAATTTAGAGTTTAGTTAAAAGCTTCCTGCTTTGTCTTCAATATAATTATAAACTTAATTTTTTAATTTCTAGTATTTGAAATAATTTTTATGGAACTAAATGCTGTTAAATCTAGTTATCCGAAAGCTTTAGTCTATATTTTAATTTCATTTATAAGCGCAGATAAATAAAAATGGGTTGTGGTCCTCAGAAACCTAATAGGCAAAGTATTGAAGATCATAATAACTTGAATAATGATAAGAATGACCAATAGTTTTATGATTGCTTAGAATGTAATTTATAAGTTCCAGAGAGAGAAATTCCTGAAGAAGTAAGTAGTGCAGAACAAATAAGCACTAAAATTACTTAAGCTACAACCTAATAAAACTTTTTGTAATCTTTGAAAGCTAATATTTAATAAAAGATACAGAATGCTAGGAATTCTCTTTAAAGGGCTAAGGATGATAATCCTCAACATCCTTAAAAGCAATCAAGACTATTGATTGAAATAAGAAAAGCTAAGCTTATTCCAAATACAGCAGGCTGCTCAAAATCTAGACCTTTTATAAAACTAAGATCAAATCCTAAATTGTTGGAGTATAGAACTGAAGAATCAGAGCCCTTTATTCCATAATGGTTTTAATTATTTGAATTTTAGGGTTAGAGAAGTGAAATAAATAAAATATAAGTTTAACTTTTTAATATGGACTTAGGGCATGAAATCTTCTTAGGTGAATTTATTTTAGATCCAAAAGAATAAGACGGGGAAATCATATAAAAATGGTATCAAGCTAGAATAGCTCCAACTGCTGATGTTAAGTAAACTGAGTATATGGAATTAGAAATTAAATATCAACCTCAATTTAAGTTAGTAGAATGCTTAGAAAATCATATGTAAAAGCTAATTTAAACTGAAAAGTCTATACAAGAGAAAATAGAAAAATGCTAGAATTTTTTGAATAAGTATAAGAACTAGTGACAGCTATTCATTACATTAATTATGAAACTAATTAAGAAATTATATTCAAGCTTACTTACTTAATGATAAATGCATAATATTAATGTTATAAATAAATTCAAAAGTTATTAAGTTTTTCATTAGATGTTGATATAATTAAGCAAGCATCTCTTCACTCTAAATAATTTTACTTTTACTATTTATTGAGGATAAAATATATCGCAATAATCATAAAACCTACGATATTTATAATGAGTTATTTTTATCACAATGATGTTCCTTTGTAATACTCAATTTCTTTTAAATATTTAACTATTTTAGTTATATTAATTCCATATAGTAATGTAATACCTTATTTCATCTTATTCATTTAGTTGTTTATTCGTTAATTACAATAAAATAAAATCTAAAAAACCAAATTTAAAATAATTATTAATACTAGCACAAGCTTCTTTGTTGCTTTTTTCTATAAACTAAATTTCTTTAATAGTAAGGAAAAATATTTTAAAAACAGGTAATTTAAGTTTAAAAAAATGCAAAACTATATAAGTTTAGATTTAAGGAAATTACAATAAACTTTAATAATATTAATTTGAATTAAGAAACTTAACTGTATATTATATCAATTATTTAAATTCCTTGCTTATCTTAAATTTTTTTCTATAATTAAATGGATAGTCTATTATTAGTAAGCAGGCATATTAATCTTAATATCTATTTGCTTTTATAATTTAGAGATCAAATAATTAAACAAAATTCAAATATTAATTTTAATAAAATCAAACACTAATTTGATTATAAACCAAACTTTAAATCCTGTTCTGTCCTTAATTATATATAAATTTTATAAATATAGCTTAATTTCTTCAGCTTTATTTACTTTATTTTTAGAACTAAAGCATATTGATTGATATCTTTATCAAACTTTCTTAAATTTAGTATAGCAAAGCAATCTTTTATTTATAGTTTGCTATATGCTTAATATATTAAATTTGTCTAGCATGTTTGCTAATTTGATTATATGCAAAATTTATTTTTATCAAATCTATATAAAAATAGGAATATTTATTACTTAATTATGATGCTTATAACCTAATTAGCTGATAGATGCCAAATACTAAGTATATAGTTCCAGCAACTAAAAGATGCATTCATAATTTAGCCTGCTAGAAGTCAGCACTCTACTATATTCATTTATTATGAGTAAAGTTATTTAGCAATAACTTGCTACATTGCTTCTCTATTTAGACCTATTGCTTAGATACCAATATATCTATTAAGCATAAATAGTAAAATTTAGAGAAAAGAATAATAAATAAAGCTGATATAAAGAAAGGATATTGAATAAGATTAATAATAAAGCTGCTAATAAATTAAGTTTATTAATATGCCTTTATTATCAGCTTTGAGTTAGGCCTAATTATTACTAGACTAAATACTTTGAATTCTCTATTTTTATCGCTTTTAATAATAATTTTTATTGATTAATGATTGTATGGATTCTGCTGTATTAAAGATTCCTAGTTTAAAATAAATAAAGAGAAAATTAAAAGAGATATAAGATAAGAAAGAGTGAAGTAGGGAAAAGTGAAAAATTTGAATGATAAGGATTTAAATAAATTCTTAATTTAAAATATCAAAAATAAGCATATTAAGCTAATAAATGAACGACTTTATTTTCTTAGACTAATTCAATTCTATTCAGAATATAGAACAAAACTTCAACTAAGCTTATGTTTACCTGCATTTGAGTCCAATTAAATAGTGACTAACAGAGCAATTGAGGAAATAAACTCGCAAGCATATTAAAATTTTGCTAAATAATGACTTGAAAGGAGTTAATATTTTGCTATCCTTTTTAAATAGCGGATTGAAAGACTTTTAGAATGAAACAGTTAATTTAAGCAGGAAGGTTTATCAAGTGTTTTAAGATTTGAAAATAATTGCTAAAGCTTATTTTTGTAATTTTAGCTTTGAAAGGTAGAATTTGCCTACAAATGTACTAGTTAATTCTTAACTTCTGTACTTTGTCATTTTTACACTTGGAACAATCTCATTGAAAAATAAAGACTCTCATTCTTGAGCGAACATGAAGATTAAAACAGAAGATGGAAATAGTAATGAGTTGCCTAATTAATAGAACCGTGTCAAATTAATAATTACCTCTAAATTTAGCTCAGGAAGACTTAGAGTCAAAGACTTTAAAAGAATAGGAGAAAGCCAGCGTCACTTGAATTAAAATAATATATTAAGACTTCTGCTTAATAAATACCGTCCTAGTTTGATAGGATTTTCATAAGTAATTAAAATGCTAAATGGAAACATAATTAAAATATACAGTCATGAGCATGCTGCCAAAATTAAATTTTGCATTGAATTGGAAACTAAAGAACAGAATTATTTAGTGAATATTCAGAAGTTAATTAGCCTAAATGTAAGTTTTAAAAAAGGATTTATATAGTATCGAAGAACAAATGGAGCAAGATACTGACAATGAATTTTACATAAGTGATTCTGAAAATTGCGCAAAAAATATTAATACATCTGATGCCTTTTCCTGAAAAAATGTACATATTTAAGGAAGTGAAAATGAAAATTCAAGTACTGGAATAGAGAAATAAATCTCATAATCAAATTCACAAAGTATGGAGCAAAGTTTTATTTGTGGAATAGAAGATGAATTAATAGAGATTCAAAATATTCCTGTTTTCATTTGATTGTAAACACTTTTTTCTATAGTTATTTTTATATCATTCTAAGTTTTATTTCGTTAAATCTTAATCCTTCATTCTATTTCCATGAAGTTCTAAACAGAGTTCTATTTAAGTATTATCCATGCAATAAATTCCAATTATACATATTATAGAGATCATATTTAGCTTAGGAATTTCTGTAAATTAAGATTGCTATAATAATCATTTTGTTTAATAAACAAAATACATAAAAGGAACTTAAAGATAATAGCCAAAATAAATAGCTTGCATTTAAATACTTTTTAGACAGTTATTTGATAAGCATTTTAGCATATTCTATCTAGATTTGGTTAAAGTTTAAAATTTAATAGGTAAAATAGTTTACCTAATAAATATAAAGATATAGAGAAAAGAGTTAAACTATTTAAAGAATGCAGACTTTTGTTACTTTTAGAATAAATAGAATCTGCATGGAACTTAGTTAGAAAAATCATAATAGCATGTTATTATACTTTAATACTTATAATCAAGAACTCTATTTATATAATAACCTATATCTTATTTAATATCTCTTTACTCTTCAAAAAAGGTTACAACAATAGTAAAAAAACCTAATATACTTTTAACTCTTAAAAGAAGTAAACAAACTCCTAAAAGAATATCACAATAAATTTGTTAAGAATACAGTTGAAATACATATTTATATTTTCTTTTACTAAATCTACTTCCAGTAGTCTCATTTCTAAAACTATTTAGAATAACAAATGAGTAAACTTATAAAGCTAGTAAGAAGAATATTTATTTAAATCTATCTAAATTAGAACAAACTTTATATTTAGTATTTCATTTTAAATTTATTAATCATTCATTGTTTAAGTACTACAAATAGTAATCTTATACTATTACTATACCTCATTTAATAGAATCTATAGAAACTTGATTCTATGCAGAACATATTTACTAATAAAATAGGGTATTTTAATTATTTTTTGCACTAGAAATTTTTGAATTAAATAATGGAAATAAAATTAATTGTAAAAGAGCGTAAAATGAGAAGCTTCAATATAATTGTGATTATAGAAGTTGAATATGAATAAGATTAGTTTATAGTTCTATAAAATAGATTATTCATTTGTTCCATTGATTTTTGTAAAAAGAGAACTATAAATATTAAGACTTAAACTTAAAATGATTAAAAGTAATTAAAAATCTAAAAAGAAATTGTTCAAATCCCAGGTACAACTTCAGCAATTATTGACCAAATAATGAAAACTACATACAAAATTATCAAAAAATAGCTGTGAAATTTTGTTACTTTTCCATCGTTTTTTATCACAAAAAACAATGTGATGATGAAGCTGCCAATCAAAAAAACGCAAGTATAAATAATTGTAACTGGAAAATCATAATGCTTTTTAAATCCCGACTAATTATATGTTGAAAGAATAATAGGAAATCCAAGACCAAGACATGTATTAAAAAATGCTCCAGCAAAGCATCCTGCTAATGCCATTACTGGACTTAGTTTAGAAATAGCTAAATTAGCAGTTATATCTGTGTTAAAATATTACCTACTGCTTCATCTCCCCAAGTTAAAATTGTAACAGCAAGAATAGCACTTGGTATGCCAGTCTCTATTCCAATAACTGATAGAGTGTCTAAAAGAGTTGGAGTTAGTAAATTAAGTCATTAAATTGATACAAGAAAGCTAAAAAATTGAATCCAAGTTAAATAGCTTGGAGGAACATCATCATCAGTAGTAAGCCAGATTATAAGCGAAACTATTAGAGCTATAAAAATCATTAAGACGATAAATGGAAATTTTCCTCCTATCATGATATTTATAGGATAAACATCTGGTACATCTACATTAAAGGTTAATATAAAAAAGCTAATAATAAGTGGAGGAGAAAATGTTCACTTTATTCTACTTCAGTATTCATTATCAAAATAAGGAACAGTTAGCCAAATGGCAAAATTAAATGGATAAAGAAATATCATTATAATTTTTATGGGTAGTTTATTTTATTGCCAATCTTTGTATTTTTATGATACTGCTGATTTAAAAGCATTTATCAGTTTACCAATGCATGTCTCTTCTTTAAAATCCAAAGTGTCTCTACCTTCTAGCGTTTCCCTCTCCTCAATAATTTAATTATTCAGAGATAAATCAGTTACTTTTGGAGCATTTTAATTTGATTTAAAGATAAAAGATCTATCTCCAGAAGAAAGCTAGCTTATACCAGTATATCTTCTAATCTAATCAGCTGGGCGGTATAACTTAATATTGGTCCTTCCAATTTTGAAATCTATTAAACTTTTATATGTCATGTTTGAAGCCACTGTTGTATATGGATTTTAGCCAATATGTGTTTCATGATTCACATCTTCAATATTTTACTATTTAAAGTTCCTCTCTTCATAAAGAACCACTACAACAAAAATGACATAAAGAAGTAATAATGCAATGCCTGCGAATAAGTGGAAATATCCTAAAATTGCACATATGCCTAAAATAATTGTGGAAACTCAATAAAATAATAAATCTCTGATGAATGGCCTTAAAGGAACTATTGCTTCAACAGGAGAAGTCAAAACACATATTCCTGCTAAGCCATTACACACTAGCATTCCTATTCCTACCAAAAAACCACATGTCGTTCCCATATCCGAACTTCTGTAAGCAATAATAGCTGTAATTACATCGTTTGCACCATTTCCTAGAGCTAGGAGAGTTACTCCAGCCAAGTTTTCACTACATCTTAGTTTATTAGATATGCTTGACAGTGCAGGAGTTAAATATAATTCTGCTACCGTTGCTAAAAGATAAAACATTAGAAAAAGCACAAAAAAGTAAATAATAATTCCGCCTACTTTGTTATTTATATCGCAGTAATATAACTAATACATATCTATTTCTCCTTCTGCATCACAATTCTACTTTGCAAAACTACACTTATCTTCATGTGAATTTTTAATATCTTCACAATCAGGCATATTTGCTTTATTAAATATGGACAATGATTTAAATAATAAAAGTTGATTTATTTTTAACAGTAATAAGTAAAAAAAGTAAATTGATAATATATTTTTTATGATAAACTTAATAAAAATTTACACAAATCAAATAACTTTTCAACTCATCAAATAGCAATAACTATGTATAAGTTAACCATTTTTTATAGCAGCATCTTAAGTTATCACACAATTATTAAAAAACTATTGTAATTATATTTAAGCCCAATAAACATTTATGAACGTTTCTAATTCATATAAAATCACTCTAGTATCTACTTATATTTTCATTTGTTATCATTTTATCTTTTAACTGTAAACTAAAGTTACCGTTATAATCATTTAATTTACAAGTCATCATTTTTATTTTAATAATTGTAACTAAACTCTAAGTTAAAATTAAATTAAATAGTAGAAAAAAGAGTAAAACATATTATAGTGATATTTCTTAATTTTCTAAAAAACCATAATTAAACAACTTTACATTCTTAAGATTTAAAATAAAAATGTAGATTCTTTTATAATTTAAAAATAAATAAATAAATAACTGTAAGTAAATAAAACTTATGAACCATGCAAATATTTCTTAATTTCGTATTACGGTTCAATTCACTAAAGAAATAGGATGATACCTCTCCTTTAAATTTTATAGTTTAATTTCTTAAGAAACAATTTTCTTTGCTTCTTTAAATTTATAGCGTTAGCAGTCTTTTGCTTTGATTATGCTGTATTTGTTTATAAATTTCATAAGATAGGATTAGGATTTATTTGTAGAAGGAGAGGTTTATTAGTAATTTAAGAGAAAATTCTTAAAGGAATGTTAGTGATAAAATTAGATTATGAGTAGATAGTTTATAATAAATGCATTTTCAATCAAATTTCAATCTTAAAAACAAAAAAGTCTCTGAAGATATTAATGCTGAAACTTATAATCGAACTCCTATAACAGGCTTTGGAGAAAAAATGCTAGAACTTTAGGGATTCTCAGGTAAAATAGGAAAAACCTTTAAAAAATCAGTTGAAGTGCCAGAAATTAAGGTTAGACCCCATCGTTTAGGTCTTGGAGCCAAAATTGAAGACTTACCATAACTTTTGGAGCGTAAAAAGAAGAGATTAGAATAGTTAAGTAAGAAATAAACAGACAACTTACTAGAAAATCTGCCTTATAAAAAAAATGATATAGTATAAGTTACATATGGTAAATATTAAGGCTATTAAGGAATAGTAAACAATGTTCAAATTGATGAAAATCTAATTTTAGTAGAAGTTTCTTTAATCAAACTTAAAAAGATTTTAAAACTTGAGGCTAAGTAAGTTATTAAAGATTCATAAATTTAAAAGAAGGAAACAAAAGATTAAGAAAATGCCTCTAGTGAAATAACAGAAAAAAAGGAATTATTGAATGAATGAGTTTAGCCTAATTTAAAAGTGAGAGTTAAAAGTAAAATATATCATAACGGAAAATACTTTGGATAAAAGTTTAGAATAATAGATGTAAGCAAAAATTCTTTCACTGCTATTTCAAATTAGGACCAAATTTTTGACGATTTAAAAGAATACGATATTGAGCCAATTTTTCCAATTATGGGAGATAAATGCTAAATTCTCGTTGGGCAGTACAAAGGAATGAAAGGAAAAGTTTTTGAAAGAATTGGATCATAAAATAAAGAGAATGATATTTGTAGAATAAAAATTAACAATAACATTCTAGAATTCAAAAGAAATGAAATATGCTACTTAGAATGATTAACATTTGAATAATTAACATGTAATTAAGATTAAATCAGCTAAATATTTAACTATTCTATAATATCTCAATTTTTACTAAAAATAACAAAAATCAAATCTTCATATAAGTTTTAACATATAATCATTTAATGAAAAATTAAAAAAGTACATAAATAAAGTATATTTATAAATTTGTCTTCATGATTTATCTTAATCAGAGCAAATAAAAAGGAAATAATAAAAAAGTTAGGATTCAAAGTGAAATAAATTGATATAAAGATTTTAATTATATAAATTTATTTATTTAATCTAGATTATTCAAGTCTAAAACTTGCATTCTTTAAAATCTTCAAAAGGATAAAAATTAATAGTTTGTTTTTAAATACTCAATTAAATATAATTAAAAAAATTAAACATTTTTTAATATATTAGTTTAATAAATTTAGAAATTGATTAGGTAACGAAGCGAAAATTGTATGAAAATAAGCAGATATTTAAAAAAATTATTCTATAAGAACTAGATAAATATCAGAAAAATAATTAAAATTAAATTATAAGATAATCATTTCTAAAGGTTTGATTAGAAGTTTGTTTATTAGAGTACATTTTTTTAAAAATAAATTTAAGTGTTTTAATTTTTATATTTGATTCTAGAAATAAATTAGAATTTAAATATGCTTTTTCAATCTATTAATTTTATAAAAAGAAAGTGATTATCTCAAGTATTCAATTTTAATAACTACTTTGAGCTCTTTTTTAAAAATAAAATGTTAATAACTTACATTTAAATTCTTAAAATTGCTTGCAATGTAAATCACACTCTATAATTTACAAAATGCATAAAATAAAATTTTGTAATATTAGAGTTAAAATAATTAAAGGAATAAGAGTAAGTAATAAGTAAATAGACATGAGATAGGTAAAGTATAATAATAAAAGCTAATAACTATTTGAGGTATTAGAATTAGCTTATTTTATGGATTTTCATTTCATTTAGATTTTAAATATTTCTATAATGTAAACCTAAACTTTAAATGTTCTTATTACAGGAGCAAACAGAGGTATTGGGCTTTCCTTTGCGAAACTTTATGCTTTGAGAGAAAATTATGTTGTGTATGGGACTTGTAGGAATATAGAAGAAGCTGAAGACTTGAAAGCTATAGATCAAAAGATTAACGTTTTGAAATGTGACATTTCTAACGATATTAGTGTGGAAGAATTGTCTTCAAAGCTTTAATAACTAAATGTGTAAAAGATAGATTTGCTAATCAATAATGCTGGATACTTTTAAAAATAAATAGGTAGTTTTGAAGATGAGTCTTTCGAAAACTTTCTATACACTTTAAACATAAACACAATTGGTCCTTTCAGAATTATAAGAGCTTTACTGCCATCACTAAGACAATCTCCAAATCCTAAGATTATAAACATCTCAAGTAAAATGGGAAGTATTGCTTTAAACACAACTGGTTCTTTTTATGCTTATAGAGCCTCAAAAGCAGGTCTTAATGCTATAACAAAATCTTTATCTATTGATTTAAAAATACCAATTTTAGCCATACATCCGGGTCTTATTTCAACAAGAATGCGTAATTTTGAAGGAGAAATGACACCAGATGAAACGGTAGATAAAATAGTAAAAATAATAGATAATTTATAGCCTGAAATGAGTGGTAAGTTTTTAAACTTCGATGGCCAAGAATTGCTTTGGTGAAAAAAAATTTTAAGGTTAAATTTTTTATTCTCCTTTGAAAAATTTTTGATAATAACTATCTTATATTTAGCTAAATTTACTAATAAAAGGAATATCTATTTTAATTACTATTTAATTTAGATAAATTCAAATTCATTTGATTTATCATTTTCTATCACTAGCATTATATCAATATTCCTAATAAAAACTACTCACATAGTAATAGAATAACTTCTTTATTAGGTAATTATTGATTGTAAAAGTGAAGATCAATTACATTAATAAAGCAATAATATTATTTGAAGTGAGGGATTTGATAAAATAAGGTAGCTTATTTTATTAACTCAATGGTTAAAGATAATTAAGCATTTTAATATTTTAATTACATTATTTTTAATAATTCTATACAAATCTTTCTTAAATAGTCGCAATATAATAATGTAGAGTTTAGATAGGAAACGTGAATAAAATATTATTTAAATACATTTAATCTTTATCTTTTAAAGGAGCGAAAATTTTTGATTCCTTTCTGTTAACCTATATAAAAACGATTATCAACAAGTCAATAAATATTATTAAGCAAATTTTAATCTCCGAAACACATTCATTCATAGAGAATTAAATTTAGAAGGATCGAGTTGAAAAAGAATCATCGAAGTGGTCTTCATATAAATAGAAATTAATTATTTAAATTAAGTAATCTATGCTGTGCATATTATACTGCTATAAACAATGATGCTAAAAGTTTTTAACAGTATTGGCTTGCATAAAATTCCTAAACTCTTTAAAGCTTATCTTTCCTTCGCCACCTTATCCAACCTCTTTTATAATTTCCTGCAGTTCAGATTCCGTAAACTAAGTACCTAACTTTTAAAAAGCTCTTTTTAAATTATCCAATGTTATGTATCCACTTCTGTCTCTATCAAAGAAATTGAATACTTCTCATAGTTACTCAATTTCCATATAGAGTTTTTAATTCATACTAGCAATAATAAAATCTGAATAGTTTATAGAGCCATTTCCTATATAATCAACTTGCTACATTATATTATCAATTTCGTTTTTGGCAATGTTTAGGCCTATATCTTACATAGCTGTCTATAAATCTTATGCGGTGATGAAACCTCTTTTATCTTTATCTACTTTTTTAAAAGCTTTTGAAAGATGCTTAATTTCATCATAATCAAGAAAATTTATGACAACTTTCATTGCTTCTTGATATAATTTTTTATTTGCTTTATAGCCTCTCAAGTTTTCAAGAACTCCAGTATAATTCATAATTGGAGATTCTATATCCATTTATGTCATCCAGCGGTGCTTGAGAGCTTGTTCTGCAGTAATTCTTTATGTTACATCAGGATTCATCATTTTGCGTATAAGATCTTTGGCTTGCTTGCTGACAAATAGTCACTCAGTTTCTTAAAAGGAATAATTTCCTTTCATGATTTATTTATAAATTTATTCATTATTATTTCCTACAAAAGGTAAGTTTCCACTTAGCATCACATATAAAACCACTCCTAAAGACCAAATATCACACTCTTTGCCCCAAGTTCCTGTTAGCACTTCAGGAGCTAAATAAAAACATGTTCCCATTCTTGTTTTGCCAGTGGAATCTTGAGCTCCAGAGAATTTAACAGAAATTCCAAAATCGATAAGTTTAATTTAGTCTCCTTTTCCAAACATAAAATTTTCTGGTTTAATATCTCTGTGCACTATTCCTTTTTCGTGTAAATATACTAGTGCACTTAACATTTATCTCAATAAGATCTTACTCTAATCTTCACTATATCTTCCGTTCTTTATTATTCTATCTAATAACTCGCCACCATTACATATCTCCATTACTATGTGAAGATATTTCTAATCTTCATATGCATCATAAATTTTTATGATGTTAGGGTGATCAATTTCTAGCATTATGTTAATTTCATTAATAAGCAAGTCTCTTTAAGCCTTAAACATATCTTAATGTATGGTTTTAATAGCATACTTCTTTACAGCTGAAGGCGTGTCTTCAGAAGTTTTTATTTTTTTGCGAGTTGCTTCTCTTATGATTCCAAAGTTTCCATGACCAATAGTTCTTCCAAAATTGTAGTCTTTCTTAATATCTATATAAATATTTACCTCTCATACTTATAAAAGTTTTAGCTGAAATTTATTGCACGCGCTAGTTATTTTATTTACTAGGCGAAGTTTGTGGGTTCGATTTGTTTCCCATTTTTAGTTATTGCAATTAAAACTTGTTAAATATTATTCCTTATTTTATTCTTTTTTATTTAAAAATTCGAAATTTTATAAATAAAGGCTAAAGTAAAAGTTTCGATAAGAGCAAAATTGCTCTAAAAATATCAACATAAATAAACTAACAATTTAATAATAATGACTTTAAACTTTACTAATCTACCTACTTAATTCACCTTTATTTTCTCTATGTTAACTCTAAATACCTAATATCTTAAGACCAACTCTGGTTATTTCTACTACTAAACACAATTAATACAATCGTGGTCCCTTATTCAAAGCTAATTCTTTTTTCTTTCACCTATACATCTAAAATGTCTTAAACGCCTGCTCATTTTCGATTAAACTCTCTTGAATAAGTAAATTAAATTAATTTTTACTAAAAGAAGTTACAGCTATCTAGTAAATGCATAACCATAGCTTAAAATAGAAAGTAAAGAAGAATAATCATGCCTGCTCATATAACTGCTACATCTTTAATATAAATATTCTCTTTTAAATGGCCTATCTTTACTTCTCTGTATATATCTAATACAAACCCTTATTTTCTCTAAGGGTAATCTTTTTCTACAAGCAATTATTTATAATAATCCTTACTTGTAATGCTCCTACTTTAATATTAATAAACCTAGCTTTTACTATATTAATAAAGTTAAAAGAGTTAAGATTATTAAATGAAACAATTTATCTAAGTAGCAACTAATAGCTAATTACTTAGTTATTATAAACAAATAGCTTTTAGTAAATCCCTTTAAATTACTAGTTATAAGCGTCTTGTAGTTTAGTATTTGATAAAATAAAGGAAATAAGCTTCTCTTTATTATTAAACTAATATAGATTGAGTATTATACCTTTAAATTATTTCCTTTTATGGCTTTTAGTGCTATACTTTTTTACTCTATTCATCTAGATTGCTTCAAATAATTCTTATTGTTGTGAGTATCTTTAAAACAAAGATATAAAACTGAATAATCTAGAGTGCTAAAATTCTAGGATTAAAGAAGAAATACCTTTTAAAGGTTATAGCTTTAATTTTTAATAATCATATAGTTTTGCTAGAATTAAATTATCTTCTATTTCTTTAATTCAATTGATTACATTAAAGTAACTATGAGCAATGTATGAACTAAAATATTTTTATTAATAATCTATTTATGATGATGTTTTAATAAAAAACTCTAGTTTACCTATAAAGAATTCACTAATAAACATCGATAATTTAATTTTCTTCACGAAGAAGAATTAGCTTGTGTCTATGATTATTTAAAGTAATAGCTAGATATAATATTTTAATATCATATTAAAGTATCTTTAAAATAACCCTTACGAAGTTGAATCTCACTTCTACTTTTTCGAAGTTATGGTATATCTTTTAACTAAAGTATCAGCTTGGGGATTTATCTATAAACGAAGGATTTGAAGTTAAAAAAGAAAGAATAAGAGCAATCTATTGAAGATAGTTTTTCAATATTACTAAATTGTAAAAATAATATTGATACCTCATGATTAAATCTAACAACATCTTCATCTATCTTTTATAAAAATTTAACAAAATATATATCATGCAAGAGTTATTATAAATAATATCAATCCTTTTATAATAAAGGCACTCATCTAAAGCTAGGCAATAATAAGAGTTAAATATTATCATTGGAATAAATTAATTTTGCTATAAAGTAATGATCTAAGTAAGTGAGAAAATGATGAAAGAAAATAAATGAAATTTGAGTTATTAGAGTAATAATGATGTGGTTCTTTTAAGTTGTACACTAAATCAAAACATTAGATAATGTTTCTTTATTTCATCTATTATATTAGAGAAATAACCAATAATCATAAATTTGGGGAATTAAAAATGAAGCACATCGCAATCAGTCTTAAATATTTCTCACGCAAAATTGGGAAGTAAGGATAGTGTTAAATTAAAGTTTTAATTGTAACTATTTGCTTGGAAAAAAACTTTCTTTTAAATATTTTTTTAAAATAAATAGCATCACTATCTTTAATAATATCTTAACTTCTAGCTATAAAATATCATGAATCATATAAATTTTTAATATATTTAAATATTATTTTGAGCAACATCTATTTTTATAGACACTAGTCTAATATTGTGTCTATTTACTATAAAAAACTTTTGAAAGTATATAGTTTCTTACTCCAGCATTCGTATACTTTAGATAAAATCAGATTCATTTAATCTATATACAATTATTTTAATTTTAATCCAATTTCATATTTAAAATTCTTCATTCTTAGAACATGAACAAAGAGAGTTAGTAAAGCAATAAACAGAGTATGGCCAAATTATATCACCTTAATAAAATATTGCTTAGGTTACTCTTTTCTGATTTTAGCTTTATAGATATAAAGAAATAATTATTTTTTATCTAAAATGCTAATATTTATTAAGCATAACGAGAATATAACATTTTAAAAGCGTTTATAAAGAAAAAACTGGTAATTAGCATAATTGATAGAGTAAAAATAGCTTCTATATTTCTTAAAGTAGAATCAATAATAGTATAATGTAGCTTATTAGATAAGATTAATGCTTAGTAGTTGTATTTAACTCTTTATTGTATAAATATTACTATCATAGACTCATTACACTGGCATTATAATATTAAAGTCAAATCTATTTAATTGTATGCTTATATAAGTGTTTATTATTCAAATACTTAAAATTTACTGAATGTAATAGTAAGTAATAGACTTTAAAGGTTAATTAATAAATACCGTTATAAGCTTTAAAATGGGAAATAGTTAAAGTTAAATCGAAAGTAGACGCATAACCAGTATGTCTTAGCAAACTAAGCAAAAGTACTTAGCAAGATTTACTAGCTTTGAGGTTAATTTAATTTAAACTATCTTTAGTGATTTAGCTAGAAGGTCTGATGGTGATGTCATTTCTAAACAAACATTTTTGTAGTTCTTTGCTCTTCCTGGATTATGAGGATAGTAGCTTTACAAGAAGTTTGACATAAAAAAAAGTAATACAATAGACTTTGAAGAGTTTATTACTGGACTTGCTATATGCTGCAAAGGAACTGATTAAGAAATTAAGACTTATTTGTTTAGCTTATATGACCTAAATGGAGATGGACATATTAACAAAGATGAACTTGTTACAATACTTCATAGCATTTAGGAAGAAGTTATTGAAGCAGATACTCTTATACTTATGAAAGAGTACGATTAACCTAGTGCCACAAGGACATTAGAAACTTAACCTGATTAAAATGAAGCTCAACATATTTTGAGTAAAGATTAATCTTAATAATAATAAAGTTCAGGAGCTTGCAGAAAATGATCATTATCTAAAGATTAAGAAAATGATTTGAACCTTAATAAAAATGAAAAAATAGATGCGAGATATTCTCCACAGCCCAAACAGCAAAAAAAATCGCTTGGAAGAAATTAATCGCTGAAATTTTTCGAAGAAAAGAAAGTTGATTAAATAGCAAATGAAATTATGAAACACTGTGATTAGAAAAAGGATAACAGACTTAACTTTGAAGAATTCTAAATTTTACTTGATAGACACCCAAGAATCCTTGAGACTTTCACAAAGGAATTTAAACAATATCTATGACAGCATAGTATTTATGAAGAATAAAAAAACTAAAGAACTTTCTTATCAAAGTGATGTTGTTGCTTTGGAAAAAAGAAATATTTAACTTTAAATAATAGTTTTCCTTTTTAAATTAATTAAGACGAACTCCTGTGGTCTGGTTTATTGATAACTAAAAAACGATTTTAAGGATAAAGAAAAGGAGAAAAAGAGAAATATTTTTGGAAATAAAAATACTTCATTTTAAAATCAAATCTATTATATGAATACAACAATAACGATCTTATGAAACCTATTGGAGTTATATTTTTGACTGGATGCTATATTAAGGAAATAAATTTGAAAAATGAAAAATCTATTAAATAAAGCTAGGTTTTATATGGCTTTTAAGTGTCTCATGAATATTCTAATTTTGAAAAAATTGAGTTTTACTGTCATTCGCAATAAGAAAGAGACTAGTGAATAGAAAAGTTGAAAATATCAACTGCCAATAGGGATATTAACGATATATATGATATTGGAAAATAAATAGGATAAGGAAGGTTTTCTACTGTAAACTTAGGAACACATAAGGTTTCAAAAAAGCAAGTAGCAATAAAGTAGGTGAGCAAATAAAATCTGCAGAATTATGAAAAAGATTTGCTTAGATAAGAAATCGCTATAATGTAACTACTGAATCATCCTAATATAGTTCACCTTTATGAAACATTTGATACTGAAAATGTGCTTTACATAGTAATGGAATACGTTTAAGGAGGAGAACTATTTGATTTTATTAACGAAATTAAATAAGTACCTGAAGCAACAGCTTCTAACATAATTAGACAGCTAGCGGAGATTTTAAAGTATATTCATAGGATTGGTATTATTCATTGTGATTTAAAGCCTGAAAATATTCTAATTTAGAGAAAGAAAAATAATAGTATAGAGATAAAGTTAGCTGATTTCGGATTAAGCTAAATATGTGGACCAAGTGATAAAATATTTTTACCTTTAGGCACTTTATGCTATATTTCTCCTGAAATAGTCTAAAAGCAACCCTATCATAAAGAAGTAGATTTATGGGGAGCTGGAATCCTTCTTTATATAATGTAATTTTTTAAGTATAAATTAGGTTAAGAGGAAGAGCTCCTTTTGATGGTAAAGACAATAGTGAAATTATAAGAAAAATAAAAAATTAAGAACCAAGTTTTGAAGACTAGTACTGGTAGAAAATCAGCTAGAAGGCCAAAGATGTTGTAAAGAAATTGCTAGATAAAGATCCAAAGAAAAGAATGACAGCGCAGAAGTTATTAGATCATCCATGAATTCTAAAGTATTATAAAACTGATTTATTAGAAATATAATAGATAAATAAGAGTTTTGAGGAAAAGAGAAAAAATGCTAGTAAAAGCTCTTAAAAAACACTACCCGATACTTTGCTAATAAGGCGAAAAAGTGAAAAACATAAATTTTATATTGAAATGGTTCAGCAATTTGAAGAGCCAATTTCTAGTGCACTTACAGCTCATCCAGTAGATTTAAAAGGTAAATTTTAAAATTTCATAGATACTGAAAGGTCTTAGAGTTGCTTTAGATTAAAGTTTTCCTCTATCGTTAGTAGAGAAAGCTTTTCTGATATTAAGAAATAAAATTAGATTAGTTAATATTTGCTTATCCAGTTTTTATTCTTTTCTAATTTAATCAGATACGCTTAAATGAAATATTATATAAATAACTAACCAATATCATTCTATCTAAAACTTACTAATTTTTCAATACAATTTAGCTATTATT
Organism: Loxodes magnus; assembly: GCA_946699065.1. Classification (NCBI taxonomy): domain Eukaryota; phylum Ciliophora; class Karyorelictea; order Loxodida; family Loxodidae; genus Loxodes; species Loxodes magnus. The sequence continues at coordinate 709,547 of CAMPDV010000028.1, read as the reverse complement.
TTAACATTTCTTACATTAAACTTGAATGATAGAAGTAAAATAAAGATAAGAAATAACAGTGTTGCTATTAAATAACTAGTCATTTTACTAAAAAAGAGATTTATTATTTAAATTGAATTAAATTAAGAGCATTGCTAGCATTACAAGAGAGATATCCATTTAAAAGAATACATTATGTTTATATTTAAAATAAGCCTTAATACTGTTATATCTTACTAGCTATAGAATTTATATCTCTTTAGCTAATATAATTTCTTACATCTTTGCTTGATCTTTTATTTTTAAAGTGTTATAACTAAATAGTAACTAAATGGGAAAAAATACTTTTTCTATTTAATTAGATTGCTTAGTAAGAGATTTATTTTCTATTCATTTACCTTATGAATTATAAATCACCAAGTCCGTGAAAGAAATAATGTCCTTATTATAATTTAATTTATACGAAAGTTTTTTCCTAACTTAAAAAAAGTTTTATGAGACAAGATTCGAGCATATTGATATATTATTAGTTAAATGATGGACTAGAATTAAGAAACTAATCTTTTTGTATTTTATTAAGAAAGCTTTAAAATTAGAAGACTATCCAGTCTATATTCTATTTAATTTTATTGCTTTTCTATACAAATTTTTATTATTAACTAAGCAGAACCAGCACAACTATTAATTGTAATAAAAGAGAATTGCTAAATTGTTTTGAAGGTATCAAAATTAATTAATTAATATAAGCTTTTAAACATACTTAAATCTATAAAAGAATAAGGAAGATAAATTTATTAAGCAATAAACTAAATTATGCCCAAAGATTTAACCTGAATTAAAATCTGCTTCTATAAAATAATCTTTAATCTGGTAATAGTTGGATAATAATCCCATCTAATAATACCATCTAATAATACCGTCTAATAATACCATCTAATAATACCGTCTAATAATACCATCTAATAATACCCTACTATTAAAAATTAAATGTATTAAACAGCTTCTGAAATTATAAGGATCAATGTGTATATTGGTAGTTTTTAGTTAGAGGTTATAATTTATAGTACCTTCCTAAGCAATTTACCTTTGAACTTCAAAATGAGTAATATATAAATAATTTCTTTAGAATCTTTATACTAATTATGTGATATTAGCATCTTATTAAGCAAGTAAATTTTATGATTATTCCTTTAGCTTTAGTCATTTAAATCAATGGAATAAGTGTGAGAAATGCTTAGTATTTTCTTGAGGTTATATTTCATTGCATCAATTAAATTAATTGTTTTAAATGGAATATTAAAGCTAATTCACTTAGGTAGACTAGTAAAAGCAGCATTTTAGAAATCCAAGCATTTCAGAGTTAATAATTAGACAAAATACTCCCTAAATTGTTACCAAAGTGCCAGTGGTACATTTTAACAGAAAAAATCGTTAGAAGAATCATATTTAAGTACTATCTTTAATCAAACCTAATTAGAATGACTTCACTCAGCATTAACCTATGAAATATTAGGAAAACTCTTGACTTTATCATTCTAAAGTTAATTCAAGTAGATAACTTGAATAATTAAGAAATATTAGTCCTTTTAGAACTCAAAATATGAAAGTTGAAAGTAATTAGACTTAAAACTTTTCAAGATTTATGACTAGCAGCATAGAAGTTAAAAAGTAACCTTAATCTTCTTGAAGTTCTAGAGTTCTTAATCAAGCAATATTGAAGAAATAGGATGTAATTTAAAAGGAAAGGTTCAATAACATAAAGATGCAGGAGATACTTAATCAACTTTAAGAAGAAAATAAAGAACTTAAATAAAAAATATAAGAGCAAAGAGAAAATGGCAGTTTAAAGTCTAATTAAATGCAGACTCTAGTTTGCACTTTAGAAAATTAAGTTAGAATTCTGTAAAGCCAGATTTAAGATTACAGAGAAAAAAATAACAGACTAGAAAAAGAATCATTCAAATGAAAAAATAAATACGAAAGTATGCATCCTTTAGAAGAAAAAAAATTAGAAAGAGAAATATATTATCAAAAACTTGAAAAGCAAATGGATAATTTAAAAAACCAATTTCATGCATAATGATGAAGTGTATTAATTACTTTATGCTCTTAATTCAAATTTATTCCCAAAAACTATTGACTCATTTCAATAAAATTGTTTAATTTTTTAAAGTTAAGAAAATTATATTAATTAGCTAATATTTTATCCAAAATATTAGCTCTGCTTTGTATACAAGAGGCTTTTACTAATTAAAAAAGATTTTTTTATTATTTGTTTATTAAAAAATGGACAAGTAAGAATAATTTATTATACAAATAATCTAAATTAATAGTTATTCTTACACAAGCTAAATTAAGTCAACTTAAAAATGATTAAAAATATTTTAAATTCCTGAAATTTTATATTTAACTATATTACATAGCAGGATCAGATAGGTAAAATATTTACTGCAATCTTCCATAATTTTCTTCTTAAACATCATTGAAAAAACATTATTGGTTTGAGATGTGACTAGTTTATTATTAACCACTTCTAAAAATTGCATACAAATTTTCCTTTATACCTTTTTATTATAAATGCATATTTAATTTTATTAGTCTATCTATTTATAAACACTTATTTATTATTTTCCTTTATTTTTTAATTTTAAGTTTACAAATAAATATATGTAGAAAATATTTTAAACTGTATTAATAATATTTTATGGCAAAATAGTATTAAAAAGACTTGAATGTACTATATTAAACAAAAGGATGAATAGTTGTATCTTCTTTTATAGCTTACTTTGTAAAAGTTGTAGAATATATTAATACTTCTGCTTTCTTATTACGCTTAGCTTTATTTCAATCTAGCTATTAATAATCAATTATTACCATTTACTATTTTTTATTTGATCCTAGCATAAGATTTCTATTATCTAGCATTATACTCACATTTACAAACTTACTTTAATCACTCTTATTTAAATAGCATAGCTATGGCTTATATGATGGTTTATTTTTGGCAAAAGAAAATACTCATATAAGCCATTTAATTATATTCTTTGATTAAAAATAAACTAAAGATTTTATATTGTTTGAGTATTAAGAACTTTAATAAGTAGAATTATATAATCTAGCAAATTTATTATTTCATAGTTCTAAAATAGATTGCTTCTTCATATCAGTTACAGGGAAATATTATTAAACATAACCAATCTTTCTATCTTCTTTTATATTATGTAATCAATCTAAATCAATAAGATAATAAGACATCTGTCAATCAATGAAAGATCAAATTTGTTTGAGAATGCTATAAGGAAAAGGTTTCCTTGCATTAGTCAAATTGGTTAAGAAACAATTAAGATATTAAAATAATAATCCTTTTAAATTAAATAATCAGATTAAAGCAATCAGACTTATCATTTATATTTATCAAGTAATACTTCTAAGTGCTATATATATTATTATTACTCATTAAAATGCTTGTCATTAAGTAAGTAATAAAGTTAAATAGTATAAGATAAGCAAAATAAAAGATTAGGAAATTATGCTTTATATAAATTAGAGATAAAGCATTAATATTATAGCTATCTTAAATATACCAACTAACTTTTTATTAACCTAAGAAAAATAAGAAGAGCAATAATTAATTGTGAGAATAGAGATTTAATTAAATTTAAATCTATTGTATTAAAATTACATTAATATAATGGCCACCAATAAATCAAGAATTTAAGTAGATTAAAGACAAATATCCTTTAAAATAATTTATAAATAAGTCTTCTATTAATCTAATAAATTTGATTATTAAATTAGTAAAATAAACTTAGTTTGTCTAAATTTTTAATTTTTTCCCATAGTATTATCATAAAAATTAAACATCAAATACTTTAATATTTAAAAGCTTATAAATAAGATATTTAACTAAAACCAATATATATTAAATCCTTTCGTTTTAAATATCCCTCAAATATTTTTGAATTAGTTCTGCTTTACTCTGAAATAAAATTAGATTAACATTTTTATGAATGGTAATCTAATCTCTATCCAACAAATGATAAATCCTTCAGTAATTTAAAGAAATGCTGGCTCATTAAGCAAATTCTTAAATTAACAATTTATTAATCTTTAACTTTGTGGAATAATATTAATTTAGTTGTTTCTGTAGATGTAGAATATTATAGTTGTATTTCATAAATAAATAGAAGATATATAAAGTTTAAATAAGAGTTTCTTTTAAAATAGACTAATTTAATTTTTAGAATCTAACATCTTATGTAATTAACTTTACAGTTGCTATGAAAATTCAAAAGTACTGTCTAGCAAACTTTTCTTACTTCGTTTTTTGGATTTTGTTGTGCCACATTCACTTTAGCATTGTTCTTTCTAATTTTTTGTATCGTGCAAATTTAGTTTAAAATTAGAGTTGTTATGTATTATCATTATGCTATCTTAAGGGCTTTCATCTCTTGGTGAATCTTCAGCAGAATGTCTCGTTTAAGAAAAATCTGACACTTTATAAGAATGATTAGATTATTTACCTTTATTTCTTTCTTTCTACTATTCTTTTCTTAAGTGTTCTAGAAATGTTTTCTGCGCCTTTTTTGGTGCATACAAAGAAAAGAGTAAAGGATTAAGCTTTTTGAAATTTAACTTATGTATTTAATCTAATTTTCCACTTGATCTTGGAGTATTTGATTATGCTTTCTAATTTGTTTTTAAAGGAGTTTTTGAAGAGACTGTTTCTGCCTTTTTTATAAAGACATTTGGAAATACGATATCTTCACATACCAAATAGTTGGAGCAGTTCATTTTTTTCTTTTATTCTTTTTTTGTTTTAATTTCTTTTATCTTTCTTTCTTTTTCTTTTCTTTTTTCAATTTTATTTTTGACAGCGCTTTTCCATTTAGCATAATCTTCTATTCTTCTAGCATGATCTATCTATTTTTGTACTTGTTATTTCTATTTTTATTATTTTAACTGCTCTTCTTTTTATTTTATTCAATTTTCAAAAGCCTGATTAATCTGCTCTTATCTTTCCTTATCTTGCTTATCTTATTTTTTCTTTTTTGACTCGTCTTTTTATATTGTTTTTTTCATAACCGTTTTTTATTGCTTAATTTTTTATTCTCTCTTTTTCAAAAACTCAGCAAGTTCTTTTCTCTTTTATTCAATAAATTTCTATCTTTGTTCCATTTCCATTTCATACTTTCTCCTTTCTATTTCTTTTTATTTTCTTTATTCTTCATGCCTCTTTGAAATAAATTCTTATAGCTTCATTTTCTTTTCTTCTAACATTTTTTCTTCTTCTATTTTTTTCTTATTTTCTTCTTCGTATTTTTCTAGTTTCTTCTGTTCTTTTAATTTCAATTTTTCTAGCTGAATTTATTTTTTACGGTCACATATTTTTTTAATTTCTTGCTTTAATTCATTTAAAAGCTAAGTTTCGAATAATTCTAGAGGAAGATCCTCTTTCTATATACTAATATCTACTTGACTTTCTTCATTAATTTAAAGTTTACTTAACATACTTTAGTTTAGTAGAGACTTTGTCTTTGTTACTGGAGAGATTGTTTTACTGTGTTAAATCGCAAAGCTGTTATTTAAATTAGCTTTTGCTGAATTAATATTTCCTTTTTCAATTTTTTATTCTTAGAAAGATAGATTTTAATTCTGCTTTTCCTCTTTAGACTAGTTATCTAAGAAGCTTTGCTGCAACTCAGCATCATTATGTATCTTTTGCATCCAAACTTCTAAAATCTCAATCTAGTTTTCTCAATCATTTATTTTCAAATTATTCAAATGCTCCCAAGCTTATTTTTGTATGTTAGAGTCTAGAGAATTTTTGCTAAGCTTATACAGTGTAATTAAAACTCCTTAAGATATCATTTTAAGCCTAACGTTTTTATTATCTCTTGTCTCTCCGGGAATGTAAAATTTAGAATCTCCTGAAGTGAATGTGAGTATAGATTTGAAAGCATAATCGAGAATTTTTTTATTAGTTTGAAGATACTTTTGAGGATTAATAGTTGCAAGAACTATTTTTTGTAGTGTATTGATAATATCAGTAGTAAAAGCTACTTCTTTTCTATGACTTACCTTTTAGATTGTATAATATATCACTTCCAATATTGATATTTTTATATACTCTGGAACATTATCATGTCTAAGTAATTATGCCAGATCAGGAACTACGCCTTTAGTGATAATCATTCCGTTACATTTACTTTTAGCTATAATGTCGAGAACTTTACAGGCATCACTTACCACTCCTTCACTAAGAATTTCCCAATGCTTTAATTACGACACTACCCTATTTATTATAGTTTCTAGTTCTTCAGCTTCCCCAATGCTAGTCAACGCGATATCCTTAGTCATTTATACGATATCTCTAGTGAATACTTGCTTACCTTTTTTATCACTCTTATTGTTTTCGTCTGAATCACTATCTGAATTGTTTTCTTTGTTTCCAAGTTTGTTCAATTTTTTTCAGGAGCTTTTATCGGTTTGCTTATTCAATTTAACTTGCTATGAAAGCTGTGGGAATGGGTATAAATCTGCTGTAAAAGGCCTTCTTTCATTAATAGGATACTTTCCTTCATTATTATATGAATTAGCTTCGCAATATATTAGCTCAAATCTATTTAATCTTCGTGTTTTTCTTTTAGCTGAAAATACAGGATCAACTACGATTCTCATCATATCATCAACCATTTCAGGTAGCAGCTTCTTTATAAATTCATTGGGGATTCCTAAATAAGGGTTGATATTTATTTCTATGAGTCACACTCTAAAATCTTCATCTATTAAAAAGTCATACCCAAAAAGCTCGAAGCAGTATTTACGTTTAGAAGGATTCATTGTTTTTCTGACACTAAGGCAACTGTCAATAATGAGATCTTTCATTCGTGGAATTATATGATCTTCCACAGAAGGACTTAGATGAGGATAATAGTCTTCTAAGTATTCTTAGAAATCTTAAAAAGACAAAGTATTTCCATCCTCATGCTTTCCATAGTTTTCACCAAATTTTTGTAAACAGTTATTTGTAAGATGTATGTATGAATCTGTTAAATTTGTATCATAACAATCTGATGACGTTCTCAAATATCCCTATTTATATCAGAAGACATCATAAATTTCATTTACTAAAACCCATACACGGATGTCAAACTTTCTTCCTTTGAACAAAAGTGGACGCTCTATGTATTTTTAAACAACTCAGTATGTGTTAGCTGGCTTTTAGGCTAAAAATTGCTCAATTTCTTTAAATGTTCTACAAACAGAAATGCCTCTTCCCTGATTAAGTGCTGCAGGCTTAACTAGTCACATATTATCTTCACAATGCTTAGCTGGTATATGCTCTCTTGAAAAATTCAACCTCTTGATTTCTTTAAATCTTTACTTAAATGCATTATATTCATTATCAATGCAATGTGCTGTTATTAAATAGCTAGTAGGAGTGCTGTCAAAAACACTGTAGCCTGCTTATATAGCCTATTCATTATTAGCGTAATATGCTTTAAGAGATCTAATAAGTCCCGTTTTTGTAGTTATACCTCGATTATTTTCAAGATGATTTAGCAGACAAACTTCACCTTAACTAAGCATAGAATCAAATTTTTGAAATTACTAAATGAAAATACTTACATAAAGAGAAAATTAAGTTGGCTTCCAAATAAAATTTGCTCTTAACTTTTTTTTATCTTCTTCACCACTCTCTTGTCAAATTTGTCTGATTTCTAAAATATGTTTAATAATGCGCCCATTATTTCCTGGATAAACTATATATGTATAAACTCCTTCCATTTCTGCTTTTTTCATATTTATCATAACTAAACTTCATTATTCTCAATCAATATTTTTAATATTAATTGTTACCTTTTTAACCTTTAGCACCTAAATTACTCTTTATTCAGATATTTCTATTACTAACCTATTAATAGTTAAATACCACTGAGCTTAGATATTCTCAGCAATGAAGCAATAGTTAAATTTTGATATTGATGGCATATAATAAAAGGATATTGAAAAGTAACTTAAAGAAGTTTATTTTTAAATATTTTTAACTATAAAATAATAAAGAATCATCTAAGCTTAGTTATAACTTCATAAAGCACATTTAATTATAAATGCCTAGTATTTCTCTTAAATCATTTTATAAAAAACTTCAAGAGTTTGCATCTATTTTCAATTTTAAATTGTAAATTTGAAGTAGTATGGTAATTTTAATTTATAGAAGCAATAATTAAAAGTTTTTTAGTCTGTTAATGTTGAAGACTAGAAGTTATAAAATTTATTTAAATACTCTATTTAAACATTTCTAATAGGTATAGCAAAACAGTTTTTTATCTTAGACTTATTCTAAGTTCTGTATTGCAAAATAATCTTTGATTGCATACTCTTTCTTATTCTTTTTATATTATTTATAAATTATTTAAAAGTAGAAATTAGGTTGAAGTTTATTGTAACCTATAGAAATGATTATCTAAATGTTTCTGAATAAATGGAATGTAGTATTTTTATCTAGCTATTACTAAGACTCTGCTTTGCTTATAATTATTTATTTCCAATAGTAGTAATTCCATTTATATGCTTTTACAAATTCATAGTAATTATTTTATATAATCTAAAAATCACTCAAGTTTATATTAAATACCTAAATTTCACCAAATAGGATAGATAATCTCTGAAAGGCTAATGAACCAATTCAATTAAATATTTGAAATACTTTTAAGCATTGCTAAATATCTTAGAATTGCATTGAAAACTAAACTTCTAAGTTTTTACAATTTTAAAGCACTAATTGAAATATTTAGGACTTATCTACTAAAATCCTTTTACCTCTTATCATTAGTTTAGTTTAAATAGTAAAATAAGATGATTACTACAGTATACTATGCATATTCTCTATAATTTATTATTCTAAGTATTTTATTCCTCTCATTAACTCTTTTATAAAACTATCGTACTTTTATCAATAAAACTAAGAACTTGACATATAATAAGCTGATATATAGCTAATTATAAGTTATTTAAATGATTTAGAAATAATCTAATACTATATTAATTTTATTTAATTTGCCAAATGCTTATCCTTAAAAAATTAATTTTTATTTAGTAATTTTAAGGAAATCAATACTTAATTAAACCTACTAAGGTAATTTAAAATATTTTAATTATCAGTAAGTTTATATAAATCCTAAGGCTTTTTTTAGATAAAATAGTTTAAATAATTTGTGTATTTTTTGTTTGCAATGTGATCAATTATATTTAATAACTACATGATTGTTAGGAGTATAATGTAGCTAGAGCATTACTTTAGTATTTCTCTTTATTATAACTAATTTATTATAAATTAAATTTATTTTAGATTTAATCTAATTAAGAAATTAGTTACTTACCAATTTCTTAATTTTCACCTTTCTTTAAATCTACAATTTTACATCTATTTATGTTTAGCTTCTGGTTTTTATGTAAAAGCAGGATTTAGAGAAATGTTAAATACATTGAATGTTATTATTATTAAAAGAAAAGAATGATGATAAGAGTTTTTTATAGCTTTAGCAAATGATTATTATTGCAACTTTAAAGTATTTTGCTTAAGCACGTTACTAAATAATCTACTTAAAGAATTTCTAAATAATTATTTAATGTGTTTAGAATATATATTTCATTGTATTTCCATATCTTATATTTTTCTATTATAATAATCTCAATATTTCAACAATTTCTGATCACTATGCTTAAGAAATGTAGAGAAAGATATAATCCTTCTGATTTCCTAAAGTAATAATCTCACTATCTTTTAGTTATTTTCATTTTTATTTAATACAGTACTTTAATCAGCACCTTTGCTACACTGTTTAAGTTTTAGATGTTTCACTGCTTAAAGCATTTGATTTCTTGAATCCAATTTTTCAAAAAGTAGCACTCAGACTTTCAAAAAAATAAAATAAGAACATTTTTAATTTTTAATCTCTAAATTTTTAGCAAGCATAATTACTAGTGAGTCACTAACTTCACTTTGCAGATATAAATAAAAGTTATAAACTGAATATTTCAGAATTATCTAAGCATATTTGCATATCATTAAGTATCATTTAAATAGAAGCAGTTATAGTTATTTGTAATTTTACTATGCTTTTATTCTTGCATCATTAAAATTAATGCTAATTCATCATTTTCGTCATTCTTTTAATTAACTTTAGTGATATTTATAAATATAGGTAAACTTAAATTTCCTCACATGATTTTCATAAAGATATATTGATTCCAAGAATATGCTTATATTAAAGTTAAAAAGAAATTAGTTTGTATTGGTTCAATTTATTAATTCATTATTATATTTATCTAGTTAAGTCTTTTTAAACTAAAACTAGCTTCAAGCATTCTAAAAGAAGACTAATCCTTTTAACTATTATCTATATAATGCATGATTGATACTTTAATTTAAGTTCTAAGCTCTAAATTATAAATCACTTAACTATATTTTTTAAAGCTTAATTTTAAAATAGTTTCAATAATAAAAGTATTGCATATATAAGAACCTATGAAAACATATCTAAGCTAACTTATTAAAAGGTATTTTTGAAATGTCATAATAGATACCAAAGATTCAAATTAAATTGAATGAGATACATGTCTTCATTATAACTTAAACTTGAACTCTGCTTGTTTCACACTATATACTAGCACCTATTTTAAAAGAAATTTGTTGCAAGTTTGATATTTAAGCAAATAGAATAAATGAAAATATTTAATTTCCCTTTACTTAAATAATTATTGCTAGATAGATATTATATCTTTCTTGATTTAAGCTAAAATCTTCATACATATCCTTTTTAACAAGTTAAGGAAATTTAGCAACATTTAAAATATCTAATCTCAAAGGAAAAAAATAGTCTTATGAAAATATGCAAACTTGATGCTTAATTTTTAAAATTCAGTCTAATACAAAATATTTATTTTTTTCTATGAAATTCAAAATTTTACTTCGCTAAGCAAGGTATCTTTCAAAACATAGCTCTGAAAGTGAAGGTATTAATCTGACTCTTCATAGAAAGTGTTCTTATTTTAGAATAAATTAAATATTTGATACATAAATATATCTAATATCCTGATTCTTGTGTACTTATATAATGCTTCTTATAGCTATTCATCTAACTCTATTTTAACTATATGTTCTCTTCAAAATTATCTTAACTTAAATTTAGTCTAACAGAAATTTATCTGCTTTACAAAAACCTTAAAAAAATAACTTAAATGAAGGAAGAGAAATAGATTTTGCACGAATTTAATAGATTTAGTTTCAATAAATATTTGATATTATGTATAAACTATGAAAAAATGAATATTCTTAACTATAAAATTAGAATAACAAAAAGAGAAGTAGAAAGGTAACTATTACTAAATTAATAAAAGAAAATCATTTTATTTTATTAAAGGAGACATTATTAATTTAGCTGATTCATCTAACATTTATTTAAAAAAGCGAGCTAAATTAAATGCAAATTAAGTAAATAGTTAAAAAATTTTGCAATAAATTCGCATATTTTATAAAGAGAAAATTCTAAGCAAGTAGAATACTTAAGAATTTATCAAATCAACTAGCAAAGAATGAAGTTATTTAAGATATGAAACATTATGGAACTCAGACAAAAATTAAATAAATTGAAAGAAAATAAGAATTTAGAAAAATGAAATTAAAAAAATAGAAAAAGGGTAAATTTACTGATAGAAAAAATTTAGATAGCAAACTTTCAAATTATCTTCTCCATAAATCAAAAAAATCTCAATTATCTTATTATATTTCTTTATAAATATCTCTTCAATTTTTTAATAATTTTAATAAAAGTATATAAAATACAAAAATTCTTATATCCTCCTAGCTTACTACGAACATGATTATTGTTAGATTTTAATAATAGTTATAAAATAAGAAGATTTATATCAATTTATTATTAAAATTAATAACTACTTAAATTCTTTGATTAAATTATCATATATTTTAAAATTAATATTTCCTTCTATAACCTTTTTTATATCTATCACTTTACTAAATTTAAAAATTTAATTTTAGTTCATTCACTGTGATATTAATATCTCTTCTAATCACTGCGGAATATACTTCATATATTTTATATTTTTTTGCTAATTTTAAGTTACATGAAAATAGTATTCCTTTTAATTTTGACGTCTAAAAGGTTTTTAATTTTATTTTTTAGGGAGATTTGCAATTTTTACCTAAAAAAGTAGAAAATTTTGTATAGAAATGACAAATAAATGGATTTAATTAGATAAAATATGGTTATAGTTTTCATAGTATTTGCAAAGAGTTAAAGAATAATAATTATATATAAAATTAATATCAATCTTTGTATTCAGTATCATACTTTCCTAAATCTATTGTTGTACTAAAATCTAGCTTAACTTGTAGTTTCTCCAAATTTATATTTTGAACTCATAAATATTAAATAGCTTTTCTAAAGTTGCTACTAATATAAGGACTTTAGCATAAGTTTCAAATAGCAGTTTTGTTCTTCTTAAATCATATCAGATTAATGAAATTATAGCATTCCTCTTTGTTGGTATAGAAAAGAAAAGTGTATTATTCTAAAATTTTTATCACATGTGTATCAATCATTGGAAAAGTGGGGAGATCCTTCACCAAATCTTTGTAAACTTTGTTTTAAGATTTGACTTCTTTTAAAAATTCGTTAATTCATGTCTTGCTTGCTTTCTTTTTCTGAATTAATTTTTTATCTGTAATTTGAGGTAGTTTGAAACTACAATTATATATTTTTTTAATCGATTTCTACTTATTTTTAAATATCTAAGGCAAAGATTCATTTCTAATTCTTTCTGTTTAGCTCAAATTTTACTTGAAAGAAAGATTCACTGAAATCTCATCTTAGATTTCTTATATTTGTCTTTTAGAGATTTTAGATATTAGCTAAGAGGTATTTTTACTGATATTGCTATGTTTATCTTTTGGAATATCTTAAATAATCTTATTTTATTTCTCAGTAATAATTGAGTCTTTAGTATTGTTGAATTTCTTATAGTTTCTATTGGTGTCATTTCCTTTATAACTAGTATTATATAAAAATTTTTTACTCTAATCACTAAGTTTATTAGACAACTTTTGCTTATGTTTTACAAGCTTTGATTCTTAAGTATCCGACTCAAATCGCCATAAAACAATTTTTAATTTATTTTGTATATCTTATACATTTAATTAGCAATTTAGACATTATGCTTCAGGAAATTCTTAAAAGATCTAATCTAAAACGGTGTAAATCAATTAGTAATCTATAAGTTCTAAGTATTACTCTTAATAAAGCTCTACTTTATTTTGTTATACCTCTTAAATATAGCTAACTTAAATTTGATTGCTAACTTGCTTTTCCTACGCAAATGTTTTTTCTTAGTCCCAATTTTCATTTAAGCGAACATTATTTTTTAATAAGCCAACTTCAGAAAATTTTTTCTGCTTAATTTTTTAATTTTAGTAGCTTAGCTTATTTTAAATCTGATTTTCTTGCAGTTACTAGCTTTAATTAAACTGAAGATCACTACTTTCGTAAAAATATTTAATTAAGTGTTCGCATTTTATAATATGCTCCTAAATTCCATCGTAAATTAAATTAGGATTTGAAAGAGAAACTTTCTAAAGTCTTTTTTAGAGAGTTTTATTTAATTACAGTCAAATTTCCTCTTTTGATGAATTATTATTTTACTCAATTATTCGTTCTTAAACTTCTTCATTCGTTTTTTCATCTTCTCATCTACTTAAAGACTCATCGTATATATCATTTTAATCTTAAATATTCTCACTATTTTTGTTAGGTAGTCTTTCCTATGCTACTTAAATAGAATCTTGAGGATTTTCGTAGCTTTAAATTAAATTAATCTGCTATTTAGATTTTTTTGCAATATCATCATTACTCAATTTCTGCATCTTATTTATCTTAACATGCTCCTAGCCTACTTTTATACTTTCTGTTCCATCAATACTCTTCGTTGATTTCCTTTTAAGCTATATAGTTCTTTTTTTACTAACTTATTTGGTTTACATTTTTAGATTTATATAAATAAGCTTTAATAATTAGATTGCTTAATTAATTAGCACTAATGATACTAAGTAATCATCAAGTTTATCTATATCAAGACTTTACTAGTTTAATATACTAAATTATATTTTTTCCTTATTATCTCTATAAAGAAATACTTATATCTCTACATTTTGGTAATAAAACTGTTGCTTTATAATTGCAGATTTATAGTAAAATGCAAGTGCAAGCAATATTTAATCAACCCTTTTCTAATATTTGTCTATCTGAAGTTGCTAGTTTATTTAAAGTAGTAAGTTTTAAAATATCTAAAGATTTAGGAAAATTAAAATAATTTGGTCTAACTAAGATATGAAAAAGCTATATCTTGAAGTTAAATCTATTTATATGTAGTAATAAGCTAAGAAATTGTTGTTGTATTTAATAAAGATACAGTTGCTTCAGAGTTACCCATTACATATTACAAGTTCCTGCTAGTCAATGTCTTATGAAAATCTTCTCTTTAAGTCTATAATAATGAAACTTATATCGTCAACTGATATTTCTTTACCTTCCCATCTTATCAATGCTTACTAACTAAGTAGTTAAGCAGCATTTTCTAGATATCTTTTTTTTCTAGCCTATTTACTTACAGCCCGCTTTAAGTTAGTCATACTTTAGGACACAGAAAGTTTAGATTTATTTTCTTCCTATCAAGAAAGTCAAGCCTTTCTTATAATGTTAACTACTTCTTCATTTTTTAGCATTTCTCAAATTCCGTCACTTGCTATAATAAGTATATCCTCATTATCATCTTAGTTTTTTTCGTCCTTAAATTAGTTGAAAGAAAACTCAGGTATACAAGAAACACCTATAGTACTTACAACATAATCACCAAAAGAACGCGTCATAGCTAAGCCAGGCACATCTCTTTCAGGCATTCAAATTCTTAGAGGTCCAATACAGCTATTTTTAGCATCTAAAGTAATCAAATTACCTTTGAAAGGAAAAACTCTTCCTTTGCTAGCTATAATTCTTTCCTTTTCGTCTAATTATTCGGGAGTATGATCCCGTGAAAGAGGCTTTACATATCATTTTTGATGTGATTTTCTTATTCATATCGCTCTAGAATCCCCCACATTAGCACAAACGATTAGTTTCTATCATATTAATACTATACAACAAGTAGATCCAGAAAAATTTACGTCAATTTGTTTCCTCTTGATTAGCTCTTCATTAGTTTACAAAAAAGTATTTGTGAAAACTTCTCTTAGCATTTCATGCTCTTGACTCAAGTTTGATTGTAGTAATATATTAGCAATCTTTTGCTAGCTGTTTTATTTATATTTATTTTGAATTAACTTAGCAAATTTTAATGGAATCGTCCTTTTCAAAAAGTTTGACACTTCGTGTCCATATTGTCCATGACCATCCATTATTCCAAACATTGACATATTGAAAAATTAAGAACATTTATCTAGAAACAATGTAGAATCTTGATTATATTATTTTGGTTTTCTATTTACAGATCCAACTTGAGTAAAGGTTTCGAAATAATTATATTGATCCTTGTCCTCAATAATAGAATATTAGAACATTTTCCTTTCTCCTCTTCCTCGATCATTTTACTATCTGTTTGCTCATTGCTAATTATTTATTCTTTTTACTTAAAATTTAATAGGGCCTGGCATAGTAAGCGTTTAGTTTAAGTTAGAGTTGCTTTGCTACTAAATAATCTAGTTAGAATTGTTTAGCGTTTAAGAATACTTCTATGGCTATTCCAAGAAATTACCTTTTTACTAAATTTTTGGAAATAGATTCTGCTTATGCTATTTATTCAGAAGGGAGATAGATTGGCTTTTCTTTTTTTAAAGGAGAGTAAGCGCACTATTCTAATGCTGATTTTACAATTAGTCATTTGTAATTAAATTCCCTGTACTCTTATTTATCTTTTAATCACTTTTCAATGGTATATGAATATTGGATTTCGACCTCGATTTTACCATTTGATTTTCGACATCTTAGATGCTGCCTTTTAATAAACTCTTAACTTTCTAATTTGATATTTTCTTCATTAATTCTAACTAATAAAATAGAATATCATTAAACTACCTCAAAGTAAATGAGAATTAAGTCAATTAAAGTAAAGAGTATTTAGATATAGACTTAAAGCTATTCTTTTATAAATGATTGTATAAAGAACTTGCAAGTCATAAGATATTAAAAAGTCCTACTAATAAGTTTTTTACATTCCTTATACTTATAAAGATGCACTCTAATTTACTTAAGTCTTATTTTAGACAGAACTTCAATTGCTTGCTATCTGAAGCTATTTATTACAGTATTATTAAGCTAAATTTATCTTTAATAGTTTTATCTAATAAGCCCATTAATAAGTAGCTGCTAATATCACTTTTAGTTAAGGAAAATATTCTAAAAGTAGTTTTTTTATTAATAGCTAGCTTATGGAGTTAACTTTATTTGATTTTACTATTTAGTATCCTAATTTTACTTCAAAATAGAAAGGGGAATAATTTCACTTTTTATCTCTAACCCTCTTTAATCTTTAGTTTTAGTTACTTTTTCATTGTAGGTTACTTCTTAAAATAATTTAGCATCTTTTATTAGCCCTAAATTTTTAAATTGTTTGATCTAAAAGATAATAAAAGCTTCACAGGCTGATTTGGAACAGAATATAAGAAGTAAATAACAATAAATAGGAAGTGTTAATAAAACATTAATGGCATTAATGGGAACAAATATTTGCTCTTAAGAATAATTTTGACAGTTAAAGCAATTACTAAGTCATAAAGTAAAAGCTCTTATTAAGTGATAAAGATATAATGCTCTAGAATCTTTGCAGATATTAAAATATTCTAAATCTAATTATAATGATAAACTTATTTTGACTAGCTTACCTTTATTCATCATGTTATAGCCTACTTTATCTTAACATTGAATACATTCATTTAATTCAAATTTAATTAGAAATTAAGGTCACTATTATATTTAAAAAATTGAATTTTGCGGGAAATTGGAAAGCAATTAAGTATTAAAAATTAACTAAGAAAGTCTAGAAAAAAACAAGGAGAGGATAAAACGTTAACATTGGAAAAAAAAGGAATTTAAGGATTAGAAATAACTAAGAAGATTGAAAAATTAGAAACTTTAATCTGCAAAAACAAAATCAATAAAAATTGGTAAAAAAAGCTATTTTGTAAGGTATTGAAGCACTATCTCAAATACCACTCATTTTTTAAAAACTCAAGGGGAAAGAAGAGTTTAAAAATTAAGAAATCTAATAGGGTGCTACAATGTCAATAATAAAACTTACTAGAAGATATTGAAGAATAGAAGGAACCTTAATATGAAAGAAGAGAGAGATAATCACTCATAAAGAAAAATTGGTCTCTTGAATTGGTTGAAATCCCTAAATAGCAAACTTTAATATAATTTTAGTGATAATATAAATATAATAAATTTCATTAAGAAATTGAACTATGTTAAATACTTGCTAGCATAAAACTCAGTTAATATTTTATTAACTTTAATTAAATGCCTATAGTCAAAATTAGTATTTAGGCTGTAAATTAAATAAATATTATTTTCTTTATATGAAAAAGCTTAAACTTAATAAACAGTAAGTTTAAACAATTTAAATAATTATTTCTAAAGTTTAGAGCTAAAGTATTATTTTACATTTTCATTATATTACAGGTACAATAACTTTTTTATGCTTTAAGATTTTTATTTTATTTGTAAATATCTAGCAAACTAAAAAATAAAAGCTTTTTGATATAAAAGCTATTTATTAAATTAGTTATTCTCTCATTCATATTATTAAGGAAAAACAAATTTCATATAGTAGTTTTTTTTATTGGATAAAATCCTTACTTAATAAAATAACTTAAGGCTAATATTTAGCTTCCCTTAAGAACTGAAATAAATCTATAAATAATTAAAATAAATTGAATCTTCTCTAAATTAACAGCTAAATCTATTAGAAAAACTAAAAAATATTATCTCTTATATCTTAATATTAAGTGGATATTATTTATCACTTTATGAAGAAATTAACCTACAAGAATCTGGAAGCTCTAAAATTAGATTCTACGTGCAGTTAAGCATCTTATGTCATACAATTCGAAAAAACTTGCATTCTGAAGAACTCAATGACTATCTATTTAGAGCAGCTGCCTTATTATAAAGGGATCTAGAATTATTGAGAATCACTCCTACTTATTATTGCTAAATGTTGTCTTAGTAGACCACTAGGACTAAAGACAATCGTGATTCCATATAAATGATACTATGCTTTTAAGTAAATATGATTGCTACATCAAAAGAGAAATTAATTTCATCCTTTTATCCTGACAGTTTTACACTTCCTGTTTCCAATCTTTGTTCCAGACAACTTTAAAATCCACTGTTCCATACTTTATTTATGTCATCGATTCTGCTTCGAATTTTTTAATCTAGTAACCTCATTAGGCTAATTTGTTCTTATATAGTAGCTTGGTGAGAAAAATTAGTTAGGTGGTATCAGAAAAGTTTTGAGTTAATCTTGTTAACTATAATGCGTAGCCTTATGGTAAATATCAGGTTGAATATGAAGTTTGTTCTACAGCAGATATCTTCTCATGGTTTTGATGTTTTTATTATTTGTTCTCTTGATTAGTTTTGGTAGCGCAAAAAGTAGTAGTTAGTCATCTTCATAACTAAGCTGAAGTTAATAATTGGTAGCATTTCTTTGTTAACTATAATATCACTGATAAACTGTTATTTCATCATATTGCTTCTGATGGTTACATAGTTATTCAGCTGATAAAGCAATGTAAGCAAGTTTCTCTAGCTTCAATTAGGAGCCCTTTTTAGAACTAATTATGGAGCTATGAGTACATAAGTGCTTTAGAATGTAAAGATTAATTCTTCTTAGTTAGTTTAGTAAAATAAGCAAAACTTATGCTGAAATAGATTAAGGAAAATTACATTAGAGATATCATATAAGCACATCCATTAGCTTGATAACTCTACAAAACTCTGCATTTGCAGAAAACACAAATACCTGAGATAATTAAAAAAGGCAGAAGAAACAACTTTCTAAATCGGTGAATACCAAGTCTAGCATATTGGATCAAATGCTTTTATAGAGAAATTGAGTCAATCAAGATATCAGTAAAGAAAATGTCTGCAACTCGTCTATTTTCACTAGATATACAAAAGATTCAAAACACTTTCTGCATAGGGTTAGGAAAAATGTATCTTATTTGAACAAAAGAGAATTACTTGCTCTAACTAAAAGAGTAAATATTTCTGCTTAACTCTCTTATAATGTAGTCAATATTGAACCTAGCTTTGAGAGTTTCAAAAGGAAAACACATTATAATGAATAATTTGGTCTCAATAACTATTTAGGTAAGTAGAGTCAATCATCCTACTCATGGAGAACAATAGAGGTATAGTAAGTTTGCAGCTATGAAGATATTGGATGTGAATTATTTGGTACACTTGTTACCTGATGATACGTTTTATTTGATTGTCAATGAATATAAGTTTGCTTATTGTTAAAGTGGCTCTCTTTGTAAGTATTTTCTTTAAAGCTCTATACTGCTGTCATGATGCTATTGATAGAGAAACTATTGGTCACTCTTTAACATTTCTAAAGAATCTTTTTCTAGGTTGCTAAGAAACCATTTCATAAGGATGTTTAGAGAACATGACAGATGAATCTTTTTTAAAAACACTTAAGTTTAAATTATTTAAACGCCTTAAACTACCTAGGCTTGTATGAAGGGCTGTATAAAGTCTAAATAATGAAAAACACTTAGAATCAGTGAGGTTATTACTTTAGGAAATCATAAGGCTTCTAATATGAAAGGACGAACTCTATTTCTATTTATAATGCAAATGAATAAGTTGTGGTTATCCGCACTTATGCTAGTTTGTGTTTTTACTACTTAAGATTTCTATCCAAGAAGAATAACTTACTGTTAAGAAGGTTGGTATCCAGATCCAATTGTTACCTCTGTAGCAAATGGGGATTCAACTTCAGTTACTTATACTTTTTACTTCGCTTTAGAAGGCTTAGATACTACCACTACAACTGTCAATGTATAGTTCCCTTCTGATTTCTCTCTCTCTGGCTATTATTCATTAACAGCAACGAGGTTAGAAGATACTACCTGCTGCTACTATGCTTCTCGCACGGTATCAAAGAATTTAGCGGCTTTAACTGCTACAGGTCCTTTCTCTCTTTGGTCTAATTTACATGGAAGCTAACCTACTTATTTAGGCTGGAACTTCGCTTCAATTGGATTTGGTCCTGCTATTGCTACTATGACTAACGTAGTAGCCCGATTTAAAACAGGTTTAGACTCGACTGGAACAACTGAAGACACAAATACAAAAGAAAGCTTAATTTTATAGTCTTCAACTGTTGAAGTTTAATTGACTCTATCAAAACCAGTTTACTAAGGAGATCTATTCGTATTAACATTCTCAAGCAAATTTGATATTTCATAAGTGACAAGTGTCAAATCAGTCATCTTAGGCAAAGGAACTTCATACGAAAACTCACAATGGACAACCAATAAAATAACAAGTGATTCTAAAAATACTGACGGTTCTTATAATATGAAATATACGATTTCTGGTAGCACAATAACTATTTACAGCTTTAATAACAATATTGATCCAAGAAGTGGATAGCCAAATGACAAATATGCAGTTTTCTAAATTGCAGGAGTTGTAAATCCTAATGCTAAATATATTAAGACTAGCTTGTCTTTCACAGCATAAACCTAGCGTTACTCATATTCCTTTGGATCTAATCTTATTTATGAAACTAAAACTGTCAGTTTCTCTGATGATTTGAAGACAGGATCTGTGCCATCAGCAAAATGTGACTTCTCAAACTCAGGTAAATATGGTAGTTCTTACATATCAAGTAAGAAAGTAGCTCCAAATATGTTCATTTTCGTTGATTTCAGTTTTACTTTAGATCATCCAGTCCTTGAAGGAGGAAAAATTGTAGTTGTATTAGATGGATTGGAAACCCCAAGTGGAGTTGGAGCATATACTAATGTTTATGTGTCTAAAGGATTAACAGCAAGTTCAAGTACTATAGGTGCAAGTTGGGATGGTACAGATACAATCAAAATAACAGGATACAAAAGCACTACTACACCACCTTCAGTTACTTTTACTGCATAGGTTAAAGTGGTATCTGGAGATTGTTTCAAATCAGTCACTTCTTATGCTGATGACTAAACTACTAAGATTGATGAAAAAACATCCATAACAGTATCAAGTGCAGTTTCTTCAGACTCAGCCAAATTCTTATTTGGAGGCTCAACCTTTAGATGGGAATTTTACGAAGGAGGTTCTGCAGGAACAGCTACTTCCTTTAGAGTTTTATCAACAAGTACATTTGGTACACTTATAAGTCCAACTACAGATGCTACAAAGACAGACGAAACTGTTGTTATCTTAAATACTGATGTCACTATGTACACGTTTGGATCAAGTTTGTTCACCACTGATAGTGATCACTTAAATTATGCTCCATCAACTTATAGAAACGCTACATCCACTTCAAATTCGAATGGAATTATTACCATAAAAAGAGAAAATACTAAAAAAGAGAACTATCTTTGGGTTAATTATTACATATCTGATCTTTAGAGTGTTAATGATCCTCAAACTAGTTATGTCAACTCTGCTGTTCCTTACTATCCTGCTTATCCACCTAATATGCACAAATACGAAGTTTGTGTATTCTAAAAAGATCCTGACTAGTCTAATTATAAGAATATGAACTGCTTATTCAAAGATGTAGTAACTGCAACTCAAGCAAATGATGGTGACCAAAGATGTATTGAAGAATGCTTTTCACTTAAATCTTGTGCTAACTAGCACTAAAGTACTTGGGACTTCTTAGTATGGCATATAAGAGTTCCAACTAAAGAGTCGAGCAATGATTTTGAAACTGATAAATTAGTATGGACTTTCTAAATACCAGCATCTGATACTAGCAATAAAGTAGTTGGATCATTTACTTGTGACACTGCATCAAATTATTTCCCAGACGGTACCTTTGGATTAACAGATGGTAGTGATTATCCTCTTTCAATAGTTACTGTTGGATCAATGTCTAGTTCTTATGATAAAGAACCAACTTTATCAGTTTCCAATTATGTAGGTACTATTGAATACTCAGCTCTTTATGAACCTGATACTGGAGCAACTCCAAATGACTATTGGGGAGTTTTCCCTGTTAAAACTAAAACAGTTTTGGTACAATAAACAGCATTAACTTGCTCTATTACATTTACATGGACTGACAACACTGGCTATTCGAGAACTATTTTAACTCTAGGACATGCTTCAGCAGCTGGATCAACAAATAATGGTCCAATGTATATATGGGAATCTTCAAATATAAGAGATTACTATTACAGAGATAAGTTTAGAATGAATTGGCAAATGAGCGACTGGGAATTTGACAATGGAGCTTAGCAAACAATCATAGCTCAATAGAGGATGCTTTACGGTATGGGAGCTAATTCATGGTGTTTGGTTTTGCTACCTTCCCACTTTGATTATATTGAAGGAACTTCTGAAGTAACAAGTTCAGCATCTGGAGGAAATTTGACATTACTCAATCTTTGGGAATTCAACGATAAATAATTCTTACTTACTTATCATGATGAAGATGTATGGCCTGAATGGACTAATAATATTGAAGTATCCAATCTCGAGGCTCCTTATGGAGAGTAAACGAGTGTTTTACTAGATGATGATGGTTTCAGATTATACATGGCATGTGGTAATGAAGGAGATGAAGGAGAAGCATCTTAGACTTGGAATTCATTGATGATTACTCCATATAAGAAAGGATATGAAGCAGGAACATGGAAAGAAACTTCAGTTGTAGAACGTACAATTAGAGACTTTTCAGCCACTTTTACTCTTGAGGATACTCATACACTAGGATAAGGCTGTATAATTCAAATAGAATGGGAAAATAGTTATTTCTTACCTAGCTGGATTGAAGTGGATTCAGTTTAGTGTTTAGCTCCTTAAACTAATGTAAATTCCGTTTCATGCACTTTAGCTAAAGACGTAACGTCATCTTTAGTGATTTCTTTCAGAGATACCTTGGTTGTAAAGGAAGTAAGTGCGGATGCAGAGGGTTCTGAAGATTACGCTTATTTCTTGAAGACAGCGAATGCTTATGGAACTTGGTCTAGCAGCAAAAAAGTATATGATTGCAGAAACTTAAACTAAGCCAGTGATGACTGTGGAGGTGTAGATAGTGCAGATTTCAAAGTAACAGTTAAAGACTAAAGTAGTAGATATGTAACAGTTAATGAAGTTAGTTTATTCCCTAATAACCTAAAACCAACAAATTATGATTGGGTTTATTCAGATGTCAGAATCATTTTCTATGTAAAGAACTAGCTATTATATAGTGATAAGTAAGCAACCACGACTTAAAAACCAAGAATTTAACTTACTATCCCATCTGATTATACTGTTAATAGCGTCTTCGATTCTAATGATAATTGCTATCTTAACTTCACTGGTACATGCTCTGTTTCCTCTACCACTATAACAGTATATCCATCTGAAACCATCAAATCAAGTACCAACTATATGGTTTGGTTAATTTAAGCTATAAAGGCACCAACTAAATAAGAAGCCGTTGATGCATAAGCATGGGTTGGATAAACTTATTTCCAAAATCTTGTCGTAGATGATGAGAAAGAAACTAGTAAGGATGTAAACAATACTATGTATGCAACTCTTTATGATGCAGCCATTGCTGGAACTAATGATTAGACATCTTTGAGAATATTCCCTAACAATAGAGGAGAATATGCATAGTATACATTTAGAATGCAATGGACTGATAACTCGGGTTAAGCTGAACCAATTCAAGGTGGAAGATAAATATGGATCTAATTCCCAGCAACTAATTATGATTATTTCATAGGAGACGCTACTGAATGGTTCGAAGGATATGTAGATGAAAATGAATCACCTATTTACTATATTCCTTGTTTACTTTCAACTGATGCTGGATATATGACAGGTGTCGACTGTGTTGCTAAAAGAAATTGGTTATTTGTGACAGTGACATAGGATTTAGCGGATTAAACCGTTCTAGAATTATAAGTAGTTGGAATTAGAAATCCTGATACTACTTCAGATTTGACTTTCTATATTTTGGTTATGGAAGCTGATACAGAAGAACATGATGATTATCACTGCAAGGCTGATCAATATTATTCTTGTGCTTACACTTTAAAGGATGAACCTGCTCCAATGATTGATTTCTTGAACGCTACTATAGATTACACAGATACATCGAATGCTTTAGGAGAATCTGATGATTATGAGTTCTGGTTCACTGTTTTTAATGAAGGAACTACTGTTAGAACTATTACCATGAAGCCTTTGACTGGAAAATTCATACTTACTTTCCCTGAGGATTATTCATTCCATCCTACTTTGAGTGCAACTGATGATCCCAATTTAAAGGCTTTCACAGCTGAGTTATACAGAGTAATATTTATGTCAGATTATGAAGGAACTGATCCTTATAAAAGTATTTCAGATGGAGCTACAGCAAATTATACTTTAAATTAATGGGGTAATGCTCTATAGTGGTCTTCTGCTGAAGAAGTTACATTCCCTTCCAATAAAGATGATACTACATTTTATGATTATGTCTTCACTTTAAAATCGATCTAAAATCCTTCATATGCCCATATGAGAATGGATGAAAGCTACGATAACGCATATCCTGATGATACAAAACTTGATTTGAGTGATAACTTATGGATTTCATATGAAGAATATTCCAAGAAATTCGAACTTGCTATCTTAGATTAAGAAAGTGCTTCAAATTCTGATTCAATCTATTATCAAACAAGATCATATGGAATTCTTCACCACTCATATCTTGGCTTCTTTGAAATCAATCCATTGTTATATATTCTTGATTCCAGCTTTGAACAAGTTACGGCATTGGAAGCTACTGCAGGACTTCTCTCTGATTACTATTATATAGCAACTGGAAGTAGTAAAGCAGAAGCAACCAATCATCCTTTATCTTTTGAATCAATTACAGTTACTACATCAAGCGAAGTAGCTCAATTCGAACCTGATGAAGAAGATAATCCTTAGTAGACTCTTAATCAATTCGGTTGGAGATTACCCTTCAAATTAGCAGCCAACTAAGAAGAAGGAGGTACCATTAAATTCATTAACTGGAACGTATTGGAATAAAAAGGCTACGAATCAGAAGAAGATAAATATGCCGAAATGGCTGACACTTTAGTATATGTATATGAACCAGATGAGGATACATAGGCAACTGCTGAACTTGCAGTAGAAGAACTTAAGATAGTAAATGGCGTTACTTCATTGCCTGTATATGTTTATTTATCTCAAAGTCCATCTGTTGATGTAAAAATTACTTTTGATCTTGCCTTTGACGAGGATGAAAATGCTGGTACTGATCCAGCGAAACTTAACGATAAAGACGTTGTAACAATTGACCCTTCAGAATTATAATTATTAACTTGGGATGAACTTGGAAACTTTACTGTAAAAGTAGAAGATTGGAGCTTTGATAAAGGTTATACATTTAGATTATATATTGGATATTCTGGTACTAATGCTGATTCCTTTACAGATTCCAATAAGAATTCTATTAAGTTCACTGTACTTGAAGCTGGTACTTCATAAAAACCAAACGTAAAATTTGATGAAACTACTTTAGAAACAGGTACTTATTCATTCTCTGTTTAAGCCTCAACTGATTAAATGGGTTATGCTTAGTGGTTGGTTTTGCCTGAAGGACAAGCTGGACCCGAAACTGGTGAAAGCCTTGTAGGTTGGAGTGATGATAATTACAAAAGAATTCGTTCATTGTAAGACAACACCACTGAAGAATAAGAGGAAGAATTTGAATATGGAGAAGTTACAGATGCAGAGGCTAATGAATGGGAACAATCAATTAATGACGAAAAGGCTATCCATATGTAAGAAGACTGGCTTCTTTCAGAAATCTAAGTAGTATATGATCCTTCTTAAATTTTAACGTATGCATGGGATAGTGACGAAGATGGAAGCTTTTTCTGGGGAAATCTTGAATATGTTATTTATACCACTTCTTGGACGATTGATGAGACATATTCTGATGTTGCATCTTTAAATTTCGTAACAGATGATTTACCACCACCTGAATGGGCTAGTGCTACAGTTTCAGGAAGTTCATAACCTGATAGTTCTTAGACTTATGATATAGTTTGCTCATTTGCTAAATCCATAGGCTGGAGATGCGAGTAACTAACTTATAGTAGTGAATGGGTATATGAAACTACTCGTAGAGCAAGAAGCCTTGCAGGTACAGGTTATGAAGCATGTACTTAGCTATTAGCAGATCCTTCAGGTGTTTCTACTCAAAGACCTGATTAAATTCTATTAGCAGCTGCTACCTGTTCTAACTGTGCATATTATTTCGATCAATACTTCAAAGCAACATCATCAGGAAGTACCTATACGGCTGTAGGGTATAATACGGATTCGAGCAGTGGTAATCTTAAAAAAATGTCTGATTTGTCTAAATTAGTTCCTATTGCTAATTATTAAGATTCTTAACCCAGTTCGAATTCCATTACATTAACATTTAGTGGCTATGAAGAACATTACCTTTATTCTGTTCTTCTATATAGCGCACCTGAAGCAGATCTTGAAACTATTACATCAGATTAGATTATTTCTGGCTTAGATTATTAAAATAAGGATGCTCTTTAAAAATCAGCCTTAACTTGGCCTAAAGGTCCAGATTCAAGTAATTACGAGGAAATTACTACAATGGACTTGACATATAGCTCTCTTAAGACTGGAACTGAATATTCAATCTGTGTTGTAGCTGTCAACTCCTATACATCAATCACAGATCCCTTAACTAACTTTGATACTGTGGATGTTCAAAAATGCTATACAATAACTACAGACGGTAAACCTGAAGAAGATGAGGAACCATGTACTGGCTGTGCTTGCAATAATTCTTGCTCTTAGGACGATGGTGGATACCAACTATACATCAGTGCAATTCTAGCTATTTTGGCTCTACTGTTTGCCTGATGAAAAGATACTCTTTTATTTCATTATCACTCAATTAAATTAGTTATCAAAATTAATCTTTTATTGGAAGCATAGAAGACTTAGCTTACTTCTTTTGTCAACATTCTTGAGTAAAAAGAATACACCTTGTCTACTAGTTTAGATGTAAATTATAATAAGCAGGTCTATAAATCAACAACATCCTAATAAGTTGATACCTTATAGCATCAACTTTAAGAGAACTGAGTCTTTAATTCAATCATATATTTCGTCACTTGCATTGAGCACTATAAATCATCAAAAACACTAAGATGAGTAAAATTTTACTTAACGGTATAAATGACTAAATCAGTTACTATTTATACCATAATTAGCCTATCTTCAGATTAAAGCTGTTGTATATTTACTTAAATCTTTGTTCTTCATTTCTAGCATAGTGTTAACTTTTTCAAAGCTTACTTCTACTTTAAATCAGATTAAAACCTTTAAAAGCGTATATGTTCTGCAAACACTTACTGTCAACTATTTAGTTTTCTTAATGCAATCGGAGATTTATACTCTATCTTTGCACCATAATAGCATCTCCTATGTTCACCACAATTCACTTTTTCATCACCAGCTACAATTTCTGTAATATCTTTAAGATTTCTTCTAAGAGGTAATACTCAAGAATTCTTGCATGCTTGTTCTTAATAGTTTTATAAATTTATGTTCATTCGAACATTTTTGTCGCTTATTTGTAGAAAAGTCTTGCAACCGTTTTTCCTAAATCTCTTTTATAAAGTCTTTCATGACTGAACTCTCTGACAAACTATATCATATGCTTTTCATTTTAAGCAACTGCTTATTAGTCTTTCACATATCTCCTTTCTTGTAAGATGATTTTTTAAAAGTTGCAAGTTACTTCTTCTGTATTGCTTAAGCCTACTTTTATAACATTGTCAGAATAATACCTATCTATGCTTTTAAGGGAAATGATTTTCTTATATTCCCTTCGTAGAAATCCGATAGCGTTATTGTTGATTGCTAGCTTTTGTCTAATCTTCATACTTCTAGATGATTGAGGTGGATTATTTCTAATGTCTTGAAATATTAGTATAATCATGCTGATTTAATATCTTATAACATATGCCATCAGAAGTAGTTTTGAATCTAATTAAATTTTATTCTTTAGAATCAAATTTTACGCACAGAACGGTCAATAACTGCTATATCATCTGTTCTATTATTTCTTGGACGATACATTCACTAACAAAATCTTTAAGATGCACTAAAGAGGAAAACGCTTTTTAATTTGTTGGGATCTCAAAGTTCCTGTTTTCAATTCTTCAGTTGTTTATAGAGTTTTCACAGCCCCAAATAACAAATTCTAGTAATGAAAATTGTCTCAACATCTTCATAAGTTATTTTATTTATAAGTTAAACCTCACTTTTGTTAATCATATAGGGCTGCTATCTGTATAAGCAAACTCTCAAGGTAAATTTGATTTATCTAGAGCATTATAAGACTCTTGGTTCTTTACTTTATTCAACTCATAGAATTGAGGTACTTGTGTTATATGGATTCATAAAAAGTTTGTACGTAATTTATATATCTATCTGATGAATCGATTTCCTTTTTACTACTGTTTCTAGTTTTTTCTTTTACAAATTACTGCCATTTTCCCTTTTTAATCCATGTTATAATTCGTAATCGGCTCAATATGATGGGTGTATAATGTTTTTGATAGTTTCCTTAATCATGTATTGAAGCTTTTGATTACTAGTTAAATTACTTGACATCCTATTGCAATTATATTGCAATTATGGTAAGATGCGTTTCTTTCTGATGTTGACATATTTAAAATTGCTTGGGTTCCTCTAGATGCTTTAATATTTTAATTTGCTAAAGGGAGTATTTAAGTCACCTTTAAATCTCCTTTAAAATTTGGTTGTCGTAAATTAATTTGATCTTATTTTGGTTAATTTCTGTAAGAATATTTCTAATTAACATTTGAAGGCTTCAATATAGTTATTCTTGAACCAAAAGTATATTTATACCAATGCTTCGTTTTAGAGTAATTTATGCTACTAGGGAATGTGAATATTCCTATCATTCTTACAGAGCAGATTATATAATAGTAGAACCAATCCTTGAGGAACAGATATCACAGCCTTATCTTTATTTCATATGCAGCATCACAATGCTAAAATACTCTCTATACGTATTTGAAGGAAAACTTCTTAGCAAAACATCATCATTATCAAGTACACCTTTCTAAGCCTTTGGATAGTAGAACCACTATCTCAGAATGTACTACGGTCAAAAGAGATTAAAGCTCAAACTAATTTATCATACTGATGCATAAAATTTAAATATCTTTATAGTTCAAAGTATTTAAGCCATCTTTACTCTCTCCATCTTCTACCTAACGTCCATTTTTAATAGATATCTTAGGCTATATTTATCTCTAGACTGTAGAACTGAGGTCATATATGAAACCTTTATATGAACGATATTTTAATTCCCAGACGCTTTATCACTTTATGAAGAAATTAACCTAAAAGAATCTGGAAGCTCTAAAATTAGATTCTACGTGCAGTTAAGCATCTTATGTCATACAATTCGAAAAAACTTGCATTCTGAAGAACTCAATGACTATCTATTTAGAGCAGCTGCCTTATTATAAAGGGATCTAGAATTATTGAGAATCACTCCTACTTATTATTGCTAAATGTTGTCTTAGTAGACCACTAGGACTAAAGACAATCGTGATTCCATATAAATGATACTATGCTTTTAAGTAAATATGATTGCTACATCAAAAGAGAAATTAATTTCATCCTTTTATCCTGACAGTTTTACACTTCCTGTTTCCAATCTTTGTTCCAGACAACTTTAAAATCCACTGTTCCATACTTTATTTATGTCATCGATTCTGCTTCGAATTTTTTAATCTAGTAACCTCATTAGGCTAATTTGTTCTTATATAGTAGCTTGGTGAGAAAAATTAGTTAGGTGGTATCAGAAAAGTTTGGAGCTAACCTTGTTAACTATAATGCGTAGCCTTATGGTAAATATCAGGTTGAATATGAAGTTTGTTCTATAGCAGATATCTTCTCATGGTTTTGATGTTTTTATTATTTGTTCTCTTGATTAGTTTTGGTAGCGCAAAAAGTAGTAGTTAGTCATCTTCATAACTAAGCTGAAGTTAATAATTGGTAGCATTTCTTTGTTAACTATAATATCACTGATAAACTGTTATTTCATCATATTGCTTCTGATGGTTACATAGTTATTCAGCTGATAAAGCAATGTAAGCAAGTTTCTCTAGCTTCAATTAGGAGCCCTTTTTAGAACTAATTATGGAGCTATGAGTACATAAGTGCTTTAGAATGTAAAGATTAATTCTTCTTAGTTAGTTTAGTAAAATAAGCAAAACTTATGCTGAAATAGATTAAGGAAAATTACATTAGAGATATCATATAAGCACATCCATTAGCTTGATAACTCTACAAAACTCTGCATTTGCAGAAAACACAAATACCTGAGATAATTAAAAAAGGCAGAAGAAACAACTTTCTAAATCAGTGAATACCAAGTCTAGCATATTGGATCAAAGGCTTTTATAGAGAAATTGAGTCAATCAAGATATCAGTAAAGAAAATGTCTGCAACTCGTCTATTTTCACTAGATATACAAAAGATTCAAAACACTTTCTGCATAGGGTTAGGAAAAATGTATCTTATTTGAACAAAAGAGAATTACTTGCTCTAACTAAAAGAGTAAATATTTGTGCTTAACTCTCTTATAATGTAGTCAATATTGAACCTAGCTTTGAGAGTTTCAAAAGGAAAACACATTATAATGAATAATTTGGTCTCAATAACTATTTAGGTAAGTAGAGTCAATCATCCTACTCATGGAGAACAATAGAGGTATAGTAAGTTTGCAGCTATGAAGATATTGGATGTGAATTATTTGGTACACTTGTTACCTGATGATACGTTTTATTTGATTGTCAATGAATATAAGTTTGCTTATTGTTAAAGTGGCTCTCTTTGTAAGTATTTTCTTTAAAGCTCTATACTGCTGTCATGATGCTATTGATAGAGAAACTATTGGTCACTCTTTAACATTTCTAAAGAATCTTTTTCTAGGTTGCTAAGAAACCATTTCATAAGGATGTTTAGAGAACATGACAGATGAATCTTTTTTAAAAACACTTAAGTTTAAATTATTTAAACGCCTTAAACTACCTAGGCTTGTATGAAGGGCTGTATAAAGTCTAAATAATGAAAAACACTTAGAATCAGTGAGGTTATTACTTTAGGAAATCATAAGGCTTCTAATATGAAAGGACGAACTCTATTTCTATTTATAATGCAAATGAATAAGTTGTGGTTATCCGCACTTATGCTAGTTTGTGTTTTTACTACTTAAGATTTCTATCCAAGAAGAATAACTTACTGTTAAGAAGGTTGGTATCCAGATCCAATTGTTACCTCTGTAGCAAATGGGGATTCAACTTCAGTTACTTATACTTTTTACTTCGCTTTAGAAGGCTTAGATACTACCACTACAACTGTCAATGTATAGTTCCCTTCTGATTTCTCTCTCTCTGGCTATTATTCATTAACAGCAACGAGGTTAGAAGATACTACCTGCTGCTACTATGCTTCTCGCACGGTATCAAAGAATTTAGCGGCTTTAACTGCTACAGGTCCTTTCTCTCTTTGGTCTAATTTACATGGAAGCTAACCTACTTATTTAGGCTGGAACTTCGCTTCAATTGGATTTGGTCCTGCTATTGCTACTATGACTAACGTAGTAGCCCGATTTAAAACAGGTTTAGACTCGACTGGAACAACTGAAGACACAAATACAAAAGAAAGCTTAATTTTATAGTCTTCAACTGTTGAAGTTTAATTGACTCTATCAAAACCAGTTTACTAAGGAGATCTATTCGTATTAACATTCTCAAGCAAATTTGATATTTCATAAGTGACAAGTGTCAAATCAGTCATCTTAGGCAAAGGAACTTCATACGAAAACTCACAATGGACAACCAATAAAATAACAAGTGATTCTAAAAATACTGACGGTTCTTATAATATGAAATATACGATTTCTGGTAGCACAATAACTATTTACAGCTTTAATAACAATATTGATCCAAGAAGTGGATAGCCAAATGACAAATATGCAGTTTTCTAAATTGCAGGAGTTGTAAATCCTAATGCTAAATATATTAAGACTAGCTTGTCTTTCACAGCATAAACCTAGCGTTACTCATATTCCTTTGGATCTAATCTTATTTATGAAACTAAAACTGTCAGTTTCTCTGATGATTTGAAGACAGGATCTGTGCCATCAGCAAAATGTGACTTCTCAAACTCAGGTAAATATGGTAGTTCTTACATATCAAGTAAGAAAGTAGCTCCAAATATGTTCATTTTCGTTGATTTCAGTTTTACTTTAGATCATCCAGTCCTTGAAGGAGGAAAAATTGTAGTTGTATTAGATGGATTGGAAACCCCAAGTGGAGTTGGAGCATATACTAATGTTTATGTGTCTAAAGGATTAACAGCAAGTTCAAGTACTATAGGTGCAAGTTGGGATGGTACAGATACAATCAAAATAACAGGATACAAAAGCACTACTACACCACCTTCAGTTACTTTTACTGCATAGGTTAAAGTGGTATCTGGAGATTGTTTCAAATCAGTCACTTCTTATGCTGATGACTAAACTACTAAGATTGATGAAAAAACATCCATAACAGTATCAAGTGCAGTTTCTTCAGACTCAGCCAAATTCTTATTTGGAGGCTCAACCTTTAGATGGGAATTTTACGAAGGAGGTTCTGCAGGAACAGCTACTTCCTTTAGAGTTTTATCAACAAGTACATTTGGTACACTTATAAGTCCAACTACAGATGCTACAAAGACAGACGAAACTGTTGTTATCTTAAATACTGATGTCACTATGTACACGTTTGGATCAAGTTTGTTCACCACTGATAGTGATCACTTAAATTATGCTCCATCAACTTATAGAAACGCTACATCCACTTCAAATTCGAATGGAATTATTACCATAAAAAGAGAAAATACTAAAAAAGAGAACTATCTTTGGGTTAATTATTACATATCTGATCTTTAGAGTGTTAATGATCCTCAAACTAGTTATGTCAACTCTGCTGTTCCTTACTATCCTGCTTATCCACCTAATATGCACAAATACGAAGTTTGTGTATTCTAAAAAGATCCTGACTAGTCTAATTATAAGAATATGAACTGCTTATTCAAAGATGTAGTAACTGCAACTCAAGCAAATGATGGTGACCAAAGATGTATTGAAGAATGCTTTTCACTTAAATCTTGTGCTAACTAGCACTAAAGTACTTGGGACTTCTTAGTATGGCATATAAGAGTTCCAACTAAAGAGTCGAGCAATGATTTTGAAACTGATAAATTAGTATGGACTTTCTAAATACCAGCATCTGATACTAGCAATAAAGTAGTTGGATCATTTACTTGTGACACTGCATCAAATTATTTCCCAGACGGTACCTTTGGATTAACAGATGGTAGTGATTATCCTCTTTCAATAGTTACTGTTGGATCAATGTCTAGTTCTTATGATAAAGAACCAACTTTATCAGTTTCCAATTATGTAGGTACTATTGAATACTCAGCTCTTTATGAACCTGATACTGGAGCAACTCCAAATGACTATTGGGGAGTTTTCCCTGTTAAAACTAAAACAGTTTTGGTACAATAAACAGCATTAACTTGCTCTATTACATTTACATGGACTGACAACACTGGCTATTCGAGAACTATTTTAACTCTAGGACATGCTTCAGCAGCTGGATCAACAAATAATGGTCCAATGTATATATGGGAATCTTCAAATATAAGAGATTACTATTACAGAGATAAGTTTAGAATGAATTGGCAAATGAGCGACTGGGAATTTGACAATGGAGCTTAGCAAACAATCATAGCTCAATAGAGGATGCTTTACGGTATGGGAGCTAATTCATGGTGTTTGGTTTTGCTACCTTCCCACTTTGATTATATTGAAGGAACTTCTGAAGTAACAAGTTCAGCATCTGGAGGAAATTTGACATTACTCAATCTTTGGGAATTCAACGATAAATAATTCTTACTTACTTATCATGATGAAGATGTATGGCCTGAATGGACTAATAATATTGAAGTATCCAATCTCGAGGCTCCTTATGGAGAGTAAACGAGTGTTTTACTAGATGATGATGGTTTCAGATTATACATGGCATGTGGTAATGAAGGAGATGAAGGAGAAGCATCTTAGACTTGGAATTCATTGATGATTACTCCATATAAGAAAGGATATGAAGCAGGAACATGGAAAGAAACTTCAGTTGTAGAACGTACAATTAGAGACTTTTCAGCCACTTTTACTCTTGAGGATACTCATACACTAGGATAAGGCTGTATAATTCAAATAGAATGGGAAAATAGTTATTTCTTACCTAGCTGGATTGAAGTGGATTCAGTTTAGTGTTTAGCTCCTTAAACTAATGTAAATTCCGTTTCATGCACTTTAGCTAAAGACGTAACGTCATCTTTAGTGATTTCTTTCAGAGATACCTTGGTTGTAAAGGAAGTAAGTGCGGATGCAGAGGGTTCTGAAGATTACGCTTATTTCTTGAAGACAGCGAATGCTTATGGAACTTGGTCTAGCAGCAAAAAAGTATATGATTGCAGAAACTTAAACTAAGCCAGTGATGACTGTGGAGGTGTAGATAGTGCAGATTTCAAAGTAACAGTTAAAGACTAAAGTAGTAGATATGTAACAGTTAATGAAGTTAGTTTATTCCCTAATAACCTAAAACCAACAAATTATGATTGGGTTTATTCAGATGTCAGAATCATTTTCTATGTAAAGAACTAGCTATTATATAGTGATAAGTAAGCAACCACGACTTAAAAACCAAGAATTTAACTTACTATCCCATCTGATTATACTGTTAATAGCGTCTTCGATTCTAATGATAATTGCTATCTTAACTTCACTGGTACATGCTCTGTTTCCTCTACCACTATAACAGTATATCCATCTGAAACCATCAAATCAAGTACCAACTATATGGTTTGGTTAATTTAAGCTATAAAGGCACCAACTAAATAAGAAGCCGTTGATGCATAAGCATGGGTTGGATAAACTTATTTCCAAAATCTTGTCGTAGATGATGAGAAAGAAACTAGTAAGGATGTAAACAATACTATGTATGCAACTCTTTATGATGCAGCCATTGCTGGAACTAATGATTAGACATCTTTGAGAATATTCCCTAACAATAGAGGAGAATATGCATAGTATACATTTAGAATGCAATGGACTGATAACTCGGGTTAAGCTGAACCAATTCAAGGTGGAAGATAAATATGGATCTAATTCCCAGCAACTAATTATGATTATTTCATAGGAGACGCTACTGAATGGTTCGAAGGATATGTAGATGAAAATGAATCACCTATTTACTATATTCCTTGTTTACTTTCAACTGATGCTGGATATATGACAGGTGTCGACTGTGTTGCTAAAAGAAATTGGTTATTTGTGACAGTGACATAGGATTTAGCGGATTAAACCGTTCTAGAATTATAAGTAGTTGGAATTAGAAATCCTGATACTACTTCAGATTTGACTTTCTATATTTTGGTTATGGAAGCTGATACAGAAGAACATGATGATTATCACTGCAAGGCTGATCAATATTATTCTTGTGCTTACACTTTAAAGGATGAACCTGCTCCAATGATTGATTTCTTGAACGCTACTATAGATTACACAGATACATCGAATGCTTTAGGAGAATCTGATGATTATGAGTTCTGGTTCACTGTTTTTAATGAAGGAACTACTGTTAGAACTATTACCATGAAGCCTTTGACTGGAAAATTCATACTTACTTTCCCTGAGGATTATTCATTCCATCCTACTTTGAGTGCAACTGATGATCCCAATTTAAAGGCTTTCACAGCTGAGTTATACAGAGTAATATTTATGTCAGATTATGAAGGAACTGATCCTTATAAAAGTATTTCAGATGGAGCTACAGCAAATTATACTTTAAATTAATGGGGTAATGCTCTATAGTGGTCTTCTGCTGAAGAAGTTACATTCCCTTCCAATAAAGATGATACTACATTTTATGATTATGTCTTCACTTTAAAATCGATCTAAAATCCTTCATATGCCCATATGAGAATGGATGAAAGCTACGATAACGCATATCCTGATGATACAAAACTTGATTTGAGTGATAACTTATGGATTTCATATGAAGAATATTCCAAGAAATTCGAACTTGCTATCTTAGATTAAGAAAGTGCTTCAAATTCTGATTCAATCTATTATCAAACAAGATCATATGGAATTCTTCACCACTCATATCTTGGCTTCTTTGAAATCAATCCATTGTTATATATTCTTGATTCCAGCTTTGAACAAGTTACGGCATTGGAAGCTACTGCAGGACTTCTCTCTGATTACTATTATATAGCAACTGGAAGTAGTAAAGCAGAAGCAACCAATCATCCTTTATCTTTTGAATCAATTACAGTTACTACATCAAGCGAAGTAGCTCAATTCGAACCTGATGAAGAAGATAATCCTTAGTAGACTCTTAATCAATTCGGTTGGAGATTACCCTTCAAATTAGCAGCCAACTAAGAAGAAGGAGGTACCATTAAATTCATTAACTGGAACGTATTGGAATAAAAAGGCTACGAATCAGAAGAAGATAAATATGCCGAAATGGCTGACACTTTAGTATATGTATATGAACCAGATGAGGATACATAGGCAACTGCTGAACTTGCAGTAGAAGAACTTAAGATAGTAAATGGCGTTACTTCATTGCCTGTATATGTTTATTTATCTCAAAGTCCATCTGTTGATGTAAAAATTACTTTTGATCTTGCCTTTGACGAGGATGAAAATGCTGGTACTGATCCAGCGAAACTTAACGATAAAGACGTTGTAACAATTGACCCTTCAGAATTATAATTATTAACTTGGGATGAACTTGGAAACTTTACTGTAAAAGTAGAAGATTGGAGCTTTGATAAAGGTTATACATTTAGATTATATATTGGATATTCTGGTACTAATGCTGATTCCTTTACAGATTCCAATAAGAATTCTATTAAGTTCACTGTACTTGAAGCTGGTACTTCATAAAAACCAAACGTAAAATTTGATGAAACTACTTTAGAAACAGGTACTTATTCATTCTCTGTTTAAGCCTCAACTGATTAAATGGGTTATGCTTAGTGGTTGGTTTTGCCTGAAGGACAAGCTGGACCCGAAACTGGTGAAAGCCTTGTAGGTTGGAGTGATGATAATTACAAAAGAATTCGTTCATTGTAAGACAACACCACTGAAGAATAAGAGGAAGAATTTGAATATGGAGAAGTTACAGATGCAGAGGCTAATGAATGGGAACAATCAATTAATGACGAAAAGGCTATCCATATGTAAGAAGACTGGCTTCTTTCAGAAATCTAAGTAGTATATGATCCTTCTTAAATTTTAACGTATGCATGGGATAGTGACGAAGATGGAAGCTTTTTCTGGGGAAATCTTGAATATGTTATTTATACCACTTCTTGGACGATTGATGAGACATATTCTGATGTTGCATCTTTAAATTTCGTAACAGATGATTTACCACCACCTGAATGGGCTAGTGCTACAGTTTCAGGAAGTTCATAACCTGATAGTTCTTAGACTTATGATATAGTTTGCTCATTTGCTAAATCCATAGGCTGGAGATGCGAGTAACTAACTTATAGTAGTGAATGGGTATATGAAACTACTCGTAGAGCAAGAAGCCTTGCAGGTACAGGTTATGAAGCATGTACTTAGCTATTAGCAGATCCTTCAGGTGTTTCTACTCAAAGACCTGATTAAATTCTATTAGCAGCTGCTACCTGTTCTAACTGTGCATATTATTTCGATCAATACTTCAAAGCAACATCATCAGGAAGTACCTATACGGCTGTAGGGTATAATACGGATTCGAGCAGTGGTAATCTTAAAAAAATGTCTGATTTGTCTAAATTAGTTCCTATTGCTAATTATTAAGATTCTTAACCCAGTTCGAATTCCATTACATTAACATTTAGTGGCTATGAAGAACATTACCTTTATTCTGTTCTTCTATATAGCGCACCTGAAGCAGATCTTGAAACTATTACATCAGATTAGATTATTTCTGGCTTAGATTATTAAAATAAGGATGCTCTTTAAAAATCAGCCTTAACTTGGCCTAAAGGTCCAGATTCAAGTAATTACGAGGAAATTACTACAATGGACTTGACATATAGCTCTCTTAAGACTGGAACTGAATATTCAATCTGTGTTGTAGCTGTCAACTCCTATACATCAATCACAGATCCCTTAACTAACTTTGATACTGTGGATGTTCAAAAATGCTATACAATAACTACAGACGGTAAACCTGAAGAAGATGAGGAACCATGTACTGGCTGTGCTTGCAATAATTCTTGCTCTTAGGACGATGGTGGATACCAACTATACATCAGTGCAATTCTAGCTATTTTGGCTCTACTGTTTGCCTGATGAAAAGATACTCTTTTATTTCATTATCACTCAATTAAATTAGTTATCAAAATTAATCTTTTATTGGAAGCATAGAAGACTTAGCTTACTTCTTTTGTCAACATTCTTGAGTAAAAAGAATACACCTTGTCTACTAGTTTAGATGTAAATTATAATAAGCAGGTCTATAA
The DNA here is from genome assembly GCA_946699065.1 of Loxodes magnus. Classification (NCBI taxonomy): domain Eukaryota; phylum Ciliophora; class Karyorelictea; order Loxodida; family Loxodidae; genus Loxodes; species Loxodes magnus. Next base: position 670,599 of record CAMPDV010000028.1, on the reverse strand, counting down.
ATCAACAACATCCTAATAAGTTGATACCTTATAGCATCAACTTTAAGAGAACTGAGTCTTTAATTCAATCATATATTTCGTCACTTGCATTGAGCACTATAAATCATCAAAAACACTAAGATGAGTAAAATTTTACTTAACGGTATAAATGACTAAATCAGTTACTATTTATACCATAATTAGCCTATCTTCAGATTAAAGCTGTTGTATATTTACTTAAATCTTTGTTCTTCATTTCTAGCATAGTGTTAACTTTTTCAAAGCTTACTTCTACTTTAAATCAGATTAAAACCTTTAAAAGCGTATATGTTCTGCAAACACTTACTGTCAACTATTTAGTTTTCTTAATGCAATCGGAGATTTATACTCTATCTTTGCACCATAATAGCATCTCCTATGTTCACCACAATTCACTTTTTCATCACCAGCTACAATTTCTGTAATATCTTTAAGATTTCTTCTAAGAGGTAATACTCAAGAATTCTTGCATGCTTGTTCTTAATAGTTTTATAAATTTATGTTCATTCGAACATTTTTGTCGCTTATTTGTAGAAAAGTCTTGCAACCGTTTTTCCTAAATCTCTTTTATAAAGTCTTTCATGACTGAACTCTCTGACAAACTATATCATATGCTTTTCATTTTAAGCAACTGCTTATTAGTCTTTCACATATCTCCTTTCTTGTAAGATGATTTTTTAAAAGTTGCAAGTTACTTCTTCTGTATTGCTTAAGCCTACTTTTATAACATTGTCAGAATAATACCTATCTATGCTTTTAAGGGAAATGATTTTCTTATATTCCCTTCGTAGAAATCCGATAGCGTTATTGTTGATTGCTAGCTTTTGTCTAATCTTCATACTTCTAGATGATTGAGGTGGATTATTTCTAATGTCTTGAAATATTAGTATAATCATGCTGATTTAATATCTTATAACATATGCCATCAGAAGTAGTTTTGAATCTAATTAAATTTTATTCTTTAGAATCAAATTTTACGCACAGAACGGTCAATAACTGCTATATCATCTGTTCTATTATTTCTTGGACGATACATTCACTAACAAAATCTTTAAGATGCACTAAAGAGGAAAACGCTTTTTAATTTGTTGGGATCTCAAAGTTCCTGTTTTCAATTCTTCAGTTGTTTATAGAGTTTTCACAGCCCCAAATAACAAATTCTAGTAATGAAAATTGTCTCAACATCTTCATAAGTTATTTTATTTATAAGTTAAACCTCACTTTTGTTAATCATATAGGGCTGCTATCTGTATAAGCAAACTCTCAAGGTAAATTTGATTTATCTAGAGCATTATAAGACTCTTGGTTCTTTACTTTATTCAACTCATAGAATTGAGGTACTTGTGTTATATGGATTCATAAAAAGTTTGTACGTAATTTATATATCTATCTGATGAATCGATTTCCTTTTTACTACTGTTTCTAGTTTTTTCTTTTACAAATTACTGCCATTTTCCCTTTTTAATCCATGTTATAATTCGTAATCGGCTCAATATGATGGGTGTATAATGTTTTTGATAGTTTCCTTAATCATGTATTGAAGCTTTTGATTACTAGTTAAATTACTTGACATCCTATTGCAATTATATTGCAATTATGGTAAGATGCGTTTCTTTCTGATGTTGACATATTTAAAATTGCTTGGGTTCCTCTAGATGCTTTAATATTTTAATTTGCTAAAGGGAGTATTTAAGTCACCTTTAAATCTCCTTTAAAATTTGGTTGTCGTAAATTAATTTGATCTTATTTTGGTTAATTTCTGTAAGAATATTTCTAATTAACATTTGAAGGCTTCAATATAGTTATTCTTGAACCAAAAGTATATTTATACCAATGCTTCGTTTTAGAGTAATTTATGCTACTAGGGAATGTGAATATTCCTATCATTCTTACAGAGCAGATTATATAATAGTAGAACCAATCCTTGAGGAACAGATATCACAGCCTTATCTTTATTTCATATGCAGCATCACAATGCTAAAATACTCTCTATACGTATTTGAAGGAAAACTTCTTAGCAAAACATCATCATTATCAAGTACACCTTTCTAAGCCTTTGGATAGTAGAACCACTATCTCAGAATGTACTACGGTCAAAAGAGATTAAAGCTCAAACTAATTTATCATACTGATGCATAAAATTTAAATATCTTTATAGTTCAAAGTATTTAAGCCATCTTTACTCTCTCCATCTTCTACCTAACGTCCATTTTTAATAGATATCTTAGGCTATATTTATCTCTAGACTGTAGAACTGAGGTCATATATGAAACCTTTATATGAACGATATTTTAATTCCCAGACGCTTTATCACTTTATGAAGAAATTAACCTAAAAGAATCTGGAAGCTCTAAAATTAGATTCTACGTGCAGTTAAGCATCTTATGTCATACAATTCGAAAAAACTTGCATTCTGAAGAACTCAATGACTATCTATTTAGAGCAGCTGCCTTATTATAAAGGGATCTAGAATTATTGAGAATCACTCCTACTTATTATTGCTAAATGTTGTCTTAGTAGACCACTAGGACTAAAGACAATCGTGATTCCATATAAATGATACTATGCTTTTAAGTAAATATGATTGCTACATCAAAAGAGAAATTAATTTCATCCTTTTATCCTGACAGTTTTACACTTCCTGTTTCCAATCTTTGTTCCAGACAACTTTAAAATCCACTGTTCCATACTTTATTTATGTCATCGATTCTGCTTCGAATTTTTTAATCTAGTAACCTCATTAGGCTAATTTGTTCTTATATAGTAGCTTGGTGAGAAAAATTAGTTAGGTGGTATCAGAAAAGTTTGGAGCTAACCTTGTTAACTATAATGCGTAGCCTTATGGTAAATATCAGGTTGAATATGAAGTTTGTTCTATAGCAGATATCTTCTCATGGTTTTGATGTTTTTATTATTTGTTCTCTTGATTAGTTTTGGTAGCGCAAAAAGTAGTAGTTAGTCATCTTCATAACTAAGCTGAAGTTAATAATTGGTAGCATTTCTTTGTTAACTATAATATCACTGATAAACTGTTATTTCATCATATTGCTTCTGATGGTTACATAGTTATTCAGCTGATAAAGCAATGTAAGCAAGTTTCTCTAGCTTCAATTAGGAGCCCTTTTTAGAACTAATTATGGAGCTATGAGTACATAAGTGCTTTAGAATGTAAAGATTAATTCTTCTTAGTTAGTTTAGTAAAATAAGCAAAACTTATGCTGAAATAGATTAAGGAAAATTACATTAGAGATATCATATAAGCACATCCATTAGCTTGATAACTCTACAAAACTCTGCATTTGCAGAAAACACAAATACCTGAGATAATTAAAAAAGGCAGAAGAAACAACTTTCTAAATCAGTGAATACCAAGTCTAGCATATTGGATCAAAGGCTTTTATAGAGAAATTGAGTCAATCAAGATATCAGTAAAGAAAATGTCTGCAACTCGTCTATTTTCACTAGATATACAAAAGATTCAAAACACTTTCTGCATAGGGTTAGGAAAAATGTATCTTATTTGAACAAAAGAGAATTACTTGCTCTAACTAAAAGAGTAAATATTTGTGCTTAACTCTCTTATAATGTAGTCAATATTGAACCTAGCTTTGAGAGTTTCAAAAGGAAAACACATTATAATGAATAATTTGGTCTCAATAACTATTTAGGTAAGTAGTAGAGTCAATCATCCTACTCATGGAGAACAATATATAGTAAGTTTGCAGCTATGAAGATATTGGATGTGAATTACTTGGTACACTTGTTACCTGATGATACGTTTTATTTGATTGTCAATGAATATAAGTTTGCTTATTGTTAAAGTGGCTCTCTTTGTAAGTATTTTCTTTAAAGTTCTATACTGCTGTCATGATGCTATTGATAGAGAAACTATTGGTCACTCTTTAACATTTCTAAAGAATCTTTTTCTAGGTTGCTAAGAAACCATTTCATAAGGATGTTTAGAGAACATGACAGATGAATCTTTTTTAAAAACACTTAAGTTTAAATTATTTAAACGCCTTAAACTACCTAGGCTTGTATGAAGGGCTGTATAAAGTCTAAATAATGAAAAACACTTAGAATCAGTGAGGTTATTACTTTAGGAAATCATAAGGCTTCTAATATGAAAGGACGAACTCTATTTCTATTTATAATGCAAATGAATAAGTTGTGGTTATCCGCACTTATGCTAGTTTGTGTTTTTACTACTTAAGATTTCTATCCAAGAAGAATAACTTACTGTTAAGAAGGTTGGTATCCAGATCCAATTGTTACCTCTGTAGCAAATGGGGATTCATCTTCAGTTACTTATACTTTTTACTTCGCTTTAGAAGGCTTAGATACTACCACTACAACTGTCAATGTATAGTTCCCTTCTGATTTCTCTCTCTCTAACTATTATTCATTAACAGCAACGAGGTTAGAAGATACTACCTGCTGCTACTATGCTTCTCGCACGGTATCAAAGAATTTAGCGGCTTTAACTGCTACAGGTCCTTTCTCTCTTTGGTCTAATTTACATGGAAGCTAACCTACTTATTTAGGCTGGAACTTCGCTTCAATTGGATTTGGTCCTGCTATTGCTACTATGACTAGCGTAGTAGCCCGATTTAAAACAGGTTTAGACTCGACTGGAACAACTGAAGACACAACTACAAAAGAAAGCTTAATTTTATAGACTTCAACTGTTGAAGTTTAATTGACTCTATCAAAACCAGTTTACTAAGGAGATCTATTCGTATTAACATTCTCAAGCAGATTTGATATTTCATAAGTGACAGGTGTCAAATCAGTCATCTTAGGCAAAGGAACTTCATACGAAAACTCACAATGGACAACCAATAAAATAACAAGTGATTCTAAAAATACTGACGGTTCTTATAATATGAAATATACGATTTCTGGTAGCACAATTACTATTTACAGTTTTAATAACAATATTGATCCAAGAAGTGGATAGCCAAATGACAAATATGCAGTTTTCTAAATTGCAGGAGTTTTAAATCCTAATGCTAAATATATTAAGACTAGCTTGTCTTTCACAGCATAAACCTAGCGTTACTCATATTCCTTTGGATCTAATCTTATTTATGAAACTAAAAGTGTCAGTTTCTCTGATGATTTGAAGACAGGATCTGTGCCATCAGCAAAATGTGACTTCTCAAACTCAGGTAAATATGGTAGTTCTTACATATCAAGTAAGAAAGTAGCTCCAAATATGTTCATTTTCGTTGATTTCAGTTTTACTTTAGATCATCCAGTCCTTGAAGGAGGAAAAATTGTAGTTGTATTAGATGGAATGGAAACCCCAAGTGGAGTTGGAGCATATACTAATGTTTATGTGTCTAAAGGATTAACAGCAAGTTCAAGTACTATAGGTGCAAGTTGGGATGGTACAGATACAATCAAAATAACAGGATACAAAAGCACTACTACACCACCTTCAGTTACTTTTACTGCATAGGTTAAAGTGGTATCTGGAGATTGTTTCAAATCAGTCACTTCTTATACTGATGACTAAACTACTAAGATTGATGAAAAAACATCCATAACAGTATCAAGTGCAGTTTCTTCAGACTCAGCCAAATTCTTATTTGGAGGCTCAACCTTTAGATGGGAATTTTACGAAGGAGGTTCTGCAGGAACAGCTACTTCCTTTAGAGTTTTATCAACAAGTACATTTGGTACACTTATAAGTCCAACTACAGATGCTACAAAGACAGACGAAACTGTTGTTATCTTAAATACTGATGCCACTATGTACACGTTTGGATCAAGTTTGTTCACTACTGATAGTGATCACTTAAATTATGCTCCATCAACTTATAGAAACGCTACATCCACTTCAAATTCGAATGGAATTATTACCATAAAAAGAGAAAATACTAAAAAAGAGAACTATCTTTGGGCTAATTATTACATATCTGATCTTTAGAGTGTTAATGATCCTCAAACTAGTTATATCAACTCTGCTGTTCCTTACTATCCTGCTTATCCACCTAATATGCACAAATACGAAGTTTGTGTATTCTAAAAAGATCCTGACTAGTCTAATTATAAGAATATGAACTGCTTATTCAAAGATGTAGTAACTGCAACTCAAGCAAATGATGGTGACCAAAGATGTATTGAAGAATGCTTTTCACTTAAATCTTGTGCTAACTAGCACTAAAGTACTTGGGACTTCTTAGTATGGCATATAAGAGTTCCAACTAAAGAGTCGACCAATGATTTTGAAACTGATAAATTAGTATGGACTTTCTAAATACCAGCATCTGATACTAGCAATAAAGTAGTTGGATCATTTACTTGTGACACTGCATCAAATTATTTCCCAGACGGTACCTTTGGATTAACAGATGGTAGTGATTATCCTCTTTCAATAGCTACTGTTGGATCAATGTCTAGTTCTTATGATAAAGAACCAACTTTATCAGTTTCCAATTATGTAGGTACTATTGAATACTCAGCTCTTTATGAACCTGATACTGGAGCAACTCCAAATGACTATTGGGGAGTTTTCCCTGTTAAAACTAAAACAGTTTTGGTACAATAAGCAGCATTAACTTGCTCTATTACATTTACATGGACTGACAACACTGGCTATTCGAGAACTATTTTAACTCTAGGACATGCTTCAGCAGCTGGATCAACAAATAATGGTCCAATGTATATATGGGAATCTTCAAATATAAGAGATTACTATTACAGAGATAAGTTTAGAATGAATTGGCAAATGAGCGACTGGGAATTTGACAATGGAGCTTAGCAAACAATCATAGCTCAATAGAGGATGCTTTACGGTATGGGAGCTAATTCATGGTGTTTGGTTTTGCTACCTTCCCACTTTGATTATATTGAAGGAACTTCTGAAGTAACAAGTTCAGCATCTGGAGGAAATTTGACATTACTCAATCTTTGGGAATTCAACGATAAATAATTCTTACTTACTTATCATGATGAAGATGTATGGCCTGAATGGACTAATAATATTGAAGTATCCAATCTCGAGGCTCCTTATGGAGAGTAAACGAGTGTTTTACTAGATGATGATGGTTTCAGATTATACATGGCATGTGGTAATGAAGGAGATGAAGGAGAAGCATCTTAGACTTGGAATTCATTGATGATTACTCCATATAAGAGAGGATATGAAGCAGGAACATGGAAAGAAACTTCAGTTCTAGAACGTACAATTAGAGACTTTTCAGCCACTTTTACTCTTGAGGATACTCATACACTAGGATAAGGCTGTATAATTCAAATAGAATGGGAAAATAGTTATTTCTTACCTAGCTGGATTGAAGTGGATTCAGTTTAGTGTTTAGCTCCTTAAACTAATGTAAATTCCGTTTCATGCACTTTAACTAAAGACGTAACGTCATCTTTAGTGATTTCTTTCAGAGATACCTTGGTTGTAAAGGAAGTAAGTGAGGATGCAGAGGGTTCTGAAGATTACGCTTATTTCTTGAAGACAGCGAATGCTTATGGAACTTGGTCTAGCAGCAAAAAAGTATATGATTGCAGAAACTTAAACTAAGCCAATGATGACTGTGGAGGTGTAGAAAGTGGGGAGTTCAAAGTAACAGTTAAAGACTAAAGTGGTAGATATGTAACAGTTAATGAAGTTAGTTTATTCCCTAATAACCTAAAGCCAACAAATTATGATTGGGTTTATTCAGATGTCAGAATCATTTTCTATGTAAAGAACTAGCTATTATATAGTGATAAGTAAGCAACCACGACTTAAAAACCAAGAATTTAACTTACTATCCCATCTGATTATACTGTTAATAGCGTCTTCGATTCTAATGATAATTGCTATCTTAACTTCACTGGTACATGCTCTGTTTCCTCTACCACTATAACAGTATATCCATCTGAAACCATCAAATCAAGTACCAACTATATGGTTTGGTTAATTTAAGCTATAAAGGCACCAACTAAATAAGAAGCCGTTGATGCATAAGCATGGGTTGGATAAACTTATTTCCAAAATCTTGTCGTAGATGATGAGAAAGAAGCTAGTAAGGATGTAAACAATACTATGTATGCAACTCTTTATGATGCAGCCATTGCTGGAACTAATGATTAGACATCTTTGAGAATATTCCCTAACAATAGAGGAGAATATGCATAGTATACATTTAAAATGCAATGGACTGATAACTCGGGTTAAGCTGAACCAATTCAAGGTGGAAGATAAATATGGATCTAATTCCCAGCAACTAATTATGATTATTTCATAGGAGACGCTACTGAATGGTTCGAAGGATATGTAGATGAAAATGAATCACCTATTTACTATATTCCTTGTTTACTTTCAACTGATGCTGGATATATGACAGGTGTCGACTGTGTTGCTAAAAGAAATTGGTTATTTGTGACAGTGACATAGGATTTAGCGGATTAAACCGTTCTAGAATTATAAGTAGTTGGAATTAGAAATCCTGATACTACTTCAGATTTGACTTTCTATATTTTGGTTATGGAAGCTGATACAGAAGAACATGATGATTATCACTGCAAGGCTGATCAATATTATTCTTGTGCTTACACTTTAAAGGATGAACCTGCTCCAATGATTGATTTCTTGAACGCTACTATAGATTACACAGATACATCGAATGCTTTAGGAGAATCTGATGATTATGAGTTCTGGTTCACTGTTTTTAATGAAGGAACTACTGTTAGAACTATTACCATGAAGCCTTTGACTGGAAAATTCATACTTACTTTCCCTGAGGATTATTCATTCCATCCTACTTTGAGTGCAACTGATGATCCCAATTTAAAGGCTTTCACAGCTGAGTTATACAGAGTAATATTTATGTCAGATTATGAAGGAACTGAGCCTTATAAAAGTATTTCAGATGGAGCTACAGCAAATTATACTTTAAATTAATGGGGTAATGCTCTATAGTGGTCTTCTGCTGAAGAAGTTACATTCCCTTCCAATAAAGATGATACTACATTTTATGATTATGTCTTCACTTTAAAATCGATCCAAAATCCTTCATATGCCCATATGAGAATGGATGAAAGCTACGATAACGCATATCCTGATGATACAAAACTTGATTTGAGTGATAACTTATGGATTTCATATGAAGAATATTCCAAGAAATTCGAACTTGCTATCTTAGATTAAGAAAGTGCTTCAAATTCTGATTCAATCTATTATCAAACAAGATCATATGGAATTCTTCACCACTCATATCTTGGCTTCTTTGAAATCAATCCATTGTTATATATTCTTGATTCCAGCTTTGAACAAGTTATGGCATTGGAAGCTACTGCAGGACTTCTCTCTGATTACTATTATATAGCAACTGGAAGTAGTAAAGCAGAAGCAAGCAATCATCCTTTATCTTTTGAATCAATTACAGTTACTACATCAAGCGAAGTAGTTCAATTCGAACCTGATGAAGAAGATAATCTTTAGTAGACTCTTAATGAATTCGGTTGGAGATTACCCTTCAAATTAGCAGCCAACTAAGAAGAAGGAGGTACCATTAAATTCATTAACTGGAACGTATTGGAATAAAAAGGCTACGAATCAGAAGAAGATAAATATGCCGAAATGGCTGACACTTTAGTATATGTATATGAACCAGATGAGGATACATAGGCAACTGCTGAACTTGCAGTAGAAGAACTTAAGATAATAAATGGCGTTACTTCATTGCCTATATATGTTTATTTATCTCAAAGTCCATCTGTTGATGTAAAAATTACTTTTGATCTTGCCTTTGACGAGGATGAAAATGCTGGTACTGATCCAGCGAAACTTAACGATAAAGACGTTGTAACAATTGACCCTTCAGAATTATAATTATTAACTTGGGATGAACTTGGAAACTTTACTGTAAAAGTAGAAGATTGGAGCTTTGATAAAGGTTATACATTTAGATTATATATTGGATATTCTGGTACTAATGCTGATTCCTTTACAGATTCCAATAAGAATTCTATTAAGTTCACTGTACTTGAAGCTGGTACTTCATAAAAACCAAACGTAAAATTTGATGAAACTACTTTAGAAACAGGTACTTATTCATTCTCTGTTTAAGCCTCAACTGATTAAATGGGTTATGCTTAGTGGTTGGTTTTGCCTGAAGGACAAATTGGACCCGAAACTGGTGAAAGCCTTGTAGGTTGGAGTGATGATAATTACAAAAGAATTCGTTCATTGTAAGACAACATCACTGAAGAATAAGAGGAAGAATTTGAATATGGAGAAGTTACAGATGCAGAGGCTAATGAATGGGAACAATCAATTAATGACGAAAAGGCTATCCATATGTAATAAGACTGGCTTCTTTCAGAAATCTAAGTAGTATACGACTCTTCTTAAATTTTAGCGTATGCATGGGATAGTGAGGAAGATGGAAGCTTTTTCTGGGGAAATCTTGAATATGTTATTTATACCACTTCTTGGACGATTGATGAGACATATTCTGATGTTGCATCTTTAAATTTCGTAACAGATGATTTACCACCACCTGAATGGGCTAGTGCTACAGTTTCAGGAAGTTCATAACCTGATAGTTCTTAGACTTATGATATAGTTTGCTCATTTGCTAAGTCCATAGGCTGGAGATGTGAGTAACTAACTTATAGTAGTGAATGGGTATATGAAACTACTCGTAGAGCAAGAAGCCTTGCAGGTACAGGTTATGAAGCATGTACTTAGCTATTAGCAGATCCTTCAGGTGTTTCTACTCAAAGACCTGATTAAATTCTATAAGCAGCTGCTGCCTGTTCTAACTGTGCATATTATTTCGATCAATACTTCAAAGCAACATCATCAGGAAGTACCTATACGGCTGTAGGGTATAATACGGATTCGAGCAGTGGTAATCTTAAAAAATTGTCTGATTTGTCTGAATTAGTTCCTACTGCTAATTATTAAGATTCTTAACCCAGTTCGAATTCCATTACATTAACATTTAGTGGCTATGAAGAACATTACCTTTATTCTGTTCTTCTATATAGCGCAGCTGAAGCAGATCTTGAAACTATTACATCAGATTAGATTATTTCTGGCTTAGATTATTAAAATAAGGATGCTCTTTAAAAATCAGCCTTAACTTGGCCTAAAGGTCCAGATTCAAGTAATTACGAGGAAATTACTACAATGGACTTGACATATAGCTCTCTTAAGACTGGAACTGAATATTCAATCTGTGTTGTAGCTGTCAATTCCTATACATCAATCACAGATCCCTTAACTAACTTTGATACTGTGGATGTTCAAAAATGCTATACAATAACTACAGACGGTAAACCTGAAGAAGATGAGGAACCATGTACTGGCTGTGCTTGCAATAATTCTTGCTCTTAGGACGATGGTGGATACCAACTATACATCAGTGCAATTCTAGCTATTTTGGCTCTACTGTTTGCCTGATGAAAAGATACTCTTTTATTTCATTATCACTCAATTAAATTAGTTATCAAAATTAATCTTTTATTGCAAGCATAGAAGACTTAGCTTACTTCTTTTGTCAACATTCTTGAGTAAAAAGAATACACCTTGTCTACTAGTTTAGATGTAAATTATAATAAGCAGGTCTATAAATCAACAACATCCTAATAAGTTGATACCTTATAGCATCAACTTTAAGAGAACTGAGTCTTTAATTCAATCATATATTTCGTCACTTGCATTGAGCACTATAAATCATCAAAAACACTAAGATGAGTAAAATTTTACTTAACGGTATAAATGACTAAATCAGTTACTATTTATACCATAATTAGCCTATCTTCAGATTAAAGCTGTTGTATATTTACTTAAATCTTTGTTCTTCATTTCTAGCATAGTGTTAACTTTTTCAAAGCTTACTTCTATTTTAAATCAGATCAAAACCTTTAAAAGCGTATATGTCCTGCAAACACTTACTGTCAACTATTTAGTTTTCTTAATGCAGATTTATACTCTATCTTTGCACCATAATAGCATCTCCTATGTTCACCACAATTCACTTTTTCATCACCAGCTACAATTTCTGTAATATCTTTAAGATTTCTTCTAAGAGGTAATACTCAAGAATTCTTGTATGCTTGTTCTTAATAGTTTTATAAATTTATGTTCATTCGAACATTTTTGTCGCTTATTTGTAGAAAAGTCTTGCAACCGTTTTTCCTAAATCTCTTTTATAAAGTCTTTCATGACTGAACTCTCTGACAAACCATATCGTATGCTTTTCATTTTAAGCAACTGCTTATTAGTCTTTCACATATCTCCTTTCTTGTAAGATGATTTTTTAAAAGTTACAAGTTACTTCTTCTGTATTGCTTAAGCCTACTTTTATAACATTGTCAGAATAATACCTTTCTATGCTTTTAAGGGAAATGATTTTCTTATATTCCCTTCGTAGAAATCCGATAGCGTTATTGTTGATTGCTAGCTTTTGTCTAATCTTCATACTTCTAGATGATTGAGGTGGATTATTTCTAATGTCTTGAAATATTAGTATAATCATGCTGATTTAATATCTTATAACATATGCCATCAGAAGTAGTTTTGAATCTAATTAAATTTTATTTTTTAGAATCAAATTTTACGCACAGAACGGTCAATAACTGCTATATCATCTGTTCTATTATTTCTTGGACGATACATTCACTAACAAAATCTTTAAGATGCACTAAAGAGGAAAACGCTTTTTAATTTGTTGGGATCTCAAAGTTCCTGTTTTCAATTCTTCAGTTGTTTATAGAGTTTTCACAGCCCCAAATAACAAATTCTAGTAATGAAAATTGTCTCAACATCTTCATAAGTTATTTTATTTATAAGTTAAACCTCACTTTTGTTAATCATATAGGGCTGCTATCTGCATAAGCAAACTCTCAAGGTAAATTTGATTTATCTAGAGCATTATAAGACTCTTGGTTCTTTACTTTATTCAACTCATAGAATTGAGGTACTTGTGTTATATGGATTCATAAAAAGTTTGTACGTAATTTATATATCTATCTGATGGATCGATTTCCTTTTTACTACTGTTTCTAGTTTTTTCTTTTACAAATTACTGCCATTTTCCCTTTTTAATCCATGTTATAATTCGTAATCGGCTCAATATGATGGGTGTATAATGTTTTTGATAGTTTCCTTAATCATGTATTGAAGCTTTTGATTACTAGTTAAATTACTTGACATCCTATTGCAATTATATTGCAATTATGGTAAGATGCGTTTCTTTCTGATGTTGACATATTTAAAATTGCTTGGGTTCCTCTAGATGCTATAATATTTTAATTTGCTAAAGGGAGTATTTAAGTCACCTTTAAATCTCCTTTAAAATTTGGTTGTCGTAAATTAATTTGATCTTATTTTGGTTAATTTCTGTAAGAATATTTCTAATTAACATTTGAAGGCTTCAATATAGTTATTCTTGAACCAAAAGTATATTTATACCAATGCTTCGTTTTAGAGTAATTTATGCTACTAGGGAATGTGAATATTCCTATCATTCTTACAGAGCAGATTATATAATAGTAGAACCAATCCTTGAGGAACAGATATCACAGCCTTATCTTTATTTCATATGCAGCATCACAATGCTAAAATACTCTCTATACGTATTTGAAGGAAAACTTCTTAGCAAAACATCATCATTATCAAGTACACCTTTCTAAGTCTTTGGATAGTAGAACCACTATCTCAGAATGTACTACGGTCAAAAGAGATTAAACCTCAAACTAATTTATCATACTGATGCATAAAATTTAAATATCTTTATAGTTCAAAGTATTTAAGCCATCTTTACTCTCTCCATCTTCTACCTAACGTCCATTTTTAATAGATATCTTAGGCTATATTTATCTCTAGACTGTAGAACTGAGGTCATATATGAAACCTTTATATGAACGATATTTTAATTCCCAGACGCTTTATCACTTTATGAAGAAATTAACCTACAAGAATCTGGAAGCTCTAAAATTAGATTCTACGTGCAGTTAAGCATCTTATGTCATACAATTCGAAAAAACTTGCATTCTGAAGAACTCAATGACTATCTATTTAGAGCAGCTGCCTTATTATAAAGGGATCTAGAATTATTGAGAATCACTCCTACTTATTATTGCTAAATGTTGTCTTAGTAGACCACTAGGACTAAAGACAATCGTGATTCCATATAAATGATACTATGCTTTTAAGTAAATATGATTGCTACATCAAAAGAGAAATTAATTTCATCCTTTTATCCTGACAGTTTTACACTTCCTGTTTCCAATCTTTGTTCCAGACAACTTTAAAATCCACTGTTCCATACTTTATTTATGTCATCGATTCTGCTTCGAATTTTTTAATCTAGTAACCTCATTAGGCTAATTTGTTCTTATATAGTAGCTTGGTGAGAAAAATTAGTTAGGTGGTATCAGAAAAGTTTTGAGTTAATCTTGTTAACTATAATGCGTAGCCTTATGGTAAATATCAGGTTGAATATGAAGTTTGTTCTACAGCAGATATCTTCTCATGGTTTTGATGTTTTTATTATTTGTTCTCTTGATTAGTTTTGGTAGCGCAAAAAGTAGTAGTTAGTCATCTTCATAACTAAGCTGAAGTTAATAATTGGTAGCATTTCTTTGTTAACTATAATATCACTGATAAACTGTTATTTCATCATATTGCTTCTGATGGTTACATAGTTATTCAGCTGATAAAGCAATGTAAGCAAGTTTCTCTAGCTTCAATTAGGAGCCCTTTTTAGAACTAATTATGGAGCTATGAGTACATAAGTGCTTTAGAATGTAAAGATTAATTCTTCTTAGTTAGTTTAGTAAAATAAGCAAAACTTATGCTGAAATAGATTAAGGAAAATTACATTAGAGATATCATATAAGCACATCCATTAGCTTGATAACTCTACAAAACTCTGCATTTGCAGAAAACACAAATACCTGAGATAATTAAAAAAGGCAGAAGAAACAACTTTCTAAATCGGTGAATACCAAGTCTAGCATATTGGATCAAATGCTTTTATAGAGAAATTGAGTCAATCAAGATATCAGTAAAGAAAATGTCTGCAACTCGTCTATTTTCACTAGATATACAAAAGATTCAAAACACTTTCTGCATAGGGTTAGGAAAAATGTATCTTATTTGAACAAAAGAGAATTACTTGCTCTAACTAAAAGAGTAAATATTTCTGCTTAACTCTCTTATAATGTAGTCAATATTGAACCTAGCTTTGAGAGTTTCAAAAGGAAAACACATTATAATGAATAATTTGGTCTCAATAACTATTTAGGTAAGTAAGTAGAGTCAATCATCCTACTCATGGAGAACAATATAGTAAGTTTGCAGCTATGAAGATATTGGATGTGAATTACTTGGTACACTTGTTACCTGATGATACGTTTTATTTGATTGTCAATGAATATAAGTTTGCTTATTGTTAAAGTGGCTCTCTTTGTAAGTATTTTCTTTAAAGTTCTATACTGCTGTCATGATGCTATTGATAGAGAAACTATTGGTCACTCTTTAACATTTCTAAAGAATCTTTTTCTAGGTTGCTAAGAAACCATTTCATAAGGATGTTTAGAGAACATGACAGATGAATCTTTTTTAAAAACACTTAAGTTTAAATTATTTAAACGCCTTAAACTACCTAGGCTTGTATGAAGGGCTGTATAAAGTCTAAATAATGAAAAACACTTAGAATCAGTGAGGTTATTACTTTAGGAAATCATAAGGCTTCTAATATGAAAGGACGAACTCTATTTCTATTTATAATGCAAATGAATAAGTTGTGGTTATCCGCACTTATGCTAGTTTGTGTTTTTACTACTTAAGATTTCTATCCAAGAAGAATAACTTACTGTTAAGAAGGTTGGTATCCAGATCCAATTGTTACCTCTGTAGCAAATGGGGATTCATCTTCAGTTACTTATACTTTTTACTTCGCTTTAGAAGGCTTAGATACTACCACTACAACTGTCAATGTATAGTTCCCTTCTGATTTCTCTCTCTCTAACTATTATTCATTAACAGCAACGAGGTTAGAAGATACTACCTGCTGCTACTATGCTTCTCGCACGGTATCAAAGAATTTAGCGGCTTTAACTGCTACAGGTCCTTTCTCTCTTTGGTCTAATTTACATGGAAGCTAACCTACTTATTTAGGCTGGAACTTCGCTTCAATTGGATTTGGTCCTGCTATTGCTACTATGACTAGCGTAGTAGCCCGATTTAAAACAGGTTTAGACTCGACTGGAACAACTGAAGACACAACTACAAAAGAAAGCTTAATTTTATAGACTTCAACTGTTGAAGTTTAATTGACTCTATCAAAACCAGTTTACTAAGGAGATCTATTCGTATTAACATTCTCAAGCAGATTTGATATTTCATAAGTGACAGGTGTCAAATCAGTCATCTTAGGCAAAGGAACTTCATACGAAAACTCACAATGGACAACCAATAAAATAACAAGTGATTCTAAAAATACTGACGGTTCTTATAATATGAAATATACGATTTCTGGTAGCACAATTACTATTTACAGTTTTAATAACAATATTGATCCAAGAAGTGGA
The DNA here is from genome assembly GCA_946699065.1 of Loxodes magnus. Classification (NCBI taxonomy): domain Eukaryota; phylum Ciliophora; class Karyorelictea; order Loxodida; family Loxodidae; genus Loxodes; species Loxodes magnus. The sequence continues at coordinate 654,030 of CAMPDV010000028.1, read as the reverse complement.
TAGCCAAATGACAAATATGCAGTTTTCTAAATTGCAGGAGTTTTAAATCCTAATGCTAAATATATTAAGACTAGCTTGTCTTTCACAGCATAAACCTAGCGTTACTCATATTCCTTTGGATCTAATCTTATTTATGAAACTAAAAGTGTCAGTTTCTCTGATGATTTGAAGACAGGATCTGTGCCATCAGCAAAATGTGACTTCTCAAACTCAGGTAAATATGGTAGTTCTTACATATCAAGTAAGAAAGTAGCTCCAAATATGTTCATTTTCGTTGATTTCAGTTTTACTTTAGATCATCCAGTCCTTGAAGGAGGAAAAATTGTAGTTGTATTAGATGGAATGGAAACCCCAAGTGGAGTTGGAGCATATACTAATGTTTATGTGTCTAAAGGATTAACAGCAAGTTCAAGTACTATAGGTGCAAGTTGGGATGGTACAGATACAATCAAAATAACAGGATACAAAAGCACTACTACACCACCTTCAGTTACTTTTACTGCATAGGTTAAAGTGGTATCTGGAGATTGTTTCAAATCAGTCACTTCTTATACTGATGACTAAACTACTAAGATTGATGAAAAAACATCCATAACAGTATCAAGTGCAGTTTCTTCAGACTCAGCCAAATTCTTATTTGGAGGCTCAACCTTTAGATGGGAATTTTACGAAGGAGGTTCTGCAGGAACAGCTACTTCCTTTAGAGTTTTATCAACAAGTACATTTGGTACACTTATAAGTCCAACTACAGATGCTACAAAGACAGACGAAACTGTTGTTATCTTAAATACTGATGCCACTATGTACACGTTTGGATCAAGTTTGTTCACTACTGATAGTGATCACTTAAATTATGCTCCATCAACTTATAGAAACGCTACATCCACTTCAAATTCGAATGGAATTATTACCATAAAAAGAGAAAATACTAAAAAAGAGAACTATCTTTGGGCTAATTATTACATATCTGATCTTTAGAGTGTTAATGATCCTCAAACTAGTTATATCAACTCTGCTGTTCCTTACTATCCTGCTTATCCACCTAATATGCACAAATACGAAGTTTGTGTATTCTAAAAAGATCCTGACTAGTCTAATTATAAGAATATGAACTGCTTATTCAAAGATGTAGTAACTGCAACTCAAGCAAATGATGGTGACCAAAGATGTATTGAAGAATGCTTTTCACTTAAATCTTGTGCTAACTAGCACTAAAGTACTTGGGACTTCTTAGTATGGCATATAAGAGTTCCAACTAAAGAGTCGACCAATGATTTTGAAACTGATAAATTAGTATGGACTTTCTAAATACCAGCATCTGATACTAGCAATAAAGTAGTTGGATCATTTACTTGTGACACTGCATCAAATTATTTCCCAGACGGTACCTTTGGATTAACAGATGGTAGTGATTATCCTCTTTCAATAGCTACTGTTGGATCAATGTCTAGTTCTTATGATAAAGAACCAACTTTATCAGTTTCCAATTATGTAGGTACTATTGAATACTCAGCTCTTTATGAACCTGATACTGGAGCAACTCCAAATGACTATTGGGGAGTTTTCCCTGTTAAAACTAAAACAGTTTTGGTACAATAAGCAGCATTAACTTGCTCTATTACATTTACATGGACTGACAACACTGGCTATTCGAGAACTATTTTAACTCTAGGACATGCTTCAGCAGCTGGATCAACAAATAATGGTCCAATGTATATATGGGAATCTTCAAATATAAGAGATTACTATTACAGAGATAAGTTTAGAATGAATTGGCAAATGAGCGACTGGGAATTTGACAATGGAGCTTAGCAAACAATCATAGCTCAATAGAGGATGCTTTACGGTATGGGAGCTAATTCATGGTGTTTGGTTTTGCTACCTTCCCACTTTGATTATATTGAAGGAACTTCTGAAGTAACAAGTTCAGCATCTGGAGGAAATTTGACATTACTCAATCTTTGGGAATTCAACGATAAATAATTCTTACTTACTTATCATGATGAAGATGTATGGCCTGAATGGACTAATAATATTGAAGTATCCAATCTCGAGGCTCCTTATGGAGAGTAAACGAGTGTTTTACTAGATGATGATGGTTTCAGATTATACATGGCATGTGGTAATGAAGGAGATGAAGGAGAAGCATCTTAGACTTGGAATTCATTGATGATTACTCCATATAAGAGAGGATATGAAGCAGGAACATGGAAAGAAACTTCAGTTCTAGAACGTACAATTAGAGACTTTTCAGCCACTTTTACTCTTGAGGATACTCATACACTAGGATAAGGCTGTATAATTCAAATAGAATGGGAAAATAGTTATTTCTTACCTAGCTGGATTGAAGTGGATTCAGTTTAGTGTTTAGCTCCTTAAACTAATGTAAATTCCGTTTCATGCACTTTAACTAAAGACGTAACGTCATCTTTAGTGATTTCTTTCAGAGATACCTTGGTTGTAAAGGAAGTAAGTGAGGATGCAGAGGGTTCTGAAGATTACGCTTATTTCTTGAAGACAGCGAATGCTTATGGAACTTGGTCTAGCAGCAAAAAAGTATATGATTGCAGAAACTTAAACTAAGCCAATGATGACTGTGGAGGTGTAGAAAGTGGGGAGTTCAAAGTAACAGTTAAAGACTAAAGTGGTAGATATGTAACAGTTAATGAAGTTAGTTTATTCCCTAATAACCTAAAGCCAACAAATTATGATTGGGTTTATTCAGATGTCAGAATCATTTTCTATGTAAAGAACTAGCTATTATATAGTGATAAGTAAGCAACCACGACTTAAAAACCAAGAATTTAACTTACTATCCCATCTGATTATACTGTTAATAGCGTCTTCGATTCTAATGATAATTGCTATCTTAACTTCACTGGTACATGCTCTGTTTCCTCTACCACTATAACAGTATATCCATCTGAAACCATCAAATCAAGTACCAACTATATGGTTTGGTTAATTTAAGCTATAAAGGCACCAACTAAATAAGAAGCCGTTGATGCATAAGCATGGGTTGGATAAACTTATTTCCAAAATCTTGTCGTAGATGATGAGAAAGAAGCTAGTAAGGATGTAAACAATACTATGTATGCAACTCTTTATGATGCAGCCATTGCTGGAACTAATGATTAGACATCTTTGAGAATATTCCCTAACAATAGAGGAGAATATGCATAGTATACATTTAAAATGCAATGGACTGATAACTCGGGTTAAGCTGAACCAATTCAAGGTGGAAGATAAATATGGATCTAATTCCCAGCAACTAATTATGATTATTTCATAGGAGACGCTACTGAATGGTTCGAAGGATATGTAGATGAAAATGAATCACCTATTTACTATATTCCTTGTTTACTTTCAACTGATGCTGGATATATGACAGGTGTCGACTGTGTTGCTAAAAGAAATTGGTTATTTGTGACAGTGACATAGGATTTAGCGGATTAAACCGTTCTAGAATTATAAGTAGTTGGAATTAGAAATCCTGATACTACTTCAGATTTGACTTTCTATATTTTGGTTATGGAAGCTGATACAGAAGAACATGATGATTATCACTGCAAGGCTGATCAATATTATTCTTGTGCTTACACTTTAAAGGATGAACCTGCTCCAATGATTGATTTCTTGAACGCTACTATAGATTACACAGATACATCGAATGCTTTAGGAGAATCTGATGATTATGAGTTCTGGTTCACTGTTTTTAATGAAGGAACTACTGTTAGAACTATTACCATGAAGCCTTTGACTGGAAAATTCATACTTACTTTCCCTGAGGATTATTCATTCCATCCTACTTTGAGTGCAACTGATGATCCCAATTTAAAGGCTTTCACAGCTGAGTTATACAGAGTAATATTTATGTCAGATTATGAAGGAACTGAGCCTTATAAAAGTATTTCAGATGGAGCTACAGCAAATTATACTTTAAATTAATGGGGTAATGCTCTATAGTGGTCTTCTGCTGAAGAAGTTACATTCCCTTCCAATAAAGATGATACTACATTTTATGATTATGTCTTCACTTTAAAATCGATCCAAAATCCTTCATATGCCCATATGAGAATGGATGAAAGCTACGATAACGCATATCCTGATGATACAAAACTTGATTTGAGTGATAACTTATGGATTTCATATGAAGAATATTCCAAGAAATTCGAACTTGCTATCTTAGATTAAGAAAGTGCTTCAAATTCTGATTCAATCTATTATCAAACAAGATCATATGGAATTCTTCACCACTCATATCTTGGCTTCTTTGAAATCAATCCATTGTTATATATTCTTGATTCCAGCTTTGAACAAGTTATGGCATTGGAAGCTACTGCAGGACTTCTCTCTGATTACTATTATATAGCAACTGGAAGTAGTAAAGCAGAAGCAAGCAATCATCCTTTATCTTTTGAATCAATTACAGTTACTACATCAAGCGAAGTAGTTCAATTCGAACCTGATGAAGAAGATAATCTTTAGTAGACTCTTAATGAATTCGGTTGGAGATTACCCTTCAAATTAGCAGCCAACTAAGAAGAAGGAGGTACCATTAAATTCATTAACTGGAACGTATTGGAATAAAAAGGCTACGAATCAGAAGAAGATAAATATGCCGAAATGGCTGACACTTTAGTATATGTATATGAACCAGATGAGGATACATAGGCAACTGCTGAACTTGCAGTAGAAGAACTTAAGATAATAAATGGCGTTACTTCATTGCCTATATATGTTTATTTATCTCAAAGTCCATCTGTTGATGTAAAAATTACTTTTGATCTTGCCTTTGACGAGGATGAAAATGCTGGTACTGATCCAGCGAAACTTAACGATAAAGACGTTGTAACAATTGACCCTTCAGAATTATAATTATTAACTTGGGATGAACTTGGAAACTTTACTGTAAAAGTAGAAGATTGGAGCTTTGATAAAGGTTATACATTTAGATTATATATTGGATATTCTGGTACTAATGCTGATTCCTTTACAGATTCCAATAAGAATTCTATTAAGTTCACTGTACTTGAAGCTGGTACTTCATAAAAACCAAACGTAAAATTTGATGAAACTACTTTAGAAACAGGTACTTATTCATTCTCTGTTTAAGCCTCAACTGATTAAATGGGTTATGCTTAGTGGTTGGTTTTGCCTGAAGGACAAATTGGACCCGAAACTGGTGAAAGCCTTGTAGGTTGGAGTGATGATAATTACAAAAGAATTCGTTCATTGTAAGACAACATCACTGAAGAATAAGAGGAAGAATTTGAATATGGAGAAGTTACAGATGCAGAGGCTAATGAATGGGAACAATCAATTAATGACGAAAAGGCTATCCATATGTAATAAGACTGGCTTCTTTCAGAAATCTAAGTAGTATACGACTCTTCTTAAATTTTAGCGTATGCATGGGATAGTGAGGAAGATGGAAGCTTTTTCTGGGGAAATCTTGAATATGTTATTTATACCACTTCTTGGACGATTGATGAGACATATTCTGATGTTGCATCTTTAAATTTCGTAACAGATGATTTACCACCACCTGAATGGGCTAGTGCTACAGTTTCAGGAAGTTCATAACCTGATAGTTCTTAGACTTATGATATAGTTTGCTCATTTGCTAAGTCCATAGGCTGGAGATGTGAGTAACTAACTTATAGTAGTGAATGGGTATATGAAACTACTCGTAGAGCAAGAAGCCTTGCAGGTACAGGTTATGAAGCATGTACTTAGCTATTAGCAGATCCTTCAGGTGTTTCTACTCAAAGACCTGATTAAATTCTATAAGCAGCTGCTGCCTGTTCTAACTGTGCATATTATTTCGATCAATACTTCAAAGCAACATCATCAGGAAGTACCTATACGGCTGTAGGGTATAATACGGATTCGAGCAGTGGTAATCTTAAAAAATTGTCTGATTTGTCTGAATTAGTTCCTACTGCTAATTATTAAGATTCTTAACCCAGTTCGAATTCCATTACATTAACATTTAGTGGCTATGAAGAACATTACCTTTATTCTGTTCTTCTATATAGCGCAGCTGAAGCAGATCTTGAAACTATTACATCAGATTAGATTATTTCTGGCTTAGATTATTAAAATAAGGATGCTCTTTAAAAATCAGCCTTAACTTGGCCTAAAGGTCCAGATTCAAGTAATTACGAGGAAATTACTACAATGGACTTGACATATAGCTCTCTTAAGACTGGAACTGAATATTCAATCTGTGTTGTAGCTGTCAATTCCTATACATCAATCACAGATCCCTTAACTAACTTTGATACTGTGGATGTTCAAAAATGCTATACAATAACTACAGACGGTAAACCTGAAGAAGATGAGGAACCATGTACTGGCTGTGCTTGCAATAATTCTTGCTCTTAGGACGATGGTGGATACCAACTATACATCAGTGCAATTCTAGCTATTTTGGCTCTACTGTTTGCCTGATGAAAAGATACTCTTTTATTTCATTATCACTCAATTAAATTAGTTATCAAAATTAATCTTTTATTGCAAGCATAGAAGACTTAGCTTACTTCTTTTGTCAACATTCTTGAGTAAAAAGAATACACCTTGTCTACTAGTTTAGATGTAAATTATAATAAGCAGGTCTATAAATCAACAACATCCTAATAAGTTGATACCTTATAGCATCAACTTTAAGAGAACTGAGTCTTTAATTCAATCATATATTTCGTCACTTGCATTGAGCACTATAAATCATCAAAAACACTAAGATGAGTAAAATTTTACTTAACGGTATAAATGACTAAATCAGTTACTATTTATACCATAATTAGCCTATCTTCAGATTAAAGCTGTTGTATATTTACTTAAATCTTTGTTCTTCATTTCTAGCATAGTGTTAACTTTTTCAAAGCTTACTTCTATTTTAAATCAGATCAAAACCTTTAAAAGCGTATATGTTCTGCAAACACTTACTGTCAACTATTTAGTTTTCTTAATGCAGATTTATACTCTATCTTTGCACCATAATAGCATCTCCTATGTTCACCACAATTCACTTTTTCATCACCAGCTACAATTTCTGTAATATCTTTAAGATTTCTTCTAAGAGGTAATACTCAAGAATTCTTGTATGCTTGTTCTTAATAGTTTTATAAATTTATGTTCATTCGAACATTTTTGTCGCTTATTTGTAGAAAAGTCTTGCAACCGTTTTTCCTAAATCTCTTTTATAAAGTCTTTCATGACTGAACTCTCTGACAAACCATATCGTATGCTTTTCATTTTAAGCAACTGCTTATTAGTCTTTCACATATCTAAATCTCCATTTCTTCTTAATATTTTTTGTAATATTCTAATAGTTTATTTTTTAATTTAACTTTATTTTGCATTTTCGTCATTTTCTATAAGCCTTATAAATACAAGATTGGTTATTATCTTTATTTGTATTATAAATAAAATAATTCAAGTTTCTTTATTGTGTTATTTGCAAATTTTAATTTTTGCTATATAAAATCGATTTAAATTGTAAATATTTTTATATTGGTGCTTTTCAAATAAGTTAAATGCTTAAGTTTATAATGATATAATTTTTTATATCTTATTTTATATTTCTATTTTTAATTCGTAATTTCGTCTTATTAAAACTAATCTTTCACCTCTAGTTCTTTCTTATATTTACTTACCAAGTTTCCTATTTTGAGTATGAAATTAATTAATAATGATCTTAATTAATTTCATTTAAAATATATTTATGACGAAATATAGAATTCACTAGTTTTTAATAGTGACTATTCTTTAATTAATTTCAAAGAAGCTGCAAATTCATAGGAAAAGCATAGGTAGGTGCATTAAAATCTCCAAACGAAAGATTTGGAGTAACTACAAATTAAATAAGTAAACCTAATAATGAATTTATTAAGGTAACTACTTAAAAATTGTAGTCAAAAACCGGAAAACTAATTCATAAGCTTCACATTAAAATTACTTAGGAACTCTCTTCAACGTGGATATTAATTGTAGCGTATTATGAAAGTGAAATCAACCTATAAATAGATGAACAGATTAACCGCCTAAAATAATACCGCGAAAGATACGAAACGATTACCTAAGAAATCTTTCCAAAAATAAGATATTATCTTAGATAGTTAGAATTCTAAAGATATACCTTCAAATCCTAATTAAAATTAAAATAAAGATATTCTTTTATGGTAGTTAAAAATAACATAAACTTAAGATTCATTTTTGAATAATTCTAATTAACAATTCTATTAAATTTCAAATAACTAAATTAGTCAGAAATAAAATAATATTACTAATCCTGATAATTCAAATAATCATTATTTACCTGATCTTCAGAGCAAACAACCTTAAAATTAAACTGCTGGTTTATGAAGTGTAATATAAAATCAAATAATTAATTAGTCTAATGAGAACTTATTTACTTTAGAAATAAAAGAACTTAAACATAATATATAAAGACTAATAGATAAGAACCAATAATTAAATGAAATGCTAATTAATATAAAAGTAAAATATGAACGAGATATTGAAACATTGATAAGTAACTAAGAAATATCCAAAATACATTATAAAACTTATATAAATAAAATTTATTAGAAATATAAACTATTATAGAACTATTTTTAGTCAATCAAATCTGATTTATAGCAATATCACAAAAAAATGCTATCAAAATAACTAGTTCATAAAATTACTTAAACAAACCTCTCCACTTATTACAGTAACTAAATAGTTTAAACAGATGAAATAATTAGTATAGTTCAAGAAATTTAGATATAATAGAAAAACTATGAGAATTAAGTCAATTCAATAGATGAAATATAATCTAATTAAGAGAATCAAATTGAAGCCAATGCTAATTAAAGCTTTACTTAAGCTTAAATGATAGGAGCAAATAATTCACTATGCTAAAACTTTAATAAAATTAGAAATTTTACTTAAATTGAAATAAATAACTTTCTAAATAAAACTTAGCAAGGATATCAATAGACTATATTAGAATAGAACTAATATTTACTTCAACAAATTACCTAATAAAAAATAATAAGCTAAATTTAACTCCAAGAGTTATATTCTTAATATTAAAAATTATAAAACTAAAATAAGTAATTTATAGATTAAGAATAGAAAGCTTAAATGGAAATTTTAACTTTTAAAATCTAATTAGTTAAGTAAAGATAATAAAACTATGAAATAAATATAGCTTTTCAGAATTAAATTCTATTAAAAAATAAGGAAATTCAAATGCATAAAGAATTATTTTAGAATTAAATCTAACATACAAAAGAAATTAGTAATTAATAGTAATTTTAGAAGAAGTAATTTGTAGATGCATAAACTTAGACATTATATGGAAATATTTAAGCAAAAGATAGTATTATCTAAACAGATAATATAAATAAATAATAAACAGATTTTTTGTGTCAAAAATTTACTCAAACAAATATAATCAAGCAAGACAAGTTAATATAAACTTAAAATAATTAATAGGAAGCATCAACTAATACTATTATAACATAACATAATAACTAATACTGTCAAGTTAAATTGCCAGATGAAGATTTTGTTTTACTATAGCATTAATATCACTAACTCAACTTAAAATTCATTTAAAGTGCCAAAAATATGTAGACACTTAAGATAAAAATAGAAGAGTTTTCTTAATTAAAATTTGAAAACAGATATATTTAATTATTCTACTAAAAGATGAAAAAAAGATTAATAAAACTAAACAGATTCGATCGATGCTATTTATCAGAATTAAACCTTATCTTCCAATATTAATCTTAATATTCTTAAAAGGAAACATGAAGAAGAAGATAAAACAATTCCGCCAGCAAAACGTATGAGTAAACATAATAATAAAAAAGAGTGCGATTAAATAATATGTTATTTCAATCTGACTAGTCTATAACTTTAAAAGTTTATTAAATCCGAAACTTGAAGACGTCCATAGTACGAAATGTAAAATATATAGGGTAGATATGACACAGTTACTTAAGATTTAGAATAAGGTACATGTGATAGTGTGAAAAGTAAAATTGACATAGATAGAAAGCTACTTAAAAAATATACTACGTAAGTAATATATATTTTGATACAATATTTTCATTAACATCCTGAGTATGGAAAAAGATTAGTACATATTTAGATTAACCAATAAGGATAGAAAAGCATTTGCATTTACGAAAGTGGTCTACCTGCAGGATCGGAAAAAATTAGAAAGGACTAATAAATTTAAAAAATAAAGATGGGACATATAAATATTAATGGAATAGCGAGCAAGTGCTTGAATATTTAAAAATTTATCAGAGATAACAGTATAGATATTTTATCAATAAACGAAACCTGATAAAAAGATGACTTTCCTCCAATATTGATAAATGGATTTAAAACATATTTTAAGAACTCAGGAAAAGGAGGAGGTGTATGTTTAATTATAGGAGAAGAATTTAATAGTACAGAAATACATATATAAGTTGAAAAAGAAATAAATAGATTCATAACAATTAAACTGGATAATATTTTAATCACGTCTTGTTACATGCCTGATAGTGGAAAAAGTTAAGATGTTAAAGATTTAGCTTATGAACAACTAAATACATTGCTGAATTTATATAATGATAATCCACATATATTAATGGGAGATTTCAATGCTCTTTTATAAGGTTTCGGTGATAATCCTGAAAATGCTTATGATAATACTATTAGGCTATAAGAATTCTTACTATAAAACGATCTTGAGATAGTGAATGATAGCAACATTAATACATGTATTCACAAAGGAACAGGAAAAACGTATTGTAATGATTATATCATTATAAACAACCATTTGAACGTTAATTAGTTTGCAAATTTCACTGCTCATAATAATAGTTTATTTTCTGATCATATTCCAATCACTGTCGACTTTATCAATAATTCTATAGTATATTGGGAAAAGATAACTCAGAGAAAATATAAAATAAATAGGTTATAAGATGCAATAAATAGGCAAAAATATTAAGAATCTTTTCTATAAACTTATCTAGAATTCTTTTAAATAGATTAAGATAATCTTGAAGATTAATATGAATGCATCAAAAGTAATATTTAAGACAATGCTGATCAAACATTAGGTTCGTTTATTCCAGACTCAAATTATAACAAACTTCCTCGAGCTCTCACAAAGAAATATTTAGAGGCAAAAAGAGCTAACTCAGAATATAAGGAAGCTCACATAAAATTTGGAAGAATAAACTAGCAAGTAACTAATCTTCATGAGGCAGCAAAACGACTTTGGAAAGACTTCAAGTATAATCTATGAAAATTTAAAAAAAAAAAAAGCAAAAAAGAAATTTCTACTTCTTAATGGAGATTCTAAGGAAATTTTTTCACAAGCTAAGAAAATTCTAAATCCTTTGAAGAGAAATACTATGAACTTTAATTAAGAAATCAAAAATAAATTCATTGAATCATGGGAAAATTGTGTTTTTAACAAGCATTATAATCTAACTCAAGAATAGATAAATCTTAGTAATTAAAAAATAGATAAAATATACGATAATATTTAAGAAATTAAAGATTATCCACTCTCGTATTTGTAAGGATTTGATCTTTTTACCATAAAAGAAATATAATATATTATAAAAGAAATTCCGAATGGAAAAGCATCTGGTCCAGATGGAATAAAAGGTGAACTTCTGAAGTATGGTGGATAATATTTATTAATAATTCTTCATTATTTTCTGAATAATATGCTAAGACTTGGAAGAATCCCTTAGGAAGTAAATATATCGGTGATAATTCCAATATTTAAAAAAGGAAATAAAGATGATTGGAAAAACTGACTACCTATTTCTCTTATTAATACTATTCTAAAACTATATGATAAAGCTTTAACAAAAAGACTATACAATCTGATTTATTAGAGAAATTTGATTCACCCTTCATAAATGGGATTTATGAAAAACAGATAAACAACTTAATAAATTTGAATAATATAACAAATAATTGATAACTATTGGAAATGTGCTAAAGGTAAGACTAAATTGATAGCAACACTGATAGATGTTGAAAAAATGTTTGACTCAATAGAAAGAAGACTCTTGTTTGATTAACTTAAGAGACTTAAACTACCACTTGGAATAATAATAGCCTTAGAATCGTTTTATAAAAACCTAAATTCTTCATTTATCATAGATGGAAAGAGCCCCAGAACTTTATAATTCAACAATGGAGTTATGTAAGGAAGTTCTCATGGATCAGTTTTAGCATTATTGTATTATGACATAGTAATTAGATATCTGGAAAGTAAAAGTAACTAATTGGGATTTAAATGCCAGGATTCAAGTATTAGCTTCGCTTGTAGAGGATGGGCAGATGATCCTATTCTTCTTTCCAAATCTGCAAAGTAGATGTAGAATTTAATAAATGAAGCAAATAAAGTTTTTGCATTAACACATTTAAAGATCAATGTTACCAAATCTGAATGCATCTAATTTCTAAAGAAGAATCAGAAATAATAAATTTTAAATTTATAATTAGGAAATTATCCAATTGCTTAAAAAGAACAAGTAACATATTTAGGAGTTATTCTACATCAGAAGAAGAATTTGAATCCCCATTGCAAAGAAGTTGCCTTCAAATATATAGCTGCAATGAATAAAGCTGTTTTTTAACTGATGAGATATAAGAATGTAACACCTTGAAATTTTAAAACTTTATGCAGACTTTTTACATTACCTAAAGCAGAATATGGAGGAGACTAAGTACCATGAAGTATTCAAAAAGGAGTAACTGGAGTTCTGAACAGAATAGAATCAAACATAAGATTAATTTCAAGAAAAGCTTTTTAAGTAGCAACTTCAACATTTAATGAATCATGTTATATAGACCTGAATTGATTACCCTTTAAGCACATTATGGCTATAAAATTCTTCAGATTCTACCATAAAATTAAATAAGAAAGTACTGATTTTCCAAGATCAACAATAGGCTCTCTTTTCATTAATATATGGAAAAAAGGATTTCAATACTACGATTAAGTGTAGCAATTATCAGACCTTTATAATATCAATCTGCAGAATTAATAGAATAATACCAATCTTAAAACTTTTACTAAACATGTAAGAGAAAAAATACAACAATATTTCTACAAAGTAGCAACTAAAAAATTTATGAGAATGAAAACAGCTAAAGTATATACTGAATAATCTGGTAATCTTTAACAATTTCCACAAATTACTTATACTAAATTAAACAAATAGTATAGACGAGAAATTATCAGTATATATAAACTTAGAACCTAAACTTATAATTTCCGTAAGGATCTTTAAGATCGTCATTACCCCATTGATAATCCCTATTGTTTGTGTGGAGAGTATGAAACTTTCGAGCATATCTTTAAATGTGTTTACTATTCTAATATAATGAATTGATTATCGGAAAAGATCGGAAATTATGACTTAAGGCGCCTATTACTATACGATCAAGAATATCTAAACTAATTTTCAAGGTCTAAATTGGAGTATTTAGACTTATAGATCAAAATATTTCATAAGAAGCTAATGACAAGGAGACTTGAGATTCTAGAAATGGAGAAAGCAAAAAAAGGAAGAAGCTAAAGATGAATAGAAAGAAGAACTAATTAAAGAAAAATGATGAAATGTAAACAAGATTAAAAATCAATTAAAACATTTACTAACGTCTATAATTGAAAGAAGCAATTCTTGCATTTAAAGACGTCAAAAAACTCTTTTAGTTTAAATTTAGATTACTTTCATTTAATTAAATTATCTTTAAAAGTAATATCTTAAGTGATCTTAAGTTTAACTTGCTATTTAAATTAAATTTCTCTTCAATTCTAATTTTAAGTTAATAAAGAATCTTAAATATCACAAATATCTTAATTACTGTCTTAAGTATCTAGCGTTTTCTAAGATATTTAGAATACTATTGGTATTCTTTGGCGATATACTTGTTCATTAATCAATAAGTATATTTATAAGTTTTTATACTGTTTTCAAGTTAGTATCTAGTTTAAAAGAATTATGTAATAATTGTAAAAGAAACCCAAGAATCTGATTAATAGATAATTAACTACTATTTTTCAATAAACTCCTTAATAAACCCATAGTCTAACTAATTTAAGTTGTATTTAGTCCAAATTTATGCTTTACAAGTTATAGGACTCTGCTATGCTCAGTTTATTTAACAGCACCCTCTTATTATCTGGATAAAGAAGAGTCTCTAAGAGATATTCTTTGCGATATTTTTTTCGTCCATTTTTAATATTCTAAAGGAAGATCTACAATTGGATTTGAAGTGGTTAATTTATCGTGTCATTCTTGCATCTAATTTTCTACCATTGTATAGACAGCGTATTTTAATTTTATTATATATATAAGAATTTAATTAGGGTGGAAAGCCCTTTTCCTTCGGATCTTCTTGGAGGCCCAGCAAGGCAACAAAAAATGAGCGCGGACGGAGGATAAATCGGAGGAGGAGAAACCAATGACAAGAGAAAGAAGATGGGACAAACTGGAGAACTCTGAATGCCAGGAGGAAATTTTCTTCATCATAGGTCGGAGAAATGTACCCGTAATCACATATTGCATCCTATGCTTTGAAAGGAAAATTACAGGGACATACTGCAGGAAGAGAAAACAAGGATAGAGAAATAAATTTTTTTTTTCTACATTAAATAAAATTAAATTAAAGAGCTGCGCTCCAACGAAAAGCTACGCGCTCTATAATCCAATTTATTTATTTATAGTTATTATTAAAATATCTAAGCTTTAACTTAAGAGATGAAAAGGAGATTGATTATTTAAATTGTTTTTTAATAAGCTAGACATAATATTCTTTATATTAAATTTCTTCTAATGTTGTATACTTTAGTAAGCGAAAGATAAATTCCTAATTATTAATCTGTTCTAGCTTATTAATGCTTTCTGATTATTGCCTCTATATTAAAAGTCTTGAATACTTAAACTTAAAATTGATTTAAGTTAATGAAATTAATTGCTTATTAGTTTTATATACTTTAGCTATTATTTTACTTCCTTTTTAATCTATTTGCTTTAGTTCCTTAAATAATGTATTTACAGCATTACTCTATTTTTATTTTTGTAATATTATATTTTTAATTTTTAAGACAGGTAATCTGAGAGGATGATATGTAAAATACAAAATAGTAAGATTTGTAATTGATCTGCTATGAACCAGTAAAGGTATAAAGGGCTATAATACTGAATTTAATCAAAATAGTTTAATTTAAAGTCTGCCTTAGCTTATAGTAGCAGTACTAATAGCTATAAAAGTCTAGTTCTTTATTAACTTCAAAGCAGGAAGTTGCTTATCATTCTAAAAGTACTTGGAAAAATATGCTCTAATTTGATTATTTTCAGGAAACTAGAAGGTTCCTTACTACTTAATTTATATTAAGCATATTATAAACTCTTTTTAGACTTTGCTTTAATAAGCAATTAAAGTGTCACTGAGCTTAAAGTAATTGCAAAACAAAATTGAAATATGATATATTAAATGCCATTAGATGCAACTAACTTATTTATGCATTTTAACAAAATCTTCTTTTAACTATCAGGGTAGGATTATGCTAAGAATGAATTCCTTTAATTTAGGTAAAATTGATTAAAACTTGTTGACTAGAAAAACTCTAAAGTATGAAATGAATTAAATTAAAGTTTCATTGCTTCTGCTATTCTTTAACCTAATCTAAAAATTGTATATAATAACTGTCCTACTTTACTTTCTTAGGTGCAACAAGTCTTGGCCATTTCGTTGCTAGAATCCCATAAATTGCTTTAATGATAATTGCAATAACCCACGCCAAAAAAAGAGGTATTTAGGTAAAAACTCTGATATATATTTAGATTTTCAAAGAGCGGAGAGCTTCATAGCTAATTTCCTTGTATAGATCTTCTTAAATATTATTATAGCCTACTATACTTGCAATGAGACAAGCTACTCCCATTAATACGAAAACTACTCCTGGCTTAGAAGTTATAAACTTCCACCTAATAAGTCAGTCATCTGGTGTGCATTCATAAGGCTTTCCTCCACATATTTGTAGTCACTTTCCCTTATACTAAATGATTAAATTACCTTGTTTTCAATTGAAATAGCATAAACTAATAGAAAAGCACTTAAAGCGAAAATAGCCATATTCAATCCAAATAAGCAGCTAAATCAGTTTTCTATTGAAGTGCTCTTAATACTGCTATACATCTGTACGCATAAAAAGACAAAGAATCCTGTTATTATTGATTAGAAAAGCATAGCATACTTAGGCTTAGGCTCTTTAATACAAATTGTTCTTTTATCAAGCATTCAGAATCATAAAAGAACTTCCATTTTATCTATTTAATTGTCTTAAAAATAAATAATTAGTAAATAAACATGCAGCCAATAAGAACAATACCTTGAAAGAGGCTAAATCCTTCAATAGTAATTACTGAATTTATAATTGGAAATTGTTGTGAATAAGCATATTGATGAAGCTAAATACTAATTACTTAAAGCATCTTATCTCTTATAATCTATAAATATCTAAACATTCTGCTTATTTCAATCTTATGTTCATCTTATTCTTTTTTTATTCTGCTAATGTTGCATTTCCGTTTAACTATTCTAAACCAATCAAAAGAAGTAATTTTATAACTACAAAAAGCTTAATAGACTCATTGGTATATAAAGACTAGCATTGATTATTTAATGGCTACATTATAATAATAAATGAATTTATAAACTAGCGTAAATAATACTTTTTAGAATGTAGTTATACTTAGGCTATTATATACCTATTTAGAAGCTAAAAGCAGAAGTTTAGTAGAATTACTATGACTATAGTACCTTTAACTAGTAAAAGCTCTTTATCTATTACTAGCAACTTTCATTTTAATGCTTATATTATATTAATTTTCCCTTATTGCTTCTACACATTTCGCTGATACCTCACTTTTGAATTACTATTAACTCATCCAAAGCTCTATTTGAGTGAAAGTAAACAGTATTATAATATCAGTCGTTTAGAGTTGAAATGGTGTGGGGATGTTATTATCACTTGGTTTAAAAACTAAGGAGTAAATAGGTTTAGGGAGCAGTATTATAGGTTGATAAGGCTGAGATAATAGTAATGAGTAGTAATTAGCGTTTCATTTGGTATTTAAAATAATAAAAAGTATCTATGAAAAAGTATTATGATTTAGGCCTTGATGTATAAGAAGCTTTATAATTAAATGAGTATCATTATCTTAAGCACTTACCTTCAGGAGGAAAAAAGAAGTATTTCTAGCCTAATAAGCTTGTAAATATTCTAGGAACAGTTCCTCCTGAGTATAATTACTATGCTTAAAAGTATAAATCGCATGAAGCCACCCCAGTGACTTATAAGAATAAGATCAAATAAATTTAAAATCAACCTAGTTTATAAAACCTTAACTATAATTAGAGCCACCCTTTAGATATCAATCGAAATCTACCTCTCAACAGAAATTAAAACTAGGAATGATAGAATGAAGATAAAAAGTAGTCAAAGTAATTAAATCTTATGTAAGATCAAAAATCAGTTTAAGTGAACTTTGATTATGATGATTAAGCTTAAGATAATAAGGAATATTTGCTTAATGTAGAAGATAGAGAATAGATAGATAATTAAAAATAGCAAAGTAAAGCTGTTTAGTACTAAGATACTGATATTTCTCCTAGACAAATTAATTTGAGGTATAAAGAATTGCTAAATAAGTAAAATCTTTAAGTTTAAAGCTATTTAAGCTAGTAAGGAGAAAATATTATCCAAAGAAGCCAAAAATTATTATCACCAGTACATTCTGAAAAAAAACTAAATTAGTAATTTTAGAATATTAACTAGTAAGAAAGATAAATACCCTTGCAGTATTCAAATAAGAGGGTAGAACTAGTTAGGAACAGTTACTAGCCATCTACATATGAAGAGCTGAAATTGCAACGATAATATGATAAACTATTCAATGGAAATTAAAACTAAGACTTTTAATCTAGAATCCGTGAATAAAAAATTAAAGAGTTAGATAATCAGATTAAGTAATAGCAATAAGCTAGGGAATTTGAGGAAAGAATGAAATAAGAAAAAGTAAAAAACTAAATAATGTACAGAGAATAACTATCAGACCAACTAAAGAAGAAAATGGAGTTATAGATACAAAACTACTAGAATATTCCAAACGATTAGCAGATAAGCTATGAAGAATAAATGAAATCAATTTTCAGAAAAAAATAGTAATAAAGAGAATCTTCTCTCAGAAATGAAGTACATGCAAAGACAAAACAAAAAACATCAGTTTTTAATCCTATTACTTTTCAGTAGCAAGAATTTCAAATGGATTAAAATAATTAATTTTAATATCCTCAAATTAAAAGCCTAGGAAATGTACATCTGAAAGATAAAGCAACTCTACCTTAATTCGAAGAAAAAAGACTTATAACTCCTAATAGAAACTATTATAAAAGAAGTCCTTTTGATACTAATTCTTTGAATAATTCTTAATTATAAAATTAGCAGATATCGCAAGAAATATAGGTGAACCAACAAATTGAAAACCAAGAAAATCAATTAGAAGAAAAGCAAAATATGTCTCAACTGTCTCGTCACTAAGAAGCATATTTAAAAAGTATGATTGAAAGAAAAAATAATCCTTTTGAACCAGTTTTAACAGGCTAGTACAAAATTAATTAAATTATACCTCCTGCAAATAAAGAGGTTAAGTTTACTAACGGAGTTTTTTATCCTGATACCACAAAGCTTTTACAATGAACCCTTTATTATTAAATTTAAGTTAAAGCTTTAAATTAAAATTTCTTTCTTAATATTTAGAATGACAAATGTCTCTATCATTAGCAGTTTTATAATTAGCCTTAAATATCTCTAACTTATTAAATATAAGTAAATCCTCAAAGCAATAAAAAAGTAAGTCTTGTAAAAGTAGCAGAGAACATTATACACCATTAAAAAATATTAAGTCTAGAAGAAATTAGATAAGTATTAGTAGCCTAAATAGTTAAGTATAGATAGAAGCTATTTAAGCTTTTACATAGTAAGAGGGATAAATAGAATAACTTGAGTTAAAATAAAGGATAAAGTAGTTTAAGCTTTATAAAGATAAGAAGCTATAGTAGCTTATTACTGCTTCAATAACTTTACATTCTTTATTACAATCTAAACTTATACTTTGTCTTTAATCAAGATAAATCATCATCAATTATACTTCTTTATTAAAAATGATGCTTTAATTTAAGAAGGAAGGAATTTATTTATTTAGATACAAAAAGCAATGGCTTCATATTATTAAAGAAAGCACTTCTACATTTAATGCTTAATTTAAAAAAGTTAATAAGAATCTCACAACTAAGTGCATAGCAAAATTTAGTCTTGCTAATAATGCTAAAACTATAAATAAGCAATTATTTAAAAACTGTGCTAGAGCCTTAAGAATCTGAATATTTAATAATTGAATTAGTTTTGTAGTAAAAGAAAGGAATTTAATAATTATCTCTATAGACTCTAATTCCTTTAGCATTTAGCCCTTTTTAGTTTATATAATAAATTAAATCTCTTTATTGCTCTTTAAATTTTAATTTCAATAAAGTTGAAAGCTGTCATTACAAACAAATATGAACTGATAGGGTAAAATAATGATAGCTAGACATAAAAAGATTAACATACTAGATATTTATTTAGTCTGATGTTGAGGGAAATTAAATGCGAATTTAAATAAGATAATGAGATAAGCTTTTGAATCTATAGCAATATAGAAAAATTATGATTTTATGAAATGCTAAACATTTCTTGGTAAAGCAAATATGAGTTTGAACTTATATTTCTATTAAAGTACTCAAATTATATCAGTTGAATATTATAGTTTTAACTTGGAAATTCTGCATAATTTTAATATTATTCACTATCTTTATTATATTTTTAAGTAGAACTAGAGCTGACTAACCTGGAGTATAATACTATAAAGTATTAGGATTTCATATAATTTTGGTATAAAGAGATAAAATTAAAATAAAGGTTTATATGGGATTTTGCAAATTAGTTTTGTAAGAATATAAAGATAATTATTATTTTACTTATTAATGGAGTTCAACAAAATCTATACCAATCTTTGCTGCAAAGAAACATTAAAGTCACTTCAATTATCGATACAAGAGGCTTTGGTCGTTTTAGCTATCTATTTTTGCAAATTTATTGTTTAACATTATGAGGAGAAGGGATAATAAGATATACGATTATCATAGTGCAAGAAAAATACAAAAATTAGGAGGTTGATAATAATAGTTTAGGCCTTATTGCCTTTTTTATTTATTCAATAAGTTAGATAGTTATAGGTCCGCTATCGGATAAAATGGGAAGATAATATCTTCTTAAGATATTAATTAGTCTATCATCTATATACTGCCTCTAGCATTATTTATAACTTAATATTGATAATTCTATATTATTGTGATTTTATTGCTATTTTTGTAAGGATGGGTTGTTCCCTTGTAAATAGCATATGTAACTGAAGTTAATAAAACATTATATAGAGGCATTAGTATAATAATTGGATTTATGATATATAGTTTTGGAGGAATTTTTGTTGATTTACATTAATAGAATTAAAATTCTATATTATGAACTCCTTTAGCTTCTCAACTTATCTCCTTAATTCTTCTTTGCTTTGTGCCAGAAAGTCCTTTATATCTAATAGAATAGACTAAGTATGATAAAGCTGTTTAAGCTTTCTAATAAATAATAAATTTAAATAAAAATCCAGAACTTTCGTCTTAAGAGCTTATGCTAATAAATCCAACCTAAGCTAGATAAGAGCTATATTATAAATAATAAAGAAATAAAACCTTCCATGATATTTTTAATTCTTAGCATTAAAGAACTACTTTAGCTTTATCTGTTTTATGATTCGTATGGGGTTTTATCATTCATGGATTAACTTTTATATTTCCAAATTAATAAAAAGGCAGATCCTTAACTTAAAAAGCTAAATATGTAGCTATTAGTTCAATTTTAGCAATTCCTATGATTTTATATTTGAATAGAAAACTCTCCTTTGTTATTTGCTTTTCAGTTCAGTCAGCTTTTTTTCTTTTTTGCTCTATTTTAAATAAAAACACTGTTTCTGAATTTTTCCTTGCTGGAGGGATTTTTATTTCTACGATGATATAAATGATAGTTTATTCTTATACTTTGGAGTTCTATCCAACTTACATAAGATTAACTGGATTTAGTTTCGTATCCTTTTTTTCCAGATTGGAAGGACTATTATATCTCTTTTTCAGTTCTTATTTAAAAAGATAATCAATGATTATTGCTTATATCATATTTTTCTCCTTATCAGAAATTGCACTTATGTTCTCTTATACACTAAGAATAGAAGCAAAAAATAGACCTCTAGATTAGAGTATCAAGAAGTCTAAAAAAGATTGAAGAATTGAATTGAATTCTATATTAAAAATTATTTTTTTCTACCTGTAACCTTTCTTATTAACCATTAGCTCATTTTTTCTTTTACATCTTAAGTTAGTTTTATCTTCCTTATTTTAGCAGATATCTTAACATTGAAATTAAGGCTTGAAAGGAGCTATTAAGTTTAAGACTTTGCATATTTTCCTTTCTCCTCTTAACTTTAAAACCATAATGCTTTCCAATGGCTAAATTATAATAACATTGCCTCTGATTTAAATACTTTATGCAATACAATATTAATCATTATTTTAGATTATAAAGATATAGCAAGTGCTTGATGTTTATTGGATTGAAATTTCATACTTTAGAGTAGGGATTTCCTTTTATAAATAATTACTGTGCTAATAAGGTGTCTCTTAAATTTACCTCTACTTATATTTAAGGTAATCAAAGCTATGAATATACTTATTTTATCCTTCTTAGACTAGAAGTCTTTATTACCTTACTTTGAATTTTATTGGTATCATATAAAAACTTACGCTTTCTAGTGAAATAGAATGCTAAAATGACTTCAATTATTATAATATTCATATAACTTGCAGCTACTCTAATGTTTAATTTGCATACTATTCAACTATCATACTAATAATAAGCTGTTGCAATCTAGAAGTTTGAGTATAAATATAATAATGAGTAAATGCATATTACAGCTTTCTTAACTACTACTTTCATAATTAGTTTACTTTTAATAGATATGCATAGCTTTAGTTTAGCATATTCTAGTATAACTGAGGCTAGTTTACAGAGTGATTTATAGTATATGGAAATATGAAGCAAGCTAGTTGAATAATTAGGATAGTCTAGATATGCTTAAGTTAGCATTGAAAGTAAAGATGGTAATGCTTTAATAAAGGTACTAAATAAAGGAATAACTTAGGTATTCATTATTAATCCTATATGCTTTTATTTATTAGTGTCTAAGCTACCTACATCTCCTACTTTACTTTCGCTGTCTTTAAATAATACTTCATTTCGATACTTTATATCAGTTTGCAACTTCTAGCGAAATAGAAAGCATTCTTAGATGAAAATTAAAAGGAAACAAATAGAAAAGCCAAGTTATAGTATTTAAGATCTTATATTATATTCTAAGAAAATATGCTAGGATTGCAAGTTATACTATATAGGGAGTACATGAGCTAGAAGACAACTATTAAAATAACCATAATAGCAAGACAGAAGATTAAGGTATCTCAGATAAAAATCATAATTATTTAATTTCTACTTCAAAGCTTTAAATAATAATTACATAGCTCAGCAGATAAGCATTCTAATGCTAAAGCATTATATAATAATAGCTGTAAAGAAGCACTCTGGATATTTCATTTATTGTAATAACAGATAATTACTTTCATAAAGCACTCAAATGAATTAATTATAGCGCTAGATGTTCAGAAGCTTTAAATCTATCAATAAAAGAACAATGAAGCATTTATTAAGTACAAATAGTATTAATTGGATAATTACTTAGAATCGATTAAACTAGTATAAGGGAGTGGCTCTAAATTAAAATTAAAGCTTTAATTGTCTAAACTTTAATTAAAAGCTTAGAAGTTATAATTTCAAATGAAACGAAGAATTAAAATTTTAGTCATTGGACCCTGTGAATCGGGTAAATCTTATTTTTCTAATTTTGTTGCTGATATAGAATAATCAGATTTTTACAGGCCAACTCAAGCTGTACGTATTTTGGAAATGGAAAAGAAGTTAAAGAAATAATCTGATGAAACAGCTACAATAGAAATTTGGGATGTCTCAGGAGATAAAAGGTTTTAAAATACATGGGAGGCCATTAAAAAAGATACAAACGGTTGCATTTTTATATTCAATCCAGATGATCCAAGAAGCGATTCGGAAATGTCAAGCTGGATAACATCATTCCCACAGCCCTGTAAGATTCCACCTAGTTAATGCTTGGCATTTGCGAATATTAAATCAGGAGAAGCGTATGGAAAACTCAAGCCACCAAGAGGAATGGAAAATCTGGAAATAATTCAAACTAATATGAAAGATTTCAATGAACTGAAAGTTCCTTTTGAAAAATTCTATAATAAGCTTTATGACATTGTAGTAGAAAGAGAATCTAAATTTGAAGAAAACATAATGGACAATTGAATCTTTTACTTCATTACTAACTCTAATTCATTCTTCATCTATTAAACTCAATTCTAATAGCATACCATTAATATCTTTAATCTATACACTTCCAGGAAACTTATTTTATTATCCAATTCTTATTCTCAGATTATATCCTCTTAATAATAAAGTATTGAATGGTCTGACTGATTGAAATAATACCAAAATCTTATGAAATTCTCTTTATATTTTTATTATTATGTAACTTAGTATAAGCATCACTTACTAGGCGTTATTAATTACTCTGACTGTATAATAATAAATAGCATTTAAGTATCTGAGCTTATAAGCATAGCCCTTAATAAATAGGATTTGATTTATCAAAAGTTTAGGGATTAATAGATGAAAGAGATTAGAATAGTTTTTATTAAGAATTATTGATGCTCCATTGAGAATCTAAAGGATGGAAAGCAAATTAAACAGATGATTAAAGAAGTAATTTGATTGTAATTTATAGGTTCTAATACATAAATTAGTGAAGCCTAATTAAATTATTTGGTAAAGAAGGATTTGCTCAGTTTTTTGAAAGTGCTTAAGATAAGGGTATACAAATTAGTGACTTATAGCTATATATTATTAATCATTTCATTTAATAATTCCTAATTATGCTACTTACATTTACTCCTTTCTTATAACTTACTTATCTTTAGAAGCTTGGATATTAATAAGTGAAAATATATAAGGACTTAAAACCAAAGTATTAGTTTAAGATTAGAGGGATATAGTAGTGTGGGTAGAAGATGTATGAGTAGCAAATAGTGCACACACTTAGCTAGTTTTGATAATCGTGTACTTTGTAGTTAAGCAAGGTAAATAGAATAGTGAAGGGCAAATGAATATCTTTTATGCTTAGTGTTATCCTTTAAAATTTTAATTAAAATGCGTTCTTTTAGAGACCATTCTTCTTTATAGAAAACAGCTTCTAATATAATTAAGAATTAATAGCAAATAGTTAAGTCTTTTACTGAAAAACCTGATGAAGCCCCATAGGAAGAGGATAAGTAATTAACACTTACTTTACATGCGAAGCTTTAAGAGCTGAAGAATGAACTCGAGCAAAGGAAATTGAAAATTTAAAACCTTCAGAAGAATTTTGAAGATTTGGCTAATATTGGGAAAAGAGATAGAATGGAGCTTGAGTAGCTTAGGCAAGCTAAAAAGCAGGATGATGATAAAATAAGAATTCTAGAATCTAAGCTTCAATAAGCTTACCAAGAACTAAATATGAGCAAAAGTGCTTAAGAACATTTAAGAACTTAACTAGAAAACTACAAAAATGAGTTCTAGTTAGCATTGCAGAAAAACAAATCCTCAGATTTATAATTAGACTAAAAAGTTAAGAAGTTAGAGGTTTAATTAACAGCTTCTTAAAACGAAGCAAAAGAACTTCGAGTACAATTATAGAAACAGTAGCAAGTGTACAATCTTTAAGCAGCAGAATTAAATTAATAAATTAAAGATCTTCAAAAAAATCTGCAAAATCTTCAATAAAATGACAGCTAAAAAATTTTGGCTTATAAAAATTTGTAAGATGAATGCCAATTGAAAGATCATAAAATAAACCAACTAGAAAAGAAATTATAAGAAAGTGAATAAAAAAGCTAGCAAGCCATTAACGATTTACTATAGCAAAGAAAGGAATTTTTCCAAGCTTAAGAAGCTATTAAATCCTATAAGGAATAGATTTAAGAAATATAGAGCAAATGACAAAATTTAGAAGGTTAGCTAAATAGCTTAAAAGTTAAGTATTAAGAAGCTCAATTGCAAATTTAAGCTTTGAAGGATTTGGGTGATAATTCTGAGAGCAAAGTTAAGAAAATTAAAGAGGAATATGAAAATTAAATAAAATCAATTAATTAGCAAAATTAAGAAATTCTTAACAACCTTCAAAAAGAAATTCATTCATTCATTAATGAAAAATAATGAAGATTTAATGAAGTAAAAGCAAGCAATATTAATGGAAATGCATTAAAAGGTTTAATAATCCGAAGATATGATAAGATCAAAAGACGATGAAATTTTAAAATTAGGAACTAAATTGTAAGATTTGATAACTAAGAATAAAGAAGATCAGGCTGATAGTTTAAGCAAAGAAACGCTAATTTAGAAATTATAGTAAGAGTTGGAAATATTAAAAGAAGAAATAGCTAAAATTCATTAAACTGAAAAACTAAAAAATTAAGAGAGTATTATTAAATACCAAAGTATGATAAAAGAATTTGAAAGTATGGTTAAAAAGCTCTAGCAACAAATTTTAGAGAAAGAAAATCAAAACTAAGAGTAAGATTAGACTATTCAAAAGTAAAAGGAGATAATAACAAGTTTGGAAGAAAAAGTTAAAGAATTGGACTTACATCTTAAGTAAACATAAGATGATAGAAGTCTAGAAGACAATTTAAAGTTAATTTCTAAGTTAAAGCAAGAGTTGGATTATAATATTTTAAAACTTAAGCAGTTTTAAAATAATGAAGGTAGCTTGCAAAATGATTTAATTAAGTAATAAAAAGAAATATAAAAGTTGAAAGACGAAAATAATTCTTTAAGAAAGGATTGAGAAGATCTTAATACCACTTTTCAGGAGAAAAACAGAACCTTTTAAACTGTTTTAAAGTAAAATGACGAAGAAAAAAATAAACTAAATTCTGAGATAAAAAGACAAAAAGATTACATCACAGAAGAGTAAAAAAATTGAAATTAAGAGAAAAAAAATTTGCATTAGTAGTTTGAATAACTAAAATAGGAAGTTGATAAGCTTAAATAAAACCAAAAAACTATTTTAGCCAGTGAGGAACTATAAAGTGCATGAAAGAATTTAAACTAATCAATTCAAAATTTTGAAAATACACTTACATGTGTAAATTGCCTTAGTCCTTTGGAAAATTCTATATTATTTGCATAATGTGGTCACGTGGTATGCTGTTCCTGCTCCGAACAAAAAAAATTTAAAGGAAAATACGTATGTCCCTAGTGCAATCGTCCAACTGATTACGCAGTGAAGAATAAAATTATAGACGAAATGTATATTAAACTTACTTATGCTTAGAATGTACTAAAAGGTTTGAATTTAGCTCTTGGTCAATGTTGATATATCAAAAGATCTTTATCAATCCTTAAACTAATGTATTATTCTCTCAGTTTTAAGCTATTACAAATAATAAATTCAAACTTTACTATTAAACTAATAATGAATACTCTTCCCTACGTCAGTTTAATTACTTTAATATCTTATATGAATCACATAAATTAGTTTAAACTATTATGAGTAATAGTTATAATAAATGCATATGGAATATTCTAAGTGAAAATATAAAGACATCAGTATATTGATTAAACAATATTTAAAGCTATCTTATTAATTACCACATTATGGAAATAGAAACAGCATCAAAGATTAATTGTTTTAACTGTAGTTATTTTTATTTAATTGCTAGCAGCAGTATTTCAATTAAACTATTTCAAGATTATAGAAAAAATTTATTTTTAGTCATACATGCATAGTACTCTGAATTAATAAAATATATTTTTATCCACGAAATCTATTAACTGGCTACACAAACACCTCTCTATTTCTATTACTTTCATAATACTTTATTGCTTCTAACTATAACCATTAAATTGCTTTATTTAATTCATGCAATTCTATGAAAAGTTTTGAAGATAATTAATTAATAAAATTTCGTAGATAAGTTTATATGTTATGAGATACTATAGACTATTAAATGAGGAAGTTATAAGAATATTATTAATACAGTGAAAAAGTTTTATTCTCATTCATTAATGGTCGCTCTATTTCTCACTTTGTGTATCCTCGGAATTGACTTTTTACTTCACCTTTACTTCTTTTTTCTTAGCCCCAGTTTCTTTTTAGATAAAGATCTAATTGAAAATTTCAAAAGAGATGTTGGATTCTTTTGAAACATTTTGCAAAAATAGCTTTAAGAATTGTTCGTAAGGAAGTAGTTCTATATTTGAGCTTTAAGCTTCTTCTACTAGTTTTTTAATTAAATTTTAAGACGAACCTTCGAAACTACTCAATGATTCCTAGAACTCTTCTAGTGATATAAACCCTGAATTATCCTTATCTATTATCTTAAAAATGTTATCTACTTTGTTGTATGTAACAAGTTAGCTAGCTTTAATAGCAGCTGATATAAATTCTGCATAGTCGATAGTACCAGATTTATCCACATCTATTGCATTAAATAATCTTTTTAGTTGCTTATTTGTCAAATTTTAGTTTCCAATCATCTTATTATATCCTTTCTTTAGCTCTTTGAAATTAAGCTTTCCATCCTTATTTATATCCAAATCTACAAATGATTTTTACAAATTTTCTCTTTAATCAATGGTCATTAATAAGTTACATATTATTGCCACCATCACTTTTTAAAGCTTTTCGTTCTTGATGAATGTATCATTATGTTGGTTAAAATTATTATAGTTAGTATGCTGAGAGAGCAAGAAAGATTTTTCCTTTAATTGATAGAATTGAATTCACTTTGAAGATAAGCATTCCTTTATAGTAGCTCTTTTTGTTGGATCTGTCTTAAGCATTTTTTTTAAAAGATTGATGGCTTCTTTACTCAACTAGAGCTTCTAGTTGTCAAATTAAATTTTACTTGAACAAATATTTTGAACTATTTCTAAGCTATTTATTCCATTAAAAGGTAAAAACCCAAACAACATTACGTACAGGATAACTCCACATGTTCAGACATCGCTTTTTTCAGTAAAGGTATTATATTTTAATGCTTCAGGAGCAGTATAATGAGGATTTTATTGAAGCGTTAGATCAATTTAAGTTTGATACTAGAAAGAAGTAATGTCCAGTAGCTTTATATCATTATTTTTATTTCCCTTAAATAATATACTTTCAGTTCTAAAGCACTTTATTACTATATTTTTCTAGTGTAAAAACTGAACTACTTAAAGCAGCTGTGTAAATATGTGAGCGGCTACTTCTTCGCTTAGATATTCATTCTGTAATACTTTTTCTAGTAGGTCTCCTCCTCTACATAGTTCAAATACGAAATAGATCTTTTTACTATCTTGTAATAGCTCGTAAAAACGTAAGATGTTAGGATGAATTATGTTTTTTAGCATTTAGACTGAATTTATTAATTCTTGCACGTTTTAAAACTGGCTCTTTCTTAAAATTTTGATAGCTCGTATTTCTTTTGTCTCATTGTGAACAGCTATTTTAGTATAACTTCTAATTCCTTTTCCTATTACTTAACCAAGTTTGTAGCACTCGTTGATGTTCGCTTAAGTACACAACGATGCTATTTCAGATTACCATAAAGCTTAATTTTGCTTTTCTATATTTTATTCATGATTTAAACTTTTGCGTTCTGACTTAATCTGATAGCCATTCTCCTCTGTGATGTAGCTGGTATCATTCATTTTATTCTAAAAGTTCTCTTTTTACTTTGAAGGAACTATTGCTATCATGTTCTTATCCATAGCTTCAGTTTCCAACGCTGAATTATTTTCACTATTTTGCTATTTAGGTCTTACTCTCAGCAAATCCTTAAAGGGGCAAGGACATATGCAACCCATTATTAAAAATATAAAAGTGTCAGTAATAGAAAAGTCAGTAATTAAAGTTTTTAATAGATAATCAATATCTTTCACCAAATTAACTTACTAATCATATCTGCTTAAGCTAACTGCACCTTTAAATTCACTCTACCTCTAATTACTTAAGTTCAAACTTTATGCTTCATTATTAAGGAACCAAATTTAGGTAGAATTTAAGTCTGTTTATTCTTAGGAAGTATCCCTTTAAATAAACAATTAGCATTTAGGCTTTATGTTCTAAAATGCAAACTAGGCTAATTTTAGAAAGCATGAGCTAACCTATTTGCTATTACTGGTGTTTTGAGAGATATATATGTAAGATATTGATTAATAGCTAGTTAGGAATAGGGTATAAGTTTAATGCTCTAAATAGCTAAATAAAGTTAGAGTATAAGTAATAAAATTATATTATTCTACTACCTCCCTTTATTAATACTGAAGTACTAGTTTGAATTTAACCTTAATTAGATTCCTTATTATTTATTTATTATAAAAACTTACTTCTTTGAATGGATAAGGTATTTGATTAAGCTGCTCGATTGGCTGCTAAGCTACAAGCTTCAAAAAGAATCCAAGAAGAACATGTTAAATAGTTTATGAATCATCACACCAATTAAATTTCTTAAAGACTTAGCTCGATTGTTAATAAGAGTCCATAGTAGGCTGCAATCATTAGTAGTTAGCCTCATTATCTACTGAACAACTTAAAGTAGCCTATTAAGAGTGTTT
The DNA here is from genome assembly GCA_946699065.1 of Loxodes magnus. Classification (NCBI taxonomy): domain Eukaryota; phylum Ciliophora; class Karyorelictea; order Loxodida; family Loxodidae; genus Loxodes; species Loxodes magnus. The sequence goes on along the minus strand of CAMPDV010000028.1, from coordinate 624,083 downwards.
TGATCAATGATATAAGCTAAGAAATGCTAAACTCTTCTTTTCCTTTAATTGATAATAATTTGTCCAACCAAAAAAAATTTGGAAGATTAAGTACAACAACTGTTGATAACTGAGAGTTCGAAGAAGATTCATTTGATCTAATAATTTCCAACTTTGATTTGAACTATCATAGTTAGGTGAAGCTAAGACTTCAAAAATATCTTAATAGTTTAGTTGCTGATGGAGCTTTGATAGGATCTATCATTGGATAAGACTCCTTTTAAGAGCTTAGAGCTTCTTTTAGCTTAGCTGAAATGGAGAGAGAAAGTGGAGTTGGATTACATGTTATGCCCTTTTTAGGAATTTCAGATCTAGGAGTATTACTACACAGTGTAGGGTTCAAATTAGTAACTGTGAATGAATTGTCTTACTTACTTCAATTTGATGGCGTCTTTGAAGCATTGTAATTCATATAGGACATTGGATGAGGAAACACTTTAACACAGAGAAGAAAAGACACTCCTAAATCTACTTTTCTAGCGATGACAGCTATTTATGAGACTCTTTTTAGTGAAAGATTTTATTAGCAATAAGACTAGAAAGGCTAGAAGGATTAAGCAAACCCTAAAGTTAGCTTAACCTTAAATGTTCATCATTTTATTGGATGGAAGTATCACGAAAGCTAATAAAAGCCTCTAAAGCCTGGAACCAAAGGAATTGATATAAGAGATTTAGCAAATGACCTAAAAGATGATGATGAAGTAGAATCAGGAAGAATAACTGAAGAAGGTGTTCTAGAATATATAAAAATAAGATAGGAGAGAGATAAAAAAAAGTGATAAACGTTTAAAAAATCTTAATAATTTCTCAGTCATACGTGACATTAAGAATACCTTTGAGCTTGCTATCCAAATTTCTGTAAAAGCGGTACTTTATTAACTCTTCTTTAATACCATCTAAATCCATTTTTTCGAATAAGGTAGTTAAATAACTCTTTGAAAAATTCATTTCTTCCTCTACTTTCGCAGATAGTTACTCTTTGTTGTGTCCAGATTCTATGGCTTCGTTAACTTCAAACATGAGCATCATTAGATCATTATTTGTGATTCCAGACTATTCAGAGGCTAAAGGGTTTTCAGCACCTGAAATATTTAGCTAAATAGAAAAATTACTAGATAGCAAGCTCTAAACAGATCATCATTTAAAGTACTAAATGATTTGCTAAGAAGTTAAGAATATTAATCAACATCAGGCATCTCATTGCTTTAATACTTCTACCTCAACACATCAGGATGCATTTTTAGTTAAAACTTTTTATAAGTATTTGCCAAAACCTTTTTGTCTATTTCATATTAACTCTTTCTACTATCAAAACTTACAAGTTATAAAGATCAAAATAATTCACTGGAAGAACTGCTTTTACAGATGGTGTGCACTCTGGACAGAACACATATTTAAGGCCAGAGTCTTGAAGCAAAGATTTGCATGCTTCAGGTGATTTACAAACAGCTTTCTTCATAGTTGAAATTATTAAACCTTTATATTATTTTAACTTAATTAAACTACTAAGCTTTAATTTCGACCCTTCGCTATATTTTTAATCACCTCTTTTAAACTTTTAAATCCACTAAACCTTTAATCTTGCTTTATCTAATAGCCAGTTATATATCTTATGCTTCCATATTAATAAACCTTTTAATTACTAAGGGAATCTTTTATAGCTATGATATATATTACTTCCTATCTATAGGCTTCATTTTCTAGAAGTTTAGTTGTTAAGCTAAGTTATTTGTTTATTGGCTATACTTATTTAAGTTAGCCTTTTGTATTAATAAGATCATCTTCTACTAAGCTACTTCATTATTATTTACTCCTCTGGCTTATTTAGTTGCGATTTAAATCCTTTAGTATAAGCTTTTAAAAAAGCTATAGTTGGTAAACTATTAAAATAGCGATAGAACAGAACCTTAAAAATAATAAGAGTATTAGTATTGGGTAGATGTTGCAATGGATTTAGTCTAAAGAGCTGAAAGAGATAAAGAAGCGTATGAAAGCTAATAGCATGGTAAAGCTTTATTAGACTAGTTTTCTACAATATTGCTATCTTAAAGAATAAGCACTCAAATGCAAGTCTTCTATTAGCTAACAAGTCTACATACTTAAATCTAAATTAAATTACCTATTAACCTCAAAATTGGGAATGATTAATATATTTTTAACCAAATTAGCAAAAATTATATAGAGTGAGAAAGGTTATCAGTATAAAGCAAATCCTCATATATCTATTAAACAATTACAACCTTACTAGTGTATGCAAGTAGAGCATAAGAAAATGAGAAGGGCTTATAAACTCTTAATTAAGCTTAATTAGCTCATTTAATAAAAATGTTAATTCTGAAAGTATCAAGTAAAAGTTTAAAGCTAACTCAAAATAGAGGTATAAGAAGCTTATCATATTATACACAAAGAAGCTTTACTTCAAATACTTAAGAAAAAGAGCTTTAAAACTACGGATTCCCTTGATGCTTCGAAGGATGCTATATCTATGACAAACTAGAGACGTAGTTTCTTAAAAATTTCTTCATTTAGCATGAAAAAATATTTTCCTCTATGTATATATAAACACTAGAGGCTTTCTAAAATAAGGATTTGGTATTTTTAGAATAAAACTTAGAGTCCAATTTATTTTAGGCAGCTAAAAATGCATTTGAACAACTTCCTAATCTCAATCTACAAATTGAGGAAAAAAACGAACCATTGCATTTGAAAATTTGCATGCCTTTTATCTATGTTGGTGATATTGAAGTTAATAGGTAGAAAATAAAAAACGCTATGTTCAAGCAAAAGCAAGAGGATAATTTTATAACAGAGACGTTAGTATAAAAGTTCAAATAGAATTATATAAAGGAGTAGGTTACTTTGCTACATAATAGGGATCTAATGTATATCCAGTAGAAAAATAATCTCCTTTTCTAAATCAAGGTTATCTTTAATGGACCATACCTTAAGATAAAAGAAAAAAACGAATCTTAAAAGGAGAAGAAAGCAAATTAGGATCAAGAGCTAATTTAATTCGAGTATTAGCAGCATAGTTTCTAGTTTGAAGCATTTGAACCCAAAAGACAAGGAATTTTCAACTTACCAAGACAACTTTTCAAAATAGCGAAATTTTTTTAAGATTCTAATTAGTTTCCAATAAAAAATGCAAAGTGGATCATAGCAGACATAGATAATGCTTTATATGGAAACAAGTTTACTTAGAGTAATAGCAATTACTGACATATTTAGTTTAATTCTTAAAGATAACTGAACAAAGATACTAGTTACTAATTCATATCTTACGTACTTTTATAAATCAAAAGCTTCCTATATAACTACTTCAACGCTATTCAATAAACTCTTCTAAAAATTAGTTTTTAGCATTTTAAACTATTAAAATTATTGCAAGGAAAAGCTTACAACCAAGTTAGCCGTAATAGGTAATCAATGAGTTATATAATAAAGCACTTATTATTTAAGGATGTAGATGTAATAAATATGGTAGAAATATCCATTGATAGATTAAATTCCACCTCATTAATCATGAAAACTGCATAAATAATTAGTATAAAATTAAGCTAGCATTCAATTGCTTTATAACTAGGTTCTTTGCTTATAATCTTAATAGGAAAAACTTAGCAAATGAAGATGATAAGTAGTATTTAACTTCATAAGCAAGCTTATATTCACTTAAATGTAGCTGTTACTATCAATATATTAAAGATAGAAGGCTAATGAATAATTATTTAAAGTACTTATAGAGTAAGAAAGATAGCTTCATTATATCTAATATATCTTCAGATATAATGATAGATTCTAATAAAGGATTAGCAGGAAATAAATTTTATTAAGAAATCCCTTATTTCTTTGATAATAGTTAATCTATCTCTTCATGTATTAACATTATCTAAATTTATAAATTCTAAAAGGATACTTTAAGTAGATTTCTGGTAAAATGAAGCAAACACTTTTACTACTTTGAGAGATTAAAATGAAGTAGTAACTTGAGTGAAGTTGGATAAGTTCATAATCTAATATAGATACAGAGGAAATTTTGGAAAGTTAATCGAAGGATATTTAGAGTTTAAAAAAGATATAAAAACTGGTATAAAAATAAAAGGATTATGTATTGAATCAGTTATATATCTCATTAATATAATCTAAACCTAAGCTAACTACAATAGCGCTTTAAAAGCTAATGAGAAAATTAGCTTGATAAGTTAACTTAGAGTATGAGGAAAATATTGAAATTTAAATCGAAACTGGAAAACAAATACACTAAGCTTAGTCCAGTTTGAGTAAAGTAAATATAATATAGATAGATAAATAGCTTTAAATTAAAGGGATAATCTAATTAATTACTTAGAGAGATATAGTTTAAAAATTAAGCAAAATTAATTGCTTTTCATCTAAATATAAAATAACTCTTAGATAAATTATTTAACTAGAGCTTGAGAATTATCATGTTTGGGGATTTGAAAATACTGCGTATTTAAATGAAGATATAAAGAAAGAGAGTATCTACTTAAATAAAGTAGAGCTAAAAGAGATAAAATATATACTGCTTCTAATATTTAGAGACTATATGAGATTCAATGTTGAACTATTAAATGAGATAATGAGATAACTTAAGACTTCTATAATTTCCTTTTCAGGAAGTTAAATAATCCGAACAAACGATATGAGTCAAGATTACTTAGAAGGATGAAACTAAATTTGTACATGTGAGAGAGATAGTAAAGAAAGCCAACAGTTTATCATAAATACATAAAAAAAGGATCATAAAGACATCTTACTCCAACTAGCAATAAAATTATTCTTTTACAAGTAAATTAAAAAAGTCCATCATTAAGTAATTCAGAATATAATTCAGCACAGTTCTAGTTAATTACATGCCTGAAAAACGATAAGTAAGTAAGAAAGGCAGAAAGGGAAAAACGTTGGAGAAGCAAGAGATAAAAATAATTTCAGTTTAAATAATTTTATTAAAATATGTCAGATTATCCTATGGCAAATCAAAGCTTGTTAGAATAGCAAAGAAAAATTCAGCAGCTAGAGTAAGATTTATAAATAATAAACCCTAAAATAAAGGAATTATACAAATACTTTGTAGAATACTGTAAGTATAAGCAAGTTAAGTATGCTATTAGAAAATAACTGAATAAATAACGAGAAATATTAAGGTCTATGTTAGAGTAAATTAACAATCATTAAGATAATAAAAACAATGTACAGAATAATTAGTTAGAAATAAACCCTATTTAAGATGCTGAATTTAGAGCTTCTTACGAAAATAATGACTATAATGAGAAACCTGTCAAAAAATTAAAATCGAGTTATATAGAAAAAGTCTAGACAAACTTAAGTTAAGAGCAAGAAGAAGAGATATAACTTATTCAGAGAACTAATAATGTCTTAAAGACAGAAAACTGACACTAAATAAATAATACTTAAACACTCTAGGAAAACATAAGTTAGAGTTAATTAAACGGCTAAAATCAGATAAATCTAAATCAAAATACCCAATTTAATGAAACTAATAACTAAATAAGCAAATCTCAAGAAAAAATAGAGTTGCTTTCTTCAGACGAAATTGAACTAGAGCAGCAGTAATAAAAAAATAATAAGAATGAAAAAATGAGCACTGATAAGTTATAAGAAACGAGTCAGTTAAATGAAACATAAGATTCTTAAATTTCCAGAAAGCATTATAACACTAGAAACCTAAAAAACAAAGAAAACGTTAATTAAGTACTGGAAAAAAAGGAGTTATCTATTGTTGGTATAAATTAACAAAATAGTTAAAACTTTTCTGAAAATAATTGTTCGATTGAGGAAGAAATTCAAATAAAGACAACAAAATCCCTTGATTTTTAAAAGCGAACAAGAAAATAAATAAATAAAGGTGAAGATCAAACGAAAAAGTAAGTTTAATAAAATTCAAAGCCTGAATCGGAAAAAGGAGAAAAAAAGAAAAAAAAATTATCTAATTAGCTTGATTAAAGCAAATGCTAAAACTAAACTGACAAATAGAATCAAATTTAAGAGAATGATATAAACTATATTATAACTGTAAAAGAGGAAGAAAAATACGATGCTAAGATAATTCTATCGAAAGTAAAAAGCTTAAACGCGTTTTTTGACAAGTTAATAGAAGAAATAGAATGATAAAGTTTTAATTTGGATAAAATAGGATAAAATAAAGCTACTTTAATATTACAGAATTCAAATAAACTAATTAAGCTATATGTCAAAAATTTGGATGATCCTTCAATAAAAAAGTAGAAGAAAACTGCCTTTAATATAGCTGGATTTTATTAGCTTTATAAATATGTTAAAAATTAAAAAAAGCCTGAACATAAGAGTTTATTACTGGAATCTAAAAGCATCCTTTAAAATATGTGCCAAATATACCAAACTTATTTACCTAAAAAAATATTAGATGTGAAGAGAGAAAATAAGAAATATGTTTGTTTGGTGAAATGGGTAGGATTTAAAGGAGAAGATACTTGGGAACCTACAGTAAGTTTATAATATTCAGGATGAACTTCCAGAGTTTATAAAACCACAGATTGAAGAAAAATTGAAGAATAAATTTGGAGTAGTATGATTCTTTAATTAATAATTAATCATTAGAGATCTACTTCTATTTGCAAATCTAATATCAAACCAAATTAATTGTCTTTCTTATCTTATATTTTAACTCTGTTTTATCCTTTTAAAATGCTTTCTTTCTAACTTAACTATTTTCTAACTAATTAATAAAGAGAATGTTATATAATACGAACTAAAAATGAGGTTAATTTCAGTTATTATGACACTGAATAGAACTAATGAATAGGTTTAAAACCAAAATATAAGATTAAGTTAAGTAGTAGTATGGATTTATAGCTTTAATATGATTAGTAAGCTTTAATTTTGTATTTCTTAGTTAAAAGTTAAATAGTTCAAACTGACCAACTGATTTATGTAACTTGAAATATTTTAACAGTCTCTTTTGTTAAAATTTATATCGAGCTTTTTAAGAATAAAGTTCCCTAAAATAGAAAGATATACCCATATAAAAGAAGTAGCAAGTACGCTCGAGTATTGTGTTGGCATATACTTTCTAGAAAATAATTAATGGGCTACTGGAAGCACTCCAATCAAGCTCTACTGTGTAAGAAACTGGATAATTTATTCTTCACTGTATATTTTTTAGGCATTGCAAAATTCTTCGATTCTTGGCTACAGAAAAGTTAGCAAAGCATTTACAGTTTCCATAGGAAGTCTTTATTTTCATTCTTCAAGCCTGAGTAATAAATTAACTTACCATTCATCTGTAGGTTTTCATTCCTTAAGTTCTTCTTAGTTTTTTATTTATTAAGGTATCTAAAGTTTGATTACATCTTCAAAAGCTTTTTTCTTCATAACAATACTATAAATCAAGTTAATACATCCAGGCTATTGATAATGAATTAAGTTATTAAAGCTTTCAAGCAGCAAAAATAAGAAAAAGTTGTTATTTTAATCAGCTAAAGCTCATTTCTTTTGAGTAAATATCTCAAACAGCTACACTATTTTCATTGATGCCTCCATTGATATTTTCTTTATAAAGGGAGAAAAGTTTGAAATAGCAGTTAGCAAATAGTTAATAACTACCTCTAATTACTTTGGCCCTTTAGATATTATTTTATGTGTTACTAGTGTAACCAGGTCAAATAAATTCCCATTGAATAGAGGTATATCTATTGATACTGTTCTCTTAAAAGGCTTATTTAGAGATAATCCAAAATCTCTATCACCAGAAAGTATTAATATTAATAAAGATGCCATGTGCAACATTCCCTGCTATAAAGGACTTGGAATTTCCTCAGATATTAAGTAGCAAAGTGAGATGACTAGCTATGATGTATCGCAACTTCTAGCAGCAATACTTAGAAGAAGTGGATTATCCTAAAATATCTTGAACATTAGGAATACCAATTCATTCTAGCATTCTATTCTCTTTTAGCTACTGGGTAAGTAGGTGTTATTAGAGTAAACGATATTGTAAATTAGTTCTTGAAGGTTTTAAAATATGGTAATACACTGCTCCTTTACTTATATACTTGCCATAGCTCTTCTATACTCATTTCAAAGTTGAATTTTCTCTTCTTTGATTTAATTTAAAACTAACTTGGTTGCAATAGCAAAATCTTGATTCAATTAGCTGCTTGTTAGCTTGTTAATCAACTCCTCGCTTGGTGGAGAAAAATCGAGAAGTAAGCAGAGAGTTTGAAGACATACATACATTTATTCTTCATCTTTACCTAATCCTAAATAGCTGGTATAAGGAAGTGTTCCTCTCGTTTTATAATTGACTATAACATTGAGAAGTGAATAAAAGAGATTGGAAATGTTTTTAGTTCCTTTTGAAGTAATTATTCAGGTTCATGGATTAATGTAGTTTTCTAGGTCATCGCTAGAAATGTAAGCAGTTTATGCCATACAAGCGTTAAGACAAGTCAAAATTTCAATCCTATTAACTTCAAATCCGTAGATTTTATGATTCGGTACTTTCTTCTGAGGAATTCCTCCTTTTCATAATAATGATAAGTTAGGCTCATTATGATCATTTTCATTCTATTTTAATTCTTATTCAGATACTTTTACTGAATATTCAGGCTTAAACAAAAGAGTTAAAAGTGTGTCGATAATCAAGTAAGCAAGTGGATCTTGCTCCTACTTTCAAAAGAGATTCATATAAAATTAGTCTCTTTCTTAAATAAGAAAAGTCAGCATTCTTATTAGAATTCTTACTCCATTTTGTATTCATTTAATAGGACTATCATCATCTCTTAGCATGAATATCAGTTTTTCCATCAGATTAAATATATTTTCAGGCTATTTTTCCTTAATCAATTTAATATCTTCCAATGTAAGCATAAACAGCACATCTTATATACTTTCAGGTGTATCCCATAAATTAATTCAGAACTAATCCTCTTCTATCAGTTTATTCCCCAATATTTAAACATTCTCCCTAAAAAGAGTTCCAGAGCTTTCACTATTCCCCATTGAATATAATTAATGAAAGAAAGAACAAAAATAAAGCTATATCTTTATATACTTACTATGTAAGACTAGTTATCTAAAGAAGTACAAAAGTTGGCTTTTAATTAAATTAAATCATCTTTTATCTTCTCTAGCTTTTCTCTACTTACAGTAAAATTATACGATCTCTTAATCTAATTCTAGATCCAAATCTATATTTTACTATTGTAAGTTCTTCTAGTTAAATATCAAGAATATATAAAGGAATTATAGTCCTTGGTAACTAGTATTATTTGAAATCTACCAGTGGAATCATATTAGGAACTAACGGATGAAGAATTGAAAGGGTAAGATTTGATTGGATTAAATTTATAGATTGATGAAAGTAATAATATGGAGTAAAGATAGTAAAGATAGAGTCAAGGGTTTAATTATTAAACTCTTTAGTTTAATCATTTTATATATAAAAATGAAGCCTACTATAGGAACTTACGAAGAGGCTCATTATTTTTTGTAAGATAATGAATTCATTAAAAGTGGGTACAGAATTAACTACAATTCAATTAGCCTTGGCATTAAAAGTTTGTTTTAGTTTCATAACGAGTTTGTTAACATTTGATCTCATCTCTTAGGCGCGCTTTTATTCTGGTGTCTATTTTTCTATCTGTTCTTATTTAATGGGATTGATGTAAACAATGAAACTACTTCCTTGGCTAGAAATATAGAAAAAAACAGCACCTAAATCGAATACGATATGTGGAATAAGGTATAAGACTAGAATTAGAATGATATTAACAATATTTTCTCTTAGTTCTCAAATGTTTCATTCAACTTCAATTTGCAAGATTTGCTATCAACTTTTAATCTTTCCTAAAATATAATTTAAAGGAAACAAATAGAAGAAATTAACGATTTCGTATTCGATAAGATAAGAGAAATGGGAGAGATGATTGTTGGTAAGGAGATGCTTGACTAATTCTAGTACGAGGTGGGGCAGTTTAAAAACAAGCTAGATAATGAGCTTTTTACTTATATAGATTTCATTCATGATGATTTGAAGCATTAAGTAAGTATATGACCTTTTGCTCCTTTTATTTTATCAGCAATCTTTTGTATGGGATGTAGTGCTATTTATCATTGCTTTTCTTGCCACTCTGCTCAAGTCTCAGAAGTTCTAGCAAGACTCGACTATGCTGGAATAGCTATACTAATAGCAGGTAGTTGCTATCCTCCGTATTACTATATCTTTTACTGCAGAATTTACCTGGGAATATTTTATTTGATTTTAATTTCAACTCTGTCCTTAATATGTTTCATTGCTACTTTGCTACCTAGCTTTACTACTACTAAATGACGACCTGTTAGAGGGTTTCTATTTATCTTTTTGGGTTTATTGGCAGGAGTTCCTACTATACAAGTCACAATTTAAGGAGTCGATATTCCTATAATGTATTCCCTTGTTTTATTCATAATTATGGGAGCAACTTACATATCAGGAGCAGTTGTTTACATTCTGAGAATTCCTGAAAAATATTTTCCAGGAAAATTTGATATTTGGGGATCTTCACATCAATTTTTCCACTTTTGCGTAGTTTTTGCCACTTGTGTGCATTATATAGCTTCTTTAAACACTTTCCGCGAAAGGGAAGCAACTGAATGTCCTAACTGAGTAATATAAATCTGAACTTAAAACTTCAATATATAAATTTAAGAAATCTCTTTTTAATTTCCATTATCTATGAACTAATCTTATCAAGACCATTCTTTATTTCCCTTTCTTGATAAAAAGATCATTATGAAGTTCCTGAAGCTTAAGCTTTTTCTTGTAGTAAAAGATATTACTTGATTCCTCTATTTCATCTCACTATTTACTGTAAGCGAACATATTTTAAGTTTACGCTTTAGTTTGTATTTATATTTGGACTTTAAGAGATAGAAGAGTAAAAGAAGTAGATTATAAATATTTTTCTGATTTAAGTTAGACAGATTAAGAAACTTGTATAATGTTAATTCTATAATACTCTCATGAAACCAGAAGAACTAAATGCTAATAGCCAGGAAGATAATTTAATTGCAAGTTGTGTATTATAGATATTAAACAGTGGGAGTTATTATTGTTAATAGTTTTAAATAAAAGTAAATATTTATCATAATTTTGCTTTTCATGAAGTTTGGCCCAACTTTGTTTTTAAGATTTCGGCTATTTTGTCAATATAGTCCTAGGTGTTTAGATAAGTGCTTCTTTCAGCTTTTGGCCCATGAACCAAAAGAGCTAAATCTTTAGTCATGAAACCTGTCTCAACAGATTCAACTGTTGCTGCCTCGAGCTTCTCGCAGAAATCTTTCAACTAATCATTGTTGTCTAATTTAGCTCTGTGCATTAAACCTCTTGTCCAAGCGAAAATACTGGCAATTGGATTTGTTGAGGTTTCTCTTCCCTTTTGGTGCTCTCTATAATGTCTTGTTACAGTGCCATGAGCTGCCTCTGCTTCGATTGAACCATCTGGAGCAACAAGAACTGAAGTCATTAATCCAAGACTTCCATATCCTTAAGCAACAATATCTGATTAGACATCACCATCATAGTTTTTGCAAGCCCAAATGAATCCACCATTGGATTTTAGAGCTTGAGCAACCATATCGTCAATTAAACGATGTTCGTACCACAATCCTTAAGCTTCGAATTGTGACTTGAACTAAGTATCGTAAATCTCCTAGAAAATATCCTTAAAACGTCCGTCGTATTTCTTCAAAATAGTATTTTTGGTAGACATGTACATTGGGTAGTTACGCTACAATGCATATTGGAAGGATGATAATGCGAATGTTCTAATGGATTCATCAGTATTGTACATTCCTAGTGCAACACCTGGTCCTTCAAAATCGAATACTGTGTGTCTTTCTTCTTTTCCGCCACCTAGTGGTGTGAATACTAATTCGAATTTTCCTGGTCCAGTAACTACATCAGTAGCTCTGTATTAGTCTCCATAAGCATGACGACCAATTACAATTGGTTTCGTCCATCCTGGTACTAATTTTGGAATATTCTTGCAGATAATTGGCTCACGGAAAACTGTACCATTCAAAATATTTCTGATGGTACCGTTTGGAGATTTCCACATCTTCTTTAGTTTGAATTCCTCAACTCTTGCTTCATCAGGAGTAATTGTAGCGCATTTAATTCCGACTTTGCACAATTTGATAGCTTCAGCTGCCTATATGGTAACTAAATCATCAGTAGCATCTCTATTTTCCATGCCTAAGTCGAAATATTGAATAGGAATGTCCAAGAAAGGAAGAATGAGCTTATCCTTAATGAATTTCCAGATAATACGAGTCATCTCATCACCATCGAGATCAACGACTGGATTAGCCACAACAATCTTAGACATTATTAATTTAGACTAAGTTCTCTCAATTTAAACCCTGAAATTCAATATGAAATCCAATAAAATTGTTTTTAATTGATAAAATGAGTAAAATCCATTTATTTAATTCTAGAATCTCCTTTAAATTCTAAATCTCTTATAATTATTTTCTCCATTTCCCTTTGGCACAAACTTCCTCTTCATCCTCATATATTTTATTATAGAACCTTCATGCATGGACTTCATAAGAAACTGCCATAGAAGTTTATTAATTTAGCTTAGGTTTTATATATTGGTTTTAATTCTAAATGTAGTCTATATTTGAGTCCTTAAAAAGTCTGGCTAAAATTGAAATAAATTACTTTCTAGTAAGCAAAATAAATTAAATAGACATTATTTAAAACTACTTTTTCACTTAATAGTCAAAGTATTTATTACATATGAGTGATATTAAAGCTCTAAAAAATGCTACTAGAACTACTAAGAAATAGATAGAAGTAATCCTCAGGTTTGAACCTGAAAAAAGTATATATCATATATTTTATTGTATAGCATTAAGTCAATTAGTGTAAAAAGTTACTGAAATTAATATCAAAGCTCCATTTAAATGTTTCTAGGTATAGCAGATGTAGTTTATATGAAGATAATACAAAATAAAGCTTAATTAATAATAAAAATTTTACTCTTCTTTAACAAACTAATTTAAAAGGCTTCCTTTATAATGTGTATCAGATAAATCACTGTCTATAAACATTTGCTTTTTTAATCTCTCTATTTTTAGAGTACTATGATACAGTAGTTACTCTTTAGAAATATAACGATAAATACTATCAATGATATATTATATACTCTAGTTTGATTCCTTAAAATAACTAAACAGAAGACAAATCATTAATACTGAAGAGAAATAATATCTTATTGGTCTTAAGGTCAGCTATATTAAGCCTAAAGCTTTAAAATAGAATTAAATCATAATATGTATTAGCGTGTCATTCTCTCTGCTCTCTCGATAAAATATACTCTTTTTAACTCAAGAGATACTTATATAAATATTTAACTATAAATAACTATTTTAATTCCTTCAGATAATTCAGAATATAGAATATACAAAAATTAACAATAGAAACCACTTAGAATTTATTAAATCTACTTAATACTTAGTTGCTTCATGTCACTTATTAATTCCAAGTAGTAAATTAGGAGTTTATCTATAGTAGAATGTGTTTACCTTTGCTTAATTTAAAGCAATAATTAATATGCTTGTCACTTATCAGACTTAAGCTTGTTGTAATTCACACTTATTTATAACTCAATACAAATAAATTTCTACTATAACTTTTTAGCATTTGCTAGATAACTAATTTAAAAGTCCACACTTAATCTTATATTCTATATTATGCTTAGAGATTCTTTTCAGTTTAATTAGAATTAATAAAGCTTTAAGGAAAAATAATTTTTATTTAATTTATTAATTTCAACTTAATCAAATTCCTTTATCTTCCTCTCTACTTTCTTAAGCTTGGATTGGAAATACAAATCTATACTGAATTTTAAACTTCTTAATGTATTTAAAAATTAATTATTCTTAAAGGATTTATATGAACCTTATATATTTTCTAGGCTTTAAATATTTGGCTAGAAAGTAAAGTCTGATAGAGATAACGTAATCACTACTGGGCTATTTAAAATAAGCAAAATTTTAAGATAGTAAGTAAATCCTTCCTTTCTAAATTAGAAGGTTATTTAAATAACTATATCACATCTGCAGAGATATTTGAACATATATATAAATTCATGCTGGTATTAGTCAATTAAATACTGTAGTGACTTTGTCTTCTACAGCATTTTAGAATAGTAAAAATTAAGAAATAAACTAATTTAATATATCAATTAAGATGCTTTTTTCTACATTAATAAATAAAACCATAAAGGTAGAGATGAAAGGTAATCATTAATTATTAATTATTTTGTCATACTTAGAGTAAAACTATCCTTTTGAATTATATTTCTTCAAAAAATTGTAATATCGATAGATATAAAAAGTATTTGAAGAAACTGAAATGAGTATTTTAGTTAAACTTTTAAGATTTCATAATAAATTGTAGGATAAAATAGAAAATTTAAGTTTAAAAATTTGTCCTCACTGCATCTTTTCCCACTTGTTTTTGCTTACTTCATATTTTAAAAGGTTTGTATTGTAGTCAAACTAATACACGACGTTGTTCGTAGCAACTGGTGATGTAAAAGTTCAATAACTAGGAAACTGATCTCCGTGCTTTTAAAATTATTTGTCGAATATATAAGTATCAAAATTAAAGGGATAGTTTTGCCAAATGAGACTTGAATTTATGGACTCAAGACCAATTGCGTTAGTCTAAATTTTATCTGGAAGTAATACATTTTCAATTAACTTCCATTCGTTTGTCAAGACATCATACATTTGTACTTTGTCAATTTCACCATCATTTGAGTTTCCTCCAAAAATAAATATTTCATAGCCCAAAGACGATCCACCAAATAATCAGACTGGAATAGTAATATCCGCAATATTACTAAATTATCCCTTTGAAAAGGAATAAAATTCACATTCCTTTACTCTTAGATTTTGTTATCCTCCTGATATGATGAAATTTTTGTTAGTCGCATTAATAGTACGATGCCAATATCTCATTTTAATCATCTCCTTATTAATAATATTTCCATTTTCATAAATAATATAGTCATTACTTCCATTAAATCCTCCTGACATAACAAGAGTTTAATCATTAATTTACTCTATGTAAGTTAAATCTATTAATGGCTTTTTAGGTACTTCAATTTCAGGCTCACTGAATGCTTTAGTTTCAATATTGAAAACTTTCTATTTTTTGGAGTCTCTTTATATAGTTCTTAAGATTTTGAATATTTAAGATTTCGCATCTTGAACAATTATATTTCCAACAGGAATTTATTGATTTAGATCTTGTAAAAGAGCTTCGACGTTTTTATTAAGTGTAAGAGCTACTTTAGTAAGTTTGTTGAATTCCTTTTATCCTTACTATTGCTTCTAATTGTAAAGTTATTCGTTTCCAAATTCTTGAAGCTACTAAATAGAAAGTTGCTGTTATCCTTATTAGTCTATAATTCTTTACAACTATTGAATTCAACCTTCAATTTGTTTTTATGAATTCTGAATTTCTTTAATTAGTTAGTTGGTATTTTAAAAGAAGAAAATCTCCAGGTTTTTCATCATTTATTCAGTTATAGCTTACTTACTTTAGCAGAGTTATACTAATAACTCTTTGTTTTTTCTTTGGAAGTTGGAAAGTTTTTCATATGTTTTCCTTGCAAAATTATCATACTATTACTTCTCCTCTATTGTCTTTAAAATTTAGTTATCCAAAAGTAAGGTATTTGGTCTTTACATTGAAATTTGTTAATCAATTTTACACTAGTTTTTATTCTAGCTTTCAAACTAATCTGAAATGCACACTTTGCAAAACCTATGATTACATGGCAAAATTAATGGTTCTCTTCCAAAATTGTTGAAAGGCCTACCGCACATGCCACATTTTGATAATTCCTACATTTTTATTATGATGAAATGATATGTACTTTAGTATTATTTATTTCATAAATTTTTTATATTTAATTCATCTTTAATTATTCATTAGTTATACCATTAGAAACCCTATTTAGAGTTCCAACGTATTTTACATTATCAGCATTATATATGTTTTTTCATATTTGTCTAGATATTTCTTTACCTATTTATTATTTAACTTTGATATAAATCCCAGCTGTTCTTCTAGTTGCTACTCTACTTGGTATTCTGCTTCAACTTTATACCTTATATATTAGCTGATTTAAAAGATCTTATTGGATAAGGCTTTAAATAATTCTTTTTATTTACCAGAGATTTCATGGAATTGCTTTTCTAATTTCATGACGAGTAAGAATTAGTGTTAAGAACTCAGTTTATCTATATAAGAGTTCTATCACTAGTTACATTAATAGTGCTAAATTGAAGATATGCTTAGCATGAAATAAAAGTATAATAACAGAGTATTATCCATCAATATCATATTAGTGATTATAGAACTAACAGAGATTGTGGCTATTTAGTTCATCTGCTTTTTTGATCTATTGCTTATAAAGTATAATCTTTGAGATAAGAGAGATTTAATCTTTGCGTAGTATAAGGATCGTTAGTAGATAAACTTAGAGGTTAGAGAAGCAAAGTTTTTAATTAGCTTGAAGCATTGCATAGTAAATATCGTAACAAGGAGAGCAAGTAGAAAATTAAGGTGAATTTAAGAAGTAAATAAGCTATTTAAATATATTATTTTATTGTAAAATGCTTATCTAAGTACTTTTGGTTTTTATTTCGTTATTAGCAACTTCTGATTCCGAAACTTGCCCTATATGAAAATGTGACACCAGTAAACTGTAATAGGATTCATGTTATGCTAACGTTTTTGATGACAATACCATATTTGCTGGTCCTTTTTGTACTGGAAATGATACAGAATGTTATCTACTTGATTACTATGAAGGAAAATATTCAAGCAAATGTGGATAGTTAAAAAAAAGGAGATTGCTAGAGCACTATTTAGAAGATTACTTTGATTGTGATAACATTGACTTTGATGAAAAGCTTGACTGTGATAATTATTGTGATACTAGTTTTTCATCAGGTTACGACTGCGATTTTAATGATTTCAAAAAAGACCATCCTATGAATCAAAATGGAATCGGAAAATGGGGATACTGTGAAAGCAATGATTAATGCCAAAGTGGATCATGCAAATGTGTAACTGATTAAGTCACATAAGGAAGGTGTACCACAAGCATCTATGATAGTATATACGAGGATTTTTTTAACTAAGTTTGTGAAGACACTGATGACTGGGATTATGATGATAATGTTTGTGCATATTGAATTTTGGTTGAAGCTGGTCATCTCATTAAAGCACTCAATGAAATAGAAACTGGTAATGTAAATTTGACTTGTTTACAACAGTTTACTGACTACAACGATCTTATCAATGTTTACAAGGAAACCGATGATGATGAATTTTAATGGTGGATAATGTTGATTATCATCGCAGGAGTTCTAATTTGCTGCGTTTCAACTGCTTTATGTTTATGCTTTTTGATGAGAAAAAGACAAAAAAGAAAAGAATAGTTACTTTAGCAAGAGTAGTATGGAAATAACGATCTAAATCCAGGAAGCAACTAGATGACTTATTTTCCTCCCTAGATCACTAACAAACAATTATGAAACTAATTATTTTTATTTTAATAGATTCAATTTAGTTATACAACTATCTAAATTTTAAAATCAAAAATAGCTTCGATTGTTAGTTTAAAGTTAAAAGTAAGTATTTTTTAAATAAATCAAATAAACTTTCAAAAGAATTTGATTATAAATAAGGTAAATGAGAGTGGGAATCTCTTAAAAAATAAGCAGCGAAACTACTGTTAATTATCATAGTTATAATTAGTTGTAAGATCTTAGAAATATCAGAGGATATCTTTATTTGTAAATAAAACGATATCTATAGCAATAAATTGCATTAGATAATTATTTACCTTAATTAGAACTTTAATCACTTGTTAGATCAACCATTTTTAGTGTATCTAGTATATTATAGATATAGATTATAAAGTTAAAAAGCATAAGGAATGATAGTTATGTTTTTATTTAAATGAAACTTAATGTTTCATAATTTTATTAGATAATGCTTATAAATGAAGTAGCTATATCATTCTAATATCATGGGTGCTTTAAGCTCTATTCTCTTGATATAGACTATGTTCAATATTTAATTATATGACTTAATGTATGCTGATTACAATAGAGTTTCTTACGATATTTAATTCTGTTCTCTTTCAAATTTTTCTTTATTGCTGAAATCAAGACTAAAAAGAGAGTTTTTATGATTTTGATAGATTTGCTAAAAGCTTTTAGATAATTGGATAAATCTCAGATGCATCGAACTAAATATTCATCTTAAGTAAGCAGTTTCTATAATTTAATTGAATTAAATCCAAATCTATTTATATACAAGTACACTTTACTCCTGCAATAATTAGACTTTCTCATATGATAATTAATAAAAATTAATTTACTTTAATTTATTACTTTTAATCCAAATACCACGAAGCTAATTAATATAAAAGCTTCTAATTGATAATCCACGCTTATTTAACTGTTAATTGATTAATAATAAATCATCTTATAATCCATAAACTTAATGAAAGCAAATTAATAAGAAAGAAAGATAAATTTACTGCTATATATGTATATCTTTTTTAAGTTGGCTAAAATTTCATTTCATCTTCACTTTTATTCTTTCTTAGTTCGTTCTATGACCCCGTTTAGAAAGGTTATATTGGAGGGATTAATTTTTCTAAGTTTATATGTAATATTTTTTTTTATTATCCTTCCCTGTTTGATTTCTAATTTTTTAGCTTGTTTTTTTTGGTAGAAACAGAATTGATTTGAAATTTTCTATCCTTTTGATTTTTTTCTTCTATATAATTATCTTCCTATTGAGGCTTATTCTTCCCTACAGATATGTAATTAGTATTATTATAGGTTTTATATGAGGATACTGTTTAAAGTGGTAAATTATTTTAGATTTTCAATCTATCCTAGAATTTTTGTGTATTCTATTCTATTTCCGGATTTAGTTGAGAAAGAAAAAGGTTAAGCTTTGTTTCTATTTCTTATAACTATAAGTTCCGCCTAACTCTAGATTGCATAAAAGGATCTTTTTAACCCTAAGGATTTTGAGGGTTTCCTTTCTTAATATTATCAAAAGATGTTAATCCTTGATATTAGTCACTAAGTCCCTAAGCTAGTTACTGTAATTATTCTGCATTAATATCTTAAGCTCTGCATAGTTTATCTTCTTGATCTTTTTAAATAGAATTATTTGTTCCAATCTGGCAAATTTTATCTTGCATGTCTTCTTATTTTTTAATAAAGCTTATCTTTTATTTCTTTCTATTCTGCTATCTTTTTCCATTTTAACTGGGAAATCTCGGTTAGAATTTAGCCAATCTTGGTGTTAAAGATCAGCAAATAAATTGATTCTTAAATATATCTTTGGAATGCTCCTTTACTGTCAGCTAAGATTAATTTTTTTTGGATTTTTTAAAAGTAGATTGGCTATTATGTAATCTATCGCCTTTAAGAGAAACAGGAATTGAACCATTTATCAAAATAGTTCTTTTTATATCTTTTTATTCAAAATTCTAGCGTTCAGTTAGTGGAGTTTATAGGTTATTACTTATTGAATTCTTTTGGCATAGCAAATGATTATCTAGTGATTTTCTAAGCTACTTTCTTGTTTTAATGAGAGGTCTTTTTTAAGTCAAAAGATCTTTATAATTTACCAAATCTTCACTCAATCTACTGCTTCTTTTACTTTTTTAACTAAGATAAGTTGAACGTTTCTGTCTATTTACATGAGATGAAGTAGGTCTTTCTTATAGTTAATTTTTAATTTTATTGAATAGATTAGTTTACTAACCTTTGCTTATCTCTTCTTATTCCTGCTTTTAAGGGATCTTCTCTTCTTCATTAGCTTAGTTTATGGATTTTAACTACTGAGATAATTAGTTAGATAGATTTTAGCTCTATCTTTTTTCCTTACTCGCTAGCTTCCGTAAGGACTCATTGATAGAGGGCTTATACTATGCACTCTCTGGTATAAATCCTATCTATCTTCTAGTAGCTTATAAGTGTGATGGTAGATCTAAAATTTCTTTTTTAATATTACTCAAGTAATTTGAATACTGCCACTATATCATATAAGCAAATGGTAAATTAATCTTTTATATAAACTTTGAAATTCATTATTTTAGGAATGCTTTTCTCAGAATATAGCATATAAAATTACCAAACTAGAAAAAAGAGAACTAGTAGCATGGTTTTATATTCCGCATCTAAGAAGTAAAATGACTTTCACTTAGATAATCCAAGATTATTTGGGTATGTATATGTTAATATTATATATTATGATTAAATTAAATACATATTAATGCAAAGCATTTTAATCTTCCTTTAGTAATCTTATTGAGACTGAGTATAGAAAGTACCATTTCTTTATTCTGCTTTTTTCTTTTTAATGCTAATAATAGAAGAAACGACTTATATGTAATAAGGGCCTAAGAAAATTGAATAAAGTTAAACTGTATTGATCATAATAGTTCTTTATTCCCCATAATTACAGGAAAAGTCAACTACATCTAGCTTATAATGTAAGATTTTGAAAGTATTAATCTTATTATGTTGAAAAGCTTTGAAAATATATTATTTTATTAATTAGTTTAAAACATATTGCTTCATCATAACTCTACAATGTCTTTTATTTAAACTTTAATCCCTAAAACTCTGTCTATTATTATGAAATAGATGCATTTTAATCCTACAACTAGGAATAGTTTTTAGCGTAATATAAGTCTCTTTGATTATTTACTATCAACACTTTTATTACTGTTAATTTAGTAATTTTGTATGATGTTTATAATCTTGAAACTATAAAGGAATTCTAGTAAAATTGAGTGAGTCTAAGTTTTCTATTTGCGATGTTAAATACATTATTTAAATCCTTTGCTACCTAACTATAAGTTAAAGATTTTTTTCCTTTTAGTACTGTATTATAGATATAAGGAAGAGATTTATAGAAATAACATTTATAGGTAACTATTTGTGATTTTACCAAGCCTATAGCTGTTTTGCTTGGAATGGCTTAAATAATTAGCATCAAACTTTTGAAGATATTACAAGTAAGTTTTGACTTATTTTGAACAAAATACTTCGTCAAATGAGAAAATCACATTTGGATTGTTTGATATTTACTAAAGCAAATGCTTTCCTCTTCTTAATGGCTACCTAATACATTCGGAAAGCATAAATATTCCTTATTTACATTCTTTTACTTATTAATCCATATTTCATCATCTATACCACAAGCAAATAGCAAGTGCTTACTAATAGTTCCTATTTGCATAAAGCTTGGGAAGAGTGATATAGGTTTATTAAAGAGTAAAAATAGAGGAAAAAGTAAAAAAGAATAAAAGGAAAAGGGGAATTTATGGAAATAATCAAGTTTATAATAAAGTAGTATAAATCTTCTATAATCAAACTTACTGCTATCTCTCTTGTTACTATTGCCACTGTTAAAATCGCTCCTAAGCTACTATACCCTTCCTTGCACTTATCTGAGTTTCTCATAAGTCTTTCATAAAGCAAAGTGACTGAAGTGATAGATCATGGATGTATTTTAACCTGTAGTTTTGCAAGCAAATGGTGGATTGTTGATAGAAGGATGATTACAGATAGGTAGCTGTTCTAAGAATTGGTTAGGTATCACTGCTAGTTTTCCTGTGGGTTGAATTATAACAACTTTATTAAGTTAGGAGTGTATTTAAGCTCTACAATAGTGAGTATCTACCTAACGAAGCTACTTTTTCAAGGTTTTGATTTATTAGGATAAGAAAAGAAGCCAGGGTGAGATATTCCTAATCCTAAGATATTTTTTAGGAATATAGCAGGGAATAATGAAGCTAAAGCTTAACTATAAGAAATCATTTGCCACTTAAAAAACCCTTAGTAGCTATCTAAATATAATGCTAGACCTTTGAAAGGTGTTTTACTCTATGGACCTACTGGTTATGGTAAAACGATGCTTGCTAAGGCCACTGCATGCGAGGCTAATATTGCCTTTTTATATCAGCCTGCTACTGAATTTGTAGAAAAATTTGCAGGAGTAGGAGCAAAGCGAATCAGACACTTGTTTTAGTTAGCCAAGCGAGAGTAAAACGGATGTATTATATTCATAGACGAAATTGAAGCCATTGGAATGGTAAGGAGTGATTCATTTGCAAATCACGAGCAAGCTACTGCCTTAAATTAATTACTGACAGAAATGGATGGATTCCACTAGAATAATATTATTGTAATAGGAGCTACTAACAGACCATAGCTCTTAGATCCTGCTCTTATGAGAATGGGAAGATTTGATCGAAAATTTTATGTTGGAGATCTAAGTTTATAGGAAAGAATCGATTTAGCAAAAATGTAGAGTGAAGGATACTAAATAGACGAAAACTAGTTATATCAAATGTGTTAAGCTTTAGAAGGTTTTTCAGGCGCTGAAATTTGTGCAGTTTTCAACGAAAGTAAGATAAAATGCGCATAAGATTAGAATAAAAAGCTTAACTTGGAGTATGGAGTATACCAAGTTCTAAAGTATAGAAAAATAGATGAAGGTTCGTAGCTGTTATAGGGACTAATCTGAGTTATATAAATATTAAAAAATTTAAATAATAAGGTTAAGATTATTTTATTACCTATCATAATAATCAACTTATTTCTATAACTATACCAAATATACATACTCTGAATTTTCTATTCTGAAGCTCTAATAGCATATTAACTTACATCTCTCATTTATATCAGAATTTTCAGTAACTTTAGATATATCAATTTGTACCTAACATTAAGATTCTATTTGAGCTTATAAAAAAATAGGATATTAGAATGAATTAATAATAATTCACATAGTGATTATCAAAAAGTATATATGCACATAATGATTAGCCCTTATCAAAATAAGGTCTAAGTAATACGAGTAACTAAAAATACAAGGATTGTAATTTTTGAATCTTAGTAATGATTTTTAATTTTAACTTATAGACTTTTAATTTAAGTTTGCTATTTTTCATTTTATCGATATTTTAAGTTTCATATATATTAAGGAATGAAAAGAAGCATTTATGCTATGGTGTTCATTTATAATTTTTAAATAGTAAAAGCAAGAGATAACTGTTAACTGTAGCTTTGAACTAAAGTAATAAGATAGAAGGCACAAATTATAGGATGTTTGTGTTATTAGCTTTATCAGATATTAATTATATTTAAAGTGATTTAAGTGTTTGAATTTAGCCCAAGATTTTCATTTTTTATTCTGATTTATTCTGCTTTCATATAAAAACCGTTAAATGGAAGATTCAAAAGTTTCCCGTGCTTAATCTAAGGATTGAAGTGATAAATCCTAAGAGAATGATCTTTAAAATCCCACTTAATTTTTGTTCTCTAAAATCCCAGAGGAATATAGAATTGAAAACCCTATAAGGAAGAAAAGTTTAAGCTAACTGTAGAAAAGAAAAAGCAGCAGTTTGAGTGAAATATATAATGAATCTTCTGACTCTTCTGAAGCTTTTTCTGATGAATCACCTAAGTACAAAAAGAAAAGATAGTTTTAAAAGGCTTTAAAGGTAAGTTTTATTATACAGTAATTGAGAGTAACTAATAATTAAAAGACCATTGTTCAAAAGCTATAAACTGATATAGAAAGAAACGGTAGCACTGTGAACCTACAAAAAATTATAGTTTCTGAAGGTTCATCTGAAGAAGAACAAACTAAAAGTCTTTTCTCACAAATTTTAGATGCAAAATATCCTGATTATTCTCCATGTCTTCCCCCAATTAGAACATTACTATAACATAGAAGACCTGAAATTGAAATTAGCATTCCTTAAAGGATTATTACAAGGTATGTCAATCAAGATTTACTAAATATTCCTAAAATTTTTGATATTCCTTTGATTAACATTAACGAAATACCAAGTGATAGGAAACTTTTTATATACAGTCCAGTCCCTAAAGGAAAAGTTATTCAGTTTACTATAGTAAAAAACTAAAATGGCTTTAAAAAGATGTGACCTGAATACGTATGCTACTTGTCAATGGATATGTAAAGAGAAATAATGATTTCAAAAAAGAAGGCTAAATTATTATCTTCACTCTATAGAATAGGATTAAATTATTAAGGCTTAAAGAGAAAAGAAGAAACTTATCTTGGAAAATTAAAAGGTAACTTTATGGGAACTGTTTTTGATCTATATGATTCAGGATTGAAGCCAAAACCCAAAAGAATGAATTAAGATAATTTGCGATCTTAGTTTTCATCCTTCATCTTTAAATCTCAGAAAATTATAGAAGATCAAGAAAAAGAATTTTTGCTTATTATTTATAAATTCAACGATTATCAATCGATTTTAGATTCTAGACCTAAAAAGGAAAGTGAAGAGATATACTAGAATTTTTAAAGAGGATAGTAGGAGAAATTTTAACTGTTCACTTCTAAGAAGCCATAATTTAATAAAGAAGACAAAACATATAGTTTAGACTTTGGAAATAGAGTTAGGGTTGCAGATTAGAGCAATTTTTAGGCGATTAGAATAGGATATGGTAATTAATAATATTTAGAATAAGAAGTATACCTATAATTTGGCAGGGTAGATTAAAATACATTCAACATAGATTTAAAATATCCTTTTAGCCCTTTTTAGGCTTTTGGGATAGCTCTTTCGACTCTAGATTATAAAATTGCCCCTTGAGTGATTTTAGTACTATTTCTTTAAGCTTAATTAAATCATTAGATTTTCTATACATCTCAGTGGAATTTTAAATACTCAATGATTTCTTCGTTTATTCTGATTACTTTTATCTTTAACCATCAATAAGCCTATTAAAACCTTTATACCAATAGCAAGATGACAAATCTGCAAACGCCCTCTAATAATAAATAACCATTTTATTATTAACTAATACTCCAGTTTTTACAATATGCTATATTATTTATTGATGCATTTGCTAATAACATTAAGACTAATTAGATTCAATTTTAAGTAAATATGTTTAAAGCTATTTCATAAATAGGATTATAATTGATACCTTTCAAAAACCTAAACTTACCATCACTTTATTATTTATACTATCCTACACTGCTTTACTAAAACTTATTTATTTCTTGCTTAGAATTACTCTTTTTTGAAAAAAGGTTGCTGATTTAAATATTAAAGGAAGCTATAGATATAATATGAAACTATTAAAGCAATAATCTTCATATAATTAGCATGCTAATTTAGTTTATTAATCCTAGATTTCACTTTAGCCAACTAAGTAAGTTATACCTAAGATAATAAAATTATAGCATAGCTAGTGAAGATTATATGTTAAATATTTAATAAAGGCATAACTTTCTTACCTATATTCCATTATAGAACCAATTGTATTCATCTAAATATACCCATTGAATAATTGGTCGCTCTTCTATTATCATACAGACATATTGAAAGAATCTTTGGATATTTCAATAGAATTAAAAAGAGAACTTCTGCACTATAGGCTAAACATATTCCATATAATTAATAAATTCTTAATAAAATCATAGAAATTAGCGCTAATTAGACTATCAGCTAGTTAAATAGAAATATAGTTATAAGTATGAAGCATATAGATCTACATATATCTTATAGTTTCATCATGATTATAAAAATAAAAATTTATAATGCTTCAGATAAGAAATCTTGTATAATGACAGTTCTATCTATATAATGTCACACTATTTTATAGTCTCATATATATAGAGCATAAAAGCTTAGTAATAAATAATAAAATTAGCTTATGCAACTATATAGATTAAATAAAGAAAGAGAAAGATAAACTCTAGAATTCACTATTCACAGTTGTCTTTTACTTTTGAAGGTATTTAACCAAACTAAGTTGATATTTAAATATATTTTAGTTACATTTTATTATTAAAACTCTTTCTAGCTTCAGAGTTAATAATGAAGGATATATAAAACTTCAAAGCTAATTATATTGAAAGATTTAATTTGAATATTGACTAGTGACATAAAATAAGTCTGAGCTTACCTTTTATTAATTAATATTGACTAAAACATTCTGATTTGAAATAGTTTGTTTATTTAAAAACTAAAATCCCTAAAATTTCACTCTAATATATTTTGAAAAACATAGAGCAAGTTCTAAGTGTAACTATCTCATACCATTTATCTTATTTACAAAGATTAGTTATTCTTTTATAATTCTCTTTATCTAACTCTTTCAATTTTACTTTCTTTTAGCATGGTAAGTATCTTTCTTTAGACTGTTAGAATAAGAGAAAATTAAGTACATTTCCTTCTGAATATCTTTATATTTACCCATTATAAATTCAACTATCCTTTATAAAATTTGTGCCTTTGAATAAAAACTAAATACCTTGAAATATGAAATAATAACATATATGATAACCTTACCTACACACTACCTAGTTCTTATTAACGATAAAATTCTAAATAAAGGTTCTAGATAGATGAATTTGAAGTCTTTATAAAGCTATGCTAAATATGATTGCTACATAAGGTTATCAAAACCATTAAAATATATTTAATAGTCCTAAGATTAGCTTATAAGAAGAACTGAGACTTAAATTATTTTCCTTTTTGCTTTGATTAAGAAATTTCTTTTTAGGCTATTAGATAAATAAGGGAAAAGCTTATAAAATAAATGTATATTGATATAGTCAGTTAGCAATAAGTTCACTTTCCTCATCATCTCTATATGGAAATATGGTTGAGTATTTAATTGTATTTTTGGTTATTAACCTTTAAATTAGGACTTACCCTTTACAATCCTTCTATTTTCTTTCCCATCGCTTTACATGTCTCTTAAGCAAAAGTAATACAATAGTCTAGAGTATTTAATTCTTACTGTTAATGAAAAGTTTCCTAAGTCTAAAGCAAATATTACTATAAAGTAAGTTGTGTATTTTTCATAGTCTAATCCAGAAGGATATGGTGTTACAACAAACGCTAGCTGAAATAAAAAGTCACCTAAAATATGAAGAACATTGAGTAAATTGGGCTTAGAGTCATAAAATGGCAGGGTTCTTATTCGATGGCATCTTTAAGTCACTTGTAAATGCTAAAAAACCCTATTACAATTTTAAAAAACATGAATTCACAATATGTAACTACTGTACAACCTCTACAGTAACTTAAACTTACACTGTAGATCACATCACTATGCTGTAAACTATTTGCAAAATCATCAATGTACAACTAAACCCTGCCAATGCATAGTTCACATACTTAGTCTCGTTTTCGAGACGATTCACTGAATTATAAATCCTAGTAATTTTATCTTTTATTCTTTCGTTTTTTGGTAAAGAGTAAATATCTTTATAGTCTTTTTTACTATAAATTATGTCATCCTCTTAGCACTATATCTTCCCTTCTCTTGACGTAGAAATTTATTCTTCTAAACATTTAAGACATAACGTATGACCCAATGAATTTCCATTAGTATCAGTGCAAGGAAGTATAATAGGCCTTCTGTCAGTTTTGGTGTAAAATTATAAACAACCTCTACATATCGCTTCATGAAGCCGCTCTTTTTTATTTTTATTTTAATCACTTTCTTAATCAGTCATTTTTATATTAGTCTGATTATTTAACTTAACTTAATTATACCCTCTAGCAAATATAACCAGCTTCTTATCTTCCTTTATGTCTTTTATCTTATATTTAAATCAGTTAGCTTCTATATTTTTCACCCTCACAGCAAATTTATTTTTATTGCTGCTATATTGGAATTAAAATTCATATCCTGTGGATTTCAAAGAAAAATCTCATATAAATAAATTTTGTTCATATACTTCAATAAAAGTGTTAAGCTAAATACATTTAAAGCTACTGCAATAGCAACTTTATACTTTGATCTTGCCTTTCAAAGTAAAGGGTAAAGCATTAGGATGCAGTTTGAAGTTATATATAACTAAATGGCTTAAATCAGTTCACTTTAAGTATGAAAGTATAAGGTTTAAATAAATTTTGAAAATAACTATTTAAATGTTTAAAAAGTACCTGTGCTGCTTATCCTTGAGTAGATTAGACAATTGTATGATGTACTATTCATTCTGTTCGGTATGCTCCATCATACTACTGTACATGCAAATTGAATACATTTTTGTCGAAACATTTACGTTGGTAGGAATTACATTTTGAAACCACTGCTATGCACTGCTTCCTCCTATTGGATTTTGAATCTGCTTAGCGTTAATGAGATAGGAAGTATTGATGATTTTAGATTCTAAGAATAGAAAAATCTTTCATATTCAGAACTTTTCAATGTTTGTGAGAGATTTGATGCTATATTACTGCGGTATGCATACAGGTCCGAAGATTCTGGCTGAGTTTGCAAAAATATAGGGAGAAGATCAAGATTATTTATACTAAATAATGATCTTTCTATCCGAAACTTGGTCGGTAAATGGATTCTACCTAATATAACTTATATGAATTTTCCTTATTCTTTGGTTCGATAAATATAGGAACGAATCGCTAATCTTTATATCTAACATTGGAATATTTTAAGGATTAACTACCATTTGAATATTTTTTTTGTCACGTAAACTTTGACTAATTTGGCCTTACACAATAATAATTTCAATTTGCTTTTTCCATAGACTTTTTTAAACCTGCGAACGATCAATTTAAATGGCATTCAGCGACTATTTCTTTAGATGAGCTTTCAACTTCCTATTTAGCTTTTGCTTTTCTGCCTTATTTCTTTAGGTTTATATAATGTACTAAGGAGATTTTGAGAGTAAGAACTTGTACAACACAATGCTTGTTTTTCTGAGCTTATGGCTATTTCTCTAGATGAATATTTTAGTTTTAAATGTTGTAATTGAAAGAAAGCTTTCTGTTTAACTTTCGAGTTCGAAAAATGACAAACCAAGAGTTCTGAATGAAGAGATACATAAAGAGGAAGTAAAGGAATCTGAGAACGTTTAAACAGAAACTGAGTTACAGACTTAAAAATGCTTTTTTTACTTTTTACTTTTGTAATCTCTTTCTTATTAACTTCAAATACCCTTATGCTTACCTCTTATTACTATCTTTTAGTTGCAAAGATAATTTAAAATCAATATCTCCTTCGTTAATACTACTTAAGGGTTGAGAAGAGTAGAATACTTAATCCATAAACCATACTAAAGAGTCTTTAGAGTGATATATTTTTCTATTTGGATTGAGTTTGAAGATATAGATTAATCAAAAATTAAGCAACAAACGAAATTAATAAGGATTAAGCATTTTACACTATAATATTAAATAAGATCTCATCATCACATTAGCACTTTATATTTAAAATAAGCATAAGCATTTAATTAAACTATAGCCTCTAATTCCAATCAAGCGAAATATAAATTAATAGTTACCTAATTAACTTTAGTTTAAAATTAAGTAGTTTTCTAAACTCTATTGCTTCTTAATAATATCAAGTTCAATATAAAAAGGGAGTATTAAAGATATGAGTCTATAATGAAACTCTCTAGAAGATGAAATTTAATTTAATTAAAGACTTATCAAAGTGTTAGTTTATCATTTAAAGCTACCTTATCAACTATAAGCTCTGATAACATGATAATACTATACATCTATTTTTGTACCATAATTAAACTTGATACTTTTTATTTAATTGTTTTATAATATTTTAATATTTTATCCTTGGTTGAGGATATCGATATTGATAAGAAGCTTTATAAATTAATTAGAGACATAAAATTACTACTAAGAAGACTCTTTTAGTTTAGTTCATTGCATAATCCTTAAAAGAGAAGGTTAGAAATGATCAGATGCATTGTTTTTGATATTTGATACAGTAAGATATTAATCTAAGTTATGAAAGATTAATATTTTAACTTAATGCATTGCAGATTAAACTGCTCCATATTATGAAGTTTATAAAAAGACAATAAATCATCAGAACTACATCTACATAAAAGTATTTTTGAAATAGCTAAGTAATAGTTATTAAAATAGTCATTCAGCTTCCTATGGCTGCATCTATAAATTCATTAATATCAATAACACCATCTCCATTTTTATCAGCTGCCTTTATTGCCTATTAAACCTAGATATCACTAACTAACTTATTTGCAAGACTTGACATCACTACTTTTAATTCAGCAGCGTTTACTTTGCCATCTCCATTTCTATCGAAAATTTTGAAGGCACTTTCTAAGAAAGTTTTATCTTTAGTTTCTTGAAATTATCTTCCAGCCTATTCAAGTTATTTAATTTCTTCCTTTGTAAGCATAGTAGCCATTTATAAAGCAAAGTATGGTTTACATATCTATAAACTTACATTTCATAACTATTTACTATCTTCCACTTTTAATAAATCAGAGGAATATTAACTAAATTATCTTCCTAAGCAATGAGATAAAGCTTATGCTTTACTTGTGTGTTTTTAGCTCTGAAAGAGTTAGAAATAACGACTATAGCTGAAGTTATATATACTAATAAATTATTGTCAGAAATTAATCCCAAGCTTTGGATTTTCATCTATAAATAAACATAAAAGAAGTTTTTTTACCTCCCTTATCATAATTTGAGAATCATTAGTTTAATCACTAAAGAATGAATGAAATAGCATAGAGCAATACTATTTTATATGATGATGCAAATCTTTAAAAAATCAAGCTTATTAAAACATTAGCATGAAACAAGATTATTATAATATCATAGTTAAAATAAATTAGGTAATTTATCATTTTTAAAGCTAATCCTTTCAATACCTTTAAAAGTTAATCTAGTAACCTTTTCTATACCTCTTTTATTATAATCTTAGTATGTATGTTCTTATTACTTTAATCAATGTTTTAGATGCTGATTGACATTGCAATTTAACTAAAGTTAGTTTTAATTATATCTATAATTAGGGAGATTAAGAACATATTTTGTCTTTAATTTAGTCAAAAACAAAGAAGTTTTCAATTAAAAGTTCTAGTTAAGGATTCGTCTTTCCACTCTGCTACAAATTTGTCTTTTATTTGCAATTCTCCTTAATTATATCAGGCTCCATTTTTCCATATTCCAATATACTTATCCCCATCTGAATATTCCATTACTCCAAATCCTTAAAACTAATCTTTGAAAAACTAGCCTTCATAAGCACCACCTTGAGCTCATTCATATCTTCCTAACCCATGGCGCATTATCTGTTAGGCATTTTCGAGACTAAAGAATCCTCCTTAGTAAATATCTCCATTTGTGAACAGTGCCCTACCTGCAAGAATCTCGTTACTTTTCCAATTCCCCTAGTACATATTTCCTAAATTTGTAAGAAGCTAGCCCATACCCTAAATTAGCCCTTCTTAAATCCATTGACCATAATAAACCATACCATTTGGTAGTTAAATAGGGGACATATCTATAAGTTAAGGCTAACTAGACTTCCTAATATGTCCTGGAGTCGTAATTGAGTTTAAAGTGGGAGTTTTGCTGATGATAACAGCAGATTGGTTCAAATTAGCTCATATAGTAGGATTTTCTTGTAAGTACTTTTCGTGTATAGTGATCATATTAAAAGGGAGAGCTCTTACTGTTTTCATTATACTCTTAGGAACCATTTATTCCCATTAATGAGTCATTAATGGCTTATATCCTTTTCCTATCAATAACTACTTCAGCTTTTCATTTTAGTCCATCACTTTCTTCTATCTTTAAGTTTCTTTTTTATACGTTTCTTTTCGCTGCGATCTAGGAGATTAATCTTGCTTGAACGATTAAAAACCCTCAAATTCTTATAGAGTGTCCATAGCTTTAATGAAAGACATTTAACTATAAATAACACACCAATTTACTATCCTTAAACAGTTTTAAATCAGCGTTTACTGAAAAAATAATTTAATCACAAAAGATTCTAAAAGCCATCATATGTCACACATTTAGTATTCTTATCCAAACTTTAAGCTAAATCAAGTCTCTAAAATCAAAGGAATCTGTCTAGTTAGTCACTAATCTATTGACTATTTAGTATGTAACTTATGCTTTATTTAAACTAACTGGATATTATTAAATCAAATTTTGCTTGAATAGCATGATATACTTTCTACTTTATATGAGCATACAATATCTTTAAGAATGGAAAATTAAAGCTATTATTGGTTAGTTTTGTTATCAAGTTTAACCAAGATATGGATATGAAAAGAAAGAGTACACTAAGGAGTGAAAAGCTAAGTTGCGATAGTAAAATAAGTACTTCTAAAATCCTTTTTGATTAAAAAAGCTGAATATAGGAAATTGATATCACCTGATAATCCAGTCAAAAGTGATTAAATATTAAAGCATTATAGAATAAATGATAAAGCAATTTCCTTTATTGTAGTAATAAGAAGTTACATAAAAGGATCTATTTATTTAAATAGCATATTTCTAAAAATCTTGCTAGTTACTAATTAAATGCCATTTTATATATTAAAAATAAAATAGATGAACAGAGTAACTTAAGGTTATGCATATGAAAATATATCTTAGTTACTCTGTTTTTTGGTAAGATCTTATCTTATGCAAAAGGAAGTAGAAAGCTATATTTGAAATATTTTTAATAATTAAGATAAAACATTTATCCTTAAGAGAATAGCCTGTTAAAAAATTACAGTCTAATGTTTAAAGAACTACTAATCATTTCTATCATATATCACCTTTTTATCCATAATACACTTATAGTCATTTTTAAACTACACTTAAGCATTGAACTATATAATTATTAAAATGCTAATTAATAGAAATAGAAAGATCATAGAATATAATTTAAGTATCTATTTGTAATATAGTTTTCTTAAGCTTGCTACTGATTAATATATCAATTAGTTATTTAATCATAATGAAGATTTATTAATTAACTATTAACAAAATATTAAGTCATTTTCTAGCTGTGTTTTTCTGAGAAATTACCTTAGTTTTTATACATTTAACTAAATTTTTCAATTTTAAGTAATCTTCTTCTAGTCCCTTGTCTAGTTTATTTAAATTTTTCCAAATAGTGTCGATTCTCTATGATTAAAGTTCATTGCTAGTTTCTTTTACAACTTTATTTTGTAAGGAGAGAAGATTAATATTTTTAGAAGCTGATTATTTATAAGTGTTTCATTTGTTAGTTTCTTTTAGAAGTTAATTCTATAGCAAAATATCAACTTCTGCATTAGCCTAACTTCTTTTATGCTTATATTACTCTCTAGTGGGTGTTTACTGTATTAACTTATGATAATCTATCTGAACCTTTTCCAGCAACTTTATCTCACTCTTTTTTATTTCTTAATTTGAAAGATCATTAGAAGAATCTTCTTTTTCCATTTTATTTGGAGTAAAGTTTTCTAGTATATTCTTGGAAGGAGCATTTTAGTATTTATTCTTTTCAGTTTATAATACTTTTTAAGCAGATTCAGCTTGATTTATGCTGTTTTAAGAGTTTCTTTTATCTAGAGCTGTGGCTATTTTAACAATTCTTTGAATTTCTTCCGATTATAGAGATTCATCCATAATTAATTTCTAATCTAACCATTCAGTATCATGATGATTATTAGATCGAGCTTTTGAAGTTTCATCAGTATCTATGTCATTTTCTTCAGTCTAAATAGTAACTTGAGTTTGAATTTAATCTTCGTTAGTTATTGTGATGGTTTAATTTTTTTTCTTAATTGAGCTTTGAACTAAAAAGCTATCATCTTTTATAAACTAAACTTTTTTTACCTTTTCAGTATTAGCTTTCAAACTGTTTTGTTTCTAATTTTAATCTCTCTATACTGTTGACTATGAACTAGGCAAAGAAACTGCTTTATCTTTATCAGCTTTTTTTGTTCCTATATTCTAAATTATCTTTTTTAAGCTTTCAATCCCTTATTGCAAAAAGCTTTTTTACTAGCTTTATCTGACATTTTCGTTATACTTTTTGCAGTATCGAAAGGTTTTTGTACTAAGTAAAAAATTACCTTTTCAGTTTTTTCCATTAGTTTAGAGAATCAATGAACTTCTTTTCTTCCTGTTAAACTCTTCTTCTTATTCTTTTATTTTCCTTTTTGTTGCATTTTCTATAATAAAGTACTTACTCTAAGTCAAGTCTCAACTTATTTAGCCTTCATGCTCTTTGGAAACATAATGCCACTAAATTTTTCTCTTCTTTAACCATTTGATCACTTAGTAAAAAAGTGATTACTCTCTCTTATTTTACACTTAAAGCCATTGTTTGATGGAACATGCGGATAACCATGGCCATTGTAACGGTTCCTCCAAATGCTGCTCAAAATGCAATTAATCTTCCGAAATCATTACCAGGTACATAATCTCCATAGCCAACACAAAAGGCAGTAATAAAGATTAAGTAGAGGCATTTAAAGAAGGAATCTAATTATGGCTGCTCTTCAAAATGACTAATGTCTTTAATGTTACGTTCTGTAATAGCAAGCATATAGCTAAATATCATAGCTAGGAATAAAAAAATTTTGAAAGTATTTGCTGAGTTACTTCAGTATCATGTTTTCAGTAAAATTGAATCGTTTATTTAAATTTTGCTAATTGAAGAGAAGAGTCTAGATTTGCAAGTATTTAGAGGAGATCAATACTTCACAAAGCTGCTGAACTGAATAACCCTTCATAACTAAACTAGAGTAATGAAGCACTTCAATTCTCTACTTTTATCATACAAGTTTTCTAAAGCTATTCCTTCTAATAAAGGAGGAATGAAACATCCAACTAGGAATCCATTTCAGATTAAATCACAAATCTCAGAAAAAAAGATTTAGGTACGTTTGTTACCTAAATAATTTCTCAAATTTTAACCTCTCGTTTTAGCTTTGAAAAGTTGCTAATATTTGTAAAGCATAAAAATAGTAAGTAGCAAGCTTAAAGACCTGAGTAAGTTGATTATGATAAATGTATATCACTCTATGGAAGTCTTATTATAGTACAAAATTTCCTCACAAATGATGGTACTCACTAGTACATAGAGACTATGAATAAATCTTCCTGTTTCCAGTTCCTGAATTTGCTTATATAATTTTTCAGAAATTCCAACATACCTCAAGGCATCTTCCGATATTTTTTTCTGAAGTTCTTTGTTCATTCTAAAACACAAAGAAGATCTTCTTCTATATTACTGAATATTCTGCAAGGATTGACTGGATAAATAAGAGGACTCTCTACTAACAGAGGATTAACTAATTTTTTGTGAGCTAGTAAAGCTATCATTGTTGATTCTAAGAGAAACATTTAACTTAATTTACTAATCTTTGGAATATTCGTTCTGCTTTTATTTCAAAGGTTAGAACATTTCTTTTTTAATTATCTCTATAAATGTGATTAATTTCTTAAATAATACTGCGAATAATATTGCATTTAACATAGCTTAATGACAATATCTTTGTGTTTAAATATAGCTGAAATCTATAATCTGTGTATTATCCAAAGACTCTGCTATCTATACCACTGCTAATATCTTTGCTTATTGATCGCTTATTTAGAGCTTATATTATTTTAGTATGAAAGAGTTGATAGATTAATTATATTGCTGTGAGTGAAGCATGATATATTTATTAGGCTAGTGATGACTTAAAGTGTTAAGGACTAAACTAATCCACTTAAGAAATGTTAGTGATAGCTTCTTAGTTAATTTCTGCTACTTTTTTTATCCTTTAAACCCTTTTTAATCATTTCTGAACTTACCTATAGATACCTGTTTTCTTTCCACATATAACTATGCACTTTTAAAAAAGCTTTTAGAAATAAAAGACTTATTATATAAACAGTAAGCTGAGCAATCCACAAGCTACTTTAGCATAAAAATGATTAGCAAAAGTGAAAGAAAAGCTAGAACTGAATCAATAGTAAAAATTATGTTACCATTTTATAGACCATAATTAATCAATAAATACACGAAACTAATCTAATCTACCTCAACTCTTATAAATCCAAGTAAGAACATATTAGATTTCTTCCTCTTATAGAAGAACAAGCTTAAAAGTACTAAAATATATATAGAATAGTAAGAAGCAAGTATAATAGTACTTACATAAGTATCTTAATGAGGATAGTAAATAAGAATCAACTTATTAAAGGAATATTCTAAAGAGACCAGTAATTAACCAATAAGCTCAATTAATCTTTCCTTTTAGAGACTCAGATATTAGAATTATGAAGTTATATTAACCTTTTTATGGATTAATCTTACTTTCATTAAAAGAGCTATCTTATTTAATAATCGTGAAGGGTTAAAAAAGAAAGAAGAAAATCACTGTTATTAATTTAACTTTCAGGGTTTAAGAATATTGACATTTGGCTCAACCAAAGATATAAATCAATCGAGAGAGATAATATAGCTATTATTAGTCAGAAAGGGACTTAACAAGTAGTTACAAAGATATAGATTATTTTTTGAAAATAACCAAAAGTAAGAACTATATCAGCAGATAAAGCACTAAATATTAATCAATAAAATGATGCTTTATCACTATAATAAAGCATAGAGACAAATAATTCATAATAAGCTATCTTAACCTTACTTATGTAAAATGCATCTCACTAAAAATAATTGAACATTAAGGAAATTTATTTTAAGAAGGTAATTTGAAATAAGATATACAGTGTAAATATGCTAAAAGATTTTGATAATAACATTAAATGAAAGTTGATGTATATATAATTTTATATACATTAATTAAAATATTTGTAGCCATTCATACTTAAGGGATACTTTAAGAGAAAAAATAAAAAAAGAGATCATAGCAAATTGAAGAAACTGATTGTAGAAATTAACGATTTGCAGATTAATTATAAAATACAAAAAGAGTAAAAAAGATAAAAGTCCATGCTATAATAATTTATTAACTTTTATGCAAATAAACTAAAGTTATTTCCATTATATATTTTTATATCTAACCAGAATTAACGTTTTGAAGTAGACGTTGAAAATAATAGATTAATGAAATGCATTTTATTTTGAAATTAAATATAACTCTAAGAAACATTTAACTAACATAAGGTTAGGAAATAAACTGTGCTATACATGCATTCACTTGATTTTAGAAAATTATATCAGTAAACTCTTTAATTAGCCAGCTTATTTATAAACCACTCTATAAATTGAGATTGCAATCAATTAAAAAATTGAGAGACTAATACTTAGTGCCAGTTAAAATGCTGTAAGGAATATCATTTGAAGTTTAGCGATGATTGATATTATGCAGGGTATTTGATCAGAAAGTAAAGAGAAATAAATATTATTTTAGTCATTTTTCAATAAAATCGCCTTTTTTGTTCTTATACTTTATTATAAAATGAAAGGGCTTTTTAAAGGGATAAAGAATATATTCAGCTCAGATTCACCTCCATAAGCATAAACTGAAGAAACACAACAAAGTTAAAATAGTAAAAGAAGTTGAAAATTTGATAGTTTTACTAAAACAGGTAGCACTGGGAGTGCTTTTCATTCTTAAATTCCTGTTAAAAATGCTAAAAATTCATCAACGTGAAAGAGTAATCTATAGTCTAGTGGGAAATAATTTCCATTCAAGTTCAAAAATTCAGAATATGATTAAAAGATTTTTGATCCAAGTACAAGAATAATATGAAAAGAAATATGCAAAAAGGTCACTTTATATGAGTAAAAAATAATGCAACGTGATAGAATTAATTTCTTTAAGGAGGCTGAACAGGAAATAAACCAGAAATCGTTTATATTCTTCCAACAGTTATAAGAAGTAACACCTGCCTTTATGTAAATGCTATTATGGACATGGGAAGAATTAACTAACCAGACTATGGGATAGATATCATAGCTGGAGGATGTATGGAAAAACTAGAACTTCAAGCAAATATGTAGGCAGTTCCATGAAAACTCTAGCAGCCTGTTTAAGTTTCTAGTCTTTTGTTGTATCTACGAAAAAAGCACAAATTACCTGTTAGATGGGTAGTTCATTACTACTGTTAAGAACTGAGTCGATTTTTTGCATAATTTGCTTAATCGATTTAATTTAGGAAGTGATAAAGAGAGCATTATGAAAGTATTAGACATAATTCATGATACAATGCTACTTTTATATGCTCTAGGAGAGCTTTATAGTTCTAACTTAGACTAAAAAGCTTCAACTTAGTTACAAAACTCTTTAGATAGCATTATAAGTTGATTGAGTGTATTTCTTCTCCTTATAAAGTAGTTACAAGCTTGTTTAAGTGAAAGCCATCCACCTAAAATATATTGTGTACTTTCCAACTAAATTCTTTGTATGGAACAGAATGATGAAATTCTAAGCAATTCAATATCTTTGGTTATTTACTACATCCAGTAGATTTTAAGTAGAGATATAGCTTAGATAACTGACTAGTAAATAGTTAAAGTTTTAACTTAGTAAATAAATCCTGAAAACTCTATCTTAACTAACACCATTTCACTATAGACATTGCATTATATAATAAGTAAGGACAAAAAGAGCTTTTATTCCTTTAAGGAGGAATATGGAGAAAAAAAAATTAAGGACATCTTCATGTAACATTTGAACTCACCAGACTATCTTAATAAGATTTCTCTCTAGCAGATGTAAAGCTACAAGGAAGATAAGACTTCTCTTGGTATTCTCTTCTCTGTGTGCCATGATTTGTATTTACATAGGAACAAAACTAGCTATGCTTAACCAGTTATGCAGTTGTTAAAAAATCTTCCAAAAACGATAAATCTACCTAAGCAGCCTGCTTTTTAGGCGTACAGTTTAGAGTTCCTACAAAACCTGACATGCTAAAACTGTTAGTCTTATGAAGTTCTAACTCTGTTGATACAATAAGGTCTTCTTGATATAATTTTAAATCCAAAATTTTTTGAAATAAGTTCTTTAGAAAGAGACTTAGAAATAGAAGCAATGAACTTGAATGGATCATAGTTTGACACTTAGTGCTAGTATTATATCTGGAATACTATGAATTTACTTGTTTCCTGTTCTCAAGAAAGCAACAAAGTTGTTTTGAAGCATTTTATCGAATAGCTCTTATAAAACCTCCATTCTAAGCCTTATGTACATGAAGCTAATGTGCTGATTAATACTTTGCTTGATTGTGATAAATAGGAGTGGACAGTTAATACGTTGATAGAGCTTAAAATTGTGAGGAAGCTAGTTAAAAGTCTTTAGCACAATGAGCAAAATACAATGGATATAGAAAGTCTCGCTTCTAACCTATTAAACAGACAAAAAATATGCCTTTCGTAACTTAACGATCCCAAGTTTCTGGACTTCATATTCTTCAATTTGCTGAATAAATAACCTTAATTTATAACATAACAGATAATGAAGCTTCTAAAGGTAGCTGAAAACTTAGAATAGCTAAAGCTTATCTTTAAATATTATAGGAAAAGCATGAAGAAAACGATGAAGTAGCATAATGGTAATGAGATGTTCCTTATGCTGGTTCAAACTCTATAAAATATCCTAGACGGTTCAAACTAGAAGCTAAAGACTCTTTAAGAGTCCCTAAATACTGATATTTTCGATGTTTTGTTTCTATGCTTAAAGTTCGAAAACTGGAGCATAAATTCCAAAATATAACTAATGAATGAAAGTTTAGTTCTCATCTAAAAAATTTTACACTAGAATAAGGATTTAAAAGTTAATTTTAAAACCTAAATAGGATGAAATAGACTAGCATAGCTTATAAACCAAATATTCATGCCTTAAAGAACAGAATAAGGTGAGGAGTTTACTTGTCTTATGCAGAATTTAATCTCTATTTTGATGGACTAAAATAGCAGAACCATCCAAACACAAGATGCATTTGAGTTGATACTTAGGACTATAATTGATCTATACAGAGAGTAAAATTAAGAAACGTTTATCGACAGAATCTTAGACATTCTGAAGGAAACATACATTAATCCTTATCTTGCTAGTCAAACAAACAAAACATAACTTCTTCTAGAGTTACTAGAACAGGCAAAAAACGTAAGAATGCAGAATAAGATAGTAGAAATAATAAGTCTATTTACTTAGCATTTTGAAGTTTATGAAATAAACCAAATTCTAAATGCTATAGAAAACTTATTTTTCAACCTATCAGGAAAATGAAATGATAAAATTACATTTTAGAGTAAAATAAAATAATTGACCTTGATATTAAAGAGCTTGCAGGATATAACGCTGTTTGAAGAAAAACCAGATGCAATGTTTCATTTTAGTAAAAATAGCTTTTTGAACATTAAAGAGAGCTTGAAATGACCCAAAAATTAGTATTCCTTCTTTACTTGGATAAGAATTGAGGATTGAACTTAGAACTAGCAAATGGTTATTTTCTCTTTCAGGGATAGTGAGGAGAAAACACTTTTACTTACGGTTGAAAATCTAAAGCTGAAATATGCTCTCGAAGGTAAAAGCCAAGAATGAAGTTTTGTAATAGATTACGAATTTTAATTAAAGACTTGGTATTCAATTTGTTTGATTCATTTTCCAACAAAACTACTTTTGAATAGTAAATATCCAATATCCTGCTTTATAAATGGAGTGAGCTATCAGATAGAAGAGAATAGTAATTCAAAGTTCTAAAAAGTAAAATATCCAAACAAAACTTTTGTTAAGAATTATTTTGGAAATGATCCAGTAAGAAACGCATCATTCTGCGGTCAGATAACTCATATTTATATATTTGATGTGAACTTAAACTAGCAGCAAGCATAATGTCTACATAACTTAGGGTTCTCTTATAATAGAAGTTTTAGCTTTGCTGAGGTCGATTAAGATTTTGAAATTTAGTTACAAAAGAAAGAAAAAGAGAGGAAAGTGAGGATAGAAATTCCTTAAGACCTTAATTATAAAATTTACAGAAACTGGTCTCCAGCATCTGAAAATGAAAACTAAGTCAGCGAGAATTCCAATCCTGTATAGATAGAACGTGCGATTGAATAGGTTTATGGTCAGGTATATGCATAGAATAGTAATTTTGAACGTTCAGTAGCGTTGCTAGAAGGTAATTGTACAGTAATTAGATGCTCTCGTTTCCATCAATAATTTCTTAGAATGCAAGGATGCTAACGACTCATTCGTTTACTAGATGCAAAATTGATAATGAACAGAGAGTAATTTGTTCCAATAATAGAATTTATCCTTTAGATTATATCTGAAGTAATAAAGATCCCTTCTATGGATGCAGTTGATTTTATAAAAGAAAACACAGAAATATTAGCCACAATTTTAAAGGATAATTCCAAAATACTTACTATGAATCATGTTCAAATTCTATTTAAAATATCAGATAACCTAAAATGAGATGAGGAACTAGCTTATAGCGTATATAATCAAATCCTACTCAATTTCCAAATTTGAATAAACTGTGATGATAGTTTGCTTCAAATCTTAATCTCTTTAATAAAAGAATGTCAACCTGCTTCTTTTAGGAAAAATCAAGGGATCAGGAAAATTTTAAGGATTCTGTAAAAACATTTTTCGTGGAAGCACAACAGACAAGATACAGCCAAAATAAGATTCATACTGAAGGAAATGATTCTAGAGTTCATGAACAATGAGTTGAATGATTCTGAAATACATGAAATAATTAAATTCATCGGAGTTTACAAAAATCAAAAGTTAGATCTGCAAGATTTTGCAGAGATGCTGCAGATCTTATCTAGTAAGGGCAAACTTACTTAATAAGAGTTTGAACATGTTATCATTTAGTTTATCCAAGCAGGTATGTTCTAGTAAAGTCTCAAATTTATTTCCTTTATGTCTTTAAAGCAAGGGTAGCCTGATAAAAGCGCAACAATGTTTAATATGGCGATGAATTATTTCTTAGGTAGTAAGGAAGAAAATCATCTAGATTAAATTAAACTATTCATCTCAATTGTAGATTTCAGTCTTTAGAACGAATTGTCTTTTAAAATATACGAGGATCTTAAACATTTTTACCAGAAAAATCCCTTAGAAAGGGATTTGTTTCCCCTAATTTATACCATACTACTCAAGAGGATTAATAACTGCAAAGAAGATCTCTAGATAGCCATCTTGAAAGACATAGAAGCTCTCTTAGACAACCATTTTGCTACTATTTTCGATGTAAATACCTTTTTTACTTTAACCTAAAACTAGATAGAATCAAAGACATTTATAATACAATTCCTAGCTTCAATGATTTTCAAAGCATTGGTGAAATATAATTCCATGCAAGAAAAAATTAACTTGTTTTTGGTATGGTTTGGTCGGAAAAATACGGAACAAACGATTTAAATAATAGATATGGTGGTAGAACAGCTTTACACTACCAAGGAAATATTTGCTGTCTAGAATATTGAAAATTTTATACTCACAATTGAAAAAGTCACAATTCTGTATCAAAGCTGCTATTATAGCCAGAACTTTCCTATTTCCATATTCAGACTCATAGAAATTTGCGCTAGGAAAAATTTACTATTTTTCACAAACCTTAAAATAGAGCCTAAAAGAATGATCCTTAGAAGTATTGTTAATATAGTTTTAAGAGGAGTAGCTATTCTAGAAGAATAGTAGGGAGAAGTCAAGCAAGAGAGCAAAAACTTATATCTGGAAAATCTTAATTACCTTACCTTTAGAGAGTGTTCATTCAACTTCTAGCAAAAGGAGCTATCTCACTTCTTATATAGCTTGCTTAATTTTCCTTGTTAAGCTTTCCCAGAAAACACTGAATTATGTATTTTAGACGGGAATTTTTTCGCCTGCTTTATAACAGCGGAGTTAGTTCTGATCTATAAGATGCATGGATCAAAGGAGATCCTTCAATTTCTTAAAAAAATACTCTCGAAGAACTTCAAATCCTATTTCGAAAATATGATAAAGGTTAATCTCTAGCTGCGTACTAATGAAATAAGCAAATATTTCTAAGATCCTGAGAAGAATAAACTGTATTCGGCTATTATGGGCTAGTAGATCAAAATCTTGAAAACAATTAACGAAAACTCAAGCTTTGAGATATCGTTAATCTAAGATTTTATATAAGAACTGTCGGATGAAGTGGAGTATAGTAAAAGTGATGAGGAAATCTAGAAAATTCTAGATAATTATCTAATGAATACTTTGTTTCAAGTCCCTCTAATGAGCTTGACGTCAAAAAGATGGGAGAAGATAAATTAAAATATTTAGATTTTAGCTGAGAATGACTTGGTAGCAATGACAAATGCGATGTCTGAAGTAAACTTTCCGTTTGATAAAAATATAAGAGACTATGTTTAACAAGCTGACGATTCCATGAAATCTTTAATTTCATAAGAACTCAAAATCAGACAGATAGAAAAGAAGCATAAATATATTTAACTTAAGGTAGTAGAGAAAAACTGGATGAAGCTTAAGAGGCAGTTAGACTCTTTAAAAAATATTACGACCTTGAGATAAAATTTCTTTGATGGTACAGTTTATTGCTGTATGAGAGAAAATAACTTAAGATAGCGGTTGAATTTAAAATCAAAGATAGACTAATAAGAGTAAATACTGAACCTAGTGAGAAGATAATCTTCTATCTAGTACAAAAATTTGATTGAAGAACAAAACAATGAGATGAGATAAAACC
Source organism: Loxodes magnus (assembly GCA_946699065.1). Lineage (NCBI taxonomy): Eukaryota > Ciliophora > Karyorelictea > Loxodida > Loxodidae > Loxodes > Loxodes magnus. The sequence goes on along the minus strand of CAMPDV010000028.1, from coordinate 580,479 downwards.
TTAGAATAGCAAGATCTAATACCATGCGATTTACACTAGCACATCTATAGCTTAACTTAAAAGGACAAAACATAAGTGAAGATGAGAGTAGTAGCTCTGATTCTTCCTAGAATTCCTCTAGAAAAACTAAAAGGAAGGAAAATTTTTCATTTGTTGAAAATTGTGATAATTTGAAATAAAACTTAAGTGAAAACTAAGTAATTGCAAACTTCTCAAAAGTTACAAAGTCGTAAAGTTAAAAATTTGAATAAAAAATTTTAGAGAAATCAATGAAAGAAGAATTAAAATCTTAATCTTTCAACTAAAAGGAAGAATGATAATGTGTTGATCTGAAAGATACTTATGAGAGTACTGAATGTGAAATGATAAAGCCCGAAGGAGGAATTTTTGGGTAACTAGATTTATACGAAGAATATAATTATCTTTGCTTTACAAGTATAAACGATAGAGAAAAACCGAAAGAAAAATATATTGCATCATGTTTAATTATGGAGAACAAAGAAAAGTTTAAATACATTCCTTACAACAGTATCAAGATGGTATTCTCAAGAAGATATAACTTGTAGTAAACTGCAGTAGAAATTTTCCTGTAATCAGGAAAAGCATACTTTATTAATCTGTTTGATAAGCAAACATAGAGCAGAGTCTTGACTAAATTCGAGTAGAAATATATAGAAGTAATTCGAAAACCATATGAGGCTTTGAAGAAGCATAACATAATAAAGAAGTGATAAAATGGAAAGATCTCCAACTTTGAATATTTGATGGCTATTAATACGTATTCTGGTAGAACTTATAACGATCTAAATTAATACCCAGTCTTCCCATGAGTGATTGCTGATTATTAATCCTAATAGATTGATCTGACAAAGCCAGAAACGTTTAGAGATTTTTCTCTTCCAATAGGAGCCCTCGATTCAAAACGTAGACAAGAATGCATCGAAAAATATGAAAAATTTGAAGATGAACTTGTACCTAAATTTCACCATGGAAGTCATTACAGCGCAGCTGGATATATCTTGTATTATCTGATAAGACTTGAACCCTTTACTACATTAGCTAAATCATTATAGGATGGAAAATTTGATCATGCTGATCGAATGTTCACCTCGATGGAAATTACATGGAGAGGTTGTCTAACCAATCCTGCTGATGTAAAGGAAATGATCCCTGAATTTTACTGTTTTCCTGAATTTCTCATCAATGTAAATAAATTAAACCTGGGAAAAAAGTAAAATGAAGAGATAGTTGATTCTGTTGTCCTTCCTCCATGATGTAAAGATGCTTATGAATTTGTCAGGATGAATAGAAAGGCATTAGAGAGTGACTACGTCAGCTAAAATATTCATAAATGAATAGATTTAGTATTCGGCTACAAACAGAAGGGAGAAGAGGCAATAAAGGCATGTAATTTGTTTTATTATTTAACCTATGATGACTAAATAGATTTAAATGAACTGTAAGATTATCACCTCAAGCTTGCAATAGTAGAGTAAATAAGTTACTATGGCTAAACTCCTTGCCAAGTTTTTAAAAAGCCTCATTCCAAAAGAATTTATAATAAAGGAGCGAGTTTAGAAGATTCTTCAGAAAGTCTTAACACAGAAAAAGCTGACATTGGAATAAAGTAGAGCAGAATAGTGTATTTGTTTCCCAGTAAGGAAAGTCTTGTTATTGTATTTCAAGATAAGCGAGTTAAAGTATGGTTATGAAGTTACGATCCAATGAATAAGCTTTTACCCTAGATTCGCTAATAAAGTTCTCATAAGTTTTCACTTCAGTTTGCCTCTCTAAATGATACTAAAATACCTTTAAATTAGGCTCATTTTGCATGTACTTAAGATAACAAGTTTATATTTTCATGCTTACATTGAGATAACTCATTTAAAATGACTAGTACTGAAACAGGAAAAGTTATGTCAAGTATTCACTTCCATCAAGGAATTGTGACATGTCTTAGCTATGATAATGATTTACTAGCAACTGGTAGCTTAGATGCAACAGTAGCTATATGGGAATTTGTTTAATAGAGGTAGCTAAAAAAATTAGCATGTCTAGGGGGTCATTTCTAAGGTATTGCTTATGTAGCTATAAGCAAAACATAAAAGATAGTAGTGAGCGTGGATTTTGATGGAATACTCATTATAAATGATTTAAATACTTTTGCGACAATGAAGAAAATTCAACTTAACTACGCCTAAAAGATTGCATATCCTTTGATTAACTAACTTTAAAAGAGACTATTTATGATAGCAATATCAGAAGATTATAGCTACATAGCAATATATAATCCTGAGGATATCTAACTTCAAGAGTAAGATAACTCTTAATTACATGGCTCAATTACAATATTCAACATAAACTTGCACATTGTGCTGGTTGTAAAAGTGGATCAACCTTTGAATTCGTTGATATTCTATCATGACTTTTTGATAGTAGGAGGTGCGTAGAATTCCTTAATAATGTACCATTTGAATAATAGTAAAAAATACGCAAGTTAAAACTTCAAGTCAAGTATAAGAGCAATAAGTGTACTTGATAACAGGCATATATATTGTGGACTATAAAATGGAGAATTGATCTAAATGGAAATGTAAGATAAAGATACCAAGATCGTAAGAGAATGGGTTAGCAAAATAGGGTTTTCCAATTTTTGAGCAACTATTTTAATTTGAATATCGTTATTTTATAATAAAAATTAACAAGTTATTTATAAATCTACCTTTAATCAACAAATGTATATACTACATAAAATCTACCTCCTAAAGTCTAAATTTTTTACTTTCTTTAATTAAAAAAAATTAAAAGTTCGACAAAGTAAATCGTCCTACTTGTATTATATTTTCTGACTTTTAACATCTTAAGATAGCGATTTTTTCTATTTTTATCTCTTAATTTTGCTAGCCTTTTTCTATTAGAGTATCATTGTGTTTTATCATTTTTCATACTGAGATATTAGAATTATTATATAGTAATAGTTATACTCATTGTCTTTAGGCTTATATGCTATATTCCTTCTTATTCATTTGCACAGGCAGTCTTAGATAAAATATATTAAGTTAACTTAACTTCACGTTCAATAATTAAGAAGGGAATATAAAGAGGATCATTATATTTGATTTTAGATAGTTATGAAGTTTTTCTCTTTGTGTCTTTAAATCTTTACACTTTTAAGTTCTCATATAAATGATTTTGAAACATGGGAGTTTTACTATCTCTTATAGTATTGTTTCAAACAGATAAATATGAGAAAGTGAAAAGCTCTTTTTCCTTATACTAGAACATTCTAAATTTGTGCATAATCTTGCTTATACAAGCTTTCTATTATACCAATGAACTCTTTTAAAGACGCTACACTAAAGAATATCTGGTTTTCTTTTATCTTTCTAGCAGCTTGACGTTGCTTGCAGTCTCATATATTATGCATGATTAAATGCTCCTTAGTGAGTTTTCCAATAAAAGTAAATGTTTATCCTTATGTATTAAGGTTGTTTAGTAAGTAACTTAAAATTAAAGAGAATAGCAAATTGTAAACATTGGTAAACATGGAAAAATTAGAATAATTGACTAGTAAGCTTTCAGAAGAGATATCACCTAATACAGTTAATAAAATTCTACAGGAGTATGAGAAGTTAAAGGATGCAAGGAAACAATCAGCCTTGATCTGAAAGACGATGGGATAAGTTGATTTTAATAAGCAAGGAGTGCTCGATAAATTTCAGATTGGTCTTTTATGAGACGAGCAGAAGGAAAATTTTAAGAATCTTTTACTAGTTCAAAAACGTAAAGATCTCCTCAATTTACTTGATAATGACCATGATGGTAGTTTAAACGAGGATGAATAGATGCTTATTTTCTCAATTATCAAAGAGAGAATGCAGGAGATGGTTTTTCAACTCCTTTAAATAAAATAATACTTTAAGTCAGAGATAATAAATAGAGAAATGCAGCTATTTGAATAGGACATCATAAAATATCAAAGCATACTAAGAAAAAGCGCTCATGAAAGACAAAAGAATATTGTTGTAAAGTAATACCAAAAAAAGATTGCTGTATTGCATAACTAAAGCCAAGCTTAGTTTGATTAATATATGAAATACTCAGAAGCTAAGCGCTTATATCTTAAAAATAAGCATGAAGAACAGCAAAAATTTACTAATCCAGAACCAAACATAGAAAAATTATTGTTCAAACCTAGTAAAAAACTAATTGAGCTGAAGAATTAGGAAAGACTAATAGCATTAGAAGGAAAGCCAGCAGAAGCTATAAATTTGCATAAGGAATTAAAAAAGCTTTAGAAAGAAGATGAATAAAGACTTACGCAACTAAAAGAAAGGAACGAAATAAATTTTAAAACTAAATTGACACTTCAATAGCAGAAAGAATGATTATATCAAGAAGTAAAGCTACAAAAGGAGTATAACAAGCTTAAACTTTAAAAAGAGGTGAAAGACTCTTTGCTCCAGAAAAATTTTTCTATTACATATAACGAAATTGTCAGAAATCAAAAAATTAGTACATAATAAGCTTCATAAACAGGTAAAAGAGATAAAATAAGGAGAAATAAGAGAACATAGTAGGAGGTAAATTAGTAATTGTTTAGATGAAGACATCCTTCAAGATGCAGAACTGTTTCTCCAAAAAATAATATAACCATTAATCAAATAGTATCCCAGTGTACAAAATATAAGATTGTTTCTAATTCTAAAAACACACCCATTAATGTCTAAAGGTTCAAGAAGAATAGTGATTTACAATGGAGATTACAGAATAGAGAGCTCTCCAAATCTAAGATGGAGAATAAATTAAATTCCTCTAATTATTCGAAACTAAATATCAGTTACTTGTATGATGAGTATTTACAGCCAATTGACCCTCAAGAATGATTTTTATTTCTGCTTTAACTATAATTTTATTAGATAGTAGCATCTATAGCATTTATATTAACCATCATTTAATATATAAAGACATTATCTATAGATTTTGAAATCTAAACAAACCTACAATTAAATATTTGCGTCTTAATACCTTAAAAAAGAATACACATAATAAAGGCAGTTATTATATGAATATTTAGCTGTCACTGTACCAGAATTTAGCATATTTATAACAGATTAAAATTAATTACAAGTGATTAAAATTTAAGTTTTTAATAAGCTAACTAATGCAAGCATAAAATAGAAAGCTAGTAGTGTTCTAGATTTTCTTGTATATAAATAAGCCAAATAATGGAAGATTTGTCAACTCTGTAATCAACTAGAAGAACTAAAAGAATTAATTTCAAGACAGAAGAGGAACTTTAAACATCCCCAAATTAAAAGAATTAGAACAAAATGGCCAAGAATCTGTTTGATTTGGAAAGACCTATAACAACACTTAGAAGCTTAAGTCGAAAAATGACTAGAAGGATATCTACTAGCTTAACTAAGTAGTTTCAAGGAAGTATTAATGAAAACAACTTGATTCTGTTTGGAATCGAAGAATCTTTCAAAAGACTTTAGTCTGCAGAATAAATTTGCTCTTTTTTGGCTTTGATTTCTATAATTTGCTCAATACTACAGGAAGATATGGTATTCACTACTTACGATTTAAATAGAGATGGATGGGACTGGATAGGATGATTAGGCGGAGAGTAAAATGTAGATATGATTTCTAGCTACTTACTTGTTTGTGGAACTATTCTAACTGTGTTCTTAGAGTTATCTATAGTATGGAAAACTCACAAGAGATTAAATTGACTGAAGTTTAGATGCGTATATTCATTTAGTGATACAATAAAGACAAGTGGACTTTGAAAAAGAATGTTGATAGAAATGATACTTAATATATGTCATCCTATTCTCCCTTTTAAGAACATGAAATTTAAATCGTACAATCCTCCTGTAGGTGCTGATATTGAATATAGATATAATGATCCACTTGATGTGCTGATTATGATCAGAATTTACCATCTAATTTCTTTTGCTCTTCATTGAAGTTAATATTCAGGAGCTAGAGCTTAAAGAATTTGCGAAATGTGTGCATGTGAGCCTAACCTTAAATTTACACTTCGATGTTTGATTGTAGATACCCCTAACACAATCGTCGTAATTTGTTGATGCTTTACAATCTTATTAGGAGGATATTGTCTTCATATTTTTGAAAGACCTCATTATGGAATTTCAGAGAGTAAAAGTATGGATTTTGGAAATTTATCTAACTCAATGTGATGTATATTAATAACGATGGCTACTATAGGGTATGGGGATTTCTATCCTTTAACAAATACAGGAAGATTATGTGCAATGATAGTTTGTATCTGAGGAACTATTTTGATCTCTCTTATGATAGTTGCCACAAACAATACTCTATAACTTAGTTAGCCTGAATCTAGATGCTTTCTTCTTTTAAGAAGATTTAGTCTAAAAGATTAAATCAGAGTCAAGGCAGGAGAACTAATTGTGATGTCAATGAAAATTTCCAGTAGAATAAGGAAACTTTAGGATTATTGTAATAGTATGCAAGCAAGTATAGACATATCAAAGCTCCTTAGGTTGAAAGCTTAATTCAAGTTAATGAAAGTGCAATCAAGATGGATGTCAATGTAGTGTGAGTAGCAATTAGATCAATCTTGTCACGATCTAAGTAGTATTAAAATGGATCTGCTACAGTTTACAAACAACATAAACTAGAAATTTAATGAATTACTAGGAGAGTTTGAAAGAATAAGAGATGCAGTCAGAGATAAAATATAGAGAAGCATTTAAATTATAATATTTTCTTTATTCAGATAGTTTCTTAAGCTTAATTATAGAACTAGCAGTTATATACTCTCTATTTATATTGCTAAATCCTTTAAACTCAGATATATATACTCTTTATAATCACCTAGAAGTTCATAAATTAACTATTATTGAAAAGCTAAATCATGAGACTATAATAAGTAAGACAGATATATAATAAAATGCTTAGAATTTAATCTCTATAATATAAGTCAAAAGCATCCAAATAAAATTATAGTAAATAAATCAGATTGCACTAAATAGATTGAAATATGTCTTATCTACTCTAATAGATATACTTTATGTTTTGTTTACCACGAGATGAGTATTTTTAAAAGACGTTTCTTTAAATAGCAGAAGAACTTGATAAAGAACTTCGACTAAGGTTTAAATGCAAAATATTGAGTTTAAAGTGAATTTTAAAACAACAATCCATTTTATTCATTTTCACTATATTGGAAAATATGAATACAAGCAGTTTATAAAATGACATAAATTAACTGTACTTGAAACTCTATATATAAGGGAGAAATCTTATTATTATTGTTCTGGTTAATTTTAATCAATATTAGGATTTTTAATTAACTATTTTTAAATTTTTATTGAGAAATAAATTTTGCGAATAGCAACATATAGATGGAAAATAACTCTATCTATATGAAGAAGATATGCAAGTATATTTGGCTTTTATTACAAATTTTTCCTTTAGAGTAAGTTTTAAATTTTTGATATTTTGAAAATCTCTAGCATTCTTTTTTTCCATCCGGAGATTGAAAAATAGTGTTATATATCATTATAATTTGAAGTGATTTTATAAATTAGTGTGATATCATAAATATTATAGCATTTTGCACTACATTCCTCGTTCAATAAAGAGCTGCGTTATTAAGGCTAGATAGACCTTATAGATTAATTATTAATACATATAAGAAAAATTGTAGATAGAAAAATTAACCAAGTAGCTAAAGGAAATAATATAGCCTCATCAGTGCTAGTTATATAGAGACTTACATTTCAGCAAACAGACTAAATATTTATATGCTCCTTTTTAAGTATGTACTAGCTCATTTCTTAAGGTATGGTTTCTTTCTTTTCTCTGTACTTATATCCTCTTTATAGTAAAAAACCTTTTTCTTTTGGCATCTTTTGCCAAATATTATTTTGCGCTTCAAAAATAGATTCAATAGAAGGAAGATTCTGGCAATATGATAAGTAATTTTACAAAGACTATAAAATGTAAATAATTAGTTAGAATGGATATTTTAACTTAAGCTGCTTCTCTAGTTTTGCTTTTTTAATTAATTTTTATTTTTAATGAGTTTGACTAGCTTTTAATAATAAATATGGGTTCAGGCAAACCTAGAGGAATCAAGGCAGGAAGAAAACTAAAGAATCACCACAGACTTTCATAGTGGGCAGATAAGAAATATAACAAGCGTATGTTGGGAACATATTACAAAAAACCTTTTATGGGCTCTAGTCATGCGAAGGGTATTGTTGTTGAAAAAATTGGTATTGAAGCCAAATAACCAAACTCTGCTGTACGTAAATGTGTTCGTGTTCTTCTCAAAAAGAATGGAAAGAAAATTGCAGCTTATGTACCTAATGATGGTTGCTTAAACTTCATTGACGAAAATGATGAGGTCTTAGTAGCTGGATTCGGACGATCAGGACATGCAGTTGGTGATATTCCAGGAATTAGATTTAAAGTTGTAAAGGTTGCTGGACACAGTTTACTTGGACTCTTCAGAGGCAAAGTAGAGAAGAGAAAGTGATCAACAATTTATTTAAAAACACTTAAATTTACATTTTTTTCTTTCTACAAGCATCAAAAACTTAACCCTGAGAGTTGCTTTTCTTCATTCAAATGTACTTTTATAAGAAATTCTTGCACAATAAATTAAAAAAGCTTTACTCTGGTTATAATCAGCCCATCTTAACTCTAAGACTCTTAAATAAACAGCAGACATTATATTTAAACCTTAGTAATTAATATTATTTAAAGCACCAAATTCTAAGATAAGATTATACCTTTTCCATTAGTTTAAGAATATTTGTTCTTTTATATTTATAAAGCTTTAATTTTTCAGTTTGATATTAAATAAAATAAGCCTTATATCTTCGTTTAATCCTCATTTATATAGTTTCAATATAATTAATCTATATTTAAAAGTCAAAACTGCCTACCATATTGAACTTCTTTATCATAGTTAAGTATACTTAACTTCTAGCTTTCTGTTGTCCTGCTATATACAAAGCTTAACTGAGTTATTCTTAAATGAAGAAGAAAGTTACTGGTTTTGGCTTTAGGGCTTGATATAAGCTATTTATGCTTACCTTTAGCTATTTAGAGTTTATCTATAGCATAATAAGCATACTAAAGATACCCCCTTAAGATAGTAAAAGTAAAGATAATATAATGACTAAAAATCTTAAAATAAGAATGGAGATAAAGGTAGAAGCTAAATTTAGCTAAGTGTTATAAGCTAATAGATAAAATAAGCTAGTCTGTATTAAAGCAATAAGATAGTACAGACAGAAAATACTAAAGCTAGCAAGCTAAGAGATGGAATTTATAATGTAGATAATAAATAATTTAGCTAGTGATAGTATAAATAATATAAACTGATTAGAAAATGAAAATCTTATCTAACTAAGTTTTTCATAATTGCTAGATTTATATTTAAGATATATATTAAGAACTGTATCCAGTATTTGCTTAATATGATTCTGACTGTCAAAGTATTAATTAAGTAAGAAATGGATAAAAATAATTGATGTTCTTATAAAAGCTTTATAAATGATAGCAGGTTTTATTTTATATATTAAACACTAGCTCATGCTGTTTATAGTCTCTGAAGAAAAACATAAGATAAGAATGAAAAGTGTATAATAGATAATCTTCAGAAAGTATAGAGGAGAAGTACTAAGAAGATGGAGTAAAAAGGATAGTAGGATACAAAATAAAGAAATAAGGAAATTTATATTAATTTTAAATTTATAACTTCTTTAAAATGGAGCAGAATAATCCTCATTCTAATTTGCAAAGAACTAATTCAATCAATCCCACTCTATCCACACAACCTAATGCACCCTAAGAAGCAGAAGAAATAACTAAAACATATGGAGTAAATTAGTTCCTTGACTCGTTTTCTTTTGACTAAAATAAGATTTAAAAAAAGAAATAAGAAATGATGAAAGTTTCTGATATTACAGGGATAGAAAGCAAAGGAAATTTTTTTATTAAGAATAAGTAACGTAGGAAGGGAATTATTTTTGCGGAAACTAAAGTTTTATAGGGTAAAAAAGGCCCGCATTAAGGGTAAATTTCAAGAAAAAGAACGGTCTTGAATGAAAATTTCTAAGATTACAGCGAATTTATTTTAAGAATTTCAGATCCTTTTCGTGTTCACTGAGATCTAATGGTCATGATATTTGCTATATGAAATGCTTGAAGCATTCCGTACTCCTTAGCCTTTGATTCTACCATGTCTGACTCAATTAGCTTTACTATATTAAATGCTATAATAGACTATCTATTCTTTGCTGACATTATCCTAAACTTCAAAACTAGCTTTTATGATAAAAACGGAACTGAGATAATGGATAGTAACTTGATTGCCCGATATTACATAACAAGTGGTAAATTATTTCTGGACATTATAGCTTCGATACCTTTTGATACCATAACTAATGTAATAATTGGAAATACAATGGAATCGTTTTCCGCGCTAGGTATGCTGAAAATTATTAGAATCACAAGGCTTAATAAATTCATTGTCTTTATGCGGGCAAAAGAGGATATAAAACAAAGCTTTAAATTGGCTACTTTAATGTTGTTCGTACTAGTGTATGTTCATTTCATTGCATGCATGTGATTTTATCTAGTATAGAAGACTAATCAAGTATGAGTTCCTCCAAATGAATCTGGAGGGTTGAATATCTACGATTAATCCTATGTGTACTAATACTGATTGTGCATCTATTACTCAGTTATAATGCTCATTGGTGGTGAGATATAGCCAAATGGATCTCTCTAAAATGCTTTTTTGGGATGAGTTATTTTATTAGGAGCAGTTGCTACAGCAACCATGTTTGGTAACATGTCAGTCATAATAGCCTCCCTTTCTTAAAAGAACTCAAAATTTGAGGAGAAGCAAGATACTGTTAATTCAATAATGAAGCAATTAAAGCTTAAAGAATCACTACAATAGAAGATTCTCTACTTCTTGACAGTTACTCATGGAACTGGATTACAGTAGGAGTAAATCAATAATTTTATGGATATGCTTTCTCCTAGTTTCAAGGATAAAGTGTATAGAGAAGTCCATAAGAAGACCCTTAAAAGCAACACCATATTTTAGATAAACCAGAAAAGAAGTGTCATTAAGTTTGTAGTCAAGAAACTTAAAAATCTTTTTAGTGAGCCTGACTATATTTTTATTGAGCAGGATGAAAACTCTAGTAAAGCCTGCCTTTTTTTTGTTGCTAAAGGCTAGTGTGAAGTTTGAATAAAACCTTATAACTCTGAAAAGCCCATGCTACAGTCAACGCTCAAAGCAGGAGATCATTTTGGAGAAATTTCTCTTCTAACTTAATATTCAAGAACTGCTAAAGTAAGCGCTAAAAACTATACTACAATAGGAATGCTGGAAAAAAACGATTTTAACATTATGCTGCAGAAATTCCCCACAATTGAGTCAATCTTAAAGAAAAAAATGAGGAGCTATACAGATAGAAATTTCATCTTTATAAGGAAAAGATTAGAAAAATGCCCATTTTTTTAACATCTGTCCCTTAAAACAATGACCAAGCTTGTTTGAGCCTTAGAACCATTACAGCTATAGCCTGAGGAATATTTAATAAAGCCAGGAGATTAAATGAACAGTATATTTCTAATTTTTAAGGGAAGATGCGAGTTTAGTGTGACACTTAACGATAAAAACATCTATAAGGAAAATTACTAAAGAAGATAAAATAAAAGAGCCTCACTAAAAAAATTAGTCTTCAATAATAGAAAGGGAAGTATAAGTTGGAGTGTACAAAGGAGTTAATAAACCTCAGTTAAAAAACTGGTAGAGATGATTCCACTAAAAAATGAATGAGGAATTGTTGATTCTTTCCATATCTCTTAATATTATTCAAGTAAAATCCATGAAATCGAGTCTAAAGGTCAATCTTTATATGGATCTTTTCTTGTAGAGATTGTACTTGAAATATTGGAATAGGGAACTCTTTTAGGAGTACAAGGAATTTATTAAAACCAGAATCAAACTTGGATGGCTTAAGTTAAATGTCTCTCTAACGTCACAGTTTTAAAACTGGATAAGCAAAAGTTGGAAAAGCTTAGATTGAGTTTTATTGACCTAAACACTGAGTTATATAAGTGGTAGCATTTTCTTCTAAGTAAGTCATCTATGAATGAAAGTTAAGTAATAAACTGAACTCAATTAGCTCCAGTAGATGATTATACTTTCAAAAAGTCAGGTGATATAAAGAGACTCTGATAATCATCAATACTCAGAGTCATTAAAGCTTAGAGAATTTAAAGACCTGTACTGCACTCCAAATTCCTTAACCTAATTTGCAACAAGCAAATTATTAAGCAATTACAGCAGCAAATGTAAGATAACTAGGATAATTAATAGCTTATTTCTGAAAACAATAGTAACATTTACTAAGAAGAGGTGCAACTAACTATACAATCAATCTAAGAAAACAGTATGCTTAATTAGTCAGTAATTAGAGGTATTTTTTTATATAGATATCCAAGCAAAGTTAGAGTAGATAGTATGCTATGTTGAGAGATTAGAAGAGACAATAAAATCTTGCTAGTAGTGCAGTAAAATTGCAAACAACTTAGTTATTTAATTATTCATAATAGGTTGATTAATTAGAGGCAAATATTTTATCTTTAATAATTCGATTAAAGTAATCATCACAAATAATAAAGCATTAGCAAAATTAAAATCACTCTGATATCATTAATCATTCATAGTAATTTAAAGTATTTTTTCATGTCTAATTTATTACTAAGTTTGCCTACCAACTTTAAAGATATAAACTTTATTTATAAATTAAAAACTGCTTTGCTGCTTTTAGTTTAATAGCTTTAATAGAATAACTATGTGAGCTCTTCTTAGAGTAAAATTTGTTCTACTTTTAAACTATTAGTAAGAAGCAAACTATCCATTAATATAGCTCTTCTTCATAACATTTTTTAAACTATATTATCAGGCTTAATATTTTGGTATGGTACATTTTAAACGAAGCAAGAAAGTTGAGAAACCTTTTTATAAATTTCTTTTATACCTTCCATCAAATAAACCTTATCTTCAAAATTCCTTATGCAAAATCTTAAAATCCGGGTTAGAAATATCCATGAACTTTAAAGACTTCAGTCATATAATTCTTAAAGCTTGAGCATACATAATAAAACTCTCAATCTTTATAGTATGAATAATTGATAGAACTCTATGTCTATTTGCTTAGAAAACAATATGCAAATTAATTATTTTGATAAAAGCAGTCTTGACTTAATGATCTGTTCTAGTCTTATATTTTTTAACTTTAAATGGAAGATATTTATAGAAGCTTTGCAAATATCATGAAGTAGGAGTTTATTTATGAGATACTAGAGGATAAAATATATGTCCTTCTTCAATGCTAAAGAATCATCTTTTAAACACAAAGAAGTTTGGTTCTTATTCACTTACTTATTCTAAATAAGTGGCACTGGCATAGTTCATTTCTTTATATCTTTCTTTTGTATCTACTCGATGAAAGAAGTATTACTAATCCAATAGATGGATATAATATCTATCTTTCCTTACTAAAATTTAAATTGAATCTGAAACCTTTAAAACAAAAATTTTCATTAATTCTATTAAGATAAAAGCTACCTTTGGCTAAGAGGAAGCTAGTAAATTTTATTGGTATAGATATCATTGCGCACAACTTTTTAGATAATGTAGCTTGCTAAGAAATAATGATTAAGTAAAGAAAATAAAACTTTAACAGGATGAAAAGAGTTTAGCTCTTAACTGATAAGCAAGTAATCAATAAGTTAATCCTTACTAAGAAAATATTTACTAAAAGCTAGCCAATTTTCCCTTAATACATGGTTAATACAAAGGTGAAACTATGCTTTTCTAATTTGCATCACTATTTATTTCTTCAATCCGAAAATTAAAAGGTATTCTAAATGGGATATCGTTGTAGTTAAAAGTATAAAGATGTCTAGTTTTTTCAATCAAGAAGTAACTATCTTATATAATTAAAACTAGTACACTCCAAGAATATTAAGCAAATGTTGCCAGATGCTTTATTATATGAGAGTTCTTATTTATTTATTACTTAAATTTAATACAGAAGCTTCGCTAAGGAACTGGTTGTCAATTCTTATTTAATTATTATATTTTAATTATGGTTAAAGCTTAACAACTGAAATCATCTTTTATGCTTAGAAAATTAGTTTAACATATTCAGTCAAAAAGTTAAGAAACTTATATCAAAGTAAAGAATTTAATGATTATTGATTGGTATCAATAATATATTTATTTAGCAGCTTTCAGAAAGATATTAGCAAGATGCTAAATCATGCTCTTTATGGTTAGATATTTAGCAGAAAATATTTAAATATGCAGCTTGTTAATGTTATTGAAAACTAACCTTTAATAAGAAAATAATCATGATAAATTCCCAAACTACCACAATAATCATTTTACGTAATTACTAATTTAATATAGTTATTTAGTAATTGGATATGTCTTTTAGACTAAAATATTGTAGTGATACTACATATAAATAGAAGTTTGAACTTTCTGGATATGCTTCAAGCTGATCTATTATGATTAATAGTACATAAAGAAGAAATATAGCTACATACTTCAGATTTACTTATCTGTAGGTTTGCTGATAATATTTAGATTTTCTTATACAAATTAGGATAAATTTAATCATACTTTCCTACTTCCACTCATTACATTCAACTGAATGGATTTTTAGATTCTATAATATAAAGTTTTAGCTAAATTAATTACAATATTCTTGCTTAATTAGTTTCCTAACCCAGCTTTCTCATAAAAAGCATCTCACTATTTTTGTTGGCCAATCATCTTAACTATTAAGCTTATACATAGTGACATTTTTAAAGCTTATTGCATAACAAAAGAATGAATTAAAGTTTTTCTTTTTTCTTTTAAAAAATCTGATATCACAACAATGAAGCGAAGCGTAGAGAAATGCTTATTTAATATTTAGGTTCTTTCTAAAGATTTGATTCTATGCTTTTATTATATCAAAGCTAGATATGCTATTACCTATCTCTCACATAACTACTTCAATAAACCAAATCATCTTGCTAAACTTCTATTTGTTCCTTGCATTTCTTTCAATATTGCTATTAGATCCCATCTATCGATCCAATTTAATCATTAATGAAACTAGGTTTAGCACATATTAAATACTTAGAAACTCAAAGGAATTTGATAAAGATACACAAATATGAATATTATTTTGATTTATTAACTAAACCAACTTGGATCATAAAGGCTAATAGATTCAGATAGACACTAATAAGCATGAGAAGTATAGGTTATGTATTAATATGCTATCAATTATAATTTTATAATCTAGCTTTTATAAAGCAATGCTAAGCAAAAGGTTTTCACCATAATTAAGATTAAAATTATAATTCAAAAACAGTTTAACTCTCATCTTCAAATAGAGGAGTGATTTATGTGGTACAGTTGACACTTTCTTTAACAATGTGAAATTAATCTAGATAATCAATACATGAAAGGGGTAATAAACTAGCTTAATCAAAAAAGCGCCTAAAAATAGCTGAGGTTATAAGGGATATAAAAAACTTTAGTGCTATATATCATGCTAAATATTAATGATAGTAGGATAATACAAATCTTGCTATATGAGATAAGAGAATTTAAATTACTCTTTCAAAATCTGATTATTCTTCACTAATCATAAAAGAAAATGCTTGGCAAATTTATTATACAATAATATGAATTTAATACCCTTAAATTAACTTAGCTTTTATAAGACTAATTAAAGATAATTATCATTAAGCCTATAGATAACTTTTGCTAGATCTAAGTCATTTTACTAAAATTTAAATGAAGTACATTCTCATTACACTTCTTTTATAAATATTCCTTAAGAAGATAGAAAGCCTCTAGGATACTAAGTGTAGATCACCTTCTTAATAAAATATTACCCTAAAGCGACAATTAACTATTTAAGGCTATAGAAGTGTGGCCAGGAAGAAAGTAAGAGAATTATTTAGTTTAGAGTCAATAGCGTTAGTTTATATTAGCTATTAAGTTTCTTTCACGTATATTATTAACCGTATGTAAAGCACTATAAAGTTCCTTTATCTATAAATATAAGTTTAGATATAATAAAGCAACTCACTTTGTAAAGTACATTAAACAATTTAATATGTTTTACCTAAGAAGTGTATATGGTACTGATGAAATAAGAATTGATAATTGAACTTCTAAATTATACTTCTAAATAATCTTTTCAATCTGAGGTTTTAGAAACCGATATTGATTATAACTTAGAGTTTGGTAGAACTTGAGGATGTTATCCTTTAGTTTTATTTAAAACTTTTCTTAAGTATGAGATATTTAAACGCCTTAAACTACTAAGGGTTGTATGAAGTGCTGTATTAAGTGAAAGTAATGTAAATCACTTAGAATTTGTGATATGATTACTTTAGGAAATCATAAGGGTTAAAGACATAAGGCAAGGTAAGTTTCGCTTTATAATACAAATGAATAAATTGTGGATATCCGCATTTATGCTGGTTTGTGTATTAACTATATAAGATTTCTATCCAAGAAGAATCACTTATTGCTAAGAAGGCTGATATCCAGATCCAATTGTTCTATCTGTCGCTAATGGTGATTAAACTTAAGTTATTTATACTTTTTACTTCGCTTTGTAAGGTCTAGAAGCTACCACTACAACTGTTAATGTTTAACTCCCATCTGATTTTTCTCTTTCTAGTCATTATAAATTAACAGCAAAGAAATTAGAAGATACTAATTATTGCTTTAGTGCTTCTCATACATTAGTAAAGAATTTGTCGCCTTTAACTGCTACAGGTCCATTTTCTCTTTGGACTAATTTTTATGGAAGCTAGCCTACTCATTTAGGATGGAATTTTGCAACAATTGGATTTGGTCCTGCTATTGTTACTATGAATAATTTAGTAGCGCGTTTTAAAACTGATTTAGATGCTGATGGAATCTCTGAAAACTCAACTACCAAAGAAAGCTAAATTTAATAGACTTCAACGGTTGAAGTTTAATTGACTTTATCAAAGCCAGTTTATTAAGGAGATCTATTCTTAATAACATTCTCAAAAATGTTTGATCTTTCAAAAGTGACAGGCGTTAAATCAGTCATTCTAGGTAAAGGAACTTCATACGAAAACTTACAATGGACAACCAACAAAATAACAAGTGATTCTAGAAATGATGATGACTCTTACAATATGAAATACACTATTTCAGGTAGCACAATTACTATTTACAGTTTTAATAACAATATTGATCCAAGAAGTGGATAGCCAAATGACAAATTTGCAATTTTCTAAATTTCAGGAGTTATAAATCCTAATGCTAAATATAGCAAAACTAGCTTATAGTTCACGGCAACAACACAACGCTATACATATTCCTTTGGTCCTAATCTTATTTATGAGACTAAAACTGTTAGTTTCTTTGATGATTTGAAATCAGGAACTGTGAAATCTACAAAATGTGACTTCTCAAATTCAGTTAAATATGACAATACATACATATTAAATAAGAAAGTAGCTCCAAATATGTTTGTTTTCGTTGATTTCACTTTTTCTTTAGAACATCCAGTCATTAAAGAAGGAAAAATAGTTGTTGTATTAGATGGAATGGAGATGCCAGTTGGAAATGGTGCTTATACATAGATTTATGTATCTAAAGGATTAACTGAAAGTTAAAATACTATTAATTCAAGTTGGGTCGCTAGTGACTAAATAAAAATTGCAGGGTACAAAAGTACTAGTATAGGACCTACAGTCACTTTTACTGCTTAAGTTAAAGTAGTTTCTGGAGATTGTTTCAAATCAGTGACTTCTTATGCTGCTGACTAAACTACTAAGATTGATGAAAAATCGTCTATTATAACATCGAATCCAGTAACCTCTGACACTTACAATGGTTTATTTGGAGGTACGAACTTTAATTGAGGATTTTAGGAAGGAGGTTCTGCAGGAACATCTACTTCCTTTAAACTTACATCAACAAGTTTATTTGCTACACTTATCATTCCGCCTACAGATACTACTAAAGCAGATGAAACTGTAGTTATCTTAAATACTGATGCTACTATGTACACATTTGGATAAAATCTACTCATTACAGACAACGACCACTTAAATTATGGCCCATCAACTTATAAAAAAGCAACATCCTCCTCAAATTAAAATGGTATAATTACAATAAGAAGAGACAATACTAAAAAAGATAACTAAGCTTGGATTGCTTATTACATATCTGATCTTTCAAATATTAATGATCCTCAAGCTAGTTATATCAACTCAGCTGTTCCTTATTTTCCTGCCTATCCACCTAATATGTATAAATACGAAGTTTGTGTATTTTAAAAAGATCCTGACTAGTCTAATTATAAGAATATGAACTGCTTATTCAAAGATGTTTTGCCTACATCACAAGTAAATGATGGTGATCAAAGATGTATTGATGAATGCTTTTCACTTAAATCTGGTGCTAATTAACATGAAGGAACTTGGGATTTCTTGATATGGCATATAAGAGTCCCAACTAAAGAGCCAAATAATGATTTTGAAGCAGATAAATTAGTGTGGACATTCTAAATACCAGCATCTGATACTACAAATAAAGTGATTGGAACATTTACTTGTGACAGTGCATCTACCTATTTTCCAGATGGTTTCTTTGGATCAGCAAGTGCTGATGCTAATGATTATCCTCTTTCAATAAATACAATTGGTTAAATGATTAGCTCTTATGATAAAGAACCCACTTTATCAGTTTCCAATTATGAAGGTACAATTGAATACTAAGGTATTTATGAACCTGATACTGGAGCAACTCCAAATGATTATTGGGGAGTTTTTCCAGTAAAAACTAC
This sequence comes from Loxodes magnus, assembly GCA_946699065.1. Classification (NCBI taxonomy): domain Eukaryota; phylum Ciliophora; class Karyorelictea; order Loxodida; family Loxodidae; genus Loxodes; species Loxodes magnus. The sequence goes on along the minus strand of CAMPDV010000028.1, from coordinate 561,538 downwards.
AACTGTACTATCTTATTAAGATGCATTAGCTTGCACTATTACATTTACATGAATTGATAATACTGGCTATTCTAGAACTATTTTAACTCTAGGACATTCTTCAACAGCTGGATCTAAAAGTAATGGCCCAATGTATATCTGGGAAACTTCAAATATAAGAGATTACTATTACAGTGATAAGCTTAGAATGAATTGGTAAATGAGTGATTGGGAATTTGACCATGGAACTTAGCAAGCAATCATAGCTCAATAGAGGATGCTTTACGGTATGGGAGCTAATTCATGGTGCTTGATTTTATTACCTTCTTATTTTGATTATGTTGAAGGAATTTCTGAAGTAGTGACTTCAGCTTCTGGAGGAAATTTGACTTATCTCAATCTTTGGGAATTCAGTGGTAAATAATTCTTACTTACTTATCATGATGAAGATGTATGGCCTGAATGGACTAATAATATAGAAATATCCAATTTAAAGGCTCCTTATGGAGAGTAACCGAATATTTTACTAGAAGATGAGGGTTTCAGATTATACATGGCATGTGGTAATGAAGGAGATGAAGGAGAAGCATCTTAGACTTGGAATTCATTGATGATTACTCCTTATAATAAAGGATATGAATCAGGAACATGGAAAGAAATTTTAGTTTAAGAACTTACAATTAGAGACTTTTCAGCCACTTTTGCTCTTGCGAGCACTCATTCACTAGGAAAAGGTTGCATAATTCAAATAGAATGGGAAAATAGTAACTTCTTACCTAGCTGGATTGAAGTAGATTCAGTGGAGTGTTTAGCTCCCTTAGCCAACTAGAATTCTGTTTTCTGTACTTTAACTAAGGAAATTACAACAAATTTAGTTATTTCTTTCAGAGATACTTTTGTTGCAAAATCAGTAAGTGAAGATGCTGATAATTAATAAGACTATGCTTATTTCTTGAAGACAGCGAATGCTTATGGAACTTGGTCTAATACCAAAAAGGTATATGATTGCAGAAACTTGAATTAAGAACATGATGACTGTGGAAATATTGATAGTGAGGATTTCAAAGTAACAGTTAAAGGGTAAAGTAATAGATATGTAACAATTACCTAAATAAATTTATTCCCTAATAATCTAAAGCCATAAATCTATGATTGACTATATTCAGATGTCAAAATAATCTTCTATGTAAAGAATTAGCTAATATATAGTGGTAAGATACCAGCCTAGTCATAATAGCCAAGAATTTAACTTAATATTCCATCTAATTTTATTTATAATAGCGATCTTGAAATTAGCTTTAACTGTTATCTTAACTTCACTGGTATATGCGCTTTCTCTTCTACTGCTATAATAATATATCCAACTGAAACCATCAAATAATATACCAACTACATGGTTTGGCTAATTCAAGCTGTAAAAGCATCAGACAAGATAGAAGCTACAGAGGGATAAGCATGGGTTGGATAAACTTACTTCTAAAATTAAATTGTAGATGATAAAAAGCCCTTAAGTTAGGATGTAAACGATACTATGTATGCAGTTCTTTATGATGCAGCTATTGCTGGAAACAATATTTAGACATCTTTAAGAGTATTCCCTAACAATAAAGGAGAGTATGCATAATATACTTTCAATATGCAATGGACTGATAATTCAGGCTAATCTTAGCCAATTCAAGCTGGAAGATAAATTTGAATTTAATTCCCAGCTACTTACTATGATTATTTCATAGGAGATGCTACTGAATGGTTCTAAGGTTATTTAGATGAGGATGAAACACCTATTTACTAAATTCCTTGCTTACTTTCAATTGATAAAGGGTTTATGTCAGGTGTAGATTGCATTGCTAAAAGAAATTGGCTATTTGTTACAATAACTAAAGATATACCAGATTAAACAGCTTTAGAACTATAAGTAGTTGGCATTAGAAATCCTGATACTACTTCAGATATGATTTTCAATATTTTGGTTATGGAAGCAGATACATAAGATCATGACGATTATCATTTAAAAGCTGATCAATACTATTTCTGTTCCTATTCTTTGAAAAACTTACCTGCTCCACTAATTGATTTCTTGAATGTTACTATAGATTACAAAGAAAACTCAAATGCTTTAGGAGGATCTGATTCTTATGAATTCTGATTTACTATATTTAATGAAGCAGCTTTTGTTAAAACTATCATAATGAAACCTTTGACGGCAAAGTTCATAATTACTCTTCCAGATGATTATTCAATCCATCCTACTTTGAGTGCTGTTGATGATTCTAATTTAAAAACTTTCACTGCTGAGCTATACAGAGTTACTTAGATGAAAGATTATGATAAAACTAATCTTTATGCTGTTATTGCAGATGGAGCTAAAGCAAACTATACTTTAAATAAATGGGGTAATGCTCTATAGTGGTTTTCTTCTGAAGAGATAGTATTTTCTTCTAATAAAGATGATACAACGTATTATGATTACGTGCTCACTCTATAGTCGATTCAAAATCCTTCATATGCCCATGTAAGGACTGACTAAAGCTATGATAATTCGTATCCTGATGTTACTATTTTAGACTTGAGAGATAACTTATGGACAGTTTATGAAGAATATACCAAAAAATTCCAGCTTTCTATCTTTGATTAAGTAAATGTTTAAAATTTCGATCCAATCTTTTATCAAGCAAGATCATACGGAATTCTTCACCACTCATATCTTGGCTTCTTCGAAATAAATCCTTTGCTTTATATTCTTGACTCTAACTATGAGCAAGTAGTAGTATTGGAAGCTACAGCAGGAATTCTCTCTGATTACTTCTATATAGCAACTGGAAGTAGTAAAGTAGAAGCAAGTAACCATCCTTTATAATTTGAATCAGTTAAAGTTTACACAGCAAATTAAGTAGTTCAGTTCCAACCCGATGAATATGGAAATCCCTAGTCAACTCTTACTTAGCTAAGTTGGAAATTACCCTTCAAACTAGCTACTAAATAAGAAGAAGGAGGCACAGTTAAATTCATTAACTGGAATGTATTGGAATAAAAAGGCTATAAGTCCCAAGAAGATAAATATGCCGAAATGGCTGATATTTAAGTATATGTATATGATCCAAATGATGATACATATGCTACTGCTGAACTTGCAGTAAATGAATTAAATATAGTAAAGGGAATTGCTTCATTGCCTATTTAAATTTTCTTATCTCAAAGCCCATCAGATGATCTAGCAATCACTTTTAGCCTTGCCTTTGATGAAGATGAAAATGCTATCAAAGATCCTTTAGAACTTAACGATTAATCAGTAGTAAAGATTACGCCTTCAGAATTATAGTTCTAAACTTGGGATGAAGTTGGAAGCTTTACAGTTATAGTAGAAAATTGGGACTTTTAAAAAGGTACTTCATTTAGATTATATATTGGATACTCTGGAATCAACGCAGCTTCCTATGTAAATTCCACTAAGAATTCCATTAAGTTAACTGTATTAGAAACTAGTGAAGAAGTATTTCCAATTATTAAATTTGAGGAAGATACTTTAGTTACTGGAATTTATTCATTCTATGTTGAAGCCATAGCCAACGAAATGGGTTATGCCTAATGATTGCTTTTACCAGAAGGACAAACAGGACCAGATTCTGGTGAAATGCTTACTAGTTGAAGTGATGTAATCTATACGGGAATTCGTCTATTGTAAGATAACGCTACTGAAGAATAAGAATAAGAATAAGAGTATGAATAAGAATAAGAATAAGAATAAGAGTATGAGTAAGAAAGTGAAGATGAAGACGCAGTAAAAGTAGATCTTAATGAATGAGAAAGCAAAATTAATGATGAAAAATCATTTCATATATAATAAGGATGGCTGCTTTCAGAAAAGCAAGTAATATATAAACCTCTTTAAGCTTTAAAATATAATTGAAATAATGATGAAGATGGAAACTTTTTATACGGAAATCTTGGATATATGATTTATACATTTATATAAACTATTGGAGGAATTAGTTCTGAAGTCACATCTTTAAAATTCAAAACTGATGATTTACCACCTCCTTAATGAGCAAGTGCTACAGTTTTAGGATCTTAATCACCTAATACATCCTAGATTTATGATGCTGTATGTTCATTTGCTAAATCCATAAATTGGAGATGTGAATAGCTGTTGTATAATACTGAGTGAATATTTTAATCTACTCGTAGAGCAAGAAATCTAGCAGATACAAATTATGAAATTTGCACTTAATTATTGCCAGATCCTTCAGGTAATTCTACTCAAAGACCTGATTAAATTTTATAGGCAGCTGCTTCGTGCTCTATCTGTGCTTATTACTTTGATCAATACTTTAAACAATCTGATTCAGGAGGTTTATATAGAGCTGTAGGTTATGAGACAGATTCAAGTAGAGGCAATCTTAAAAAAATGCTTGATTTATCTAAAACAGTTCCCAAAGCTATTTACGACAATTCTACATCTGAATTTAAATCCATTTCATTCACATTTAAAGGCTATGAAGGCCATTATCTTTATTCTGTTCTTATCTACAGCTCATTCACAGAAGTCCTTGAATCAATTACATCAGATTAAATTATCTCTGGCTTAGATTTTTAAAATTAGGAAGCTCTTTAAAAATCAGCCTTAATTTGGCCTACAGGTAAAGATCCACTTATTTACAACGAAATTACTTCAATTAATTTGCAATTTGATTCTCTTGTATCTGGAACTGAGTATGCAGTTTGTGTTGTAGCTATTAATTCCTATACTTCAGTTACAAATCCCTTAACTAATTTTGACGATTTTGGTGTGCAAAAATGTTATAAAATAGTAACTGCAGGCAAGCGTCCAGATGAAGAGGAAGTATGCAGTTCATGTTATTGTGATCCCACTTTATGTTCTAATAGCAACGGATTTCAGATATTAATCAGGGCATTTTATATAATTTTGGCTCTATTCTTAGCTTGATGGATAGTTTTATTTAATTATTGTTCTAGTCAATTTTAAATAAGCCAATCATTTCTTCTTTTTTGCAAGCATTGCAATTAACTTCCATTTCTCATTTCTTTTAAACTCGCATATGGGTCATTAAATAGATAATTAAATAACTTCCTAGTCAATAGATATTAAAACCTGCCTTCTCCAGTTAATTATATCTATCTATTTATGCTTTAAATAAAATCTATTATTTGAATAAGAGTGAAGTTATCTTGCTGACTAAGGATCTTATTCTTATGAAGATTGTTTCTATCTTGCTTTCTTCAAGACTACTATGAACTTACGATATTACATTATTATATCACTATAAAGAATTTTCTCAGTGGCAATGAAACAAATTCTACAATCTTAGTTTAATTCTTAAATGATCTATATTTTCAAGTAATCTATAAAGAAGTCAAGCGATTTCAATTTACTGAAGTTATAAAGCTTCCTAAGAGTATAATAAAGGCGATCTGCTTTTATATCCATGATTAAACTATTCTAAGCATGGAATATTTAAAATGCATTATTTGTAAAATAAGTATTTAGTTTATTTCTTAGTTAGATAGAATAGCAAGTCAATAGTATTTTAGTCATTCAATATGATACGTTATAAAGAAGGTATGCTAGAATACTGAAGCTTTCCCTCACTATTTAGTTTCAATTTGTTTCAGCACTTTTAGTGATAACATTATATCCCTTTCCCTTGGATAGAGTGAATTAGCACTTAGAATTTTAGAAATTGAACTAGATTAAAATTAATTTTCTTATTTAGGATTTGAATTTCTATACAGGTCATATTAATGAGTTATCCAAAGTATGCCATTTGAATATCAATTCATCCAATTAATTCTTTTCATCTCTACTTTCTTGGATTTTCTTTTGGCTAAGGAAATAAGCAAACACTCTTTCAAATAGAATTTTGGATAGTTTTCTTGCATTAATGGCTATGATTGACTAAGCACTTTCTCTTTAAAACATACTAGTTCTTATAGTGACTATGACTAACCAGTCAGTAAGATTAAGCAACACTTTCAAACCTTCTATATAAGAGTGAGGTTACTTCAGCTTTTACATTCGCAGCCCTTCTTAGTAGCTATATATAAATTACTTCAGTTAACTGATATTAGGTTGATTAATTAAGATGTAAGAGATACCAAAGTAACTACTATTACAGCTATGAAAACATAGAAATCACATAAGTATTTTATAGAAAGCTTGGATAATTTCAAGACATATATCAACTTAATTTTGATTAAATAAAGCATTAATATTCTCTCTTACTATAATCGGACTCTATGCTAGTAAAAATCTATTATCTCATTTCAATTTGATAGTAAAAGCTTATTAATTTTAGGCAAGTTTCTATAAGTAATATAATTATAAACTACAGATATTAGTTAAAATAGTAAACTTATTGCTACTGAGCACTTAAATCATCTATAGCTTCACAGATCAGAAGAAGTATAAAGCATTGTTAAAGTATCTACTTCTGAAAGTAGCTTTCCTTTAGATCAATCTTAATATGCACTTTATATTATTTCATTAGTGTAATTAAGAAGATAAGTAACTTAAAGGGTAATATTTTCTTAATGTTTTAGACCAACTGCACAGCTTTAAGGTAAAAATAAAGATGAAATAGTAAAGATTAAATATTCATTGATATGAATTAATAGAGCTATTACTCTACTTTTGTTCAGCGTTGCTTTATTAGCTTTATATTGATTATAGGCTTTCTCTATTTATATCTACTTATCCTTAACTCTCTTCCTCTTTTTAATTCTGTGGTGCTTACTATTTTCCTTTAGAAGGGCTTGTTCTCTTAAACTCTCCTAGTTGCTCTTCTTCCATCTTTTATTTGAAATCACCCTCAAAGATCTGGTTAAGATCTGTTTGCATGTAATTATACTGTTGTCTTCTCATCTGAGCTCTAGATAAAGATTTTCTTTCACCATCTTCATACTCAAACTAGTTAATTAAGTTCACTCCATAAGTATTTCTTAAATTCACTCCTACACTCTTCCTATACTCTTCATCAGAGTCTGGTTAATTTAATAACTCAGGCTCAGCTTGGATATGAATTTAAATTCCCTTAGGAGAAGTTTAGAACTCTAACTACGACAAATTAGAATTCTGGAACGTAATCTACTTCACACTCTAACTCTCCTCGATATTTTTACTCAGTTCCTTCTACAAATCTATAGCTTCTTTACTCTAATGTACCTCCTATACACTAGATTCTTAACTCTCTTAAGCTTAAGAAGCAGACTGATCATTTTTTTAGTTCAAATGAGCCTTTGGCTGAGTAGCCTTATACTATAGAGTGAAAAACTTACTTTTTTGTCTTTTTCTTTATTTTAAGTCTATTATTAATTCTTTTAAACCCTATCATCTACGCAGCATGATATCTAACCCATCTTTATTATTTATTTATGCTAACTATTTAAGTGAGAATCAAGAGGCTAGATAAATTAAGATAGAGGGTTAATAAGATTAGGATAAATGATGGTGTAGGAACTGGAAGTGAATGGTTGATAGATTAAGATAAAGGAAAATAAAAATTATTATAAGGATTGTTGATAGAAAGAAGGCTTGTGGGGTATGTTAGCTAAGTAAGGCAAATACAAGAGAATGTAAGTGACGATATGTCTTTATAATTAACCTATGCTTTAATAAAAGGCTTTAAAGGTATAATAAAAGACTCTAAATGATGTAATAGATATAAATATATAAGCACTATTACAAACAGAAAGCTTAAGCATATTTATCTTAATTTTAGATAAGTTTAAAGAGAGGAGATAAATCTATTAAGGAAAGGCAAATATTGAATATGCAAAGTTAATAGAAAAATGTCTGAGAAAAGCAAAGAGCTTAAACTTATGTTTATACAATATTAAAAACTGAGAATAATAGCTTAGAATACTGAAAATCGTTGTAATTTTATAATAGCTTTCTTATTTATTAAAGATGTGAGCGATATAAGCAAATTTATAAATAGCAATGCTTTTTTGGACTTTCTTAAATGCCAAATTTTAAGTTAAAGAATGGATAAACAAAATTAGATCCATAGATTAAACGAAAGTATATAAAAAGCAATTAATAAATCTATTTAGAGTAAGCTAGCAGTAAGATAAGCTTAACATGTTAAATTAGAAGAATTAAAAATACTTCTATTGATTAAAACTACCCTATCATTATTATTCCCTCTTCAGAGTAATTAAATTTTTGAATTTATGCTTATTCTTCCTATAAATCAGACCGATAATAATAAGTGACATAGCAATGTTGATTGAAAAGTAGAATAAAGTCTTTTTTTTCTAATTTTAAGGAAAAGGAAGTTCTTTCCTTGTATTCGAAGGTAGCATACTCTTTCTAATACTACTTCATTCCTTACTATGCTTATTTCTTGAAAGCTAATATTATAACAAGAAACTTTAATTGGTTTACTTTAAAGCATATCTCCATTTAATTTCAAGCTTTCAAGAAAGATATAAGTCACTTTTAAAAGTGGAAGGTAGTTTAGATATATCAAAGTATATCCTTATAAATTAATAATACACTCTGATTAATTTTGTGACTGGATGGTAAATAAACTTGATAACAAGCAGTTAAAAGGATAAAGAGGGTAGCTTTGATATGATTCCATAGTGAGATAAATAAGAGGTTATAAGTGAAAAATAGTATAAATAATATATAAATGGATCTTTTCAATAATTTAGCTAAGCTTTTAAATATTTCAACATTTTTTTAATGTCGTTCTTTCCAGGTCCTTTCCCTTTCACCACTACAAATTTATTCAAGACTGCGTATAAAGCTTTAAAGTGGAGTAAGGGAAAAGTTTATTTTCTCATTTCTTAGTTCAATAACATTTCCACTCGATTTAGTATTAAGAATTCGCAGAGCTACCTTAGCTCAGACATACAATCTACTATGAATTCTTAGGTGTTTTAGAGCTTTATCAGGGCGTTTAGCTAAGCGTTTATAACTTCAATACTGTAAATATTAATTTTCTGGTTATTATTCGCACATAGAATATTGAGCAATTCAGTGGCTAGAGATTTATAGCATACAAGCTTTGCATTTGCAGCCAATTTTTCTCCACTTATTTATTTTAGCACAATCTCAGTCTAACTAATGAACTAAGTTAACGTTTCAACTCAGTCCATTTATTGGAATTGCGTAAGATCTTGATCCTAAAAGTACGAGTTTATAAGGTTTGAGATTTACTAATCTAACTGTAAAAATATTTTAGACTCAGCTAATTATTAGAGCTAGAAGACATTTCTAACTACTATATCTTTATTTATACTTAACTTTGCCTGTATATTTTGCTTTATTTTCTCCAACATCTAGGGAAAATACTTGAAGTTATTCCAAAGAATTGCTAGTTAATCATACTTGTTCCTCATTGTTATAAGTGAATTTAAATTCACTACCATAGTATTTAGAAGTGATCCCATACTTCTGAAAATCTCTTCGTTCAGTTAATCTCCTAAATCCTTTTTAAAACTCAGCATGAGGTTTAATGTTTTCATTACCTGCTTATATAATTGAGGTAGCATTTCAGAGTAAGGAAGACTAACTGGAGTAGACTGTAATTTTTCCAAGCTTATTCCAATGTTCTCTACGTTTTATTCATATTCTAGTAAATCTTGAGCTCATATTGGGCTTAGATTATCTTCTTATACTATTGCGTTTATTTTCTGCTCCTATCTCTCTATTGTCAACTCTCGGAATTTTCAGAAGCTCTGCTTTATAGTTTGAAGAATTATCTGAATATTCTGCTTAAAACCTATTTTCTGCATACAATTTAGAAATATTCCTATATTGAGCTTCAGGTTAAGCATGGTTTTATAATCGCTTACACTTATAAAATATTCTTGGTAATTGGCATCAAGAAGTTGAAGTACCTCTAGTCAAACACTTTAGAGATCAGTGTTTCTACGTAGACTTGGATCTTAAGCATGTAAAGTAGCCTCTATAGCCATTTACCCTGCTAGAGGTTTCAAATCAGTAAGATCTACAGCTTGGTATATTTAATTTCTCCTTCCAGCTGTAAGTGACTCTTTAAAGTGCTTTTTTAATTCTAACTCATCGAAGATATCTTCACATTAGTATAGTTCAGATAAATCAAAGTTGAGATTTAAATTCTGTTACTGCTGTGAATTGGTATAATGCTATTTATTTGAATCCATGTTTTACTAAGTGTTTGGCTTCCCAAGCATCGTCCTTCTTGCCATCGCATAATTACATCTCTAAGGAACATCAGACAAATTTTTTCACTCCTAGTCGCTTGAAAATAATTTATTTCCAATTTCCAGAGCTTAAATCTTTATCTTGACGAGCCAAGCTTCCAGTTTGCATTCAGCTGCTTTTGTCAAATTTTAGTACTAATTATTAAGAATTTTTCTGACCTCCTTGACAGCATCAATATTGTCATCCTTGAAGATTTACGAATTCTTAACATGTGAAAGAATCTTAATACTAGACAACAGCCTGTCTTTGTTACTCTCCACTTTCTATAAAAGCATGATTACCTTCTAAAACTCAACCAGTTTATTATGTACAAGTTGGCAGTTATCATGTACTTTCTTATTCTTCTTTAGGTTATTAATCACATTACCTATCAAAATTTCCTACTTCTAGATTGAATCTTCGAAATTTTTAACCTGCTGCTATAAATTGAAAATGTTCTTATTAATCTCACTTAACTCGCTACTTGCTTTCATTACATTTTAAGAGTTCTGGTCTATAATTTCGTTAGTCTGAGATTCTATCTACTCGATGTTGCTCTGTAGTAACTTCATGAACTAGTCTTACTCATTCTAGCTTATAATCACCTTGCATATTGCTGAAATGTTTGGTCTCTACTATATTTCTGAAACCTTTAGTTGGGATATAAATTATTCTAAATGAGCCATTGCCTAATTAATTAGCAGTATTCAAATAAAAATGTTATCAACTTTATTTCCTAACTGTTTTGATACTCAAATGTAGGCAGAGCCAATCAAAGCTTCATATTAGATATGGTAAATGATATCAATATATTCAAATAAGCTAACTGATTGTGAAGGAACAAAGACCTATCTATGATAGACTTATTTAAGGAATAAGATTAAAAAACTAAGATATTAAGCTTTAAATCTAATACCATACAGAGAAGATATAAATTACAAATATCTTAATGGATTCAAAATTGCTAACCTAATTTTCTTTTATTTAAGCTTATATACTAAATTAAAGCCTTTGATTGAGTAGTTACTTATCTTTGAACTTTGGTACTGAAATTTATAATAAATCAAACTGAAATACATTTAAGAAGAATAGTCCAATGAATTTGAACGGTTGTAGAATAGAAAGTTCCAGGACTAATTATATTTAAAAATGACAAAAAAGGAATAAATAAATGCATTCATAAGGTAAGTCTGCTAAGATATTGAAAATCCACTATAATATAGGTATATTATTTGACTTTTTTTATAAGCATATTACAACTTACTAATGCTATTGATTTAAATAAGTTTTTGGTTTGCTCTTGTAATATTTGCTATATATTTGTAAAATTAAAGCAGAACTTGCTATTCAGAGTTAATTTTGAAAGAAAATTAGTTATAATAATGCTTTACTCAGATATTCAATAAACTTAAGCTTAAAGTTGGTAACTTTTTGGCATAAGAAAAGAACTAGTCTTCAAGAATAAAATTTAAGTATTAATAAATTTCAAAAATTAAGTCTATGGGCATTCCTCCTTATCATTTCTAATATTCTTTTGGTTCTCTTCATCTTCTTAAGTTGAGTCTAAGTTCATTAAACGCTTTTTCTGCAAGTTTAGTAAGTTAATTTTTCAAAGATCTATCAATTTTCCCTTTTTGAAGTTCGCATAGTAGATATTTGATTTATCAAACTAGCTATTAAACATTTTAACTGAGTTTGATTTTAGATTGACTTACTAACTGGTATTCTATTCAAAACGAAAAAGGTAAAAACGATTGCTGTCTTATAATTCATGACCTAAGAGCAAAAATTTATTATCAAGACTGAGAACAAAATGTAAAGTGGATTTAAATTCTAAATCAGTTCATGTATCACTTTCATCGTCATATTTTTCAAACGCTTATATTTTTCTATTACCTTTATATCCTCCTGCTATATACACTTTTTCTTGATTCTAGAATGTCATGTGATTGTGTCGTTCATTATTAATGTCACATCTAGCAGTTCATCCTTTTAATGTCTACAAATTTAAGATTTGAACACATTTTATGACTTAATCTTTAAACTTGCCTCCAGAGATAAGTAATTATCCTTTTCAAATAACTGAGGAAAAGTTAAAATACTAAAGCTTTGATAATTCTTCATGCTCTCCTTTTAAGTTTACTCTATAAATCTAGCTAGTTCTAACCTTCTATAATTAAGAATTTTTCCGTTTGTCTATATCTTTCTATATCTTTTCACTGAATTAAATCCCTATGAAATCATTTTTTCAGGCAAGCACATAGTTTAAAACTATGCTAATCTCTATATACTGCTAAGCTTTGATATTAGGATTGAACAATATGATGTGCTATTTTTTAAGGAAGTAGACAAACTGATTTAAATAGCATAGATTTGTGTAGATTTCATATTTGCACATCAAAAACTAGATTTTAGAAAAGACTGAACACAATTAGTTTTACTAGTGTAGCTTGGATATTTTTCTTAAGAATAACAGTTTTACAAGCTGATTATGCTTCGTATATTACTCTACTTTCTTCTTTTCTGTTTTCTATCTTTTTAATTTCTAGCTGTCTATTTCTTAAGCCTTTTTTTTCCTTTTGCAAGATAGCTACATTTTTTAACGCTGATTTTAAAAACTTAAAGGAAAAATAGAGTGAATTTAAAATGCTTTCTTTAATAAAATTTGGATCTAATGATATTGCTATTTATACCCTTAAAGCATGGTATGCTAATTGTCTGTGCTAATTTAATCTCCTTAAATATCATGATTAATATATGAATGTTCAAAGCATGGTTTATGTGAATTTGGAGTATTAGCAAGAAAGGTTTCATTATAGCTTAGACTATAGGATGGAAGCAATTGAATAGAATTTCCCTTTTTAGTTCTTTGATGCTTTTATTATGTTAAGAAATGATGCTTTATTTGACTAAATTGATTTTGAATTTATAATCCCTAATTATTCTCTTCTAGCCTTATCTCATTCTTATTTCATATAACGAAAAAGTTAATAAAAAGAAGTATTTATATCATTCTCCTCTAATCTCTTTTGAAGCCCATTCTCTCTGCTTTTTACTAAACTTTTTGTCTCTCTACTTTCTATCACGTTAACTCTTGAAATTTCCTTCAAGCATGACTATTTATTTAAGCTCTTCAGGTGTCTCAGGGAGTTATTATCCATTATCTCTCCTCCTTCTTAAAATTCAGTGTACTTTTACCTAGTTCTCATAGCTTTTTATAAGGAAGTTAACTTCTTCTACTGAAGTCTAAGTGACAGCAGCAATATCTTTCTTCTAGTGTATTTTTAATAAGTCGATATTATCGAGTTCTTCATCATTCATAGCATTTATCATTTTTCGTTATTGTATTAATTTTTCAGATTATGGGCTTGAACCACTCAATAGCTTCTAAATCCCTGAAGTGTTTCCCTTTATCTACTCCAAGATATCTTTTCTATAATCTCTAAGAGTAAACTTCTCCTTTGCTGCTAAATCTCGAATATGCGTTTTGAATTGATCCAACTAACGCTTCATTTTATACTCTTCATATTTCTGTGTCAGTGTATTAGCCATAGATCTTTGGAAGAGGGGAAAGGACTTGAAATATTTAGTTGTCAACATTATCTTGAAATATGGTTTTTTAAATCACCAAACTTAATTAACCAAGCTACACAGTTAAAAGCCTAGAAGTAAGCAAGCTAATCCTTACTATGACTATGACTCTTCAAGACTATCCAAGTATTTTCATCTATAATGGATTTAATAATTGATAGGAGAATGGATTCAAGCTGGTGATAGAGAAATTAATTGATAAAGGCTAGTAAAATAAATAAATCTTAGTAAAGCTTAGTAAAGCTTAGGTAAAATGATATGCTTGCAATTAGGATTCTATGCTTAAGTTTTAAAGATTAAATTAGGTAACTTTTAGTTACAGCTTATATTTAAATATTACAATTGGCTTGCTTAATCTAGTATCAAATGAAGGGATATTGATACCTTAGAAATGTGAGGATTATTTAAAATTTAAAATTTAAAAAGATTGGAAAAGGAATTTAAGGTAACTATAGCATAGCTATTATCCATTAAATATTTGAGCTATAAGATTATAAAGAAGCTAATATTGTATTGCCAAAAAACTCTGACTAGCTAAATGCTAGTAAGAAGTTAAAATCAGTTCCTAAAGTGATTTTACCACCTAATTAGATACTTAAGTATGTATTTAATGTATCTTTTTTAAATTAAAGTCAAATATTGCTGTTCTATTTAGATATCCTGGAACAAAAGATTAAAATAATTATATATCAAGTTTATCCTAAACTATCATAATCAAGTTGACTAGATTGATAAAATATCACTTGAGCAAGAACTCAAATATAGAATCTAAGATGAGTTTACTTGATTCAAAGATTGAACTTGTTTGGGGCTTTAGCTTAAAATAATTTATTTAAAAAGGCTATTTAAATGGTAAACTACTCCTTAAGAAGCTCCTTAACTTTTAAATATGTATCCTAAGGATTGCTTATCACTTCCATATCACCTAGGAATTGCTCAATTCCCAATAAACTATGATCAGACTTAAAAGGGACTATCACATAATTTTCTTTGTCCTTCAGCAGCATTTTTCTCATTCTGTCTTCATAAGATTTAAATTCCTCGGTAATAGGAAGGTAAAGCTCCATTCAAGGGAAGTAAGAAGGAGATCTACCCCTGCAGAATGAAGCGTTTTCTTGGCAATTAACCTTTATAAACTTACAGCTTCTGAATAAGAGCTCACTTGTTGTATTTATATGCTGAGTCATGAAATGACTTCATATAGAGTTCACTCATAAGATCTCCAGGTAGTCAGAGATAGGTAAATACAGGTATATCCTATAGCAAATAAGAATAAATTTCATCTTCAGATTCAAAATAAATAATGAAGTCATTGAAGTTAATTCTGGATATTAAAACTTACTTGTTAGCTGTATTTAATCCAAGTCAGTATGCAAATAGTCCAATTGGGATAAAGCCTAGCACTCCCTTTAAAATCTTTCGCAAAGTGAGATGAGTTTGATCATTATCTTTTCTATAAACTCTCCTAAGTTCGATTCTTTCCAGAATATGTTTGGTATAAGTTTTGAAAGATTTTTAGTTCTGATTTAGCTCAAATATTTTTTACTCTAGCCTTGAGGTTCTACGGATTCTAAGAAGGCTAGTAATTTTCTTGGAAATGCCAGATAGCTTTTATTTCATTTCTATAGCTTTTATTTATAATTCAATTACTTTAAACTAGAACCATCATTTAAAACTTTCAAACCTTATTACCTTTTACGTTAGATTATAAAGAAGACTTCTAATCAGAAGCTTCACTTGGATAAATGAGTCTCATTAAAATTTTAGGATAAAACACGAGAAAAGTAAAGACTTTGAACATATTAATGAAGCTAAAAGCTAAGATGCTTGATAATACTTCTAGATTAAGTATGATAGTAGCCTAAGGCTTTAATACTTAAAATTAACAGTAATAATATACAAGAACAAAGGCAATTATGTAACTTGAAAAATGGAATCATCCCAGTATGAGATAGGATTTCATACTAAATGAATAATCCATCATATGATATTAGTAAGCAGCTTATCACTTGAAACTAATTTAATATATTAAACAAATATATTCAAATTCTTACTCTATCATTTTATTTCATTACTGGAAGTGTAAAAGCTTGCCTTTTACTAAATTATTTAATTGGGAGAACTTTAATCTTATACTTCTATATTTCTGGTTGCGTTCGTATCACTTTTAATATTTCCTAGTTCCAGTCATTCAGCTTCGATTTCAACGTAGTAATCTACTTTTTTTTCTATAATTATTCTTTTAAGTTCAGTAACTACTAGCTATATAGAAATTCTTTCCTTTTATTCTATCCTTAAGCATCCTCCTAGTAAACGTCTTAAAGATCCTTTTATTTTGGAACTGATTTCAGGCGCTTGTTTATTAGTCAATTTCTGTATGATTGAATATGTGCTTTCTTAGGGTCAAGGACGTTTTTCTGAAATTATTTCATTTATTATACATCCAAATGCTCATATATCAACTGATGTTCCTATACCCATGCTTTAAAAACACTCAGGAGCCATATAATTAGCAGTTCCTATAGTTTAACTAGTAAACTGAACTTTACTCTATTCAGTGTCCAGAAAGCGAGCCATTCCTAGATCACACAGTTTGATATTAAGCTTCTCATCTAGTAGAATATTTTCTGGCTTTAAGTCTCGATGAACTATTGGATTATCTTATTAATGCATGTACTAAATTCCCTCTGCTATCTATAAAGTGATTCTAAGCTTATCTTAGTAAGTTATTTTCAGCCTGGTTTTATAAAGGACATCATACAAAGATTACTTCATAAGGTTAGTTACAATACATAAAGGCTTTCAAGGTTGAATGCAGATACCTATGAGTTTTAGGAACTTGTCTGAATTGATATTAAGGATAATGTTTAACTCTTTTAGGAAGTTTTCTAAATAAGTCTGTTCATTATTTTGCCAGTTTAAGATCTTAATAGCTACTTCCTGTTCTTTTACCTTCCCTTTATATACTCTTCCAAACCCTCCTTATCCTATCAAATCTTCCACTGAACTTTAAATTTCTTTAAAGGGTAGAGTTAGAACTCCACTAAGTTCCATTTAGTTTATCATTTTAGTATTGATCTCATCCAAATAGCGCTTAGAGCTAAAAAAAGAATGCAAAAAATCTTTTTACTTCTATGCTTTAATTTTCCTTTTCCATCTTATAAGCATCACACAAACTATTAATATGATAGCTACTAATGCAAGAATACAGTAGAGCAGGATGAAAGAGTAGTCAAAGCTATCTGAATCCTTTGTAACTTTGAAATGGAAGGATTAGCCTAAAATTTAATTTCCTGTAAAATTATTCCAGATAAGCTAAAATTGACTTTCGTTTGTTCGGACAGCAATTGGAAAGAGGGAGAAACTTTATTTGGTACCCACTTCATATTCGCTCTTTTTTAAGGTAGACAATTCAATGATCGAATATCTTGATTAAGTCCTATATCTAGAAACAAGTTCAGTTCAAGTTATAAGGACAAAGTCATCTTTCAAAATAACTGAATCCATAAACTTCGCTGATTTATTTCCGACTATAACAATCTAACTAGTAGTTTACTAGATTGACTATTCATCGAAGATAAGATAAGAGATAGGTCCATACTAGAAAGACTAGTACTATTCTTTACTTTCAAAGTATACAAGAATGTAATTATTATTAGGCAACTAATGCACTTAGTAATCAAAGGTACTACTTTGAGGTAGATTCGATACGAATATATAGGTTTAATTCATCTTTTGCTAAAAAAAGATATTTGCATAGATTCCGTTATATAGAGCTTCATTAGAATAAGTAAACACACACATTAATTTGTTTTCACTTATTTAAATAACTGCAGGACGAGCTTAAATTTTACTTAGAGATTAAACTTCTTAGTAGTATATAACATTTCCAAAGCAGCTATCAGGTATACATTCAATAAGATATAGAACTCAGGTAAATTTCTCTTAGGCAAATTAGTCAAAGGCTAAAGCGATTGTGGATTTATTGTATCAAGTTAGTTATATCTTCGGATGAATGTTTTCAGACTATCCACATACCTTCGAAATAAAGCTTTTATTAAATGCTGGAATCATATCCTGAAAATACTACCAATATAAGCTCCAGCAATAGTCATCATAATGATAAATTGCTCAGACCAAAACAAAGCCCCTTTCCTAGAAATGAACAGAAATCATGTCAAATAATGGAAAAGTTTGACCATACTTACCATCATTGGGAGAAAAAATGAAATCAGAGTCATAAAGAGCACTCTAGTTAGACTAATAATAGGCTTAATATCTAAATATTAAGTACAGTCCATTGATATGTTTAGATAGCTACTGGAGTACGAAAATACAACCTAGACTTAATCTTCAATCTGTTAAGGATTCAAAACAGCAGATCTAACTTACTTTAAGCATAAGTCTTAGTTTTCCAATATAACTATATAATCTGACTAGCTATCAGAACTCATATGAGACTTTTAAAGCTTTTTCCATTCTTCCCTCTCTATATTAGCAAAGCTAAGATTATTACTCTCTAAAAAAGTCTTCTAGCAAGAGAAAGAAGACTTAAAATATAGTATAATAAAGAGAAATATTCAGACCATATTATTTAGTTACTGTCTGTATATCTTATTGTAGAAGTCTTGCTAACATACTCAAAGATATTTAAATCAAAATTATTTAAGAATTCAATATTATAAAATCATTGGAATCCTATATAATTACCTAAGGCTCTGTGAACTAATTATAAAATTAAGTTATCTTTTCATTAAACTTTAACTGTTTAGATAATTAACTTATAGGATATTGAGGAATGTCTAGAATACTTAGGGAAAAATGAATAACTCAAATTTACGGAGTAAGTTAATAAAAGGATTTATAAATGGGAGAAGTGCTAATGTAGGGGTATAAATTATGTTTGATTAGACTATAGAGAGTAATAATATATTATAAGATTAGTAAGGAGCATTAGATTTATATCTCTTCCTCAGATATAAAACTTGTATCCTAGAATTGCTTAATTTATCCAGTCTGTAAGGTGTAGGAGCTAAAAATTTGTAGGCATTATTATGTTAACTATTGTCTATTTATTTAAATATATAAGGCATAGCATTTTTATCTCTTCAGATTAGCTTGATTTAAGTAACTAGTATTTTTAAAGTGTATATCTAACTATCAATCTAAAAATGAAAGACAAATCAGTAGATAAAATTAGATAGCATACTAATTATTAGATATATGTTAGATTAACTATTCCAGACTGAATAATGTAAGTCAGTTTGAATATAAGAGCTTAACTCTTCTACATTTGATAATTATAGAACTTATCATCTTCTAATTTAAAGCTACAAAGCTATTACTTTATAAAAGCTAATATAGACTATATCAATTTAAACAGCTGTAGAACAAATAAAAGCTAAGAAGGTATTTTAAGCTTACACTGTCGTATATCCTTATAGTTAGTTTTATTTAATCTGATCCTATGGAAAATTAAGGAAGAAAAGTACCTTAGGAATTACTTTATTATTGCTAAAATATTTCCTTTAATACATTATTTGCTTATTAATCGCTAAATAGTCTTAAATTTAAAAGTTCAAAATAAAGAGACATAATAATAATCACTTATAAATTTAATTCTGTAAGCTACTATAAGACATTATAGATTAAAAAAGTGACTTTAAGTATTAAAGATATAATTGAATGTCATCAAGAAACTTAGAGAGATCCAATAAGATAAAGAGTAAACAAATTAAAATTTAGATACTTAAATTAATAAATTTTGAAAAAATAAGTTAAATTATTTTCAGTAAGTTTGGCTTAATTTATAAGCATAGAGTTTTAACCAAATTAGGAGAATTTTCTAAAATAATTTGCAATAAAGACATATGTTAAGGCAGTTACGCGTTAAGAGAATGAAAAATTAGATAAATTAGAGAAAAATAAAATTTCGATTATAGAGCAATTTAAATATATTTAGGAGAGGTAAAGTTTCTAGGAAATTTAAAGGAATCAGTATAAGAAGAAGTTAGAAGAGATTGATACAAACAAGAGTAGGAAAGAGCATTTAAAAAAGCAATATATAAATGCATATAATCTTATTTGAAAAGCATAATAGTAAATAGTATTAGCATTAACAATATGCACCAGCATGATCTAATTCATTACAAAATCACATATAAATTACTTTAATCTATATCATTACCAACTATAATAAGATTTCAAATATGAGAAGCATCTTGAATCATAAAGTGCTACATATTAATAATAATAGCTTAAAGGTATTATAAAGTAGTCTAATAAGAAAAGTGCTCAACTAACAGTAGATTAGATAAGATATTATTGATATAGCTTCTGCGCAAGACTGGTATGATGTTACTCATAAACCATATTTCAAATGTGCTAATAAATTGTTATGAATACAAATTAGACAGGAAGTAATAATTTAGAAGTCAACAAATAGAAATAGTTTTCATAACCTTGCAATTAAACCAAGATTAAAAATAAAGGAGAAAATTAGCTTAAGTAAGGAAAAAGACAGTAAAGTGAATATTTAGTAATATTAGTATACAAATAAGGGGAGATTAATTTACACTAACCGATAAAAAACATTAATGGAAGATAAAGAAAAGTATAATACTAAAATATGATGCTCATAGTCTTAAATAGGATTTATAAATTAAAATTTCCTTTTGTTTAAAATGAAACAAAAAAGTAGACAAGGAACTGGAAAATAACTAAAAATAAAGGTAAAAGAGGGCTTTTAAAACTAATAGGAAGACAGTAAAACAAACGCTAGTAAAGAAGGGGACTTTCTGGATTAATCGTACTCTCCTTAATTTCAGATTTAGCAGGATAATTAGTAGTAAAGTAAAGATCTGAAAGTATCTTCTGAAAAGAAAGAAGCTTTATAGTAGTAAAATGCATTAGGAGATAGTTAGGAACAATCTTAAAAATAAAGCAATCCTAGTTAATCTAAGTTAAAGGTAAACACTAAAAGAAGAAACACGGACCGCAATCAGTAAATTAAAACTGAAAAAAAGAAAGGAGAAAATAGCCCATTATCAGGTTCAAATCAGAAAAAGGAATAATAACCTATTATAATCAACAATCTATAAAAGGAAGAAATTTTTACATAGAACTAAGCGAACTAGAGTACTATCAGCAATCCCCGATCGCAATCACATAAGAGTTCTGAAAAAAATTTACTAACAACTTAGTAAAGTTTAGTAGAGTAAAAATATAGTCAAGACATTTTTAATAAATCAGAGACTTTATCCAGTTAAAGAGAATCTCAGATAATAAAATCAGTAAACATGAACGAATCTTCTCACATATCATTTTAGAACTCTTCATATTCTCAGCAGTCCTTCATAAATTAAGATGGTAAGAATTTCTAAGATTCATAAGAGCCAAGTCCTATTATGAGCAAGAACCTAACTCCTAAATCAACTATAGGCTAAAACTTAGATGATAAGTTATATCAGCAAACTTTACAGAATCAATAGCAAATAGACTAAATTTTAAACTCAAGTAAGGAGATTATTTCCAACAAGCCTAATAACCCATAGTTAGCAAACTAGAATGCTACCTCTATAAAACAGTCTTTAGAAAACTAGTCTAAGCAAAATATCACTACAATAGTTAGATTCCGACCATAGAATGAAATAGAAGGCAATTTAGAAAATCTTTCCCCTTGTTTAGACAAAATTGAAGTAAAAGGAAATATCATTGATATTACTTTTGAAGATAGTACTTAGAAATTCAATTTTGATAAGGTATTTTAAGAGGAAAGCTAGTAATATTAGATATACCAGCATCTAGATAATCAACTAACATCCTACATATTGTAAGGATATAACTGCGCTATATATACTTATGGATCATCAGGGACCGGGAAATCTTTCACTTTACGAGAACTATCAGAAGAAGCTCAAGGAATAATACCAAGAGCAGTATAGAGTATCTTCAATGCTATATAGGAGAGTGAAGTAGATCAAGAAATAGCAATTAAATGTTCTGCGCTTTAAGTTATAGAAGAATAGTTTAGAGATCTGCTAAATCCATAATAGAAGAATATTAAGATCAGAGAAAGTATATACAAAGGGATTTACGTTAAAAATCTGACTTATCGTTTAGTATCTTAAAAGGATGACATCATAAGGCTATTAGAAGTAGCTTAAGAGAATAGATTAGAAATATAGCAAAAGAAGAGAGAAGAATACTATATATTTATGATGGAGTTTACCTTTCAGTTTCCTAATGGATAAGAAAAAAAAAGTTAATTACACTTCATTGACTTTGCTTCTAATAATTTAGAACGATAAAAGAATAAATCTCTAGATACTTTCATAAAAGGTATTTAGTAACCAAACTAATGAGATAAGATATGTTAGGAATCCTAATTGACGCGCCTTATAAGTAATACCATATAAGGCAACTGTAAAAGCTGGTTTATCATGACATGCTCTTAAAGCACTTTTTATTTGTATGAGACACTTAAAACTCTATAGTTTGGATAGTAAGTAAAGGAAATAAAAAACAAGGTCATATAAAACTTAAAGTGATCTCCTTCTTAATGGCTTTATATAATAAACTAAGTACTTAAGCAATAGCAAGCTAGCAAAGAGGATTAAGCTAGCAAAGATAAATTCCAGTAGATTTAATAGCTATTTTCTTTCCCACCAGAGGAAGAACTGGATAAAAAAGGAAATCATGATCTAAATTTGGAAAGTGGATTAGAAAACGTTTCCAAATCTTATTCAATTTTTAGCATAGAAGAATAGCTTCTTTCTATATTAAATCAATCCTAGGATCAGGCTTTTAAAATCGATGAATTGAGCTAAAAAATTAGAATATTGGAAAATGAAATCAAAGACCTAAAATTAGAGAACTAAGATCTTGTAGATAAGAACAATCTACTGTAAAATAGATTAGTCAAGTATTAGTAGAAAGTAGTAGAAGCGGAAAGTAAGATCACTTAAAGAATCAAAGACGAAGAGACTAATAAACTATAGTTAGAAAACGAAAAAGAGGAGCGTCAGAAGTTATAGTACAGTCTGAATATATTGAACGATTAAATAAAAACCCTTAACCAATGTATCGAAGCCTAAAATACAATGGTTCAAAGTCTTATTACTCAAAAAGCAGCAGATCTTGGAGGAAAAGATTATGTAACGTTACAGTTAGTATAGAAGTGCTAGAAATCATGCATTAGCTTATAATAGACTTTCTAAAATACTGAGCAAAGTTTCGCATTAAAGTTGGAAAACTTGCTTTTTAGAAACAGTCAAGATGAGTACGAAGATATGCTAGTAAGTAGAGATATTGAAGATTAGATGACATCAGATTACTTGAAATATCAGCATATTTAGCAACTATAAAAGGCATATCTATGCAACTCTCAACTGATAAGTGTTCTGTATGCTTTACATCTCTAGTGCGAAAATTTAAACTACTCTATTAAGATTAAAGATATTGAAAACTAGAGTAACAAGAAATTAGCAAGTAATAGCTAAGCTGCCTTTGAAAAGCTAAGTGAGTAAGTAGATCTACTTCAAAGGAGATTGGAAACTTTCTAGGAAAGCTTGTCTAGAAATTCTCTCCTGAAGCAATAGAAGAACATCAAAATTATGAAGACAGTTTAAAATCTAAAGAGCTAAAAGCAGCATCAAGAGATGATTTCTTAACAAGAAAGCTTCTAATATCATAACTTGCAGTAGAAAGTCTATAGTTTGTAGCTTGAGAAACTAAAATCTGTAATTCTTTAAATTTAGGAACTTCAAGTCAAAGAGCAGTAAATAACTATACTGTAGAGTTAGATTAAACACTTTAATGAGTAGAATGCTAAAGAGCTTGAAATCTAGAACAAGAACTGATAAGTACAGCTATAGCTCTTTCAAAAATTTGCTAACAACGAGATGGAAAGGAAATAGTAGCAATTGATACAGCTACACAAAATGCTATCTTTTTCCTAGTTTTAGTTACTGTAAATATAAAATCCTAAAGTGATGTAGAAGGATATGAAATATACATACACTGAGAACAAAGAGCAATTCCTTGAATACAAAGCTTTGTAGATGTGCGAGAAATTACTGACCTAGAAGAATTAAAAGATCGTCTACTCACGCTCTCTTCTAGGTAAAAATACTGAAAAATTTCGCTAGGAAGATACTGAGTGTAGATATGAAGATATTGCCTAAGAGAGTTAAAGCTATTCATACATAAAAGAACTTGAGGAAGAAAATGAAAGCAACTCTGATTAATAAAAAATTTACTAAGTTTATGTTTAATAAAATTCCAAGCTTCATCTTATCTAAATGGATTACTTCAAGTAGTATATTTCTAATTAAGATTTCTAGCAGAAGTTAGGTATCTTGTTTAATATTATAAAGTAAGAATAAAAGTATAAAGTACCACATAGCCGATAGCAGTGATGTTTTGTATTCGCTTCGAATGCTATACATTATATAGCAAGTTTAAAGATAAAAAATGTATGGTGCTTCTTAAAAAGTAAAGTAGAGCAAGGTTATTAATTGATTACTCAAAAAGAGTCAAATAAGGAATTAAATCAATTAGAAGAAAGAAATTAAACATTGATATTTTAATGCTCTTTCACTTTATTTAGTTTGCAT
Source organism: Loxodes magnus (assembly GCA_946699065.1). Taxonomy (NCBI): domain Eukaryota; phylum Ciliophora; class Karyorelictea; order Loxodida; family Loxodidae; genus Loxodes; species Loxodes magnus. The sequence continues at coordinate 537,160 of CAMPDV010000028.1, read as the reverse complement.
TAATAACTATAAATATAGAAATTAGTCAAATCTAATGCTGATAGAACATAAAGATAGAAAATCAAGTAAATAAAAATTTGAATTTCAATAAATTTGATAGAAGATAAGATTGGAAGTTTAGGTTACGGTTTTATAAGATTTACCGTGAAATTGCAATAGTAGAATCGGAAGGTATATAATATCTGAAAGAAAACTAAAGTATTAAGCAATAGTAAACTGATAAAGTATCTTTCTATGCAAGATAATCTCAAGAATATTTTATAACCTATTGCATAAATAAGGTTAAATAGAGAAATAAAATACTGTTATAAAGCTAAAAATGATAAAAGGTAAAATAATGAATTGAGAGTATAATGGAAAAGAAAAGATCCAGAACTATTTTTTAAATAAACTATATAAAATAAGAAATTAGATTAGGCATAAATTAGTTAGTTTATTTGATAAATAACTAAATAAAAAAGTAATTTTTATCAGGCAAATAATAGAGCTAGAAGAACCAAAATTGTACTGAAGACTAGATGATTACTGTCACCTTTCTTCGAACACAAACTTTCATCACATGAGCAAGAATCACATTCGTTCTCCTCTTACTGGGTAACTTTTGTTCCAATTTAATAGCATTTTTGAACATTGGCTGTGTTAAAGTTAGTTAAGGGATTTGTAATTGAAGTATAAGGATTGACAGCAACAGCACAGATTGCAAAGTCAATTCCTGAATTAAGTGAATCATATTTCAAATGTAACGTTGCATTTTCTATGATATTGCTTGGGTCTTGGCCTTTAGGTCAAGACAATGCTTTTGATTAAAGGGAATTCTTATTTCGGTAATTTAAACCAGAGATAATTTAATCTGAAGTAATTGTTTCAAGCTCATTAGAATCAGCCGCAAATAATAAGACAGAATAAAGATAGTGACCTTCATAACCTGAAAAAGTGATCGTAATGGATGAATAATCAGAATCTGAATTTATATATTTAGCAATAGTTTCTAAAGCAGATATTTCAGTCATTTTTTTAAGATTACCACTATTTGAATATGTATTATACCCTTCAGCTATATAGGAATTTCCTGATGATGTTGCTTTCAAGTATTTATCAAAATAATACACACAATTAGAACAAGAATCGGCTGCTTCCAGAATTTAATCAGGTCTTTGAGAAGAAGTACCTGAAGGATCTGCAATTAGCTATGTACATACTTCATAACTTTTGTCTGTTAGTCTTCTTGCTCTTTGAGATGATTCGAATATCCATTCACTACTATAAAGTAACTAATCACATCTCCAGTTTATGGCTTTAGCAAAAGAACAAGCCATATCATAAGTCTAAGTTTCATTAGGAGATGAAGATCCTGAAACTATAGCACTTGCCCATTTAGATGATGGTAAATCATCTGTTACGAAATGAAAAGAAGCAACATCGGAATATGTTTCTCAAACAGACAAGAGCGAAGTATATATCACATATCCAAGATTTCCCCATAAATAGCTTCCGTCTTCATCATTATTCCACTTAAATACAACATTTTTGGATGAGTCATAGATTATTAGTTTCTCTGATAGAAGTCAACTATATTTCATATGCATTTTCTTTTCATCATTGATTTCATTTTCCCATTCAGTAGTTTCTACATTTGCAACTTCTTCATTTTCATTTTCTTATTCTTATTCCTGTTCTTATTCCTGTTCTTATTCCTGTTCTTATTCTTCAGTAGTAGTTGTCTTATAATAAACGATTTTTTTATTAATCAATTACACCCCAATTTGCCAGATTTTCTCCAGATATAGGTCCTTTTTATCCTTCGGGTAAAAGTAACCATTAAACATATCCAATTTGATCAATCGTAGCTTCAATATAGAAAGAATAAACTCCTGTTTTCAAAGTGCTTTCAGTAAATTAAATTTAAGGAGGTTCTACTAAGCCAAGCTCAAATATAGTGAACTTAATAGAGTTTTTATTGGAATTGATAAAAGAATCAGCATTAGTACCAGAATGTTAAATATGTAGCCTAAAACTGTTACCTTTACTGAAATCCCAATCTTTTACCTTTGCAGTAAAATTCTTTATTTCATCCCAAGTCTTAAATAATAACTATGAAGGCTCAATTATAACTACCGATTCATCATTAAGTTTTGTGGGATCAGTTTCAGCATTTTCATCTTCGTTAAAAGCAAGAGTAAAATTAACAGTTATATCAACAGAAGGGCTTTATGATAGATAAACATAAATAGGCAATGAAATAAATTCGTATAATAGACCATAATCAACTATTGGAAGATCTATCGTTGCATATGTATATTCATCTGGTTCATAAACATATAGTAAAATATCAGCCATTTCTGCATATTTCTCTTCTTCTGACTCATAACCTTTTTATTCCAATGTATTCCAATTAATGAATTTAACCGTACCTCCTTCTTCTTAGTTAGCAGCTAGTTTGAAGGGTAATTTCCAATTAAGTTAATACAAAGTTTACTAAGGATTTCCTTACTCATCAGGTAAGAATTTAACTGCTTAACTTGCTGTAGAAAACTTAATAGATTTAAATTTTAAAGGATTATTACTTGCCTCTTTTTAACTTCTTCCAGTAGCTATGTAATAATAATCAGAGAGAAGTCCTGCAGTAGTTTCCAATGCTAATACCGGCTCAAAGTTTGAGTCAAGAATATATAGCAATGGATTGATTTCAAAGAAGCCAAGGTATGAGTGATGAAGAATTCCATATGATCTTGCTTGGTAATAAACTTGATCTGAATTTGGAAAGCCTCCATCATTTGAAATAGAAATTTCAAATTTCTTAGAGTATTCTTCATATGAAGTCCATAAGTTATCACTCAAATCAAGTTTCGTATAATCAGGATATGAGTTATCATAGCTTTTATCCATTCTCACATGGGCATATGTAGGATTTTAAATTTGCTATAAAGTGAAGACATAGTTATAATAGGTAACTTCATCCTAATTTGAAGCAAAAGTAATATCTTCAGAAGAAGTCCATTATAGAGCATTACCCCACTGATTTAATGTGTAATTTGCTGAAACTTTGTCAGTAATTGTAACATAAGGATTGTCTTCTTCATAATCTTACATTTCTATAACTCTGTATAACTAACCTTCGAAGCTATATAAATTAGAATCATCAAAAGCACTTAAAGTAGGACGCAACGAATAATCATCTGGAAATGTAAGTATGAATTTACCAGTTTAAGCCTTCATATTGATAATTTTATAATTAGTTCCTTCATTAAATATACTGAACCAAAATTCATAATCATCAGATCCTCCAAGAGAATTCGAAGTATCTGAGTAATCTATAGTAGCATTCAAAAAATCGATTACTGCAGCTGGCTAAACCTAAAATTCGTATGAGCAAGAATAATATTGATCTGCTTTGAAATGATAATCATCATGTTCTTCTGTGTCAGCTTCCATAACCAAAATATAGAAAGTTAATTCTGAAGTAGTATCTGGATTTCTTATTCCAACTACTTATAATTCTAAGATTGTTTAATCTCCTATATCTTATGTTAATGTCACAAATATCCAATTTCTTTTTGCTTCGCATGTAATTCCTGTCATATAATTGCCATCAGTTGAAAGTAAGCAAGGAATATAGTAAACAGGTGATTCATCTTTATCTAAATATCCTTGGAATCATTCAGCAGTATCTCCTATGAAATAATCATAGTAATTTGCTGGGAATTATATCCATATTTATCTTCCAGCTTGAATTGGCTAAGATTAGCCAGAATTATCATTCCATTGCATTCTAAATGTATATTATGCATATTCTCCTTTATTTTTAGGAAACACTCTTAAGGACATTTAATCGTCATCTCCAGCAATAGCTGTCTCATAAAGAATTGCATACATAGTATTGTTTAAACTATTGCTATATGCTCTTTTATCATCTACTATTTCACTTTGGAAGTAAGTTTATCCTACTCAAGCTTATGCTTCAGCAGCTTATTAATTAGCCGGTGTTTTTAAAGCCTGAATTAGCCATACCAGGTAGTTAGTATTTGATTTAATGGTTTCGGTTGGATATATTGTTATAGTAGTAGCAGAGACTGAGCATGTACCAATGAAATTAAGATAACAATTATCATTTGCATCGAAGATACTGTTTAAAGTAAAATCAGATGGAATAGTAAGTTCGATTCTAGGATATTACGACTAAGTCGCTTATTTATCACTATATATTAACTAGTTTCTTATATAGAAAGTAATTTTGACATCTGAGTAGAGTCAATCCTTAACTTATGGCTTTAAGTTATTAGGGAATAAGCTTATATCTTCAACTGTTAGATATCTACTGCTTTAGCCTTTCACTATTACTTTAAAATCTCCACTATCAACATTTCCACAGTCATCTTTATCTGAATTTAAATTTCTGCAATCATATACTTTTTTGGTATCAAGCCAAGTTCCAATAACATTTACTGTCTTTAAAAAATAGGCAAATTCTTAAAAATTATCAGATATTTCATTTACTGTTTTTGCAACAAAAGTATCTCTGAAAGAAATAACTAAAGTTGATGTAATGTCTTTAGTTAAAGTACAGAAAGCTTAATTTTAGTTAGCTAAGGGACTTATACATCACAATGAATCTACTTCAATCCAACTAGGTAAGAAATTACTATTTTCCCATTCTATTTGAATTATGCAACCTACTCCTAGTGAATGAGTATCCTCAAGAGTAAAAGAAGCCTAAAAATCATTAATTGTACGTTCTGCAACCGAAGTTTCTTTTCATGTTCCTGATCCATATCCTTTTTTATGGGGAGTAATCATCAATGAATTCCAAGTTCATCCTGCTTCTCCTTCATTTTCTTCATTACCACATGCCATGTATAACTTAAAACCATCATCGTCACTCATTACATTTGTCTATTCTCCATAAGGAGCCTTTAAATTGGATATTTCTAAATTATTAGTCCATTCAGGCCATACATCTTCATCATGATAAGTAAGTAAAAATTATTTGCCATTAAATTCCCAAAGATTGAGGTAAGTCAAGTTTCCTCCGTTCACTGAAGTTACTACTTCAGAAGTTCCTTCAATATAATCAAAATAAAAAGGTAACAAAACCAAACACCATGAATCAGCTCCCATACCGTAAAGCATCCTCTATTAAACTAAGATTGTTTGGTAAGCTCCATTATCAATTTCTCAATCGCTCATTTGCCAATTCATTCTAAACTTATTTTTATAATAGTAATCTCTTATTGCACCACTAGTTTCTCATATATAATATGGACCATTACCTGTTGATCCAGCAACCGAAGCATGTCCTAAATTCAAAATAGTTCTTGTATAACCAGTTATATCAGTTCATGTAAATGTAATAGTGCAATTTAATGCTGCAAAATGTTAATAAACTACTTTAGATTTAACAGGAAAAATTCCTCAATAATCATTTGCGTTAGTTTCAGTATCAGGCTCATAAAGAGCTGAGTATTCAATTGTACCTACATAATTAGAAACTGATAAAGTTGGTTCTGACTTATAGGAACTAGATATTGATTTAACAGTAGCTATTGAAAGAGGATAATCACTAGCATCAGTATTTGATAATCCAAAGAAACTATCTGAGAAATAATTTTGAGCATTGCTGCAAATAAAGTTTCCAACTACTTTATTGCTAGTAACAGATGCTGGTATTTAGAAAGTCCATACTAATTTATCAGTTTCAAAATCATTGTTCGACTCTTTAGTTGGAATTCTTATATGCCATACTAAGAAATCCCAAGTTCCTTCATGCTAATTAGCACAAGGTTTTAGTGAAAAGCATTCATCAATACATCTTTGATCACCATCATTTACTTGAGTTGTAGGTGATACATCTTTGAATAAACAATTAATATTCATATAATTAGATTATTCAGGATCTTTTTAGAATACACAAACTTCGTATTTATGCATATTAGGTGGATAAGCTGGAAAGTATGGAACAGCAGAGTTGACATAACTAGTTTGAGGATCATTAACATTTGAAAGATCAGATATGTAATAATTAATCCAAGCTTAGTTATCTGATTTAGTATTCTCTCTTCTAATGGTAATAACTCCATTTGAATTTGTAGTGGATGTAGCACTTCTATAAGTTGATTGACTTTAATTTAAGTGATCATTATCAGAAGTGAACAAATTTGATCCAAATGTGTACATAGTAGCATCAGTATTTAAGATGATAACAGTTTCATCTGTTTTAGTTACATCTGAAGGTGGATTTATAAGTGTAGCAAATAAGCTTGTTGATGTAAGTTTAAAGAAAGTAGATGTTCCTGCAGAACCTCCTTCTACAAATACCCAGTTAAAATTTGAGCTTCCAAATAATGTTTTTGTTGAGTCAGAAGTTACTGCATTTGATACTAAAATAGTTATTTTTTCGTCAATCTTAGTAATTTAATCAGCAGCATAAGAAGTGATTGATTTGAAACAATCTCCAGAGATTACTTTAGCTTATGCAGTAACAGTAACTGTTGATGCTGAAGTAGTGCTTTTATATCCAGTTATTTTTATTGTATCTATAGAGTCCCAACTTGCGCTTATAGTATTTTAACTTGCTTCTAATCCTTTAGATACATAAATCTAAGTGTGTGCTCCAGTTCCACTTGGCGTTTCCATTCCTTCTAATACAACTACAATTTTTCCTCCTTCAATAACTGGATGATCTAAAGTAAAAGTGAAATCAATAAAAATTAACATATTAGGAGCTACTTTCTTACTAGATATATAAGTACTTCCATATTTAGCTGAGTTTGAGAAGTCACATTTTGCTGATGGTACAGATCCTGCTTTCAAATAATCAGAGAAACTGACAGTTTTAGTTTCATAAATAAGATTAGGACCAAAGGAATATGTATAACGCTGTGTTGTTACTGTGAACTATAAACTACTTTTTTCATATTAAGCATTAGGATTTATGACTTCTGAAATTTAGAAAACTGCATATTTTTCATTTGGCTATCCACTTCTTGGATCAATATTGTTATTAAAGCTGCAAATAGTAATTGTGCTACCAGAAATAGTGTATTTCATGTTATAAGAACCGTCAGTATTTCTAGAATCACTCGTTATTTTATTGGTTGTCCATTGTGAGTTTTCATACGAAGTTCCTTTTCCTAGAATGACTGATTTGACACTTTTCACTTTTGAAATATCAAATTAATTTGAGAATGTTATTACAAATAGATCTCCTTGATAAACTGGTCTTGATAGAGTCATTTAAACTTCAACAGTTGAAGTCTATAAAATTAAATTTTCTTTTGTATTTGAGTCTTCAGTTGTTCCATCAGCGTCTAAGCCAGTTTTAAATCGTGCTACTAAATTAGTCATAGTAGCAATAGCAGGACCAAATCCAATTGTAGCGAAGTTTCAGCCTAAATGAGTAGGTTAGCTTCCATAAAAATTAGTCCAAAGAGAGAATGGACCTGTAGCAGTTAAAGCCGCTAAATTTTTTGTAACTGTAATAGAAGCAGTAAAGCAATGATCAGTTTCTTCTATCTTCTTCGCAGTTAATGAAATAAAGGTTATAAAAGAGAAATCTGAAGGAAATTATATTTATATTGTTGCAGTACTTTGATCTAAATATTCTAAAGCAAAATAGAAAGTATAAGTAACTAGGGTTGATTCACCGTTTGCCACAGAAGTAACAATTGGATCTGGATACCAACCTTCTTAGCAATAAGTAATTCTTCTAGGATAAAAATCTTATGCTGAAAGAGCACAAACTAGCATAAGTGTGGATATCCACAAATAATTCATTGTATTATTAAAAAAATTAAAATGCCTTATAAAATGTAACCTTATAGTTTATCAAAATTGTTGTATTGCTCATCTAAGAGATTTTGCTTATTTTTAATTAAACAAAATTTCGTATAACTAGATTAGCAAAGTCGCTTTCTTATATAATTTCACTTTCAAATTATAAAAATTCTGTCTAAACTTATAGAAATCATATTGCCACTTATAATTATTGAAACAATCACCTACTAATAAAATGTTAGTAGCCTACTTTCAGATGAACGAAAGAAACAATAAAAAATGATTTTTTTTAGTGATTAAGAAAACCCAAAAAAATCAGTATTTTTTTGTTTCTAATGCTAGTCAATGAAAAATTTATTCAGTAGCTTCATAATTTATTGACTATACACATCCATTACTTAAATTATAAATCATTAAGATGTCATTTCTTCTATATAGCAGACTTAAGTTTCTATCATTAATATAAAGCAAAATTTAATAAATTATAGTGATATTTTATTTTAAACATTCCAATCAATTTAAAAGACTAAGCATTTGGTTATTTCTACTTATAAAGCTTTGATTATCCTAGAAGGTTTATAATTTTATTATCCTTTTAGTATTAAATTTAATATTTTTATTACTTTTATTAAGGAAAATATTCTATGGCTTTATCACTTTAACAAGGATTAATTAAGCCTTTATTATATATAATTGCTTTATTTTTCTTATGCAAATACTTTTAGTTCTTTTAGTAGGTTTTGATAGTATAAATTTAGTGTTTTCATAGAAGCTTTTCAAATATTGTTGATATAAAGATAAATAGAAATTAAATGTGCAGATATTTCCTTCTATGAAGATATAAGCAAATCAGTTTCAATCTAATAACTATTCGTTTAATCACATTTTGCATCATGACAAGCACAGTTAAACGATATTGATTGCGATGTTAATAAGCTATAATAATTAATATTATGACTGATTGCTTCTCGATCCTTCATTAGTTTATTTATAAAAAATAACGCTTTTAGTATTAAGAATACTGAGATATCCCACAGAATAATGATATAATTACTAAGTTCTATGAATAGATTATTTCAGCTTCTTACTAATAAATCTCTTTTTATATATCATGTTTCTATTAGATTATTAAACTGATTGCCTAATTATTTTTGAATTGATTAGAATTTTAATTTTCTTTTAATACTTTTAAAATATCAAATTATCCTTTAATCAGTCTATCATTCTATGCTTTGTACAATTATGAATTATATACTCCTATTCATGTAGTGTTCACTTACTTATGATTCAAGAAATCTTAACGTTATTAAATACCTAAGAATAACAGTTAGAAGAAGCAACTGAAAAGCCTTAGAGTTATCTTAATCATATAAAGCAAATGGAAAGATTTAAGAATATGGTTCATAGCTAAAACCCAAAGTATGGTATAAGGTTATAATCTTAGTCTAAATATGCAAATAGAGATTTAAGCAAAATGATTATTTAATTTAAAATAAGTTGTGTAAGAGAGCAATCTCTAGCTATTTCTATTAATCACATTATTTTTGAGCATTTGAGGAAAGTTTATTACTTTAGGATAGTTCCTAAGAAATCTATCCTAATATGCATAACATGTTCATTTAACTATTTGCCTTCAGCTTTTAAATACTCAAATTATATTCTCCAATGATTCTCTCAAAAGCTTCTAGATATTAAATTACCTTTAACTTAATAAATAATAAATTAAATTTTTATATAGCAAAGGATAATAAAGTAAACGACTAAAGCCTACTAAGTCATATCTATTATCCCTGTTTGATTTCCAAATTTAGGTAATATAAACTAAAATAAAACTACCATATAAATGCAAATAAGAGTGGCATGTAATAAAGTATTCTCATTTTGTTAAAATAATTAAAAGGATCAATTTTATTTTGGTTGAATAAAGAAGATTCTTTATACATAATGCTTTTGCTTTAATTTAAATAAAAACATATGCAGATCTTAAATTGGATTTGAATTATAAAAATGCACTAGTAAATTTAAATTTAGTATTCATAAGTTTTTTGCTTAACAAAATTTGATGAAAAATAATTTTGTCTAGTTTATAGAAAATTCTTATAATATAATGGCTTTGTAACATTAAAGAAAATAAGACAAAATTAAGGAATGCTAGCTTTTATTGTTTGAATATATTTAAATAATGAAAATAATTTATAATGAGATTAGTTTGCAAACATTGTAATATAATATTTGAAAGAAACTTAAATATTTATTATGAAAGTTTAATAAAATAAATTAGCAAAATTTATAGATCGAAAAGTAATTTGGTCATTTTTCAATTTCACTAACATCAGTTATACATATAGGATTATAACTTATTGTTTCATTGAGTTATTCGTCTAATATGGATTGCTTTTCACTCTTAAAATTTATAGCTTGTCTTGTTTTGGATTTTTAAAAATTCCTTTACATTTTATCGAATTTCAGTATTCGAAGATCTTAACAAGTTTATCTTCTTTATTATACAAATTTATTATTTTTGGACACTTCCTATTCATTTTTAACTTCTTGCTAATCTTTGCTAGTTTATTTTCTTTTATTGTCGTTTGTTTTCTATACAGTCGATTATTTTTATTTGGCAGATTATTACTATTTTAAGTAAATATCCTAAAACACTATTCATTTCTGTTTAGCTTCTCTTGACTGTTCTTATAATTTATCCATTATATTTGAGATATCATTTATCTTACCAAAAGCTCCGTAACTTTATTTTTCTAATTCTTTTCGTATCTTTTAGTATTATTTTTATATCTATCTAACATTCATCTTTGTTAAGCTCTAAAGGATTAACTCCTTTTATTTCTTTGTAGATCTTTTCTAGACACCAAGCCATGATTTTTAATCTTCATTTTTCTTTTGATTTTTAAATTTGGTATTTTTCTTTTCAGGCTTTGGAATCTTACTATCAGTCACTAATCATTTACTGTACTAATAAAAAATGTTATTTTCCTAGTTAGATTAAATCTTTCCTATTTCTGGGAGACTTGCATTTCGTAACAAACCTCAGCTTTCCAAGCATTATTGAATTATAGTTTTTTTCTTCGTGATAATGGGTTCTTTCTTAAGTACTTTATTTGACATATGGTTTTAAATTAATTCTCAATTGAAAGGCTTAAGATTCTTTTCACTTTATGATTTTACTAGGTTAAATTAAACCATCATTTACAACTTTTTCTTCTACTCTTTCCAATTTTAAGCGAAGTTTGGCTTTTATTTTACTTAACTTACTTGGAAAGTTTTATTTAAATTACTCTAAACTTATTTTCCAGTAGCGTAAATATTTTTAGGTAATGGTCTGTAAAACGTAGATTTTCTAGAAATTTAAGGAATAATGGTACTTTATTTGAGAATCTAGATTGTGGACATTCTTGCTTATTTATTTATTAGTGAATGTTAAACTGATTGCGATCTATGCTTTTCGCTCTTTTGCTTGGTTTTTTCAATATTAATTTCTTGGTCCTTCATGATTTTCTTGTTCATTTCATTTTCCTTTTATTACCTTTTATTTTCCTAATCTGAATAGATCTTAAAACAAACTGTGCATACTGGTACTCTTTCATATATTCTAATCAGTCCTTTGGTAGACTAATCTTTAATGCTTTTTTCTCATTCCTAATCTTTCTAGACTTAGCATTCTTCAGTAATGAACTGTCCAAAATCAAGTTTCTTTATTTCAGAGTCTTTATATTTTTGTAAAATCTAAACCAATCTTTACATGCTTATCCTTTTTAACTTCGAGTATAACGACTTAGTTTGTATTCTGTCACTTATTATAGTTTTGCGCATTATTTTGTATTAGAAATCTTTATCAATGGGAGTTTCATCAAGTATTGATTAGTCCATTACCTTTTTCAGATTTGTCAAAATACTTTTTCCTCCTTGAGAATAATTCAATAAATCGATTATTGAGTTCCTTATTAAATTATCAGAACTTAGAATAATATAAGCTCTTAGATTGTGTGGATCTTAAGCTGCTTCCAAAATATCACAGTAGTCTCCACAACAAATGACTGCTCTCTTTTTTTCACCTGCAGCTCCTGCTTATATTGTAGCGTTTAGGTTCAAGTTACGAAACTTAACTTCTTATTGGATTTTTTTCAGCTTAGAATGCTATTGAGCTTAAAAGTTCTTGATGTTAATCAACCATCATTATTACTATTCATCTTGAATAAAGTCACATACCATTTTAGATAATTTTCTTCCTGATTCTTTTAGAATATAATGGTTAATCAAATGTATCAAATATTACATCTTTTTAGTTATCTCCTGGTATTATTCTGCCTGCCTTATTTGGAATATTTTACAGTACTTTACACTCTGACAGTCTACACAGAACTAGTATTTATATTTATCTCTTAAATACTAACTCCTTTCTTTAAAACTAAGACTCTTATAAGGCTTTGATTAGTATTCCTTATTTTATTTAGGTAAATCTGCCAAATTCATTGATAAGAGATATTCTTTTAGTATCTAACTATCATTTATGTGTTTTTGATTAGCTTTTTTTTTCGTTTAAACCGTATGTTCCGAACTCTTTCAGTAGTACTAAGCGAATTTCTATTTCAAATGATCCTAATAAATCTAGATAGCTTCATTAGCTTGCTAAGCATCTTTTTATTCTATCTTTTACTTAACTTCCTACTAATTGAAGAATTCTTCCATTTCTTATACTACTTCTTATATAATTTTTCCCTCGTATTTTGTGTTTTGCATCATCTCTTCAAGAAACTTTAGATTTCTTTTTGCAAGATTTTCCTCCACTTGCTATGAGTTTTACTAGCCTTTGTCTTTTTTTTGCATGATTAAGCTATTTCTAATAAATGAAGAAATCTAAAGCATTTATTAGTGACCTTCTTTCTTTTAATTTTTCTAGTTTGACATTTAAAAATCTTAGCTTTTACCTTTATCAAGAGAAGCACATTTATCAACTTCTTTCTGTTTTTCGCTTTAAAAGAATGTAAAATACTTGGATATGGAAGATTCTACATTATCCTTCGGCTTTAGGTCATTCTTCCCATCAAGTCTGCATTTGCTGCTTATCATATAATAAAATCATTTATCTTGCTCATTTTCCCGAATCCATATGACTCTTATTTTAAAAGCTTTTATCCTCTTAGAAAATAAAAAAGTTTGCAAAACTACATTTGTTCTGATAGGTAACTCAGACATATGCTGTCTTACTAAGAAAAAAGTATCTTTGCTGTTCTCAAATATTTCGCTATTTTTGACTACTTGCATTTGAATAGAAGTAATATTCTCTTATTTTTACTATTTGCCTGTTTCAATTGGTACTTCTCTCTTCAATATACACAGAGGAGTCTGTCAATCACTGCTTTAAAAAAGAGGAGTTTTGTTGTTTATAATCTAAGATTGTAGAGCTTTTACAAAGTCAGATACATTGAGATTTGTTTGGAATTTAATGGTATCATCCTCTGTAACCATCAAAGTCGGATTCTGAAATCCAAATCCTAGTATTAAGCTATTAGGTATTTTCAAATTTAGTTTCTGATCTTTCATTCTTTAGGTTAGCAAGTAAATGGTGAAAAGAAAGTGCTATCCATCTTTTAGTTCATAATTTTTCATGTTGTTTTCATCAATTACAGGAATTTCTAGCGAATTAGTTCAATATAGTACTTCCTTATTATCTATCAACTTATAAAACTTTTCATTATCCTTCAATTCAAAAATTTCACTGTCTTACTCATTCTCCTCCATCTTTTGCTAGATTATTTATTTCTTCTTCTAATTAGTTTATTCCTTATGTTAGTCCTATGCTTTATTTTTATTTTCCCTATCTTGCTCTCTTAAAAGATCAATTATCTCATTTTTTATCTCTTGATCTCTTTAGATTCCTTCATGACTCATTTTTTCTGCGAATTTACTCTGCAAAGAAGTTTTTTTTGGTATATACTCAATTCAGCTTTTACCTTTACTCCGTATATAATCCTCAAAAGTCATTTTTTATTACTATTACAGCTTAAGATAATCCTAATAATCCTATCCGTACAAACTTGTAGCATAGTCCTATATCTATGCCTCTGTATCATAGAAATCCTTTTAATACTCTGTGACATCTAAAAAGTCAGATGATCAACTTGCGTTAGATATCGATAGATTGCCTTCAAATGGCAATTAGGAGCTTGAAATCTATAAACCCTCTTATTTCGGTTTTTCCTTTTAGTTCTTTAATTTTTAAGACTTTTTCTTCTCCTAGATGTACAGCATGCACTGCTTAATATACTCTTCATCTTATAGATGCTATAAATTCTTTGGTATTTCAAGTTTAAATTTCTCCATCATAAAAAACTAATTTTTTATGCTTTTAAAAGATAGAAAAAACAAAACAGAAATAGAGCAAAAATAAGCTGTAATAAGAGCTAATAATTGAAGTAGGATATCATAGACATAAGATGATAAGGCCCAAATCATAAGAATATTTATACTACTTAAATATTAAATGGTCATTTGTAGAAATTTCAATGCTTTATATCAGATTCTAAAATTGAATAATTAGAGACAACGAAATGGAGTAAGAAGCTCATAAGAGTGTAACAAGATAACATTAAAAGCAAGATCATGAAATAAAGAGACCAAAAAAAGAAACAGAATAAAAGATTATTTTAAGCAATAGATAGTGAGATATAAACTAAGTTCTACCAAAGAAAATGAAAATTAGCTGAGTATTAATCTTTCATAAATAAATAAAAAAAGTTAAAAGTTGAATATCAGTCTGAAATGATTGATCAAATATTTAACTCTAAAAAGGTTATTCTCTTAGTTCTTTCACATAATTATAAATGATCATTAATGAAAAGATTGTATTAAAGGAAGGATATTTTATAGGCATATTTGATTTATAAATAAGGTAAAAGTATCATAGTATTCATTGTTATAGATTAAGCATTCCCTTTAATAACAATTTACTCTAACAGATGCCGATTACATATGCTTTTGCTCATCAGTCAATTTTTCTTCCTAACTATTCTTATTTAATATAAAGTATCTAAAGCATCTAAAAAACTCATAAATGAAAAAATGACTAAAATAGGATATAAATCGAAAGACATTAAAAGTGAAAATGATTTTCTACTTCTGGTATTGAGAGAATAATCGAAGTCATTTAAAAAATAATGGAATAAAGGATTAAAAATAAGTAATATACTAAAGGTTAATATTAAATTAAATATACATGAATACTTGATTATAAACTCCTTAATTTATTTAAAATGAAATTAAAAGTGTCATTTATCAAGCAAATAATAGAGCAGACTCTAGCAAAATTATACTCATTAACAGGAGATTCCCACTTCCTTTTTTATTGCAATAGTCCTTGTTACAAGAGCAGTCATCACAATCATCTTCATCTTGATGTTCTCCTAACGTTGTGATTTGGTAGCATTTTTAAGTATTGCCATCATTAAAGTTAGTTAAGGGATTCGTGATTGAAGTATATGGATTTATAGCAACAACACAAGAAACATAATTGTTACCAGTTAGAAGATTCTCATACTTCAAAACTATTTATGAATTTTCGTCTAAAATATTCGAATCTGGTCCTTTAGGCCAAACTAAAGCTAATCTTTTATATGCGTCCTTATTTTCCGAGTCTAATCCTGATATTATTTAATCTGAAGTGATAGTCTATAATGTTTCAGAAAAAGAACCTTTTAAAAGAATGGAATAAATATAATGATCTTCATAGCCAGAAAATATAAAGGATACAGACTTCAATTCAGCTGTAGAATTTACATAATCAGCTTTAGGAATTATTTTTGATAAATCATTAATCTTTTTGAGATTACCACTATGATTATCTGTGTTAAACCCTACAGCTTTATACTAGTCTCCAGTTGATGTTGTTTAAAGGTATTGATCGAAATAATATGCACAATTAGAACATGAAGTAGCTGCTTTCAGAATTTAGTTAGGCTTTTAAGTAGAAGTACCTGAAGGATCTGCAATTAATTATGTACATACTTCGTAACTTTTGTCTACAAGACTTCTTGCTTTATGAGTAGCTTCAAATACCCATTCAGTACGATAAAGTAACTACTCACATCTCCAATTTATAGATTTAGCAAATGAGCAAACTATATCATAAATTTAAGATTCATCAGGTATAGAAGATCCTGTAACTATAGCGCTAGCTCACTCAAGTGGTGGTAAACCATTTGTAGAGAAAGGCTAAGATAAAATGTCAGAATATATTCTTTCTGAATTCTAGAAAGTAGTATATATGACATAATCAAGATTTCCCCATAAAAATTTTCCATCTTTCTCATTATCTCACTAATATTATAGATTTTTGGTTGAATCATAAACCACATATGGTTCAGAAAGTAACCAGTCAGTCTACATATGATTCGTTTTATCTTTTATAATTTTTTATTCCCAATCATTTGATTCTACTGATGTAGGATCTTCATATTCAAACTATTATTCTTCTTACTCTTCAGTAGAACTATCGTTTTATAGTAATCTCATTCTCTATCAACTGTCTTCACTCCAAGTTGCTAAAGATTTTCCAGTATCAGGTCCTTTTTATCCTTTAGGTAATACAAGCCATTAAGCGTATCCTTTTGTATTGATTGATGTTTCAACATAGAATGAATAAGTTCCTGTTTTTAAAGTTCTATCATCAAAGGATATAATAGGAGTTATTTCGTATTATGATTTATAGACATTTATTTTTATATTGTTTTAGTCTGATTAAGTATAGGAATTTGCATTAGTTCCATAATATCCCGTATATAGTCTAAAAGAATTTCCTTTAGTAAAATCTCAATTCTTTATTTTTACTATAAAGTAATTTTTTTCATCCCAATTTTCGAATTTTAACTCGGGTGGATTAATTTAAATATCAGACTCGTCATTAAGTTATGATGGTTCTTAGCCAACATTTTCGTCTTCATTAAATACAAGAGTAAAATTTATAGTTACGTCATTAGATGGACTTGCTGAAAGGTAAGTATAAATAGGTAAGGATTCTGAATTTTATGTAATATCAATTTCTTCTATTGCAAGTCACGAATAGGCATATGTATTTTCATTTTGCTCATATATGTAGACAATTGTATCAACCATTTCAGCGTACTTATCTTTATCATTATCATATCATTATTACTCCAATTAATTTCATTTAATAAACTTTATTGTTCCTCCATCTTCTTGACTTGCTGATAATTTAAAAGATAATTTTCAACCGAATTTATAAAGAGTTTTTTAAGGTGCTCCATCTTAATCAGGTTCAAACTGAACTAACGAACTACTTGTAGAAAATTTAATTGATTCAAAGGATAAAGGATTATTAGTTGCTTCTGCCTTGCTGAATCCTGTTGCTATGTAATAATACTCTGAAAGAAGCCCTGCAGTAGTTTCTAATGCTATAACTTGTTCAAAGTTAGAATCTAGAATATATAATAAAGGATTTATTTTAAAAAAGCCAACATATGAGTGATGAAGAATTCCGTATGATCTTGCTTGATAGTAATCTGGATCAAAATTTGATATACCCTTTATATCATACAAGGCAAGCTCGAATTTCATGGAATATTCTTCATAAACTGTCCATAAATTATCACTTAAATCAAGCTTTGTATCATCAAGATATGTATTATCAAAGCTTTAGTCCATTCTTATATGTGCATAAGAAGGGTTTTTAATTTATTGTAGGGTGAAGACGTAATAATAATACTTAGCATCATCATTATGGGAAAAAAATTCTATTTCTTCAGTAGATGACCATAAAAAGGCATTTCCTTTCTGATTTAATGTGTAGTTTGCTGAAACTCCATCTAAAATAGTGGTATAAGGATTATTAACATCATAATTTTACATTTATTTTGTTTAATATAATCCAGCTGTGAAAATTTCCAATTTAGGATCATCTATTGCACTTAAAGTAGGATGAAATGAATAATCTTGAGGAAAAGTAACTATGAATTTACCAGTTTCTTGTCTTAGAAATAAAATTTTATTTGTTTCTCCTTCATTGAATACAGTGAACCAAAATTCATAATTATCAGATCCTCCTAAAGCATTCGATGTTTCCGTGTAATCTATAGAAACCTTCAAAAAATCAATAAGTGCAGCAGGCTAATCCTTGAAAGAATAAGTGCAATAATAGTATTAATCTGCTTTGAAATGATAATCATTATGTTCTTTTGTATCAGCTTCCATAACTAAAATATAGAAAGTTAATTCTGAAGTAGTATCTGGATTTCTAATTCCAACTACTTATAATTCTAAGGTTGTTTAATCTCCTATATCTTATGTTAATGTCACAAATAACCAATTTCTTTTTGCTTCGCAAGTAACTCCTGTCATATAACTACCATCAATTGAAAGTAAGCAAGGAATATAGTAAATAGGTAATTAAAATTCATCTACATATCCTTGGAACCATTCAGTAGCATCTCCTATGAAGTAATCATAGTAATTAGCTGGGAATTATATCCATATTTATCTTCCAGCTTGAATTGGTTCTTCCAAATCTGAATTATCAGTCCACTTCATTTTGAAAGTATATTAAGCATACTCTCCTCTATTATTAGGGAAAACTCTTAACGATGTTAGATCATTTGTTCCATCAAGTGGCGATTCATAAAGAGTTGCATACATAGTATCATTTAGATAATTATTTACCGGTCTTTATTAATCAACAGTTAGTCCCTAATAATAACTTTCTCCAAGTCATGCTTGTGATTCAATAGCTTCCATTTTAACAGGTGTTTTTACTGCTTGAACTATTAAGACCATATAAATTGTATTCGATTGTATGTTTTCATTTGGAGTAATTATTAATAAATTTGAAGAAAGAGAACAAGTTCCAGTGATGTTAAGATAGCAGTGATCTTTTGCATTAAATGCTTCATTTAGATTGAAATCTAATGGAAGAATAAGTTAAATTTTCGGCTTTTAAAAGTTACTAGGAATTTTAGAACTATATTACAGTGAATTCTTGATATAGAATATTATTCTTACATCTGAGTATAATCAGTCAAAATCTGATGGCTTCAAGTTATTAGGAAGCACTTTGACTTCCTTAACAGTTAAATATCTGTCAGTTTATCTTTTAACCGTTATTTTGAAATCATCACTATTCACATTTCCACATACGCTTTTTAAATAATTTAAATACCTGCAGTCATATATTTTTTTTAACGAATTTCAATTCCCAAATACATTTGCTGTTTTCAATAAATAAGCAAAATCTTCATTAGTCTCTGAGTTATCATCTAACTCAAAAGCTATTAGAGTTTCTCTAAAAGTTACTTCAAAAGATGTTGTAATTTCTGAATCGAACTTACATCTGACTTATCAGGTAGATGTTTGAGGTCATGCACAAGATTTCCCATTAAGTAATATCTCAGTAGGTACGAAATGTGAATTGTTGTATTGAAGTTCCACTTCACAACCAACTCCGATTTTTTAATTTTCATCAATAGTGAAAGTGGCTGAAAAGTCTCGTATAGTACGTTCTTGAACCTAATTTTCCTTTCATTACCAAGCCTCATATCCATTTCTTTATCTTACAATCAACAAAGAATTATAAGTTCATGCTGCTTCACCTTCATCGCCTTCATTACCACAAGCCATATACAATTTGAAGCCTTCATCTCATAATAGCGAAAATTTTTATTCTCCATAAGGAGTAAGTACGTTTTAAATTTCAATATTGTTAGTTCATTCAGGCCATACATCTTCATCATGGTATGTAAGTAAGAACTATAAATTGTTGAATTCCCAAAAATTAATTAATGTTAAGTTTCCTCCATTCTAAGAACTTATAACTTCTGATATTCCCTCGATAAACTTAAAATAATATGGTAATAGCACTAAGCACCAAGAATTTGCTCCCATACCATATTTCATTCTCATTTAAGCTTTTAATTTGGTTAAAATCCCACTATCTAGTTCCCAATCATTCAATTATCAATTCATTCTGAACTTATCATCATAAAAATATTCTCTCATATTGCTTGTGTCCCAAATATACAATGGTCCATTATTCATTTATCCAGCTATTGAGGCATGCTCTAGTGTTAAAATTGTTCTAGTGTAGCCTGTACTATCTGTTCATATGAATTGAAGTTAACAAATTATTGCAGGAACTTTGCCGGAAATTTTCGACACAACTGGAAAAACTCCTCAATAATCATTTTGAACGGATCCAGCATCAGCCATATAAGGTTTCGAGTATCTAATATACCCTGTGTAATTATAAACTGATAGAGTAACTATGTCTTCATAAGCATTTTTTTTTAATCCAACACTAGCTGTTGAAACAGGATAATCACTAGCATCTGAAATTGATAATCCAAATTAACTATCAAAGAAATAATTTTTTGAATTGGTGCAAGAAAAAATTCCTACTACTTCATTTTCAGCATCATCAGCTGGTACTTCAAAACTTCAAACTAGTTTTCCAGTTTCAAAGTCCTCATTTTAGTCTTTAGTCGGAATTCTTATATGTCATACTAAAAAATCTCATGTTTCATCATGTTAATTAGCACAGGATCTAAGATCAAAGCATTCTTATATGCATCTTTAATCACCGTCATTAGCTTGAGTAGTAGTAGCTACGTTTTCATAATAACAATTCATATTCTTGTAATTAGTCTAATCAGGATCTTTTTAGAATATGCAAACTTCATATTTATGCATATTAGGTGGATAAGCAGGAAAGTAAGGAACCGCAGACTTGACATAACTATTTTGAGGATCATTAATATTTGAAAGATCAGATATATAATAGTTAACCCATTCTTGATTATTTTTGTTCTTATTGCTTCTCTTTATTGTTATCTCTCCATTTTGATGTTCAGCTGATGTAGCATTTATGTAAGTTGATGGATGATTAATTAAATGATCGCCGCTAGTAACAAGCAAATTTTAACCAAAAGTATACATAGTGGCTTCAGTATTTAAAACAATAATAGTTTCATCTGTCTTTGTAGTATCTGAAGTAGGAAATATAAGTGTGGCATATGTAGATGTTGATGATAATTTAAAAGAAGTTGCTGTACCAGCGGTGCCTCCTTCATAAAATTATCAGCTGAAATAATAACCTCCAAATAGTCCTTTATCTGGATCTGCAGTTACTGGATTTGATATTGTAAATGATAAACTTTCATCGATTTTTGAGTTTTAATCAGCTGCATAAGAAGTGATCTAATTAAAGCAACTTCCTTTAAATGCTCTTACTTATGCAGTGAAAGTGACAGTAGGTGCTTAAATAGTACTTTAATAGCCTGTTATTTTTATTGTCTAAATATCACTATCCCAAATCGCTTTTACGTATTTTCCAGTTGGAGTCAATCCTTTAGATACATAAATTCATTCCGATTAAGCTCCATTACCAGTTGCTTACTGCATTCCATCAAGCTAAATTACAATTTTCCCTCCTTCTATCACAGGATATTCTAAAGAAAAAGTGAAATCAACAAAAATGAGCATATTTGGTGCTACTTTCTTATTTGATATATAAGACTTACTGTATTTACCTGTGTTAGTTATGTCACATTTTACTGATTGCACAGCTCCTGTTTTCAGTTCATCAGAGAAACCAGTAGATTTAGTTTCATAAATAAAGACAGGACCAGAGGAATAAGTAAAGCGTTGTGTTCTAGCAGACATTAATATGGTAGCCTTTGGATATTTAGCTTTAGGATTAATAACTCCTTCTATTTAGAAAACAACAAACTTATCATCATTTGATCCAGTTCTTGGATCAATAAAGTTGTTTAGACTGTAAATGGTAATTGTATTATCTTAAATTTTAAACTTCATATCATAAGAGCCATCACCATTAGGTCTATCACTTGTTATTTTATTCGTCTTCCATTCTTAACCTTCAAGTATTGTACCTTTACCTAAATAAACGGACTTAACTTTTCTCACTGATGAGAGATCAAATTTTTCTGAGAAGGTTATTAAGAATAAATCTCCTTAATACATGGGTTTAGTTAAAGTCATATGAACTTCAATAGTTGAAGTTTAGTAAATTTTATTTTATTTAGTGCTTTAGTCTTCCGCTGTTCCATTTTAGTCTAGGTCTGTTTTAAATCGAGCTGATAAAGCAAACATTGTTCCAACTGAAGGTCCAAATCCCATTGTAGCAAAGTTCCAACCTAAGTGAGTTGGTTAGCTTCCATATATATTAGTTTAAAGAGAGAAAGGGCCCGTACCAGTTAAAGGAGCTAAATTTTAGGATATTAATTCAGAAGCAGAATAGCAATTATTAGTACCCTCTAATTTTGTTGCTGTTAGTATAAAAAAATTTTAAGGAAAATCAGAGGGAAAATCAATTTTCAATGTAGCAGTTGGCTCGTCAAAATCTTCTAATGCAAAATAGAAAGTATAAGTAACCCAAAGATAATCTCCGTTAACTACAGAAGGAACAATGGGGTCAGGGTACCAGCCTTCCTAGCAATAAGTGATTCTTCTTGGATAGACGTTTTATTTCGCAATAACTGAGATAAATAAAAAGACAAATAACCATAACTTAACCATCTTATCCAGAATTTAAAAAATAACTTAATTTGAATATTAAAATTCAATAATTTCTAAAGGCTATTTACATAATTACCTAATACTCTTTCTAATTGAAATAAAGATATTTTGGGCTTACTGTTACGAAAAAAAAGCTTTTAATTTGAAATATCTTAAGAATATTAAAATTGATTTGAGTTTTTTCATCAGAATCGAATTTAAAAACTATACTTATAAAATTAGAAATGTAGCTATTAAGCTTGAGAGTGAGTAACGAATAATTGTTATTGAGACATAAGTCCTCATATTTATAAGTAGATTATTATTTCTCTTCTAATATAACGTCAATTTTTCATCTCTATGCTGACTGCTTTCAAATTAAATTATAAAGCCCTTCTATCTTTAAAATTTGTATCTTAAAATAGCTTTAAGTGTTTATTTCCATGATAGAAGGTGTTCTTAGCTTTTTTCTCTA
This sequence comes from Loxodes magnus, assembly GCA_946699065.1. Classification (NCBI taxonomy): domain Eukaryota; phylum Ciliophora; class Karyorelictea; order Loxodida; family Loxodidae; genus Loxodes; species Loxodes magnus. Next base: position 514,380 of record CAMPDV010000028.1, on the reverse strand, counting down.
TCACAATCCTGAATATCCTTTTATTTATTTTCTTCATAAAATCACAGTCAAACAGTATTAACAATATTATCTTCTAGTAACATATTCAATAAATTAATCTCTGCATTTCAGGAATATAAGCTTAAAACCTAAACTTATAAAGATTCATTTATAAATTGATAGGAGTAGATCCATTTAAGTAAGAAATGATAATTCATTATTGATAGTTTGCACTATGCTAATTAGCTAGAATGTTAGTTTATAGTATATTTTAGTTTTATATTCCTTTTGCTTAAGAAATTTTATAATCTATTTAAATCAATCATCCAATGGATTGCTTAAGAGTGGCTCACAATCTTAAGAAATAAAATTGATGTATGTGATAGAAAGATTTCTCTTATCCATATAAATAAAGGGATTAGAAAGTTAAAATATTTATAATTTTAAGCTAAAAGTTCCTAGCAATGACTCTTAAATTATCCTTTTCTAATTTCACTGCCTTCTAGAAGGATAGATATAATAAATCTAAGTAGTGAAAATGCTAAAGATTAATGGAAATTTATTTACTTATCATTTAAATAAAAGATATGCTAGGATTACTATGATGCTATGTTTGACTTGGCTTATTGCTATTATAGTGTACTTAGTAATTTAACTATTTAGTTTAAGCAGAAAATAATAACTATATAATTTAAATGGAAGAATTTAAATCTTTTTTGAAATGCTCATTACTATTTCTAATTTTTTACTTGATAATCGAAATGAGACTTTCACTAATCTCTAAAATAACCAATTATATGTTTAATCATCCTTTTGAATTCTAGCCTTTACTCATTTTATTTCTTATTTTTAAGATTAATATGAAACTAGCATATCTAATCATAGAGATAGCTATTTTTATATTATCTACTTGTTTATATAGTTCTGCCTAATAACTAAGTATCCTTACTTATATATATCTTAGAATTACTTTTAGTAATTATTCCATATCTTTATCTATCTATCTTGGTTTGCAGCTTCTTTATTGATAACTCAATTATAGACATCTGACTAGATAATGATGCTTATAAGTATTTTAATTATCTTCATATATATGCTTTTAATCTTATTTTGTGTATTCGAATCAAATTTAATATTTAGCTTTTTGGCCACATGATATAATTGAGAGAGTGATTGAAAAAATGCATAAGCAAATATTATCACTGACTATAAATATTCATCTTGATCCTTTCATATATATTTTCTTGCTATTATACCCAATTATCGAAGTTAATTATTAAAAACTCATTTAGAACTCTTAAAGAAAGGATAATAATCACACTTCTAACACTAAAAGATCCTTATATTTTTGTTATTAATAATAACACTATTTAGCTAAGTTAATACGAAACTTGCATTCTCTTGGTAATTAAAATTGGTTATAGCTATGATTTAAAATCTACTCTATCTAATTTATTTACTAGCTGTAATATACTTTCATTATTTGTATTTTAAATTTAAGAAGCATTTGTTTAGAGTATAAGCAATTTAATTGTTTAGTATAGAAATTAGTCTATATTATGTTTGCAATCATTAAGCTTTTCTTTAGTATAATAGCTTTCTTCCACTATAGCAACTTAATATAGCTAATATTAAAAAATTGTGCTAGCTTTGCTTTATCACCTTCTATTAATAGTTCTACCAATCTTATAATTTTAAGCTTCAACATGTACAAGCATTTAAGTTTTGCTCTATTAAGATATGCTTCTTACTTCAATCTTTTAGCATCTAGTTTATCAAAATATCTGATTTTTATCTTCTATTTAATGGATCTAATGCATTATCTAAAAGGTTTCATATACAAAAAACTTAAAATGTTCATACTTAATAATGGTATTAAATAGTTAGCCTAGCAGAGAACAGTTTACTGCTTAGAAATAAATACGTAATGGTAAAGGTAAATTTGTACGGAATAGTTAAAGCAGATTCATAAAGGAAGGAAATAGCTCTACTTCCATATAATTCTAAATGAGCTAACATAATAGTAAGCATTAATAAAGATAGCTTTTACTATTAAAGCTTATAACCATTTATTTTAATAATTACTATTCAAATTTAAATTTCACGCTTTAGTTGTATTTTGCTTCATAAATGTAAACATTTATTTGGCATGTCTTATGCTCATTATTTTTTATCTTATACTTCTATCTATCAGATACCTAAATTTTGCATTATTTATTTCCCTTAAGAACTAATAATTTTATCAAAGGTGGAACTTCTGAAATATTTGGCAAATTCTAAATGTTGCTAAATAGAAATAGAGCAAAAAGCCATCATGATAAAAAGCTGGCAACAATAGACTAATACTTAGTTATCTAAGTATTGACTTAAGCTTATTTTTTAATAATTAATTAAATTAAAAATATCAGTATAAATTTAAAGTTATGGTATATCATGTTATCAAATGAGGAGCTAAGATGCAAGAAGCAATATAGAACTGACAAGCAACTTACTTCCATTTTCTTCGTTTTCTGAACATTGGTTATCATCACAGACGCAATTTTCACATTCTTTCAATACTCTTTATAAAGCATGATTTCCAGTTAGTATTTTATAGCACTTCTATACATTATTGCCAATAAAATTGGTTAAAGGATTAACACTTGAAGTATATGAATTAACAGCTACAACGCAAATTGCGTATTTTGTGCCTGCTCTTAATGTTTCATATTTTATTTCTACTTAAGTAATTTCAAAGCCATCATTTAAATATTATCCTTAGGGAAAGGTTGTTACATTTGAGTCAAGAGCATATTAATTTTAATAATCTAAGCCTGCAATTATTTAGTCTTATGTGATGGTTTAAAGGCTTTGTCAGCGGGCATTTTAAAGGAGAACAGAATAAATGTAGTGATTTTCATAACCTTAAAACTAAAATTTTAGGGAGTTTAAATATGAAAAAGAAGCTATATAGGTTGCTATAGGGATTCTTCAGGATAATTCTTACTATTTTCAAAGATTGAAGCTATTTAAATTCGTAATAAAATCTACTGCTTTATACAAACTTCCCGTCATAGTCTCTTTTAAATTTAGATTGTATTATTATTTGCAATGATAACATGTTCTGGATGCTTCTATTATTTAAGATGGCTTTTAAGAGGAAGTACCAGAAGGATCTGATACTAGCAGTGTACATATTTCGTAATTTGTATCTTACAGACTTCTTGCTCTGCCAGTAGTTTTATAAACTCATTTTTTATTATAAACTAACTGTTCACATCTCCAATTTATGGCTCTAGCAAATGAGCAAAGTATGTCATAAATCTAATTTACATTAGGTAAATTAGCTCCTTAAACTATTACGCTAGCCCATTCTGACTAAGGGAGATTAGACGTTTTAAAATGAAGAGTAGCTATATCAGAATATACTTCATAATTATTCTGGAAAGTTGCGTATATATTATATCCAAGATTTCCTCATAAATAAGATCCATCTTCATCATTGCTTCATGAGAAAGCCACTAATTAATTAGGATTATAAACAACTATCTTTTCAGAAAGGAGTCAACTAGATTACATATGAAATAGTTTATCATCGATAATAAAATTTTCCCACTAGATAAACTCTAAATCAATTTCATAGATATCAGTATCTTATTAATCATTCTATTATAATACTCTTTCATCTTGTAAGGAACGAATTCTAGAGTGCCTATCATCACTCCAACTAGCAAGAGATTTACCATTATCAGGACCTTTTTATCCTTCAGGTAAAACAAGCCATTATGCGAAGCCCATAGTATTAACTTGAGTATAAATAGAAAAAGATTAGAAACTTACATATAAACTGTCCACTATAAAGTTAATCTAAGGGGTAGTTTCTTAATCAGTATTTAGTACAGTAACTTTTATATAACTACTTTTTTAAATGATAAAGGAATTAGCATTAGTACCAAAGTATCCGATCTATAGTCTAAAAGTATAGCCTTTGCTAAAATCCCAGCCTTCTACTTTTACAGTAAAGTTTATTACTTTATTCCAAGTTTTGAATTCTAATTATGGAGGATTAATAGTTACAACAGTCTAATTATTGAGTTTTGATGTATCAGAACCAGTATTTTCATCTTTGTCAAAGGAAAGGCTAAAAGTTATTGTTACATCAACAGATGGACTTTATGATAAATAAACATTGATAGGCAGTGAATTCCTGCCATTTACAATGTTAAGATTATCAATTGCAAGTTCTATATTTGCATATGTTTTATCATTTGGTTAGCTTATATATACTAAGGTATCAGACATTTCGGTATATTTCTCGATTTACGACTCATAACCTATTTACTCTAATACATTCCATTTAATGAATTTAATGGTATCTCCTTCTTGCTAGTTGGCAGCAAGTCTAAAAGGTAATTTTCAACCAAATTTATAAAGTGTTTATTGAAGATTTCCATCTTTACCAGGCTGAAATTAAACGGCTTAACTTGCTGTAGAAAATCTAATGGAATCAAACATCAAAGGGTAGTTAACTGCATCTATTTTACTCTTTCCAGTTGCTATATAATAATAATTAGAAAGAAGACCTGCAGTAGCTTTCAATGCTTTTACTTGTTTATAATCTGAATCAAGAATGCAAAGCAAAGGATTTATTTCAAAAAAACCAATATACGAGTGATGAAGAATTCCATATGATCGAGCTTGTAAAAAGTTTGATTAAGAATTTTAAGCATCTTATTCATTAAAGATAGCAAGTTCGAATTTCTTGGAATATTATTCATATGAAGTCCATAAATTATCACTCAAATCTAGTTTTGTGGCATCAAGATATGAGTTATCGTAACTTATATCCATTCTCACATTTGCTTGAGAAGGGTTTTTAATTTATTGTAAAGTGAAAATGTAATTATAAAATATCGTATCATTTTTATTGGAAGGGAATAGTATAATTGAAGTAGAAAACCATTGTAAGGCATTTCCTTTCTGATGTAATGTGTAATTTGCTGTAGCTCCATTCGCAATAGTAGTATAAGATCCAGTTCCTTCATAATCTTACATAAATATTACTCTGTATAACTCAGCTGTGAAAACACTTAAATTGGGATCATCAGTTGCACTCAAAGTAGGATGGAATGAATAATCCTCAGGGAAAGTAAGTATAAATTTACCAGTCAAAGGCTACATGGTAATACTTTTAATAGTAGTTCCTTCATTAAAAACAGTGAACCAGAAATCATATTTATCAGATTCTCCTAAAGCATTCGATTCTTCTGTGTAGTCTATAGTAACTCTCAGGAAATCAATAACTGCAGCTGGCTAAACCTGAAATTTGTACGAGCACTAGTAATATTGATCTGCTTTGAAATGATAATCATTATATTCTTCTGTATCAGCTTCCATAACCAAAATATAGAAAGTCAAATCTGAAGTAGTATCAGGATTTCTAATTCCAACTACTTACAATTCTAGAATTGTTTAATCCGCTACATCTTTTGCTACTGTCACAAATAATCAGTTTCTTTTAGCAACACAGTCAACTCCTGCCATATAAATACTATAAATTGAAAGTAAACAAGGAATATAGTAAATAGGTGATTCATCTTCATCTATTTTTCCTTAGAACCATTCAGTAGCATCTCCTATGAAATAATCATAATGATTAGCTGGGAATTAGATTCATATTTATCTTCCAGCTTTAATTGGCTAAGATTAACCCGAGTTATCAGTTCATTTCATTCTAAACGTATACTATGCATATTCTCCTTTATTGTTAGGAAATACTCTTAAGGATGTCTAATCATTATTTCCAGCAATGGCTGCATCATAAAGAGTTGCATACATATTATTATTTATAAATATACTAGGTATTCTTTCATCATCTACAATAAAATTTTAGAAATAAGTTTATCCAGTTCATGCTTAAGCTTCAGTAGCTTCTTTTATAACTGGTGGTTTTATAGCTTAAATTAACAAAACCATATATATGGTACTTGAATAGATAGTTTCAGTCGGATATATTGTTATAATGTTTGAAGAGACAGAACATGTACCAGTGAAGTTAAGAAAACAATTAACGTTAGAATCGAAGGCGCTATTACGAGAATAATCAGATGGAATAGTAAGTTAAATTCTTGGTTTTTAAGTCGTGGTTGCTTACTTATCACTATATAATAGCTAGTTCTTTATATGAAATATGATTCTGGCATCTGCATAAATCCAATCATGATTTTTTGGTTTTAGGTTATTAGGGAATAAACTTATCTCATCAACTGTTAAATACTTACTCTATTAACCTTTAACTGTAATTTAAAAGTCTCCACTAACTACATTTCCACAATTGTTTTTGTCTAAATGTAAGTTTCTGCAATCATATATTTTTGAAATGTTTCTCCAAGTTCCAAAAACATTCGCTGTCTATAGGAAGGAAGCAATATCTTCATAATTATCTGCATCTTCACTTACTTACTTTATAACAAAGGTATCTCTGAAAGAAATTACCAAAGATGATGTAATATCTCTAGTCAAAGTACAATTAACTGAACGCTAATTTATTAAGGGTCTTATACACTAAACGGAATTTATTTCTATCCAACTAGGTTAGAAATTGCTATTATCCCATTCTATTTGAATTGTGCAATCTTTTCCAAGCGTATGAGTATCTTCAAGAGTAAAAAAAGCTAAAAAATCTCTAATTGTACGTTCTTGGACTGAAGTTTCTATCCACGATCCTGCTAAAAATCCCTTTTTATAAGGAGAAATCATCAATGAATTCCAAGTCTAAGATGCTTCTCCTTCGTCTCCTTCATTTCCACATGCCATATATAATCTGAAACCCTCATCATCTAGTAAAACATTCGTTTATTCTCCATAAGGAGCCTTTAAATTGGATACTTCCAAATTATTAGTTCACTCAGGCCATACATCTTCATCATGATAAGTAAGTAAGAATTATTTACCATCGAATTCCCATAGATTGAGGTAGGTTAAATTTCCTCCAGATGATGATTTCACTACTTCTGAAGTTCCTTCAATATAATCAAAATAAGAAGGTAATAAAGCCAAACATCATGAATTAGCTCCCATACCATAAATCATTCTCTATTAAACTATGACTGTTTGCTAAGCTCCATTATCAATTTCCCAATCACTCATTTTTCAATTCATTCTAAATTTATTTCTGTAATAGTAATCTCTTGGATTTGAAGTTTCTCATTTATAATATGGACCATTACCTGTTGATCCAGCAACTGAAGCATGTCCTAAAGTTAAAATAGTTCTGGAATAGCCAGTAAAATCAGTTCAAGTAAATGTTATTTTGCAAGTTAATGCTGCAACATGTGAAAACACAATTTTAGTTTTAACAGGAAAAACTCCTCAATAATCATTTGGAGTTACTTAAGTACCAGGTTCATAAAGAGCTGGGTATTCAATAGTACCTTTATAATTGGAAACTGATAAAGTTGGTTCTGACTTATAGGAACTATACATTGATCCAACATTGGTTGTTGAAAGAGGATAATCACTTGCAGTACCACTTGCTAATCCAAAGTAATCGTCTGGAAAATAGGTAGATGCGCTGTCACAAGTAAATGTTCCAATCACTTTATTTGTAGTATCAGATGCTGGTATTTAGAAAGTCCATACTAGTTTACCTGTTTCAAAATCATTGTTCGACTCTTTAGTTGGAATTCTTATATGCCATACTAAGAAGTCCCAAGTTCCTTTATGCTAATTAGCACCAGGTTTTAGTGAAAAGCATTCTTCAATACATCTTTAATCACCATCATTTGCTTGAGTTGTAGGTGATACATCTTTGAATAAACAATTCATATTCATATAAATGCTCTAATCAGGATCTTTTTAGAATACACAAACTTCGTATTTATGCATATTAGGTGGATAAGCTGGAAAGTAAGGAACGGCAGAGTTGACATAACTAGTTTGAGGATCATTAACATTTGAAAGATCAGATATGTAATAATTAATCCAAGCTTAGTTATCTGATTTAGTATTCTCTCTTCTAATGGTAATAACTCCATTTGAATTTGTAGTGGATGTAGCACTTCTATAAGTTGATTGACTTTAATTTAAGTGATCATTATCAGAAGTGAACAAATTTGATCCAAATGTGTACATAGTAGCATCAGTATTTAAGATAACAACAGTTTCATCTGTTTTAGTTACATTTGTAGGTGGATTTATAAGTGTAGCAAATAAACTTGTTGATGTAAGTTTAAAAGAAGTAGATGTTCCTGCAGAACCTCCTTCTACAAATACCCAGTTAAAATTTGAGCTTCCAAATAATGTTTTTGTTGAGTCAGAAGTTACTGCATTTGATACTAAAATAGTTATTTTTTCGTCAATCTTAGTAATTTAATCAGCAGCATAAGAAGTGATTGATTTGAAACAATCTCCAGAGATTACTTTAGCTTATGCAGTAACAGTAACTGTTGATGCTGAAGTAGTGCTTTTATATCCAGTTATTTTTATTGTATCTATAGAGTCCCAACTTGCGCTTATAGTATTTTAACTTGCTTCTAATCCTTTAGATACATAAATCTAAGTGTGTGCTCCAGTTCCACTTGGCATCACCATTCCTTCTAATACAACTACAATTTTTCCTCCTTCAGAGACTGGATGCTCTAAAATAAAAGTGAAGTCAACGAAAATAAGGATATTAGGAGCTACTTTCTTACTTGATATATAAGTACTTCCATATTTAGCTGAGTTTGAGAAGTCACATTCAGCTGATATAACAGATCCTGATTTTAAATTATCAGAGAAACTAACAGTTTTAGTTTCATAAATAAGATTAGGACCAAAGGAATATGTATAACGTTGTGTTGTTGCCGTGAACTATAAGCTAGTTTTACTATATTAAGCATTAGGATTTATAACTCCCGAAATTTAGAAAACTGCATACTTGTCATTAGGCTATCCGCTTCTTGGATCAATATTGTTATTAAAACTATAAATAGTAATTGTGCTACCAGAAACAGAGAATTTCATATTATAAGAATCATCAGCATTTTTAGAATCACTTGTTATTTTATTAGTTGTCCAATATACGTTTTCGTACGAAGTTCCTTTGCCTAGAATGACTGATTTAACACTTGTCACTTATGAAAGATAAAATTAATTTGAGAATCTAATAATAATAATAATAGTAAACTAAAAGTAATTAAAGTTTAGCATTCCCTGGATTTTCAACCAGGTTTTTGCTACCATTTTTTTAGCGTGGATGGATACCACGCCATTTTTTTATGTGGATGGAACCACAGAGGATCTTCTGTCTTTTATGTGAATAGTTTTCTCTTGTAAATCCCTGTTTAGGTTATTCAGAGTCTGCTGAGTATGCTTAACGTTCTTTATTGTTCTTTTATCTAAATTTATCTTCACTAATCGCAATTTTGTAATAAGTGTCACTTTGATTTGCAATAATAGCATTGTTTGCCTTGTTTTTTCTTGAATCTCTTCAGAAATACTTTTTTTTCAAGTTAATCGATTCTTTTGATTAAATCTATATTAATCTTTTAGTCATTCTATTTTTCTTAAATGTTTGCTTATGTAGAAACATTTTCGATAATCATATTTTGTTCTTGCTTAAAATTCGATTGAGATTATTCATATAGTTACTATTCCGTGACTAGATTATTCTAAATCAATTATCGTCTAATTATTAGAAGCTCGTTATTTTAATCTTCGATAGTATTCATTAGTTCTCTTATTTTTTCCCCTTGGTTGTAAATTGTTTCCTAATAATTTTGTATTATTGTTTTCATTTGGTCAAGCTATATTTATATTTCGGATTATTTTTATACCTTTACTGGATTCGATTCTATTGTTCCGATTATGATTTTTCCTTCAGAGGAGGAACTTGATTTATCTTCTTCTTGTTGTTGTCTCTGCATTTGTTTCGCAGCTTTCCTTTTTGCGTTCTTAATTTGGTTTTTGGAAAGGCGAATAGATTATTCCATTTTTTTTTTAATTTGAGAATCTAATTACAAATAGATCTCCTTGATAAACTGGTCTTGATAGAGTCAATTAAACTTCAACAGTTGAAGTCTATAAAATTAAATTTTCTTTTGTATTTGTGTCTTCAGTTGTTCCGGTCGAGTCTAAACCAGTTTTAAATCGTGCTACTAAATTAGTCATAGTAGCAATAGCAGGACCAAATCCAATTGTAGCGAAGTTTCAGCCTAAATGAGTTGGCTAACTTCCATATAAATTAGTTCAAAGAGAGAATGGACCTGTAGCAGATAAAGGAGATATATTTTTTGAAACCGTTCCAGATGCATAGTAGCAGGAGCTAGTATCTCCTAACTTCGTTGCTGTTAATGAAGAATAGCCATAAGAAGAGAAATCAGAAGGAAATTTAACTTTCACAGTTGTAGTGGGTGTATCTAAACCTTCTAAAGCGAAATAAAAAGTATAAGTAACTGAAACTGCATCACCATTAGCTACAGAAGTAACAATAGGATCTGGATATCAACCTTCTTAACAATAAGTAATTCTTCTAGGATAAAAATTTTGAATTTGTAGAGCATAAATGAAAAGGAAGTTTATAAAAATGTAGCTTTTCATTTTAAATCTATAATAATTATTATAAATTAAATCATATTGTAAATCGAATAAGCTTTAAAGCTAAAACATACTATTAAGGATAATTTTTAATAATATAATATCGTTTTTCTAAATTACTTATTTTTTATTAAGTATTTAATTAAGCACTATATTAAACTTACTGTATAGAGACCTTCAAAACCTAAGAACTAGTATCATTATTTTAATTTATAAATTATTGTATATTTTTTAAATATAGCCTTAGCTTTAGTTAGTTGAGTAATTAATCCGGTGCAACCATACCTGCATTGTAAGTACTCTTGCAATAGGTGTCATCACAAATAAGGAAGGACGTGTTCATTGTGTTATAAGCCTTACTTGTTTGAGGGTCTCCCTATCGGTACGAGAATCTGACATGATATCTAAAACTCAAAGTTTTCCTAATTCACATGCTACAAGTCTTATCAGGAATTGGAAAGCATCAAAGACATGTTGCGACAATTATAACTTTTATCATGGAGAATTTATTTCAACTACTACATTTAAAGCAAGTTCGGAACGTTCTCTTATTCCTTCCAACTCTAACTTTCGATAAGAATTACAAGAATTAGAGATTGAAGGCAATAAATTTTGATTTTAAAGACAGAGTGAAGGAGAAGATAATCAAAGAGACCTTGTGAAGCAAGAAAATTTTCAAGACTACTAATGATAGTAAACTTAGGTTTCTTTGATACTGATAATATATATAAGTGGAATAATGATAAATCTGGAAATTATTTTTAACTAGTCTTCAATGAGTCATTTATATTACTTTTTATACTTCTTAATAATTTTCTCTGATGTTTTAATCTTTAAGTTTTAAAGCATTAAATAAAAAATCTTAATGAGTTAGTACATAATTTAAACTCAATATATTATGACTTACAATAAAGGTTGGTCTTTTGTTAAATCTGTTAATGAAGATATGAATAACCACTTTATTCTTAAAAATCGATAATCAAATTTACTTAAGGAGATAGAAATCTTATAGTTAAAAGTTAAGAAGTATGCTTACCAAGATGCTGAACTTTTAGTACTTTGATAGTAAGTCTTCATAAATTTTGAAGAACGAAAGCATGTTTTTCAATTACATAATTACTTCTACTAATACTATTATTATCTTACATGACTATACAGTTATAGGATTTTACACTAATTAAATATCATCACTTAGATTATTAACTAATGAAATATATAATTATATTCAAATTACTTTAGTTTCTATTTAAATTTACTATTCCATTTAACTTCCAAATATTCAAAACTTAATTATCTTATAATTTCACTGATGAGCTACTTGAATCTTATTAAATGTTAAATCTATCAATGATGTTTATTGATTACTCTTTTATAATGATATTTAATTATTTGTACAATGCATTTATTCTTCATACTACTAGTTATTAAAATTAAGCTTTAATATTCAGATTAATATCTATATCTTATGCTGCTATACCATTTATTGAATATAAATTTATCTTCTAGTTTTCTTAGATCTCCCTTTTCACAAATTTTAATCTTAAAGAGTGCATTTAAAGTATGAAAGCTATTCTCGGTTTTTTAAAGATAATTTTTAGCTAAATAATCTGTATAAGATATTCAACTATATAAATCTTTACTTTTCTTATATAACTAAAGTGATTTATCTGCTTATTTTTCTATAGAGATAGAACTTTCAAATGTCAGTTTCCAAATGCTATATGGATTTTATATTTTTAAACACTAGAAACAGAACAAAACATCTAGACACTCTAATTTATTTTTCCTGATGTAAAGCAGAAAATTAGAGTAAATATAAAGAATAGCAAATTTGAAAGAAATAAATGCTATTTAAAGTAATTATTGTAGTAGCTTAGAATACATTAAGCATCATATTGAGATACTGCATCAATAACTTATACTTGCAAATGAAAAAAGTTTAACTAGTAAATTATAAAGAAGCTCTTTCAACATTTTAGGCTTAATTTATTAAAATAAAGGTTTAATACACTAAAATGTATATTAATTACTTTGAAAAGGGAATATAAATCTTTAAGATTACTTTAAAACAATAAAATCTAAAGACTTAGTAAGCTTTAATTTTATAATTAGCTTATTTAATGACTAAATCTTAGTAATATCAGATTAAAACATAAACTTTAAATATTATATTAAGTTTTTCAACTTAAGAAAAGAGTCAAAAGCATTATCCATAAACTATTGGCCAAAAGAATGAATCCTTTTTCTTTTTTATCACAGAATTCTACATTGCAAGAACAGTTTTAGCACTCTTCTTATTATTATTTTTCTGTTGTGTGTACCGTATAGCATTTTTATAAGTCATCACCAGCAAAATTTGTTAAAGGATTTACTAAGGATGTATAGGAGTTAACAGCTACAACACAAATTGCATATTTTGTTCCAGAATTGAGATTTGTGAATCTAATATCCATTTAGCTAACTTCATCGAAGATTTCTTAATTTTTACCTTAAGGCCATATCAGGGCTTAGTACTAAAGAGCTTATTAATTTTAATAATCTAGACCTGTTATAATTTAATCTGATGTAATAGTATCTAAACTTTCTTGATCTAAATCGTAAAAGATAACAGAAAAAAGATAATGGCCTTCATATCCTTAAAATGTTATTACAATTCCGTTAATTCAAGCAAATAAATCTTTATAAGCTGCAATAGGAATTATCTTAGATATATTTTGCATCAAAGCAAGATTATCACTAAATTAGGATAAGTGAAAGCCTAAAACTGAGTAAGCACTTCCAGATTAAGTAGTTTTAAAATATTAATCTAGATTAAATTTACATTCAGAGCATTAACTTGCTTCCTTTAAAACTTTATTTATTCTCGGAGTAAAAATACCTAATGGATCTGGTACTAGCTAAGTACATACTTCATAACTTTAAACTGCAAGATTCGCGCCTTTTTGAGTAAAATTGAATACTCATTCTTCATTATATAGTAACTATTCACATCTTCAATTAATTGATTTAGCGAATGAGCACACTATATCATACACCTAAGATTTATTAGGTTTTTCTGGTCCTGTTACAGTTACACTAGCTCATTAAGCTTCTTCTAATTCTGATGTTTTAAAATTTAAAGATACAATTTCGGAATAATCTCCTGAAGTTGTCTAAAAAGTGGTATAAATGACATAATCAAGATTTCCTCATAAAAAGTTTACATCTTCTTAATTATCCCAACAGTATTTTAAAATTTAAGAAGGATTATAAGCTACTATTTAATCAGAAATCAACCAACCTTATTACAAATGATCTTTCTTATAGTTGCTAATTTCGTTTTCCCAATCGTTAAACTATACATTTTGTGGATTTTAATATTCAAATTCTTCTTCTTTTATATTATTATTTCCTTCTCCTTCAAAAGTATCTTGCATTTAGCGTAGTATTTTATAGTTTTCATAACTCCAGAAAGTTATTTATGAACCATGAGTAGGTCCTTTTTGTCCTTTAGGTAAAACCATCCACTAGGCGTAGCCCATTTAATCAGTTGAGGCTTAAATAGAGAATGAATAAGTATCTGTTATTAAAGTTGCTTCGTAAAATGCTATCACTGGAGTTTTTTAAGTATTAGATTCAAGTACAGTAAACTTAATAGAATTCTTAGAGGAATCTTTAAAGGAATTAGCATTGGTGCCAGAGTATCCAATATATAGTCTAAAAGTATAACCTTTATCAAAATTCCAATCACCTATTATTAAAGTAAATGCTCTTACTTCATCCCAAGTATAGAATTATAATTTTGAAGGCTCAATTGTTACTTCTGATCGTTTATTAAGTTATGATATATCAGAACCAGTATTTTCATCTTCATCAAAGGAAAGACTAAAATCAATTATTACATCAGTAGAAGGACTTTGAGATAAAAAAACATCTATTGATGTTGAATACATACCTCTTACAATACTAAGTTCTTCTACTGCAAATTCTGCGTATGCTTATGTATCATCATCTGGTTAATTTATATATACGAAAATATCATTCATTTCGGCAAATTTATCTTTTTCAGATTCATAACCTATTTACTCTAATACATTCCATTTAATTAACTGAACTGTATTTCGTTGTTGATAATTTGCAGCAAGTTTGAAAGGTAACTTCCAACCAAATTTATAAATAATCTATAGAGGATTTCCATTCTCATTTTATTAGAATTAAACAGCTTAACTTGCTGTAGAAACTTTAATAGAATCAAACATCAAAGGATGATTGGCTGCTTCTGCTTTACTACTTCCAGTTGCTATATAATAATAATCTGAGAGAAGGCCTGCAGTAGCTTCTAATGTTTTTACTTGCTTATAGTTAGAATCAAGAATATATAATAAGGGATTTATTAAAAAAAAGCCAACATAAGAGTGATGAAGAATTCCATATGATCGAGCTTGTAAAAAGTTTGAATCTTAATTTTAAGCATCTTATTCATTAAAGATAGCAAGTTCGAATTTCTTGGAATATTATTCATATGAAGTCCATAAATTATCACTCAAATCTAGTTTTGTATCATCAGGATATGTGTTATCGTAGCTTTAGTCCTTTCTTATTCAAGTTTCGTAAGGTTTTTTAATTTATTGTAAAGTGAAAATGTAATTATAAAATATCGTATCATTTTTATTGGAAGGGAATAGTATAATTGAAGTAGAAAACCATTGTAAGGCATTTCCTTTCTGATGTAATGTGTAATTTGCTGTAGCTCCATTCGCAATAGTAGTATAAGATCCAGTTCCTTCATAATCTTACATAAATATTACTCTGTATAACTCAGCTGTGAAAACACTTAAATTGGGATCATCAGTTGCACTCAAAGTAGGATGGAATGAATAATCCTCAGGGAAAGTAAGTATAAATTTACCAGTCAAAGGCTACATGGTAATACTTTTAATAGTAGTTCCTTCATTAAAAACAGTGAACCAGAAATCATATTTATCAGATTCTCCTAAAGCATTCGATTCTTCTGTGTAGTCTATAGTAACTCTCAGGAAATCAATAACTGCAGCTGGCTAAACCTGAAATTTGTACGAGCACTAGTAATATTGATCTGCTTTGAAATGATAATCATTATGTTCTTCTGTATCAGCTTCCATAACCAAAATATAGAAAGTCAAATCTGAAGTAGTATCAGGATTTCTAATTCCAACTACTTACAATTCTAGAATTGCTTAATCCGCTACATCTTTTGCTACTGTCACAAATAATCAGTTTCTTTTAGCAACACAGTCAACTCCTGCCATATAAATACTATAAATTGAAAGTAAACAAGGAATATAGTAAATAGGTGATTCATCTTCATCTATTTTTCCTTAGAACCATTCAGTAGCATCTCCTATGAAATAATCATAATGATTAGCTGGGAATTAGATTCATATTTATCTTCCAGCTTTAATTGGCTAAGATTAACCCGAGTTATCAGTTCATTTCATTCTAAACGTATACTATGCATATTCTCCTTTATTGTTAGGAAATACTCTTAAAGATGTCTAATCATTATTTCCAGTAATGGCTTCATCATAAAGAGTTGCATACATATTATTATTTATAAATATACTAGGTATTCTTTCATCATCTACAATAAAATTTTAGAAATAAGTTTATCCAGTTCATGCTTAAGCTTCAGTAGCTTCTTTTATAACTGGTGATTTTATAGCTTGAATAAGCCAAATCATATAATTGATATAAGATTTGATAGTTTCAGTCGGATATATTGTTATAATGTTTGAAGAGACAGAACATGTACCAGTGAAGTTAAGAAAACAATTAACGTTAGAATCGAAGTCACTATTAAGAGAATAATCAGATGGAATAGTAAGTTAAATTCTTGGTTTTTAAGTCGTGGTTTCTTACTTATCACTATATAATAGCTAGTTCTTTATATGAAATATGATTCTGGCATCTACATAAATCCAATCATAATTTGTTTGTTTTAGGTTATTAGGGAATAAGCTTATTTCATCAACTGTTAAATACTTACTCTATTAACCTTTAACTGTAATTTAAAAGTCTCCACTAACTACATTTCCACAATTGTTTTTGTCTAAATGTAAGTTTCTGCAATCATATATTTTTGAAATGTTTCTCCAAGTTCCAAAAACATTCGCTGTCTATAGGAAGGAAGCAATATCTTCATAATTATCTGCATCTTCACTTACTTACTTTATAACAAAGGTATCTCTGAAAGAAATTACCAAAGATGATGTAATATCTCTAGTTAAAGTACAATTAACTGAACTCTAATTTATTAAGGGTCTTATACACTAAACGGAATTTATTTCTATCCAACTAGGTTAGAAATTGCTATTATCCCATTCTATTTGAATTGTGCAATCTTTTCCAAGCGTATGAGTATCTTCAAGAGTAAAAAAAGCTAAAAAATCTCTAATTGTACGTTCTTGGACTGAAGTTTCTATCCACGATCCTGCTAAATATCCCTTTTTATAAGGAGAAATCATCAATGAATTCCAAGTCTAAGATGCTTCTCCTTCGTCTCCTTCATTTCCACATGCCATATATAATCTGAAACCCTCATCATCTAGTAAAACATTCGTTTATTCTCCATAAGGAGCCTTTAAATTGGATACTTCCAAATTATTAGTTCACTCAGGCTCTACGATTTCATCATGATAAGTAAGTAAGAATTATTTACCATCGAATTCCCATAGATTGAGGTAGGTTAAATTTCCTCCAGATGATGATTTCACTACTTCTGAAGTTCCTTCAATATAATCAAAATAAGAAGGTAATAAAGCCAAACATCATGAATTAGCTCCCATACCATAAATCATTCTCTATTAAACTATGACTGTTTGCTAAGCTCCATTATCAATTTCCCAATCACTCATTTTTCAATTCATTCTAAATTTATTTCTGTAATAGTAATCTCTTGGATTTGAAGTTTCTCATTTATAATATGGACCATTACCTGTTGATCCAGCAACTGAAGCATGTCCTAAAGTTAAAATAGTTCTGGAATAGCCAGTAAAATCAGTTCAAGTAAATGTTATTTTGCAAGTTAATGCTGCAACATGTGAAAACACAATTTTAGTTTTAACAGGAAAAACTCCTCAATAATCATTTGGAGTTACTTAAGTACCAGGTTCATAAAGAGCTGAGTATTCAATAGTACCTTCATAATTGGAAACTGATAAAGTTGGTTCTGACTTATAGGAACTATACATTGATCCAACATTGGTTGTTGAAAGAGGATAATCACTTGCAGTACCACTTGCTAATCCAAAGTAATCGTCTGGAAAATAATTTGATGCATTGCTGCAAATAAAGTTTCCAACTACTTTATTGCTAGTATCAGATGCTGGTATTTAGAAAGTCCATACTAATTTATCAGTTTCAAAATCATTGTTCGACTCTTTAGTTGGAATTCTTATATGCCATACTAAGAAGTCCCAAGTTCCTTCATGCTAATTAGCACCAGGTTTTAGTGAAAAGCATTCTTCAATACATCTTTAATCACCATCATTTGCTTGAGTTGTAGGTGATACATCTTTGAATAAACAATTCATATTCATATAAATACTCTAATCAGGATCTTTTTAGAATACACAAACTTCGTATTTATGCATATTAGGTGGATAAGCTGGAAAGTAAGGAACGGCAGAGTTGACATAATTAGTTTGAGGATCATTAACATTTGAAAGATCAGATATGTAATAATTAATCCAAGCTTAGTTATCTGATTTAGTATTCTCTCTTCTAATGGTAATAACTCCATTTGAATTTGTAGTGGATGTAGCACTTCTATAAGTTGATTGACTTTAATTTAAGTGATCATTATCAGAAGTGAACAAATTTGATCCAAATGTGTACATAGTAGCATCAGTATTTAAGATAACAACAGTTTCATCTGTTTTAGTTACATCTGTAGGTGGATTTATAAGTGTAGCAAATAAACTTGTTGATGTAAGTTTAAAAGAAGTAGATGTTCCTGCAGAACCTCCTTCTACAAATACCCAGTTAAAATTTGTATCTCCAAATAATTTTTTATTTGAGTCAAAAGTAACTGCATTCAATACTGTTATTTATGCTTTTTCATCAATCTTAGTAATTTAATCAGCAGCATAAGAAGTGATTGATTTGAAACAATCTCCATTAAATAATTTAATTTATGCGGTAAAAGTAACTGTAGGTGCTGTAGCAGTGCTTTTGTAGCCTGTAATTTATATCGTATCTAAATCAACCCAACTTGAATTTATAGTACTTTAACTTGCTTTTAATCCTTTAGATACATAAATCTAAGTGTGTGCTCCGGTTCCACTTGGCATCTCCATTCCTTCTAATACAACTACAATTTTTCCTCCTTCAGAGACTGGATGCTCTAAAATAAAAGTGAAGTCAACGAAAATGAGCATATCAGAAGGAACTTTCTTACTTGATATATAAGTAGTTCCATATTTAGCTTAATTTGAAAAATCACATTTAGCTTATATTACTGATCCTGATTTTAAATTATCAGAGAAACTAACAGTTTTAGTTTCATAAATAAGATTAGGACCAAAGGAATATGTATAACGTTGTGTTGTTGCCGTGAACTATAAGCTAGTTTTACTATATTAAGCATTAGGATTTATAACTCCCGAAATTTAGAAAACTGCATACTTGTCATTAGGCTATCCGCTTCTTGGATCAATATTGTTATTAAAACTATAAATAGTAATTGTGCTACCAGAAACAGAGAATTTCATATTATAAGAATCATCAGCATTTTTAGAATCACTTGTTATTTTATTAGTTGTCCAATATACGTTTTCGTACGAAGTTCCTTTGCCTAGAATGACTGATTTAACATTTTTCACTTTTGAAATGTCAAATTAATTTGAGAATGCTAATACGAATAGATCTCCTTAGTAAACTGGTCTTGATAGAGTCAATTAAACTTCAACAGTTGAAGTCTATTAAATTAAATTTTCTTTTGTATTTCAGTCTTCGGAAGTTCCAGTTATGTCTAAACCAGTTTTAAATCGTGCTACTAAATTAGTCATAGTAGCAATAGCAGGACCAAATCCAATTGTAGCGAAGTTTCAGCCTAAATGAGTTGGCTAACTTCCATATAAATTAGTTCAAAGAGAGAATGGGCCTGTAGCAGTTAAAGGAGATATATTTTTTGAAACTAAGAGAGAAGCACTATAACAATAATTTGCTTCTTCTATTTTTTTAGCATTTAATAAATATCAGTCAGAAAGTGAGAAATCAGAAGGAAATTTAACTTTCACAGTTGTAGTGGATGTATCTAAACCTTCTAAAGCGAAATAAAAAGTATAAGTAACTGAAACTGCATCACCATTAGCTACAGAGGTAACAATAGGATCTGGATATCAACCTTCTTAACAATAAGTAATTCTTCTAGGATAAAAATTTTAATTTGAAAAGACACAAGTGTAAATAAATGAGAATACTCACAAGGCTAACATTTTTAAGTAAAATTGATTTTAATAACTTTTTTACTAATAAAGATAATTATTTTATAATTTAGACTTTATTTAATTTAGATTTCAACTCTTAAAAATATTTATTGTTAAATTAACTAAATTTAAGCTATTAACAATTAATTAGAATTGTTGAATGTTGTTCCTTAAAGACTGAAATATTTTTTCTTTAAGACTAATATAAACATTTACAAAATGATAATTGTATCTAATATACATATCAGCATGTTACTTTTTAAATTATAAGAATATACCAGTAAATAGCTAACTAGTTAGTTAATAAAAATGTAAATTAGTAATTAGATTTATAATTTTTATATTATAAAAGCCTTATAATTATTTTTAATTATTTGCTTAATCTAAGTATTTTTTCTTTTAGATCTATTAATTTAATTTAAAATAAGCTATATTAATAGCACTATAATTTTCTTATTTTTTCTTTTGTAATCAGACTTATTAACAGAATTGAGTACTTAATATAAGACGAAATCAGTTTATAAAGTAATCCATTTGCTTAGATTATGCTATTATTTACTTTTTTTCGTTTGTATTAGCATTTTCTTTCGATTTAATACTTTTATTTTCTGCCAATCCTTAGTTTGCTTCTAAATCCAATAAACATTTATATACTTAATATCCTTAGGATTATCTAGAAATTTAGTTTTGGATTACCTTAGATAATTAATTTTTGGGTAATGCCTCAAGAATGTTGGCTCTAAATTCACAGACTGAATTCTGTTATTGCCTAATCTGATTTGTTAATTTAATTACTCCGTAAACTAATAAATGACAGCATGCATTATGATTTAGTTTTATCTAACTCAATAAAACAAATTCTAGTAGCTTTAGTTTTAATAATAACTATTTCCTTTAGAGGTAATTAGATTAAACTTACTTTCCTATACACTGGTAATTACAATAATGTGATTTACTATATGTACAAATATAACACCTGAAATACTTTATTTCGACTCCTTAAATTATTTCATAAGTATTTTCTTATATTTCCATCTGGGTTATTATATAAGTTGGCTAATAGAAAATTGCTTTTCTAATAAATTAATAGATTCTTATCTGAATATAGCACTCCTTCAAAACTGTACTTAAAATTAGCTCTTATTTTTAGTCAAAATATATGCTTAAGTTAAGCTAAAATTTATATGTTCAGCTTTATTTTAAATCAAAGAGATTGAGTTATCCACAAGTTCTAAATATCTAAGATCTCAATAAAGATCCTTCATACCCTCTTATGATCAAATAATTATCTCTTTAATCCAAAATTTCAATAATCTGCTAGCATTATCTTCAACTTTCCTTTTTCAATGATAGATTAAGCAAAGTTATATATCTCTTCATAGAACTAAGTGAGTATAGCTATAGATGGTAGAAAAGACAAGCATATTAATAGAAACATGACAGAGTATTAAAGTAATTGCAATATAAGCTTTAATACACTTTATTAGAGTTTGCTAAAATTATATTTTTAAATTCAAAAGCTTCATAAATAAGTTAGCTAAATAAGTTTAGATTAAGGAAAATAATACTTTAATTAAGAGCGAAAGATTCTAAACCAATTTATCTAAGCTTTGTCTAAAATTAATTTAGGTTACTTAAATTATTATAGGAAATTGAGACCTTTAAGCTACTTTTATTAAATGAATTGTATAGATATAATTGCGTACTTACTTTAGTATTGATGCTCGTAAAATACTTAGAATCAGAGTGAATAGATTTAGATTTAACCTAATAAAATTATAAATATCTTAGAGTTGTTGGTTATGTTGGTAGCATAATATTTCCTTGTTTTCTAGTTAATAATGTGAGATTTAAAATAAGAACTTGCATACTAACTAGTAATTTAGTAATGTAGGTTAATTTGATATCTATTTTAAGAGAATTAAGCTTTAAAATCTTAAATATAAACTTTAGAATCTGCTATTTGCCTTTTTAAATAATGTATAGAGCTCTATAAGATTTAAATTTTTTGGATCATAAACTTAAAAATCTTGAAAGATTATCATTATTCTAATACTGTTCTACATCTAATAAATAGAAAAGCTTGGCTAGTATCACTTTAATTTACAAATATATTCTTTGAATATAATTGAAAAATCAATTTTATTTCAAGCTCTTCAAGTTTTTTAAGGTAATATCTAAGTTAAAATAATTAAAGTTAGGAAAATATAATTGACTCATTCATAGAGTTTATGCTTACTATCATAATAGATATAATTACTGGTTAAAGTATAAAAGGATTAAGAATTTAATAGTTTATAATAGTCCAAAATTCTAAAGAGTTTATAAATCTAAATACCACATTTAAGATTCAATTTCATTAAAGGATTTACTCTTTATTAGTCTTCTCTATTTAAGATTTTATAAGCTTTAATGATGTTAAGTTTGCTCATACAATTTAAAATATATTTTATATTTAATTAGATTATTCCTAATTCTACGATTTTGAGATTTTAGAAAAGAAAAATCTTAAGGTAATTTAATATACCTTTAAGTTAAAAAGCTAAAAGCCTTTATATGTCTGTAAAATTATAGTCCTTCCTTAACTTCTATTAATCAAATATATATTACTATAAATAGTTAGCTAGCAGTTCCTTAAATTAATATTTGAATGATAATGAAGATTTTATAAGAGCTAAAGTAATCTATATTTAAGCTTTAGTCATCTAAATTTAAGCAAGCAATCAAAGTAACTAAAATTAATTAAATGCAGTATTTAGCTTTATTATTTCATAAGCTTAAATAACCTGCTTGCTTATTAGCAACTTTATTTGAAAGTTAACACTTAAAGATAAAAATAAATAAGAAATATTTAATTTCCTGCATATTTGCAATTTATTACTTTTTATGTTTATTAGAATCTCTCAAAATAAAATAGTAAGAATATAAGCGCTAGGTCATATTTTATATTTTGTTGTAGAGAGGTTTTTTCATATAAGTTTCTTATATAAATAGTATCTGTTATTAATTAATCCAGTTACTTAACCTTTTTTATATTTAAAATAGCTATTTTTGTAATCTTTTCTATCAGCTTATGTTAATAATTTTTAGCTGCTTCATGAAGAAGAGTCGATTTAAATTCTGAATTTATTTTTGAAGCTCCCAATAATCGCTTAAAGCACATTAGCTATCAGTTAAATTAACTTTAGAATATTAAATAAATCTTATAGATTAGAAACTGGAAAGCTTTGATTTAATAAGAACCGCCAAGATTCAACTCAATAAATGTGACTTCAGCATAATATTTTCAATCCATAGAGACTATCAAAGAAATTACTTTCTAACTATTGTGAAAAAATGTTTCTATTACTTTTATTTCAGTAAATCCTTTTATAGCTAAAATGTAAGCTATTGCTTATTTCAAAGACAAAGAATGAGCTTAGTCAGTGATTTTATTGGCTTATTAATAAATCTCAAAAAATCAAACTTATTAGTTCAAGATCTAAAACGTAAGTCTCCTTCCAAACATTTTTAATTGCCTTTGTAAGTATAAGCGTAATTAAATTTCTAAGATAGCAATTAATATTCGTATAAAACTCAAATTAGGATAAATTTGTATACTTAAATTCATATTTATGCTCTATTATGGAATATGTAGAAACTGCATTCTCAAACATCCATAATGAGCTTAAAAGATTTTAAGTATCATAATTAGCAAAATCTGCTTATTTTTTCTTTATTTTATTCTTTTTTCACTCTGTTTGGTGTAAAGCTGATGTAGGTTTTATATAGGTTGCTTTAAGATAATTTGAATGACTGCAGCTAGATGCAAAACTAAATTTTAACTAAAATTGTGCATAGTGATATAGTTATTTGCTATAAAATTAGTTTATCCTTTTTTAATATCATAGTTGTAAATATAAGCTTGGTAATATTAGATGCTATTTTAACTTAAAAGAGGGTTCTTTATTATAATTCTCCTTCTCAGGTTATTAGTTTAATATTCAATAGTAAAATATTTCTTTTTTTGGTTCGATATTTACTGATATCGATAATGCTAGTGATGATTTTCCTTAATTTAAAAAGTTAAGGCTTTTAAGAAGTAATATATTTGAATCATTGCTCTTGAAATACCCTAAATTATGTAATTAAAGTTTTAAATTTGATGAAATATTTCTTTAATAAAGTTAAAGTTCTATTTTTTTAATTTCCATCTCAAGCAAATTTTTTATTTCCAATTGAAGTAAGTTCTTAAGATATCTAAATCATATAGACTAAATTCCATCTCCAGTTGGTTGCTACATTCAATCAAACTAAACAATAATTTTCCCTCCTTCTTAAGCAGAGTTTATAAGAAATAAGGTAATCAAAAATGTGCCTTATTGAAGCTACTTTCTTACATGATTTATAAATGCTATTATATTAGTTGAAGTCAGTTTATTCCCAATTTATTAATTATAATCTTCTTATATTCATTTTTCAAGATTTTCAGTAGATTTGGTTTCATAAATAAGATTAGTCCCAAGTAAATAAGTATATCACTGTTTAGTTACAGCAATAAATGAAAACAATTTAATATACTAAATTTAGGAATTTAAAAGTCCTTCTATTTAAGATAAATACTTCATATAAATCTAGAATTTATTATCACAGTGGAGTATTTTGCTTTATAGCTAGTAATAGTACTATCTTAAATTCTGAAATTCATATCATAAATACCAGCACCGTTTGTCTAAAACTAGTTATTTGGTTATTCTATTCTAGATTTTACTTTTTGCAGCTGCTGAAGATTTAATTTTCCTAAAGTTTAATTATATCTGAATCTAATTCGACACATGGTATAGTTAAAATCATATGAATTTCAATAGTTGAAGTTTATCTTATTTAACTTTTTCTTTTAATCTTTAGTCGAGCCGGTCTAACTTAAATCATTTTATTTATGATAAAAGGTAGAAATTTAGCTTCTCTTTTATTTCTAAATTCTAAGTTTTAGGGTAGCTTACCTAACGGCAAGATATCTAAAATAAGATCTAAAAGGATTTCTATCAGTAATGAAATTAGTTCTAATTTGCTTATTAATCACTTTTATTTTCTATTTAGCTCTTATACTAAGCCTAGATAATATTAAATATAGAAAAATCTAAATCTACTCCTTTAGTTTAAGCTACTAGCATACTAGAATTAGTAAATCACTACTTATAATATCTAAGAAAGTAGCCAAATAGGTTATAAAGCTACTATTGCCTGCTATATATCTTATATAATTATATATAGTTCATTATTTACCTTTTTAAGCATCAACTGTAGACATCTATTGCATAATGCTTTAAAAATATTTCATTCGCATCTACAAATATTTTAACTTTGAATAAGTAAGGAAATGCTTATATATTGTACTAAAGCAAATTTCTGAAATTTTAGTAATAGTTAGTTTATTTTAGTCCCATAAATAAAAAATTAATTAATAGGTATTGCTAATTAATAAGTACATAAAGTTATGCTTGCATAGATTTAAAAAAGAATGCTATATAAACTGACTAAAGTACTAAAGGAATATAAGCTTCTAACTAATTAATAATTGAATCTATTTTATGTAGAATATCTTATGTTTAATAATTAAATAAGGTTTGAAAAAGATAATAAGCTAATCAATTAGTACTAAACACTTTAGTGTATTATATAAATTAAAAGGAACTGAAAGGATATAAAAATGTGTTAGAGATAGTAGTTTAAGAATTTTATCTTAGAAACGATCACTTTAAATTAGCTTTAAGATACAAATTTTAGTAGAGAAGAATTTGAGAATTATAGATACAAGTAATAATAGACAACTAGTTATATCCTAAAGGGAAATAATAAAGTAATTAAGAAGTATGATAATTTATTTCTTAATAATATTCATTAATTAATAATTCTCAAATTTATCTATTAGGCTTCTATTTTATAAATTTAGCTTTAAATTGATACTTATGAGAACTACTATATCTAAGTTCTTCAATTTTAAGATGATTAAAATTAAAATCTTTTAAATTAAAATTAGCATGAAGCATTTTATAAGCATTTAGTAAGAGCAATGGTAATTTTAATTATCCTTTTGAAATCAGTGTTGTTAGTAAATTTAAATTAAGTTATTTTTAAATTTGAATAAGTTGGTTCAATTGTGGAGATTGTAGTTTTGTATCATCTTAGCTATTGTGAAGTAATTCTTATATTCGAGAAAGTTACTTACTACTAAGAAGGTGGTACTATGATTTTATTATTTCTTTTATAGCTAGCAGAAACTAAATTTGGATTACTTATACTTTTCTCTTTGTATAAATGGATTTTGATTAGTCAATTACAGCAGAAAAGTTGATTTTCCTTCTGACTCTTTAAAGTTTTGATGGTCTGAACGGTGTTAACTAAAAAGTATTGATAAAAATAATGTTTCTCCTTAAATATTTCATCTAAATTTATTCCGTTATTTGCTGTAGAATCTTTGCCTTTTTGGATTTATCTTTATGGGATTTTGCAAATTACTTTGTCTGTAGCTTAGAATCAAAATATTGTGTAAGATTTGAAGGTATGCTAAGTAGATAAGATATATGAATATCTTTTTTCACTTAAAAAATCACTGAAATAGAAATGGTATATGAGAAGGCAATCAATTATTGAATGATTTGGAAAAAATTCTTTATTTTTAAAGAATAAAATAGCGATAATACCTTTAATAATTAGATGCTAGGCTATTAAACTTACAACAATAAGAAGATATTAGTTTAAAGGGAAATATAAAATGTTTTAACTGTGATAAATCTATTCTAAGTAGCTTGATAATATTGATATCATTCTATTATAAAACAAAAAATTATTTCAAGCATTCACCAAAGCTTCAATATCTGTTTTACTCAAAGTTAGTCTTAAAATAGATTTCAACTTTAAGCATCTACTTACTAAAATATAAGGCTAAAAAAGTAGATAGATACAATTTCTTATTTCTGTAATATTAAATATGTTTACCTCTAAAAGAACTTCTATTTTTCAGATTATAAGCTTAACTACTAAAACTTAAAATAGATTCTTTAAAAAATAGAAAATAAATCCTTAAGTAAGAAATTATAACCTATAATAGAGTGTTTGCTTTATATTAATTAATTCTAACTTTTATTCTTTAATCTTTACCCAATTTTGAATTCTTTATAATTGAATAATCTCATATATCTATTCATTTATTTACTTAAACTACTTCTTTAAATCATTAATAGCTAAATTTATTTAGGCGGTTAAAAGAAGATACCTTGTTTATTTTATTCAAGTGATTGGAAAGCTATAATTTATTCTAGTAAATGCAAAGCTATAAAATTGGCTTTTAACCAAAAAGTTTGAACTAAATTCTATAAATAACCTTTTTAATCTCACTACCTATAAAAAAATAAATGTCTACAAAACTAAGCTTCAAGATGTTTAAGATATTTAATCAACATTAAAAGGATAGACATGCCATACTTACTATGATGGTATTTTAGATTTGGTTGTATGTTCTATATAGTGTAAATTTAGCATTTAACTTTATAGCTTAATAAAAAATAGTAATTATGTAATAAGAATTGAGCATACTTTAGATCTTTCTTTAAAGACTTTCTTGTCTATTTTTGATGTTTAGTTTGATAATAAAAATGATAACTATACTTATCTTAAAAAATAAACTTCAACTATATGTTTAAGTATTATTATAAATATTAGTATTTGCTTATTTGCTTAATTATTTCATTTTAAATTTAATATAAAAATAGCTATTAACCATAGACAATAGTTACTTTATACTCCTTTCTTATTTGTGTTATGACTGTCTAATAATTATATATCCTTACTTATATATCTTAAAAGTATTTTTAATAATTATTCCATATTTTTATTTATCTATCTTTATTTGTACCTTCTTAATTACTAGCTCTATTATAGAAATTTAACTAGGTTATTATGATGCTTATAAGTATTGTAGTGACTTTTAATTCTTTGTTTTTAATCTCATTTTTCATGTAATCAAATTAAAGAATATTCAGCTTATTTTTCATGCAATATAACTGAGAGATGGATTGATTAAATTTAAAGGCTATTATTGACAATTACCAGAACATTAAGATAAAAGGATATTCTCTAGCATTTTCCTTATGATATGTGATATTACATCAATGAATATTCCTGTTTTACTGATATATCCAATTATCGAGGCTAATTATTTGCAAAACTCTCTTAGAACTCTTAAAAGATTAATGTTTTTCAAATATTAAAATCTCACTATTTACACTTAAGTTCTTAATTTTTGTCTTTAAATAATTATATAATTAATACATATTCAACAAAATTCTAACTTCTATTAAATAGCTTTCTTAACCAATCAAGCAATTTTTAATTTAGCTAAGCTAATATGAAATTTGCTTCCTCTTAATAACTAAAAATTGATTATAATTATGATTTTAAATCTGTTCTATCTAATTTATTATACTAGCAGTAGTATTTTTTCATTATCTTTCTCATAGTTTTGATATAGCTCATTTAGAGCCTCGCAATTAAAGGTGTGACTGAGAAATTAGTTTAGATTATGCTTAAAATTACATTAATAAAGCTTGATACTAGTTTACTACTACTATTGCTACTTAATATAGTTAATATTATCAATTGGTTAACTTTACTTTTTCATCTACTTATTAGCATTACTATCAATCTTATAATTTTACACTTCAGCATATCCAAATATTTAAGTTTTGCCCTATTAAAGATATAGTTCTTACTTCAATCATACGAATCTTATTTTCTATTCAAAGATTATGAATTATTTAAAATATAAAATATACAGTTATCTAGAGCTAATTCAACTATCTGACTAATAATCATCTTAATAATTGCTTTAAACAGTTAGATTATTAGAGAAAAGCTTACTTTGGAATTAATAGGTAGTACTAAAGGTAAACTATTATAGAAAATGGAAATGGAAATCAATTCAAGGAAGAAGAAAATTTGTTTTCCAATAGTTTCCAAATAGGCTGATATGGTAGTAAGCATTAATAAGATAGCATTTTCTATGAAAGTTTATAATAATATGTTTATATAGCTAAAATTAAAAATGAATCTCAGACTTAACTTGGTATTTCTTCATAAGGGAGTACTAACTAAGAATTTATTGGAAGTTAATATAGATGTATAAAAGATTTATCATAGCTTCTTAAGAAAATAAAGTCTTGCTCCATAAAATAATTAGATTAAGAAAAAATCAAACAAAGGTAAAATTTTTATTGTAACTACCGGGATGTAAAATCGTGCTAAAGGGATAAAATGTCTATCTCCAAGAAAGAAAATTAGGATCTTATAGATTTATAATATTTAGATACCTAAGTGTTAAATTTAACTTTTATGTAAAATTTAAAGATAACATAATAAAATTAAATTAAAAGTGAATGCATATTTGTTTATCAAGCAAATAAATAAGCCATAAGAAATAAAGTGGAGCTGGCAAGTAGATTATATCCATTTCCCTTTTTATCTTCTTCCTCATTTTCAGAGCATGAGCTATTATTGCACTAGCAACTTTAGCAATCTTCAAAATTGGTCTTATCAGTAAATATTTTATAACATTTCTGAACTTTGTCACCAATAAAACTGGTTAAAGGGTTAACACTTGAAGTATATGAATTAGCAGCAACAACACAGATTGTATATTTTGTTCCTGTTCTTAGAATTTCGTATTTTATTTCTGCTTAAGTAATTTCTAGGTCGTCGCTTGAATATACACCGCTAGGAAAATTCGTTACGTATGTTTCAAGAGCATACTAATTTTTATAATCTAGACCTGCGATAATTTAATCTGATGTGATGTTTTAAAGTATTTATCAACTTGCATCTTGAAGGAGAACTGAATAAATGTAGTGATTTTCGTAACCTTAAAACTAAATTGTTATGGAATTTAAATTTGAGGAAGAAGCTATATAGGTTGCTATAGGGACTATTTTACTGAGTTCTTACAATTTTTAAAGATTTAAACTTTCTTAATTAGTAATGAAACCTTAAGCAGTATATAAGCTTCCTGTTTATGTATCTTTCAAATATTGATTATATTAATATTAGCAAAGAGAACATGATACAGCTGCTTCTAATATTTAAGATGGTTTTTGAGTGGAAGAACCAGAAGGATCTGATACTAGCAGCGCACATGCTTCATAGGTTGTACTTTACAGACTTCTTGATCTACTAGTAGTCGCGTAAACTCAATCTTTATTATAAACTAACTGCTCACATCTCCAATTAATGGATTTAGCAAATGAGCAAAGTATATCATAAATCTAATTTATATTAGGCAAGTCAGCTCCTTAAACTACTGCACTAGCCCATTAAGATTAAGGTATTTCTGACGTTTTAAAATAAAGAGTAGCAATATCAGAATATATTTCAGAATTATTCTGGAAAGTTGTGTATATATTATATCCAAGATTTCCTCATAAATAATTTTCATCTTCATCGTTATATCATGAGAAAGTCAGATTTTAAAAACGATTATAAACAACTATCTTTTCAGAAAGAAGCCAGCTAGATTACATATGAAATAGTTTATCATCGATAATAAAATTTTCTCATTGGATATAATCTATATCTATTCCTTCATTTTCGGTTTCATTATAATCACCATCTTAAATTATTCTTTTCTTTTATTAGGCTGCTTTTTATTCTAATGACCTAATATTAGAGTACCTATCATCACTCCAACTTACAAGAGATTCACCTATATCAGGACCTTCTTATCCTTCAGGTAAAACCAACCAGTAAGCATAGCCAATAGTATTAACTTGAGCGTCAACAGAAAAAGAATAAGAGCTTACTTGCAAGGTATTCTTTATAAAGTTTATCTAAGGAGTAGATTCTTAATCAGCATTTAGTACTGTAATTTATATAAAATTATTTTATGAAATAATAAAGGAATCAGCATTAGTGCCAGAGTATCCAATATATAATCTAAAAGTACGACCTTTATTAAAATTCCAACCTTATACTTGGACAGAAAACTTTTATATTTAATCTCAAGTGTAGAATTACAGTTATTCAGGATTAATAGTTACAACTGACTTATCGTTTAAGTTTGATGGATTAGTATAAGCATTTTCATCTTCGTCAAAAGCAAGAAAGAAATCAATTTTTAAATCATTAGATGGGCTTTTTGATAACTAAACAGTAATAGGTATTGAAGTCATACCATTTACAATGTTAAGTTTATTTAATGCAATTTCTATATTTGCATAATTTTAATCTCTTGGTTTTTTTACATATGCTAAAATATTATACATTTCGGCATATTTATCTTTATCAGATTCATAACCTTTTTACTCCAATAAGTTCCAGCTGATGAATTTAATTGAGTTTCCTTCTTCTTAGTTTGCAGTCAGTTTGAAAGGTAATTTTCAGTCAAATTTATAAAGTGTTTATTGAGGATTTCCTTATTCATCAGGTTCAAATTAAACTAATTCGCTTTCTGTAGAAAATTTAATAGATTCAAACATTAAAGGATGATTAGTTGCATCAGTTTTATTACTTCCAGTTGCTATATAATAGTAATCAGAGAGAAGACCAGCAGTAACTTCTAATAATTTTACTTTTTCATAATCTGAATCAAGAATATAAAGCAAAGGATTTATTTCATAAAAGCCAATATAGGAATGGTGAAGAATTCCATATGATCTTGTTTGATAATAGATTGAATCAGAATTTTAAGCACTTTCTTAATCTAAGATAGCAAGTTCGAATTTCTTAGAATATTATTCATATGAAATCCATAAGTTATCACTAAAATCAAATTTTGTATCATCAGGGTAAACGTTATCGTAGCTTTCATCCATTCTCATATGGGCATATGAAGGATTTTTAATTGATTTTAAAGTGAAGACATAATCATAAAATGTAGTATCATCTTTATTGGAAGGGAATGTAACTTCTTCAGCAGAAGACCACTATAGAGCATTACCCTATTAATTTAAAGTATAATTTGCTGTAGCTCCATCAGCAATGGTAGTATAAGGATCAGTTCCCTCGTAATCTGACATAAATATTACTCTGTAAAACTCAGCTGTGAAAACACTTAAATTGGGATCATCAGTTGCACTCAAAGTAGGATGGAATGAATAATCATCAGGGAAAGTAAGTATAAATTTACCAGTCAAAGGCTTCATGGTAATACTTTTAACAGAAGTTCCTTCATTAAAAATAGTGAACCAGAATTCATAATTATCAGATCCTCCTAAAGCATTCGATTCTTCTGTGTAATCTATAGTAATATTCAGGAAATCAATCACTGGAGCAGGTTCATCCTTTAAAGTATAAGCACAAGAATAATATTGATCTGCTTTGAAATGATAATCAGTAAGTTCTTCTGTATCAGCTTCCATAACCAAAATATAGAAAGTCAAATCTGAAGTAGTATCAGGATTTCTAATTCCAACTACTTATAATTCTAGAACGGTTTAATCTGCTACATCTTATGTTAATGTCACAAATAACCAGTTTCTTTTAGCAACACAGTCAACACCTTTCATATATTCAGCATCAGTTGAAAGTAAACAAGGAATATAGTAAATAGGTGATTCATCTTCATCTACATATCCTTCAAACCATTCAGTAGCGTCTCCTATGAAATAATCATATCTAGTTGCTGGGAATTAAATTCATATTTATCTTCCAGCTTGAATGGTCTAAGATTAATTTAAATTAGCAACCCATTCTAATTTAAATGTATACTATGCATATTCTCCTTTATTGTTAGGGAATATTCTTAAAGATGTCTAATCATTAACTCCAGCAATGGCTGCATCATAAAGAGTTGCATACATATTATTGCTTATATCCTTACTAGCTTCTCTCTCATCATCTACGACAATATTTTGGAAATAAGTTTATCCAACCCATGCTTATGCATCAACGGCTTCTTATTTAGTTGGTGCCTTTATAGCTTAAATTAACCAAACCATATAGTTGGTACTTGATTTGATGGTTTCAGATGGATATACTTTTATAGTGGTAGAGGAAACAGAGCATGTACCAGTGAAGTTAAGATAGCAATTATCATTAGAATCGAAGACGCTATTAACAGTATAATCAGATGGGATAGTAAGTTAAATTCTTGGTTTTTAAGTCGTGGTTGCTTACTTATCACTATATAATAGCTAGTTCTTTACATAGAAAATGATTCTGACATCTGAATAAACCCAATCATAATTTGTTGGCTTTAGGTTATTAGGGAATAAACTAACTTCATTAACTGTTACAAATCTACCACTTTAGTCTTTAACTGTTACTTTGAAATCTCCACTATCTACACTTCCACAGTCATCACTGGCTTTGTTTAAGTTTCTGCAATCATATACTTTTTTGGTGCTAGACCAAGTTCCATAAGCATTCGCTGTCTTCAAGAAATAAGCGTAATCTTCAGAACCCTCTGCATCCTCACTTACTTCCTTTACAACCAAGGTATCTCTGAAAGAAATCACTAAAGATGACGTTACGTCTTTAGTTAAAGTGCATGAAACAGAATTTACATTAGTTTAAGGAGCTAAACACTAAACTGAATCCACTTCAATCCAGCTAGGTAAGAAATAACTATTTTCCCATTCTATTTGAATTATACAGCCTTATCCTAGTGTATGAGTATCCTCAAGAGTAAAAGTGGCTGAAAAGTCTCTAATTGTACGTTCTGTAACTGAAGTTTCTTTCCATGTTCCTGTTTCATATCCTTTCTTATATGGAGTAATCATCAATGAATTCCAAGTCTAAGATGCTTCTCCTTCATCCCTTTCATTACCACATGCCATATATAATCTGAAACCATTATCATCTAGTAAAACATTCGTTTACTCTCCATAAGGAGCCTCCAGATTGGATACTTCAATATTATTAGTCCATTCAGGCCATACATCTTCATCCTGATAAGTAAGTAAGAATTATTTACCATCGAATTCCCAAAGATTGAGTAATGTCAAATTTCCTCCAGAACCTCAATTCACTACTTCTGAAGTTCCTTCAATATAATCAAAATAAGAAGGTAATAAAACCAAACATCATGAATTAGCTCCCATACCATAAATCATTCTCTATTGAGCTATGATTGCTTACTTAAGCTCCATTATCAAATTCCCAATCACTCATTTACCAATTCATTCTAAACTTAGCTCTGTAATAGTAATCTCTTGGATTTGAAGTTTCCCATATATACATTGGACCATTACCTGTTGATCCAGCAACTGAAGCATGTCCTAAAGTTAAAATAGTTCTGGAATAGCCAGTAATATCAGTTCAAGTAAAAGTGATAGAGCAAGTTAATGCTGCAACATGTGAAAACACAATTTTAGTTTTAACAGGAAAAACTCCCCAATAGTCATTTGGAGTTGCTCCAGTATCAGGTTCATAAAGAGCTGAGTATTCAATAGTACCTTCATAATTGGAAACTGATAAAGTCGGTTATGAAACATAAGAACTTGATGATGATCCGACAGAAGCTATTGAAAGAGGATAATCACTACCATCTGTTAATCCAAAGGTACCGTCTGGGAAATAATTTGATGCAGTGTCACAAGTAAATGATCCAACTACTTTATTGCTAGTATCAGATGCTGGTATTTAGAAAGTCCATGCTAATTTATCAGTTTCAAAATCATTGTAAAAGTCTTTAGTTGGAATTCTTATATGCCACACTAAGAAGTCCCAAGTACTTTCGTGCTAGTTAGCACAAGATTTAAGTGAAAAGCATTCTTCAATACATCTTTGGTCACCATCATTTGCTTGAGTTGCAGGTGATACATCTTTGAATAAGCAGTTCATATTCTTATAAATACTCTAATCAGGATCTTTTTAGAATACACAAACTTCGTATTTGTGCATATTAGGTGGATAAGCAGGATAGTAAGGAACAGCAGTGTTGATATAACTAGTTTGAGGATCATTAACACTCTAAAGATCAGATATGTAATAATTAACCCAAAGATAGTTCTCTTTTTTAGTATTTTCTCTTTTTATGGTAATAACTCCATTTGAATTTGTAGTGGATGTAGCGTTTCTATAAGTTGATGGAGCATAATTTAAGTGATCACTATCAGTAATGAACAAACTTGATCCAAACGTGTACATAGTGACATCAGTATTTAAGATAACAACAGTTTCGTCTGTCTTTGTAGCATCTGTAGTTGGACTTATAAGTGTACCAAATGTACTTGTTGATAAAACTCTAAAGGAAGTAGCTGTTCCTGCAGAACCTCCTTCGTAAAATTCCCATCTAAAGGTTGAGCCTCCAAATAAGATTTTGGCTGAGTCTGAAGAAACTGCACTTGATACTGTTATGGATGTTTTTTCATCAATCTTAGTAGTTTAGTCATCAGCATAAGAAGTGACTGATTTGAAACAATCTCCAGATACCACTTTAACCTATGCAGTAAAAGTAACTGAAGGTGGTGTAGTAGTGCTTTTGTATCCTGTTATTTTGATTGTATCTGTACCATCCCAACTTGCACCTATAGTACTTGAACTTGCTGTTAATCCTTTAGACACATAAACATTAGTATATGCTCCAACTCCACTTGGGGTTTCCATTCCATCTAATACAACTACAATTTTTCCTCCTTCAAGGACTGGATGATCTAAAGTAAAACTGAAATCAACGAAAATGAACATATTTGGAGCTACTTTCTTACTTGATATGTAAGAACTACCATATTTACCTGAGTTTGAGAAGTCACATTTTGCTGATGGCACAGATCCTGTCTTCAAATCATCAGAAAAACTGACACTTTTAGTTTCATAAATAAGATTAGGTCCAAAGGAATATGAGTAACGCTAGGTTTATGCTGTGAAATACAAGCTAGTCTTAATATATTAAGCATTAGGATTTACAACTCCTACAATTTAGAAAACTGCATATTTGTCATTTGGCTATCCACTTCTTGGATCAATATTGTTATTAAAACTATAAATAGTAATTGTGCTACCAGAAACAGAGAATTTCATATTATAAGAATCATCAGCATTTCTAGAATCACTTGTTATTTTATTAGTTGTCCAATATACGTTTTCGTACGAAGTTCCTTTGCCTAGAATGACTGATTTAACACTTGTCACTTATGAAATATCAAATTAATTTGAGAATGCTAATACGAATAGATCTCCTTAGTAAACTGGTTTTGATAGAGTCAATTAAACTTCAACAGTTGAAGTCTATAAAATTAAGCTTTCTTTTGTAGTTGTGTCTTCAGTTGTTCCAGTCGAGTCTAAACCAGTTTTAAATCGTGCTACTACGTTAGTCATAGTAGCAATAGCAGGACCAAATCCAATTGTAGCGAAATTTCAGCCTAAATGAGTAGGTTAGCTTCCATATAAATTAGTTCAAAGAGAGAATGGGCCTGTAGCAGTTAAAGCAGCTAAATTCTTTGATACCGTGTGAGAAGTACAGTAGCAACAGCTAGTATCTTCTAGCTTCATTGCATTTAAAGAATAATAGCCAGAAAGAGAGAAATCAGAAGGGAACTATACATTGACAGTTGTGGTGGCAGTATCTAAACCTTCTAAAGCGAAATAAAAAGTATAAGTAACTGAAGATGAATCCCCATTAGCTACAGAGGTAACAATTGGATCTGGATATCAGCCTTCTTAGCAATAAGTAATTCTCCTAGGATAAAAAACTTATAGTTATAGAGCTTAAATGAAAAGGAAATGTAATAAAATAAAGGTATTCATTCTATATCTATAATAATACTAGTAAATTAAATCGCATTATATAGTCAATTAATTTCTAAAATTACAATATAATTTCTATGCCAAATCTTTAAATTCTCTATATTTTTTGCAATAACCTCAAGTTATTATATTTTATCAAAAAATCTCAATCTCACTAAATCAGAATTGAGTGTTTAAAATTAAAGCATTAGAATTTTTGGATGCAGGAAGCTGATATACAATAAAAAATAGTACTTATGATTTTCTATTCTAATTTGATTTAAGTAAAGGTTGGTATTTACAGTAATAAAATAAGTTGCAAATATAAAGTTACTTAAAGCAGTTTAAGTTTTATAAATAGAACTTAAAACTAAAGCATTTTAGAAGGAAAAATACCTTAAACTATTGAAAGCATAAAATCCTTCCAATCTTATTCTTAATTTATGCTATTTATCCCTATTAATCAGTTTAAAGAGAGAAAGTTATAATATAGTCTCATGTAAAGAAAACATAAAGTTTTGAAATAGATATGAAGGATTTAATTCAAGAATAGAAAGGAGCATGCTAATGATAGTAAATGATAATTATCAAGCGTAACTTAGAATCAGAAAAATAATAAGAGAAATGTAAGGAACTTACTGTAAAGCTTACTATATATTATTTAAGTCTGAAAGTTGTTATATACATAAATAATATAGTTCATAGCAATAGACTTGAGGATTGAGATTGTTTTAGTTAAAATAGCATGTTAAATAATAAATATTACTCGTCTTTTAATCTGCCAAAACTATAAGCAAAGAAAAAAATGTCTAAGCTTAACAACTAAATGAAGTGACTTAATTAGACTTTAATATAGATAATCAAATATATCTTATGAAATTTATTGCTGCAAATACAGAAATAAACACATAGTTTAAAGTATAATTGTGTATTAATTATAGGATTGACGGAAGATAAAACACCACTTCAACGAAGATCTGGAAAAATTTATAAAATTTCTTTAATTAGGTCTTTAAACATCAAGTGGAATATATATTTAACAAATCTTTGTAGAAAGGAGTTTAAATCAAGTTGAAGAATAAGAAGATTTCTCAAAAGATAAAAGTCAATATTTAAAATAGAAAGAGAAAAACTATCTAAGAACCCTGATCAAATTAATCCAGTAGGGCTAAATTCCACTATAAATTACAAGCACTAAAAATTATCTTAATGTAGTGTTATAATAATTTACAACTCAATCGAGACAAATATGAAAGTGTTTCTTACTTAGGAGTTTGATTACTTCTTGAAGAAATTTGAGAAAATTATAACAAGACCTAGCTTATAAAAAAGCGTCAATATATAAAGAATTGTGTGAATTGTTTTAATGCAAATTAATAATATAGTAAAAGTAATTTAAAAGATAATATTCTAAATAAAGTTAAATTATACAATTTGTAATCAATACAGCGCTTTACTATTTATTTGGGTATTTAGGTCAAAAAATACTCTTAGTGCTCTTTTCATAAATTTTTCTCTATGTAGTTATTTTATACTTAAATATAATTGGCTAATTCATTCAAATTGCTAAAAGTTTTCTTATACAATGTCAAGTCTCATTATGATAACTTTTATTTAAGTTTCTCCAAATTTTGTCAAAAGCTTTAATAGAGAGTATTTTATCTTGTTCTAAATTATTGCCTTCAAAATATAATAGCAATTTTAATCCAAGATACTTCTTTCTGAGATGATAGAATAGCAAGACTTTTATTCTTATTATTATTTGTTTTTGATGAGGTTTTTGTCTTAGTTTTATTTACAAACTACTATTTTAATTAAAATTCAAAGCTTTTTCTATTTTAAGATCAACAAGGTTAACGAAATCTTGCTTTATATTATTTTTATCAATTCTTGCATGTTTAGCAAAGGATTTTGATTGCTGACTAAATCTGAAGATGTTTTCTGATAACTGTTTACTAAGAAAATTAAATAATTAATATCCTTTGAAATAAGATAATTAAATAGAAACTAGCAATTTATGAAATAACAAGAGTGAATAAAATTATAAGCCTTGCTATTAAAAAGGCTTTTACTTATTCTACATTATCTTTATGCTATATAATCAAATTTAATTAATTCCGCACTTCTTTATTATTGTTTAACTCTATTCAAGCAATATTACTATCTCAAACTAACTCCTTATATTACTTAAAGCTGCTATAATTTATTTATTCATTCAGATATTCTCTTTTAATTATTTTCCACCTTTAGGGACTAAACTGTTAAGATATTATCAAAGGTTTACTTCTTCTCATTTGTTTACACCTTTTTTTCCTTCTATGAGCTCATAATTGATTTCCTTGATTAAACAAATCTTTAAGGGATAAAAGCTAATCCTAGTTATTTATTAAATGTTTCCTATAACCTTTTAGCAAATATTTTAAAGGTAATCTGAAGAATTTAAATCTTTAAAAGTCCTCTTTAATATAATAAATGTGATTAGATCTTATGATTATATGAACTTAGAAATACACAAATAGTTCCTTTTAGCATATAATAATCCTTAATATATCAATACATCAATTAGTTTTTCTATTTTATCTCTCTAAAATTATCTCAATTACATAATATTATTTTTATTCTTGTTTGGTTGATTGTCCAAATTAATGACGACTAAATTGCAACAATTTAATCTATAGACTTATTAATATTAATTTGGAGGAAACTAGGAAACTTTAGAGCTAGATCAGTTGAAAATCACTTAGAAAAAAGTTCTTTAGACTTAAATTTAGATTATCTGATTCTAAAGCTGATCCCTTTATTCATTTAAGCACAGAATTAATTTACTCACTGTACTGGAGATAATAGAATCATTTCGGGTATAATAATTAATGAATTACTTTAATTAGCTAGAATCCATTCATTCTAGTAATAAAAGTAGATAAATAAATGAGCAATTCTTATATGCTACCTGAGATTTGCAGCAATACTAAACATTATGAGTGCTTTAGTAGTTTGGAATATTCTAATTTTAAAATGTGATTTAATTATAGCTTATAACTAAGAGTATAATAATACTTAGGAAATAAATTTAACTAAGAAGATTTAACCGAAGAATTATTTGGAGCCAGGTTTTGAATAACTTATTTGTTACTAGCGTTCTATTAATAGGGATCAATAATTCCATTTGCAAATGGTTACTTTTTATATGAGGTACTAGTTTTTTTAATTCATCCTAAAATAGAAAAACGAAGAAGATAGAAAGAATCTTTAGAAAAGCTTTAAAATATCCTTTACCCTATAAGAAATAATTTCTTAAAGTATATCTATAAAAATTCTAAAACTTCAAATCTAAAAAAGCTCAATAAACAACTGCAAAAGTTACTGAATAAGAGAAACAAAGCATAATTTATATTATGCCAATTATGCTCGTTTTCAAAGTTGATATTTGAAGATGGGAATATTTATTTTATATCTAATAAAAGGTATTAGAATATATACAAACTAAAGGAAATTTTGTTATTTAAAATTAAAAAATTAATTCTTAACTAATAGCGGATTCTTCACTAAGTCTGCCCAAAAGCTTTTATTAATTTGGAGAAAGTATATACTTATTTTAAGTGAAAGCTACTTAAATTAATTATTAGAAGGTATTTTTCCATAAAATAAGTATAATAGTGTCAAGATTAACTTCTAATTCAAAAAGTTTTAAACATTTATTCAATAAAAAGATTCTTTTAATAGGTAATGAGCTTTAATTTTCTAAAGCTAAAGAATCAAATAGATATTAAGGCTATAATCATTATCAACTGCAATTCACAAAGTATAAGTAAAATTTGAAATTTTTGTTTTATTAGCTTGTATATTAAAAATGAGAAACACTTTATTCAATAAAGTTGATATCTTAAGATGAAAACCTAACTGATTGCTATGAAAATACTTAATTTATAATAGTTTTAATTATCTTTAAACCAATTTAGAGTTAACAATTTGATGTAATTGCTCTAGAATGATTATGAAATGTATGTAGTTTCAAAAAGAAGAATAAAAAGAATAATATCAAGTATACTGTAAATAAGGCTTACTATTATTTCATCTATTATTTTTATTTTATTCCAGCTTTTTTATTTAAATCTAAATGATTCTAATTTCTAGTTGCTAACTCATTAAGTAGTAATAATCTTATATATAATGATTCTGTTGGATTTTTACCTAATTAAATGTTATTTAATAAGCTTAGTTAAATTTTATCTTTCACTATTATGGTTTAAAACAACAACTGATCATTTTTAAATAAAGCTTTACAAAACTGCAATTTATAGTAAAAAGCAGAAGTAAACAGGATTACAAAGACTAATGGTATTTCTATTTTAATCTTTATTCTTCTGTCTATTTAGTTTATTTGAAATCTATATAAATCTACTAAAACATTTTATATTTTAGGAAATTAATACAAAGCATATAGTATAAATTTAGTTAGTATTATTTAATTTAAATTCAGGCTATCAAATTTATAAATTAATATTCTATTGCTGACTTACTTTTAAAGTCGTTAATCTGCTTATAATATTTAAAGACTTGTTATTTTAGTCTATTAAGCCTTACAAAATACTTTAGAGTATTAACAATGCTTAGTAATTCTTTCTTTTATTATCTTTAAAATATCCTTTAATTGTAGTAATAGAGTCATATTCTTTATTTTATATTTGGGAAAAAATTAAAAATATTAGATAGTTAAGTGAGTTTAAAGAAGTTAGATTAAGTTTATGCAGCATAGTTAGTTGTAAGTTTTTAGTTTATATTAAATATTAGTAGTTTTTAAGAAAGATTGTAGCATTAAGCTCTAAAAACATTTCTTAATATAGTGTAAAGAACTGGAAAAGTTTCATTTTTAAGCTTAATGTACTTGTAAATAATTTTTTGGAGCTTTTGGCATCACTTAATGGCTTCCTATACTTATAAACACAGTTTATCTTTAATATTTTTACCATGCTTACTATTGAAAGCTAAAATTTATATTATAGCAAGTTAGAAACTCTAAAAGAACTAGCACTTAAAAGAGTTAATATTTACAAAGGATAAAATGAATAACATTTGCAATGTATGATAAGCAAGTTCTCCTAGTAGCTAATAGTATAATACCTTGGATTAGATCTACTATATTGACTGCTTTTAGCAAATTAATTTATATGAGTATTTATAAAAGTGAAATTGAAAGGCTAGTATAAGATTTTAAAAATACAAAGAGAAAGAAATTTAATAAAAGAAAAGCTTTTAAAATAATGATATGAAAGATAGGATAAACTAACTAAATATCTGAGAGTTAAACTTAAGTTAAATTAAATATAGCATTGGTTTATAAATATTTAATAGGTATATAATTAAAATAATAATTGTCCTAACTTTTAATTCTTTCTATCCTCAGCCTTGATATATCAATTCTATCTTATTTTTAAGATATGCTAGCTAATTTATCTATATCAAATACTTCACTTTTAACTTAGTTATTTTTTTGTTAAATCAGGTGTAGTAACAGATTATTATTATTTGTTTTAAGTTACTAAGTTAATTAAAGGGTTAAAAGTAATATAATACTTGTAGAAATTACCATTAGCAAGTAAGCTTTAGCTATATTAAAGTTGTTAGCTCTTGTCACC
Organism: Loxodes magnus; assembly: GCA_946699065.1. Lineage (NCBI taxonomy): Eukaryota > Ciliophora > Karyorelictea > Loxodida > Loxodidae > Loxodes > Loxodes magnus. Next base: position 472,067 of record CAMPDV010000028.1, on the reverse strand, counting down.
TATAATACATTTTTTGATAAGATAGGTTAAACTATTCTATTCATTATATCTAGAAGATTATACATAATAAGCAACTTAAGCTTTATTTTAAGGATTATTTGATTAAGCGGAGTAGGTAGATATAAAAATACATAATAGGGATAATAACTATATAACTAGTAGTCTTTGGTGTAGTTATCATGAAGAAATTAAATAAAAGGATTCTTTTAATTTATTCTAAAATAGGATAGAGAAACTATATTTACCTTATATAGAGATATGCTTTATAATGATATATCTATTTAGTAAACATTTAATCTAAATTAGTGAGAGTTGATAAGAGAAATAGCATGCCTCTTAAATATAAGACTTTATTTCTTCAGCTTATTAAAAATATTATAGTTCTTTTTATTGTTCCATCTAGTTCTACCAGATGGCTATTAAAACCTTTAAACTTTTCAAACTATGAATTAATGATATGACTTTTACTATTTTGCAAGATCAACTTCTATATAATTTATCTTCTCTTTAGTTTCACTACATCTATTTAAATATTTCTGAAGATTAGAAGCATTTTATGCTGTTAATATCTATATTAATATTCTTTAGGAAGCGAAAAGTTATTTGATATTAAAAAAGTGTGGATATGGAATATAATAAGGAACTAAGAAGGGAAAAGGCTAAGCTTTTAGCTAAAATAAATTATTTAATAAGGATTAAAGTTAAGGCTTTATTTAGAAAGCATAAGAAAAATTATTACAAAAGAAGGTTTAGAAACTTATTGTCTAAATTTTAGAAATTAGCTCACTATAACACAAAAACTCTAAATAAGGAACAATTTCTGACAATGTTAAAGACGAATATAAAAAATTAAGAGAGTTATCAATTGAATTATGCTTTTTATGGGATATTTCAAGTTCTTTGTAGTTTTTTTATTAGATATATATAACTTATAAGGTAGATGAGAAAATAGCTGTAGAGTGACTGAATATGAATTTAGATAATATAAATTAAGACAATAACAAAAGCTAAATAGTAAAATTGAATTCTTGCTTTCTATTCAGGTATACAGTGCTTCAAGTTATTATTAAGACTTTTATATTAAATCCTTTCTTAAATATCTAATTAGTTAATCATTTAACCATTCTTACTCTTTATGCTTCTAAATTTCTTTATTTCATTTAAATTTTATTTAAATTTAACTATTAAGAATATCTATATAATAGTGCATAATTAATTTCACCTTAGATAAATATAGAAAGTCAAAGACCATATTTTTATAATATATTCCAACCTGATTTAAATTACTTATTAGCTAATAAACATTATGCTTATTTTTCAGCTATTTTTCTTACTTTTCAATCTACTAAATACTAATATATAAATCTGTAAATTTCATATTCAGTTAATGATAAATAAATTTTAGCTTATTCTGCTATATTAATATCTATCTAAGAAGCTTTATAATTAATTTAATTATTTAAGATATTTACCCTATTATTAATACGCTGCCTTTATTTCTACTTTCTATTCGTTGAAATTATTTGCTTCTTAAATAGTAGCTAAATTTATTAATTCTATACAAACAGCTTCTTAGTATGCTTACGTTAAATTAATTGAAAGCAAACTTTATCTTATAGCTCTTTTATGCTCTAGCCTTATAATATTTAAGGAAAGCTACTGTATAATATGAAAATGTTTCCTATTTAAATAATCTTTCTTCTAGTCTGCTTATATATAAAAGAAATCTAGCATTGTGAAGCAAATTAAAAGAAATAATAATATGCTGCTAGTTAATTTTCTAGTCACTATTTATTTCAAAAACTACATTTAGGATTACTACCTTAGTTTATATATTTCTACTTATAAATCATTAAACCAGAACAAGCATATAGCTATTGCTATTTTCTTTTGTGAAAGACATTAATTACGTTAAACAAGTTTATAAATTAAGAGAGAAAGATCATATGATGGAAATTGCAGCTATTATTAACTTTATTCTTAGAGCCTATAGAAAAAGAATCATTTTTTTGTTATTTAGAACAGATAAAATTAATGATTTCTAAATTTTAAATATCAATGTCTTATGAAAATTTGCAATACTTTATTATTAGTAAAGCATGTCATCCTATTTACCAATAACCTTAGCTTGCAAATTTAAGATTATAGAATAAAAAAGGAGATTGATGCTCTTATTATAAATTAGGGTAAAATTTACTGCAATAAATGCTTTAATATATTTGATATTAGACTATTTGCTTAGAATTTATATGCTATGCAGATTTTTTAGGATATTCCTTAGAAAGAAAATTTGACAAGTTTAGCAGATTTAAAATTAACAATTTTTAAATTTAAGGAATTTAGTCAAAATGAGATAGTTATATAATAATGTTATTTATAATTGTTTAGAATCTCAGGTAAAAAGCGGAATCAAAAGCAATGCCCAAAATAAATAGATCAAAAAAACCACCCCATTTTCTTCTTTATCTCAGAAATCTTTTTAGAAAGAACATTTTTAACATTCTTCTTCTTGATATTTTCCTGAAGTTTTAATCTCATAACATTTTTATAAGTTGTCACTACCAAAGTTAGTTAAAGGATTTGTTATAGATGTATAAGAATTAGCAGCTACAACACAAATTGTATATTACTTTCCAGATTATAGATCAGAGAAACTAATATTCGTTTAAGTTACTTCATCATAAATATCTTATAGAGAGCCTTAAGGCCAAATAGACATTTATTTCTAAAGAGCTTCCTTATTTTAATAATCTAGACCTACTATAATCTAATCTTATGTAATAGTTTCTCAATTTTCTTATTCTGCATCGTTAAGGATAATAGAAAAAAGATAATGTTTTTCATATCCTTAAAATGTTATTATAATTTCATTCTCTTAAGGAAAGGAAGCATTATAAACTGCAATAGGAACTATTTCAGATTTTTTTTGCATCATTTAAAGATTTTCACTAGATAAGAAAAATTAAACGCTTTGAAATTAATAGAAATTTCCTGATCAAGTTTATTAAAAGTAATAATTTAGTTAGTAGGGACATCTAGAACAATAATTTGCATCTTCTAAAATTTGATTTAAAATTTGAATTGAATTTCCTGTAGGATCTGGTACTAGCTAAGTACATACTTCATATATTCCACTTTATTACTTAGATTCGAATACCCATTTTTCATTGAAAAGTAACTATTCACACCTTCAATCAATAGATTTTGCAAATGAGCATATTATATCATAAATATAAAATTCATCAGGTCTTTTTTATCCTTTAACTGTTATACTAGCTCATTAAGCTTCTTATATTTTTGATGTTTTAAAGTTTAAAGACCCAACTTCAGAATATAATTATCATGTTGTCTAAAAAGTAGTATAAATGACATAATCAAGATTTCCTCATAAAAATTATCCATCTTCATCATTATTCCACTTATATACAATATTTTAAGAAGGGTCATAAGCTATTATTATCTCAGATAGAAGTCAATCATTTTACATATGAATCTATTTATAGTTTATAATCTAATATTCTCAATTATTAGGCTATAAATCCTCAGATTCTTCATTATAAAATTCATCTTCTTCAGTACTCTTATTTTCTTCTGTTTCGGAAGTATTTTATAACTAGCGTAAAATTATAAATCTATTATCTTTCCAATTTGCAAGTGCTTCACCATTTTCAGGTCCTTTTTAACCGTTAGGTAAAATAAGTCATTGAGCGTAACCAAATTAATTGGCTTTGGCTTCAACTTAAAATGAATTAGTTCCAGTTACTAAAGTAGTTTGATTAAATTAAATAGTTGGAATAATTTAATCTTAAATAGGCAGAACAGTTAATTTTAAAGAGTTATTATTTTTGATGATAAAAGAGTCCCCATTAGTACCAGAATATTCAATTTATATTCTAAATGAATTACCTTTTTTAAAGCTTCAATCTCCTACTTTCACAGTAAAGCTTTTAGCCTAATTTCATTTATAAAATTATAAAATTTAAGGCTTAATTGTTACAACCGATGCATTATTTAATTAGGAAGGATCAATACCAGCATTTTCATCTTCGTCAAAGGCAAGTTTTAAAATAATATTTAACTCAAAGGAAGGACTTTGAGATAAATAAACAAAGATAGGTATTGAAGTAATATTTTTTATTATCCTAAAATCTTCTATTGCCATTGTTGCCTATAAATATATATCTTATTTTTGTTATAAAACTTATACTAAAGTTGCGGCCATTTCAGCATATTTATCTTTATCAGATTCATAACCTTTTTACTCCAATAAGTTCCAGCTGATGAATTTAATTGAATCTTCTTCTTCTTAGTTTGCAGTCAGTTTGAAAGGTAATTTTCAGTCAAATTTATAAAGTGTTTATTGAGGATTTCCTTATTCATCAGGTTCAAATTAAACTAATTCGCTTGATGTAGAAACTGTAATTGATTCAAAAGATAAAGGATGATTGGTTGCTTCTGCTTTATTACTTCCAGTTGCTATATAATAGTAATCAGAGAGAAGACCAGCAGTAACTTCTAATAATTTTACTTTTTCATATAATGAATCAAGAATATAAAGCAAAGGATTTATTTCATGAAAGCCAATATAGGAATGGTGAAGAATTCCATATGATCTTGTTTGATAATAGATTGAATAAGAATTTTAAGCACTTTCTTAATCTAAAATAGCAAGTTCGAATTTCTTAGAATATTATTCATATGAAGTCCATAAGTTATCACTAAAATTAAATTTTGTATCATCAGGGTAAACGTTATCGTAGCTTTCATCCATTCTCATATGGGCATATGAAGGATTTTTGATCGATTTTAAAGTGAAGACATAATTATAAAATGTAGTATCATCTTTATTGGAAGGGAATGTAACTTCTTCAGCAGAAGACCACTATAGAGCATTACCCTATTAATTTAAAGTATAATTTGCTGTAGCTCCATCTGCAATGGTAGTATAAGGATCAGTTCCCTCGTAATCTGACATAAATATTACTCTGTAAAACTCAGCTGTGAAAACACTTAAATTGGGATCATCAGTTGCACTCAAAGTAGGATGGAATGAATAATCCTCAGGGAAAGTAAGTATGAATTTTCCAGTCAAAGGCTTCATGGTAATAGTTCTAACAGAAGTTCCTTCATTAAAAATAGTGAACCAGAATCCATAATTATCAGATCCTCCTAAAGCATTCGATGTATCTGTGTAATCTATAGTAATATTCAGGAAATCAATCACTGGAGCAGGTTCATCCTTTAAAGTATAAGCACAAGAATAATATTGATCTGCTTTGAAATGATAATCAGTAAGTTCTTCTGTATCAGCTTCCATAACCAAAATATAGAAAGTCAAATCTGAAGTAGTATCAGGATTTCTAATTCCAACTACTTATAATTCTAGAACGGTTTAATCCGCTAAATCCTATGTCACTGTCACAAATAACCAATTTCTTTTAGCAACACAGTCGACACCTGTCATATATCCAGCATCAGTTGAAAGTAAACAAGGAATATAGTAAATAGGTGATTCATCTTCATCTACATATCCTTCAAACCATTCAGTAGCGTCTCCTATGAAATAATCATAATTAGTTGCTGGGAATTAGATCCATATTTATCTTCCACCTTGAATTGGTTCAGCTTAACCCGAGTTATCAGTCCATTGCATTCTAAATGTATACTATGCATATTCTCCTCTATTGTTAGGGAATATTCTCAAAGATGTCTAATCATTAGTTCCAGCAATGGCTGCATCATAAAGAGTTGCATACATAGTATTGTTTACATCCTTACTAGTTTCTTTCTCATCATCTACGACAAGATTTTGGAAATAAGTTTATCCAACCCATGCTTATGCATCAACGGCTTCTTATTTAGTTGGTGCCTTTATAGCTTAAATTAACCAAACCATATAGTTGGTACTTGAATAGATGGTTTCAGATGGATATACTGTTATAGTAGTAGAAGAAACAGAGCATGTACCAGTGAAGTTAAGATAGCAATTATCATTAGAATCGAATTCGCTATTAACAGTATAATCAGATGGGATAGTAAGTTAAATTCTTGGTTTTTAAATCTAGGTTGCTTATTTATCACTATATAATAGCTAGTTCTATACATAGAAAATGATTCTGACATCTGAATAAATTCATTCATAATTTGTTGGTTTTAGATTATTAGGGAATAAACTTACTTTGTTAATTGCTACATATCTATTAATTTAGCCTTTAACTGTTACTTTGAAATCCCCACTATCTACATTTCCACAGTCATCACTGATTTAGTTTAAGTTTCTGCAATTATATACCTTTTTGCTGCTAGACCAAGTTCCATAAGCATTTGCTGTCCTCAAAAAATAAGCGTAATCTTCATAATTTTCTGCATCCTCACTTACTTCCTTTACAACCAAGGTATCTCTGAAAGAAATCACTAAAGATGACGTTACGTCTTTAGTTAAAGTGCATGAAACGGAATTTACATTAGTTTAAGGAGCTAAACACTAAACTGAATTTACTTCAATCCAGCTAGGTAAGAAATTATTATTTTCCCATTCTATTTGAATTATACAGCCTTATCCTAGCGTATGAGTATCCTCAATAGTAAAAGTGGCTGAAAAGTCTCTAATTGTACGTTCTACAACTGAAGTTTCTTTCCATGTTCCTGCTTCATATCCTCTCTTATATGGAGTAATAATCAATGAATTCCAAGTCTAAGATGCTTCTCCTTCATCTCCTTCATTACCACATGCCATATATAATCTGAAACCATTATCATCTAGTAAAACATTCGTTTACTCTCCATAAGGAGCCTCGAGATTGGATACTTCAATATTATTAGTCCATTCGGGCCATACATCTTCATCATGATAAGTAAGTAAGAATTATTTACCATCGAATTCCCAAAGATTGAGTAATGTCAAATTTCCTCCAGATGATGATTTAACTACTTCTGAAGTTCCTTCAATATAATCAAAATAAGAAGGTAATAAAACCAAACATCATGAATTAGCTCCCATACCGTAAAGCATCCTCTATTGAGCTATGATTGTTTGCTAAGCTCCATTGTCAAATTCCCAGTCGCTCATTTGCCAATTCATTCTAAACTTATCTCTGTAATAGTAATCTCTTGGATTTGAAGTTTCCCATATATACATTGGACCATTACCTGTTGATCCAGCAACTGAAGCATGTCCTAAAGTTAAAATAGTTCTGGAATAGCCAGTAATATCAGTTCAAGTAAAAGTGATAGAGCAAGTTAATGCTGCAACATGTGAAAACACAATTTTAGTTTTAACAGGAAAAACTCCCCAATAGTCATTTGGAGTTGCTCCAGTATCAGGTTCATAAAGAGCTGAGTATTCAATAGTACCTTCATAATTGGAAACTGATAAAGTCGGTTATGAAACATAAGAACTTGATGATGATCCGACAGAAGCTATTGAAAGAGGATAATCACTACCATCTGTTAATCCAAAGGTACCGTCTGGGAAATAATTTGATGCAGTGTCACAAGTAAATGATCCAACTACTTTATTGCTAGTATCAGATGCTGGTATTTAGAAAGCCCATACTAATTTATCAGTTTCAAAATCATTGGTCGACTCTTTAGTTGGAACTCTTATATGCCATACTAAGAAGTCCCAAGTACTTTAGTGCTAGTTAGCACAAGATTTAAGTGAAAAGCATTCTTCAATACATCTTTGGTCACCATCATTTGCTTGAGTTGCAGTTACTACATCTTTGAATAAGCAGTTCATATTCTTATAAATACTCTAATCAGGATCTTTTTAGAATACACAAACTTCGTATTTGTGCATATTAGGTGGATAAGCAGGATAGTAAGGAACAGCAGTGTTGATATAACTAGTTTGAGGATTATTAACACTCTAAAGATCAGATATGTAATAATTAACCCAAAGATAGTTCTCTTTTTTAGTATTTTCTCTTTTTATGGTAATAACTCCATTTGAATTTGTAGTGGATGTAGCGTTTCTATAAGTTGATGGAGCATAATTTAAGTGATCACTATCAGTAGTGAACAAACTTGATCCAAACGTGTACATAGTGACATCAGTATTTAAGATAACAACAGTTTCGTCTGTCTTTGTAGCATCTGTAGTTGGACTTATAAGTGTACCAAATGTACTTGTTGATAAAACTCTAAAGGAAGTAGCTGTTCCTGCAGAACCTCCTTCGTAAAATTCCCATCTAAAGGTTGAGTTTCCAAATAAGAATTTGGCTGAGTCTGAAGAAACTGCACTTGATACTGTTATGGATGTTTTTTCATCAATCTTAGTAGTTTAGTCATCAGCATAAGAAGTGACTGATTTGAAACAATCTCCAGATACCACTTTAACCTATGCGGTAAAATTAACTGTAGGTGCTGTATTAGTGCTTTTGTATCCTGTTATTTTGATTGTATCTGTACCATCCCAACTTGCACCTATAGTACTTGAACTTGCTGTTAATCCTTTAGACACATAAACATTAGTATATGCTCCAACTCCACTTGGGGTTTCCATTCCATCTAATACAACTACAATTTTTCCTCCTTCAAGGACTGGATGATCTAAAGTAAAACTGAAATCAACGAAAATGAACATATTTGGAGCTACTTTCTTATTTAATATGTATGTATTGTCATATTTAACTGAATTTGAGAAGTCACATTTTGCTGATGGCACAGATCCTGTCTTCAAATCATCAGAGAAACTGACAGTTTTAGTTTCATAAATAAGATTAGGCCCAAAGGAATATGAGTAACGCTAGGTTTATGCTGTGAAATACAAGCTAGTCTTAATATATTTAGCATTAGGATTTACAACTCCTACAATTTAGAAAACTGCATATTTGTCATTTGGCTATCCACTTCTTGGATCAATATTGTTATTAAAACTGTAAATAGTAATTGTGCTACCAGAAATCGTATATTTCATATTATAAGAACCGTCAGTATTTTTAGAATCACTTGTTATTTTATTGGTTGTCCATTGTGAGTTTTCGTATGAAGTTCCTTTGCCTAAGATGACTGATTTGACACTTGTCACTTATGAAATATCAAATCTGCTTGAGAATGTTAATACGAATAGATCTCCTTAGTAAACTGGTTTTGATAGAGTCAATTAAACTTCGATAGTTGAAGTCTATTAAATTTAGTTTTCTTTTGTATTTGAGTCTTCAGTTGTTCCAGTCGAGTCTAAACCAGTTTTAAATCGTGCTACTACGTTAGTCATAGTAGCAATAGCAGGACCAAATCCAATTGTAGCGAAATTTCAGCCTAAATGAGTAGGTTAGCTTCCATATAAATTAGTTCAAAGAGAGAATGGGCCTGTAGCAGTTAAAGCAGCTAAATTCTTTGATACCGTGTGAGAAGTACAGTAGCAACAGCTAGTATCTTCTAGCTTCATTGCATTTAAAGAATAATAGCCAGAAAGAGAGAAATCAGAAGGGAACTATACATTGACAGTTGTAGTGGTAGTATCTAAACCTTCTAAAGCGAAGTAAAAAGTATAAGTAACTGAAACTGCATCTCCATTAGCTACAGAGGTAACAATTGGATCTGGATATCAGCCTTCTTAGCAATAAGTAATTCTCCTAGGATAAAAAATTTTAATTTGTAGAGCACAAATGAAAAGGAAGTTTAATAAAATGTAACTTTTCATTTTAAATCTATATTTAATGATACTAGTCAATTAAATTATAATTATAATTAATTTAACTTCTTAAATTATAAGACATTTAAGAAAGATAATTTATAATAATCTGAAAATGGTTTTATGTAATAAAATATCAAAATGATTTGCTCTTCACTAGCTATAAAAAGATAAAGTTTATGTTAATTTTCTTTTTTTAATTAAGCATAATTTAAGTACTAATGATGTTATTATCAATTTCTATTTATAATTATACAATTTTAATAAAAGATATAAAGTAAATCTTAAACTTCAGAGTTCTTAGGACTTCATCTATTATTCTAAATGTATAATGGGGTAAATCATAAAAGTTAAAAGCATTAATTTATTAATTAAAAACGAAAGAAAATGATCGTTAAACTCTTTGAATATTTAAAAGGATTACTAGCTAAACTAAAAGTTTTGAACATCAAACTGGAGATAAATTTAAAAATCTCTTAAGGAAATTGTAAAAATCAAAATGCAGAATTCTTTATTAATAAAAGAAAATTGTAGCTTTAAAGAAAAAGCAAGATAAAGTAACTTAATATATGACTAAAGTAAATTTATTTGTATGCTTCTACCAAAAATCAAATTAACTTTAAAATCTTTTAAGGATAATATAATCTCTAAGCTAATATTTAGTTGAAGCAATGAATAAAGTGTTAAACTGGAAGAAAAATAAATGTTAAGAAATTAAACCAAATTTAAAGAAAAATCTAATATAATCGGATACTTAATCTAGGTAAATAAGAAAGAAACAAAAAATTGTAAATCTGTTGATCTAATAAAATGAATTGTCTACAGCTTTTTTATATAAAACTACTAAAAAATCTACAATTTAAAATAAAGAATAAATGTACAAGAATATCATTTGGCCTTTGTGTAGTTTAATAGCATTCTTCAATCCTTAAAATAATTCAAAATTTGAAAGTGATGAAGAAATCATTATACTTAATAACTTTAGTTTCTAGATCTACCCTAGCTTTATTTCTATAGGATTTAAATTTTGGTGATCATTTAAAAATGAAAGTAAGAATTAATCTACTCTATAAGCAGAAATTAACAACTATAAAAAGGGAAAAAATAAAAATAATAAAGCATACTAATAATTTTTGCTTTTGAGCAAAGCTAATCGAAAGAAGTAGAATTAAGTTATACGATTTCATTTAGTTATAATTGAAGCTTTCAAAATACCATTTCAAAAGATAAAATAAAATAAAAATTCTATTAAAGAAAATTAAAAAGAATAAGGTCATTTAAATTATTATTATACTTCTTTGCTAGTAGACATAATTCCCATCTAATAATATTTTTCTGTTATTTTTATCTCATAGGAATTTAAAGTCAGTTGACTTTATTTAATTTTTTAGTATTCTTTGCACAATTTATTGCTTCTTTAATTTAGATTTTATTGAAATATCATCATTTTGTTGGCAAAATTATACAATGAGAAACTAAGTTTATTTATAAATTAATTTTATGGAATTTTTATCTAAAATTTGAAGTCTATAATATTTAATATAATATTGATTTCTTAACAAGGATTTAAATCTTTAAATGAGTTTAAATTCTTTGAGTAAATTTTTTGGAATGAACTTAAATTTATAAGTTATTATTTAAATTTGATCTAATTGGTTATTTCTACTTTAAGATTAATAAAGCTTAAAATCAAATTCTATATATTATTCTTATTAGATCTTCCATATCTTTAACTTTAAGTTTTTGTTTTAATTTAAAGAGTTATTTAATATCTATAGCTAAGATAGTCCTTCTTAAATATTCTTTGAAGCATAATAGCTTAATATAAATTAACCAATTATAAATCGTAACATTGATTATACTTTATTTATAGAACTCTCTAATTTCATTTAAAGAGATTTCTTTCATACTGATTACTTTATTTCTAATTAAGTTTCATTAACTTCTTTACTTCTAAATAGTTATGAGGTATTATAATACTTTACTCTAATAATCTTAATGCTATGGCAAAATAATTATGTATTAGTTCATATTTCTCTTATTTAATACTCTAATTTTTCTTCTTTCTTAATTCTAAAATTTAAATCCTAATTTAATCAACTTCCTTAGCAGGATTAATACATGCCACTACATTTTTTTGATATATCTACACTCTATTTTAGTTATTGTCTTCTGGCACTATTTTAAAGCTTTAGCAATTTTTAAATTTATTTCTGATATGAACTTTGTTATTCTATCTTATGATTGTGAGTTTTTTGGAATTCAAACGTTGTAAATAATTTCTTTTTAATAGATAATATTATTATATAATTAAATTTATTGGCTTTTATTATATTCCTTTAAATATATCTAATGTATATTTGTTATGCAACTGTCTTTGATTTTGCTTAAGATGAGCATGAAAATATTGGCACTAATTCTTCAAACTTAATGACTAGTTTTTTATAAAATTCTGAATTTCCTATAAATTTTTGTGAAGTTTGGATGTAATAGGAGCTTATTATTTTTCTTGTATTAGGCTAAATATAAAAAATGCTATTTTTTCTGATTAAATAATGATTGCCTTGATAATAACTCTGGCTTCTTATATATTTTAAGCGAATTATCTATTAAATCCAATGCATATAGTACCAGTAATGGAATATCTCTAATCATAGAAAGTGAAGAAACTATTCAATTAAAGGAACTTTATTCTTTCTATATTTGTTCCAAAATCCCTTTTAAATTGGCTTCGTTTAATGGTAAATATTTAGCAAATTGAGGTAATCTAAACTTTAAAATTATAGGTTAATTATAGAATAATACTAAAAAAGAATAAGGACTTGAATGTGGAGATCTAGTGAGCTATTATTAAGCAATTTCTTTCTGTAATATCAGTATTTTGATATAATTTCTTTATATTATATATAAGTGGAATAATATTGAAGAAGGAAATTATTATAAGAAAGCTTTTAGTTTGCTATTTACACAGTTTTTTATACTTGATAATAATTATTCTCTAATACTTTATCTTTCAATTTTTAAAGCATATAAATAAAAAGAAGCACAAAAAGCTACTGGATAATTTAAGCCTGTCATATTATCGATCTACAATATAATATGATATTTTACTAAATATGTTGTTAAAGATATGAAGAGCTACTTTATAATAAGATCTGGAAAATTTATTAAAGAGATAGAATTAATACAGTTAAAAGTTAAAAAGTATGTACTTTACTAGCAGTTGAATTTTTGGAATCCCAAATAATAGATTTTCATAAATGTTGAAGGAAGAAAGTATCTATTGTAAATACAAAAGCATTAATACTAATTCTTTAAAGAGTATATCTTTGTATGAGTATATAGCTATAGGATAGAGCCTAATTCAAATAATAACAGATATGCTGCAAAATATTTTTAATTAGTTAATAATTTGAATTTTATTAATTTAGATCATATTTTAAGATTATGAAAGTTATTATTAAAGCTTCATTCTTATTAATGATATTGTTCATAATCCTTATGAAGATTTAAACACTACTTATGAATGTTTAAACATTTGAGTATTATAAGATACAATATATCTAAACATTTTTCTTAAATAAAAGCTATTTATTGAAAGAGTTTAGCTAAACATTAAATACACCTACTTTATGAGTATAAGATAACCCTGAAGACGGAGTATCTTATACTTTAATTTTATTTCTACATATTATATTAAATCTATATCCTAATTAGAATTACATTTTAATTTCCTTATTTGCAACAAATCTCTTTCACTATAGAAATGACAATTATTAAGTTCCTAAAATAGTTAAATACTTATAATATAAATAGTTGTAAGCCTTAGTTATATTATATACTAAGGTTAGTTATTGATTATAAAGGTATTAAATGTAGATTTATAAGTAATTCAAAATAACTTAGTTTATAACTAGCTTTTATAGACTTCTAGCATTTATAAAATTATTGTGATGCTTTTATTTTGAATTAAGTCTTTAAGCTGCTTTAATATAAAGAGCTTTTTGATTTATCTTAATAGAATCAATATATATTACTAAAGTACCTAAGCTTATTATAACATTTTAGATTTTTTTATTTAGTCTTTAAAACCTTAACTGCTATTAGTTTCATTAGGGCTTAGAACATTTTTCCTTTCATTATCTGTGAAGTATATTCTTATAAACGGTAATCAGAATTAGACCTATTTATCAAAAATTTTAGGTTGAGTTTAAAAATAAAAGATATTATTTGGAAAAAGTACGCAAGATAACTAAAGATACAGGAAGAATAAAAATATTTCAAGAATCGATAGTAAGATAGAAGAAGGAAAGAAGCAAGGGGAGGTAAGAGGTATGACACTTATATAGTAAATAAAATGAAGCATTTTATTTAAGTCAGATGCATCAAATAATATTATTTTAAGTGAATTATATAATTAAATCCATTGTATAAGCAGAATGCTGATATTTGTTCTTTAGTTCCTAATAAATTAAAAAAGAAGCAACTATTGTTTATAATGCTTGTATAAATTACCATAGCAATTAAGATTTGTTACTCTCTCAACAACAACAACGGAGGAGGAGGAAAAGAGAGAGATACACTAGATCAGACTGCTATTAATCTCTTATAATTCTTTCAGATAGGCATTCCTAATATATTTTTGCTATTTTATAGGATCTTATTTTAAATAATCTATTTTGCTCTTCATTTTCTTTATATATATTTAAATATTTCTATAGATTCAAGGTATTAGATGTTGTTAGAATCTATAATAAGTTTCTACATCAAGTGAAAAGTATTTTAATATTCGCAAAATTAAAATGTGAAATATAATTAAGGATCTAGGAAGAAAAGGGGAAATTTTTTGATTAAAGTTAATCCTTCAATTAGAACCAAAAAAGATGAGGTTTGATTTAATAAAACAAAAGAGAAATTTAAGTATGATCTTACTAAAACATAATAATTAAAAATAAGGAAAAAAGCGTCAGGTTAAGCTAAAAATTACTCTAAAATTAAGAGATTAATTAATTTATCATGCTTTTATAAGTTGCTTCAATTCTTTATAACTTAATAATAAGAGATCAATAAGATTTTTTAATTTAGATGTAAAATAGCTGTAGTTGTGACTGATTATCAAATTAGATAATATAGATTTAGAAAAAAATTAAAGCTCCCTCTAAAAATAATTTTTGGTTTCTATTATGGTAAATATGTTTCAAGTTTATATTAAGAATTTTATAGTTTAAAAATTTAATTTTTCTTTTAAAAATTCACTTAATGATTATGTAAATGTTCTCACCTTTGATAGCTTCCTTATTAAACTCTTCTTATTAAGAATATCTACCAAATAATTAAAAACTATTTTCATTTTGAATAACTTTAAATATACTTAAAGCCAAACTTTTGATTATATATCCCTATCTTATTTTAATTATACTACTAATTAATAATTACTATGTCTACTTATCAACATTTTTATATGCTTTCAATCTACATTTAATTAATCTTATAAATCTGCCAATTTTATATTATTTCTAAAATCAAAGACGAATAGTTTTTCTACCAAATATCTTAAATTAATATCTATCTAATGAGTTTCATTATTATTCAATTATTAATACACTATCTTAATTCTTAATACTATATAGATATTAATTAGTTCTTAAATAATAGCTAAACCTTGCAATAAACTAACTCTATGCAGCTTCTAGTAATAACTACAATAATTAAATTGGAGCTTTATCTAATAGATCTTTTATACTCTAATCTTTTATATTTTTATTGCTATAACTTTTGGGACCTTTATTATACTCAATTTTTCCTGCTTGAATAACCTTTCTTTAAATCTGCTTACTTATAAAAAGTTAGATGAATGCTTTTGCCCTATTTTCTAAAAATAGGCAATGTACAATTAGTCGATTTCCTAATATAGACTTAACTACCAAATGCTATATTACAATTATTCTCTTATTTAATTATTTTACCTAAAAGTTATTAAATCAAATAGTCATTCACTTTTTATTAACTTTCTTATACAAAGTTAAAAACAATTACGTTAATCAGATTTCTAAACCTACGTTTATAAATATAATGAAAGACCATTTAATTAAAATTTATGCTAAGAACCTAATTAAAAAGTTATTTTATAGTGATTTATTTTAAAAAGTTAAATTATCTTAAATTTTAAAGTATTAATAACTTTCAAAACTTAAAACTAGCCAATAAAAATATAAAGCATGTTATCTTATATTTATCAATACTTTAACTTGTATAATTAAAAATACAACTATCAAACATTAGGAAAGTTTTACTATAAGTTAAGATAGAAATAATTGCAATATATAATAAATATATATTATATTATACTATTTATAGAGAATATAAAAGCTATTATACTTGTTTAGATTACTTTTTAGGAAGAAAATTTGAAAGAATCTAGAATATTAAAAATTAATAGTTTATTAATTTATGGGATTTTAATTTAAATGAGATAATTATAAATAATGTTTTTTAAAATTGTTTGACTCTTTTTCAGGTAAAGAGAAGTAATATAAGGATATTCCAAAATAAGTTTATCAAAAGAAGGACTCCATTTTCCTTCTTTTCGCAGGATCCACTTTTGCAACATAAAGTTACGCAATCTTCATTCTAATTAATTTCACTAGTTTGTACTTTATAACATTTTTAAAAAGTTTTTTATTAAAAGTTAGTTAAAGGATTTGCCATAGATGTATAAGAGTTAGCAGCTACAACACAGATTGCATATTAATTTTCATACTTTAGATTTGTGAATTTGATCTCCATTTAAGTAATTTCATTATTAATGTCTGAATATGAACCTTAAGGCCAGGTTAAGCCATATTTCTAAAGAGCTCGCTAGTTCTTATAATCTAAGCCTGCTATAATTTAATCTGATGTAATAGTTTCTAAAATTTCTTATTCAGCATCTTAAAGGAGAACCAAAAAGAGATAATGATTTTCATATCCTTTAAATGTTATTGTTAGTTCATTATTTTCAAATTATTCGTCTTTTTTAACAGCAATAGGAATTTTTTTAGACATACTTTGCATCATTATGAGATTATCACTAGATTAGAATAAAGAAAAATCCAAAAAAGAGTAAATATTTCCTGATTAAGTCACTTTTAAGTATAAGTATGAATAATGAGAACAATAAGTACAAGATTCTGCATTTTCTAGAATTTATTTTAACATTTGGTTAGAAATACCGGAAGGATCTGCTACTAGTTAAGTACACACTTCGTAAGTTTTAATATCGGAGCTACTATCTTTTTGAGTAGATTCGAATACCCATTTTTCATTATAAAGCAACAATTCACATCTTCAGTTAATAGATTTAGCAAATGAACATATTATATCATAAACCTAAGATTTATTAGGCTTTTCTTATCCTTTAACTGTTACGCTAGCTCATTAAGGTTCTTCTAGTTCTAAAGTTGTAAAACTCAAAGATACAACTTCGGAGTATGCTTCTCAAGTTGTATAAAAAGTAGAATAAATGACATAGTCAAGATTTCCTCATAAAAAGTTTCCATCTTCGTCATTATTTTACTTATATATAATATTTTAGGAAGGATCATAAACTACTATTTTTTCAGAAAGAAATCAACCATTCTGCAAATGAATCTATTTATTCTTAATAATAGAGATTTCTCAATCGTTAAGCTATACATTTTCAGGTACTCCATACTAAAATTCTTCTTATTCAAGTTCTTCTTCTTGAATATTATTATCTTCTTCCCCTTCAATAATTTCTTATATTTATCGTAACATTTTATAGCTATTATCACTCCAATTTTCAAGCATTTTACCAGTTTAGGGTCCATCTTATTCTTATGGTAGAACAAGTCACTAAGCAAAGCCGATTTAATTGGCTGTAGCTTCAACATAGAATTTGTTAGTTCCTACTAATAAAGTAGTTTGGTCAAATGCTAAAGCTGGAATAATTTAATCAATAGCTTCAAGTACATTTATTTTAACATAATTCTTATTGGAATCTATAAAAGAATGAGCATTAGTACCAGAATACTTAATATATATTCTAAATGAATTACCCTTTTTAAAATTCCAATCTCCTATTCCTACAGTAAAAGATTTAGTTTCATCCTAAGCTTAAAATTTCAACTCTGAAGGTATAATCGTTACAACCGACATATCATTTAGTTTATCTAGACCAATGCCAGTATTTTCATCTTCGTCAAAAGCAAGTTTAAAATTTATATCTACATCAATGGATGGACTTTATGATAAATAAATGTAAATAGGTAATGAAATATTTCCTATTACTATATTAAGTTCTTCAACTGCTAATTCTGCATATGCATATGAATCAATATCAAGCTCTTAAATATACACTAAAGTATCAACCATGTCAGTATATTTTTCTTTTTAAGACTTGAAACCTTTTTACTCCAATACATCCCAGTTAATTATTTTAATCGTACCTCCTTCTTCTTAGTTAGCAACTAGTTTGAAAGGTAGTTTTCAATCAAATTTATAAAGAGTCTACTTTGGATTTCCTTCTTCATCAAGTTGGAATTTAACAACTTAACCTGCTGTAGAAACTTTAATAGATTCAAACATCAAAGGATGATTAAATGCATCTGTTTTACTATTTCCAGTTGCTATGTAATAATAATCAGAGAGAAGTCCTGCAGTAGCATTTAATGTTCTTACTTATTCAAAGTTAGAATCAAGAATATATAGCAATGAATGTATTTCAAAGAAACCAAGATAGGAGTGATGAAGAATTCCGTATGATCTTGCTTGATAATAGATTGAATCAGAATTTTAAGTATTTTCTTCATTTAAGATAGCAAGCTCAAATTTCTTGGAATATTCTTTATATTAAGTCCATAAATTATCACTAAAATCATATTTTGTATCATCAGGATATGTGTTATCGTAGCTTGAATCCATTCTAACTTAAGCTTAAATAGGATTTTGAATAGATTATAAGTTGAGAACATAATAATAAAATGTGCTATCATCTTTATTTGAAGAGAATATAATTTCTGAAGTTGGAGACCATTGTAAAGTATTACCTTTTTAATGTGTTGTGTAGTTTGCTTTAACTTCTCTTTAAATAGTATGCAAAGGATTATATTTTTCATAATCTTATATTTGTGTAACTCTATATAATTTTGCACTATAAACTTTTAGTAAAGGGAAATTAGCAGAATTTATAATAGTATAGAGTGAATAATCATCAGGGAAATTAAATATGAATTTACTAGTAAAAGGTTTCATAGCGATAGTCTAAATTTAACTTCCTTCATTAAAAATAGTGAATCAAAATTCATAATTATTAGATCCACCTAAAGCATTTTATGCTTCTTTGTTAGCTGTAGTAACATTCAAGAAATCAATCACTGGAGCAAGCTAATCCTTAAAAACAAAAGAACAAGAAAAATATTGACCTGCTTTGAAATGATAATCAGTATGTTCTTCTGTGCCAGCTTCCATAACCAAAATATTGAAAGTTAACTCTTAAGAAGTATCAGGATTTCTAATTCCAATTATTTATAATTCTAAAGATTGTTGATCTTATATATCTTTTGTAATAGTTACAAATAATCAGTTTCTTTTAGCGACACAATCTGCACCATTCATATAAATGCCATTAATTGAAAGTAAGCAAGGAATATAATAAATAGGTGATTCATCTTCATCCACATTTCCTTGGAATCATTCACTAGCATCTCCTATGAAATAATCATAGTAAGCTGTGGGGAATTAGATTCATATTTATCTTCCAGCTTAAATTGGCTATGACTAGTCTGAATTATCCTTCCATTACATTCTAAATGTATACTATGCATTTTCTCCTTTATTACTAGGAAATACATTTAAAGTTGTTTAATCATTAAGTGGAATATATGCTGCATTATAAAGGGTTGCATACATATCATCTTTTTCATTCTTAGTGTATATTCTTTTATCATCAACTAATTCATTTTGAAAATAAGTCTATCCAACCCATGCTTATTTAAAGGAGGCTTCTTATTAAATAGGTGATTTTATAGCTTATATAAGCCAAACCATATAGTTGATATTTGATTTGATAGTTTCAGTTGGATATATTGTTATAGTTGTAGAAGATACAGAACATGTACCAGTGAAGTTTAGGTAGCAATGATTATTAGCATCAAAGACATTATTTAAATCAAAGTCAGAAGGAATAATAAATTAAATTCTAGGATTTTATAACTGGGTTACTATCTTACCACTATATATTAACTAGTTTTTTACTTTGAAAATGATTCTTGCATCTGCATATAATCAGTCAGAAATCGGAGGTCTTAAGTTATTAGGGAATAAGCATATTTCACTAACTGTCACATATCTATTACTTTAGCCTTTAACTGTTATTTTGAAATCTCCACTATCTACATTTCCACAGTTATCTATATCTAAATTTAAGTTTCTACAATCATATATTTTTGAAAAGCTGCTTCAAGTTCCAAAAATATTTACTGTCTTCAAAAAATAAGCATAATCTTAATAATCATCATTCTATCTTACATATTTTATAGTCAAAGTATCTCTAAAAGAAATTACTAAAGACGATGTGATTTCTCTTGTTAAATTACAATTAACTGAACTTTAATCAGCTATGGGAGTTGCACACAATACTGAATCAACTTCAATCCAGCTAGGTAAGAAATTATCATTATCCCATTCTATTTGAATTATGCAACCTATTCCAAGTGTATGAGTTTCCTCAAGAATAAAAGTGGCTTTAAAATCTCTTATTGTACGTTCTGTAACTGAAGTTTCTCTCCATGTTCCTGCTACATATCCTCTCTTATGTGGAGTAATCATCAATGAATTCCAAGTCTAAGATGCTTCTCCTTCATCCCCTTCATTACCACATGCCATATATAATCTGAAACCATTATCATCTAGTAAAAGACTCGTTTACTCTCCATATGGAGCCTTTAGATTGATTACTTCAATATTATTAGTCCATTCAGGTTATACAATTTCATCATGATAAGTAAGTAAAAATTATTTGCCATCGAATTCCCAAAGATTTAGGTATGTCAAATTTCCTAAAGATGCTGAACTTATTACTTCAGAGGTCCCTTCAATGTAATCAAAGTAAGAAGGTAACAAAATTAAACACCAAGAATTAGCTCTCATACCGTAAATCATTCTCTATTAAGCTATGATTGTTTATTAAACTCCATTGTCAAATTCCCAATCACTCATTTACCAATTCATTCTAAATTTATCTCTGTAATAGTAATCTCTTGGATTTGAAGTTTCCCATGCATAATAAGGACCATTACTTATTGATCCACCTGAAGCATGTCCTAAATTTAAAATAGTTCTTGAATAACCAGTTTTGTCAAGCCATGTAAATGAAATAGAGCAAGTTAATACTGCAAAATGTGAATACACTTCTTAGGTTTTAACAGGGAAAACTCCCCAATAGTCATTTGGAGTTGCTCCAGTATCAGGTTCATAAAGAGCTGAGTATTCAATAGTACCTTCATAATTGGAAACTGATAAAGTCGGTTATGAAACATAAGAACTTGATGATGATCCGACAGCAGCTATTGAAAGAGGATAATCACTAGCATCAGTACTTGCTAATCCAAAGTGTGCATCTGAGAAATAATTTGATGCATTATTACAAATAAATACTCCAACTACTTTATTGTAATTATCAGCTGCTGGTATTTTTAAAGTCCATACTAATTTACCTGTTTCAAAATAATTTCTCGAGTTTTTAGTTGGAATTCTTATATGTCATATTAAAAAATCCCAAGTTCCTTCGTGTTATTTAGCACCAGGTTTAAGTGAAAAGCATTCTTCAATACATCTTTGGTCACCATCATTTGCTTGAGTTGTAGACGATACATCTTTGAATAAACAATTCATATTCTTATAATAATTTCTACTTGGTTCATTTTAGAATACACAAACTTCGTATTTTTGCATATTAGGTGGATAAGCAGGATAGTAAGGAACGGCAGAGTTGATATAACTAGTTTGAGGATCATTAACATTTGAAAGATCAGATATGTAATAATTAATCCAATCTTAGTTATCTTTTCTAATATTATCTCTTATTATGGTAATAATTCCATTTGAAATTGTAGTGGATGAAGCATTTCTATAAGTTGATGAACCATAATTTAAGTGATCACTATCAGTAGTGAACAAACTTGATCCAAATGTGTACATAGTAGCTTCTGTATTTAAGATAATAACGGTTTCATCTGCCTTTGTACCATCTGTAGAAGGTATTATAAGTGTGGCAAATTAATTTGTTGAATTAAGCTTAAAGGAAGTAGATGTTCCTGCAGAACCTCCTTCTGTAAACTCCCAATTAAAATATTATCCTCCAAATAATCTTTTATTTTTGTCAGTAGTTACTGCATTTGCTACTGCTAAAGATGCTTTTTCGTCAATCTTTGTAGTTTAGTCAGCAGCATAAGAAATGATTGATTTAAAACAATCTCCAGAAACTACTTTAACTTATCCAGTAAAAGTAACTGTAGTTGCTGTAGTAGTACTTTTGTATCCTGTAATTTTGATTGTATCTATGGCATCCCAATTTGCACTTATAGTATTTTAACTTGCTGTTAATCCTTTAGATACATAAATCGAATTGTATGTACCAGTTCCACTTGGTCTCTCCATTCCCTCTAGCAATACTGCAATTTTTCCTCCTTCAATAACTGGATGTTCCAAAGTAAAAGTGAAATCAACGAAAATGAGCATATTAGGAGGTATTTTCTTATTTTATATATAAATATCTTTATATTTTTCTTAATTTGAGAAGTCACATTTTGCTTATGTAACAGATCCTTATTTTAAATCATCAGAGAAACTAACAGTTTTATTTTCATAAATCAAATTGGGCCCAAAGGAATAAGTGTAACGCTATGTTGCTGCTGTAAAATATAAATTTTTCTTATTAAATTTAGCATTAGGATTTATAACTCCTACAATTTAGAAAACTGCATATTTGTCATCATGCTATCCACTTCTTGGATCAATATTGTTGTTAAAGCTATAAATAGTAATTATGCTACCAGAAACAGAGAATTTCATATTATAAGAACCGTCAGCATTTCTAGAATCGCTTGTTATTTTATTTTTTGTCCATTGCAATTTTTCGTATGAAGTTCCTTTACCTAAGATAACTGATTTGACACCTGTCACTTTTGAAATATCAAATTTGTCTGAGAATGTTATTACGAATAGATCCCCTTAATAAACTGGCTTTGATAGAGTCAATTAAACTTCAATAGTTGAAGTCTATAAAATTAAGCTTTCCTTTGCATTTGAGTCTTCAGCTGTTCCAGTTGAGTCAAAATCAGTTTTAAATCGTGCAATTAAATTATTCATAGTAGTAATTGAAGGACCAAATCCAATTGAAGCAAAGTTCCAGCCTAAATGAGTAGGTTAGCTTCCATATAAATTAGTCCAAAGAGAGAATGGACCTGTTGCA
Organism: Loxodes magnus; assembly: GCA_946699065.1. Classification (NCBI taxonomy): domain Eukaryota; phylum Ciliophora; class Karyorelictea; order Loxodida; family Loxodidae; genus Loxodes; species Loxodes magnus. The sequence continues at coordinate 448,959 of CAMPDV010000028.1, read as the reverse complement.
GTTAAAGGAGATAAATTACTTGAAACTAAGCAAGAAGCCCAGAAACAATACATTGTATTTTCTAACTTTGTTGCATTTAATGAATAATAGCCAGAAGGAGAAAAATCAGAAGGGAATTAAACATTCACTGTTGTAGTGGATGTATCTAAACCTTCTAAAGCGAAGTAAAAAGTATAAGTAACTGAAGTTGAATCACCATTGGCTATAGAAGTAACAATTGGATCAGGATATCAGTCTTCTTAGCAATAAGTAATTCTCCTTGGGTAGAAATCTTAAATAGAAAGAACACTTATAAGCATAAAAATGAAAATTTCCAAGACTAAATTTTTCATTTTTAATTGATTTTTTTATATTTTAAAATATTAAATTTGCCTTTCTTTCAATCTGCATTAAAATATTTATCAAAATTGCTATATAGATCAGTAGCATATCATTTCTTTAATTCTCAAATTATTTTAAAAAAAATTATAAGAAACGAGTGGCAAAATGTAAATCAATAATTTACTTAATAAGTAGAAATAATTATTAAGCTCATTATATTTAAGGCTGTTTCATATTATTTGTATACTTTCGTCCTATATTAAATTTTTAACTTTATGAATTTCATATTTTAATTTGAAGTATGTGGAACTAATAGCATTACAATTTCTTATATTTATCGATGAAATTTGAGTTATTGTAAAAACTTTGATTAAAATTTATAAAGAAAAGTAGTTTATAAAGTAAATATTTGTTTATGTTCAAAACTACTTTTTACTATTTCGACACTTACAATAGCTATCTAATCTTTTTTAGTAATTTTAATTTAAATGATCCCAGATTTTATAACTCTTCGAAAATTATTTTATAGTTTCTCAAGCTTTTCTTGTTAATTTAGACAATGATGGCTTTATTTTATTAATAGTTGTTATAACTTATTAATAATGACTTCAAGAAACTTTTATTCCTAATTCAAGATATTTATCTGCTATGATCAGATCTGATTTCTTTTCCCTTTTTTTATTTCATAAACTAATATATTTCATTATATATCATGATTGTAGTTAATCTTTGCCTATAAAAGATTCGTTCAGTTTAGTTTTTTTAATAACTGTTTCCTTATATGATGATAGATTGAACTTAATTTTCTGTATAATGGTAAAAATAAAAATGATATATAATTAAGAAATTTTTTTTGAATCTCCCAATATTTTGCTTCATAATAATTTCCTTTATTTTTTTATTTTGGCTATTTACAAAAAAGTCTAGCTTTTCCATTATATAAAGATTCGTTTAAGAATATAGCACTCCTTTGTAGATATTTAGAGAATGCTTTTATTTTTTGATTTAGTTAATATTTTGATATTGATTTGGCTATATATTTTAACTTAAATTTATTCGAAGTTAAAGAGTTTGAACGATCTACAATTTAGTAAATCTCAAAGGTCTCAAATAAAATCTTTCATGCCTTCAAATAATTGGCTATCAGTATCAAAGTCTAAGTTCTAAAAATTTCCTTAATCTACTATCTTTAATTCTTTCTTTCTCTTTTTCTTTAATAAAGGTTAGATTGATGATATCCAATCCTTCTATAATGTAATAAATTAACCTAATTAAATACAAAAAATCTAGATAAATAGAGTTTAGATAGAGTAGCAAAAAGATTGAAGTATAAGCATCTGTACAATTTATTAGAGACTAATGAAAATCCTATTTTAAATTACAAAATAGTGTATATAAGTTTGTCAGATAAGTAGATATAAAAGAAACCTATCTTATAATGTACTAGTAAGAAAAATGCTTAATCAGTGCTATTTAAGTACTACCAAAACGAGTTTTTAGGTCTATTTTAATTACTTTTTATGATAAGGTAGAAATGCTTAAGTCATTAAGAAAAATATACTATATGGATATGATTACAAAGTTTACTTGAAGTGATGATCTATATAAAACTTTAGTATTAGCATGAATGTAAATAGATTTAGCTTAATAAGATTGGCAAATATCTTTAAGCTTTTTGGATATAAGTTGGTAGTATAACTATAGTGAATATAGTAACTATCATATCTTTGTTTTCTTAGCAATAGGAAAATTGTTAATAGCCCTTAAGATATACTAGCTTACTCTTGTATATAGCAAGTCTTCTTTATCTGACTTATTAAATTAGTGCTTATAATTTTTCTAGTTTGCATTAGTAAATTTCAACATTAAAACTTGTTTCTAGCCTTTTTTAACATCTCTAGAACTCTTATAGGATTTAATCCATTCAGACTGTCTTTTTCAAAAGAATGATAAGATCATCTATTTATAATCTTGCTTCTTATCTTTAAAATCTAAAATCTAGCCTCTTTCCATTTTATTTAACTTGCATAATATAATTAATAAAGCTATACGTAAATAATACCTGAACATTAAGAAGTAATTATATCATAGCAATAGTGAGTATAATCATATAAGTGTAATTAATTATGATTAAAGGATATAATAAGCAATATTTAAGCTATAAAGAAGCTTATATCATTATCAGTTATGCTAATTTAATAAATAAGGAGGAATTTATATTTCATGCTTAGTTAATATTAATTTAAGGCTAATAAATTGATTAATATTTGAAGAGCATTGAAATCTATTTTAATTACAATATATCAAGTTTTAAGGTAATGGCTCAAGTTAAATTCAGCTTTGGTAATAAATATAAATAATTATGCGTATAGAGTCTAAGTTAACTTCTTTATTCATATGATTATTTGTTAAAGTATAAAAGAATAAGAACATTTATGGCCTAAATAATCAAAAAATTAAAAAGATTTAATAAATTCAAGGTACATATTTAAGTCTATTAAAGATTTACCCTTTTATTATTCTATTTCAATTAAGCTTTTAATTAAAGCTTAAAAATATCTATTGTGTATACTATATAAGCATGCTCATACGGTATATAAGTTATTTTATATTTAATTAAAAGGTTCATTTTTCTATTATTCTGAGAATTAAAATTAAAAAGAAGAGAAAAATCTCAAGTAATTGAAGCTAATTATTAGATGAAAAGAAAACTACATAAAATTCCTTAAACTGATATTCAAATGATAATGGAGATGCTGAAAGCGTTAGAATTATTTAGAATTAATCTTATTAAATTTAAAATAATTAAGATTATGTAATTGTAAATATAAATTATTATTTACTAGGAACAAGATTTTAATTAATTGCCTGCTTATTAGTGATTTTATTTTAAAGTAAATTATATAAAGATTAAAAAATATCAAATTTCCTTCGTCGGCAATTCTGATTTTCCCTCGATATACTTAGTTAATATAGTTAAAAAATACTTGCACTTGAATTATACAATATCCATATTAGCCTTATTTGAGTTTATTTTAGCAAAAGTTTCTCTATTAAAATTCCAAGTATTAAATTATTAGATGAATTTTAAACTATTTATTGCATAAATATTCTCCAATAATCAAAATCTTCCAAATGCATGTAGGATTATTATTAATTTATCCTGCCACTAAGTATATTACTAAGTTATAATTGTTCTTAGGAATATTTTACTCACTTTTAATATGAATATATTTTAACTGTTTATTGAAGGAGATTTACTAGGTTTTCCAGAGCTATAAAAAATCCCTAAATTTTTTTACTAAGCTTTAGTATCAGCCACATATACTAAAGAGTATTAACAATTCTTTTAAGTTATAAAATAAAAAAATGACCCTATCTTCATAAGCACTTTCCTAGATCCAACTCTAACTAATAAATTGAGTACTTCAGTATTAAGAATTTTTAATTCACAATAGTTGTTAATAATAACTTTTCGAATTATTACAATAAAATGTTCCTATACTACATTTTCGATAAATACCTTCGTGTTTAAAACTGCAAGCTATTAGCAATTTCAAAGTCACCATTTAAATATTATGTTAATAGATTCTATATTCAAAATAATAAATCTCTTCAGTTTATTAATTATACGGTATTAAAATATACCTTTATCTATATTGGGGCTTCTTTATTACTTCCTAATTATTTTGCTCGTTTAGAATTAAGGTTATTGATGTAGCACTTGATGCTATATTCTATAGATTTTAAAGCATCATTAAACTTTTCATGCTATTCTATCTCTCACAAATTAAATACCCTTCCGATTTTACTTAAACTATTAGATCTATTGATGCAAATATTTTCTAATAGATTGAATGTATAAAATTATTAATTAGCTAAGCTGATCTTCCTTTTTATCTTTTATCTTTTAACCTTAAAATTATGAGCTTAATTAATTGTATTATCTTTAAAATTTACATTAGAAAGATAGAATAAGAGTTACTTGATTTTATTTCTTTTATAATTAAAGTATATAGTTAAAAAATTAAGCAATTAGGATATTATATTTGATGTATTTCAACTTTGCTAAGTTAGTTATACAATCCTCACAATTAAGTGTAAGATATAATTTTATTGGAGATAGAAACACTTTAATTGCTAGCATAAGTGTTTAGTTATATAATTGATACCACCATCACCTAGGATCTTCATTTTATATCAAATTAAGTTAAGACTCTCATAAAATTAGGTTTTACTTATCTTATCTTTTTCTTATTTCACTATGTTTTGCTTTCTCTCTTTAATAATTTTCTCAATTTACACTTTTCCAATTTATGAATAATATTTAACTTTTGTAATCATTAAACTTCACAAGATATTTTAGAAGTTACTTAGCATATTTAACAAGATATCCACTATTTTAAAATTCTAAACTTACAAGTTAACTTTTTCTGAAAGACAAAGTTATTATGCACTTCAAAAGTTACTTATTTATTTCCCTATAAGTCGGAAGATATTCTAAATAAGCGATTCCTTTTAAGTTTTTAGATAAAAATATAATAAGTTAACTTAAAATTAATTTAATATAGTTGCTTCTATATTTTATTAGATGATTCTATTAGTTATGTGTATCTATATTTGTAAACTTACTATTAAAGGAAATCCTTTAAATGCTAACTAAGCTTTATTTTATATTTCATTCTTTTTAATTTATTTATAAATTGCTTATTTTAAATATGAGCTTTTTAGTTACTTTATTTTAGATACTTTAACTGAGATCATCTATAAATATAAAAGCAATAAGTAAATCGTAATCTATTTATTTGATATCACCACTTTAATTGAAATTGCATCTAAGTGGATTTAGGAAATGACTATTTGTTTACTCTTATTATTCTGTATTATTTAATTCCTTTCTTATATATTCCAGTCCTTATATCATATTCTATAATAAGGTAAAGCTTAATACCTAGCAATAGTTTCCTTGTATTTCAGTTATAATTAGTTTAAGATAAGAATAAAACTTAATATAAGCTTATTATTTTAATTATAGGCCTTTTCTTTCTTACTAAGCATTAAGCTTATATATTCAACTACCAAAACTAAAACTATTTTAATAGCTTAGTATTTAGTCTATAAAGTAAACTTAAAGGAACTATTACCTTTTATAAATATACAAATAGCAAAAGAACCACTAATTTAATAAATAGAGGAAGAGATCTAATAGTAATTAATGCTTAACTAAGAATGCTATATTGGAACATAGTATTTAGAAATAACTATTTAAGAGTATAGTAAGAAAGTATGGAACTATAAAAGCTAGTTTAATAAAAGTCTTATTATTATGTAGGCTCTTATGCTAGTATCTAATATTTAGTTTATTAATATTGTTCTAGTACTAATGGCTTTTAGATTTAAACTTGCTTAATATATGCATAGTTTATAAATAAGTTGAACAGTTTCTTACATTAGTAATTATATTATTAATAAGATATCTTATAAGCTAGATTGTTTTAGAATTAATCTATCGAATTTTATTTAAATAGTCCATTAGCATATCTAAGAGTATGTAATTGAAAGTATGAAATATATGTCTCTTCCACTTTATAGAACTTTAATGAATTGTTAGCTATTAGATACTTTTATTGAAAAATAAAATCGTAAATATAGAAATAATTAATTACTCTTATTATATATTTTTAAATGAGTTTTGATTGAGATTAATTAGTTAAATTGAAATGACAGTTTCTAGATTTTTCAAGTGGCACATAAAAAGCTTAACTTATAATAGATGTAAATTGATTTAAAATTTTTGAAATTATAGCTATTTTAAAATAGCTTAAGACATTTACCCTTCATTGTATATATTAATTATCATAAATATACTATGCTATTTAATAGTTAATATCAATACTTTTATTTACTATGTTGCTTTCATTACTTGAAGTTGTATAGATAAATAAAATTTATTTATACTTATAGATCTATTTTAGATATTCTATTTTAAGTAATATTCATTATCGTACTAATTCGTGGGGATTTCATAACCTTATAACCTTATCTGTATTATTTAGATATACAAATTCATTTGGGCTTAGCTTCACCTCAATTAATTAATTCATACCGAAGTACTTAGTTAAATTTTTCCTTCTTTGAATTACAATTTGTTCTAAATTAAAGTTAAGCCAACAAAAACTAGTAATTAGATGCCTTTTTCTTAGCTTATATAAGGTCTATCATTTTACCTATGCTAATTATATCACATTTTATCGATAATACTATTCCTATTTCATTAAGTTTTAGGTTTAATAACTAAATTATATCTTAAGGAATAAATATTGCGTTTTTTTATTGATGTGATAATTATTTTAACTTTTAGACATTGAACCTTGAGTTTTATAGCTTCTTCTGCAAACTGCTTATCATTGCTTGATCCACCTCTTGGGACAATTAAGTTGTTAATACTGTTATTAGTAATAATTCTTTCTTAATTTTTAAACTTAAAATCATAAAAACTATCTCCATTAGGTCTATCATTTAAATATTTTATTTGCCTTCCTAGCTAAATTTCTAATAAGTCTTTTTAGAATGAATGATTTAGCTTTGGTCGCTGAAGAAAAAATAGTTCTAATATAGTAATTACAAATAAATCCACTTATAGCAATAGTAAAACCATAACCACTTCAATAATTTAAGTTTATTAAATTTATTATGATCTTGTATTTTAGTCCTCAGTCATATATTCTTTTCTAAATCATTTTTAAATTGGGCTACTAAGCTAGAATTTTTATATTTGTTCTGTCTTCAAAATGTTAGGTTGTAAGGTATTTAATAAGCTGCTAGAATATCTAAGTTCTGATTTAAAAGTATTTCAGCTAAAAAGGAAATTAATTACTTTGGGGTTACTTGATATATTTTTATTTATTTTGAATATAGTTACTTAACCTAATTTATAATAATACTCATTGTATAAAAGCACATACCCTATAATTTAGACTTCGAGCATACTTAAATAGTAAATATTGATTTATATAACTTAAGAAAGTAGCTAATTATGGTTACAAGTTTAGTACTATTATTAGTATTTTTGCATATTATCCTATGATGCTATTCTTAAGCCTTTACTATATATATCTATTCATTAAATTTTTTAAAAGACTCTCGAAAGCCTTAATTCTTAATTTTAAAAGGTAAGAAATGCTTATTCTTGCGTTCTAAGTACATTTATAGAAGCTAATTAGGCAATGCTTAATAGTTTCTTAGTCATGTTTAGAGCTCTGTTATATTTCTAAAAATTATAATAAATAGCTAGTTAATTCTACTCTTATAAGTCTATGTTTTATTATATCATTATGCTATTTTACTAGCTCATTATATAGAGATTGTGTTGGCTTAGCTGAGAATGTCTAATAGAACAGAACGAAGTTTTAAATAAATTTAAACGTCAAAAGTGCAATATCTGTTTGCATAAACTATCTACGCTTAATGCTTAAGTTAGATTTGAAAAAGGTAAATAACTATATATAGCTAACTAAGCCTTTTAGTGTAATTATATAACTAAATAGAACTAAAGGGATATAGAAGATTTTGATAAAAATTAGTTTAAAATTATAGCATGGAAATAAGCACTAAGAACTAGTTTAAGATAAAAAATTAACAAAAAGAAGAATTTTAATATTTAAGTTAAAACTATTAGTAGGAAAATTAATAGCATCCTATAAGAATATAGCACTTCACTAAAGAAATATAGGAACTTATACTTAAAGCACAATTATTAATACTCACTCTTAAGGTTAATAATTTTTTTTTTAATTTTAAGTAGAAATTTTAAATTTTATAATAAAGAAAAAGATACTTAGACTCAAGACTTATACTCTTAAGATATTTCAAACTAAAAGCTTTTTTCAGAAAATCAGCACGAAACTCTTCGATAATATTTTTAAAGAATAATAGGTAATTTTTGGGGTCCTTTGAAATTTGTATTGATTATTTTTTAAAATTGAGTTTATTTTGATTCTTGATGAGATGGTTAAGTTGTGGATACTTTTAATTTTAATTTATTTCAGTTATTGAGATATAAGATTCTTTCCTAGAATAGCTACTTATTTTTATAAGGCTTGTACTATTATTCTGGGGCTTCTTTTTCCTTTGACAGAACTATCTTTAGGCTTAAACGAATTGTTTTGTATTTGAGGAATTTTATTAAAAAGCTACAGTTATGAAAGTATATTTCCTTCTGCATTCTTAAAGTTTGTTATATAGACAGGTATTACTTAAAAGTATTAATAGCTAATGTTCTACTTCTGAATTATTTCATATAACTTAGCTTCTTTAATTGTCTCGAAACCATTCCTTCTTTCTCTCTTTAGACTAATAAGTAAGGAGCTACCCAATTTCCTTTGGCTTATACTTTGTTTTATTTAGATTTAGTCCTTAAGTTTTAAACATGATTTGCTTGAAATGTTCAAAGATATGCTTGGATATCAAAGGTTTTAGGATCTTTAAATAATTAAAAAATATACGAAATTAGAAATCTATATAAGAGAGTCTAATAAACTAGAATCTATTAAGTAAAGTATAAAGAAATGCTATAGTAGGAACTAAAGTTAAATATAGAAACTAAAAGACTATAAAAGTGCCTTTTGAGCAAAAGGTTTTAATTAAATTGCATAAATAAATATTTTAAAGGTAATATCTAAAAGAACATAGATATTTATAAACCTAAGTAGTAAGGAGAAGAATGTTATAGATAAAATAATATAAATTAGCATTATTAAAAGATAGATAGATACACTATATTTACTACTATCTTATGTTAAGCCTTCTTGTCAGTTCTACATAATGTAAATAAGTTATTTAACTTTATAGATAAAACAGAAAATAATAATTAATAAATTAGATTAACCTTATATATTCTTTTAAGGTTTACATAACTATTTTAATTTAAGAGTGGCAATCAAAATAAGAATAATTCTAGCTTTTAATAAATAAATCTAATTATATGTTTAAGCATTTATATGAATAATAGTATTTATAATTTCAATTATATTAGTCTAAATTTAATAGAAAACTAGTGAAAGCAATCAATAATAATAGTTATTTATATTATGACCAACTATATGATAAAGATCCATACCTATAAATATCTTATTGTTACTTTTATATTATTCACATGCTTTTATCTTGTTGCTCTTAAAATTTGATGTTTGTTCATTATAAAATAAAATAAAGACTTTTAACTAGAAATAATGATGCTTATAAATGAATAACTGACTTTAAATTCTATAATATTAAGCTAATTTTATTTATTTTTATTTGATTAAAAATCAGTTTGTTTCCAAGTTATATATCTGGAAAGTGATTCATGAAATGTTTAATAGTTATTTATGATCGTTTTATGTACTGGGAAAATAAGAGAATAAACAGCTTTATTGAAGAATAACCTATTACATAGAAAATTATTTTGGAATGCTTTCCCTATTATATATGTAGTCATATCATTGAATCTTGATATTCTTTTTTATCAATTTATATTCACTTCTTGTTATAATAGCAATTTTCGATGCTATTATAAAAAACTTTCATAGAGCTATTAAAGAAATAGCTTTTTTAATAGATTATAAATATATTAACTATAATAAAAGGATCTACCCCTATTTCATTAATAGCATTTGTAATATATCTAATGCAAGCTGTTAATTTTCATTAAAACTATTTCCTTAACCCTTTTAATATCTTTTTATTTAGTTAATCTAAAGTCTTTCTTTGCTCTCTTTTGAGCATTTTAAGTAAATATTAAATTAACTTAATCTAAATTAATTTACGAACCAAGGTAATTATAATTGGTTTACTTCATTCTAGTACATAGAATAGATTATTATAATTTAACTACTTAATTGTTAAATAATTGTAACTATATTACTATTATAAAGCTTACTTAGGTACCTTAGCTCTCTGTTACTATTACAACTTAAAATAGTTAAGGCTATCAATGTTATTTACTATGCTTTATTATCTACCTAATTATAATAATGTAAATCTAAGAATTAAAGTTTAAAGATAGGCAGTGATTTAAACTTAAAGTCTATTAATTTTTAGCTCTAAAGCTTTCAAGTTATTATGTTTATTAAGTGGAAAGATATCTAATATATTAGAGATATGATATATGTAGACAATTAGCATTAGTTAATTTATCTGATAAGCAGCATCTTAATATAACAATTAGAATAAAAAACTGTTTATAGCTTTGGAGTAGTAGATTGAAAGAAGGAGCTAATCTATATGAAAACAATTTACATGATCAATAGAAGGAAGAAGATAGCTAATATCTAATATTTTATAAGAAATAACTTAGGATAAAAATTATCTATCAGCTGCTTCTACTTTAAGATAGTAAAATCTTACTCAATTTATTAATCTTGAAAATAAAAATTGATCAATGACTAATTTTCTGTTACTACTACTAGAATATAAAATATTCCTAAAATAATTAAAATAAACTACCTCCTAATAGAAAATTAGCTTCTTGTAGATTTATAATACTTATTTAGAATATTAGCTTTAACTATTTGCATAATAAGCCAATTTAAAAATAAATATACTAGTACAAATTTAAAAGTTAAAGTATGTCTTGATATTAAACTAAGAGCTAAGATATAAGAAATAAAATAGAGCTGACAACTAACTTATATCCACTTTCTTCTCTTTTCCTATTATCTTCATCTTCTGGACATGTGCTATTGTCGCACTAGCAATTTTCACATTCTTCAAAAGATTCTTCAAAAGCTTCCTCATAAATTTCATAAGCGTGACTTGCGGTTAGCTTTTTGTAGAATTTCTAGACATTATTTCCAATAAAGCTGGTTAAAGGATTAATATTTGAAGTATATTAATTAACAGCAGCAACACAAACTGTGTATTTTGTACCTGCTCTTAATGAATCATATGATATTTCTGCTGTAGTAATTTCAAAATAATCACCTTAGATTTACCCACTAGGAAAAGTTGTCATATATGTTTAAAGAGCGAACTAGTTTTCATAATCTAAACCTGAAATAATCTAATCTGATGAGATTTTTCAAAGATTTTATCATTGGGCATTATAAAAAAGAACTGAATAAATGTAGGTATTTTCATAACCTTAAAACTAAAATGTTATTGCACTTAAATTAGAGGAAGAAGCTATATACGTTGCTATAGGTACTTTTTTGGAGAGCTCTTACAATTTTTAAAGATTGTCACTATCTTAATTTGTAATAAAATCTATAGCCATAAAAGGAATTTCCTGCCTATGTATCTTCCAAATATTGAGCGTATTGATATTAGCAAAGAGGGCATTATCCAACTGTTTCTAATATCTAAGATGGTTTCTAAATGGATGAACCAGAAGAATCTTATACTAGCAGTGCACAAACTTCATAAGTTGTACCTTAAAGATTTGTAGCTCTACTAGTAGTTGTATAAACCCATTCTTAATTATAAACTAACTATTCACATCTCCAATAAATGGCTCTAGCAAATGAGCAAAGTATATCTTAAATTTAAGTTATATTAGGTGAATCATTCCCTAAAACTATTGCACTAGCCCATTAAGATTAAGGCAGTTCTGATGTTTTAAAATGAAGAACAGTTATATCAGAATAAAGACCTTATAAACTCTGGAAAGTTGTATATACAGAATATCCAAGGTTTCCTCATAAATAAATTCCATCTTCGTAATTTCTTCATGAATAAGTTACTAATTATTTAGGATCATAAACAACTATCGTTTGAGAAAGAAGCCAATTAGTTTACAAATGGAATACTTTATCATCGATAATAAAATTTTACCATTAGATATACTCTAAATCTATTTCTTTACTTTAAAGTTCTTGCTGATACTTATCTTAAGCTTTTCTTTTATTAGACTGCTTTACCTTGCAAAAAAACGAATTCTTGAGTATCTTTTATCACTCCAGCGTACAAGAGATTCACCATCAACAGGACCTTATTATCCTTCAGGTAAAACCAGCCAATATGCGTAGCTTATAGTATTAACCTAAGTATCAACAGAAAAGTAATTATAACTAACTAGGAAGCTATCCGTTATAAACTTTATTTAAGGAATGGCTTCTGAATCCTCCCTTAGTACAGTAATTTTTATTGAACTATTTTTTGAAATAATGAAGGAATCTGCGTTTCTGCCAGAGTATCTGATTCTTATCCTAAAAGAACGACCTTTGGTAAAATCCCAATCCTATATTTTGACAGTAAAATTTCCATTTTCATCTCAAGTATAGAATTATAATTATGAAGGATTAATAGTTGCAACCGACTTGTCATTTAAGCTTGATGGATAATTATCAGCATTTTCATCTTTGTTAAAAACAAGATAAAAAGTAATTTTTAAATCATAGATGGACTTTATGATAAATAAACAGTAATAGGCATCGAAATTATGCCGTTTACTATCCTAACTTCCTCAAAAGCAAATGCAGCATAAGCATAAGTTTAATCTCAAGGCTATTAAATATATACTAAAATGCCAGCCATTTCAGCATATTTTTCTTTTTCAAATTCTCACCCTATTTATTCTAATACGTTTCAATTGATTAATTTAATTGAGCCTCCTTCTTCTTAGTTAGCAGCTAGTTTAAAAGGTAATTTTCAATCAAACTTATAAAGAGTCTATTTAGGATTTCCTTCTTCATCAGGTTTAAATTTAACAATTTAACTTTCTATAGAAATTAAAACTGATTCAAGCATCAAAGGATGATTAGTTGCATCTACTTTACTCTTTCCAGTTGCTATGTAATAATAATTAGAAAGAAGTCCTGCAGTAACATTTAATATTTATACTTGCTCAAAGCTGGAATCAAGAATATATAGCAATTGATTTATTTAAAAGAAACCAAGATATGAGTGATGAAGAATTCCATATGATCTTGCTTGATAATAGATTGAATCAGAATTTGAAGCACTTTCTTCATCAAAGATAGCAAGTTCAAATTTCTTGGAATATTCTTCATATTAGATCCATAAGTTATCACTTAAATTAAATTTTTTATCATCAGGATATGTGTTATCGAAGCTTTTATCTGCTCTCACATTTGCATAAGAAGGATTTTAAATTTATTGTAAAGTGAAGATATAATTATAAAATGTAGTATCATCTTCATTAGAAGGGAATTAAATTTCTTAAGCAGAAGACCATTATAGAGCATTACCCTATTAATTTAAAGTATAATTTGCTATAACTCCATCTTCAATAGTATTATAAGGAACAGTATACTTATAATCTAGCATATCTGTAACTCTGTATATTTTGCCCTTAAAAGATTTTAAATTAGGATTATCAATCGCAATCGAAGTAGGATGGAATTAATAATCTACAGGGAAAGTAAGCATGAATTTACTAGTCAGAGGTTTCATGATAATAGTTTTAATAGAATTTCCAGTATTAAAGATAGTAAACCAGAACTCATAATTATCAAATTTACCTAAAGCATTTTAAGTTTCTGTGTATTCTAGAGTAGTTTTCAAAAAATCAAACACTGGAGCTGGCTCATACTAAAGAACATAAGAAAGTTAATAGTATTGATTTGCTTTGAAATGATAATTATCAAGACCTTCTAAATCAGCTTCCATAACCAAAATATTGAAAGTTAATTCTTAAGAAGTATCAGGATTTCTAATTCCAACTACTTATAATTCTAAAGTTGTTTAATCTTATATATCTTTTGTAATAGTTACAAATAACCAGTTTCTTTTAGCAACGCAATATACACCTTTCATATATTCAGTATCAGTTGAAAGTAAGCAAGGAATATAGTAGTTAGGTGCTTCATCTTCATCTAAATATCCTTTTAATCATTCAGTAGCATCTCCTATGAAATAATCATAATAAGCTGCTGGGAATTAGATTCATATTTATCTTCCAGCTTAAATTGGTTAAGATTAACCAGAATTATCAGTTCATTGCATTCTAAATGTATATTATGCATATTCTCCTATATTGCTAGGAAATATCCTTAATAATGTTTAATCATTAGTTCCAGCAATAGCTGCATCATAAAGAGTTGCATACATAGTATCATTTATATTCTAACTAGATGTTCTTTTATTATCCACAATAAAATCCTAAAAGTATGTTTTTCCAACTCAGGCTTAAGCATCGATAGCTTCTTATTTAGTTGGTGTTTTTATAGCTTGAATTAATCAAACCATATAATTGGTACTTGATAAAATAGCTTCAGATGGATATAAAGTTATAGTAACAGAAGAGATTGAACATTTACCAGTGAAGTTAAAATAGCAATTATTTTCAGCATCAAAATAACTATTTAATGTAAAATCATATGGAATAATCAGTTAAATTCTTAGTTTTTATCAAATGGTTGCTTGCTTGCCTCTATACATTAATTAGTTCTTGACATAGAAAATGATTCTGATATCTGCATATATCCAGCCAGAATTTAATGGCTTTCAATTATTAGGAAATAAACTAACTTCATTAACTGTTACATATCTATTATTTTGGCCTTTAACTATTATTTTAAAATCTCTACTATCTACATTTCCACAATTATCTTTATCTGAATTTAAGTTTCTACAATCATATATTTTTGATAAGTTACTCCAAGTTCCAAAAGCATTTACTGTCTTCAATAAGTAAGCATAATCTTCGTAACAGTCTGCATCCTCACTTACTTATTTTACAATCAAAGTATCTCTGAAAGAAATTACTAAAGATGATGTGATTTCTCTTGTTAAATAGCAATTAACTAATCTCTAGTCAACCTAGGGTTAAGCACACTATACTGAATCAACTTCAATCCAGCTAGGTGAGAAATTATTATTATCCCATTCTATTTGAATTCTGCAACCTATTCCTAGTTTATGAGTATCCTCAAGAGGAAAAGTAGCCTCAAAATCTCTTATTGTACGTTCAGTAACTGAAGTTTCTCTCAATGCTCCTGTTACATAACCCTTCTTATAAGGAGAAATCATAAGTGAATTCCAAGTCTAAGATGCATCAACATCCTCTCCTTCATTACCACATGCCATATATAATCTGAAACCATCATCATCTAGTAAATCATTCGTTTACTCTCCAAAAGGAGCCTAAAGATTGGATATTTCTATATTATTATTTCATTCAGGTTATACTTCTTAATCATGATAAGTTAGTAAAAATTATTTATTGCTAAGATCTCAAAGATTGAGTAATGTCAAATTCCCTTCAGAAAATTCCTTAATAACTTCAGAAGTTCCTTAAATATAATCAAAATAAGAAGGTAACAAAATTAAGCACCATGAGTTAGCTTTCATACCGTAAATCATCCTCTATTAAGCTACGATTGTTTGCTTAGCTCCATTATCAAACTCCAAATCACTCATTTACCAATTCATTCTAAACTTATCTCTGTAATAGTAATCTCTTGGATTTTAAGTATCTCATATATAATAAGGACCATTACCCGTTGATCCAGCTGAAGTTTGTCCTAAAGTTAAAATAGTTCTTGAATAACTTGTTTTATCAATCTATGTAAATATAATTGAACAAGTTAATGCTGTAACATTTTAATTTACTGATTTAGTTTTAACAGGAAAAATTCCTCAATAATCATTTGGAATTATTCCAGTATCAAGTTCATAAAAACCTCAATATTCAATAGTACCTACATAATTAGAAACTGATAAAATCGGTTATGACTCATAAGAACTTGACATTGATCCGACAGCAGCTATTGAAAGAGGATAATCACTAGCATCAGTACTTGCTAATCCAAAGTTACCGTCTGAGAAATAATTTGATGCACTGTCACATGTAAATGTTCCAACTACTTTGTTGCTAATGCCAGATGCTGGTATTTAGAATGTCCATGCTAATTTACCTGCTTCAAAATTATTGTTCTAGTCTTTAGTTGGAATTCTTATATGCCATATCAAGAAATCCCAAGTTCCTTCATGCTAATTAGCACCAGGTTTAAGTGAAAAGCATTCTTCAATACATCTTTGGTCACCATCATTTGCTTGAGTTGTAGGCGATACATCTTTGAATAAGCAGTTCATATTCTGAAAATTAGTTATGTCAGGATCCTTTTAGAATACACAAACTTCGTATTTGTGCATATTAGGTGGATAAGCAAGATAGTAAGGAACAGCAGAGTTGATATAACTAGTTTGAGGATCATTAACATTTGAGAGATCAGATATGTAATAATCTTCCCAAAGATAGTTCTCTTTTTTAGTATTGTCTCTTTTTATGGTAATAATTCCATTTGAATTTGAAGTAGATGTAGCGTTTCTATAAGTTGATGGAGCATAATTTAAGTGATAACTATCAGTAGTGAATAACCTTGATCTTAAGGTATACATAGTAGATTCTGTATTTAAGATGATAACAGTTTCATCTGTCTTAGTAGTATCAGTAAGTGGATCTATAAGAGTACTAATAAATTTGTAAATGTAAGTTTAAAGGAAGTAGATGTTTCTGCATTACCTCCCTCTGCAAATTCCCAATTAAAGCTTTAACCTTCAAATAATTTTTTAATAGAGTTTGATGTTACTGCATTTAAAATTTTAATAGATGCTTTTTCATCAATCTTAGAAGCTTAGTCAGCAACATAAGAAGTGATTGATTTGAAAAAATCTCCAGAAACTATTTTTACTTGAGTAGTGAAAATAACTATAGGTTATATAGCATTATTTTTGTAACCAGCATTAATTATTGTATCTACGTCATTTCAGCTTGCACTTATAGTATTTTAACTTGCTTATAATCCTTTAGATACATAAATCTATGTATATGCTCCATTTCCATTTTGTTTCTCCATTCCATCTAAAACAACTACAATTTTTCCTCCTTCGAAGACTGGATGATCTAAAGTAAAAGTGAAATCAACGAAAATGAGCGTATTTGGAGCTACTTTCTTATTTTATATGAAAGTATTTCGATATTTAGCTTTGTTTGAGAATTCACATTAAGCTATTGGCACAGATCCTTATTTTAATTTATCAGAGAAACTGACAGTTTTATTTTCATAAATAAGATTAGGTCCAAAGGAATATGAGTAACGCTAGGTTTATGCTGTGAAATACAAGCTAGTCTTAATATATTAAGCATTAGGATTTACAACTCCAGAAATTTAGAAAACTGCATATTTGTCATCTGGCTATCCACTTCTTGGATCAATATTGTTATTAAAACTGTAAATAGTAATTGTACTACCTGAAATAATGTATTTCATGTTATAAGAACCCTCACCATTTTTAGAATCACTTGTTATTTTATTGGTTGTTCATTACAATTTTTCATACGAAGTTCCTTTACCTAAGATGACTGATTTGACATCTGTCACTTTTTAAATATCAAATTTATCTGAAAACACTATTTCATAAGAATCTCCTTATTAAACTGGTTTTGATAGAGTTATTTGAATTTCAACAGTTGAAGTCTTTAAAATTAAGCTTTCCTTTGTATTTGAGTCTTCAGTTGTTCCAGTCGAGTCTAAACCGGTTTTAAATCGTGCTACTACGTTAGTCATAGTAGCAATAGCAGGACCAAATCCAATAGAGGCAAAATTTCAGCCTAAATGAGTAGGTTAGCTTCCATATAAATTAGTTCAAAGAGAAAATGGACCTGTAGCAGTTAAAGGAGGTAAATTTTTTGTAATTACATGTGAAGCACTATAGCAGTTATCAGTATCTACTAACTTTTTAGCGCTTAATGAATAATAGCTTGATAGAGAAAAATCCAAAGGAAATTAAGCATTCACTGTTGTAGTTGGTGTACCTAAACCTTCTAAAGTGAAGTAAAAAGTATAAGTAACTGAAATAAAATTAATTGGCCACAGATAGAACGATTGGATCTGGATATCAACCTTCTTAACAGTAAGTCAGTCTTCTAGGATAGAAATGCTAAACTTAAACAGCACAGATAAAAAGCAAGTTTAATAAAACGAAGCTATTCATTTTAAATTTATAATAATTATTATAGAGCAAAGCTACCCCATATAGGCAATTAAGCTTCTTAAATTACTAAATATTTAATTTTATCTTAGTATTTCATGCATTTCTTGCGATCATCTATATCATTATTACTTATTAAAATCTCAATTTTCATAATCTTTGTTTAGTATTAAAACTAAGCCATAATATTAAACTTCTAATATAGATGGCTTTTGGCTAATAGGGCATAATTTTCTTTCCTTTTACTTTTTAAAAAAGGAAGTTGATTTTTATTAATAAAGTTAGTTTTGCTATAAAAGTACGAAATACATTGAATTTTATTGCTAGAACAGAAAATTTTAAGTTTTGAGTAAGAAAGAAGCGGACTGAATTATCAAATGTTTCTTCTACTTTGAGCTATAGTTAACTTATTAGAATTTAAATAAACTTGCTGCGTTTTTCACACCCTTGCTTAAGTTACTATATAAAGGCTTAGAGTAGAAGGAGCTTAGTGTCAACAAAGAAAAGAGACAAATTATTGTCAGTAGAATAAGAAATATCAGGTGATATATTAAAATGAGAAGAGTAGTAAGAGAAAAGCAATGAATTATCAGCAATTACTTACTTTGCTTTAAGACTGGAGTAGTAATGAGCATTAATAAATTAAGATATAAAAATAGCTTTTAGGACTCTAAGATCAACTTAGTTAAAATAATCTTCTAGATTGCTTAAATTTTCTTTCTTTTGGTCAGGTAAAATTTGTAACTTATTTTAAAAAGAATGTAACTAGAAGAGCAGCCTAAGTTTAAAAGCCATATGACTTGAAACTTATATCTAGGAATAAAATATCTTATAGAATCAATTATAATAAGCAAGCATAAATAAAATAATGGAACCAATTTACTCATTTAAACGGAAGATAATAACATCAGACCTATGAAGAGTTCAAATGTTTTTAAAATTTAGCTTATTGAGATATTTAAGTCTTAAATTTAAATTATATTCAATTAATATTTGTAGGAAGAAGTTTGAATCAGAATGAAGAATAATAAGATTCTCTTAAGATAAAAGAAACTATTATAAATAAATAAGGAAATCAAACTTAAAACCTAAGATCCATATTAAATAAATAGGGCTACATTCCAACACCTTTAAAAGAATTAAAGTAAATTAATAGGCTTTTTATAATATATCGTTTTATTATAGCAAATTATTTTCTTAGCATTCTGAAACTTTTAAAATTTTTGCCGTTTACTTTTGACAAAAAAAGCTTTGGCTCATTCTTATGATTAACTAGTCTTATAAAATGAGAAATTCACAAATGGATTCCTTTTAAGTATAGAAATTTCAGTACTCTAAAGAAACTTCGATGAACTTCCTATCATATCTCTAGAAAGCTATATAAAAGGTAACTATTGTGTGAATATTATTTTAATTTTTGTCTAGTTGATCATTCAAACTTTACGATGAATTGATTATTAAAATAGAACCTACAAATTTAATAATCTAAATTTTGGAAATTTGACTCTAATTTGATTTTAATCAGTTAAAAATTAAATCTATCCAACTAAATTAGCTTGAAGATAAGGAATCACTTCAGTTATAACATTTAAAAAATCTACTTTAATTAACAGAGAATAACTCTTTCTAGAATGAAAAGAGCTAAATAAATAAGCAATGTTGAATTGTTTGTTTTATATTGAAAATAATTAGAATTAAGCAGGTGCATTTTTAGAAGATTAGAGTCATAAAATTAAGAAATGCAAATAAAATATAATTAACTAATAAAAGAGAAAGATATTGGAGCATTAAAGGAAATAATTTACTAAGAATATTTAATAGAAGAAGATCTGAAAACGGAAAAACAGGAATTGAGTATTTAATGATTGAGTACATTCTATAATTAAGGAAAATAATTACTAATGTAAGCTAGTTAACTTTTTTTAAACAATAATGGTATTTTGATCCTTTCTAGAATATTAATTTAAATAAAAATATTATGAAGATAAAATTTTTATTATGCAAATGAAAATGCTTGAATTAAAATTTCTTAACTCTATAAGAAAAGGTTTCTTAAACTACATCTATAAAAATTTTTATACCTTACAACTAAAGAAAGCTAAATAAGCTACTGCAACATTACTGGATCAGAAGAGCTTAGCATTTTCATTCACTAAAATTAATATTAAAGGATGTGAATAGTAAGTTTGAAATAATATGAAGTAAAAAGTAATAAATACTTAGAATGATAGTAATATTAACAATTTATTAAGTTTTCTTTTTATAGTGTAAAGGCTTAGAAAGGTTTTCAACATATATAAGTAATTTCATTTTTACGCTAATTTTCTTGCAGTTAACTTTCACAATTTTCAGGTATTTCTTAGTATCTTCTTGTACTACAATGCAAGCAATTGAAAATAAATAGCTCTTTTTAGCTTTTACAAATAAAATTAATATTATGATAGTTGAATAGCTAAGAAAGAACTACTATTTAATGAATGTTTGACTTACAAAAGATAAAATAAATAAAATTAGAGAAATCTCATGAGTTAATTCTCTTAAAAAGTTAGCATTAAAAGATATAAAAGTGAGATTATCAAATAAGCTTTTCTTAGTAAATTAATAGGAGAGGGAAGCTTATGAATGCTTAATATAAATTCTAAGATTTTATAAGTATAAAGAGAAAGAAGGATTTCTAAATAAATTAAAATTAATAAAATTAAAATAGCCAGGGTAAGATAAGCTTACCTAAATTTAAGAATTAAGCTTAAATTTAATTAAAAATAAAATTGACTTATTGATATTTATTAGTTGTAAAGTTAAATTAATAATTGCTCTATATACAAAATTCTTTCTACCTTCAATCTCTATTTTATCTACTCCATCTAATTTAAAGACTGCTAACTAATTAAACAGTATTAAGGAGTTAAATTATAAAATCAAATATTAGTTTTACTAAATTAAGTTTAACAGCAAACAATTGATTTAGCTATTTATTTATTAAACTAGCTAAAAGTTAATTATAATTATTTATATAACTTATAGAAATTAAAGTTATTAAGCAAGGCTTTGTTATACTATATAAATTTTTAAACTCGTAATAAATTATGCTAAGTTCAACTATATTTCTAGCTTATTTCATTTTTATCTTTTAAATTTAGTTTTTTAGTCTATTCACCTAAAGGCTCTTTTTGATAAGTTAATATAATCTATTTTATTGTTTATATCAAGTAGATTTGATAATAATAAGCAATCTTAACTTTATTAAAAGGATTTATGATAAAATAGTGACAGAAGATTTGAACTCACTTAATAGAGTTAAAACTAAAGATATAGATATTTTCTTAATATAGTTAATTATGAAGAAGTTAAATAAAAGGAATCTTAAATTTTATTTAAATTAGGCTATAGAAAAGGTACCTATAGCAGCATATAGAGATATATCTAATAGAATATAACTATTTAATAAAGCTTAATATTATAAATAGTAGCATCTGATAAAAGAATAAGCTTATCTCTTATATTTTATATATTCTTTTATTTAGTACCAATATCAATCATTATCTATTATTCCATCTAGCTCTGTCAGTTATTATAAATCTATTGTAATTCTTTTAATTTGTCTATTACATTAAGTGCATTCTGTTATGTTATAAGATCTACTATTGCATAAATAACTTTACTCTTTATTTTCTTTACATATATTTAAATGTTTAAGCAGAAGGAAGTATTAGATTTTGCTAGTAAATATACAAGGTTTTCAAATTCAAGAATGGTTTGCTTAATATCCACAAATAGAAGATTCAGATATTAACAAGAAGCTAAGAAAAGAAAGAAGGAAAGCTTTGAATCTAATGTAAATTATTGAATGAGGATCATAACAGATAAGATTTGATTTATAACATTTAAGAAACTTTTATTAGAAAGAGCTCTAAAATAAGCTTTCTAAATACTTATAGATGCTCTTATTTGCATAAACCTCAAAATATGGAATAAAATATCTAATTATTTTATAGATAAACTTAGAAAAATTAGAGAGTAATTAAATTAAAATGATATTATAAGATATTTCAATTTCTTCATAACTCAATAATAATAGATCAATAAGATTTACTATTAAAATTATCTTACTAAATATCATTAAAAGGCTTTCGCCTTAAATAACTTTTAGATGCAAAGAACACTTTTTTATAATATATTCTTACCTAATTTTAATTAGATCCTTAATTAATAAGATTTATGCTTTTTGGAACTAATTTTCTTGATTTTCAATCTACAATTCTATTTATTATTTAGCAATGCAATCATACAAATCTTATTATCTTTCTTATGTAAAAGATGCTAATTCTTAATAAAATGTATTTATCTTTTTCGCTGAGATAAAATCTAATGAGGTGTAATTTAAAATAGAAGCATAATTATATAAAATAAATATGTTATGATATAAAGCATGGCATCATATAGTCATTAATAACCTTAACTTGTAAAATTAAAGTTATAAATCTAATAAATGCTAAGCAATCTTACTACAATCTAAAGAAAACTTATATTAATATATGCTTAATACTCTGCATGCTATACTATTTACTAAGAGTATTAGTTAGAATCATAATTTAGTTAATTAGACTATTTAGTTATAAAACTTATTAACGTAAGGGAATTTAGTCTATATTATATAGCTTTTTAATAATACTTATATTAGTTTAAATCTTTTTCAGGTAAAGAGACCAATCAAAGGAATAATCCAATAAAAACTAACCAAAATAATCAATCCACTTTATTCTTTATCGCATTATTCCGTTTAGCACTCCTCTTCTTGATTTTTTTCTTTGGTTTTTACTTCATAACATTTCTGTAAGTTGTCACTAGCAAAATTAGTTAAAGGATTTGTTATAGATGTATAAGAATTAACAGCTACAACACAAATTGTGTAATTTGTTCCAGATTTTAGATTTGTGAATCTAATATCCATTTAAGTAACTTCATCATATTAATCCTTTTTTGAGCCTTAAGGTCAAATAAGTTTTTATTACTAAATAGCTTTTTGATTTTAATAATCTAGGCCTGTTATAATTTAGTCTGGTGTAATAGTTTCTAAATCTTCTTATTCTGCATCTTTAAAGATAACAGAAAAAAGATAATGATCTTCATATCCTTAAAATGTTATTGTAATTTCATTTTTTTTAGATTAGTGCTCTTTATAATCAGCAATAGGAGTTACTTCAGACAAACTTTGCATAAATAAAAATCTTTCCCTAGATTAGAAGAATTAATAATCTTAAAAAGAGTAACTACTTCCTGATTAAGTCGCATTTAAGTATTACTCTAGATAATATTTACACTTAGAACATAAATCCGCTTCAATTAAAGATTAATATAGTCGTTTAGTAAAAGTACCTGAAGGATCAGGTACTAGCTAAGTAAATATTTCATATCTTTAGTTTGTAGAATTGCCTTCTTTTGGGACAGTCTAGAATACCCATTCTTCTTTATAAAGTAATTATTCACATCTTCAATTTATTGATTTAGCAAATGAGCATACTATATCATAAATCTATGATTAATTAGGCTTTTCTGGTCCTTCAACAATTATACTAACTCAATAGGCTTTTTCTAATGACGATGTTTTAAAATTTAAAGACACAACTTCGGAATATACTCCTAAAGTAGTCTAAAAAGTACTATAAATGACATAATCAAGATTTCCTCATAAAAAGTATCCATTTTCATCATTATTCCATTAATATTTAATATTTTAGGAAGGATCATAAACTACTATTATCTCAGAAAGAAGTCAATCATATTACATATGATATTATTTATCCTCAATAATAGAACTTTCTCATTCATTAAGCAATACATTTACTGGCTCTACATATTCAAAATCTTCTTCTTAAGCATTCGTATTTCCTTCTTCTTCGTAAAAACTTTATAATTAGTGTATCATTTTGTAGTTATTACTATTCCAATTTGCAAGAGCTTAGCCATTTTCAGGTCCTTTTTAGCCTAAAGGTAAAATAAGTCATTGAGTGTAACCCAATTAATTGGTTGAGGCTTAAACAGAGAATGAATTATTTTCTGTTACTAAAGTCTTTTGAACAAATTACATTCTTGGAATAATTAAATTTTATGAAGGTAGTACATTTACTTTTATTGAACTCTTATTTTAAATCATAAAGGAATCAGAGCTACTACCTAAAAGTCCGATTTACAATCTGAAACTGTTGCCTTTGCTAAAAATTCAACCATTCACTTAAACGGTAAAGGTTTTTGATTCATCCCAAGTAGAGAATTCTAATTCTGAAGGCTAAATTGTTACAACTGACTCATCATTAAGTTTTGATGGGTCAGTATCAGCATTTTCATCTTTGTTGAAAACAAGATCAAAAGTAATTGCTAAATTATCAGATGGACTTTATGATAATTAAATAGTAATAGGCATTGAAGTTATGCCTTTTACAATATTAATTTAATCTTAAGCTAAGCATGCGTAAGTATATGTATAATCCTTTGGATACTATACAAATACTAAAATGCCAGCCATTTCAGCATATTTTTCTTTTTCAAATTCTCACCCTATTTATTCTAATACGTTTCAATTGATTAATTTAATTGAGCCTCCTTCTTCTTAGTTAGCAGCTAGTTTAAAAGGTAATTTTCAATCAAATTTATAAAGAGTCTATTTAGGATTTCCTTCTTCATCAGGTTAAAATTTAACAATTTAACTTTCTGTAGAAACTTTAACTGATTCAAGCATCAAAGGATGATTAGTTGCATCTGCTTTACTCTTTCCAGTTGCTATATAATAATAATTAGAAAGAAGTCCTGCAGTAACATTTAATATTTTTACTTGCTCAAAGCTGGAATCAAGAATATATAGCAATTGATTTATTTAAAAGAAACCAAGATATGAGTGATGAAGAATTCCATATGATCTTGCTTGATAATAGATTGAATCAGAATTTGAAGCACTTTCTTCATCAAAGATAGCAAGTTCAAATTTCTTGGAATATTCTTCATATTAGATCCATAAGTTATCCATTAAATTAAATTTTGTATCATCAGGATATGTGTTATCGAAACTTTTATCTGTTCTCACATTTGCATAAGAAGGATTTTAAATTTATTGTAAAGTGAAGATATAATTATAAAATGTAGTATCATCTTCATTAGAAGGGAATTAAATTTCTCAAATAGAAGAACATTATAGAGCATTACCCTATTAATTTAAAGTATAATTTGCTGTAGTTCCATATAAAATAATAGTATAAGGATTAGTTCCTTTATAATCTTACATAAATGTTACTCTGTATAGCTCAGTTTTGAAATTTTTTTAATTGGGGTTTTCAACAAAAATTTATGTAGGATGGAATGAATAATCATCAGGGAGAGTCAATATAAATTTACTAGTCAAAGGTTTCATGGTAATAGTTTTAACAGAAGTTCCTTCATTAAAGATAGTAAACCAGAACTCATAATTATCAAATCCTCCTAAAGCACTCGATGTTTTTTTGTAATCTATAGTAGCTTTTAAGAAATCTATCACTGGAGCTGGCTCATCCTAAAGAACATAAGAAAGTTAATAGTATTGATCTGCTTTGCAGTGATAATTATCAAAACCTTCTAAATCAGCTTCCATAACTAATAGATAGAAAGTTAATTCTTAAGTAGTATCGGGATTTCTAATTCCAACTACTTATAATTCTAAAATTGTTTAATCTTATATATCTTTTGTAATAGTTACAAATAGCCAGTTTCTTTTAGCAACGCAATATACACCTTTCATGTATTCAGTATCAGTTGAAAGTAAGCAAGGAATATAGTAGTTAGGTGCTTTATCTTCATCTAAATATCCTTTTAATCATTCACTAGCATCTCCTATGTAATAATCATAGTAAGTTGTTGGGAATTAGATTCATATTTATCTTCCAGCTTAAATTGGTTAAGATTAACCAGAATTATCAGTTCATTGCATTCTAAATGTATACTATGCATATTCTCCTTTATTGTTAGGGAATATTCTTAAAGATACCTAATAATTGTTTCCAGCAATAGCTGCATCATAAAGAGTTGCATACATAGTATCGTTTATGTCCTTATTAAATGTTTTCTAAGCATCTACTTCAATATTTTGGAAGTAAGTTTATCCAGCTCATGCTTATACTTCAATAGCTTCTTATTTGGATGGTGGTTTTATAGCTTGAATTAGCCAAACCATATAATTGGCACTTGATTTGATAGTTTCAGATGGATATATTGTTATAGTAGTAGAAGAGACTGAGCATGTACCAATGAAGTTAAGATAACAATTATCGTTTGCATCGAAGGCAGTATTAAGAGTATAGTTAGATGGAATATTAAGCTAAATTCTTGGCCTTTAAATCTAAGTAGCTTATTTATCACTATATAATAGCTAGTTCTTTACTTAGAAAATTATTCTGACATCTGCATAAATCCAGTCATAAATCTATGGCTTTAAATTATTAGGGTATAAACTTATTTCATTAACCGTTACATATTTACTACTTTAGCCTTTAACTGTTACTTTGAAATCTGCACTATCTACATTTCCACAGTCATCACTGGCTTAGTTTAAGTTTCTACAATCATATATTTTTGATAAGTTACTCCAAGTTCCAAAAGCATTTACTGTCTTCAATAAGTAAGCATAATCTTCGTAAACCTCTACATCCTCACTTACTTATTTTACAATCAAAGTATCTCTGAAAGAAATTACTAAAGATGATGTGATTTCTCTTGTTAAATAGCAATTAACTAATCTCTAGTCAACCTGGGGTTAAGCACACTATACTGAATCAACTTC
Organism: Loxodes magnus; assembly: GCA_946699065.1. Classification (NCBI taxonomy): domain Eukaryota; phylum Ciliophora; class Karyorelictea; order Loxodida; family Loxodidae; genus Loxodes; species Loxodes magnus. Next base: position 421,901 of record CAMPDV010000028.1, on the reverse strand, counting down.
AATCCAGCTAGGTAAGAAATTATTATTATCCCATTCTATTTGAATTCTGCAACCTATTCCTAGTTTATGAGTATCCTCAAGAGTAAAAGTAGCCTCAAAATCTCTTATTGTACGTTCTGTAACTGAAGTTTCTCTCAATGCTCCTGTTACATAACCCTTCTTATAAGGAGAAATCATCAATGAATTCCAAGTCTAAGATGCCTCACCATCCTCTCCTTCATCTCCTTCATCTCCTTCATTTCCTTCATTACCACATGCCATATATAATCTGAAACCATCATCATCTAGTAAATCATTCGTTTACTCTCCAAAAGGAGCCTAAAGATTGGATATTTCTATATTATTATTTCATTCAGGTTATACTTCTTAATTATGATAAGTAAGTAAAAATTATTTATTGCTAAATTCCCAAAGATTGAGTAATGTCAAATTCCCTTCAGAAAATTCCTTAATAAATTCAGAAGTTCCTTAAATATAATCAAAATAAGAAGGTAACAAAATTAAGCACCATGAGTTAGCTTTCATACCATAAATCATCCTCTATTAAGCTACGATTGTTTGCTTAGCTCCATTGTCAAATTCCCAATCACTCATTTACCAATTCATTCTAAACTTATCTCTGTAATAGTAATCTCTTGGATTTTAAGTATCTCATATATAATAAGGACCATTACCCGTTGATCCAGCTGAAGCATGTCCTAAAGTTAAAATAGTTCTAGAATAGCCAGTGTTATCAATCCATATAAATATAATTGAACAAGTTAATGCTGTAACATTTTAATTTACTGATTTAGTTTTAACAGGAAAAATTCCTCAATAATCATTTGGAATTATTCCAGTATCAGGTTCATAAAGACCTTAATATTCAATAGTACCTACATAATTAGAAACTGATAAAATCGGTTATGACTCATAAGAATTTGACATTGATCCGACAGCAGCTATTGAAAGAGGATAATCACTAGCATCAGTACTTGCTAATCCAAAGTTACCGTCTGAGAAATAATTTGATGCACTGTCACATGTAAATGTTCCAACTACTTTGTTGCTAATGCCAGATGCTGGTATTTAGAATGTCCATGCTAATTTACCTGCTTCAAAATTATTGTTCTAGTCTTTAGTTGGAATTCTTATATGCCATATCAAGAAATCCCAAGTTCCTTCATGCTAATTAGCACCAGGTTTAAGTGAAAAGCATTCTTCAATACATCTTTGGTCACCATCATTTGCATGAGTTGTAGGCGATACATCTTTGAATAAACAGTTCATATTTTTATAATATAAACTTTTTTAGAATACACAAACTTCGTATTTGTGCATATTAGGTGGATAAGCAGGATAGTAAGGAACAGCAGAGTTGATATAACTAGTTTGAGGATCATTAACATTTGAGAGATCAGATATGTAATAATCTTCCCAAAGATAGTTCTCTTTTTTAGTATTGTCTCTTCTTATGGTAATAATTCCATTTGAATTTGAAGTAGATGTAGCGTTTCTATAAGTTGATGGAGCATAATTTAAGTGATCACTATCAGTAGTGAACAAATTTTATCCAAACGTGTACATAGTATCTTCTGTATTTAAGATGATAACAGTTTCATCTGTCTTAGTAGCATCAGTAGGTGGATCTATAAGAGTACTAAATGAACTTGTTGATACAATTTTAAAGGAAGTAGATGTTCCTGCAGAACCTCCTTCTGTAAATTCCCATCTAAAGGTTGAGCCTCCAAATAATAATTTGGCTGAGTCTGAAGAAACTGTACTTGATACTGTTATGGATGTTTTTTCATCAATCTTAGAAGCTTAGTCAGCAGCATAAGAAGTGATTGATTTGAAACAATCTCCAGAAATAATTTTAACTTATGCTGTAAAAACAACTTTAGGTTATGTAGTAACGCTTTTGTATCCTGTAATTTTGATTGTATCTGCACCATCCCAACTTGCACCTACAGTACTTGAACTTGCTGTTAATCCTTTAGATACATAAATCTAAGTATATGAACCACTACCACTTGGTTTTTCCATTCCATCTAATACAACTAAAATTTTTCCTCTTTCAATAAGTGGATGATCTAAAGTAAAAGTGAAATCAACGAAAATGAACATATTTGGAGCTACTTTCTTACTTGATATGTAATAACTACCATATTTATCTGAGTTTGAGAAGTCACATTTTGCTGATGGCACAGATCCTGTCTTCAAATCATCAGAGAAACTAACAGTTTTAGTTTCATAAATAAGATTAGACCCAAAGGAATATGAGTAACGTTAAGTTTTTGCTGTGAAATACAAACTAGTCTTAATATATTTAGCATTAGGATTTACAACTCCTGAAATCTAGAAAACTGCATATTTGTCATCTGGCTATCCACTTCTTGGATCAATATTGTTATTAAAACTGTAAATAGTAATTGTGCTATCAGAAATAGTATATTTCATATTATAAGAACCGTCAGCATTTCTAGAATCACTTGTTATTTTATTGGTTGTCCATTGTGAGTTTTCGTATGAAGTTCCTTTACCTAAAATGACTGATTTAATACTTATCACTTATGAAATATAAAATTTGTTTGAGAATGTAATTATGAATAGATCTCCTTAGTAAACTGGTCTTGTTAGAGTCATTTAAACTTCAATAGTTGAAGTCTATAAAACCATGTTTTATTTTGTATTTGAGTCTTCAGTTGTTCCAGTCGAGTCTAAACCTGTTTTAAATCGGGCTACTACGCTAGTCATAGTAGCAATAGCAGGACCAAATCCAATTGTAGCGAAATTTCAGCCTAAATGAGTAGGTTAGCTTCCATATAAATTAGTCCAAAGGGAAAAAGGACCAGAAGCAGTTAAAGGAGGTAAGTTATAAATCCCTGTAATAGAAGCACTAAAGCAATAATCAGTATCTTATAGCTTTATTGCTGTTAAAGAATAATAGCCAGAAAGAGTGAAATCAGAAGGAAATTAAACATTCACTGTTGTAATAAATGCATCTAAATCTTCTAAAGCGAAGTAAAAAGTATAAGTAACTGAAATAAAATTACCATTGGCCACAGATAGTACAATTGGATCTGGATATCAACCTTCTTAACAGTAAGTCAGTCTTCTAGGATAGAAATGTTAAGCTTAAACAGCACAGATGAAAAGCAAATTTAATAAAATGAAGCTATTCATTATAGATCTATAATAATAATTATAAATAAAATAATAATTTATAAGATATTTAACTCCTACAGTTGCAAGGCATTTATTAAAGATAATTTATAATAATCTGAAATATTATCACTTAATAAAAGTTTCAATAGCGTAGCCTTTAATAAGTAATTTAAATTAAAGATAAATTTAATTTATTTGTTAGAGATTTGCATGAGTCACTTTAATAATGTTATAATTTTTCTATTTACAATTAAGCAATATTTAATAAAATATATTAAGTCAGACTAATACTAAAGTATTTTAAATTTATTCTAAGTAAAATTGAATCTTTCATTTAATATAATAGCATACATTTTAAATAAACCTAAAAGTGTGAATTTATTAATATAAATTAAGTAGATCTCATTGAAGTTAAAAGGTTATAAGATAAACTGAGAATTTTGAATTTCAAGCTGCAGGTATATTCAAATAATTTCAAAAGGGAAAATTTAAATAAAATTAAGAATATTAGTTTATTAGTAAGATAGATGTAAATATTAATAAAGAGATAAGACAAATTATCTTAGAAACTCTCAACTAAAGTAGTTAAGCAATAAATATTACTAACAAAAAGATAAATCACTAAAAGAAAATTTAAAGATAATCTAAATTTAACTCTTAAGTGAAGCAATTAATAAAGTTATTTATAGTGGAAGAAGAATAATTATGAATTTAAATTTTAAAAATAAAGTTCAGAAATAAAAGTAAAATGAAATTTTAGAAATTATTAGAGTGAAATAGAAAGATGAGGGAGATGAAAAATTGCAAAATTGTTGTCTGAGTAAAATGATTTCATCTATAGTTTATTATATTTCAATAATCAAAATTAATTTTAACTCCAAAAAATCAAATCCAGAATAATCACAGATTGAATTTATTAAATTATTTTGCGAATTTATTAGAAATCAATTCATATGATAATGCAAAAATTGAACAAGTGATAAAGAAATTATTATAAACATTAATTTTAGTTAAGGGAGTTTTTTTAACGAGTTTATTAGAATTCTGATATTAGTGTAGGTTTTACATTAAAAAAGAAAAGAACAAATAAAAATTATTTTAGAAACAAAAAACAACTCTTTATAAAAAAAGGTACCAACTAAAAATATAAAACTTACCAATAACACAAGTTTTTCAAAGTTGATTGTACGAAATTGAATTTTTGGCATATCTACACTTAGTTGTAAAAGAAGTTTCCAAAATAATATATAAAATTACTCGATAGAAAAATTTAAAAATAATATTAAAAAAAATTTCAACGAAAGAAGTTCTTAGTATTTACATTTTTATATTCCATTGTTAACCAACAGTATCCACTTCATATAATTTTTTCTGATACTTTTATCTTATAAAATTTCATTAAATCTTCTAAATTAATTTAAGCTTTCAATACTCTATGCACAAATTCTTGCTCCTTTTTTCTTTAAACATCAGAGTACCATAAATTTATTTTCTCAAGTTTAAATAAGAACTTTACTCTTCTTTCTAATTAGTTATTTCAAGCTTTAATTGTGCCTAAAATCTATAAAATGTTGGCATTATATTGATATTTTAATATTTTATTTCTTTAATTCTATAATATTTCTTAGGCAATGTTTTGTTCTCAGTCAGCTATTTGCAAATTAGGTTTATTGCTTATTTTTATTTTAAGACTAGTAATATTATAAACAATGCTATATATTGTTCTAATTAGATTTTATATATAAGACCTTTATTTTTTAACTAGATTTATTGGAGTAAATCAACAAAATGCTTGATAACTAAAAAAATTCTTGATCATCCTTTAAAGCCTTTACCTTGGTAAAAACTATCCATTTATATAATAGTAACATTGATCGAACTTGACTTACAAATCCTCTATCTGCTATTTAAAGAGATAGCTCAAGTATTGATTATTGAATAGTTTAGGATTATTTGCTTATATTTTTCTGAATTTTTTAAAGAAAATATTCAATCTTTGAATTAACTAAAATTTAAATCCTTTTTAAGCTTACATTAATTATTAGTACATTACTGTGATACTTTTCTCTAATAATCTTTATGATATAACAAAATAGTTAGATATTAATTCATTTTTATCATATTTAATACTATCATTTTTCTTCTTTCTTATGACTCAAAAAAAAATTTCTCTACTAAATTAAATTCCTTAACAGTAATAAAGGAGACTATTGAACTTGCTAGTTATTGCTATATTCCTAGTTTAGTTATTGCTTTCCGATACTATTCTGGCCATTTCAAATATCTTGTATCTTATTTCCGACATGAACATTGTAATCCTATCTTATGATTGTGTACTTTAGTGCATCATAAATTTTACTTAATTTCTATTTTTATAGGAATAACTTTATTGCAAAGATAAACTTATTGGCTTTCTATTGCATTTTTAAGCTTTCTGAAGTATATTTGTAATGTAAAAGAATTTTTATTCTTGCTTTTAGTTAAGAAGAAAATGTAGGCACTAATTATTCAAAATTGGTGATAAACAGTTTGTATCTTTTAAGATGCTTTTATGAGATTTGGATATGGAAGGAATTTTTCTATTTAAGCATAAAGTTACATTATATAAAAGTTGGCTATATCTTAATATATAATGAAGTTATGATACTAATTTTGGTTTATTTAATGTTTTAATCAAATATTTCTTAAGTTAAAAGTCATGAAAATTGTGATAAAGTTGCTCTTTTTTGTTGAAAAGAGTGAAACTAGTTAACTTCTTTTTGAGATATAAGTAGTTTATTACTCTTTCTAAACTATTTAATATAAGTGGATTAGTGATGAAGATGGAAATATCTATAAGAAATTCTTTAATATTGATATAATTTTTAAGCTTGATAATAAATATTCTCTGATATTATATCTTAAGTAAAGCATTAAAATATAAGATATATAATATAATAGATTGATAATTTAAAGCTTGTATGTTATAATCTATGATTTACTATTATCTATTCATTCTATTATTATAATTGTTAAAATACTGCAGCAAATATTTTTAATCGCCTAATTATACCTCCAAACTTAAGGAGATTCTTAGTTAGATCCAAGGTCTTGAAGAGAATGCATCTTGAGATTATCCGGCTTTGATAGTAAGTTGAAGTTTGTGGTCATGGATTATGCTTTTAATAAACATAACGCTCCATTTGGCAGTATCAGATCAGTAGATTATCTCCAAAATGACTGTTAAGATGTTTTTCAAAGAATGCAGAGTGAGCTAGATATTTCATTAATTAAAAAAGTTAAAATTAATTAATTAAATCTGTAAGTTATAGACAAGATTAGTTACCTTATATCTAAAAATGGATCTCAATTTCCATATAAAGATAGAAATCTTTCATTTAAAAGTTGAGAGAAATTTGTTTACTTAGTAGCTAAATTTTTAGAAATGTTGCTAAAAAGAAAGAAAATTTTATTTTAATTGAAAGTTAAATAATCTATCACTTTAGAGGATGTCATCTTAATTTTAGTTCACAATTATAGGATTTAACCTGTTAAATTAGTACCTATAAAAGGTTCTTTAATTAGTTAAATAAATTAAACTTTTGAGGATTTCAATCTTATTTTGAGATTATAAAAAATCATTTGCTTTTTATTCTTATTAATGGTGATAGTTCATTAATCCCTCTTGAATAATTAAATTTAACTTTTTCTTGCTATAATATTAAAAGTGAGAAACACTTGATTCAACAAAATTGTAAAGACTTTCAGACGAAAATATAGCAGATTGATAGAAACTAACTAAATTAATAACTATTCTAAAAAATAGTTAATCTTGCTAATCTACAGCATCTACTTTATATTTTAATTACCCCATAATGATTTTTAATTATGCATATAAGTTTGATAGAGACAATGTATATTTAAGCTATATCATAAAAAATAGAATAATAGCAAAATAAAGAAATTTTTATTAGAAGAATATATGAAAGAATACTAGGTATGCTATAAAAATAATAAAAGATATATTGATTCTCCATTTATATTTAGCATCATATTCAAAAAGAATTTATTAAGAGTCTACTGAGATTTTCTTCTCCAATAAAATGGAATTTAAAAATAACGTTAACTTTAGTAATTTTTACCTATTCAAATGTTAAAGAATGATTGACTGCAGTTATTTTACTACTTCTAGTTGCTATGTAATAATATTAAGAGAGATGTTTTGCAGTATTTTTTATACCATAGTTCAAAGTTGGAATCATAATAGAATAAGGAGTTAAATTCTAAGAAAACAGCACAGGCATGGTCAAGTGATTCATATAATCTTATTTGATAATAATTTAATCAGCATTTTAATTATTTTCTTTATTGAAGATAGTAAATCAAATTTCTTAGACAATATTCTTCATATGAAATCCATTAATAATCCCTTAAGTAAATTTATATTATCAGGATATGATTTATCCTAACTTTTATTTGATCTTTTTAGAAAAATAAACATTATGCAAATATTTTAAAAGTTTAAAGGCATATTGCTTAATATTAATAAATTGGAGTTGTTACTTTTGTAATAACTATTCCATATCTTACTACAATTTATAATATAATATTGTAAGTACATTTCAAAATCTTTTTCCTCATAAGACTCTGTTTTTATATTCAATTATTCTTATAAAATATTCATCAATAATAAATCTTAAATCTATATCAAAATAAAAGGAGCTAAGAACCTTTACGCAACTTTATAGAAGCAACAATCTTCAAAGATTATAAAAGAGTAGATGCTACAAATACTATCAAGCATTTATTCTATATTCTGTTTTTGCTGGGTATCTTATGATGTAGGATATAATTAACTGAATGTAGGTAATTAACATATTATAAGAAATTTGAAAAGAAGACTTTTCTAAAAGCAATTAAAGAATCTTAGGATAAAGCATTAATTTTAAGATTTATAAATATTATCTATATAGTACATCTGCTAACTAAAGATTTTGCCAGTGAAGCAAACAAAGCATTAAGAATTAGTAGAAGATATTAGTTAGAGATACATTATGAAAGCAAATTGTTGAACATTCAATAGATTTTATTATAAAAATAAAATTTAACTGTTCAGGTTCGAAGCTACTTTTATTGGCATATATTCAAGATATTAAATGAATAGACATGACTAAATAGTATTTCAAGATATTTTTTAGAAAGGGAATGATCTACCTTAATGATTTAATCTACAAAGAAGAATGGAGATTAAAAGAAAGACTAGCAATTAAAAATAACGCTATTAGATTTCTCAGAAACTAAGAGAATATTCTATTTAAAAGATATTTAACTAATATAAGAGAAAATAAAGGTATATTATTTATTCTGACTACTCTATAAAAGTAATTTAAACATAATTATACTTTATCAAACAGAAGAAATAACTTAAAAACTTCTAAAAATTAATATTAACTTATAAAGTTTTTGCTTTGATTAAAGCAGAATAAATTAAGAAATTTTTGTATTTTGAAAGATTGATAAAAGTTTAATTAACTTAAACCGAAAAAATATGTTATAGCTTGAGCCATTAAATGGAAAAAATTCGGAAAATCTCTTTAAAAGAGATTTATGAAAAATTGCTATATAAGCAAGATACCAACTTAATATAAAATAACCGGCAAAAATTATAGAATGAACAGATATAAATTTATAAAATTAACAAGAGCAAGCATATAAAAAGGAAACAATACGAATTCTTCAGTCAAATCATGAATATTAAAAATAACCTCTTAGAAGTAAATAAAAAAATCTTAAAGATATTACGAAAGTTGAAGTTTGTGATAAAAAATTGAACTGATAATTAAGATGAATTTTAAAAGTGTTAATATATTATTGTAAAGATATATTAATAAATCAAAATATGCGATTGTATAAGAGGCTCAAATTAAATCTCATTCATTGACAGTAAGTCTTAGCACAAAAATATACACTTTTAAGATTTGAAGTTAAAGTAGGTTTTGAAGAAATGAAAATTAAATTAGAAATTAATAATCTGGAGATTCTTAAAAAGAGATAAGTAAATTTACAATAGAGGCTATCTCAAGATAGGGATTGATAAAAGACTTTCGAAGAGATTCAAATATAAGTGAAGATTTATAAAAAAATAATGGCATAAAAATATTGAGTCTTTAATTTATATTGGAGCCTTTAAATAAAGAAATAGCTTTACTTATTTTTAATATTTTAATATTTTATAATGCTTGGTGCAATTCATAGAAGAATATTAAAGACTTAACTCTCATAAAGTAAAGATATGACAATAAGGTATTAGCTTAATTGGATGAAAATATTATTGAATTATTAGCGTAAGTTTGCTTACTAGAACTAAATGCTAATAACATCTAAACAAATACATCATAAGACTCTATTTGTAATTTAATTAATATTCTTTTTAATTTTTGTTAAAATTGAGTAAAAGATTAACTTTAATAAGGAGCTTGATTGAGTCATTATAAATAAAAGAGTATCTTTTCATCAGGCAAATAATAGAGTCAAAATAGTTAAAATTCCACTGATATATAATTCACATGCCTCATTTCTCTTAGAGTGGGAATTGGAGCAAGAAATGCCAGTACATTCTTCTTCATGTTTACCTTCTGTAGTCATTGTATAGCATTTTTGAAGATCCACAGTATCAAAGTTAGTTAAGGGATCTGTGATTGATGTATAGGAGTTGACAGCTACAACACAGATTGCATAATCAGTTACAGTCTTAAGAGAGCTACATGTCAACTCCATTGTAGTAATTTCCTCGTAATTACTTGAATCTGGACCTTTGGGCCAAGTTAAGGCTGATTTTAAAAGAGCATCCTTATTTTAATAATCTAATCTGATGTAATAGTTTCAAGATCTGTTTCAGCTGCGCTATATAGAAGAACAGAATAAAGGTAATGTTCTTCATAGCCACTAAATGTTAATGTAATGGAATTCGAACTGGGTTAAGAATCTTAATAATTAGCAATAGGAACTAATTCAGACAAATCAGACATTTCTTTAAGATTACCACTGCTCGAATCCGTATTATACCCTACAGCCGTATAGGTACTTCCTGATGATGTTGCTTTGAAGTATTGATCGAAATAATATGCACAGTTAGAACAGGTAGCAGATGCTTATTGAATTTAATCAGGTCTTTGAGTAGAAACACCTGAAGGATCTGATAATAGTTAAGTATATATTTCATAATTTTTAGCTGCAAGGCTTCTTGCTCTACGAGTAGCTTCAAATACCCATTCTTTTCTATAAAGTAATTATTCACATCTCCAGTTTATGGATTTAGCGAATGAACAAACTATATCATAAGTCTAAGAATCATCAGGTAATGAATTTCCTGAAACTGTAACACTACCCCATTCAGGTGGTAGTAATTAATCTGTTACGAAATATAAAGATGCAACATCAGAATAAATTTCATCAATAGTCCAAGAAGTGGTATAAATAACATATCCAAGATTTCCCCATAAAAAAATATCATCTTCGTCATTATCCCATTCATATTCTAAAATTTATGGAGAATCATATACTACTTAGGCTTCTGAAAGAAGGCAATCATTTTACACATGGAAAGTCTTTTCTTCATTAATTGATTCTTCCAATCATTAGTCTCTACATCTACTGGCTCTTCAAATTCAAATTCTTCTTCGTTATTATTATCATCTCAACCTTCTTCTGTATTACCTTATACTTAGCGTTAAATTTTATAGTTATTATTGCTTCAATTTGCAAGAATTTAGCCAGTTTCGGGTCCTTATTGTCCTTCAGGCAAAACCAATCATTAAGAATAACCCATTTAATTAATTTTGGCTTAAACAGAGAATGAATAAGTATTTGTTTCTAAAGTATTTTTAATAAATGCAATAGTTGGAGTTAATGAAGTACTAGTTTCAACTATATTGAATTTAAATGAATTCTTAGCGGAATCTGTAAAGGAATCAGCATTGATACCAGAGTATCTAATATATAATCTAAATGATCTTCCTTTATCAAAGTTCCAATCTTATACTTTTATAATATAACTTCTATATTCATCCCAAGCATAAAATTCTAGTTATGAAGAATATAAAGTGATAACTGACATATCATTAAGTTTTGTTGGAGCAATACCAGCATTTTCATCTTCATTTAAGACAAGATCAAAAGTAATTGTTAATCTATCAGATGGACTTTATGATAAATAAACATAAATAGGTAATGAAGTAACGTTATTTATTATCTTAAGTCTTTCTACTGCAAATTCAGCAATGGCATATGTTTCAGAATCTGGTTCATATATATAAACTAAAATATCAGCCATTTCGACTTATTTTTCATCATCTGAATCATAACCTGTTTATTCCAATGAATTTCAGTTAATGAATTTAATTAAGCCTCCTTCTTCTTAGTTAGCAGTTAGTTTAAAAGGTAATTTTCAAGCAAATTTATAAAGAGTCTACTAAGGATTATCTTCTTCATCAGGTTCGAATTGAACTACTTCGCTTGATGTAGAAACTGTAATTGATTCAAAAGATAAAGGATGATTGGTTGCTTCTGTTTTACTCTTTCCAGTTGCTATGTAATAATAATTAGAAAGAAGTCCTGCAGTAACATTTAATATTTATACTTGCTCAAAGCTGGAATCAAGAATATATAGCAATTGATTTATTTAAAAGAAACCAAGATATGAGTGATGAAGAATTCCATATGATCTTGCTTGATAATAGATTGAATCAGAATTTGAAGCACTTTCTTAATCTAAGATAGCAAGTTCAAATTTCTTGGAATATTCTTCATATTAGATCCATAAGTTATCACTTAAATCAAATTTTGTATCATCAGGATATGTGTTATCGAAACTTTTATCTGTTCTCACATTTGCATAAGAAGGATTTTAAATTTATTGTAAAGTGAAGATATAATTATAAAATGTAGTATCATCTTCATTAGAAGGGAATTAAATTTCTCAAATAGAAGAACATTATAGAGCATTACCCTATTAATTTAAAGTATAATTTGCTGTAGTTCCATATAAAATAATAGTATAAGGATTAGTTCCTTTATAATCTTACATAAATGTTACTCTGTATAGCTCAGTTTTGAAATTTTTTTAATTGGGGTTTTCAACAAAAATTTATGTAGGATGGAATGAATAATCATCAGGGAGAGTCAATATAAATTTACTAGTCAAAGGTTTCATGGTAATAGTTTTAACAGAAGTTCCTTCATTAAAGATAGTAAACCAGAACTCATAATTATCAAATCCTCCTAAAGCACTCGATGTTTTTTTGTAATCTATAGTAGCTTTTAAGAAATCTATCACTGGAGCTGGCTCATCCTAAAGAACATAAGAAATTTAATAGTATTGATCTGCTTTGCAGTGATAATTATCAAAACCTTCTAAATCAGCTTCCATAACTAATAGATAGAAAGTTAATTCTTAAGTAGTATCAGGATTTCTAATTCCAACTACTTATAATTCTAAAGTTTTCTAATCTGCTACATCTTATGTTACTGTCACAAATAACCAATTTCTTTTACCAACGCAATCTACACCTGTCATATAACCACCATCAGTTGAAAGTAAACAAGGAATATAGTAAATAGGTGATTCATCTTCATCTACATATCCTTCGAACCATTCAGTACTATCTCCTACAAAATAATCATAATAAGTAGCTGGGAATTAGATCCATATTTATCTTCCAGCTCCAAGTGCTTCAGATGAACCTGAATTATCAGTTCATTGCATTCTAAATGTATACTATGCATATTCTCCTTTATTGTTAGGGAATATTCTTAAAGATACCTAATAATTGTTTCCAGCAATAGCTGCATCATAAAGAGTTGCATACATAGTATCGTTTATGTCCTTATTAAATGTTTTCTAAGCATCTACTTCAACATTTTGGAAGTAAGTTTATCCAGCTCATGCTTATACTTCAATAGCTTCTTATTTGGATGGTGGTTTTAAAGCTTGAATTAATCAAACCATATAATTGGCACTTGATTTGATGGTTTCAGATGGATATATTGTTATAGTAGTAGAAGAGACTGAGCATGTACCAATGAAGTTAAGATAACAATTATCATTTGCATCGAAGGCAGTATTAAGAGTATAGTTAGATGGAATATTAAGCTAAATTCTTGGCCTTTAAATCTAAGTAGCTTATTTATCACTATATAATAGCTAGTTCTTTACTTAGAAAATTATTCTGACATCTGCATAAATCCAGTCATAAATCTTTGGCTTTAAGTTATTAGGGTATAAACTTATTTCATTAACCGTTACATATCTACTACTTTAGCCTTTAACTGTTACTTTGAAATCTGCACTATCTACATTTCCACAGTCATCACTGGCTTAGTTTAAGTTTCTACAATCATATATTTTTGATAAGTTACTCCAAGTTCCAAAAGCATTTACTGTCTTCAATAAGTAAGCATAATCTTCGTAAACTCTACATCCTCACTTACTTATTTTACAATCAAAGTATCTCTGAAAGAAATTACTAAAGATGATGTGATTTCTCTTGTTAAATAGCAATTAACTAATCTCTAGTCAACCTGGGGTTAAGCAGACTATACTGAATCAACTTCAATCCAGCTAGGTAAGAAATTATTATTTTCCCATTCTATTTGAATTCTGCAACCTATTCCTAGTTTATGAGTATCCTCAAGAGTAAAAGTAGCCTCAAAATCTCTTATTGTACGTTCTGTAACTGAAGTTTCTCTCAATGCTCCTGTTACATAACCCTTCTTATAAGGAGAAATCATCAATGAATTCCAAGTCTAAGATGCCTCACCATCCTCTCCTTCATTACCACATACCATGTACAATCTAAAACCATCATCATCTAGTAAATCATTCGTTTACTCTCCAAAAGGAGCCTAAAGATTGGATATTTCTATATTATTATTTCATTCAGGTTATACTTCTTAATCATGATAAGTTAGTAAAAATTATTTATTGCTAAGATCTCAAAGATTGAGTAATGTCAAATTCCCTTCAGAAAATTCCTTAATAACTTCAGAAGTTCCTTAAATATAATCAAAATAAGAAGGTAACAAAATTAAGCACCATGAGTTAGCTCCCATACCGTAAAGCATCCTCTATTAAGCCATGATTGTTTATTAAGCTCCATTGTCAAATTCCCAATCACTCATTTTCCAATTCATTCTAAACTTATCTCTGTAATAGTAATCTCTTGGATTTGAAGTTTCTCATATATAATAAGGACCATTACCCGTTGATCCAGCTGAAGCATGTCCTAAAGTTAAAATAGTTCTAGAATAGCCAGTGTTATCAATCCATATAAATGTAATTGAACAAGTTAATGCTGTAACATTTTAATTTACTGATTTAGTTTTAACAGGAAAAATTCCTCAATAATCATTTGGAATTATTCCAGTATCAGGTTCATAAAGACCTTAATATTCAATAGTACCTACATAATTAGAAACTGATAAAATCGGTTATGACTCATAAGAATTTGACATTGATCCGACAGCAGCTATTGAAAGAGGATAATCACTAGCATCAGTACTTGCTAATCCAAAGTTACCGTCTGAGAAATAATTTGATGCACTGTCACATGTAAATGTTCCAACTACTTTGTTGCTAATGCCAGATGCTGGTATTTAGAATGTCCATGCTAATTTACCTGCTTCAAAATTATTGTTCTAGTCTTTAGTTGGAATTCTTATATGCCATATCAAGAAATCCCAAGTTCCTTCATGCTAATTAGCACCAGGTTTAAGTGAAAAGCATTCTTCAATACATCTTTGGTCACCATCATTTGCATGAGTTGTAGGCGATACATCTTTGAATAAACAGTTCATATTTTTATAATATAAACTTTTTTAGAATACACAAACTTCGTATTTGTGCATATTAGGTGGATAAGCAGGATAGTAAGGAACAGCAGAGTTGATATAACTAGTTTGAGGATCATTAACATTTGAGAGATCAGATATGTAATAATCTTCCCAAAGATAGTTCTCTTTTTTAGTATTGTCTCTTCTTATGGTAATAATTCCATTTGAATTTGAAGTAGATGTAGCGTTTCTATAAGTTGATGGAGCATAATTTAAGTGATCACTATCAGTAGTGAACAAATTTTATCCAAACGTGTACATAGTATCTTCTGTATTTAAGATGATAACAGTTTCATCTGTCTTAGTAGCATCAGTAGGTGGATCTATAAGAGTACTAAATGAACTTGTTGATACAATTTTAAAGGAAGTAGATGTTCCTGCAGAACCTCCTTCTGTAAATTCCCATCTAAAGGTTGAGCCTCCAAATAATAATTTGGCTGAGTCTGAAGAAACTGTACTTGATACTGTTATGGATGTTTTTTCATCAATCTTAGAAGCTTAGTCAGCAGCATAAGAAGTGATTGATTTGAAACAATCTCCAGAAATAATTTTAACTTATGCTGTAAAAACAACTTTAGGTTATGTAGTAACGCTTTTGTATCCTGTAATTTTGATTGTATCTGCACCATCCCAACTTGCACCTACAGTACTTGAACTTGCTGTTAATCCTTTAGATACATAAATCTAAGTATATGAACCACTACCACTTGGTTTTTCCATTCCATCTAATACAACTAAAATTTTTCCTCTTTCAATAAGTGGATGATCTAAAGTAAAAGTGAAATCAACGAAAATGAACATATTTGGAGCTACTTTCTTACTTGATATGTAATAACTACCATATTTATCTGAGTTTGAGAAGTCACATTTTGCTGATGGCACAGATCCTGTCTTCAAATCATCAGAGAAACTAACAGTTTTAGTTTCATAAATAAGATTAGACCCAAAGGAATATGAGTAACGTTAAGTTTTTGCTGTGAAATACAAACTAGTCTTAATATATTTAGCATTAGGATTTACAACTCCTGAAATCTAGAAAACTGCATATTTGTCATCTGGCTATCCACTTCTTGGATCAATATTGTTATTAAAACTGTAAATAGTAATTGTGCTATCAGAAATAGTATATTTCATATTATAGAACCGTCAGCATTTCTAGAATCACTTGTTATTTTATTGGTTGTCCATTGTGAGTTTTCGTATGAAGTTCCTTTACCTAAAATGACTGATTTAATACTTATCACTTATGAAATATAAAATTTGTTTGAGAATGTAATTATGAATAGATCTCCTTAGTAAACTGGTCTTGTTAGAGTCATTTAAACTTCAATAGTTGAAGTCTATAAAACCATGTTTTATTTTGTATTTGAGTCTTCAGTTGTTCCAGTCGAGTCTAAACCTGTTTTAAATCGGGCTACTACGCTAGTCATAGTAGCAATAGCAGGACCAAATCCAATTGTAGCGAAATTTCAGCCTAAATGAGTAGGTTAGCTTCCATATAAATTAGTCCAAAGGGAAAAAGGACCAGAAGCAGTTAAAGGAGGTAAGTTATAAATCCCTGTAATAGAAGCACTAAAGCAATAATCAGTATCTTATAGCTTTATTGCTGTTAAAGAATAATAGCCAGAAAGAGTGAAATCAGAAGGAAATTAAACATTCACTGTTGTAATAAATGCATCTAAATCTTCTAAAGCGAAGTAAAAAGTATAAGTAACTGAAATAAAATTACCATTGGCCACAGATAGTACAATTGGATCTGGATATCAACCTTCTTAACAGTAAGTCAGTCTTCTAGGATAGAAATGTTAAGCTTAAACAGCACAGATGAAAAGCAAATTTAATAAAATGAAGCTATTCATTATAGATCTATAATAATAATTATAAATAAAATAATAATTTATAAGATATTTAACTCCTACAGTTGCAAGGCATTTATTAAAGATAATTTATAATAATCTGAAATATTATCACTTAATAAAAGTTTCAATAGCGTAGCCTTTAATAAGTAATTTAAATTAAAGATAAATTTAATTTATTTGTTAGAGATTTGCATGAGTCACTTTAATAATGTTATAATTTTTCTATTTACAATTAAGCAATATTTAATAAAATATATTAAGTCAGACTAATACTAAAGTATTTTAAATTTATTCTAAGTAAAATTGAATCTTTCATTTAATATAATAGCATACATTTTAAATAAACCTAAAAGTGTGAATTTATTAATATAAATTAAGTAGATCTCATTGAAGTTAAAAGGTTATAAGATAAACTGAGAATTTTGAATTTCAAGCTGCAGGTATATTCAAATAATTTCAAAAGGGAAAATTTAAATAAAATTAAGAATATTAGTTTATTAGTAAGATAGATGTAAATATTAATAAAGAGATAAGACAAATTATCTTAGAAACTCTCAACTAAAGTAGTTAAGCAATAAATATTACTAACAAAAAGATAAATCACTAAAAGAAAATTTAAAGATAATCTAAATTTAACTCTTAAGTGAAGCAATTAATAAAGTTATTTATAGTGGAAGAAGAATAATTATGAATTTTTAATTTTACAAAATAAAGTTCAGAAATAAAAGTAAAATGAAATTTTAGAAATTATTAGAGTGAAATAGAAAGATGAGGGAGATGAAAAATTGCAAAATTGTTGTCTGAGTAAAATGAGTTCATCTATAGTTTATTATATTTCAATAATCAAAATTAATTTTAACTCCAAAAAATCAAATCCAGAATAATCACAGATTGAATTTATTAAATTATTTTGCGAATTTATTAGAAATCAATTCATATGATAATGCAAAAATTGAACAAGTGATAAAGAAATTATTATAAACATTAATTTTAGTTAAGGGAGTTTTTTTAACGAGTTTATTAGAATTCTGATATTAGTGTAGGTTTTACATTAAAAAAGAAAAGAACAAATAAAAATTATTTTAGAAACAAAAAACAACTCTTTATAAAAAAAGGTACCAACTAAAAATATAAAACTTACCAATAACACAAGTTTTTCAAAGTTGATTGTACGAAATTGAATTTTTGGCATATCTACACTTAGTTGTAAAAGAAGTTTCCAAAATAATATATAAAATTACTCGATAGAAAAATTTAAAAATAATATTAAAAAAAATTTCAACGAAAGAAGTTCTTAGTATTTACATTTTTATATTCCATTGTTAACCAACAGTATCCACTTCATATAATTTTTTCTGATACTTTTATCTTATAAAATTTCATTAAATCTTCTAAATTAATTTAAGCTTTCAATACTCTATGCACAAATTCTTGCTCCTTTTTTCTTTAAACATCAGAGTACCATAAATTTATTTTCTCAAGTTTAAATAAGAACTTTACTCTTCTTTCTAATTAGTTATTTCAAGCTTTAATTGTGCCTAAAATCTATAAAATGTTGGCATTATATTGATATTTTAATATTTTATTTCTTTAATTCTATAATATTTCTTAGGCAATGTTTTGTTCTCAGTCAGCTATTTGCAAATTAGGTTTATTGCTTATTTTTATTTTAAGACTAGTAATATTATAAACAATGCTATATATTGTTCTAATTAGATTTTATATATAAGACCTTTATTTTTTAACTAGATTTATTGGAGTAAATCAACAAAATGCTTGATAACTAAAAAAATTCTTGATCATCCTTTAAAGCCTTTACCTTGGTAAAAACTATCCATTTATATAATAGTAACATTGATCGAACTTGACTTACAAATCCTCTATCTGCTATTTAAAGAGATAGCTCAAGTATTGATTATTGAATAGTTTAGGATTATTTGCTTATATTTTTCTGAATTTTTTAAAGAAAATATTCAATCTTTGAATTAACTAAAATTTAAATCCTTTTTAAGCTTACATTAATTATTAGTACATTACTGTGATACTTTTCTCTAATAATCTTTATGATATAACAAAATAGTTAGATATTAATTCATTTTTATCATATTTAATACTATCATTTTTCTTCTTTCTTATGACTCAAAAAAAAATTTCTCTACTAAATTAAATTCCTTAACAGTAATAAAGGAGACTATTGAACTTGCTAGTTATTGCTATATTCCTAGTTTAGTTATTGCTTTCCGATACTATTCTGGCCATTTCAAATATCTTGTATCTTATTTCCGACATGAACATTGTAATCCTATCTTATGATTGTGTACTTTAGTGCATCATAAATTTTACTTAATTTCTATTTTTATAGGAATAACTTTATTGCAAAGATAAACTTATTGGCTTTCTATTGCATTTTTAAGCTTTCTGAAGTATATTTGTAATGTAAAAGAATTTTTATTCTTGCTTTTAGTTAAGAAGAAAATGTAGGCACTAATTATTCAAAATTGGTGATAAACAGTTTGTATCTTTTAAGATGCTTTTATGAGATTTGGATATGGAAGGAATTTTTCTATTTAAGCATAAAGTTACATTATATAAAAGTTGGCTATATCTTAATATATAATGAAGTTATGATACTAATTTTGGTTTATTTAATGTTTTAATCAAATATTTCTTAAGTTAAAAGTCATGAAAATTGTGATAAAGTTGCTCTTTTTTGTTGAAAAGAGTGAAACTAGTTAACTTCTTTTTGAGATATAAGTAGTTTATTACTCTTTCTAAACTATTTAATATAAGTGGATTAGTGATGAAGATGGAAATATCTATAAGAAATTCTTTAATATTGATATAATTTTTAAGCTTGATAATAAATATTCTCTGATATTATATCTTAAGTAAAGCATTAAAATATAAGATATATAATATAATAGATTGATAATTTAAAGCTTGTATGTTATAATCTATGATTTACTATTATCTATTCATTCTATTATTATAATTGTTAAAATACTGCAGCAAATATTTTTAATCGCCTAATTATACCTCCAAACTTAAGGAGATTCTTAGTTAGATCCAAGGTCTTGAAGAGAATGCATCTTGAGATTATCCGGCTTTGATAGTAAGTTGAAGTTTGTGGTCATGGATTATGCTTTTAATAAACATAACGCTCCATTTGGCAGTATCAGATCAGTAGATTATCTCCAAAATGACTGTTAAGATGTTTTTCAAAGAATGCAGAGTGAGCTAGATATTTCATTAATTAAAAAAGTTAAAATTAATTAATTAAATCTGTAAGTTATAGACAAGATTAGTTACCTTATATCTAAAAATGGATCTCAATTTCCATATAAAGATAGAAATCTTTCATTTAAAAGTTGAGAGAAATTTGTTTACTTAGTAGCTAAATTTTTAGAAATGTTGCTAAAAAGAAAGAAAATTTTATTTTAATTGAAAGTTAAATAATCTATCACTTTAGAGGATGTCATCTTAATTTTAGTTCACAATTATAGGATTTAACCTGTTAAATTAGTACCTATAAAAGGTTCTTTAATTAGTTAAATAAATTAAACTTTTGAGGATTTCAATCTTATTTTGAGATTATAAAAAATCATTTGCTTTTTATTCTTATTAATGGTGATAGTTCATTAATCCCTCTTGAATAATTAAATTTAACTTTTTCTTGCTATAATATTAAAAGTGAGAAACACTTGATTCAACAAAATTGTAAAGACTTTCAGACGAAAATATAGCAGATTGATAGAAACTAACTAAATTAATAACTATTCTAAAAAATAGTTAATCTTGCTAATCTACAGCATCTACTTTATATTTTAATTACCCCATAATGATTTTTAATTATGCATATAAGTTTGATAGAGACAATGTATATTTAAGCTATATCATAAAAAATAGAATAATAGCAAAATAAAGAAATTTTTATTAGAAGAATATATGAAAGAATACTAGGTATGCTATAAAAATAATAAAAGATATATTGATTCTCCATTTATATTTAGCATCATATTCAAAAAGAATTTATTAAGAGTCTACTGAGATTTTCTTCTCCAATAAAATGGAATTTAAAAATAACGTTAACTTTAGTAATTTTTACCTATTCAAATGTTAAAGAATGATTGACTGCAGTTATTTTACTACTTCTAGTTGCTATGTAATAATATTAAGAGAGATGTTTTGCAGTATTTTTTATACCATAGTTCAAAGTTGGAATCATAATAGAATAAGGAGTTAAATTCTAAGAAAACAGCACAGGCATGGTCAAGTGATTCATATAATCTTATTTGATAATAATTTAATCAGCATTTTAATTATTTTCTTTATTGAAGATAGTAAATCAAATTTCTTAGACAATATTCTTCATATGAAATCCATTAATAATCCCTTAAGTAAATTTATATTATCAGGATATGATTTATCCTAACTTTTATTTGATCTTTTTAGAAAAATAAACATTATGCAAATATTTTAAAAGTTTAAAGGCATATTGCTTAATATTAATAAATTGGAGTTGTTACTTTTGTAATAACTATTCCATATCTTACTACAATTTATAATATAATATTGTAAGTACATTTCAAAATCTTTTTCCTCATAAGACTCTGTTTTTATATTCAATTATTCTTATAAAATATTCATCAATAATAAATCTTAAATCTATATCAAAATAAAAGGAGCTAAGAACCTTTACGCAACTTTATAGAAGCAACAATCTTCAAAGATTATAAAAGAGTAGATGCTACAAATACTATCAAGCATTTATTCTATATTCTGTTTTTGCTGGGTATCTTATGATGTAGGATATAATTAACTGAATGTAGGTAATTAACATATTATAAGAAATTTGAAAAGAAGACTTTTCTAAAAGCAATTAAAGAATCTTAGGATAAAGCATTAATTTTAAGATTTATAAATATTATCTATATAGTACATCTGCTAACTAAAGATTTTGCCAGTGAAGCAAACAAAGCATTAAGAATTAGTAGAAGATATTAGTTAGAGATACATTATGAAAGCAAATTGTTGAACATTCAATAGATTTTATTATAAAAATAAAATTTAACTGTTCAGGTTCGAAGCTACTTTTATTGGCATATATTCAAGATATTAAATGAATAGACATGACTAAATAGTATTTCAAGATATTTTTTAGAAAGGGAATGATCTACCTTAATGATTTAATCTACAAAGAAGAATGGAGATTAAAAGAAAGACTAGCAATTAAAAATAACGCTATTAGATTTCTCAGAAACTAAGAGAATATTCTATTTAAAAGATATTTAACTAATATAAGAGAAAATAAAGGTATATTATTTATTCTGACTACTCTATAAAAGTAATTTAAACATAATTATACTTTATCAAACAGAAGAAATAACTTAAAAACTTCTAAAAATTAATATTAACTTATAAAGTTTTTGCTTTGATTAAAGCAGAATAAATTAAGAAATTTTTGTATTTTGAAAGATTGATAAAAGTTTAATTAACTTAAACCGAAAAAATATGTTATAGCTTGAGCCATTAAATGGAAAAAATTCGGAAAATCTCTTTAAAAGAGATTTATGAAAAATTGCTATATAAGCAAGATACCAACTTAATATAAAATAACCGGCAAAAATTATAGAATGAACAGATATAAATTTATAAAATTAACAAGAGCAAGCATATAAAAAGGAAACAATACGAATTCTTCAGTCAAATCATGAATATTAAAAATAACCTCTTAGAAGTAAATAAAAAAATCTTAAAGATATTACGAAAGTTGAAGTTTGTGATAAAAAATTGAAACTGATAATTAAGATGAATTTTAAAAGTGTTAATATATTATTGTAAAGATATATTAATAAATCAAAATATGCGATTGTATAAGAGGCTCAAATTAAATCTCATTCATTGACAGTAAGTCTTAGCACAAAATATACACTTTTAAGATTTGAAGTTAAAGTAGGTTTTGAAGAAATGAAAATTAAATTAGAAATTAATAATCTGGAGATTCTTAAAAAGAGATAAGTAAATTTACAATAGAGGCTATCTCAAGATAGGGATTGATAAAAGACTTTCGAAGAGATTCAAATATAAGTGAAGATTTATAAAAAAATAATGGCATAAAAATATTGAGTCTTTAATTTATATTGGAGCCTTTAAATAAAGAAATAGCTTTACTTATTTTTAATATTTTAATATTTTATAATGCTTGGTGCAATTCATAGAAGAATATTAAAGACTTAACTCTCATAAAGTAAAGATATGACAATAAGGTATTAGCTTAATTGGATGAAAATATTATTGAATTATTAGCGTAAGTTTGCTTACTAGAACTAAATGCTAATAACATCTAAACAAATACATCATAAGACTCTATTTGTAATTTAATTAATATTCTTTTTAATTTTTGTTAAAATTGAGTAAAAGATTAACTTTAATAAGGAGCTTGATTGAGTCATTATAAATAAAAGAGTATCTTTTCATCAGGCAAATAATAGAGTCAAAATAGTTAAAATTCCACTGATATATAATTCACATGCCTCATTTCTCTTAGAGTGGGAATTGGAGCAAGAAATGCCAGTACATTCTTCTTCATGTTTACCTTCTGTAGTCATTGTATAGCATTTTTGAAGATCCACAGTATCAAAGTTAGTTAAGGGATCTGTGATTGATGTATAGGAGTTGACAGCTACAACACAGATTGCATAATCAGTTACAGTCTTAAGAGAGCTACATGTCAACTCCATTGTAGTAATTTCCTCGTAATTACTTGAATCTGGACCTTTGGGCCAAGTTAAGGCTGATTTTAAAAGAGCATCCTTATTTTAATAATCTAATCTGATGTAATAGTTTCAAGATCTGTTTCAGCTGCGCTATATAGAAGAACAGAATAAAGGTAATGTTCTTCATAGCCACTAAATGTTAATGTAATGGAATTCGAACTGGGTTAAGAATCTTAATAATTAGCAATAGGAACTAATTCAGACAAATCAGACATTTCTTTAAGATTACCACTGCTCGAATCCGTATTATACCCTACAGCCGTATAGGTACTTCCTGATGATGTTGCTTTGAAGTATTGATCGAAATAATATGCACAGTTAGAACAGGTAGCAGATGCTTATTGAATTTAATCAGGTCTTTGAGTAGAAACACCTGAAGGATCTGATAATAGTTAAGTATATATTTCATAATTTTTAGCTGCAAGGCTTCTTGCTCTACGAGTAGCTTCAAATACCCATTCTTTTCTATAAAGTAATTATTCACATCTCCAGTTTATGGATTTAGCGAATGAACAAACTATATCATAAGTCTAAGAATCATCAGGTAATGAATTTCCTGAAACTGTAACACTACCCCATTCAGGTGGTAGTAATTAATCTGTTACGAAATATAAAGATGCAACATCAGAATAAATTTCATCAATAGTCCAAGAAGTGGTATAAATAACATATCCAAGATTTCCCCATAAAAAAATATCATCTTCGTCATTATCCCATTCATATTCTAAAATTTATGGAGAATCATATACTACTTAGGCTTCTGAAAGAAGGCAATCATTTTACACATGGAAAGTCTTTTCTTCATTAATTGATTCTTCCAATCATTAGTCTCTACATCTACTGGCTCTTCAAATTCAAATTCTTCTTCGTTATTATTATCATCTCAACCTTCTTCTGTATTACCTTATACTTAGCGTTAAATTTTATAGTTATTATTGCTTCAATTTGCAAGAATTTAGCCAGTTTCGGGTCCTTATTGTCCTTCAGGCAAAACCAATCATTAAGAATAACCCATTTAATTAATTTTGGCTTAAACAGAGAATGAATAAGTATTTGTTTCTAAAGTATTTTTAATAAATGCAATAGTTGGAGTTAATGAAGTACTAGTTTCAACTATATTGAATTTAAATGAATTCTTAGCGGAATCTGTAAAGGAATCAGCATTGATACCAGAGTATCTAATATATAATCTAAATGATCTTCCTTTATCAAAGTTCCAATCTTATACTTTTATAATATAACTTCTATATTCATCCCAAGCATAAAATTCTAGTTATGAAGAATATAAAGTGATAACTGACATATCATTAAGTTTTGTTGGAGCAATACCAGCATTTTCATCTTCATTTAAGACAAGATCAAAAGTAATTGTTAATCTATCAGATGGACTTTATGATAAATAAACATAAATAGGTAATGAAGTAACGTTATTTATTATCTTAAGTCTTTCTACTGCAAATTCAGCAATGGCATATGTTTCAGAATCTGGTTCATATATATAAACTAAAATATCAGCCATTTCGACTTATTTTTCATCATCTGAATCATAACCTGTTTATTCCAATGAATTTCAGTTAATGAATTTAATTAAGCCTCCTTCTTCTTAGTTAGCAGTTAGTTTAAAAGGTAATTTTCAAGCAAATTTATAAAGAGTCTACTAAGGATTATCCTTCTTCATCAGGTTCGAATTGAACAACTTCGCTTGATGTAGAAACTGTAATTGATTCAAAAGATAAAGGATGATTGGTTGCTTCTGTTTTACTCTTTCCAGTTGCTATGTAATAATAATTAGAAAGAAGTCCTGCAGTAACATTTAATATTTATTACTTGCTCAAAGCTGGAATCAAGAATATATAGCAATTAATTTATTTAAAAGAAACCAAGATATGAGTGATGAAGAATTCCATATGATCTTGCTTGATAATAGATTGAATCAGAATTTGAAGCACTTTCTTAATCTAAGATAGCAAGTTCAAATTTCCCAGAATATTTTCATATTAGATCCATAAGTTATCACTTAAATTAAATTTTGTATCATCAGGATATGTGTTATCGAAACTTTTATCTGTTCTCACATTTGCATAAGAAGGATTTTAAAATTTATTGTAAAGTGAAGATAAATTATAAAATGTAGAATCACTAAATTAGAATCAATTAAATTTCTCATAGAAGAACATTATAGAGCATTACCCTATTAATTTAAAGTATAATTTGCTGTAGTTCCATATTCAATAGTAGTATAAAATATAGTTCCTTTATAATCTTACATAAATTTTACTCAGTATAACTCAGCCCTGAAATTTTTTTAATTGGGGTTTTCAACACTTAAATTTATGTAGGATGGAATGAATAATCATCAGGGAGAGTCAATATAAATTTACTAGTCTAAAGGTATAGGTAATCCAGTATTAACAGAAGTTTTCATTAAAGATAGTAAACCAGATTTCATAATTATCAAATCCTCCTAAAGCCCTCGATGCTTTTTTTGTAATCTATAGTAGCTTTTAAGAAATCTATCACTGGAGCTGGCTCATCCTAAAGAACATAAGAAATTTAATAGTATTGATCTGCTTTGCAGTGATAATTATCAAAATCCTTCTAAATCAGCTTCCATAACTAATAGATAGAAAGTTAATTCTTAAGTAGTATCGGGATTTCTAATTCCAACTACTTATAATTCTAAAGTTTTCTAATCTGCTACATCTTATGTTACTGTCACAAATAACCAATTTCTTTTACCAACGCAATCTACACCTTTCATATATCCAGCATCAGTTGAAAGTAAACAAGGAATATAGTAAATAGGTGATTCATCTTCATCTACATATCCTTCGAACCATTCAGTACTATCTCCTACAAAATAATCATAATAAGTAGCTGGGAATTAGATTCATATTTATCTTCCAGCTCCAAGTGCTTCAGATGAACCTGAATTATCAGTTCATTGCATTCTAAATGTATACTATGCATATTCTCCTTTATTGTTAGGGAATATTCTTAAAGATACCTAATAATTGTTTCCAGCAATAGCTGCATCATAAAGAGTTGCATACATAGTATCGTTTATGTCCTTATTAAATGTTTTCTAAGCATCTACTTCAACATTTTGGAAGTAAGTTTATCCAGCTCATGCTTATACTTCAATAGCTTCTTATTTGGATGGTGGTTTTAAAGCTTGAATTAATCAAACCATATAATTGGCACTTGATTTGATAGTTTCAGATGGATATATTGTTATAGTAGTAGAAGAGACTGAGCATGTACCAATGAAGTTAAGATAAACAATTATCATTTGCATCGAAGGCAGTATTAAGAGTATAGTTAGATGGAATATTAAGCTAAATTCTTGGCCTTTAAATCTAAGTAGCTTATTTATCACTATATAATAGCTAGTTCTTTACTTAGAAAATTATTCTGACATCTGCATAAATCCAGTCATAAATCTTTGGCTTTAAGTTATTAGGGTATAAATTTATTTCATTAACCGTTACATATCTACTAATTTACCCTTTAACTGTTACTTTGAAATCTGCTACTATCTACATTTCCACAGTCATCACTGGCTTAGTTTAAGTTTCTACAATCATATATTTTTGATAAGTTACTCCAAGTTCCAAAAGCATTTACTGTCTTCAATAAGTAAGCATAATCTTCGTAAACTTTTGCGTCCTCACTTACTTATTTTACAATCAAAGTATTTCTGAAAGAAATTACTAAAGATGATGTGATTTCTCTTGTTAAATAGCAATTAACTAATCTCTAGTCAACCTGGGGTTAAGCAGACTATACTGAATCAACTTCAATCCAGCTAGGTAAGAAATTATTATTTTCCCATTCTATTTGAATTCTGCAACCTATTCCTAGTTTATGAGTATCCTCAAGAGTAAAAGTAGCCTCAAAATCTCTTATTGTACGTTCTGTAACTGAAGTTTCTCTCAATGTTCCTGTTACATAACCCTTCTTATAAGGAGAAATCATCAATGAATTCCAAGTCTAAGATGCCTCACCATCATCTCCTTCATTACCACATACCATGTACAATCTGAAACCATCATCATCTAGTAAATCATTCGTTTACTCTCCAAAAGGAGCCTAAAGATTGGATATTTCTATATTATTAGTTCATTCAGGTTATACTTCTTAATCATGATAAGTAAGTAAAAATTATTTATTGCTAAGATCTCAAAGATTGAGTAATGTCAAATTTCCTAAGTAAAATTCCTTAATAACTTCAGAAGTTCCTTAAATATAATCAAAATAAGAAGGTAACAAAATTAAGCACCATGAGTTAGCTCCCATACCGTAAAGCATCCTCTATTAAGCCATGATTGTTTATTAAGCTCCATTGTCAAATTCCCAATCACTCATTTTCCAATTCATTCTAAACTTATCTCTGTAATAGTAATCTCTTGGATTTGAAGTTTCTCATATATAATAAGGACCATTACCCGTTGATCCAGCTGAAGCATGTCCTAAAGTTAAAATAGTTCTAGAATAACCAGTGTTATCAATCCATATAAATGTAATTGAACAAGTTAATGCTGTAACATTTTAATTTACTGATTTAGTTTTAACAGGAAAAATTCCTCAATAATCATTTGGAATTATTCCAGTATCAGGTTCATAAAGACCTTAATATTCAATAGTACCTACATAATTAGAAACTGATAAAATCGGTTATGACTCATAAGAATTTGGACATTGATCCGACAGCAGCTATTGAAAGAGGATAATCACTAGCATCAGTACTTGCTAATCCAAAGTTACCGTCTGAGAAATAATTTGATGCACTGTCACATGTAAATGTTCCAACTACTTTGTTGCTAATGTCAGATGCTGGTATTTAGAATGTCCATACTAATTTACCTGCTTCAAAATTATTGTTCTAGTCTTTAGTTGGAATTCTTATATGCCATACTAAGAAATCCCAAGTTCCTTCATGCTAATTAGCACCAGGTTTAAGTGAAAAGCATTCTTCAATACATCTTTGGTCACCATCATTTGCATGAGTTGTAGGCGATACATCTTTGAATAAACAGTTCATATTTTTATAATATAAACTTTTTTAGAATACACAAACTTCGTATTTGTGCATATTAGGTGGATAAGCAGGATAGTAAGGAACAGCAGAGTTGATATAACTAGTTTGAGGATCATTAACATTTGAGAGATCAGATATGTAATAATCTTCCCAAAGATAGTTCTCTTTTTTAGTATTTTCTCTTCTTATGGTAATAATTCCATTTGAATTTGAAGTAGATGTAGCGTTTCTATAAGTTGATGGAGCATAATTTAAGTGATCACTATCAGTAGTGAACAAATTTTATCCAAACGTGTACATAGTATCTTCTGTATTTAAGATGATAACGGTTTCATCTGTCTTAGTAGCATCAGTAGGTGGATTTATAAGAGTACTAAATGAACTTGTTGATACAATTTTAAAGGAAGTAGATGTTCCCCGCAGAACCTCCTTCTGTAAATTCCCATCTAAAGGTTGAGCCTCCAAATAATCCCTTTGCTTAGTCAGAAGAAACTGTACTTGATACTGTTATGGATGTTTTTTCATCAATCTTAGAAGCTTAGTCAGCAGCATAAGAAGTGATTGATTTGAAACAATCTCCAGAAATAATTTTAACTTATGCTGTAAAAACAACTTTAGGTCCAATATGTAGTAACGCTTTTGTAACCTGTAATTTTGATTGTATCTTGCAGTATCCCAACTTGCACCTACAGTACTTGAACTTGCTGTTAATCCTTTAGATACATAAATCTAAGTATATGAAACCACTACCCACTTGGTTTTTCCATTCCATCTAATACAACTAAAATTTTTCCTCCTTCAATAAGTGGATGATCTAAAGTAAAAGTGAAATCAACGAAAATGAACATATTTGGAGCTACTTTCTTACTTGATATGTAATAACTACCATATTTATCTGAGTTTGAGAAGTCACATTTTGCTGATGGCACAGATCCTGTCTTCAAATCATCAGAGAAACTAACAGTTTTAGTTTCATAAATAAGATTAGACCCAAAGGAATATGAGTAACGTTAAGTTTTTGCTGTGAAATACAAACTAGTCTTAATATATTTAGCATTAGGATTTACAACTCCTGAAATCTAGAAAACTGCATATTTGTCATCTGGCTATCCACTTCTTGGATCAATATTGTTATTAAAACTGTAAATAGTAATTGTGCTATCAGAAATAGTATATTTCATATTATAAGAACCGTCAGCATTTCTAGAATCACTTGTTATTTTATTGGTTGTCCATTGTGAGTTTTCGTATGAAGTTCCTTTACCTAAAATGACTGATTTAATACTTATCACTTATGAAATATAAAATTTGTTTGAGAATGTAATTATGAATAGATCTCCTTAGTAAACTGGTCTTGTTAGAGTCATTTAAACTTCAATAGTTGAAGTCTATAAAACCATGTTTTATTTTGTATTTGAGTCTTCAGTTGTTCCAGTCGAGTCTAAACCTGTTTTAAATCGGGCTACTACGCTAGTCATAGTAGCAATAGCAGGACCAAATCCAATTGTAGCGAAATTTCAGCCTAAATGAGTAGGTTAGCTTCCATATAAATTAGTCCAAAGGGAAAAAGGACCAGAAGCAGTTAAAGGAGGTAAGTTATAAATCCCTGTAATAGAAGCACTAAAGCAATAATCAGTATCTTATAGCTTTATTGCTGTTAAAGAATAATAGCCAGAAAGAGTGAAATCAGAAGGAAATTAAACATTCACTGTTGTAATAAATGCATCTAAATCTTCTAAAGCGAAGTAAAAAGTATAAGTAACTGAAATAAAATTACCATTGGCCACAGATAGTACAATTGGATCTGGATATCAACCTTCTTAACAGTAAGTCAGTCTTCTAGGATAGAAATGTTAAGCTTAAACAGCACAGATGAAAAGCAAATTTAATAAAATGAAGCTATTCATTATAGATCTATAATAATAATTATAAATAAAATAATAATTTATAAGATATTTAACTCCTACAGTTGCAAGGCATTTATTAAAGATAATTTATAATAATCTGAAATATTATCACTTAATAAAAGTTTCAATAGCGTAGCCTTTAATAAGTAATTTAAATTAAAGATAAATTTAATTTATTTGTTAGAGATTTGCATGAGTCACTTTAATAATGTTATAATTTTTCTATTTACAATTAAGCAATATTTAATAAAATATATTAAGTCAGACTAATACTAAAGTATTTTAAATTTATTCTAAGTAAAATTGAATCTTTCATTTAATATAATAGCATACATTTTAAATAAACCTAAAAGTGTGAATTTATTAATATAAATTAAGTAGATCTCATTGAAGTTAAAAGGTTATAAGATAAACTGAGAATTTTGAATTTCAAGCTGCAGGTATATTCAAATAATTTCAAAAGGGAAAATTTAAATAAAATTAAGAATATTAGTTTATTAGTAAGATAGATGTAAATATTAATAAAGAGATAAGACAAATTATCTTAGAAACTCTCAACTAAAGTAGTTAAGCAATAAATATTACTAACAAAAAGATAAATCACTAAAAGAAAATTTAAAGATAATCTAAATTTAACTCTTAAGTGAAGCAATTAATAAAGTTATTTATAGTGGAAGAAGAATAATTATGAATTTTTAATTTTACAAAATAAAGTTCAGAAATAAAAGTAAAATGAAATTTTAGAAATTATTAGAGTGAAATAGAAAGATGAGGGAGATGAAAAATTGCAAAATTGTTGTCTGAGTAAAATGAGTTCATCTATAGTTTATTATATTTCAATAATCAAAATTAATTTTAACTCCAAAAAATCAAATCCAGAATAATCACAGATTGAATTTATTAAATTATTTTGCGAATTTATTAGAAATCAATTCATATGATAATGCAAAAATTGAACAAGTGATAAAGAAATTATTATAAACATTAATTTTAGTTAAGGGAGTTTTTTTAACGAGTTTATTAGAATTCTGATATTAGTGTAGGTTTTACATTAAAAAAGAAAAGAACAAATAAAAATTATTTTAGAAACAAAAAACAACTCTTTATAAAAAAAGGTACCAACTAAAAATATAAAACTTACCAATAACACAAGTTTTTCAAAGTTGATTGTACGAAATTGAATTTTTGGCATATCTACACTTAGTTGTAAAAGAAGTTTCCAAAATAATATATAAAATTACTCGATAGAAAAATTTAAAAATAATATTAAAAAAAATTTCAACGAAAGAAGTTCTTAGTATTTACATTTTTATATTCCATTGTTAACCAACAGTATCCACTTCATATAATTTTTTCTGATACTTTTATCTTATAAAATTTCATTAAATCTTCTAAATTAATTTAAGCTTTCAATACTCTATGCACAAATTCTTGCTCCTTTTTTCTTTAAACATCAGAGTACCATAAATTTATTTTCTCAAGTTTAAATAAGAACTTTACTCTTCTTTCTAATTAGTTATTTCAAGCTTTAATTGTGCCTAAAATCTATAAAATTTTGGCATTATATTGATATTTTAATATTTTATTTCTTTAATTCTATAATATTTCTTAGGCAATGTTTTGTTCTCAGTCAGCTATTTGCAAATTAGGTTTATTGCTTATTTTTATTTTAAGACTAGTAATATTATAAACAATGCTATATATTGTTCTAATTAGATTTTATATATAAGACCTTTATTTTTTAACTAGATTTATTGGAGTAAATCAACAAAATGCTTGATAACTAAAAAAATTCTTGATCATCCTTTAAAGCCTTTACCTTGGTAAAAACTATCCATTTATATAATAGTAACATTGATCGAACTTGACTTACAAATCCTCTATCTGCTATTTAAAGAGATAGCTCAAGTATTGATTATTGAATAGTTTAGGATTATTTGCTTATATTTTTCTGAATTTTTTAAAGAAAATATTCAATCTTTGAATTAACTAAAATTTAAATCCTTTTTAAGCTTACATTAATTATTAGTACATTACTGTGATACTTTTCTCTAATAATCTTTATGATATAACAAAATAGTTAGATATTAATTCATTTTTATCATATTTAATACTATCATTTTTCTTCTTTCTTATGACTCAAAAAAAAATTTCTCTACTAAATTAAATTCCTTAACAGTAATAAAGGAGACTATTGAACTTGCTAGTTATTGCTATATTCCTAGTTTAGTTATTGCTTTCCGATACTATTCTGGCCATTTCAAATATCTTGTATCTTATTTCCGACATGAACATTGTAATCCTATCTTATGATTGTGTACTTTAGTGCATCATAAATTTTACTTAATTTCTATTTTTATAGGAATAACTTTATTGCAAAGATAAACTTATTGGCTTTCTATTGCATTTTTAAGCTTTCTGAAGTATATTTGTAATGTAAAAGAATTTTTATTCTTGCTTTTAGTTAAGAAGAAAATGTAGGCACTAATTATTCAAAATTGGTGATAAACAGTTTGTATCTTTTAAGATGCTTTTATGAGATTTGGATATGGAAGGAATTTTTCTATTTAAGCATAAAGTTACATTATATAAAAGTTGGCTATATCTTAATATATAATGAAGTTATGATACTAATTTTGGTTTATTTAATGTTTTAATCAAATATTTCTTAAGTTAAAAGTCATGAAAATTGTGATAAAGTTGCTCTTTTTTGTTGAAAAGAGTGAAACTAGTTAACTTCTTTTTGAGATATAAGTAGTTTATTACTCTTTCTAAACTATTTAATATAAGTGGATTAGTGATGAAGATGGAAATATCTATAAGAAATTCTTTAATATTGATATAATTTTTAAGCTTGATAATAAATATTCTCTGATATTATATCTTAAGTAAAGCATTAAAATATAAGATATATAATATAATAGATTGATAATTTAAAGCTTGTATGTTATAATCTATGATTTACTATTATCTATTCATTCTATTATTATAATTGTTAAAATACTGCAGCAAATATTTTTAATCGCCTAATTATACCTCCAAACTTAAGGAGATTCTTAGTTAGATCCAAGGTCTTGAAGAGAATGCATCTTGAGATTATCCGGCTTTGATAGTAAGTTGAAGTTTGTGGTCATGGATTATGCTTTTAATAAACATAACGCTCCATTTGGCAGTATCAGATCAGTAGATTATCTCCGAAATGACTGTTAAGATGTTTTTCAAAGAATGCAGAGTGAGCTAGATATTTCATTAATTAAAAAAGTTAAAATTAATTAATTAAATCTGTAAGTTATAGACAAGATTAGTTACCTTATATCTAAAAATGGATCTCAATTTCCATATAAAGATAGAAATCTTTCATTTAAAAGTTGAGAGAAATTTGTTTACTTAGTAGCTAAATTTTTAGAAATGTTGCTAAAAAGAAAGAAAATTTTATTTTAATTGAAAGTTAAATAATCTATCACTTTAGAGGATGTCATCTTAATTTTAGTTCACAATTATAGGATTTAACCTGTTAAATTAGTACCTATAAAAGGTTCTTTAATTAGTTAAATAAATTAAACTTTTGAGGATTTCAATCTTATTTTGAGATTATAAAAAATCATTTGCTTTTTATTCTTATTAATGGTGATAGTTCATTAATCCCTCTTGAATAATTAAATTTAACTTTTTCTTGCTATAATATTAAAAGTGAGAAACACTTGATTCAACAAAATTGTAAAGACTTTCAGACGAAAATATAGCAGATTGATAGAAACTAACTAAATTAATAACTATTCTAAAAAATAGTTAATCTTGCTAATCTACAGCATCTACTTTATATTTTAATTACCCCATAATGATTTTTAATTATGCATATAAGTTTGATAGAGACAATGTATATTTAAGCTATATCATAAAAAATAGAATAATAGCAAAATAAAGAAATTTTTATTAGAAGAATATATGAAAGAATACTAGGTATGCTATAAAAATAATAAAAGATATATTGATTCTCCATTTATATTTAGCATCATATTCAAAAAGAATTTATTAAGAGTCTACTGAGATTTTCTTCTCCAATAAAATGGAATTTAAAAATAACGTTAACTTTAGTAATTTTTACCTATTCAAATGTTAAAGAATGATTGACTGCAGTTATTTTACTACTTCTAGTTGCTATGTAATAATATTAAGAGAGATGTTTTGCAGTATTTTTTATACCATAGTTCAAAGTTGGAATCATAATAGAATAAGGAGTTAAATTCTAAGAAAACAGCACAGGCATGGTCAAGTGATTCATATAATCTTATTTGATAATAATTTAATCAGCATTTTAATTATTTTCTTTATTGAAGATAGTAAATCAAATTTCTTAGACAATATTCTTCATATGAAATCCATTAATAATCCCTTAAGTAAATTTATATTATCAGGATATGATTTATCCTAACTTTTATTTGATCTTTTTAGAAAAATAAACATTATGCAAATATTTTAAAAGTTTAAAGGCATATTGCTTAATATTAATAAATTGGAGTTGTTACTTTTGTAATAACTATTCCATATCTTACTACAATTTATAATATAATATTGTAAGTACATTTCAAAATCTTTTTCCTCATAAGACTCTGTTTTTATATTCAATTATTCTTATAAAATATTCATCAATAATAAATCTTAAATCTATATCAAAATAAAAGGAGCTAAGAACCTTTACGCAACTTTATAGAAGCAACAATCTTCAAAGATTATAAAAGAGTAGATGCTACAAATACTATCAAGCATTTATTCTATATTCTGTTTTTGCTGGGTATCTTATGATGTAGGATATAATTAACTGAATGTAGGTAATTAACATATTATAAGAAATTTGAAAAGAAGACTTTTCTAAAAGCAATTAAAGAATCTTAGGATAAAGCATTAATTTTAAGATTTATAAATATTATCTATATAGTACATCTGCTAACTAAAGATTTTGCCAGTGAAGCAAACAAAGCATTAAGAATTAGTAGAAGATATTAGTTAGAGATACATTATGAAAGCAAATTGTTGAACATTCAATAGATTTTATTATAAAAATAAAATTTAACTGTTCAGGTTCGAAGCTACTTTTATTGGCATATATTCAAGATATTAAATGAATAGACATGACTAAATAGTATTTCAAGATATTTTTTAGAAAGGGAATGATCTACCTTAATGATTTAATCTACAAAGAAGAATGGAGATTAAAAGAAAGACTAGCAATTAAAAATAACGCTATTAGATTTCTCAGAAACTAAGAGAATATTCTATTTAAAAGATATTTAACTAATATAAGAGAAAATAAAGGTATATTATTTATTCTGACTACTCTATAAAAGTAATTTAAACATAATTATACTTTATCAAACAGAAGAAATAACTTAAAAACTTCTAAAAATTAATATTAACTTATAAAGTTTTTGCTTTGATTAAAGCAGAATAAATTAAGAAATTTTTGTATTTTGAAAGATTGATAAAAGTTTAATTAACTTAAACCGAAAAAATATGTTATAGCTTGAGCCATTAAATGGAAAAAATTCGGAAAATCTCTTTAAAAGAGATTTATGAAAAATTGCTATATAAGCAAGATACCAACTTAATATAAAATAACCGGCAAAAATTATAGAATGAACAGATATAAATTTATAAAATTAACAAGAGCAAGCATATAAAAAGGAAACAATACGAATTCTTCAGTCAAATCATGAATATTAAAAATAACCTCTTAGAAGTAAATAAAAAAATCTTAAAGATATTACGAAAGTTGAAGTTTGTGATAAAAAATTGAACTGATAATTAAGATGAATTTTAAAAGTGTTAATATATTATTGTAAAGATATATTAATAAATCAAAATATGCGATTGTATAAGAGGCTCAAATTAAATCTCATTCATTGACAGTAAGTCTTAGCACAAAAATATACACTTTTAAGATTTGAAGTTAAAGTAGGTTTTGAAGAAATGAAAATTAAATTAGAAATTAATAATCTGGAGATTCTTAAAAAGAGATAAGTAAATTTACAATAGAGGCTATCTCAAGATAGGGATTGATAAAAGACTTTCGAAGAGATTCAAATATAAGTGAAGATTTATAAAAAAATAATGGCATAAAAATATTGAGTCTTTAATTTATATTGGAGCCTTTAAATAAAGAAATAGCTTTACTTATTTTTAATATTTTAATATTTTATAATGCTTGGTGCAATTCATAGAAGAATATTAAAGACTTAACTCTCATAAAGTAAAGATATGACAATAAGGTATTAGCTTAATTGGATGAAAATATTATTGAATTATTAGCGTAAGTTTGCTTACTAGAACTAAATGCTAATAACATCTAAACAAATACATCATAAGACTCTATTTGTAATTTAATTAATATTCTTTTTAATTTTTGTTAAAATTGAGTAAAAGATTAACTTTAATAAGGAGCTTGATTGAGTCATTATAAATAAAAGAGTATCTTTTCATCAGGCAAATAATAGAGTCAAAATAGTTAAAATTCCACTGATATATAATTCACATGCCTCATTTCTCTTAGAGTGGGAATTGGAGCAAGAAATGCCAGTACATTCTTCTTCATGTTTACCTTCTGTAGTCATTGTATAGCATTTTTGAAGATCCACAGTATCAAAGTTAGTTAAGGGATCTGTGATTGATGTATAGGAGTTGACAGCTACAACACAGATTGCATAATCAGTTACAGTCTTAAGAGAGCTACATGTCAACTCCATTGTAGTAATTTCCTCGTAATTACTTGAATCTGGACCTTTGGGCCAAGTTAAGGCTGATTTTAAAAGAGCATCCTTATTTTAATAATCTAATCTGATGTAATAGTTTCAAGATCTGTTTCAGCTGCGCTATATAGAAGAACAGAATAAAGGTAATGTTCTTCATAGCCACTAAATGTTAATGTAATGGAATTCGAACTGGGTTAAGAATCTTAATAATTAGCAATAGGAACTAATTCAGACAAATCAGACATTTCTTTAAGATTACCACTGCTCGAATCCGTATTATACCCTACAGCCGTATAGGTACTTCCTGATGATGTTGCTTTGAAGTATTGATCGAAATAATATGCACAGTTAGAACAGGTAGCAGATGCTTATTGAATTTAATCAGGTCTTTGAGTAGAAACACCTGAAGGATCTGATAATAGTTAAGTATATATTTCATAATTTTTAGCTGCAAGGCTTCTTGCTCTACGAGTAGCTTCAAATACCCATTCTTTTCTATAAAGTAATTATTCACATCTCCAGTTTATGGATTTAGCGAATGAACAAACTATATCATAAGTCTAAGAATCATCAGGTAATGAATTTCCTGAAACTGTAACACTACCCCATTCAGGTGGTAGTAATTAATCTGTTACGAAATATAAAGATGCAACATCAGAATAAATTTCATCAATAGTCCAAGAAGTGGTATAAATAACATATCCAAGATTTCCCCATAAAAAAATATCATCTTCGTCATTATCCCATTCATATTCTAAAATTTATGGAGAATCATATACTACTTAGGCTTCTGAAAGAAGGCAATCATTTTACACATGGAAAGTATTTTCTTCATTAATTGATTCTTCCAATCATTAGTCTCTACATCTACTGGCTCTTCAAATTCAAATTCTTCTTCGTTATTATTATCATCTCAACCTTCTTCTGTATTACCTTATACTTAGCGTTAAATTTTATAGTTATTATTGCTTCAATTTGCAAGAATTTAGCCAGTTTCGGGTCCTTATTGTCCTTCAGGCAAAACCAATCATTAAGAATAACCCATTTAATTAATTTTGGCTTAAACAGAGAATGAATAAGTATTTGTTTCTAAAGTATTTTTAATAAATGCAATAGTTGGAGTTAATGAAGTACTAGTTTCAACTATATTGAATTTAAATGAATTCTTAGCGGAATCTGTAAAGGAATCAGCATTGATACCAGAGTATCTAATATATAATCTAAATGATCTTCCTTTATCAAAGTTCCAATCTTATACTTTTATAATATAACTTCTATATTCATCCCAAGCATAAAATTCTAGTTATGAAGAATATAAAGTGATAACTGACATATCATTAAGTTTTGTTGGAGCAATACCAGCATTTTCATCTTCATTTAAGACAAGATCAAAAGTAATTGTTAATCTATCAGATGGACTTTATGATAAATAAACATAAATAGGTAATGAAGTAACGTTATTTATTATCTTAAGTCTTTCTACTGCAAATTCAGCAATGGCATATGTTTCAGAATCTGGTTCATATATATAAACTAAAATATCAGCCATTTCGACTTATTTTTCATCATCTGAA
This sequence comes from Loxodes magnus, assembly GCA_946699065.1. Lineage (NCBI taxonomy): Eukaryota > Ciliophora > Karyorelictea > Loxodida > Loxodidae > Loxodes > Loxodes magnus. The sequence goes on along the minus strand of CAMPDV010000028.1, from coordinate 382,983 downwards.
TCATAACCTGTTTATTCCAATGAATTTCAGTTAATGAATTTAATTAAGCCTCCTTCTTCTTAGTTAGCAGTTAGTTTAAAAGGTAATTTTCAAGCAAATTTATAAAGAGTCTACTAAGGATTATCTTCTTCATCAGGTTCGAATTGAACTACTTCGCTTGATGTAGAAACTGTAATTGATTCAAAAGATAAAGGATGATTGGTTGCTTCTGTTTTACTCTTTCCAGTTGCTATGTAATAATAATTAGAAAGAAGTCCTGCAGTAACATTTAATATTTATACTTGCTCAAAGCTGGAATCAAGAATATATAGCAATTGATTTATTTAAAAGAAACCAAGATATGAGTGATGAAGAATTCCATATGATCTTGCTTGATAATAGATTGAATCAGAATTTGAAGCACTTTCTTAATCTAAGATAGCAAGTTCAAATTTCTTGGAATATTCTTCATATTAGATCCATAAGTTATCACTTAAATCAAATTTTGTATCATCAGGATATGTGTTATCGAAACTTTTATCTGTTCTCACATTTGCATAAGAAGGATTTTAAATTTATTGTAAAGTGAAGATATAATTATAAAATGTAGTATCATCTTCATTAGAAGGGAATTAAATTTCTCAAATAGAAGAACATTATAGAGCATTACCCTATTAATTTAAAGTATAATTTGCTGTAGTTCCATATAAAATAATAGTATAAGGATTAGTTCCTTTATAATCTTACATAAATGTTACTCTGTATAGCTCAGTTTTGAAATTTTTTTAATTGGGGTTTTCAACAAAAATTTATGTAGGATGGAATGAATAATCATCAGGGAGAGTCAATATAAATTTACTAGTCAAAGGTTTCATGGTAATAGTTTTAACAGAAGTTCCTTCATTAAAGATAGTAAACCAGAACTCATAATTATCAAATCCTCCTAAAGCACTCGATGTTTTTTTGTAATCTATAGTAGCTTTTAAGAAATCTATCACTGGAGCTGGCTCATCCTAAAGAACATAAGAAATTTAATAGTATTGATCTGCTTTGCAGTGATAATTATCAAAACCTTCTAAATCAGCTTCCATAACTAATAGATAGAAAGTTAATTCTTAAGTAGTATCAGGATTTCTAATTCCAACTACTTATAATTCTAAAGTTTTCTAATCTGCTACATCTTATGTTACTGTCACAAATAACCAATTTCTTTTACCAACGCAATCTACACCTGTCATATAACCACCATCAGTTGAAAGTAAACAAGGAATATAGTAAATAGGTGATTCATCTTCATCTACATATCCTTCGAACCATTCAGTACTATCTCCTACAAAATAATCATAATAAGTAGCTGGGAATTAGATCCATATTTATCTTCCAGCTCCAAGTGCTTCAGATGAACCTGAATTATCAGTTCATTGCATTCTAAATGTATACTATGCATATTCTCCTTTATTGTTAGGGAATATTCTTAAAGATACCTAATAATTGTTTCCAGCAATAGCTGCATCATAAAGAGTTGCATACATAGTATCGTTTATGTCCTTATTAAATGTTTTCTAAGCATCTACTTCAACATTTTGGAAGTAAGTTTATCCAGCTCATGCTTATACTTCAATAGCTTCTTATTTGGATGGTGGTTTTAAAGCTTGAATTAATCAAACCATATAATTGGCACTTGATTTGATGGTTTCAGATGGATATATTGTTATAGTAGTAGAAGAGACTGAGCATGTACCAATGAAGTTAAGATAACAATTATCATTTGCATCGAAGGCAGTATTAAGAGTATAGTTAGATGGAATATTAAGCTAAATTCTTGGCCTTTAAATCTAAGTAGCTTATTTATCACTATATAATAGCTAGTTCTTTACTTAGAAAATTATTCTGACATCTGCATAAATCCAGTCATAAATCTTTGGCTTTAAGTTATTAGGGTATAAACTTATTTCATTAACCGTTACATATCTACTACTTTAGCCTTTAACTGTTACTTTGAAATCTGCACTATCTACATTTCCACAGTCATCACTGGCTTAGTTTAAGTTTCTACAATCATATATTTTTGATAAGTTACTCCAAGTTCCAAAAGCATTTACTGTCTTCAATAAGTAAGCATAATCTTCGTAAACTCTACATCCTCACTTACTTATTTTACAATCAAAGTATCTCTGAAAGAAATTACTAAAGATGATGTGATTTCTCTTGTTAAATAGCAATTAACTAATCTCTAGTCAACCTGGGGTTAAGCAGACTATACTGAATCAACTTCAATCCAGCTAGGTAAGAAATTATTATTTTCCCATTCTATTTGAATTCTGCAACCTATTCCTAGTTTATGAGTATCCTCAAGAGTAAAAGTAGCCTCAAAATCTCTTATTGTACGTTCTGTAACTGAAGTTTCTCTCAATGCTCCTGTTACATAACCCTTCTTATAAGGAGAAATCATCAATGAATTCCAAGTCTAAGATGCCTCACCATCCTCTCCTTCATTACCACATACCATGTACAATCTAAAACCATCATCATCTAGTAAATCATTCGTTTACTCTCCAAAAGGAGCCTAAAGATTGGATATTTCTATATTATTATTTCATTCAGGTTATACTTCTTAATCATGATAAGTTAGTAAAAATTATTTATTGCTAAGATCTCAAAGATTGAGTAATGTCAAATTCCCTTCAGAAAATTCCTTAATAACTTCAGAAGTTCCTTAAATATAATCAAAATAAGAAGGTAACAAAATTAAGCACCATGAGTTAGCTCCCATACCGTAAAGCATCCTCTATTAAGCCATGATTGTTTATTAAGCTCCATTGTCAAATTCCCAATCACTCATTTTCCAATTCATTCTAAACTTATCTCTGTAATAGTAATCTCTTGGATTTGAAGTTTCTCATATATAATAAGGACCATTACCCGTTGATCCAGCTGAAGCATGTCCTAAAGTTAAAATAGTTCTAGAATAGCCAGTGTTATCAATCCATATAAATGTAATTGAACAAGTTAATGCTGTAACATTTTAATTTACTGATTTAGTTTTAACAGGAAAAATTCCTCAATAATCATTTGGAATTATTCCAGTATCAGGTTCATAAAGACCTTAATATTCAATAGTACCTACATAATTAGAAACTGATAAAATCGGTTATGACTCATAAGAATTTGACATTGATCCGACAGCAGCTATTGAAAGAGGATAATCACTAGCATCAGTACTTGCTAATCCAAAGTTACCGTCTGAGAAATAATTTGATGCACTGTCACATGTAAATGTTCCAACTACTTTGTTGCTAATGCCAGATGCTGGTATTTAGAATGTCCATGCTAATTTACCTGTTTCAAAATCATTATTCGACTCTTTAGTTGGAACTCTTATATGCCATACTAAGAAATCCCAAGTTCCTTCATGCTAATTAGCACCAGGTTTAAGTGAAAAGCATTCTTCAATACATCTTTAATCACCATCATTTGCTTGAGTTGTAGGCGATACATCTTTGAATAAACAGTTCATATTCTGAAAATTAGTTATGTCAGGATCCTTTTAGAATACACAAACTTCGTATTTGTGCATATTAGGTGGATAAGCAGGATAGTAAGGAACAGCAGAGTTGATATAACTAGTTTGAGGATCATTAACATTTGAGAGATCAGATATGTAATAATCTTTCCAAAGATAGTTCTCTTTATTAGTATTGTCTCTTCTTATGGTAATAATTCCATTTGAATTTGAAGTAGATGTAGCGTTTCTATAAGTTGATGGAGCATAATTTAAGTGATCACTATCAGTAGTGAACAAATTTTATCCAAACGTGTACATAGTATCTTCTGTATTTAAGATGATAACAGTTTCATCTGTCTTAGTAGCATCAGTAGGTGGATCTATAAGAGTACTAAATGAACTTGTTGATACAAGTTTAAAGGAAGTAGATGTTCCCGCAGAACCTCCTTCTGTAAATTCCCATCTAAAGGTTGAGCCTCCAAATAAGAATTTGGCTGAGTCTGAAGAAACTGTACTTGATACTGTTATGGATGTTTTTTCATCAATCTTAGAAGCTTAGTCAGCAGCATAAGAAGTGATTGATTTGAAACAATCTCCAGAAATAATTTTAACTTATGCTGTAAAAACAACTTTAGGTTATGTAGTAACGCTTTTGTATCCTGTAATTTTGATTGTATCTGCACCATCCCAACTTGCACCTACAGTACTTGAACTTGCTGTTAATCCTTTAGATACATAAATCTAAGTATATGAACCACTACCACTTGGTTTTTCCATTCCATCTAATACAACTAAAATTTTTCCTCCTTCGAAGACTGGATGATCTAAAGTAAAAGTGAAATCAACGAAAATGAACATATTTGGAGCTACTTTCTTACTTGATATGTAATAACTACCATATTTATCTGAGTTTGAGAAGTCACATTTAACTGATATTACAGATTCTATCTGCAAATCATCAGAGAAACTGACAGTTTTAGTTTCATAGATAAGATTAGGCCCAAAGGAATAAGTGTAGCGCTGTGTCGTTGCTGTAAATTATAAGCTAGTCTTATTATATTAAGCATTAGGATTTATAACTCCTGAAATCTAGAAAACTGCATATAGGTCATTAGGCTTTCCACTTCTTGGATCTATATTATTATTAAAGCTGTAAATAGTAATTGAACTACCAGAAATAGAATATTTCATATTATAAGAGCCATCATCTTGTCTAGAATCACTTGCTATTTTATTAATTTTTCACTCTGAGTTTTCAAATTTTGTTTCTATACCTAAGATGACTGATTTGTCGCCTGCTACTTTTTAAATATCAAATTTGTCTGAGAATGTAACTATGAATAGATCCCCTTGATAAACTGGCTTTGATAGAGTCAACTAAACTTCAACAGTTGAAGTCTATAAAATTAAGTTTTCTTTAGTAGTTAAATTTTCTGTCCCAAATGAGTCTAAGTCAGTTTTAAATCGTGCTTCTAAATTATTCATAGTGCCAATAGCAGGACCAAATCCAATAGAGGCAAAATTTCAGCCTAAATGAGTAGGCTAGCTTCCATATAAATTAGTCCAAAGGGAAAAGGACCAGAAGCAGTTAAAGGAGGTAGATTATCAATCCCTGTAATAGAAGCACTATAACAATAATCAGTTTCTTTGAATTTTTATGCATTTAACGAATAATAATCAGAAAGAGGGAAATCAGAAGGAAATTGAACATTCACTGTTGTAATAAATGCATCTAAATCTTCTAAAGTGAAGTAAAAAGTATAAATAACTAAAGTTGAATCACCATTTGGTACAGAAGAAACGATTGGATCTGGATATCATCCTTCTTTACAATAAGTTATTCTTCTTGGATAGAATTCTTAAGAAGCAATAGCACAAACTAGCACAAATGCTAGTATGCAAAAGATAAAATTAATTAATTAACTTTGTTGCTAATATTTTAAATAGTATATATAAATTAAGTTTACATTTCACATTACGAAAAAAATTTAAACTTTTAAGCTAAAATATTAGGTAAAAATTACTATATCTAGATATTAAAGTGTAGAAGAAAATTGCTTAAACTTTAATTTAACTTATAAAACTAGCTTTTCTTATTATTTGCTTAATATAATATACCAAAGTTATTCTTTAATATAATTTAAATCTTAAGAAGCAACTAATAATTTGCTTATAAGCTGCTTAAATAAAATAAATAGAAATAGTTAAATGCAGCTTATTTGATTCTATAAGTCTTATTATTTGCCCTATTATTTATTTCTACTCTAAAATTTATTATCTTTTATAAATTTAGTGATTTTTATTTGAAATATGCTATAAATAGAACTATAATATTTTACTCAATTTTGAAGTCAGAATTTTTACAAATTTTAAATTGCTATCATAAGAAGAAATAATTTTGTTTATTTTCATGCTTTTTTTTACTATTTTCACGTTCTTAAGTACCATTTCTTCTGCTTGAATGATTTAGTTTTACTCCAATCTTAAATCTTTATAATTATTCCAGCAATTATTTTATGATTTCTTCCGTTTATTTTATAAATTAAATCATTCGTAGCTTTACTTTGTTTTCTATTTTATTAAATTAGTAAATAAGGACTTCTAGAAACTCTTATTTAGAGTCACAAAAAGCATTTTGCTATGATAAAATCTTAGCTTTTTAAATTTTTGCCTAAAAGATAATTCAGATTATATATCATGATTACAATTGAATCTTAATCAATAGAGCAAACTTTTATTCAATTAAGTTATTATTAAATTGCTACAGAAAGTAAGGAATATCTATTTAACTTCCTTATAGTATTTGCTTCATAAGTTATTTTTTATCTTATAAATTTGGAATACTCTATGATTGCTAGTAGTTTAAGTTGCCTTTAATTAATTAATTTGCTAAGGAAAACAATTTTTCCTCTAAGATATTTTAGAGAAAGTTAAATAATTTTTGATCTATTTGATATTTCGATATTGAGTAGGAAACTTTATTATTGTCTGGATTTATTTAAGATTAAGATTTATAGTAGAACGCTAATTTCTAAATTTGAAGATCTCAACTAAGATTTTCTTTCTCTCATATGATTGATCATTATTATCCAGGTCTAAGTTCCACGACTAATTTGAATCTATTTGGTTTAAGTTCTTACTTCCTCTTTTTCTTTCCTGATATGTTTCTGCAAAGCTAAAGATTCCTACATTGTATGAAATAAGTGATTATAGACTGTACAAATATATTAAAATTATAATATAGTACAAGAGTTTTAACTTAATAAATGCTTGAATAGTAGCTTGAATATAAAAGATAAAATTAAAGAATCATAAGTATCTTTAGTTTTAGGGATAACTTAGCTGATATTATTAAAAGAGATATAATAGTTTATTATATTATTTCTTATTTATAGGTAAAACCTTAAATAAAACATACTAGTTTGCATTTAGTATATTCTTGAGTTAAATCAGTCTTTTATATAGCTTATTAGAGCTATAACTTAAGAGCTTAAGTCTTAATATAATTAAATATCTACATTAAAACTGTTTATTATCTTAATAAACTTTAGAGCTATCATAGGATTTAACTACTTTAACTATCTATCCAAAGTATTTAAATAAGATAAATTAAATCATAATATGCTTCATACCAATCAAATAGAAATTCTTTATTCATCTAATTTTAGTTGACTAGCATAGTATAAATTAAGCATAAGCAATACTTAAATCTAAGTATTTAGATGATATTTACCATAATGATTATAACTACATTAATATAATAAAATTATACTAAAGGAATTAAAAAGGCTATATTTAAGATTTTATTGAAGCTTAGCTATTAAAAGTTATGCTAGATTATTAAAGAAATAAAATATAATAGTTAGTTAATATCAGTTAAAATATGTACAGTCAACAATAATTATAAGCTATATAGAGTTTATTGCACTCTAGTGATTACTGGCTAAAATATAAAAATTAGAAAATATAGTAGTGGATAAAGTTAAAAACTCAAAAGTGTTTAATAAATCCTAATTCTTCATTTAAGACTTATTCTTAAAAAGGATTATCTCTTTTATTATTCTATCTCAGTTAAGATTTTGTATAAGCTTAGAGACTATCAATCTTATAAAGCAATGATTAAGCATAGTCATGCAAATTATCTTATAAGTAAAATCTAAGATCTATTAAAGATAATTTAACTTAAAGACTAACGTTCTCTTTTTGATGAAAGTTAAAAAATCTAATTATATCTATTTCTAAAATATAGTTGAGTATATACAGTCACGATTATATTTCCTTAAACTATTATTTATATGATAATGATTATATTATAAGTACTAATGCTATTTATAATTAATCTTTAGTAAATCTAAATTCAATACTAATTAAAATTATATAACCTATTTAATTGTAAATTAGAGGAATTAATTGCTTAAGGAAATCTATACAAATTGTGTATTTATTAGTGATTTTATTAAATAAACTAAGAATTAAAAGATTAACATTCATAAAAATCTTTATCTTTCTTCTTTCGCGGGGTTTTACAACATCTGATGTCCCTATAAGTACTTAAAATAATACTTAGTTTTCAGTAAATCTCTTAGCTTTTAAAAAATTCAAATTTTTGCTCTTTTAAAGTTACTATTTGAATTTTTATTAAGTCATCTTTCAATTAAACTAATAAATCTCATATCTATTTTTATTAAATCAAAGTGTTAGACTAAAGCATTCTTCCTAACTTAACTCCATCGTTAGCTTAAGCAGCAGTAGTTTCATTTAATTTATATAAATTAATATAAATATCAAGCTAATTAGATAATTTATTATATTTTAACTTTATTTTATACTTATAGCAGGATACAGATAAAATAAGGACTTGTAAGCATAATATAGCAATATTTAAGTTCTTAGTACTTTAATAATATTAATTTTTTATTGCTAATTCCTTTCCATCCCAAACTATCTTTATATAATACCCAATTGGTATCAAAAGGCTTTAGATAGTATATTTCTTCAGATAATTCAGATTAAAACTCCATCTTTGGCTTGCTACTACAATTCATCAAGCTTAATTACATTTTTCCTTCTTAATTTACAAAGCATACAAAGCTATATTTAAGACAAAATACTTAACCTATTTGGTTAGGCTTTCTTACTTGATTATAAGTGCTGCCATTCTTATCCAAGTAAATTATGTCTCATGCTAATTGTATTGTAACTTTCTCAAGTTTTCTAGAATTTCTTTAGTTTAAATTTCTTTATAGATTAAGTCCAAAGGATTAAGTAAAGCTTAGTATATTTGCTAATATAAATTAGATAGAATTTTAATGCTAGCTTTGGGATTTTAATTTCTTTATTTATAAAACAGTATACTTTTCTTTGCTTGATCAGGTTCTTGGAATAAAATTTGTTAAACTGTGAGTAATGGTATTGACTATAATTTTAAGCTTCATATTATAAATACCATCACCATTTATCTATTTCTAGCTATTTATTTTCTTCCTTTTTAAACTTTCAAGTATTATAACTTCTTCTAAAATAACTGGCTTTGCTTTTGTCACTGCTGAAAGATTAAATTTTTCTGAGAGTTTTATAAAGAAAATAAATTTAATCTATGAACTAAGTTAAGCTATAATCTTCAATAATTTAAGTTTAGTAAATTTAATTTTACTTAGTGCTTTGATCTTTAGTTGTTCTATTCAAATCCTAATCAATTTTAAATTTGGTTATTAAATCAAACACTGTATCATCTGAAAAACAAAATTCTTATAAAGCGAAGTTTTAACCTAACTGAGTTGGCAGTCTTAGAATGAATAAATCCAAAGTAAGAACTATTCTTTATCAATTAATATAAATTTTATCATATTAATTCAGAAGAAAAATAGCAAATATCAGTATCTTCCAACTTTGTTGCAGTCAACATAGTAAACATTTCAAGTAAATCAATTTTTCTATTGCAGTCTGTTAATCAAGTCCATTAGTGTAAAATAAAAAATATAAGTAATCAAAGTTGTTCTCAGTAAACTCCAGACGAATGATAAAATAAAGTACCAGCCTTTTTAGCAAAAATAAAGCTTTAAGTATAAAAATTTAAAAAAGCAGAAATTAAAATAGACAAACTTATCTATAAATTTAATATTAACTTAATTGAATATAACCATACCTTTATTTTAAATAATAGCTTTCAATATCGTTATACTAGTTCTATTTCTAAAAATTATTAAAAAAAAATGCTTTAGAAAATAAATGGCAAACAAACTGATTCTATAATAGCTTTCTGGAATTAATAATTTCTTATAAATTAGTAAGAATATTTTTCAAATTTGTGGAGGTTCAAAAATTATTTTAAGGTATAATGTAAGTGCTTGCTTCTCGAGAGAAACATTTCCAAAGAAAATTTGGCTAGAATAAATAATAATAAGATATTTAAAGCTATTTAATGCATGGAAAATAGAGATAAATAGAGATTAAAAAATTATAAGCTATAATTAATTAGCATAAGGTTAACACTCAATTATAGGTAAAAACTTCTCGCTTAAAATAAGTAGTTCCTACTAATTTATTAAAGAATATATTATCCTTTTAGATTTTAAGTTTATTTTCCTAAAAGTAGAGCTATTTTGAGAGATTATCATAAAAGTTTTAGTCTATTAAGAGTGATAAAAGCCTGATATATTTAACTTTATCTTTAATATATAGATATTTATAATTAAAAATAATGCTAAACTAATATAGAGCTAAACTCTAAATAAAGTCTGAGTAATATGCTTGGAATAAGTTAACTATTTTATATTTAAATGATAAATAGTCTAGTTTAATAGCTTTAATCTAAATTCGTTTGTTTATATTATATTTCATACCTTTCACTATAAATTCCTTTGCTTCTAGTGATTTATAGTCTCTTATAAACTAATTAATTACTATACTAAGATACCTGCTTCATTTCCTATATTTTTCTAAATATTATCATTTAAGCTTTACCGCTATTAATATATTTCTAAATATTGTAAGATACGCAAATAAAGATAATGATAGATATGCCAAAAATGATAAACAAAGGAATACAAAATATAGGAAAATATAATAAGAGATATAAAGATTACTGCTATAGTTATTGAATATAGTGTAGCATTCTTTTGAATTAGTACTTAAAAGTAATTACTTTTTAGTCTTGAGATGAGCAAATTTAAGAAATAGTCTTTTGCTTAAGTGTTAAGATTCTAAAATAATAGACTTATAACTTTAATTGTTAGCTATACGAATAAAAGCTTAGTTTTTATTCTTTTGAAACTATTAATTAATTTGCTGCTACTATATTGAAAGTCTTTGCTTTTATTATTAATTTATTTCTTACTATTATAGTCATGTCTGGGAAAAATAGTATTAGTTGTAACATAAAAATGTTGCATTTTAATTAGCAAGAATTAGAAAATCAGAAGTATTCACAGGGCAAATATTTAATCCTTACTTATTTCTCATTAAGTTGAAATACTTTATGAAAAATCTAAAATCCTGCTTCAACCGCTTATAAAACAAATGTGTAAGATTTGAAAAATCTAGTTGGACTTAGCGAATCAAATTAAAATTCAGTAATCTCTTCAATTTAAATTTAAAACCTCCTTAAATTTAAAAAAACAAGGTTTAGACAGCTTTAAAAATCCAAATAATGCTTAAAAGACTATTTCTACCAAGAACTTTACTATTATAATTAAAACAAAGCTATTTATATCTATTCTTTATTCCTTTTAAAAAGAACCTTCCTATAATTTTAAATGATTTATCCTAATTTACTAAATAAGCATTTATAGCCTGATATATAAATCTATTTCAGAAGATACTTTTTATCTATATTTGATATACCTTTTATTAGCTAAATTTCCTTAAAAATTCTGAAAATTAGATTAATTTTGCTAAAATTTGCTTCTTTAACTAAAAATGATTTAATAATAAGTGTTAATTATTCAGTTTATGATTAAATGATAAATTGGTTAAAATAGAAGCATTAATTAAATTAGAATGGAGTAGTAAAGGGTGTTTAATCTTTAAGCTAATGCAACTTAATCTATATTACTTAAATATCTTAAATATATGATTGAGCTTATTTATTAAATACACTAAAGCTTTATAAGAACATAAGCTTAAAAATTTACCATTCATGTGTAATAATTCAATCAGATATTAATTTATTAAATAATAAATAGAAACTTAATTTGCCTTTTTCACACTAACTAGCATTTTAAATAGTTTTAAAAATAAATAGCATAGAAAAGAAATAAGTTCTCAGAATCTTAGATACTTTCATTAAAAGTAGCGAAATAATCAAGAATCTTAATTTATGTTTATTGATAAGCTGGATATTAAAAATTTAGCCTAAAGATAGAAAATTAAAAGTTACAAAAGAAGCTTTTAAGCAAAAGTTTTAACTAAATTCCATAAATAACTTTTTTTAATCAAAATGTCTAAAAATGAATAGATTTTTATAAATCTGAGTAATAAGAAGAAGGATGTTAAAGATATAATGATATAAATATATTTAACATTTAAATAGATATTCTATACTTACTACAATGTCTTGCTAAACCTTCTTGCGTTTTTATATATCAAGAATCAAGTTATTTAAACTTTATAGTTAAAACAGAAATTAAAACTAATTAATTTTAATTAGACTGGCCAAATATTGTTTAAAGCTTTTCAAAATTATCTTAATATTTAAATTGCTAATACAAATAATAAATATACTAGCCTTTAATAAATGCATCTAACTATATGTTTAGATTCCATTTGAATAATAGTGTTTATTCTTTTTAACTCTAATGTTTTAAATTTAAATAAAAGCTGATACAGCTAAGCATTACTAATAGTTATTTTATAGCTCTTAGTTACTTATATAATGATTATCTTCTGATTATGTACTTATTCATATCTTATAGTACTTTTATAATTATTCCAATATTTATCCTTTTGCTCTCTAAATTTGTAGTTTCTAAAATTAAAACTCAAATAAAGATTTTTAACTAGATCTTAATGATGTTTATAAGGGAATAAATGACTTTAAACTCAAAGAAATCAGGCTTATTTCATTTAATTGCACTTGCTTGAATAATCGATTGATTTAAAAGAAATATAACTGAAGGAGTAATTTATGAAGTGTATAAATAATAATCTATGAAAGGCTATGTATTGGAAAATAAAAGAATATATAGATATTACTTTAGAGTTACTTATTACATAATTAATAATTTATAGATGCACAATCATATCATTGAATATTGATCCTCATCTTTATTAATCAAATCTATTTCTTGCTATTATTCAAATAACCTTTATTTATCTTCAATCATAATCTATTTACTCCATCTGATTTAAAGAATGCTAACTACCTCAAAAATGATAATTGATTTACTTCTAAAATAAAATCTTTCATTGGTAAATTAATTTAAATAGCAAACTGCATATTATCCTTTAGTTATTGGACTTATAAAAGGTAGTTAAAGCTTGAAGCAATATTTATTAAGGTATGCTATTAATTAGTTTCATAATATGGATTTAATAACTAAATGCTATACCTGTAGTCGCTATCTTTATTTTATGCTTTTACTTATAAGTTATTTAGCAATGCAATCATACAAATCTTATTATCTTTCTTATGTAAAAGATGCTAATTCTTAATAAAATGTATTTATCTTTTTCGCTGAGATAAAATCTAATGAGGTGTAATTTAAAATAGAAGCATAATTATATAAAATAAATATGTTATGATATAAAGCATGGCATCATATAGTCATTAATAACCTTAACTTGTAAAATTAAAGTTATAAATCTAATAAATGCTAAGCAATCTTACTACAATCTAAAGAAAACTTATATTAATATATGCTTAATACTCTGCATGCTATACTATTTACTAAGAGTATTAGTTAGAATCATAATTTAGTTAATTAGACTATTTAGATATAAAACTTATTAACGTAAGGGAATTTAGTCTATATTATATAGCTTTTTAATAATACTTATATTAGTTTAAATCTTTTTCAGGTAAAGAGACCAATCAAAGGAATAATCCAATAAAAACTAACCAAAATAATCAATCCACTTTATTCTTTATCACAGAAATCTTAATTGCAAGAGCATTTTTAGCATTCCTCTTCTTGATTTACCCCATCAGTCTATGCTTTAAAACAAATCTTTTAGTTGTCACCACCAAAGTTAGTTAAAGGATTTGTTATAGATGTATAAGAATTAACAGCTACAACACAAATTGTGTAATTTGTTCCAGATTTTAGATTTGTGAATCTAATATCCATTTAAGTAACTTCATCATATTAATCCTTATTTGAGCCTTAAGGTCAAACAAATTTTTATTACTAAATAGCTTTTTGATTTTAATAATCTAGGCCTGTTATAATTTAGTCTGGTGTAATAGTTTCTAAATCTTCTTATTCTGCATCTTTAAAGATAACAGAAAAAAGATAATGATCTTCATATCCTTAAAATGTTATTGTAATTTCATTTTTTTTAGATTAGTGCTCTTTATAATCAGCAATAGGAGTTACTTCAGACAAACTTTGCATAAATAAAAATCTTTCCCTAGATTAGAAGAATTAATAATCTTAAAAAGAGTAACTACTTCCTGATTAAGTCGCATTTAAGTATTACTCTAGATAATATTTACACTTAGAACATAAATCCGCTTCAATTAAAGATTAATATAGTCGTTTAGTAAAAGTACCTGAAGGATCAGGTACTAGCTAAGTAAATATTTCATATCTTTAGTTTGTAGAATTGCCTTCTTTTGGGACAGTCTAGAATACCCATTCTTCTTTATAAAGTAATTATTCACATCTTCAATTTATTGATTTAGCAAATGAGCATACTATATCATAAATCTATGATTAATTAGGCTTTTCTGGTCCTTCAACAATTATACTAACACACTAGGCTTTTTCTAATGACGATGTTTTAAAATTTAAAGACACAACTTCGGAATATACTCCTAAAGTAGTCTAAAAAGTACTATAAATGACATAATCAAGATTTCCTCATAAAAAGTATCCATTTTCATCATTATTCCATTAATATTTAATATTTTAGGAAGGATCATAAACTACTATTATCTCAGAAAGAAGTCAATCATATTACATATGATATTATTTATCCTCAATAATAGAACTTTCTCATTCATTAAGCAATACATTTACTGGCTCTACATATTCAAAATCTTCTTCCTAAGTAGTCGTATTTCCTGCTCCTTCGTAAAAACTTTATAATTAGTGTATCATTTTGTAGTTATTACTATTCCAATTTGCAAGAGCTTAGCCATTTTCAGGTCCTTTTTAACCTAAAGGTAAAACAAGTCATTGAGTGTAACCCAATTAGTTGGTTGAGGTTTAAACATAGTATGAATTATTTTCTGTTACTAAAGTATTTTGAACAAATTACATTCTTGGAATAATTGAATTTTAAGAAGGTAGTACATTTACTTTTATTGAACTCTTATTTTAAATCATAAAGGAATCAGCGCTACTACCTGAAAGTCCGATTTACAATCTAAAACTACTGCCTTTGCTAAAAATTCAACCATTCACTTAAACGGTAAAGTTTTTTGATTCATCCCAAGTTAAGAATTATACTTATAAAGGATTAATAGTTACAACTTGCTCGTCGTTTAAGTTTGATGGGCCAGTATCAGCATTTTCATCCTAATTAAAGATAATATTGAAAGTAATTGTTAAATTATCAGATGGACTTTATGATAATTAAATAGTAATAGGCATTGAAGTCATGCCTTTTACAATATTAATTTCTTCTTAAGCTAACCATGCGTAAGCATATGTATAATCCTTTGGATACTATATAAATACTAAAGTGCTAGTCATTTCGTTGTATTTGTTATCATCTGAATCGTAACCTATTTATTCCAATGGCTTCCAGTTAATGAATTTAATTGAATCTCCTTCTTCTTAGTTAGCAGTTAGTTTAAAAGGTAATTTTCAATCAAATTTATAAAGAGTCTATTTAGGATTTCCTTCTTCATCAGGTTAAAATTTAACAATTTAACTTTCTGTAGAAACTTTAACTGATTCAAGCATCAAAGGATGATTAGTTGCATCTACTTTACTCTTTCCAGTTGCTATGTAATAATAATTAGAAAGAAGTCCTGCAGTAACATTTAATATTTTTACTTGCTCAAAGTTAGAATCAAGAATATATAGCAATTAATTTATTTAAAAGAAGCCAAGATATGAGTGATGAAGAATTCCATATGATCTTGCTGTACAATAAATTTTATCTGAATTATCATTGCAGATAGCAATTTCGAATTTCCCAGAGTATTTTTCATATGCTGTCCATAAATTATCACTTTAATTAAATTTTGTATTATCAGAATATGTGTTATCGAAGCTTTTATCGATTCTCACATTTGCAAAAAGAGGATTTTAAATTTACTTCAAAGTTAAAACTAAACTATAAATTGTCGAATCACTAAAAGAATCACTTCTATATATTTCATCACAAAATCATTATAGAGCATTACCTTACTAATTTAATGTATAATTTGCTGTAACTCCATCTTCAATAGTAGATAAAATATCAGTTAATTCATAATCTTAAATAACTTTTACTCAGAATAACTCAGCCCTGAAATTTTTTAAATTAGGATTATCAGTTACACTTAAAGTAGGATGGAATGAATAATCATCAGGAAAAATAAGTATTAATTTTCATCTATAAGGTATAGAGAATCCAATATTATCAAATTTTTCATCACCAAAGAATGTGAATCAGATTTCATAATTATCAGATCCTCCTAAAGCCCTCGATGCTTTTTTTTAATCTATAGTAACTTTTAAGAAATCTATCACTGGAGCTGGCTCATCCTAAAGAACATAAGAAAGTTAATAGTATTGATCTGCTTTGCAGTGATAGTCATCAAGATCCTCTGTATCAGCTTCCATAACTAATAGATAGAAAATCAAAATTGAAGTAGTATCGGGATTTCTAATTCCAACTACTTATAATTCTAAAATTGTTTAATCTTATATATCTTTTGTAATAGTTACAAATAGCCAGTTTCTTTTAGCAACGCAATCTACATCTTTCATATATCCAGCATCAGTTGAAAGTAAGCAAGGAATATAGTAGTTAGGTGCTTCATCTTCATTTACATAGTCTTGGAATCATTCACTAGCATCTCCTACAAAATAATCATAGTAAGTTGTTGGGAATTAGATTCATATTTATCTTCCAGCTTAAATTGGTTAAGATTAACCAGAATTATCAGTTCATTGCATTCTAAATGTATACTATGCATATTCTCCTTTATTGTTAGGGAATATTCTTAAAGATACCTAATAATTGTTTCCAGCAATAGCTGCATCATAAAGAGTTGCATACATAGTATCGCTTATGTCCTTATTAAATGTTTTCTAAGCATCCACTTCAACATCCTGGAAGTAAGTTTATCCTACTCATGCTTATACTTCAATAGCTTCTTATTTGGATGGTGGCTTTATAGCTTGAATTAGCCAAACCATATAATTGGCACTTGATTTGATAGTTTCAGATGGATATATTGTTATAGTAGTAGAAGAGACTGAGCATGTACCAATGAAGTTAAGATAACAATTATCATTTGCATCGAAGGCAGTATTAAGAGTATAATCAGATGGAATATTAAGCTAAATTCTTGGCCTTTAAATCTAAGTAGCTTACTTATCACTATATAATAGCTAGTTCTTTACTTAGAAAATTATTCTGACATCTGCATAAATCCAGTCATAAATCTTTGGCTTTAAGTTATTAGGGTATAAATTTATTCCATTAACTGTTACATATCTATTAATTTACCCTTTAACTGTTATTTTGAAATCTCTACTATCTACATTTCCACAGTCATCACTGGCTTAGTTTAAGTTTCTACAATCATATATTTTTGATAAGTTACTCCAAGTTCCAAAAGCATTTGCTTATAACAAGAAATATGCATAATCTTCATCATTTTTTGCGTCCTCACTTACTTACCCAATAATCAAAGTATTTCTGAAAGAAATTACTAAAGATGATGTGATTTCTCTTGTTAAATAGCAATTAACTAATCTCTAGTCAACCTGGGGTTAAGCACACTATACTGAATCAACTTCAATCCAGCTAGGTAAGAAATTATTATTTTCCCATTCTATTTGAATTCTGCAACCTATTCCTAGTTTATGAGTATCCTCAAGAGTAAAAGTAGCCACAAAATCTCTTATTGTACGTTCTGTAACTGAAGTTTCTCTCAATGTTCCTGTTACATAACCCTTCTTATAAGGAGAAATCATCAATGAATTCCAAGTCTAAGATGCCTCACCATCATCTCCTTCATTACCACATGCCATATATAATCTGAAACCATCATCATCTAGTAAATCATTCGTTTACTCTCCAAAAGGAGCCTAAAGATTGGTTACTTCAATATTATTAGTTCATTCAGGCTATACTTCTTAATTATGATAAGTAAGTAAAAATTATAAATTGCTAAATTCTCAAAGATTGAGATACGTCAAATTTCCTAAGTACGATGAATCCAAAACTTCAGAGGTCCCCTCAATGTAATCAAAATAAGAAGGTAACAAAATTAAGCACCATGAGTTAGCTCCCATACCGTAAAGCATCCTCTATTAAGCCATGATTGTTTATTAAGCTCCATTGTCAAATTCCCAATCACTCATTTTCCAATTCATTCTAAACTTATCTCTGTAATAGTAATCTCTTGGATTTGAAGTTTCTCATATATAATAAGGACCATTACCCGTTGATCCAGCTGAAGCATGTCCTAAAGTTAAAATAGTTCTAGAATAACTTGTTTTATCAATCTATGTAAATGTAATTGAACAAGTTAATGCTGCGACATTTTAATTTACTGATTTAGTTTTAACAGGAAAAATTCCTCAATAATCATTTGGAGTTGTTCTAGTATCAGGTTCATAAAGACCTTAATATTCAATAGTACCTACATAATTAGAAACTGATAAAATCGGTTATGACTCATAAGAACTTGACTTTTATCCGACAGCAGCTATTGAAAGAGGATAATCACTAGCATCAGTACTTGTTAATCCAAAGTTACCGTCTGAGAAATAATTTGATGCACTGTCACATGTAAATGTTCCAACTACTTTGTTGCTAATGTCAGATGCTGGTATTTAGAATGTCCATACTAATTTACCTGTTTCAAACTAATTATTCGAGTCTTTAGTTGGAACTCTTATATGCCATACTAAGAAATCCCAAGTTCCTTCATGCTAATTAGCACCAGGTTTAAGTGAAAAGCATTCTTCAATACATCTTTAATCACCATCATTTGCTTAAGTTGTAGGCGATACGTCTTTGAATAAGCAGTTCATATTTTTATAATATAAACTTTTTTAGAATACACAAACTTCGTATTTGTGCATATTAGGTGGATAAGCAGGATAGTAAGGAACAGCAGAGTTGATATAACTAGTTTGAGGATCATTAACATTTGAGAGATCAGATATGTAATAATCTTTCCAAAGATAGTTCTCTTTTTTAGTATTTTCTCTTCTTATGGTAATAACTCCATTTTAATTTGAAGTAGATGTAGCGTTTCTATAAGTTGATGGAGCATAATTTAAGTGATCACTATCAGTAGTGATCAAATTTTATCCAAACGTGTACATAGTATCTTCTGTATTTAAGATGATAACGGTTTCGTCTGTCTTTGTAGCATCTGTAAGTGGATTTATAAGAGTACTAAATGAACTTGTTGATACAAGTTTAAAGGAAGTAGATGTTCCCGCAGAACCTCCTTCTGTAAATTCCCAATTAAAGCTTGTATTCCCAAATAATCCCTTTGCTTAGTCAGAAGTTATTGGACTTTGTACTGTTATGTATGTTTTTCCATCAATTTTATTAATTTAATCAGCAGCATAAGAAGTGACTGAATTAAAACAATCTCCAGAAATAACTTTAACCTATGCTGTAAAAGTAACTGTAGGTCCAATACTTGTACCTTTGTAACCTGTAATTTTTATTGTATCTTTAGTATCTCAATTTGCACTTATAGTATTTTAACTTGCTGTTAATCCTTTAGATACATAAATCTAAGTATATGAACCACTACCACTTGGTTTTTCCATTCCATCTAATACAACTACAATTTTTCCTCCTTCGAAGACTGGATGATCTAAAGTAAATGTGAAATCAACGAAAATGAACATATTTGGAGCTACTTACTTACTTGATATGTAATAACTACTATATTTATCTGAGTTTGAGAAGTCACATTTTGCTGATGGTACAGATCCTGATCTCAAATAATCAGAGAAACCAAAAGTTTTAGTTTCATAAATAAGATTAGGTCCAAAGGAATATGTGAAGCGTTAAGTCGTTGCTGTAAATTATAAATTATTCTGAACATATTAAGCATTAGGATTTATAACTCCTGAAATTTAGAAAACAGCATATTTGTCATCTGGCTATCCACTTCTTGGATCTATATTATTATTAAAACTGTAAATAGTAATTGTGCTACCAGAAATTGTATATTTCATATTATAAGAACCATCGCCATTGGGTTAATCACTTGTTATTTTATTGGTTGTTCATTGCAATTTTTCATACGTAGTTCCTCTACCTAAGATAACTGATTTGACGCCTGTTACTTATGAAATATCAAATTTGTCTGAGAATGCTATTACGAATAGATCTCCTTAGTAAACTGGTCTTGTTAGAGTCATTTAAACTTCAATAGTTGAAGTCTATAAAACCATGTTTTATTTTGTATTTGAGTCTTCAACTGTCCCAAATGAGTCTAAGTCAGTTTTAAATCGTGCTATTAAATTATTCATAGTAGCAATATCAGGACCAAATCCAATCGAAGCGAAGTTCCAGCCTAAATGAGTAGGCTAGCTTCCATATAAACTAGTCCAAAGAGAAAATGGACCAGAAGCAGTTAAAGGAGGTAAATTATTAACTTCTGTAATAGAAGCATAGTAGCAATAAACAGTATTTTCTAACTTCTATGCCTTTACTGAATAATAGCCAGAAGGAGAGAAATAAGAAGGAAATTAAACATTCACTGTTGTAATGGCTGTATCTAAACCTTCTAAAGCGAAGTAAAAAGTATAAGTAACTGAAGGTTAGTAACCATTTGCTACAGATGGAACAATTGGATCAGGATATCAGCCTTCTTAACAGTAAGTTATTCTTCTTGGATAGAAATATTAAAATTACACAGTACAGATGAAAAGCAAGTTTACTATAATTAAGCTATTCATTATAGCTCTATAACAAAAAATTATAAATGGAATAATAATTAATAAGATACTTAATTTCTAAAGCTGCAAGACATTTATTAAAGATAATTTATAATAATCTGAAAATGCTCTCACTTAATAAAAGTCTCCAAATCACTTACCCTTTAATAATAAATGAAAATTAAAGCATTAAATTAAACTTATTTTTTAGAGATCTGCATAAGTCACTAGAAATAACGCTTAATTTGCCTTTATAAAAAAGCAATATTTAATAAAATAGATAAAATCAGGCTTAAGCACTAATTATTTTAAATTTCATCAATGTAGAATTGTATCCTCCATTTTAGATAATAGCATACATTTTATTTCAACCTAAAAGTAAGAATTTATGAATAGCAAAACGAAAGCAAAATGAAGTAGAACTCATTGAAGCTGCAGGTATATTCAAATAATTTCAAAAGGGAAAATTTAAATAAAATTAAGAATATTAGTTTATTAGTAAGATAGATGTAAATATTAATAAAGAGATAAGACAAATTATCTTAGAAACTCTCAACTAAAGTAGTTAAGCAATAAATATTACTAACAAAAAGATAAATCACTAAAAGAAAATTTAAAGATAATCTAAATTTAACTCTTAAGTGAAGCAATTAATAAAGTTATTTATAGTGGAAGAAGAATAATTATGAATTTAAATTTTAAAAAATAAAGTTCAGAAATAAAAGTAAAATGAAATTTTAGAAATTATTAGAGTGAAATAGAAAGATGAGGGAGATGAAAAATTGCAAAATTGTTGTCTGAGTAAAATGATTTCATCTATAGTTTATTATATTTCAATAATCAAAATTAATTTTAACTCCAAAAAATCAAATCCAGAATAATCACAGATTGAATTTATTAAATTATTTTGCGAATTTATTAGAAATCAATTCATATGATAATGAAAAAATTGAGCAAGTGATAAAGAAATTATTATAAACAATAATTTTAGTTAAGGGAGCGTTTTTAACGAGTTTATTAGAATTCTGATATTAGTGTAGGTTTTTCATTAAAAAAGAAAAGAACAAATAAAAATTATTTTAGAAACAAAAAACAACTCTTTATAAAAAAAGGTACCAACTAAAAACATAAAACATACCAATAACACAAGTTTTTCAAAGTTGATTGTATGAAATTGAATTTTTGGCATATCTACACTTAGTTGTAAAAGAAGTTTCCAAAATAATATATAAAATTACTCGATAGAAAAATTTAAAAATAATATTAAAAAAAATTTCAACGAAAGAAGTTCTTAGTATTTACATTTTTATATTCCATTGTTAACCAACAGTATCCACTTCATATAATTTTTTCTGATACTTTTATCTTATAAAATTTCATTAAATCTTCTAAATTAATTTAAGCTTTCAATACTCTATGCACAAATTCTTGCTCCTTTTTTCTTTAAACATCAGAGTACCATAAATTTATTTTCTCAAGTTTAAATAAGAACTTTACTCTTCTTTCTAATTAGTTATTTCAAGCTTTAATTGTGCCTAAAATCTATAAAATGTTGGCATTATATTGATATTTTAATATTTTATTTCTTTAATTCTATAATATTTCTTAGGCAATGTTTTGTTCTCAGTCAGCTATTTGCAAATTAGGTTTATTGCTTATTTTTATTTTAAGACTAGTAATATTATAAACAATGCTATATATTGTTCTAATTAGATTTTATATATAAGACCTTTATTTTTTAACTAGATTTATTGGAGTAAATCAACAAAATGCTTGATAACTAAAAAAATTCTTGATCATCCTTTAAAGCCTTTACCTTGGTAAAAACTATCCATTTATATAATAGTAACATTGATCGAACTTGACTTACAAATCCTCTATCTGCTATTTAAAGAGATAGCTCAAGTATTGATTATTGAATAGTTTAGGATTATTTGCTTATATTTTTCTGAATTTTTTAAAGAAAATATTCAATCTTTGAATTAACTAAAATTTAAATCCTTTTTAAGCTTACATTAATTATTAGTACATTACTGTGATACTTTTCTCTAATAATCTTTATGATATAACAAAATAGTTAGATATTAATTCATTTTTATCATATTTAATACTATCATTTTTCTTCTTTCTTATGACTCAAAAAAAAATTTCTCTACTAAATTAAATTCCTTAACAGTAATAAAGGAGACTATTGAACTTGCTAGTTATTGCTATATTCCTAGTTTAGTTATTGCTTTCCGATACTATTCTGGCCATTTCAAATATCTTGTATCTTATTTCCGACATGAACATTGTAATCCTATCTTATGATTGTGTACTTTAGTGCATCATAAATTTTACTTAATTTCTATTTTTATAGGAATAACTTTATTGCAAAGATAAACTTATTGGCTTTCTATTGCATTTTTAAGCTTTCTGAAGTATATTTGTAATGTAAAAGAATTTTTATTCTTGCTTTTAGTTAAGAAGAAAATGTAGGCACTAATTATTCAAAATTGGTGATAAACAGTTTGTATCTTTTAAGATGCTTTTATGAGATTTGGATATGGAAGGAATTTTTCTATTTAAGCATAAAGTTACATTATATAAAAGTTGGCTATATCTTAATATATAATGAAGTTATGATACTAATTTTGGTTTATTTAATGTTTTAATCAAATATTTCTTAAGTTAAAAGTCATGAAAATTGTGATAAAGTTGCTCTTTTTTGTTGAAAAGAGTGAAACTAGTTAACTTCTTTTTGAGATATAAGTAGTTTATTACTCTTTCTAAACTATTTAATATAAGTGGATTAGTGATGAAGATGGAAATATCTATAAGAAATTCTTTAATATTGATATAATTTTTAAGCTTGATAATAAATATTCTCTGATATTATATCTTAAGTAAAGCATTAAAATATAAGATATATAATATAATAGATTGATAATTTAAAGCTTGTATGTTATAATCTATGATTTACTATTATCTATTCATTCTATTATTATAATTGTTAAAATACTGCAGCAAATATTTTTAATCGCCTAATTATACCTCCAAACTTAAGGAGATTCTTAGTTAGATCCAAGGTCTTGAAGAGAATGCATCTTGAGATTATCCGGCTTTGATAGTAAGTTGAAGTTTGTGGTCATGGATTATGCTTTTAATAAACATAACGCTCCATTTGGCAGTATCAGATCAGTAGATTATCTCCGAAATGACTGTTAAGATGTTTTTCAAAGAATGCAGAGTGAGCTAGATATTTCATTAATTAAAAAAGTTAAAATTAATTAATTAAATCTGTAAGTTATAGACAAGATTAGTTACCTTATATCTAAAAATGGATCTCAATTTCCATATAAAGATAGAAATCTTTCATTTAAAAGTTGAGAGAAATTTGTTTACTTAGTAGCTAAATTTTTAGAAATGTTGCTAAAAAGAAAGAAAATTTTATTTTAATTGAAAGTTAAATAATCTATCACTTTAGAGGATGTCATCTTAATTTTAGTTCACAATTATAGGATTTAACCTGTTAAATTAGTACCTATAAAAGGTTCTTTAATTAGTTAAATAAATTAAACTTTTGAGGATTTCAATCTTATTTTGAGATTATAAAAAATCATTTGCTTTTTATTCTTATTAATGGTGATAGTTCATTAATCCCTCTTGAATAATTAAATTTAACTTTTTCTTGCTATAATATTAAAAGTGAGAAACACTTGATTCAACAAAATTGTAAAGACTTTCAGACGAAAATATAGCAGATTGATAGAAACTAACTAAATTAATAACTATTCTAAAAAATAGTTAATCTTGCTAATCTACAGCATCTACTTTATATTTTAATTACCCCATAATGATTTTTAATTATGCATATAAGTTTGATAGAGACAATGTATATTTAAGCTATATCATAAAAAATAGAATAATAGCAAAATAAAGAAATTTTTATTAGAAGAATATATGAAAGAATACTAGGTATGCTATAAAAATAATAAAAGATATATTGATTCTCCATTTATATTTAGCATCATATTCAAAAAGAATTTATTAAGAGTCTACTGAGATTTTCTTCTCCAATAAAATGGAATTTAAAAATAACGTTAACTTTAGTAATTTTTACCTATTCAAATGTTAAAGAATGATTGACTGCAGTTATTTTACTACTTCTAGTTGCTATGTAATAATATTAAGAGAGATGTTTTGCAGTATTTTTTATACCATAGTTCAAAGTTGGAATCATAATAGAATAAGGAGTTAAATTCTAAGAAAACAGCACAGGCATGGTCAAGTGATTCATATAATCTTATTTGATAATAATTTAATCAGCATTTTAATTATTTTCTTTATTGAAGATAGTAAATCAAATTTCTTAGACAATATTCTTAATATGAAATCCATTAATAATCCCTTAAGTAAATTTATATTATCAGGATATGATTTATCCTAACTTTTATTTGATCTTTTTAGAAAAATAAACATTATGCAAATATTTTAAAAGTTTAAAGGCATATTGCTTAATATTAATAAATTGGAGTTGTTACTTTTGTAATAACTATTCCATATCTTACTACAATTTATAATATAATATTGTAAGTACATTTCAAAATCTTTTTCCTCATAAGACTCTGTTTTTATATTCAATTATTCTTATAAAATATTCATCAATAATAAATCTTAAATCTATATCAAAATAAAAGGAGCTAAGAACCTTTACGCAACTTTATAGAAGCAACAATCTTCAAAGATTATAAAAGAGTAGATGCTACAAATACTATCAAGCATTTATTCTATATTCTGTTTTTGCTGGGTATCTTATGATGTAGGATATAATTAACTGAATCTAGGTAATTAACATATTATAAGAAATTTGAAAAGAAGACTTTTCTAAAAGCAATTAAAGAATCTTAGGATAAAGCATTAATTTTAAGATTTATAAATATTATCTATATAGTACATCTGCTAACTAAAGATTTTGCCAGTGAAGCAAACAAAGCATTAAGAATTAGTAGAAGATATTAGTTAGAGATACATTATGAAAGCAAATTGTTGAACATTCAATAGATTTTATTATAAAAATAAAATTTAACTGTTCAGGTTCGAAGCTACTTTTATTGGCATATATTCAAGATATTAAATGAATAGACATGACTAAATAGTATTTCAAGATATTTTTTAGAAAGGGAATGATCTACCTTAATGATTTAATCTACAAAGAAGAATGGAGATTAAAAGAAAGACTAGCAATTAAAAATAACGCTATTAGATTTCTCAGAAACTAAGAGAATATTCTATTTAAAAGATATTTAACTAATATAAGAGAAAATAAAGGTATATTATTTATTCTGACTACTCTATAAAAGTAATTTAAACATAATTATACTTTATCAAACAGAAGAAATAACTTACAAACTTCTAAAAATTAATATTAACTTATAAAGTTTTTGCTTTGATTAAAGCAGAATAAATTAAGAAATTTTTGTATTTTGAAAGATTGATAAAAGTTTAATTAACTTAAACCGAAAAAATATGTTATAGCTTGAGCCATTAAATGGAAAAAATTCGGAAAATCTCTTTAAAAGAGATTTATGAAAAATTGCTATATAAGCAAGATACCAACTTACTATAAAATAACCGGCAAAAATTATAGAATGAACAGATATAAATTTATAAAATTAACAAGAGCAAGCATATAAAAAGGAAACAATACGAATTCTTCAGTCAAATCATGAATATTAAAAATAACCTCTTAGAAGTAAATAAAAAAATCTTAAAGATATTACGAAAGTTGAAGTTTGTGATAAAAAATTGAACTGATAATTAAGATGAATTTTAAAAGTGTTAGTATATTATTGTAAAGATATATTAATAAATCAAAATATGCGATTGTATAAGAGGCTCAAATTAAATCTCATTCATTGACAGTAAGTCTTAGCACAAAAATATACACTTTTAAGATTTGAAGTTAAAGTAGGTTTTGAAGAAATGAAAATTAAATTAGAAATTAATAATCTGGAGATTCTTAAAAAGAGATAAGTAAATTTACAATAGAGGCTATCTCAAGATAGGGATTGATAAAAGACTTTCGAAGAGATTCAAATATAAGTGAAGATTTATAAAAAAATAATGGCATAAAAATATTGAGTCTTTAATTTATATTGGAGCCTTTAAATAAAGAAATAGCTTTACTTATTTTTAATATTTTAATATTTTATAATGCTTGGTGCAATTCATAGAAGAATATTAAAGACTTAACTCTCATAAAGTAAAGATATGACAATAAGGTATTAGCTTAATTGGATGAAAATATTATTGAATTATTAGCGTAAGTTTGCTTATTAGAACTAAATGCTAATAACATCTAAACAAATACATCATAAGACTCTATTTGTAATTTAATTAATATTCTTTTTAATTTTTGTTAAAATTGAGTAAAAGATTAACTTTAATAAGGAGCTTGATTGAGTCATTATAAATAAAAGAGTATCTTTTCATCAGGCAAATAATAGAGCCAAAATAGTTAAAATTCCACTGATATATAATTCACATGCCTCATTTCTCTTAGAGTGGGAATTGGAGCAAGAAATGCCAGTACATTCTTCTTCATGTTTACCTTCTGTAGTCATTGTATAGCATTTTTGAAGATCCACAGTATCAAAGTTAGTTAAGGGATCTGTGATTGATGTATAGAAGTTGACAGCTACAACACAGATTGCATAATCAGTTACAGTCTTAAGAGAGCTATATGTCAACTCCATTGTAGTAATTTCCTCGTAATTACTTGAATCTGGACCTTTGGGCCAAGTTAAGGCTGATTTTAAAAGAGCATCCTTATTTTAATAATCTAATCTGATGTAATAGTTTCAAGATCTGTTTCAGCTGCGCTATATAGAAGAACAGAATAAAGGTAATGTTCTTCATAGCCACTAAATGTTAATGTAATGGAATTCGAACTGGGTTAAGAATCTTAATAATTAGCAATAGGAACTAATTCAGACAAATCAGACATTTCTTTAAGATTACCACTGCTCGAATCCGTATTATACCCTACAGCCGTATAGGTACTTCCTGATGATGTTGCTTTGAAGTATTGATCGAAATAATATGCACAGTTAGAACAGGTAGCAGATGCTTATTGAATTTAATCAGGTCTTTGAGTAGAAACACCTGAAGGATCTGATAATAGTTAAGTATATATTTCATAATTTTTAGCTGCAAGGCTTCTTGCTCTACGAGTAGCTTCAAATACCCATTCTTTTCTATAAAGTAATTATTCACATCTCCAGTTTATGGATTTAGCGAATGAACAAACTATATCATAAGTCTAAGAATCATCAGGTAATGAATTTCCTGAAACTGTAACACTAGCCCCATTCAGGTGGTAGTAATTAATCTGTTACGAAATATAAAGATGCAACATCAGAATAAATTTCATCAATAGTCCAAGAAGTGGTATAAATAACATATCCAAGATTTCCCCATAAAAAAATACCATCTTCGTCATTATCCCATTCATATTCTAAAATTTAAGGAGAATCATATACTACTTAGGCTTCTGAAAGAAGGCAATCATTTTACACATGGAAAGTATTTTCTTCATTAATTGATTCTTCTCAATCATTAGTCTCTACATCTACTGGCTCTTCAAATTCAAATTCTTCTTCGTTATTATTATCATCTCAACCTTCTTCTGTATTACCTTATACTTAGCGTTAAATTTTATAGTTATTATTGCTTCAATTTGCAAGAATTTAGCCAGTTTCGGGTCCTTATTGTCCTTCAGGCAAAACCAATCATTAAGAATAACCCATTTAATTAATTTTGGCTTAAACAGAGAATGAATAAGTATTTGTTTCTAAAGTATTTTTAATAAATGCAATAGTTGGAGTTAATGAAGTACTAGTTTCAAGTATATTGAATTTAATTGAATTCTTAGCGGAATCTGTAAAGGAATCAGCATTGATACCAGAGTATCTAATATATAATCTAAATGATCTTCCTTTATCAAAGTTCCAATCTTATACTTTTATAGTATAACTTCTATATTCATCCCAAGCATAAAATTCTAGTTATGAAGAATATAAAGTGATAACTGACATATCATTAAGTTTTGTTGGAGCAATACCAGCATTTTCATATTCATTAAAGACAAGATCCAAAGTAATTGTTAATCTATCAGATGGACTTTATGATAAATAAACATAAATAGGTAATGAAGTAACGTTATTTATTATCTTAAGTCTTTCTACTGCAAATTCAGCAGTGGCATATGTTTCAGAATCTGGTTCATATATATAAACTAAAATATCAGCCATTTCGACATATTTTTCATCATCTGAATCATAACCTGTTTATTCCAATGAATTTCAGTTACTGAATTTAATTAAGCCTCCTTCTTCTTAGTTAGCAGTTAGTTTAAAAGGTAATTTTCAATCAAACTTATAAAGAGTCTACTAAGGATTTCTTTCTTCATCAGGTTTAAATTTAACAATTTAACTTTCTGTAGAAACTTTAACTGATTCAAGCATCAAAGGATGATTAGTTGCATCTGCTTTACTCTTTCCAGTTGCTATGTAATAATAATTAGAAAGAAGTCCTGCAGTAACATTTAATATTTATACTTGCTCAAAGCTGGAATCAAGAATATATAGCAATTAATTTATTTAAAAGAAACCAAGATATGAGTGATGAAGAATTCCATATGATCTTGCTTGATAATAGATTGAATCAGAATTTTAAATACTTTCTTAATCAAAGATAGCAAGTTCAAATTTCTTGGAATATTCTTCATATTAGATCCATAAGTTATCCATTAAATTAAATTTTGTATCATCAGGATATGTTTTATCGAAACTTTTATCTGTTCTCACATTTGCATAAGAAGGATTTTAAATTTATTGTAAAGTGAAGATATAATTATAAAATGTAGTATCATCTTCATTAGAAGGGAATTAAATTTCTCAAATAGAAGAACATTATAGTGCATTACCCTATTAATTTAAAGTATAATTTGCTGTAGTTCCATATAAAATAATAGTATAAGGATTAGTTCCTTTATAATCTTACATAAATGTTACTCTGTATAGCTCAGTTTTGAAATTTTTTTAATTGGAGTTTTCAACAAAAATTTATGTAGGATGGAATGAATAATCATCAGGGAGAGTCAATATAAATTTACTAGTCAAAGGTTTCATGGTAATAGTTTTAACAGAAGTTCCTTCATTAAAGATAGTAAACCAGAACTCATAATTATCAAATCCTCCTAAAGCCCTCGATGCTTTTTTTTAATCTATAGTAACTTTTAAGAAATCTATCACTGGAGCTGGCTCATCCTAAAGAACATAAGAAAGTTAATAGTATTGATCTGCTTTGCAGTGATAGTCATCAAGATCCTCTGTATCAGCTTCCATAACTAATAGATAGAAAATCAAAATTGAAGTAGTATCAGGATTTCTAATTCCAACTACTTATAATTCTAAAATTGTTTAATCTGCTATATCTTTTGTAACTAGTCACAAATAGCCAGTTTCTTTTAGCAACGCAATCTACATCTTTCATATATCCAGCATCAGTTGAAAGTAAGCAAGGAATATAGTAGTTAGGTGCTTCATCTTCATCTAAATATCCTTTTAATCATTCACTAGCATCTCCTATGTAATAATCATAGTAAGTTGTTGGGAATTAGATTCATATTTATCTTCCAGCTTAAATTGGTTAAGATTAACCAGAATTATCAGTTCATTGCATTCTAAATGTATACTATGCATATTCTCCTTTATTGTTAGGGAATATTCTTAAAGATACCTAATAATTGTTTCCAGCAATAGCTGCATCATAAAGAGTTGCATACATAGTATCGCTTATGTCCTTATTAAATGTTTTCTAAGCATCTACTTCAATATTTTGGAAGTAAGTTTATCCAGCTCATGCTTATACTTCAATAGCTTCTTATTTGGATGGTGGTTTTATAGCTTGAATTAGCCAAACCATATAATTGGCACTTGATTTGATAGTTTCAGATGGATATATTGTTATAGTAGTAGAAGAGACTGAGCATGTACCAATGAAGTTAAGATAACAATTATCATTTGCATCGAAGGCAGTATTAAGAGTATAATCAGATGGAATATTAAGCTAAATTCTTGGCCTTTAAATCTAAGTAGCTTACTTATCACTATATAATAGCTAGTTCTTTACTTAGAAAATTATTCTGACATCTGCATAAATCCAGTCATAAATCTATGGCTTTAAATTATTAGGGTATAAACTTATTTCATTAACCGTTACATATTTACTACTTTAGCCTTTAACTGTTACTTTGAAATCTGCACTATCTACATTTCCACAGTCATCACTGGCTTAGTTTAAGTTTCTACAATCATATATTTTTGATAAGTTACTCCAAGTTCCAAAAGCATTTACTGTCTTCAATAAGTAAGCATAATCTTCGTAAACCTCTACATCCTCACTTACTTATTTTACAATCAAAGTATCTCTGAAAGAAATTACTAAAGATGATGTGATTTCTCTTGTTAAATAGCAATTAACTAATCTCTAGTCAACCTGGGGTTAAGCACACTATACTGAATCAACTTCAATCCAGCTAGGTAAGAAATTATTATTATCCCATTCTATTTGAATTCTGCAACCTATTCCTAGTTTATGAGTATCCTCAAGAGTAAAAGTAGCCTCAAAATCTCTTATTGTACGTTCTGTAACTGAAGTTTCTCTCAATGTTCCTGTTACATAACCCTTCTTATAAGGAGAAATCATCAATGAATTCCAAGTCTAAGATGCCTCACCATCCTCTCCTTCATTACCACATGCCATATATAATCTGAAACCATCATCATCTAGTAAATCATTCGTTTACTCTCCAAAAGGAGCCTAAAGATTGGATATTTCTATATTATTAGTTCATTCAGGTTATACTTCTTAATCATGATAAGTTAGTAAAAATTATTTATTGCTAAGATCTCAAAGATTGAGTAATGTCAAATTTCCTCAGTACGATGAATCCAAAACTTCAGAGGTCCCCTCAATGTAATCAAAATAAGAAGGTAACAAAATTAAGCACCATGAGTTACCTTTCATACCGTAAATCATTCTCTATTAAGCCATGATTGTTTGCTTAGCTCCATTATCAAACTCCAAATCACTCATTTTCCAATTCATTCTAAACTTATCTCTGTAATAGTAATCTCTTGGATTTGAAGTTTCTCATATATAATAAGGACCATTACCCGTTGATCCAGCTGAAGTTTGTCCTAAAGTTAAAATAGTTCTTGAATAACTTGCTTTATCAATCTATGTAAATATAATTGAACAAGTTAATGCTGTAACATTTTAATTTACTGATTTAGTTTTAACAGGAAAAATTCCTCAATAATCATTTGGAATTATTCCAGTATCAGGTTCATAAAAACCTTAATATTCAATAGTACCTACATAATTAGAAACTTATAAAATCGGTTATGACTCATAAGAATTTGACATTGATCCGACAGCAGCTATTGAAAGAGGATAATCACTAGCATCAGTACTTGCAAATCCAAAGTTACTGTCTGAGAAATAATTTGATTCACTGTCACATGTAAATGTTCCAACTACTTTGTTGCTAATGTCAGATGCTGGTATTTAGAATGTCCATACTAATTTACCTGTTTCAAACTAATTATTCGAGTCTTTAGTTGGAATTCTTATATGCCATATCAAGAAATCCCAAGTTCCTTCATGCTAATTAGCACCAGGTTTTAGTGAAAAGCATTCTTCAATACATCTTTGATCACCATCATTTGCTTGAGTTGTAGGCGATACGTCTTTGAATAAGCAGTTCATATTTTTATAATATAAACTATTTTTAGAATACACAAACTTCGTATTTGTGCATATTAGGTGGATAAGCAGGATAGTAAGGAACAGCAGAGTTGATATAACTAGTTTGAGGATCATTAACATTTGAGAGATCAGATATGTAATAATCTTTCCAAAGATAGTTCTCTTTTTTAGTATTTTCTCTTCTTATGGTAATAACTCCATTTGAATTTGAAGTAGATGTAGCGTTTCTATAAGTTGATGGAGCATAATTTAAGTGATCACTATCAGTAGTGATCAAATTTTATCCAAACGTGTACATAGTATCTTCTGTATTTAAGATGATAACGGTTTCGTCTGTCTTTGTAGCATCTGTAAGTGGATTTATAAGAGTACTAAATGAACTTGTTGATACAAGTTTAGAGGAAGTAGATGTTCCTGCATAACCTCCTTCTGTAAATTCCCAATTAAAGCTTGTATTCCCAAATAATCCCTTTGCTTAGTCAGAAGCTATTGGACTTTGTACTGTTATGTATGTTTTTCCATCAATTTTATTAATTTAATCAGCAGTATAAGAAGTGACTGAATTAAAATAACCTCTAGAAATAACTTTAACCTATGCTGTAAAAGTAACTGTAGGTCCAATACTTGTACCTTTGTAACATGTAAATTTTATTGTATCTTTAGTATCTCAACTTGCACTTATAGTATTTTAACTTGCTGATAATCCTTTAGATATATAAATCTAAGTATATGAACCATTACCACTTGGTTTTTCCATTCCATCTAATACAACTAAAATTTTCCCTCCTTCGAAGACTGGATGATCTAAAGTAAATGTGAAATCAACGAAGATTAGCATATTAAGAGCTACTTTCTTATTTTATATATAATTTTTTCCATATTTGGGTTAGTTTGATAAGTCACATTTAACTGATATTACAGATCCTGATCTCAAATAATCAAAGAAACCAAAAGTTTTAGTTTCATAAATAAGATTAGGTCCAAAGGAATAAGTGTAGCACTGAGTCATTGCTGTAAATTATAAGCTAGTCTTATTATATTAAGCATTAGGATTTATAACTCCTGA
Source organism: Loxodes magnus (assembly GCA_946699065.1). Classification (NCBI taxonomy): domain Eukaryota; phylum Ciliophora; class Karyorelictea; order Loxodida; family Loxodidae; genus Loxodes; species Loxodes magnus. The sequence goes on along the minus strand of CAMPDV010000028.1, from coordinate 349,376 downwards.
AATCTAGAAAACTGCATATAGGTCATTAGGCTTTCCACTTCTTGGATCAATACTGCTATTAAAGCTGTAAATAGTAATTGAACTACCAGAAATAGAATATTTCATATTATAAGAGCTATCATCTTGTCTAGAATCACTTGCTATTTTATTAATTTTTCACTCTGAGTTTTCAAATTTTGTTTCTATACCTAAGATGACTGATTTGACGCCTGTTACTTTTGAAATATCAAATTTGTCTGAGAATGTAACTATGAATAGATCCCCTTGATAAACTGGCTTTGATAGAGTCAACTAAACTTCAACAGTTGAAGTCTATAAAATTAAGTTTTCTTTAGTAGTTAAATTTTCTGTCCCAAATGAGTCTAAGTCAGTTTTAAATCGTGCTTCTAAATTATTCATAGTGCCAATAGCAGGACCAAATCCAATAGAGGCAAAATTTCAGCCTAAATGAGTAGGCTAGCTTCCATATAAATTAGTCCAAAGGGAAAAGGACCAGAAGCAGTTAAAGGAGGTAGATTATCAATCCCTGTAATAGAAGCACTATAACAATAATCAGTTTCTTTTAATTTTTATGCATTTAACGAATAATAATCAGAAAGAGGGAAATCAGAAGGAAATTGAACATTCACTGTGGGAGTGTATGAATCTAAATCTTCCAAAGAGAAATAAAAGGTATAAATAACTAAAGTTGAATCACCATTTGGTACAGAAGAAACGATTGGATCTGGATATCATCCTTCTTTACAATAAGTTATTCTTCTTGGATAGAATTCTTAAGAAGCAATAGCACAAACTAGCACAAATGCTAGTATGCAAAAGATAAAATTAATTAATTAACTTTGTTGCTAATATTTTAAATAGTATATATAAATTAAGTTTACATTTCACATTACGAAAAAAATTTAAACTTTTAAGCTAAATTATTAGGTAAAAATTACTATATCTAGATATTAAAGTGTAGAAGAAAATTGCTTAAACTTTAATTTAACTTATAAAACTAGCTTTTCTTATTATTTGCTTAATATAATATACCAAAGTTATTCTTTAATATAATTTAAATCTTAAGAAGCAACTAATAATTTGCTTATAAGCTGCTTAAATAAAATAAATAGAAATAGTTAAATGCAGCTTATTTGATTCTATAAGTCTTATTATTTGCCCTATTATTTATTTCTACTCTAAAATTTATTATCTTTTATAAATTTAGTGATTTTTATTTGAAATATGCTATAAATAGAACTATAATATTTTACTCAATTTTGAAGTCAGAATTTTTACAAATTTTAAATTGCTATCATAAGAAGAAATAATTTTGTTTATTTTCATGCTTTTTTTTACTATTTTCACGTTCTTAAGTACCATTTCTTCTGCTTGAATGATTTAGTTTTACTCCAATCTTAAATCTTTATAATTATTCCAGCAATTATTTTATGATTTCTTCCGTTTATTTTATAAATTAAATCATTCGTAGCTTTACTTTGTTTTCTATTTTATTAAATTAGTAAATAAGGACTTCTAGAAACTCTTATTTAGAGTCACAAAAAGCATTTTGCTATGATAAAATCTTAGCTTTTTAAATTTTTGCCTAAAAGATAATTCAGATTATATATCATGATTACAATTGAATCTTAATCAATAGAGCAAACTTTTATTCAATTAAGTTATTATTAAATAGCTACAGAAAGTAAGGAATATCTATTTAACTTCCTTATAGTATTTGCTTCATAAGTTATTTTTTATCTTATAAATTTGGAATACTCTATGATTGCTAGTAGTTTAAGTTGCCTTTAATTAATTAATTTGCTAAGGAAAACAATTTTTCCTCTAAGATATTTTAGAGAAAGTTAAATAATTTTTGATCTATTTGATATTTCGATATTGAGTAGGAAACTTTATTATTGTCTGGATTTATTTAAGATTAAGATTTATAGTAGAACGCTAATTTCTAAATTTGAAGATCTCAACTAAGATTTTCTTTCTCTCATATGATTGATCATTATTATCCAGGTCTAAGTTCCACGACTAATTTGAATCTATTTGGTTTAAGTTCTTACTTCCTCTTTTTCTTTCCTGATATGTTTCTGCAAAGCTAAAGATTCCTACATTGTATGAAATAAGTGATTATAGACTGTACAAATATATTAAAATTATAATATAGTACAAGAGTTTTAACTTAATAAATGCTTGAATAGTAGCTTGAATATAAAAGATAAAATTAAAGAATCATAAGTATCTTTAGTTTTAGGGATAACTTAGCTGATATTATTAAAAGAGATATAATAGTTTATTATATTATTTCTTATTTATAGGTAAAACCTTAAATAAAACATACTAGTTTGCATTTAGTATATTCTTGAGTTAAATCAGTCTTTTATATAGCTTATTAGAGCTATAACTTAAGAGCTTAAGTCTTAATATAATTAAATATCTACATTAAAACTGTTTATTATCTTAATAAACTTTAGAGCTATCATAGGATTTAACTACTTTAACTATCTATCCAAAGTATTTAAATAAGATAAATTAAATCATAATATGCTTCATACCAATCAAATAGAAATTCTTTATTCATCTAATTTTAGTTGACTAGCATAGTATAAATTAAGCATAAGCAATACTTAAATCTAAGTATTTAGATGATATTTACCATAATGATTATAACTACATTAATATAATAAAATTATACTAAAGGAATTAAAAAGGCTATATTTAAGATTTTATTGAAGCTTAGCTATTAAAAGTTATGCTAGATTATTAAAGAAATAAAATATAATAGTTAGTTAATATCAGTTAAAATATGTACAGTCAACAATAATTATAAGCTATATAGAGTTTATTGCACTCTAGTGATTACTGGCTAAAATATAAAAATTAGAAAATATAGTAGTGGATAAAGTTAAAAGTCAAAAGTGTTTAATAAATCCTAATTCTTCATTTAAGACTTATTCTTAAAAAGGATTATCTCTTTTATTATTCTATCTCAGTTAAGATTTTGTATAAGCTTAGAGACTATCAATCTTATAAAGCAATGATTAAGCATAGTCATGCAAATTATCTTATAAGTAAAATCTAAGATCTATTAAAGATAATTTTAACTTAAAGACTAACGTTCTCTTTTTGATGAAAGTTAAAAAATCTAATTATATCTATTTCTAAAATATAGTTGAGTATATACAGTCACGATTATATTTCCTTAAACTATTATTTATATGATAATGATTATATTATAAGTACTAATGCTATTTATAATTAATCTTTAGTAAATCTAAATTCAATACTAATTAAAATTATATAACCTATTTAATTGTAAATTAGAGGAATTAATTGCTTAAGGAAATCTATACAAATTGTGTATTTATTAGTGATTTTATTAAATAAACTAAGAATTAAAAGATTAACATTCATAAAAATCTTTATCTTTCTTCTTTCGCGGGGTTTTACAACATCTGATGTCCCTATAAGTACTTAAAATAATACTTAGTTTTCAGTAAATCTCTTAGCTTTTAAAAAATTCAAATTTTTGCTCTTTTAAAGTCACTATTTGAATTTTTATTAAGTCATCTTTCAATTAAACTAATAAATCTCATATCTATATTTATTAAATCAAAGTGTTAGACTAAACCATTCTTCCTAACTTAACTCCATCGTTAGCTTAAGCAGCAGTAGTTTCATTTAATTTATATAAATTAATATAAATATCAAGCTAATTAGATAATTTATTATATTTTAACTTTATTTTATACTTATAGCAGGATACAGATAAAATAAGGACTTGTAAGCATAATATAGCAATATTTAAGTTCTTAGTACTTTAATAATATTAATGTTTTATTGCTAATTCCTTTCCATCCCAAACTATCTTTATATAATACCCAATTGGTATCAAAAGGCTTTAGATAGTATATTTCTTCAGATAATTCAGATTAAAACTCCATCTTTGGCTTGCTACTACAATTCATCAAGCTTAATTACATTTTTCCTTCTTAATTTACAAAGTATACAGAGCTATATTTAAGACAAAATACTTAACCTATTTGGCTAGGCTTTCTTACTTAAATTCTGCTTATTTACCTTAATAAATCTTAATTTCAATAGCCATTTAATAGATAATATTGTGTATCTGAGCATAAGAAGCCTACAAATTCTACCTAAATTAGATAAATTGCGTTTCTAATTAGGCTTTGGCTTATCTAAAGGAGGTTGCAAAGATAGAAATAAAGCTTAGTTTCATTAGTTTTACTTTTTATGATTAACTTTTGTGATTTACCTTTTTAAATTAATTTCGATATCTAAGCTTTTCAAGGATCAATATTAATTCCACAGCGTCTGAGTTAAAGCGGTTTATTGATTTTACTATAGCAGTTAAATATTTTATGAGTGTAAAGGAGATTTATCTGCTATTTATATCCTTTTAAATCCAAAAAGTTGATATCTTAAACTCTTGAATCACTTTAGTGCTATTTTAACTTGAAACTAATCAGTAACTATAAAGCCACTTATTTATGCTTTATCATACTGTTTTTGTTAACTTAAGAAAGGTTAAATTCAGCTTTTTACTTATATTTAGTGATTTTATTTGACTAATCTGTATTATTTATACTTAATTTAATATCCTAAAATTAGTAACTTAGGAAGATTATTTCTTTACTAAAGCCTTGCTAGCTTTAACTGTTAATCTGCTTCATCTAAAATACTGCATAAGATTAGTCTTTTCCATTAGGCTTTATAAAACCTCTATCTGATTAAAAATCTTCGTTCTTTGTATCCAAACCTGATAGTTTACATAGCAAGTATAATTCTTAGGACCTTTAAAATTTAAATCTTTAGAGCATTCTGAACTTATACGCTTTTACAGCAATATTTAATATATAATTTTGATATTTTAGAAGAACAGTTATATAAGTAGCGATTTCATAAACAGAAAGCCTAAGAGATATTTCAAACCAAATTAGCAGTTAGATAATCAACTATTTGTGAGATACCTTGATTCAGAAACTCTTTAGAGAAAGAATATTTCGTAACTTACTGATATAAAGGAAGGAAATTAGAAAATAAGTCAACCAAGTAGTATAAAAAAGATACTATGACTTACTTTTAGTTAGATTGGACAAGATTTAAATATTCAGATTTAGAGTAGAATCAATGTTTACCATAAACGGAATTGGATAATAGTAAAAGAGTATAATAAAGTATATAAGATATAAATAAAATGAGTCTAAGAAGAAATTTAGAAGAATGCTTTAGTTATTTACCTCAAATATCTTTTGAAGCGCATTTCATTATTCATATAAACATAGCTATTAAAAACGAAAGAAGAAAAGGCAAAATTGCTAGCTTAAATGAGATTTTTCTTTTACATATACTAAAGTGAAAAATGACAAAAAACATGCTAAGCACTTTACGTAAAAGATAATAAAGGACAATATTTATTATACAGTATGTATAACATAATCGAGAATCATTAAGAAGAAAAAAGAGCTTGAAGGTTACCAAACTAACAATTTTTACTTTTTCGATACTTTTTTATCAATTTTTTAGTTTTCAGAGCATTTATCTATGATAAAATTTGCTTCTTAAACTAAAATTTTTTCTTAGTATAGAAGGGATTAAAATATCTTTAGTAGCTTAGTTTAAAAAGGTTATTTATATAATCTCTTACCTTTCATAAACTTATACACTTTAAATATAACTATTATAGATATATTCATCATTTAGTTCTTACTTCTAATAACTAGTTTCTACTTTTTTTATTTTCTCTAATAAGCTGGATATTAAGTTACCTATTCCTTGATTTAAGTTTACAATTATACTATTTTAATGAACGATATGATGAATTAAGATACACTAGAGTCACAAATATATTTAGCTTTACTGTCTTCTCAGAAATTAACTTATTAGTCTTGAGAATCTTTACCAGTTTTATAGGCTGATGACTATTACAATTCAGATTGAAGTAATGGCCTGATTTTTTAGCTTATAATACATATCTTTTTCTTTATTGTACTCACTTTATGATGTTTGACCTTTAATGATCTTAGAGTACTCATTTTGACTATTTTTCTTAGTGCATCTTTGTTGCTTCAGTGTTAATTCTTTGCTATCTGCAAAATTATTTAAGCATCAAGTTCTTGTTAGATTTGAATGGCTATTATCCACCTCGAGATCTTACCAATATATCAAATAGATACATAAAGAAAGTAGATACCAGTTTAGAAGTAGCAAAATATGGTAAAAAGGGTATTTAAATTGAAGCTAAAAATTGATTAATACTAGTAAAATGGGATTTGATCAGGAAAGATTCGAAAATAAAGAGATCTCAAGTGAACTAACCTGCTGTATATGCAACTTGGTTATTGAAGATGCTATGGAATGTGTTTAATGCAACAACAGCTTTTGCTAGAAGTGTATTGAAGCCTGGAACTAAAAAAAGTAAGTTTTCAAATAGATAGCAGTGTCCCTATAATTGCCCAGGCTTTAAAATAGCACCTGCTCATAGGTCTATTCGAAATATCTTGTCCTAATTAAAAATTAAATGCAGTCTTGAAGGATGTGAAACTTTCACTCTCATCGAGTAAATTAAAAAACATGAGCAAGAGTGTGATTTCGTATTCTCTTAGTGTGAGAATGAAGGATGTGATTTCAAGGATGTACGCAAAAACATAGTATTACATCAGTAAGAATAATGCCTGTTTGCAAAAGTTCAATGCGAGAATTGCTAATTCGAATTAGCAAAAAACGAGTTTAAGGATCATAACTGTATTAAACTGATGACATAGTAAATCAAGAAACTGGAATTGAAATTGTTTAGTTTAGAGGAAAAAATCCTTAAAAAGGTAATTAGTTAGCAGGAAAATAAAGAGGATTAGAAGAAAAATAATTTGTTTCATGAAGGAGTTAAATGCGATGGTTGTAAATAGTTTCCTGTTATAGGTAACAGATATAAGTGCTAAGAATGCTTTGATTTTGGTAAGATTTTATGCAGATTTTTGTGAAAAATGCTGGTAAGAAAAACAACATCCACATCCTTAAGCCAGGTTCATTTAGTATCTTCCCTTATCTTTTGAAATTATTAATGAGATTCAGGATGATTAAACTGAACTGAGCAAGGGTTAGAGTTTTTTTAAAATATGGACTATTAAAAATAATTGCAATACTCCACTCACTAACTATGGCTTACTATTAAATTTAGATTATAAGCCAGCTACCCCTGGAAGTATCATAAAGGTGGATGTCATGCCTGATGTGCAACCTGGTCAAATTTCGAATTGAATTATAAAAGATAAAATCAAAATTAATGAAGATATAACCTATAAAATGAGATGAAGAGCAGTAAGTTTTGAACGAAATTTGCATTTTGGTCCTGAATTATGTTTTACTGTGACAGTAAAGAAGAAAAAAGGAATTTTCAGTTGAGTCATTAAACTCTTTTAAAAATTTATTTTTGCATAAAATAGAGTTGAGTAGAAAGATCGTTTATATGCCTTAAAATTTAGTAATATTTTTATAAGCCAACGTGTGTCGCAAGCTAAAAAAAATTTTTCGAATAACAAATGAATCAAAAATTTTTGATATTGTCAATAGCGTTTCTACAAACACTACAACCAAGAGATTGTTCTTGTCCATTGGACTTATGTTTTCCTTTCAAAGGACATTTCTAAGGACCTTCACAAACTGGAAGTTCACTAATTTTCTTTTTAGACAAATAATCACCTTCATTCTGTCTTCTATGACAATCTTCACAGAAATGTGTGTTTCCTCAGCAGAACCATTATGCAATATTACAGCAAAACTTGCATTTATATTCGATAAAGTCAACTCCATGCTTGGGACAGTTACTAACTGAATCATCCTACATTTACTTAGCTACACAAGGTGGACATACAAGTTCTGTCTCATCAAATTTTGCATCAATATCTCTAACATCTTCGCATTCTTTTTTGCCTCCAAAATAAGTATCCCTACACTAGTAGCATTCATAATAAGCAAATCTAGCTAAAGCATATTTTTCAGGTTATTGATAATAATCTTTGTTATTAGGATCATTTAGCTTAGGATCATTCAACATACCTTCATACTAAAGACGCTTAACTGCCTTTTCAGTGATATTTTAAAGAAGGTTTTATCCAATAACTGAAAGAGCGTTTATTATTGAATGATGTGGTCCTTAAATAATCGATTTGCACTTAGGGCATTGCAAATAAGCAAAACTAGTTCTTGGGCCTGGAAATCTCAACTAGAGCTTTTAAATAACACATTGAACGTGAAAAATATGGCCACACGTTATTTATATGCAAGGAGCTGATTCCAGCCCTTCTATATAGCATATTCCACATAAATCGAATTAATTAGCACCATGAAGCTACTAATTATTATTAGCGCATTCTTCTTTCAAGCAAGGAAGGCATTTTCTTTCATCCCTGAATCCATAACATACATGTCCACATGGTAATTACTTCCTACATGCTGATTTAAACCTAGTTGAACACTCTTATTTTTCGCATATTTCTCCTTACTTAATTACTTCCTAGCAATAAATACATTTGCTGAATAATACGCTTACCTGGATTTAAGGAAAGTCTAGAATTATTGACAAGTGAAACCAGTATGATAAGGAAAATGCTTGCATTAGATACAGAACTCAGTTTAGCACTTACATCTTACCCTATTCTATGCATAGTGCAAAGCAGCTTCTTATGATATATTTTTTCCTTCTTAATCCTTAGTATTGTAATTTACTATACCTGGCTCGAAGTAAAACTAATATCCACATTAAGTATTAGGACATTATGTTATGTTCTCTTGAATCTAATTAAAAAGCTGGGAGTTCAACTGGTCTAACAACTCAGATCCGATCAGTTATTTAATCTCATAATCACTTAAGTTTCCAGAACAATAAGGGCAAGTTGCTTTCTTTATTTTAGGATAGGTAGTTTCTAAATGACTAATCAAGCATTGTCTACATATCCAATGACAGCAATTTTCAGTAAACATGATATTAATATTTTCAAGCAGAAACTCACACTTCTTGCATTCAAATAAATCTTCCTTTTTAACTATTTTAATTGCTTCCCCTTTTAAATTTTTCAATACAGACTTCTCTAATTCTTCAAACTTGGTAGGTGTTTCTATTTCCTCTAGATTATTAGAATCTTAGGAATCTAATTACTCAAATTAGTTCTATTCTTCCAAATTAGGCTATGAGAGTGTTTTTAAGGAAAAATCGATATAGTAAGCAGCTGCTTTGAATTCATATAAGACAGTTAGCAGTTAGTCAGGATCCTTTTTCAACTCCTCAAATATTTCTCTAGCCATTCCTAGTATAATGCTTTAAAGGAAGCAGGTGTTCGTCTAAAGCATATGCGCTACTATCTTTTACTCATTTTAAGGAAATTGCTATCCACAAAGACAATTAATAGCCAACATTTATATCTAATTTAAGAGTCTTTTTAATTAAACCTTTGTAGACTATAAATGACTTTAGTAGTATTATGATATAACCAAGTAAACAGTAGATCTTCATCTATGTCATCTAATTAATAACATTATTAGACAAGACTATCACATACTAAAAAAGCTTTAAGCTTTTTAAGAAGAGATATAGATGATAGATCTATAACTAGGATTGACTAGTAATAACTTGATTTCTAAAGTTTATATATATAAGCATAGTAAAAGGTAAACCTTATAGATGCTAAGTATTTAAACTATTTATATCATTTTAAAGCTTTATTATTATTACTGTTTCCTTATTTAATTCAAACCTTTTGTAACCAGCTTTTACCTTGTCTTTTATACTTTTGCCGTAAATAAATCCCGCTTTATTTAATGTTTACCTTATACATAAATGTAGTGATTTTAAATACTTAGATGATAGTAATTCATTCTAATTTAGAATGTTCTAAAAGAAAAATTTCTATATATATAGTCTACCCTTTACATCAATCTCCTTTATATATTCCCCCATAAATCTGCTCCTTCTTCATGTTTTAAAGGGTTTATTCTAGAGCAGCTTCTATTATTGAAGCATTATATTTTTAAAATCTCTAATATGCACTAAACACATACTCATCAACAGTATCAGTCAAACTCCTTATTAATTCTATAAATTTAAGTTTCCATATTTATCCTCAGAAGCTTGAAAGAGTTGCTCTAACTGCATTTTAGCGATTCTAAACTTCTCCTTTATTAACTAAGGAAAAATCTCAGTTTTATATAATTCAGATATAACTCCTTCAGTTACCTTTCTACAATCATATAGTTATAATTTTCTTACTAAAGCTAAAAAAAGAGCAGTAACCTGAAAGTAGCGAAAGGTCACTATCACTAGAATTAATGCAGATAGTAGCTAATATGCAAATTATGTTTCTCTTCTAGAATAAAAGAGTAATCTATAGTACTAAGGATTACCTTTAGCCAATTTAAATATAACAGAGAGGATATAAATATAGTAAAGATAAGAAAGATAAAGAATACTAGTTGTAACATTAAAGGGATAGGAACCATTTTAGTAACTATAGTGTAGAGTTGGTTGCTTATTGATGAGCTATATAATTGAAGCTTTTTGAGTTTTTTATATAAGATTTTCGGTAAAAAAATATTCAAATGCAGTAAAAGATAAAAAGAGTTATTATTTTGTACGGTGGAAGGATAAATCGATTTAATTAGGTGAAGAAATTAGGGTCACATATTATACTCTACATTTACAGTTAATAAATAATAACTTTATCCTGAAATTTGCAGTACAAGTTATCTAGTGAAAGAGAAACTTCGTTTTAGCTTTCTTATCGAAGATAAATTATAGAGTAAAGCATGAAAATGATTATGAAGTCTTAAGTCATAGAGCCAATTATATCGCATGCTTAAAGAATAAATTAAAGTTAAAACTTTTACATCTCTATTGTCATAAATCAGTTGCGTTATATTAATGTCCGATTACGATATTTCTTTAATATTATTTTGATCCGATTAGAGGTTATTAGTGTAATAGTTAGGTGGTAAGTAGTAAGTTATAGGTTTAGGTTTAAGTTGTATTTAATGCCAAATATCACTTACTGAATTCTGCACCTTAAATGATAATTTCTTTGGTATTTTACACATCTAATAATGGAGCTTAGTCTGCATTTCTTCAAATTTTCTATGTTGATAGAGTAAATAGTTGATTGTAGGAAAACACTAATTATAAGGAAGATTTAAGTAATAGGCTATTTAAAACCACTTGATTGAAAAATATATAGAGTCTGATAAATTAAGATTGGCATAAGAATTATTAGAGTGTAAGATAATGACTAAAATGTTGATCATTGTCCTAAAGTATCTTTCCAGACGTCCATAGGTGATTTTGTTTCCTTGTAGTATTCTTTGCACATATAGCGATACTCTTGACAGAGAGCACAAGAACCGAACAAACAAGACAAAATGCAGTCTGTTTAAATATCTCTGCTTATTCCTTCATGCTCGGCTAAGTGGAATCTTTGACCCAAATTACCTCCTGCAAGACTAATCAAGCAAGCTGTTTGAGCCCACTTTTTATCTCTTCTGATGACTTTGTAGTATATACATCCACGTACAAAACATCCACAGCACCAAACTGCTAAACAAGATTAAATATCAGTTAAGCATCCAAATAACGGAGAACCCCATTCCTTCGAGACCAAAGGTTTTTAAACTCCAGACATTTTATTTTTTACACTTATAGTTTAACTCTTTAAATGAAAATCATTTAAACAAAGTCTACTTTAATTTTTTAACTGTACAGCTATCTTATTCCTCTAATCCTATTATATTAGGATTTTCTATCTCTTCATTGGTGAGTGACAATATCTAATAATATGATATTATGATATCCCATAACTATCTTGAATACTTATATTTATATAATGCTTTAAATACTTAAAAGCTTAGATATGATCCTTAACATTTCAATAAACGCTTACATATTTAATTTTATTGACACGCTTTTTAAATTTAATCAAGTGTCTATATTTAAAAAAGGAATTTGATTGCTTTTATGTATTGATATGCAAGTTTTAGTGTGAGTTTAATGATAGAATATTTTGAGAGATATAATGAATAATAAGTAATATGAATAAACTACATTAAGATTACAACCATTTCATTCTCTTTCCATCTATCCATTCTCCTGATTTGCTCTCGCCATTAGCAGTTATGTAGGTTCCTTTTCCATGCTACTTTCCTTTTTTTCACATTCCTTAATATTTTCTGCCATCTGGCCATATAAATACACCATAGCCTAAATAGTAAAAGTTACCATTTTTCTTATCGTTTAGGTATTCTCCTTCATAAACTCTTTTATCAGGCCATTATATTTTACCATAGCCATTCATTTTATTTTGTTTCCATTCTCCTTCATAAACCCTGCCGTCAGCTCATTGATATTTTCCTTTTCCATCGATATCATTATCTTTGAAGGTTCCTTAATATATTGAACCATCTGCAAAGTGAAGAGTTCCATAACCATTCTTCTTACCTTCTACATATTCTCCTTCATATTATGCTCCATCTGGTCAAGTTTCTAATCCTTATCCATGTTGTTTATCTGTTTTCCAATATCCAATATATCTTGCACCATTTGTGTGTAAATATTACCCAAAACCATGTGTCTTATCATTAAACCACTCTCCTTCATATATATCTCCATCAGCATATTTAAGCCTTCCTAATCCACATGCCTTATCCTCCTTTCAATACCCTTCATATTTTGATCCATCAGAATTATTTTAAACACCTCAGCCAGACCTTATGCTATCCTTTCACTATCCTTAATAAACACTTCCATTTTCTAACTTAACAGGAGGCTTAGAGGCATGGAGACCATCTTCTACAAGTTCTTTCTTAAGTATAAACTTATAGTTGCTATACTCTTGGTTTATCTTTTACTCAGCCTACTTCTATTAGTTATGAACAAGGTATTTCTCAGTTTCAAGTTACGAATTTTCTTTTTCATGTGATTATGGGTTGTTAAACTCTTCAATATCGTGTCCTGCTAAGAGATTTGAACAACCTTGACAATTGCCCATTTATTACAAACTATGAAAAAAATAACTCAAATTAGTCAAAGGTATTTTGCCATTGAATTCGTTGGATAACCTACAAAGTTAACTTCTCAATAAGTAGATAAGGTAATCAAGCTTGGGGAAAGGATTTCCTAGCTTAATATTCTTGAGCTTAGAGCTCTTTTTTTCAAAATAGATCAACTTAACTTTAAGAGAATCAATGTTTCCATGTCCCCTCAGCCTTCCTTTTTCCTTCCTATTCATCCTATCAATCTCAAATACCAATTAGAAAGCCCTGGTTCGTTAGTTGGATAGAGTGGATGGCCACAGAATCTTGTTAAAGCCATCACAGAATAGAGCTTCTTGGATAAACTAATTGCAGCTGTTGAAAAGGTTGAAAAGCTAGGACCTGTATAAGCTAAGAAGGATGATTCAAAGGATAAGCAAGAACAGCAATAAAAGAAGGAAGAAAAATCAGAAAAGAATGCATTCAATGTAGTCCTCAAAAGCATAAAAGCAGAAAACAAGATAAAGGTAATAAAAGAAGTCAAAACCATGACTGGATGGGGCCTTAAGGAGGTATGTTAATTATACAGTGTAAAGATAAAATTGAAGCTCTTGATAAAAATCCCCTTATACTAGGATAAAACGTACCAAAAGAGAAGGCATAGAAATGGTTAGATACGCTTAAAGAGTTATAGTCAGTAGTTGAGCTTTAGTGATAAACTTAACCTTTTAAATTTAAACTAAAAATATCTGTTTATCAAACTTAGCTTTAGCTATAGGCTCAGAAAAATAAGTGATCATATGGTTTTTAATAGATAATAGATTTAAGGTAAAAGAGATATATTTGAATTATATTACTAACGAACTTTAATTAACTGAAATGTATTAGTTAGCATAGCTAGAAGATGAGGAACGTCTGCTGGTATTAAGTGAGATTAGTAAGGCCGAGCAGTAAAATGGGGAACTGGAAAAGCTTATGGCTTAATTATTATAAGAGGTTAAAAAAGATGATATGACTTTAAGTTAGGAGATGCTTCAAAAAAAAGAGAAGGAATTGGAGAAGTTAAAGTAGTAGTTGGTATTATGCTAGGAGGAAGATTAGTTGAATGAATTTGGGGTTATGAAAAACTCTGTCTGTATACTCAAGATTGTGAAGGTTGAAAATTTGCCAGCAAACAATTTTTTCACAAGTGCTTCTCCTTATTTCAAGATATAGTTTGAGAATCAAATATTCTAGACTCAGGTAGGTAATTCAAAAAGTTATATATTCAATTGCGAGTTCTAATTAAGGGTAGAAAAAGGGTAGAAGCCTATTTAAATAACATGCATGGAGAAGAATAATTTTACAAATGATGACGTCATAGGAATATCAAATCTAGAGCTTAAGAATTATAAGGATTAGATAAAGCAAGATATATGACTTAATCTAGAAGAGCCTAACAAAATCTTTCGAGTATCTAAGCCTAGAGTGAAAGTAGAACTCACATGGATTTACTCTAAAGCTTTGTAAGTTTAGTAATAGATTACCACCCTAGAAAGAGAAGTAAGCTAGATAAAAGAACAAGAGAGACTAGAGTAATAAAGGTAAAGAGTTGAATATGATTCATAATAGCAGATGTAGTAGTAAATAGAAATTAATAAGAAGAATATTTCAGAATGAAGAGACTGGCTCAACAATGGAAAACCTACTTGAAAACAGCTTCTGCAAAACATTTAGACATTTCCACTAAAGCAATAACAGAGTAATATAAGGAACTACTTCACCTAGAGATTTTGCAGTCGCTGTAGTTTAAATAACTACTTGTCGCTATTCTGCTATTTATTCTAACTCTCTTAGTTTTAATTAATTACTAGCAAATAAATAGCTAAAATAAAGCTTAAAGTACATCGATATTGAATATAAATATAAATGGTCTATATATAAAATAGTACTATAGCAATACTTAATGGAATTTAGTTCTAATGACAGTAATTAAAAGTGTTATATGGAATATTTTTACCATCTCAAGTTAATCATAAGTGTATATGTATGCATGAAGTAGAGATGTAAAAGGGGCTTTATTATAAGATGTTTAAGCTTTAAAGGAAGTTAAATAAAGCATGTGTTTGAGGATTTTTCTATCATAAAGCTGCTAGTGGGTCGATGATAAGATTAGAGGGAATGAAATATAGAAAGGATAGTGATTAGTGATTTTTATAGATGTACGGATAATGGTAAAGCGTATTGAGGGTAATTAGTTAAGGAATTAAAATAGTAAAAATCTAATTAAAATAAGTTTATCGTTCATTTATACTTGTTTATTCAGAAATAGCAAATGGAGCAAGAAACTAAAGTCATAACTCGCAAGAAATTGATTATAGCCTTAGTTGGCCTTCCAGCTCGTGGTAAGACTCTATACGGAAGAAAGATTTGCAAGTATTTAAATTGGATAGGAGAGAGTAGCCGATTGTTTTCGTTAAACGATTACTGGAGAGCTTAAAGGTCGTAACCTAGAAAACAAAGAGATTATTCTGGTGTTGAAATATTCATGCCTGATAAAGAGCAGGAGCCAACTACTCCTATTATGCATTAGAAATAGGAAGAATATTTGGAAGAAGCAAGAAATATTCTTAAAGCACCTGTTAAACTTCCTGAAGAAGGGGCAAAAGCATAAAATGAAAGCCAGGCTTTAGTTGAACCTTCAACTCCATTAGCTTTACAAATTGAAGAACTAAGAGAAAACGCATTGTAAATGATGAATTGTAGAGAAATTGTGATGTAGGACATAGTTCATTACCTTAAGAATGAAGGTGGAACTGTAGCAGTTTACGATGCTACGAATTATACAGCAGAGCTACGTTCCAGGATTTTAAAGATTGTAGAGCCAGGTTGGAGAGTACTATTTGTAGAAACAGTAACAAACGATAAAGAATTCATAAAGGCAAACATAAGATCAACAGCTCTGACTAGTCCTGATTTTGAGAATTTCGATATATCAGCTGTATTTAGAAATGTCTACAAGTAATGCGAGTTTTATGAGAAGTTATACTAAAAGGTTAGTGAGAAGAATGATGGGGATAAGGTTATGTTCATCAGAGTGCATGTTGGAAATGATGGAAGAATAACTACTTATAATCTCGATGGCTTTCTTCCTGGTAAAATTCTAACATTTGTTTTAAACTTGCACACTGAGCCAAGACCAATCTACCTGGTGAAAGTAGGAGAAACATATTATAAATCTTAGCAGAAGCTAGGAGGAGATAGCGAATTAAGTGAAAATGGAATGGAATATGCTAAGTTAGTAGGAAGCTACTTCAGGAAATTGCCAGAAGTTCTCCATAACGTTCTTTTCTATACAAGTACAATGTAATCAGCAGCTCACTAAGTAAGAACAATGAAGCTTCCAGTTCATGCTGATAGATACAAGCAATTAAATGAAATAGATGTAGGTGAATGTGATGGAATGACTTACGAGTAGCTGAAGCAATTTTCCAAAAAAATAGATTCAGAATATAGAAGTAGCGATAAACTGAGATATCGATATCCTAAAGGAGAAAGCTACTATGACTTGATATAAAGAATAGAACCAATTATACTGCTGATTGAACGTTCTAAGAGACCTCTGGTTATCCTAGCACATAATGCTGTTCTTAAAGTAATCTATTCTTACTTCGTCGAAGAAGAAATAGAAAAAGCTCCCTTTTAAAAAATACCAGACAATGCAATCATAAAACTAGTCCCACAGACTTATCAAGTACTAGAAACCTAAATCAACTTCGACATCCAAGAGAAGAAATGGACAGAAAGTTACGAAGTAAAATAATGTAATATGGAAGCATTGAACGCAAGTTTGATTGGAGGTTTGAGTAGAACTTCAAGTAAGGGAGAACTAGAATAGCAATTCATTGAATGACCTTAAACTTTTAAATATTAAATAAAAAGATTTATAGTCATCTGTTTTTAACCACCAATCAAGCTAGAAATACCAACTATTCATTTATATTCAGTTGAAGCTTTTCGCTTACTATGTGGTTAGAATCAAATGTAATCATACAAAATTATATGATAAATAAGAGCTTAATTAATGGAAGTCTCTCAGTACATATAGGAAGGAAATATAAGAATATTTGCTACTAAGTAGGCATTTTAAAAAGGCTACTCAAATTTATAGTTTGTTTGCAACCTCTAAGCTAGGAGTTCAATAGTAGTTAGAGGGATAAGCAGAAAGCATCAAACAAAAAGTAGAGTAATTAAAGTACTTTTAGTAATAAATGAAATTGAAGCATTTATTGATACAAAGGAATAGTAAATTAGCTTATTCTTCATCTATTATCTTTAAAATGTAATTAGGTCCAAAGAACATTTTTAATTAAAAAGGCATAAATAATATAATTAAAATGAAAGAGTATAATGAAGGTTTCATAAGCTAAGGAGATGTAATCTATCTCCAATATGGAGATTACGTCTTAGGTATGAACGATGCATTTGAAATGGATACTTCTGGTAAATATCTCAACTAAAAATTAGGTGCTGGCTTGGTGGAGTAAGACAAAGGGACTAATGTAGCAACTAATTTCTTTTTCCAAGTTTTCGTTGAAGGCAAATCTCCAGGAGAAATCTTGAAGGTTGGAGAAAAGATGTGGTTTAAGCATATAAGTTCGGATTCTACTTTGACAGCTACAAATAAATATTAGTTTGATGTGAAGTATCAAGAAGTCAGCTTTGAAGCAAGAAATCAAAATAATTTGCACTAATCTTTCAAAATCATCTCAGATGATTATATTCAAGAAGGGTTTAATATACTCAATGGGACACAAATTACATTAGAGTCAATAGGTGAAGTTGATAAAAGGCTATGTGTAAACAAAGACAACCAGCTGAGTATTTCGAATGACGGAGTGGTATGGAACATAGTAATCTTCTGCAAAAATGCAGATCTTTTATCTGATATAAAGGAAATTAAAGCTTAAAATATCATTAGCTTACATAACTACCATCAAAATGCTTTCTTGTCAGTAGACAGTCTGGAATAATAGTCAGTATTTAAGTATCTTTCTCCAAATAAATAAACAAAACTGAAGTTATAAAAGTTCTTAGATTCTAGTATAAAAGAGCCCTATTTCACAACAATTTAAACTTCTACACAAGTGTACAAAACACTAGACGCTGAATAAAACTTGAACATACTTGAAGGACTGTTTAGAATAGAATGCTAAAATGCTTTTGATTTCAATAAGATAGATAGTAAAGTACCTTTTAGGCTGCTTAATGTGCATACAGGATTATACCTTACATATGATGAGGATAACTCAGTAGTAATAATGGATAAGTAAAAAAGTGACTTGTAACTGTTCGTATTTGAGAAGATTTATTAATAAGGAACAACTTAGAAAGAACAAGTCTGCGATTAAGAAGGACCAGTACAAGACAACGAATACGTTAAAATCAAACACTTTAAGTTAAATTTATATCTAAAGTATAGACTATAGAAGTTTGTCCTCGATTAGAGTGTATCAGGAGAAGACTTCTATCAGGTACATTTGAGTGATTGGTAATCAAGCGAATTTTGAAAATTCATATATGAGAAAAGAACTCTTCAAGGAATAATTAGTGCAGTTTAGAGTGGCGAAAAAAATCTCATACAACAGGACTACGAAACTGGGTTATAAGTTGTTATTTCGCTAATTGAAAAAATTACAGATAAGAAAGTCGAAAGAAAGTAAGATTTCAAGGAACAAATTTTGAGTATTAGCAAAATCAAGAAGGAATATAAGCCAAATCCTTTCATCTAGAACTAATTTCAAAACTGAGGATTCATAGAGCTTATTCTATAGATACTAAATTAATAAACGAAGAAATAGCCAAAAGTAAATGCTAAAAGACTTATCAGCAACATGGCTTTAAAATCGACTATCAAAGAATACAATATAAAATCTTAAAAAGGCCAGTTTCCTATATTAGCCTAGATTTTACTCTGATTTTAATTCAAAGGCAATCCTAAACCTTTGAAAGTATTTAGCTCAGAACTATTACGATTGCTGATTAACATCTCTCTTAAGATTCCTGAAGAGTTGGAAATAGATTCATGTTTAGAGTAACTGCTATATTGCAAGACACTTGAAGAGAGTTTAAGTGACCAAAAAAGTTACTAGAATATGCTTAAGGAAACTATAGATTAAACAAGAAAGCTTTTAGAGGATAAGCAAAATGACAAGCAGTAACCACTAAAGAAAATCAACCTTTTAAGCTGTTTATGCGTTAGAGGATAGTCTTATTGTAGGTTCACTCAAAATGCTATTATTGAAAACTTCATTTTCAATTCCTAAGGCAATTAGAATGAAAATTTGCAACCTTCGAGTTTCATTATGAAATACAAGCAAACATAGGACTATTTTGAAATCGAGGTTAATGGGAAATGATATCCATTCAACGATAAAGTGGGAGGATTCTTATGGCATTACATATAGTATAAATAAAGCAAAAGTTAAGAGTTAAAAAATCACGAACTCTGTAGAGCCGTTCGATTACATAAAAGATTAATGAAACTATACAGTTTTGTCTCTTAGCAAGGCAATATCTTGGCTTAAGACAAGCTTTTGGATATCTTACAACCAGAGTTCCTGTTATATGGCTTATAGCAGCCATCGTAAGTAATCAACTTTTCTTAAAAAAAGCACTTTTTGGAATGTTTAATAAACCTCTTTATTGATCACCACACCTCACCAGAAGTATTGGATACATATAAAGCATGCATTATATAATTAAGTGACTAGCAATAAAGAGAAATAAACTTGCAAGAAAGCAAGTGCAAAGTCTTTACTTTGGACTATCATAAAATTAAGAGATAAGATGAAGAATAGATACTAGGACATCACTGAAATCTTAAAACCATCTTAGACAGAAGATTCCAACTAGCAGATTGGTTCCTTAAGTCAATTGAAGGCCTAAATTTGTCTGCTTAGCAAAGCTTACAAGAAATATCGTACAGTGTTCACATAATGAAAATTGCTAAAATACTAATCAAGATAAAATTCTTCTCTTTAGACTATCATGATTTTGAACTATCAGTGCTAGGCGAATAGATTAAATAGCAATATAGAAAAGACTAGATAAGTTTGATAGTAAATCATCTTCTAAGAATGGAAAAAATATCCAGTAGAATGACCTTCTAGATGAATGATTATCTAAAATAAAAAGGCATAGAAATCGACTTATAGTTGTTATATGGAGTAGTTGATAAAGGAGGAATGTTCTAGATCAGTAGCATAGAAGAAATTGACTAATACTTGATTAATTACCTCAAGCTCTTAAGAAAAATACTGGTGGAAAAACTTCTAAGGGCATAACCAAAATATGTAGACAAGAAAGCAGAGAAAAATGATTAAATAGAAAACCAACTAAAACAAATCTATTAAGAAGAAACATAAGCGGCCAAAGAATCAGTAAAGGCTTAAATTTTAGCTTATGAAGTCTTACATGCAATTTACAAAGAAAACTTTTCAATCATAGGATCGCACATTCTAAAGTGAACACTTCCTTCATTCAAAATTGTCTTATAATAGAAGACTTAGTTACTTACAAGCAGTCTAGAGGAAAAATAAGAAGCGTAAGAAGAATTAGTGGATAAAATGTCTGATGAAGTTCTGGCAAAGGCTTCCTCTAAATGTCAGGGTCATATAATATTCCCATAGAAGTCTGAAATAGAGTAAAGTATAGAGCTGTAAATAAAAGAAAATTAAGAAGAACTGAAAAAATTGCATATTTCAGAATTTGGTAAAAATTAAACTGATTTGCTTGTTCTATTGATTTAGAATCAAAAGGCATATGCTAACTTGCATTTGCAGATAGAATCTGAAAGCTTTCTAATGTTCCATATTGATGAAGCTTTTCATGCATGTCAAGCAATTAGTGAGGCTTTACCTATATTTAAATACGAAGAGTACCTCATTTATATTAAAATCAAGCATCTTTTTTCCTATATTAACAACTAGCTGAAAAGAAAGGTTCGTATATATGATCAGAACGATTTAATATTCCTTAATAAAGCTTTGAAATGTCCAGATGATGAGTCAGGTCCTCCTGGTTTAATTGATCTGTTCTATATATATAACCAAAACTATAAGTGCTTGAACTGTTAGAGATGGTATGTCTAAAAAAATGAAGCGGAAATTTGCTGCCAAGATGAATTAAATCCTTTATTCAATCCAGATGAATTCAACTATGCAACTGGAGCCTAATTCAGGATTATTTAGTTTGAACCTGCTAAGAAATTTATCAAGTATATGCTTTATCTGTCTAGAAAGTAAAACTTCAAAATTAACTTAAAAAACGAGGAGTTTCTAAAGCTGTTCAAGAACTTTTACGATTTCTGGTATAAACTTATCTTAAGTACGAAGAAAATAACAGATTGGTCTATTGAGGCTTTGCGTAAAGAAGATTTAGAACTAATTTTCCAGCATGCTACTTAAAAAAACTTAGCAGTACATGCAACTAAAGTCCTTTCAAGACTATGTATATGATACCCATAGCATAAAATGAAAGTTTCATAATTGAATATCCTAAACTTCAAGCCATTTTTAAACCCAGTGTTAGAAGAAAATTCGATGACTAGAAGAGAGGAAAACAAATATCCTGCATATATAATTAGATTATTAGCTGATATCATTCTAGTAGAAGGTTCGTTCGATAATAGGAGATAGATCCTATAGATTATCATTGACTTATTCGAAGAGCATCCTGAATATTATGAAAACTTTCTCTTCATCAAGCAAGAAAAGGATGAGTAAGATTTTTGCTATACTTTCTTATTTAAGGAGCTATAAAGTTAAATGACCTGGATAAAAGAAAAAGGTCCTTCTAGTTAGTTAGAACTTCATAAAAACATGATACATCTTTTAGCAGAACTTGGTACAGTATATGACGAAAATGAAGTTTAGCAGAGTGTAACAGATGGCATATAAAGCTGGGTGTGCAAAAGATTCTAAATTTAGGATGCTTTAAGTGTGATAATGGATGGTAACCTACCAATTTATATCAGAAATGAGTACTGACAGATACTTAATGAAATCTTCTTACAAAATAGTAAGGAAATGGTAACTGAGTAACTACTTAGAAACGAAGGAGAAAATTTAAAGAAACTACTTCAAACGATAAATCAAGATGTAGAATTGCTGAAATAGCATAGCTTAAATATAAAAGGAACTGAAATGTTTACTTCTCATAAAGGTTATACTTATTAGAGCTACTGTAGGTAAAGTTGGGACTTTATATAAATAGTAAATGTCTAGTATGTTCAGTTTTTAAATATCATAATTGGAGGAAATTTTAAAAAAGCTTTTTAGAAGCATAAAACATTAGTTGGGGAAGAATCAAAATCGATGATTTTAAAGCTTCTATAAACTATATTGAATAACCTGACTTGCATAAAAGATTACAACTTAGTATCTTTTAAAATGACAAGGGATTTCTTAAGACAGCTAGGAAATGGAATCAATAACTAAATATTCGATTAAGACATTGTAACACCACAAGAAGCAGATAATTTCATAAGTTATGTTGACACAATTTTCGCTAAGTTTCAAAAGTTAGGATCTAGGTATTAGAACTATCACAGACCATTATAAACGAATTATTTGCAACTATATGAAAAGTTTAGCGATAGTTTTAAGATAATTGCCTAGGTATGAAAGAAAACCATTGAAAGAGAAATATTTAGCAATTCTAGAGCAAATAAAAATGAATTAGAAACCTTTAACTATCTTCAGAAAATAATATCTCCTTAATATCAGTAGTAAAACTCAGGAGCTTTTTTGCTATACTAATACTATAGTAGCATGATACACTTCATGCTTCGTTTAAATACAGATAAAGGAAACTTTAAATTTAATTATAGTGATTAGAGCACAGAATAAATATTAGAGATGCCATTCTACTAGCTACTGAAATAGGAATAAGTGTTTATGGAATTAAATAATTTGGAGCTTCATAAGAGTTTCTACAGCTATGTAGATTGGGGTTAATATCCTCTTAAGAATCTATTCTTAGACCATATACTTCTTAGGAAGTTCGATCTTATTTAGACTAACTCAACCTTCATGAGAACATTACTTATGGTTCTGATTTAGATAATTGAAGATTAAAAAATGAATACAGATACGGAAAGTCCTGAGGAAGTAACTAGCATTGCTAGTTTCTAAATGCTATAGGAGATAATCTCTCCTGCCACTTTTAAATACATCTTCTGCACTGGTTAATTCACAAGCAGGAACTATCTTGACTACTTAAGATCCTCAATAGATGAAATCCTTCTGATGGAGTAAGTTATTCATTTATGCTCTCTCTTACTTAGCGAAAGAGATGTATATTTCACTATCCAGCATTTATTCATAAGCTCATATCTAGAAAGCCTACCTTGCAACTATGACTTTTTCAGTATTCTAACAAGTTAGTTTAGATAAAAGAATATCATCATTCCTTACAAGAGCTTAGAAAGTGACATTGAGGTAAATTAAATAAGCTTCATGTCTTCCTTAGTTAATTTCATTAACTTCTATCGTGATCATTACAAAGCTTAGACGATATAAAAATAACATCAGTACCATGTCTGGAAAAAAGAGGATCTTAAGAAAATTCATGTCAAGACTTAATCAAAAGAACTAACTGAATATGACACTTGGAATGATTTGAAGATTAACTACCTTAAATAGAAAAAAATGCTGGATGATGTGGCTGAAAAGAGAAAAAGAAGGAAGAATTTGAGTTTGTGTTAGAAGAATTAAGGCACTAATGAAGAGACTTAAGAATAAGAAAAGAATCAAGAGTAAAAATATGAAATGTTGAACTTAACATGCAGGAGAGTATGTAACATTGTCATTTAACTGACAGAGGGACATTTTACAGTTGCTTAAAACTTCTTAAGATAACAGTCGAATAACTACACTTCCTTTAACATAGTCTCCAGTTTAGGTTCTTTATTCCAACAGATAGTATTGGGATTGCAGATATACTACAGGTATATACATCATATCCAAAAGGAAATAGCTCATTTGCTTACTTTCCCATATCCCTCTAACAAAATGATGCGAGTCCCTATTTTTAATTGAAGTGAAGAAAGTAGATTGAGCAAGTAAATTCCTAAGCTTAACAGCATATAACAAGAATTTGATCTTTTAAACGATATAGTAAAGGCATTAACTGATCTACTACAAGGTCCATGTGAGGAGAACTAGTTATAACTGAAAGAAATAGATGTCTGTGCAAACCTGGTTAGCCTGCTATAATTCCTATCAGCTATCAACTTCAAAACCAACTTTTCATTTTTTACCAACTTTGAAAAAAAAATACTAGAAGATCTAAAGCCTAAGAACTGGTTCTAGAAGGATGTCTAGTTTAAAAACTATTCATTCCAAAGCTATAAAAACTTGCTGATTAGTCAAAATTTAATACCTATTTAAGAGTTTAAACTAGATCTTGAAGAAAGAATCCTTGATTATCAGTACGAGAAGAACTTGCTAATATTCTTGAATGCGATGGTAGAAGGAAGAACATAGATGAACGATCCAGTGATAAGATACTTATATGAGAGCTTGAATATCGATATTTTGGTAGCTAGTCTCTATTTTCACTGGAAGTAAGAATTTGAGTTTAAAAATGAAAAGCAAGATGACAGGAAGAGGATAATCTACTTATACTATGTGTTCTTGAATGTGATGAAAGAGTAACTACCTGAAGGAGTAGAAATCGAGAAAAAACTTAAGTGTTTAGAAATGAAGGAAAATTAAGGGAAGTCTATAAACAATATCAAAGATTATGTATTCTAAATAGAAATTCTGGATGAAAAACAATAGTTGAGAAAGCTGATCTTTCCAACTGATATAAAGAACATAGAGTTCAAAGACCACGAGCAAATCTAAAACAGCATTTAGATGTTGATTGAAGAAGTAAATAGAGATACACCTGAAGAAAAGCTGGATGATTTTGTAGATAAATCTAAAAGAATTAAAAGCCAAATATTCCATCTTGGTTGGTTAAAAGAAAAAGCATAATAAAGCAAATTTCACTTCTTCGTTTATAACAACATAGTGAATAAGAGGCCATTTCAACTAAAAATGATTCTACTGTTTTCTTTTATAATCAATTTATGGTATATTTTAGTTATTGACCATCCTGAGCATGATTATGTAATCAACACATTAGTATGATGGACATTAAAGATTCTATTGACGATATTTACCTTTAGCTTCTTTATGAATCATATCTTAGTGGAAACTATTTTAGACATAAATGAGCTAAATAAAGTTTAAACTCTGAAGTGAGGAAAATGTAGTGAGAAACTAAATTTTATTTAAACATATGGAAACTTGATTTTCAATAGTTGGGAATTCAACTACAAGCTGTTTATCTTTCTAAGTGCCTGTACAGGAATGCTAAGTGAAGGTTTATTTATGTTTACCCTTTTGATATGGATTGTTGAAATTCCTGTTATGAAAGCCTGCTTGAAATCAGTATTTATGTATATTGACAAAGTTTGTGCTACTTTATTCCTCACTTTAATCCTCCTATATTGATATGCAGGTTGGGCATTTTATACTTAGTTCAATGAGTTATACTAACTTCAAGGGACTAATCCAACATGTGAAACTCTAATGCACTGTTTCAAGATACATATTGATATAGGATGGAAGAATAGTCCATCAGTGACTCAGTATAATACCGAAATCTAAGAGAACATAGAGTTCTCTATATTTAGCTTATCCTACATACTGCTGATTAATATGATCACTAC
This sequence comes from Loxodes magnus, assembly GCA_946699065.1. Taxonomy (NCBI): domain Eukaryota; phylum Ciliophora; class Karyorelictea; order Loxodida; family Loxodidae; genus Loxodes; species Loxodes magnus. Next base: position 323,593 of record CAMPDV010000028.1, on the reverse strand, counting down.
CTCTATTATTAGCGGTATCATCATTGATACTTTCGGTATGATGCGTGAGAAATAAGAAATTATTTGGGATGAAACTAACAACAAGTGCTTCATCTGCTCTGTTCTTCGAGAACGATTTGAACGTCATTGCATAGATTTCAAAGCTCATATAACTAACGAACACTCGCTAGAATCTTATATATGGCTTTAAATGCATATCGACAAGAGTAACCTCAAATTTGAAGATCATAATGGAATTGAAGGGTATATATACAAGCTATACACGCAGGATAAATTTGTGCAGTGCTTACCTAATAACCGTTCTATCATTCTTGAAAAGCATGAAATGGAGGACGTCATGATGTGAAGAAGAAATTTATTAAACTAATCCATTAAATTTTAGTCTTCTATATGCTTATTTATAAAATGATCCAGCTTATCTCTCTATTCAAATAAGCTTTACTATATAGCAAGAAATTTTAGTACTAATTTATTATTTTAATGCTTTATTTTCAATTAATGAGAGTAAGAAAGAGATACTCGTGAGAGGGTAGAAACTATAAGAATGAGATGAGAATCCAACTAAGGTTGGAAAATCAGATAAACTATATATATAATCTTTAGATGTCAAGGTAGACCAAACAGAGACATGTGCTAAATCCTATTCTCTTAGTTCTATTTTTTACTCATACATTAAGGCAAAATTTTACTTTTAGAGTACTACATAAAAGAGCTTAGTAATAATTCACCAAAAATAGTATAAAAGTGTTAAAACGTAAAAGAGTAGATAGGTTATGAGTACTAAATGTTGGTATGAGATAAATAGCTTAGATCTAGATAAAACAAGGGAATTAATCTTAATATTTGCTTGTTTGAATTCATAGAAAAGTGTGTAGAGTGGTGTTTTAGAAAGGGAAAACAGTTACATCCATTTATACTGAAATAAAACTTAAAATAGGGAATTTTAATTTACAGAATTAACTTTGCCTAATTTGTTTTGTTAGGGGCTTTTGTACTAATTTGAGGTTGCTTCTTCACTTAGAAAACTCAAAAAATTTTAGTTTAAGTGAGAACTTTCATCGTTTTGCGTTGAGTTGACATTTGATTAAAAGGAGCTAATATTCTAGAGAATGTTAAATTATCCCTACACTATAATTGTATGTGTTGGGATTTTAATCTAAGATTGGGTTTTATTCCTTTTAAAGCACTCTTTCATAAAGTGTCACACATTCTTTCTACAGCCATAAGCTATGAAATTTCAAACTCCTTATGATACCACCAGAAATTCTGCTAAATGTATCACTTAGTGTGGTATTTCCAGACCTCCTATTGCTTCTGTAACTCTCACAACGGCAATTAGTATGTAAGTTACAATCAAAATAATTGGATATTAAATCGTTCAGATTTCTAAGCTTTGGTTAGAGTTAGGTGGTATATGTAACCTTCTTACTACCTTGTTAAAATGAATTTATACTTTGATGCTTAAATAGCTGTTTAAAACAATAACGATCAATAAAGGAATGTACAATTAGACAAACCTTCATATCTTCCCATTGCTCTCTTTTTTAATTCAACATCAGCAACCAGCAAACCCATATGACTTGCTTTATAATGGAAGAAGCGTTAGGATTAATGGCACTCCTCAAGCGAAAATCTAATAAATGATTTTGTAGTTCTTCAAATCTCTAATTTGATTCACTTATCCAAGATAAAGATTAAAAGCAATTATCAAAGTTCATAGTATGCCTGCTACATCAAAATAAGCCATCGCAAGCCCTTACAGTTTACATAATTTATCCGATCTTTCGATATCAAAAACTGAGAGGAAATAGGCGACATTCAAGAACAAGTTTGCTATAGTAAGGTAAAAAACTAAGTCAAATTCTAAGTTCCTTTGCTTTTTAATTATGATCTGAGTAATAATAACAATCAAAGCTCCTATAATAGATAATGATGCTACTACTATAATTGAAATTTTAAAGGTAGGTTCACATTCAAAATCATTACTCATTTTTTATTTGTTTATTTAATACTATAAATAACTTCTGGTATCAGCCATCAAACCTCTTTCCTCACCTATATATAACTATATTCATGATAAGTTTAATTTGGGTATTTTAATTGTTTGGCATTGACGAATGTTATTGAAGCTATAATTTTATAAGCTTTTAGCTGAATATTATTACAATTTAGACTTTTTTCATATCTTATGACGAAATTTGATTATAATAAAGATATTTAGATTTGAAGGCCTATTAATATGCTTTACCCTCACTTCTTTTGCTTTTAATTAAAAGCTTAAACAATCCTTCTTATTCTACTCTCAGTTCCTTATCGTTTGTCAGTTTATTCCTTCTATCATCTGGCTAGTTATACTTAGTTCTAGATATGCATCTCATGTCTCAGTACCAGAATGATTAATCTAGCTTTTTTCTTATTTGCATCCCTATCTTTTCCAGAAGTCAAGTTAATGCTTCATATGTTAATAGTCACTTTAACTCTGATTTTATAGCTAAACTCTTAAAATTGAAGCTATATTTCTGTATCCTATTACACAAATTTAGCTGATGATTGTTTAAATTTTAATGTTGAGTAGAGAAGGAGAAAATACATGAGGTCAAAAAGTATTAGGAAACGTATAAGTTAGAGAATAAAGGAAAAGCAAGAAATGATGGTATAATAGTAAGGAAGTTAGAAAAGTGAGATATAGATGAATTAAAAGGTATAAAGAAGTGATTTTTAAAGTGAAAATAACTCTTAAATAAAAATGTTTAAACGGATTGCTTTGGTAAACTTTTCTTCGAACTGGAATGTGAAACTCACCTAACCCGCTGTTGCTCGTATTTGGGAGTTGGCAAAAGCTAATCCGGATAAAATTTTGAGACTTTCTCTATCAGGAGGTGGTTGCTCAGGTTTTGCCTACTAATTTGACCTAGATAGTAATTAGAATTCGAGTTCTAATGATATCATATATGAATAGGAGGGAGCTAGGTTAATCACAGATACAGAGTCTTTACAGTATATCCAGGGGATTGTTGTTGATTTTAAAACTGATATCATGGAAAGGAAATTTGCAGTATCTGATAATCCACAGGCAGGATCAAAGTGCTCATGCGGAAGTTCATTCTCTCCTAAATGAACATCATTTAATTTTTCAAATCGTTACCAAAATTTTTCCTTATTAAAGGATTTTCAAAATAATAAATCTTACATTCCCCCAATCCTGAGATCATTAATCTAAAACTTTTTTCTTCAAATCCATTAAAAGTGAACATTGAGTATTTAAAATCTTTATTAACTAAGCTTTTTTAAGCTAGTGAGAAATGAGGCTAGATAATTAAGGGAAAGTGATGAAAATTCTTATTTTATTAAGATTTATTAAATTTTTTTAAATGATAAAGATCACTTCCAAGGCTTTGCTGAAGGACCAGTTCTATAACCTGCAGATGCTGCTCTAGGACCTGCATGAATCTTTTATCTTACTTTACCTGGAAGCCAAGATTCTTTGTCAGTACCAGAATATTAAACTATTTTTTTGAACATATCACTAACATCATGTCGACCATGACCTTATAAAACTGTCCATTCACTTACTTTGTAAGCTCTGGTTCCTTTACCTATGGTCATTGTTTCCTTCATGAAGGAAACTGGAGGTGATAGTTTGTCTAGGTTTTCCTTGATATCTTTATGTTCTTTCTCATTTAATTCTTTCTAATCTTTTTCAGGTGAAAAGGAAGGCTTAGGAGTTGTTTGCTAGGAAATAAGATTAAGATCCACTCCATAGTCAACATTTCCATACATTTTTGTATAGATTGTTTCAACCATCATACCTAATCTTCAGGTAGTTCTATCTATTTTTGGCAGGATTTCTTCATGATAGTAATGTCTTGTCCAAATTATAGCTTTTGCTCTTGCAGGTAGAATTCCAAACTGTTAGCTTATTTCATTTACTGTGACTCCTTATATGTAGAGTCTATAAATGCTTTCTCTTGCTTTCAAACTCAATCTTCCAGTCTTTCCCCATGTCAGAGTTTCTCTTTCAAAGTTTGTAAACTCTTTTTCATATTCATGTCTTGCTAATTTTTTTTCTTTTTCACTTAAAGTCCAATCATGTTATAGAAGACTTTCCTTCATAGCCCTAGTTTTTTCTACATGGCCCATATACTTGCCATAGGCACTTGTCTTTTCCATAATTTGCCAGAATTCTGAGAAATCTTCAATCGACTTTTTCTGATTCTTGTTCTTAAAAGAAACCCAATTCTCTTCGAATTTCTTATAATGTCCATATGAATCGCTCAGTTTATTCTGAGTTGTCCAGGCATCAACATCATATCACTGATTGTTTTTTCCAATATCAAGTAATCTCTAGGTAGTCTCTTTCATTTTTATTGTATTAGTCGAGTTTTCTTGAAGGTATTTCTCTAGTTTAAACCTTTTAATTGCAGCATCTTCATCTACTTTGAATTTCTACTTCTACTGATCATTTTATTGCTATTTCTTCTCTTGAATTTCCACATAATTTTACTCCCAAGGGTTGTCTTGAATCTAAGACTTGGAAAGATCGATAACTCTTTTCTAAAAGCGCTGCTTCATTGCATTTCTGACAAGCTACTATGCTTTATTCATTTTAAATATATAAATAAAACATCCTCAACTGTATTTTACCTAAATAAATATGTATAACTTAGTACCTCACATCTACGCTTCCTCCTGTTAGGCTTTTATTTACTCTACTCATATAGCAGACACTTATAGTAGAACTCATGGTGATATCCTGCTTATATCTCTTCGTTTCAAATTGAGAACAAAGACTATATATTATTAGCTAGCTTTATAAAAGATAATGTGATGAATGAACAAATTATATAAAGGGAGTAATTAAAATAGATTGATGCTTTACCTTTCTAATTGTCATAGAGGAAGATCTTGCTTAGCCTATTGAAAGGGCTATAGCAATATCCTTATTCACACTTATCTACATACTCTTCTGACTTTTGTCTCTTTCAATAAGTTACTTCTTACTAGAAACTCATTAAGCTTTTGTTAGTATTATCAGATATCTTTTGAAGTATAAATATTTCACTTCATTATTTTATTTCCTTCGACTAACTGAATATCATGTACAAATAGATATTCAGCAAATACTCCTAAGAAGCAATTAAATTTCTTGATAAATATACATCTCTCTCCAAAAAGTATTAATAGAGTAGTGTGATGTTAAGATAAATTATCTCTCTTCAACACTATAAAGCTCTGATTTTATTGTATCTAAATTTTGTTACAAGATATAGATTTTTTGCTAAGTTACACTAAGACATCTATCATCTTACATACGAGGCCTTTCGCTATAAACTGATAATTTAGGGTATAATACATTTCTAATTCTAATCAATTCTTCCCTTAACTACCTTACTTATATCATTAATTTCAGCATCCCCTTACTCCTATCAATTTTTTTCTTAGAGGAAGGTTTCTTAATAGTTTATACCCAAGCTAGTATTTAAAAATATAAGCATGACCAAGATACTAAGCATTAGGAGTTCTAAACTAAACTCCCACTTCTTTATAATTCAATTCTCCTGCTCCAAAAAGAGTTCACACATATAATCCCTTCAGATTTACTTTTATTACTAACCTCTTTCTACTTTCACTATTTAAGTGACTAATTTGTTTGTCATAGTCTCTTATATAATCTCATATCATTCTTATCCTCACAGTTCTTGAGCTAAATTAAATGTAAATTACTATGGTAATTATTAAAGAAAGAGTCATTATCGATCAAAATAACACTCTTACCTTAAATTAACTTTTCTCTACAGATTTTAATTTTAAAACTAGAAATGAAAGCTGATTAATTAGCTTTCTTCCTTCTAACTTACTTGAAGATCTTAATAATAATCCCCTTCAATGCTCTCTAATCTGCTTATTTCTAGTGTTTAGACTTATTCAAACTTATCTTTTGTTTGCTTTTCAAAATAGCCTGATCGCTTTATTTAATGCATATACTTACTTTCCTTTGATAAACAGATATTCTATAGCATTTCAACTCTTCAAGTAGCTCTGCTTTTTTACTCTCCATCCTTTTCCACTATCAAAGTTTAATACAATACCTTTATATTAAAGTAGCCAGCTTATCATAGATAACTCAATCGCTTATCAAAGTATTACTACCACCTCTCATGAGTTCTACCCCAACTCCTTATGCTAGATAAGCAGTTTAATATATTTCATGCTAATTCCTTTTTTACTTCCTTTGAAGTAGATTTAAATATCTAAAGCAAATGAGTGTAGATAATTAAGCTAGTTAGGGAAATATTTCAATACTTATACTGTTTAAATGTCTGCTAATGTTGGGAGGAAGGATCTAAAATATCATCCTTCTATCTTTTGCCCAAATCTAAGCTATTAAAGAAGTAAAACTAGCAGAATGGAATACGAGCTCATTTCTCTTACTTAATACTACCTTTTTAGCCTCATTTCCATGACTTTTAACAGTATAATCGGTAATAAGCAATAAAGGTAGAGCGGAAGTAGTAAATAAGTGAATGCATTAGAAAGAGAAGGAAAATTAAGCTAAGAATGCAGGTAAGGAGAGGATTATTAATTTGAATATGGTAGTAAAATATTAAGTCAGATAACTTACTAATAAGCCAAATATTGTAAGGATTCCTTAAAGAAGTCTATTTGATTGTCTTTGTCTTCAATGTTTTCAGCTAATATTTCACATATCTAAGGCTCGTCTATCACTTTGAGAAGTGAAGGGTTAAGTTTTTCTGACTCAAGTTTAGCGTTTTCATTTGTATAAATTGACCTTAAAGATAACTAAACTTCACTAAACTAAACGATTGACTGTTCTTCCATTCTTGAACTCTTTAAGAACGACATATTGTCTTGCCTATTTTTATCAGTCTTATAAAGCTTCTTTCTGATCAGGATAAAGATACTGATATTCCATCCATAAATGATAGCATTCATAATTCCTAGGGCACATGAATGGACTATAAAGTATTCAAAGACTTAAGTTTATATTTCAACGTCAAAGTCAATTAGGATCATCAAAACAGTTCAAGGGAACAGTATAACAAATATAGTAAAAGGGTATTTCCATATCTAAAGTGTCTTCAATATTTGCTAGGAATTCGAGTATCTTTAAAGTGAATGCTACAGCTTGTAACGAACTTTTATTAGTAAAACTGCATTGAATATCAAACTCGCTGTTATGGTGAATCAACCTACTAAGTGCTACAAAAAGAAACTCTTTGAAAACAATTTTTTGTCGCTTTTTATCCAACAGACATGACCAGATGTATCTCATTCATCAAAAATTCATACTACTGCGATAAAAATACCAGGAGTGCCTTATGCGAATAGTCAAAAGAACTTAGCAAATTTGTGTATGTTTCTCTGCTATTTTACTATAGCTAAGTATAGAGCACTTGAAATAACATCAGTTCAAAATACTGAGCTCAATCCAAAGTAAGTGAACATATTGGCTTGCAACTTGCAAATAATTTCGCTTTTTTTAGGTTCTAAAAATTCTAGAAACTAAGCTGCTGATAAAAACACATCATTAACACTCATATACACAACCAGAGATGAAGAGAAGCTTCTCAACTAAAAATAGCGAAGGTAAGTAAATATAATGAATAGACTCCCAATTATCGAAAGAGATGATACCACTAAAATTCCTACCACAGCCCAATCTTCAAAGTCTTAAATTTCTGCATTGGAATTATCATCTTAATCTGTTGAATCTTTAGCAATAAAAGCCATTTTCTCATTAAAATAATGATATTTATAATAAATATTAAGAAGTACTAAAGTTAACTTACTGTCCTAGTTTCTATATAGACTGAAGTATTATAAATTGTTCTCAATTTAGCCTATCAAATTTCATATCCCTTTACTTTAATTTTAAAACCCTATTTTATCTATTCTCTCTAACTAACCTCAATTTCTTTTAATCCTCTATTAATAACACTGAAGCAATAAATTTACTATGTCCTATTAGAATATCTTAGTATCTTAAAGGCATCAAATATGAAAACTATTAAGTATCTTTATCTACCTATAAGATACTAGTCTATTCCACTAGCTCTTATATGCTCCTGTACTATGCTTTATCCTTCTTGCTACATCTTCATATTACTACTTCTAGCTTCTTCTTAGTCAACACATAAAGCATCAACAACCAATTAGCCAAGCTAATAATCTCTAATATCCCAACAAGATACTAGCAACTTAACCCTCTCCACTCTAAACTCCCATAATCCTCTAAAGTGAAGGTTAGAAATATATAGTTTAGAGATAAAAAGGAGTGGTAAGTTAATATAGCAATGGGTAATAAGAATTAAACATAAGCATAAATAAATAAATTAGTCTAAAGTATTATTTATAGAGAAATTTAAAGAGTTTGTATATGGGCTGTTAATGCTTTCTATCGTTTCTCCATTAAGGTTTTATTTTGACTATATTACAAGAGTTTCCCTACCTGTCGTCTTCTGGTTAAAAATTGAAGATCTCAGTTCGATTCATAGACTTTTGTTTAGTCCATAGATAAATGCGTTTAAAAATCCTGTGCAGGTTACTAAGCATAAACCTGTTTTTACGAGCCATTTTGGCATGTCTAAAGTAAAATTAGCGGTGATTCTCAGAGCTATTCATAGAGTTCAGCAGATGATTAGTACGAAAGGATATTTCCAAATAGTATTCAGTTTTCAGATCTTATAAGGCTTCTTGAGTCTGTTTAGCTCTTTAGAGATTTGGGACTAAACAACACAGAAGCAGAAAAAATTGAATATGATAATGATTATTAGAGGGATAGTAAAAAATACGTATATCATGAATGTCTCTCATGTTCAGAAATCAGGGGTGAACTATAGTCAGCAAATACCTAAGACACTTTAATAATTTTCAGTCAATAAGACAATCATAGATGGTATAATAGGCAGGCCATATGAATATAAATAAAACCATTTAATCTATTACTTCACTTCCTTTTACTTCGATAGGCGCATTCAAAGAGTGAAAGATATAATAGTAGTTCACAACAGGGAGCATAACCCAAAATAAAGCATAGTAAATCCTTAAAAATTGCAAAATCAAGTTATATCAGCTTTTTCAAAACCCACCAATAAAATAGAAAAATTGGCAAATAGATCACAAATGATCAAATTTAGAACAAGGGTTTATTTGAATCCTCTCAGCCTTTTGTATTTCAAATGCATTATGATGATAAGAATAGGGCCCAGAACTGAAAGACCTGAGAGTATTGAAATAGCCACAACAAAGTCAGTCTCGTATTTTATCTCACACTTAATTTCATCTTACTATTCAAGCATGAGCTATTTCATATATTATTAAACTAAAATAAAATTGAAAATAATAGGTATCATCTATAAGTTAATATCCTACACTATTTAATAGCTTCACTTTTTATTTATTTTAAAATGCTACCTTCTATTAAATCAATTCAACTTGCCTAAAGAAAACATTTTTAAGCCTAATTCTATATTTCCATTCATCCCCTTTTTTTATAAGCAAGTACAGATTTTGTAAGCCACTCTTTTAATAGAAGCAACTATGATAGAAAGCTGACAGATGGGGATTGCCAGATATAATATCAACTTAATTTCTAGCAGGATTGAGCTATCTTTTCAAAGTGTTATTTCTCCCTTCTTAACAAGATAATTGATTAGCTCCAAATAGATGAAATAAAGATAGTTTTATTACCAATTTAAATACTTAAGGGAAACTAAGCTATACTCTTTATTTTAATAGCTAGACTTAAGTAATAAGATACTCTAATTAAAAGAGTGCTAAACTAGCTATAATTAATATCTAATTATCTTGTATTAAGCAGATTTATTGGTAGTAAAGGAGTCAGTTTTATTATGGTGCATTATTTAAAATATTTTTATTAGAAGCTGGAAGGTAAAACTAAGGCGATTAGTTAAGAGTATAAAGGTTAATGATATAGGTTCTAGTATATCAGCTGAATCGTTCATTTGGAAGGGTATTTTATCGAACTAATAGTTGATCATAAGAGTATATAAATAGAGATAGTTTCATCAATTGACTACCCTAGAAATAAACTAATTTACTATAAAGCATCTAAGCTGATTTCAGAACTTCTAGGAATAGATTATAATACAAGTGGTAGATATTCACTTTATAGCCCTTCAACATAAAGTGCTTCTAACATAATCATAATATAAATCTACAGGGAATAGGATTATATAACTGGTATCTATAATATAGTTTAAATTGATAGATAAAGTAAAAGGGTTTAAGCTCTTGATACTCTTAAATTTATTAAAATAGCAAATTTAAATTTAATTTCATACTTATAAGATGATAATGAGATTGAGGAATTAAGCATATTACAGAAGTTTAATAATTAATAGTCAAAAGCTTATCTTTATCCTATTATAGAAACGTATAGTATACTAGTTAAAGGATATAACCTTATTCTGTTATTTATATTATAGAGTTTTATAGTAAAAGGGAACTTAGTTAGGGTAAAGTTATTATATGTTTGCTTGTTTAATAGGTATTGATTAAGATGATTAAGAGAATTAGGGATGGTTTAATTTAGATTAATAGGTATAAGCAATATAAAGAGCTATCTGATGGCTTAATGCTTCCTAAGATAAGTCTTAATTTGAATAGACCAAACAAAGCTTAAAGCTTGCTAAAGAAGAAAGTATTTTTGATGTGAAAACTTATTTAATAATGTTTAGATGTTTCATAAGGAACCATTCATTAAAAACTAAGGTAAAGGGACTTTTGATGCTTATGGAGCTAACCTGTACAGTGGTACAAAATACTTTTAAGCCATTTTATCGTTCGCTTGATTAGTTTATTGACACTCCCTTTGCTTATCGCTCTATTGATTGGAAAATTGAAATTAATTGGAGTTTATTACTTCAGGCTAAGGATTTTAGTCATTCTAACTTTTGAAGACATCTTATTGATCGTCATCCACATCTTAAGCCTTTCTTTATCTACTTTCTCTTCCAAAATCCAAAGAGTTCAAAACTTTCGGTTCATAAATTTAATCAGACTAAGTCGTTGCTCTATAAACCAGCACTTAACCTCCTTTATCTCTTCTATAACTCATTTTAATTACAGTTATTCAATTTAAATCTCATATAAATAGTCTCCTTATGAGCCCATCTTACTAGGATTATACTAGAAACGGCTAATAAACCTTACTCATAATTGGTATAAATATAAAAACCACATAATTTTGAAAATACCTAAGATAACTATTTAAACCATCGTATTTAATTTAAGTTAACCTACTCTATAGTCTTTCATAAACCTTCCTATCTTTTCAAATCTGATCAGATACTAAAATCCTATTTAGTTTACTTTTACCTTTATAGTTCAATTTTTTGATTGTATCTATACTGAGTAACTAGGGTTTTTTGTATATTCTACTTTAGATGCTTAGCTGTATTTACTACCTGCTTAACTACTTGTACTCTGCTTTCGTTCTTAAGAGTGTTCACTCTATCTATGTTTGGCTTACTTCTCCTTCTAGGGTCTAGCTACCTCTTAATATATTAGTGAGTATTTGCATATAATAAAGGTTTAAGATAAGTACCCGTATAAGGTAAAAGCATCTAGATAATCTCCTTAAAATATAGTTAAACATGTTGACATTTAAATAGCAAGGAGCTCTATAAATAGCGCTAAAGGAAAGCTAAGAAAGTATAATAATAAATATGTAAATTAAAGCTTAAAAACTATATTTAGCAACTATGCTACTAAGGATTACTTTACTATAATTAGCTTTAAGGATTAGAGATACTGAGGTATAAACAGATAAGATATTAAAGGGTTTTGCTGATATTAATATGGACATTAGTGGAAATAGAGATGAAATTTAGCTAAATTCAAATAAATATAAGGTTATATTAAAGAGTAGGGATAGAAGGATTAAATATGGTAGAACTAGCTTTTTATATTGCCTAAAAAATAAGAGCGATAGAGATAACATAATAATAGTGGAGTATTAGTAGATTGAACATATCAAGCTCTATATCGCTAAGTGTATACTTTGCTTCGTAAATCTAAGAAAGGTTTATTCTCATTGGAACCTTTCTACTATCAAAGTGCTCACTAATTAGAAATCTTATTTTAAATGAAAACTGTTTCATTTAATCTACTTTAAAGTGCTAGCATTCTTAAATTAATTAAAGTCTTAGTAGCCAAAAAAGTTCAATTGACTACCTTCTAGAAATGAGAAAAAAAATCTACAAAATTAAGTCAATAAAAGGAGCCAGAAAGGAGTAGAAGCACATCACTTTCTAATTTAGCTTATGAAAAGTAATTTAAACAAATACTAAGCAAATAAATAAACTATCTAACTATAACCTTTGCAATCAATATAGAAAATAGTATTTTAAACTATCATAACTAGTCTCTAGTCTATTTTATTCTACTATATGACATTATAATTACCAAGGTTATATAGAGATTAATACTTGCTCGTATTATTTTTATTATGTATATTCCTGTGACTGATCAGTTTTCTTATGTTTAATCACTCTAATCAAATATTTTTACAGTGAGAGTTGAAAATAAAGATAAGTTTGCTGATAGAAAGTAAAGAGTTATAGTTTCAGGATGATTCCTATCCTGAATGAGTTATGTAGTTATAATAGATCTTCAAATATCACTATCCTACCTCTCCATCTTCAATTAACTAGTTGCTTCCTCTTTAAAATTTTACTAGCTCTTGAACATTCAAAAGCAGTCCTTTTAATTCTCCAAACTTATCCCCAAATACTCTCTAATTCCTTATTAAAGAACTAAGAAAGCTACTCAAGAAAGCTTTAAAGGATTAGCAGACAAAGTAAGCTTTGAACTCGAAATAAGCTTAAGAAGCATAAGATACTCTCATAGGTAAAAGTATACCAGAGATCATATGCTAACTAAGGTTCGTATAGTTAAAAAGAAAGATACTATAAATTAGAGTACCAAGTAGAGTAATAATGTGACTTACTTTAAGACTAACAAGGTTAAATTTTTAACTTAATACATTTACTAAAGTTAGAGATTAAGGTACTATATGGTAAAATATATAAAGCGTTTTATGAGTTGAAGGAGTAGTGAAAATGGATTATTAAATAATGAAAAATTATTATCATCATCGAGCTTTCTAAGGAAGTCATGAACTTTCTCTACTAAAGCAGGATTTAAAACAAATTTTTATAATACACATTGAAATATTACCAACAGAGACTTAATCTTTAAGAGAAAGTAAAGCTTACTATGCTAATAGGCTAAGAATGCTTTTATGATCTATATATGATAAAGAGATCTTAAATGGTTGAGAAGAACTATATATTAGTTCAAGTTGTCTTGTCCTTATAACTTCATAAACCAATCAAAAGAAATTAGAAATCTCACAATTGATGTTGCTAGGTAATGATATTCTCTTCTGTTTAAAGGCTTTTTTCATAACTTAGATGTCTTTTTTTCTAGAGTAAAATATTAAATATTAATCAAAGGTTTAATAATAAATAGATCAATGAAAAGGTAAAATTAGTCCAGCGAAAGTTTATAAGAAGAAACTAATTAGTCAATGACTGAAGGTAGAAGGTTATCCTTATCATCACCTCATTCTTAGTCGAGCTCCTAGTTAAAAATACACAAATCGGTAAATGTTTCTATTGACTAATCTCTTTCTAAGTCTGTAAATCTGACTTCTTTCTAGGATAATAAACTTAATACCAAAAAGATACCTTTAGGTGGTTCGAGAGATAATAGTATGACACGAAGATCGAAAATGCTTACATAATCAGGAACTGCTTCTTAGATAAAAGTGATAGTGAGGTTTAGACCTTTTAATGAAAAGGAGCTAAGAGAGTTACCTCATAAATTCCAGTAGATAATAAACATCCCTGAGAAATAGGCTAAAACATGTTATGTCTACAGTGACCTTTAGCAAACATAGAGCTATTTAAGCTTCACTCTAGACCATATTTTCACACCCGAAACTAAGTAATCAGAAGTTTTCGATTTCATTGGAAAAGGTTCAATTGAAGATGTGCTAAACGGATACAATAGCACTGTTTTTGCATATGGTTAGACAGGAAGTGGAAAGACATTCACGATGATGGGATCTAGCATTTTTAATCCTGAAGGTAAAGGATTAATCCCCAGAATTTCCGAGCATATTTTTAGCTTCATTCAAGAAAAAGGAGAAAATGACATTGAATTCACAGTGATTTGCAGTATGGTGGAGATCTATTAAGAGAAGCTATATGATCTATTAGATTCTAATAGTGACAAAATGCTTATTATAAAAGAGTCTCCGTTAAAAGGAATTTATATAGACCAACTAGCTGAAATATCAGTGGTTGATGAAGAAGAAATTTTGGAAGTGATACAAATGGGAGAAAAGCTAAGAACAGTATCTTCTACATCAATGAACAAGAAAAGCTCGAGATCTCATATTTTGTTTATCCTTGAGATAAGACAAAAGCATTCAGATGATACTGAAAAAATCGGAAAATTGAATTTGATTGATTTAGCGGGATCAGAGAAGGTGAAAAAAAGCAAGGCATCAGGAATAACGCTTGAAGAAGCTAAGAAAATTAACCTTAGTTTGTCTGCTTTGGGTAATGTTATCCATTCTCTCACATCAAACGCAGATCATATACCTTATCGTGATTCAAAACTAACAAGACTTCTATAAGAATCTTTAGGAGGGAACTATAAAACTACACTATTAATAGCATGCAGTCCACATATAAATAACATCTAAGAAACAATTAGCACTTTATAGTTCGCAGCGAGAGCGAAAACTATTAAAAACTGTGTCAAAGTGAATATGAAGCTATCAACTGCATAGCTCTAGTAAATTATCTAGGAACTTTAAAAAGAACTTCTTGCAACTAAAATCGAGCTAGAAAAGTATAAAGCTAATTTCACTGAAACTTCATAGATCTATGAAGTCACTAACATGACATGCTTCACTGAAACTCCTCCAAACATTAGTGCATATAAAGTAGCAAGTCCATAGATGTAATAATTGCCACCATCAAGTAGCAAATAGCTAGAGAGGAGACGCAAATAGCTATCTGATCTCGTTATAAATCTGAACGAATCTTCTTTAGATTCTTCACTAATGGAAAGTAGCAAAGTGGAGACAACAAAAAATACTCAGTAATAAACTGAGGAATCATTTATCAGTAGAACAGCAACCAATAGAAGTGTTTAGTTGTAAACAGACGAACCTATCATAAATAAAGAGGAAGTTGTGACAAGATCTCAGTAGTAGATCGAAGTTTAACTTTCTCCAAAACCTAAGATAACACATAATTTCTAGCAATAGACTGAAGATTTATCTTCTAGTAGAGATCAAACAAATAAAAGAAGACAGCTTTCAACAGAAAAACCATTAAATAATAAATACCAAGCAAGATATAACCAAAAGAAAGTGTAAGAGTCACATTTTAACAAAAGTAAATCCACACAAAACTTGTAGTAATAAGCTGAAAAAATTGAAACAATTCAGAAGGAAACGAAAAGCGTTTAATAGTAGACTGAAACATCTTGGATTCAAAAAGAAAGGGTAACTAAGAATAATTAGGAAATGCTTTCAAAGAAACTCCAATTATTAGAGAGTAAAATCTCAGAACAAGAATAAACAATAGAAGTTTTATAAGAAAATAAAAAAGAAACAGAAATCAAACAATAATATTAAGTTGATTAGATCTAGGAGCTTAAGAAATAAATCTTGGTAGAATAGGAAGAGAATAATAAGACTAAGAGTAAGTATAATATCCTTAAAAATAGTATTAGACAAGAAGAAATAAGCAAAGATCACATCAACAAAAAAATGTAGCTTCTAACTACATAAGTGAATACACTTACTGAGTAACTATAACAGTGTGATTAGAACTACTTCAAAAACTTAAATGAGTCATCTTAAATGCTAATTTAAGAGGGAAAATTAAATTTTGGAGCAGTTGATTTGCCATTACTACTGAAGAAACTATCAGAGCCAGAAAACTAGAATGCATAGTATGCGTAAATTGCTATAGAGTGTGTGAGATCAACAGAAATACCCATAGGAGAAAATCTATAGATTTCAAAGAATCAAAAGGTATAAAATGAATAAGAGCCTAATTATTATAAGGGACTTTTATTTGAAGCTGGCTTTCATAACACTCTAATGAGGAGAATAATAGCATCATTGCAATGAAGGATACAAATTTTAGCAGGTAAATTGACCATAAAAGACGATATATCTAAGAAGCAAAAAGACTAAATTAAGATCCTTGAAAAGCTAATTAAAAAGCTAAGAGACAATCAAAGTGATATCTAATAGCGGGTTTAGCACTTTGAAGAAGAATCTACTACAAAATCAAATTTAAACTCCATAACTGAGAAAAGCATGAAGGCTAGAATAGTACGGCCTTTCAAACATAACAGCAGGCATAGTTAAATCCAAGGATTGTTTAAAATGAACAACAATGATTCATCTTAATAAAACTCTCTTATTAAACCTGAAATTTCGATAAGTAGAAAGGAATAAGGAGAAGCATAAGAATAATAGAAATCAAGTAAGTCATTTTATTTAGTCGAGAATGAATAAAGTGAAAATATTTCCTTCCTTCTTAAGCACTTACAAAAAGATCAATCAGTTTATCCAGAGGAAGAAACAATTGAAAAGGTTAAAAGAAGATTCAAGGAAATCGAAGTTGAACTTGAGATGTAGAAGCTGAATAATGAAAAATTGTAGCTTGTAAGCTATAATGCAGGAATTAGAGGCATCCAATTAGTAATTAGACTCTGTCTAGAAGAAAAATGTTACAATCGAAGCAAGATGTGAAAAGCTTCAACGCCATGATGTGCAATAATGGTCGTCATAACTTGAAAGCATGAAGGAAAATTTCTAGTAAGAAACGAACAAAAAGTAAAAAGAGATAGCTCATCTTCAATAAATATGTGCTGAGTGAATGTAGAAATACTAAGAGTTGCAAGAGAGTGTTTAAGATAGCACGTTTTGGAATCGAGATACCTAGCAAGGAAATATCGTTATAGAGAATATTGAATAAATAAAAAGTCTTTGTAATAGATAAAGTGGCTCCAGTGAATTTTTGAAGGAACTTGATAACTTTGCAACGAGAGAAGCTGGTAGTCGAATATCAGGGTTTTGATATAAAAAAGTAAATAACGATGGAAAGTCTCAAAACTTTTAAACTACATCAAGTATGAACTGTCCGTTTTAAACTATACCCCAAAGTTCAGAATCCTTAATTCCTTAACAAGTTCAAGGTGATTTATTTGAGCCAAATTGTGAGTAAGAAAGTTTAACCTTGTAAGATCCAGCCACAGTAGACAATGCCAATAGATTTCTCCTATGATAGAACGGCTGAAACCACGACACATCTCTTTCAATCAGCTCAGAAGGGAACATTAATTCATTTAACAAGATAGATCTCAGTGCTAGTTAATAAGTTTAAATTATGAAAGAGAAAAAAAAAACAAGCAATCATGATTTCTTAGAAGCAGCAATTAAAGAAATTAAAATGACATGATGTATATAACTAGAAAGATGGTAACTTATATATTTATTTCTGCTTAATTACATTTATAATATTTCATCCTTGAAGCTCTTTATTTCGATATATCGTTCATGTATGCACGACATACCATCAAGACATCAAATAGAGTATCTTAATTGTATGACTATAAGAGCATTCTTAGTCATTAGCTAGATAGCTAGAAGGTATATTAAATACTTATCGTTTACTTGTTTTCAATACTGCCAGTATTATCTTACATTTAGCTTCATTATGAAAATATAAAAAGATATTCTACTTAGGAATTTAATGGTTAAGAAGCTAATAGTCAAATGATATCTTAAAGCAATTAAAAAGGCTAACAACGCTTAAGTATACTAGCCTAGCTACATTTAACTCATAGAGTCATTCTAAATTATCATAAGATTGAAGATAGCACAAGTGCGGCATCCATTAGAAGCATAGTAAAAGAAACTGAAGCAAAGAAATGAAGTATTAAAGCTAAGCTAGTTGAGATTATCAAATTAAGCATATCAGATGATAATATCGAACTTTAGATACTTAAAGCATATTAAATTTATAAGATAAAATAGATCGATAAGGTAGATTAAATGTAAGATGATGGAATCAATGACTATCAGTTTTTACTTTACAAATCAATATTTATCACAAAACATAAGATTCAGGGCATCCTTTTTACCTCTTAGATTAAGCAAAAATTGATGTAAACAAGAGTAATGAAAGCCACTTGATTTATTGGCTAAGAAAGCTTTTATTATGTTGAACTGCTTTTGCCATAAATTATTTCTAAAACTGTAAGAAAAATATTTAAGGAATGTAGTTTAAATTACGAGGTTTCATCACATTTCTTGCTTTGATTCATTAAAACCTTAATGAAAAGGTCCCTTCTCTTCTAAGCACTCCAGAAACTCCTTTTTCCTAATTTCTCTTTCTTTTTTTAATATCAAATTGTTGCTAAATTTAGGCATAACAACATCTATATCCCAATATATTTATAAATAACAGTCCTTATGAGCACATTTATGTATGCACATATCTCTAACTAGTGACTCTTGTTTGTCCATATTCTTACAAAAAGTTCCTGCACATTCTGACCTTAATTGTGCATAAGATTTTCCAGACAAAGTTTGAATTAGCAAGCAAAGGATAAGAGCAACATGTAGAATATTTTGTCCTTTAGTCATTTGAAATATCTAATAATAGATTTTTAAATTAAAACTAAAGCTAATACTTTTATTTTTACTACTCTAAGTTAGTTCTAGTATCATCAAACTGTCTTTATATGCGTTCTACTCTATTAACTACTGATATTGCTTACTTTGTTAACTTAGAGAAAATATTGTATAATAAGTTTAAGCGAGTGCTACAAATGAGGCTTATGATATAACCACAAGATACGATGGTATTTATAGAAACTTAGTTATTGTACCTTTTTAAAGCTTAGAGTTGATATTTAAAATACTTTAATTCTTTCTTAAGATACTAACTAGTAAGATTTCAATGCTAAGGTCCTGCTTATTTGAAGCACCAGTTTCACTATATTTCTATTTTTAAGCTAAAATATTCGTTCACTCTTCTAACTTCTTTATTGCCAAAGAAAGTACTTAAAAACGCTCCTTAGATAATAAGACTGATTTATGAAATAATATAGTTAGTTCCTATTATCTTGGCATTAGCAGGAGTTAGCTTTCATATTGCTGGGTTATTTTAATCTTAGTACTAAAGACTAGAAATATTGAAGTTTAACCTTATTAAATAATGTTGCATAAATTAGTCTAAAGAGTCTTCACCAGATGCTCTTATCCTAGAAATCCTGGATTCAAAGCCATTTCTTCAAATGACGTTCAGTTCTTCTAATCGTTCTTGTAGCCTCATGAAATAATCACAGATAAGCAAGAATTAAAGGCTTATAATACTGATTTCTTAAAGACTTTTGAAGGAAGAGCTGAAATTATGCTAAAGCCTAAAACTACTAAAAAGATAAGCTAAATACTCTAGTATTGCAATAATGAAAACATCGCCGTCTGTCCTTAAGGGGGTAATACTGGGCTAGTATTTGGATCAACTCCACATCATGACGAGCTCATTTTGAGTTTATCTAACTTAAACAAAATTGAGTAGTTTAAGCCTGAGGACGGAGTTCTTATAGCTGAAGGAGGGTGTGTTCTAGAACTGTTGAACGAGCATGTTTAGTAGTTTGGATATATTGTACCTTTAGATTTAGGTGCGAAAGGATCATGTCAGATCGGTGGAAATGTTGCAACAAATGCGGGAGGAAATAGACTTATAAGATATGGATCTCTTCATGGTACTGTTTTAGGACTTGAAGTGATTTTAAGTGACGGAAGTACTTTAAATCTTATGAACACTCTGAGAAAAGACAATACAGGATATGATCTCAAGTAGATCTTCATAGGATCTGAAGGCACACTAGGAGTGATCACTAAGGTAGCAATTTAATGTGCTCCTAAGCCATAATCATAACAGGTTGCATTACTAGTATGCGAAAATTTTGATACTTTGATATAGCTTCAGTTCCTAGCTAAGTAAGAATTATAGGAAATAGTAAGTGCTATTGAGTATTTTGATCAAACTAGCCTATAGACAAGCTTAGAGTTTCTCAAAGGATTGAAGAATCCTTTCAGCAAAGAGTATCCTTTTTACGCTTTGATTGAGACTTAAGGATCTAATGAAAGTCATGACTCCGAGAAACTGGAAAATTTCCTGTAAAAGGCCATGACTTAGCATGAAGATATTAGAGATGGTCTTATCGCCTAAAACCATTAATAAAGAAGGGAATTTTGGAGACTAAGAGAGGAAATAGCTCTATCAATTGTGGTTCCACCTGGATATGTAAGTCATTATACAGGTTTATATGTATGACATCAGTCTTCCCTTAGATAAGCAACTTCCTTTAATAGAGTTACTTAGAAAAAGATTGCCAAAGACGACAAGAGTTCTTGGATGGGGTCATATTTCTGATGGAAATCTACATATTGCCATAATGGACAGTAGTGAGGACAATAGAGTATCGATTGAGCCATTTATTTTTGAATACACTCACAAGCACAAAGGCAGCATATCAGCAGAGCATGGAATAGGCAGATAGAAATTGGACAAGCTTCATTTTAGCAAGTCTTAGCTGGCGATAGACTATATGAAGAGCATCAAGTCTATTTTTGATCCTAAGGGGATTTTAAATCCATACAAAGTTATAAAGATTTGATATTTTAATTAATGGTTACTGTTCTAAAAGTAGTAATTGTAGGGAACTCAGGAGTGGGCAAAACCTCTTTAATTCTGAGGTTCACGGAGGATTCTTTTTCTCCTAAACTGCTCAATACAATCGGAGTGGAATGTGTAAGGCTTTATATAGAGGAGCAAGAAAATCAAAATTGATAATAAAGAAGTAAGACTCTAGTTATGGGATACAGCTGGGTAAGAACGGTTTAGAACAATTACTTCCAGTTATTATCGTGGAGCTCACGCTATTTTACTTGTCTATGATGTAACAGATAGAAAGTCTTATGAATAAATTAGAAATTGACTTTCAGAAGTTATGAGATACAGTCCAGAGTCAGTTTACAAAACTATCGTAGGAAATAAAATTGACATGGGTGGTAGAACGGTATCAGCTGAAGAGGGTAAGCAACTTTGTCAAAGCTTAAATATCGATTTTTACGAAACTTCGGCTAAAGATGCTTCAGGTGTCAATGATGTATTCACAAACATCGCTGCAAAATTGCAAGATATCTAGCCAGATGCTAAGAGCTAAATTGTACTTGAGAAAATCGAGGAAACACCAAAAAAAAAGAAAAAAGATAAATGTTGCAAATGATATGTGAAATTAAACTACTTTTTACATTATTTTTGATTTATGTTAATTATTATTCATCAAGTATCGAAATAATCTAAATCCATCATCCGCTGCTTCATATACCTTGAAATGCTTGTAAGCATTTCCTAGATCAAAGAATATTGGCATGAACTATATCTTAATTTTTATCTTATCAGATATCATCATTTCTGTTTAATAGTTCAGTCGTATAATTTAAAATGGTAAGGATCAGACGCAATTTTTTTGTAATAGTATAACTTTAAATTATTCCTAACTGGAGAAAAAAAAGTAAATGACTTATTTATTCCATTTTGAAATATTTCTTATGGTTAAACAAAATTAAATCCAAGATTCTTTTCGAAGGAGAGTTGGGTTTCATTTATTGGTAGAGAGTTCAGATATATAGCCATAAATCACATTTCTATCAAATCTAAATTCACTCAAAATATGTGAATTTCCCTTGGATTCTTAAAAGAAGTATGAGCTACATACCTTGCATCATACCAACTTAAAAGCATATTAATCTTTCTTCTTTTGATAGTTTCACAATATTTGAAATAGCATTAAACATTAGAATTAGCATCTTCCATTAAAAAATGGAGTTCATCAGTTTATGCGATTCATTTGAAATAATTAAAGAAGTAAAATCTAAAAAAACAGTTAAAGAGTGTCAAAATAACAATCTCGCTATTCATAGTCACTCTCCATCTAAATCTTTTTTTGTTTGACGAAATTGTTGGAGTTAATAGAAGGGTATAGTATATATAATATCTCACTTGTAGCTGTTTTCTTCGCATATTAATGAATCTAAAACTCTAGCTTCTCTTTTTAAAATAATGAAAATTAAGAAAATAGGAGAAAAATACTTCAAAAGAGAAATGAAAATGGTGCTGATGATTTTGAAGCAAGAGATATGATATTTATAAAGCTGCTTAGTTAAATAAAATGGATGAATGATAAAAGTAGAAAAGATAACTCAAGGTGCTCTACTATAACTATTCTCACAGCACTGGTGATACTGCTATATCATAGAACAACAGTGACAGCATAAATGAGCACAACAGTCGCCAATACATCCTCCTTGAATGTTATGCTATTCTCTTATCTTTTAGCGATTCATTGGATAACAACATAAAGGGCAGCAACATGCGAGGCAGGTTCTTCTCTTCGCGCTTTCAACATCTTACATTTCTTTGAAGTTCTAAAAAGTAATTCAGCATCCAGTGCAAGGACCTAAAAGACACATCAGGCAAGAGAGTTTAGGGTGTTCTGCACAGCATTAAAAAAGATTTAAAGACCATGTACTCATTTTTATATTATTACCAAATGTAAACAAATCGTTTAATTAAATTGGCTGTCAAATAATATAATTACATAGGTGCTTTTCCACGTTTAAGCTCACATAATAGTTTGAACAGGAAATGTCTCAAATACAATGCAACTAATACCACCCTTCCTCTATCCCTTTTCAACTCTATGTGTTTCATTCTAAACACATCGCTTTACTAATTCCTTTCTCCTTCAAATGGTTTTAATTTAATAAGATCTTAATAACCAAATTTTTCCTTTACACTGAGCTAGTTTTCTTTTTCTCTTTAAATTGAAGAGTTTAAGTGTTTTCTAATACACTTTAAGCTTTATTTGAGTACTCCTTTTATTATCCTACTATATTAAGAAATAAAATAGGCTTTTGTTATAAAAATAGTATCACTTCTATAGTTAGAACTTATATACTTTATTCTAGAGGGAAGTATAATATAGCTTGATAGAAGTAAGTTAAAGGTATATAAACTCTACTTTGAAGCGAAATAAAGAAACTAGCAGCATAATTAAGTGGATATTTAAACATACTGAAGTAACTTAATTTTACTTCAAGATTTAAACTAATTCACATTATAGAATCTTATAACAGTATAAGCGGGGTTTAAGTAGTTGCTTTATAGTATTTTGAAGTATATTAAAGCTAAGAGAGCAGAATAGTAATTAGATCAAGGCTTTCAGTTTAGTTTATATTTGAATGGTAAATATAGGAGGTAAAAAAGGGGTCAACGCTTAAAGCAATCTTATATGTGAGTAATCTAATTCCATAGTTGAGAGTAAGTTTATCGAGTAATTAGTATAGCTATACATATAAGACCTAATATAGCATATATTAGTAATAATACTCATAAGAGTGAAGCAATAAAGGAACGAGGAATATAAAAACCTAAGGTTAGTATAATGATCAGCCGTTCTAAAATAGAAGTATATAAAATAAATTAATGACTAAAGTTTAAAAGGGTAAGCTAAGTAACATATTACTATTTATATATCCAATTTTTAATAAAGTTTAGAAAATGCACATAAGATATGCCATAAGATAGTTTGCTAAATTTAATGAAGCTTCGTTCTTAGAAAACACATAAAAGTATATACACTATGCAGCTTCTCTCAGCACTATTTCTAATGAAATGATTAATTTGATTTAGCACTGCAATAATGTTGCTATTGTAAAGCTACCTATTCGTATGGATCCTGATCCTAATAGGCCTGATAAGCCTATGATGCAAGTTTTCACTGGCTACAGAGCGTAACACTCTGACTATTTTCTTCCTAGTAAAGGTGGAATTAGACTTTCACCTGATGTTGAACTTACTGAAGTAGAAAGTTTGGCAGCGCTGATGACATTTAAATGCGCAGTGATGTAGGTTCCTTTTGGAGGAGCTAAAGGAGGAATTACAGTTAACCCAAAAAAATTAACAACAGGTGAAAGAGAGCGATTGATAAGAAGGTACACAAGAGAAATTGCTTAAAAAGGATATATAAACCCTGCTTTTGATGTTCCTGCTCCTGACATGAATACAGGAGAAACAGAAATGGCTTGAATTGTTGACACTTATAAATTTTATTGGGGAGATAAAGATGTTAATCATGTTGCATGCGTGACAGGAAAGCCTTTAGCATGCGGAGGAATTGAAGGTAGGAAAGAAGCCACAGGAAGAGGGCTCTATTATGCAACCAGAGCTGCTTTGAATGATAGTGACATTTTGAAAAAAGTAGGTCTAACACCTGGAATTAAAGGAAAGAATTTTATATTGCAAGGATTAGGTAATGTAGGTTATTTTGGAGGAAAATTCCTTGAGGAGGAAGGAGGTGTTTGCATTGGAATTAGTGAGTATAATGGAAATATTTTCTGTGAAAATGGAATAAAAATCGATGAAGCAGTTGCATGGTTCAGAGAAAATGGATCACTCAAAGGTTATCCTAATTCAACTTTTTATGAAAATTCAGATGATCTTATAACAAAGCCTTGTGATATTTTCGCACCTTGCGCTACATAAAACGTAATTACTTCAAAAAACGCCTCTAGATTTTAATGCAAGATTATAAGTGAAGGAGCAAACGGTCCAGTTACTTATCCAGCTGATAAGATCCTAACACAGAAAGGAATTATTTGCGTCCCTGATATTTTATGCAATGCAGGTGGTGTAGCAGTTAGTTTCTTCGAGTGGCTTAAGAATTTATCTCATCATAAATTTGGACTTATGACCAGAAAAGTAATTTTTTAATATTCAGTGGGAGCAAACAAGCAAATACGAGCTTGCTTAGAAAATAGTCACGCAAGTTCTTAACTAAGAATTACCCTCAACTTTCCAGACTTAAGGACCTTCAGAACTTGATATAGTAAGAAGCGCTCTTGACGATATGATGACGAATGCATATTAATAGGTCAAAGAAATTTCTTTCAATAAGAAAATGAATTTAAGGATAGCTGCCTTTTACAAAGCTCTTTCTGCTATAGATGAAAACTACAAGAGATATGGCTTTACAATTTGAAACATTATACCAACATTTAAAAATTTTATTAACTATATCAATATAAATGACCACTTATTCGAGAAACGACTTTAAGCCACCTAATCTTAATACCGCACTAGGCTCTAATTTTCGCACAGCTGGAAATTCATCAAGTGGAATAGTGAGTGGCTAGATCCCTGTTATGAAACCTTGGGAAAACTAGCCTGCTATTTATTAAGTTGACACTACATACGGATCTAACTTTTCTACTGATCATGGAGAGAATGATAGAAAGCGATAAAAAGAGAAGATGATAATGAATAAGTTTAGGAATTCAGTAGAGCCTTTCTTAAGCTCTTAGCCTACTTTTAGCAAGTAATACAATACTGGTAGATCACATATCGATAATAGAATCCATGAAATGCTTACTAATCATACT
Source organism: Loxodes magnus (assembly GCA_946699065.1). Lineage (NCBI taxonomy): Eukaryota > Ciliophora > Karyorelictea > Loxodida > Loxodidae > Loxodes > Loxodes magnus. Next base: position 297,990 of record CAMPDV010000028.1, on the reverse strand, counting down.
GTAAATTCCCCAAAGCTTTGGAATCCTAATATAAATGCAGAACTTGATTTCAACAAAAAAGACTTCAAATTTAAATCAGGATAAATAACGCCTCCTCAACTTTAGAGGGAGAAGAAAGATAAAGTAAGTCCTTTAAATGACAAATGAATTGAAAAGAGAAATGCAGAAATTAAAATGAGACAAATTCGAAATGGAGAGTGCATACCTAATATAGATCAACTTTAACTTTATGGTCGAAGAAAACCAAAAAGTAAGTTTGAGCAAGCTGGTTTATGGATTAGCAAAACTGACATTGTTGAAGAAAAACCTGGAAAAAGATATTTACTTTGATTTGTGGATTTATAAAAAGGTTCACTATACACTACTGATCGCACTATTTCTCTCCTTTATTACCTCTTTTCTACATTTTATCTTAAACATCATAGTGCTTATCTTTATTCAATACAAACTATTGTTGTATATATAATTTATTTCTTATACTTCATTCTATTCTTAACTTTGATATAAAACAACACTAAAATAAGTAAGATAAGTATGCTCAATTAAGCCATTATAAGATATAATTCTAGCCAATAAAAAACTCTACTAACCGTATCTGTCGATTTTTATTCATTTCTAGAAATCATTTCATTATGATTTTATGTTGCTTCCAGAATCTTATTTCTATGCTTTGGCTTTTCTTTGATTCATCGTTTTAATCCAAAAATATTGATAAAGCAAGCCATCAATAAAAATTTTATTTTTCATCTTCTTAGATCACAAAAAACTTAATTTAAGCCATTTTTCATTTGAGTTGTAAAAATGTTTTAGGTTAATTACTTATAAGCAAGTAAGCTAAGCCTTATAACAAGACTATACGATATAGTTTACTCATAAAAAGGATAAGAAAATTGACTTAAGGAAAATGGTCATATTTAAATATTAAGTTACGAGTAAGTTTTTTCAAGAAACACTTCTAGTTTGATCCTGGCTAAAAGAGCATAAAATAACCCTAAAAAGCAGTCTTAAACTGAGACTTAATAATAGGAATATTAATCTTACAAGTAACTAACGATTTAAGGTTTTATTTTATTAATCAAAAAGAAAATGGAAAAATAAGGGAAATATTTTATATAACATTACTTTAACTTGTTCTGTATTAAGACTTCTTTCTAATCTATTTTAACTCTTTGCCTTTTTCAAATGCTTTTATCTTTTTTTTAACCTTTGTTAAAATTTGATCTTAATCAAGTTATTATTCCCTTATTTTGCTCATTACCTTATCTAGCTTCTTAATCATTTTTTCTTATCTTTGCTTTATAGTATTAATCGCTTAATGATCTGTATATACTTCATATCTTTTTTAATCCTTTGTTAACTTAAGTATATCTAGGTCTATATTTACTAATGATTAAACGCTTCTCTGCTTTCACAGTTTTATACTAACTGCTGATATTATTTCTTTAGTCATTTTCTAACCCAAAAATTCATTTTTAGTAACTTCTAATGCTTTTAATTTTTCCTACTGAGCAATTAGATCGTTCAATTTATTGATCTCTCATTAAAAATTCAAACTCTATTATCTTTCTTTCTAACTTTCCTTCTATATGCAACCTAATAAATATATCCTTTTTCCATATTCTTCTTTGAACTTTAAAGGACTCAGATCAATTCATTAATCGATGTTCTCTATTCAACTTGTAATCTTTTCTCTAAGATCATCAATCATTTAACTATTCCCCTCCAAATTTTCCTTTGTAGCACTTAGAATTTTATTATTAAGCAGTTAATTATAAATATGCCTCTCACAGCTTCTAAACTTGCTTTTAATTCTCTCTATTTGATTCTTTTTGATATCAATTGAACTAGCGGCATCTTTACTTTTTTAGTAATAAATATCTTCAATCTATTTTTAGTTAAATATGCATACTTTATTCAAGGCTTTTTTAGATTCAAAGCCTTATCTTAAATTTATGCAAACTGACTAAACTTATTTTTTTAAAGTTGGAGAAAGCTCTAGACAGTCTCCTGACGTATCCTAGCTTTTTTAAATTTTCTTCTGTTTATTCCTTAACTCAGTACTCTTAAGCTGAAATGAGAGCTTCGTATTCTATTACTCAGCCCTTTCAGTAGCTTTCTTCTTTCCTTTTCTCTTTTACCCATGTTCCTTCTACTACCTCTAGCTAGTAGCACAATTAACTAGTTCATTCTACTTTAATTTTTTTTCAGACTAAGTTGGATTATTATAAGAAAGCGTTTTAGAGTATTAAGTGTCAGCGTCTTCTAACGGCAATTTCTAGTGGTCAGTGTTCTATAATAAAATTTAATTATCAGATGCAAAAACTGGTATTATTTGCTATTTGTCAAATTAATCTTCCATTACACCTTTTGATATATTTAATGGACTCTGGAGGTATTGTTTTTCTTAAGTCCCTTAAATACGGAGTTATAGTATGGTTTGTTGATCAGATGCTTAGGACTACTCCATTTAGAGCGGGTAAGGATGAAATAGATCTGGAAAAGAAGATGTATAGATGGTATAATAGCTATGATAGACCTACTAGAGAGTAGAACTTGCAGTTGTTTAAGAATAATCAGGATATACTTTATGATATGCTTATTATGGGATCAGGCTTAAAAGGAGCAGCAGTAGCTCTTGAAACTGCTTCTAGAGGTTTAAGATGTGGCCTTGTTGACTCTGAAGACTTTGCCTACAATTAAAAGTTTTATTTCTTCCAGCCTGGACTTCTCCTTCACCCATAAATAGAATTCGAGGTAGGTTTTTTATATAGCGCTGTTATATGCATTATACTGCTGATTTCATAGTAAAAAAGGAATTTTTCCCTGTAGAAAATTCTAGGAATATACTAAGCTAAATTAAGCATTTAATGTTTGCAAGTGGAAAGTATAATAACCTTGTAATGAGGTGGGTACATTCTTATTTGTATGTTGTGAAGGATGATTAGCCTGGATAGTCTTTACATAGATTTCATTATATTGAACAAAAAGGACTTGGATTAGGCTATCGATCCAATCAATTTGATGATGAATACTTGATTTCTTTTCCCGTAGTACCTTCATGCAACTTTACATTACATACTCTATTCACAGCTGCAACACATAGATATATCAGAGGCTTTTAAGGTGTTACTATGTTGAATCACACAGAACTAATTTCTTGCAGAAAGCAAGAAGGTATATGAGAGTGCGAGCTTTAAGATAAGATAAGCAAAGAGAAATTTAAAGTGAAAGCAAAGCTCATAATGAACACAACTGGGTTAAACAGAGATAAGGTAAGACAAAACATCTTGTAAAAGAACGTCAAACCTTTAATAACATAAGGCGCTATAAAATGGTTCGTCATAAACGAACCAACTAGTTACAGTTTTATATCTCCAAACGAAGATTTTTTTATCCTTCCTTATAAATAATAATATTCACTAATAGGAACTAAGATTTTTCCTTAGAATTAGGAACTTTCTGATGATGAAATATTAGAATGAGCTGCCTAATCTTTACAGACCAAAAATATTAAGTCTAAAATAGTGCATTCTGAGGTACAAGAGAAATCATATTTTCCACTTAAAAAGAAACCAATGCTTTCTTTCAGACTCGTAGATGAAAACCAACTTATTACTATTTAAGGTCCTGACATACTTTATAGATGGCTTGCTTAAATTTCATTAGATGCCTTAATTAATAAATATCAGTTGAAGCCAAATTTTAAATCTAGAAGTACTGAGCTTACTTTGGTGGGATCTGGCCATCTTAAATCTTTTCGAGGAAGATAGAAATATAAAAAAGGGATTTTAAAGAGAATTCTGCATTTCATTTACAAAGCTGAAAGACATCGTACGAGAGGAGATGAATTCCATTTGTATTAGAATGAATTCAGAGCACTAATTAAAAAAGGAATGAATAACAGAGAAGCAGTAGACTTACTATAAGTTTATGGTATCTTTGCTCCAAGAGTTCATTTTTATAACTATGAAAAATGGTCCAGAATTTATGAATGGGCTGTGCTTGATGAAGATGTACAACGACGAGTAAATAGACAAATACCAAACTTTAATTAACATTATTTTCATAGCTAAGTATGCAAATTAAACTTACAACTATAGCTCATTGCTTCTAATGTCACTTCTAAGAAATTAAGTCTTTAAATCACTGACAATATAAACTTAAAAATAACAATATCTTATACTATGAGTTATTCTTCCAATTTAATATATATAAAGCAATTAAATTTATAAGTTTCGAATTATCTTCCCTTTCTTAAAGGAATAAATATACTATACCACATAAAATAAATTATAGCTTAAATTATCCTTTGATCCTATATGATTATTAGTATTTCCTCACTAATTATAAGATAAATTTCTAATAATTATTAGAGTATGCTAAGCTTATTTATACTTGATTAATTAATTCAATTAGTTCTAAATTCTTAGACCGATTTAGTCAGTAAGATGAGTTATCCATATTAATTCGCTTTTCATTCTCATAAGAGAGTAACTTAATGTTATGACTGATAACTCTTTATATGTTCTTCTGAATGTGAAGTTTTAATGGTTGTGTTTATACTTAGGATGAGGTATGTAATGAAGAATCACATAAATTAAATTTTAAGTTTATTAAACACATTAAGATTCCTCTCAATGTTTTTCTTCATACTGGCAATACTGGGATTTGGAACACTTTTGTAATGAGTTGTATAGTGCCATTGAGTTGACATTGGTCTTAGAGGTTTCTCAGATTATTATTATGGGATATATTCAGGAAACTTTCCTATGGTGTCATACGTCCTGTTACTGTTAGATAATTTGTTTGGTATCCAAGGTTTTTATGGCTTTATCTCCTAACTTTTCTCTCTTTCTTTTTAAGGAGGTTTTAGGTCTATTTCTTATGACTAACAATATAGCTTTTAGTTGCTGGTAAAAATATTGCCTGTATTTCCTTATGGTCTCCATGGAGCTAGGTTAGCAGTTTGGAGATTTCTTTTTGGTTGGTAATAATCAGAAACATGCTCGGGATATTTCTCAAAGGTACACAAAGCACTAATTCCTTGCTTAAGGGGACTTGTTGTGAAATTTTTTCCTATTCTTTTATGCTGCATCGTATTCGCTCTTTCAGTTTCAGGTAGATGTTTAAAGCCTGTCCCTAATTCTTAAGCATAGCATCCTGAAGGCTTGAAGGGATTCCCATGAGTCATACTGCAGTAATCTTTCATATCTCGAAAAGTTTGCTGTCTAAACGGATCAACATATCTATCACCTTGCGACAAAAATCCAGAATTTGCAAACACAGAATTGTACCCTTTTTTCATAGGATTGTTGATAAAATTTTTAGGTCCAATTTTGATAGTACCGTCTTAATTTCTTTCCCTTGGTGGACTAGGCTTATATTTAGTATCATTCTAAGAAAAGTTAGGACAGTAAGAAAACAGGCCAAATCTCTATCTGTATAATGAATCACCATTTGGGATAGAATTTATTTAAATGCTCAAATTTGTCCTTTTTTTCCATTTACATTTACTAAGGAATAATAAATATAACTGACTATTTTCATTTAATGTCTTTCCTATATAAATGGATAGCTTATATCCCCTTACCTTATTTTCTTTTTAGCTTGCTTATAGAGAAATAAATAGCTAAGCTTATTGAGTAATACTTAAGCATGATTATAAAACTAGTTATTATATAAGAAAACTCATTAGCTTGCTTATCTTATCTGTCTCATGCTTTATTTACAATCTCATTAATTTGTCCCAAATTAAACCTAAAGAAACAGCAAGTTTAATGCATTTTTGATTTGCTGTTACTAATTAGATAAGATCTAGAAATAGCTAAGTTTCTAGCTAGATTAATATAGTTATTATTAGCTTGTGTAAGCATCAGTTATGAAATGAACTTTCTAGCTTTATTTTATTAATCCTTTGTCCTATTAATAATATGGAATCATATTAGTTTGCTTTATCAAAATACAAATACAGTCATTCTAAATTTTATTTTGCTTATAATCAAAACTCTGATTAGTTTAGAAGACTTAAATTTAGAGTAGCGTAGAATATAATCAATCAGCATAAGAAATGAAGGCTAATAGTTTAATCAGTCTTTGTTGATGTTCTTTATCATTAACTCATTTCTGTAGTTAGTGCTTTAGTCTTTCTCAAACCATGTAAACTGAATATTATTTGGCAAATACCATAACAACTTTTTCCACTTATACCTTTAACTTCTTAGTATATGATATTTATATTATGAAAGCTTAGTAACATATAATGAAGCTGATATAACTATAATAATAGTAAATTATATCTTATAGTATTGAGGTAAATATAACCATCACTAATTCAAGATCGAGTATCAAATATGCAATACTAGCCTCTCTATGATACTGAATGATAAGATATCGATTTTGGTGATTTAAGAAATATATAGGAATCTTTCGCCATTAAAGGAGAAAATTTCTGCCTGAATTAACTAGGTTGCGAAAACTGGATTTCTCGATACTGAAATAGCTTTTCATTATCTTTTTTTAAAAATCCAATTTAAACTTAATTATAATTCCTTTATTCAGGATACTTTAAATTATATGAAGGAGATAATAAGACTATAAGGTATATAGCTATATTTAAGTTCGATTTATACAAGAAACGTTAATCAAATAACTAGAGCTTTAAGTTTTATCTAGACTAATATTTCATTAGCCAACTATGATAAATCGGGAAAATGACTAGTCAATATTAGAGATTATCATATAAAATCGAATTCAAATAGGCAATGATATTAGATCTTATTTATCTCATTAGTTTAGGTAATTTCATTCACTGTAACGCTATTTATGTATATAAGATTTTTTATAGGTTTAGTTTATCATCCAATCTTCAAAAAAGCAAATAAGTTTTTTGACTCTATTATTAGATATTAGCTTTTATAAAAGACATAATACTAGAAAGCATCTTGAGTTATCTTTTTTTACCTCCATTATCTTTCATATAAGGTAACTTACTTTAACTAGCCATTTTCTAATAAAAGTATGCTATCTAATATTTATCTTCAATGCTAGCTTAGTTCTTAAATAATAAGCCAAACTACAAATTTCTTGAAAAAAGTACGATTAATTGTACAATTATTTCAGCTAAATTTATTTATTGGAGCACCAAACTTCGATATGAAGATATTATCAGATAAGCTAAAGGAATAAATCTAGAATTTTCCTTACTGTTTAGTAAGACTAAGTTAGTTATTCGCTAATTACAAGCCGAATTAGCAAATCTTTAATTGTTTTAGCACAATATAAGACAGTCTTCTGGTAATTAACTTACTATCAATGGATTTTAAATATTAGCTACATATATCATTCTCCTCTTCTAGCCAATTTTTAATTTTAATATAGAGTAAGTACTGAAGAATAAAGGGAAAGGGCTTCTTTCAAGCTAAAAAAAGGCTTAAATAAAGCTAGAAATCTAACTTACTAAAGTAAGCAAATTTGATATCTGATATAAAAAAATGCTTAGAATGTTAAAGTGATTCCAAATTAAAGTAATGAAGAGTAATCTAGTTCAATATCTTTTAGATTTGTAAATCCTTTAAAAAGAATAAACTAAGAATGACTTATTAGCAAATATGTTTTAATACATTTGGCTATTTAAAATCATCTTGAAAAAGTTTGCTAAAAGTAAGTCTTGGCGGTTGAAAGAATGGAAAGAGTAAGGTTTTTATTTTTTGGTTAGTTATCTACATTTTAGAGAAATGTTTAATTGGATTGAAAAGGGAAAACGTCCAAAGATTATCTTCATTGAAAGGGACTTTAAACATAAGATTTTCAAGTATATACTCATTACTCAAGTTGTACCTGCTCTATCCAAAAAATTGCAGATAAATCTTTACTATTTTAAATTAACTAGATTAAAGTATAATTATCAATATACAATAACAAAGCAACTGCTATATATAAAAAAATAAACTAAAGCATAATAAAACTATTTATAAAATTAATCTTTGGCTTCATATTGTTCTATACATCTAAGTATTTAATCTATATAACAGTTTTATAAAAATTAAGAAAAAAACATTCTTAAATCAAAAGTTTTGATTTAAATGATGATCTTAAAGAATATAAGTGTCTGGTAGAAAGGGAAAAATAAATATTTCCGTTAAAAAATTGAAAGGGAGACAGAAATGTAAGGGTAAAGATGTCGCAAATGACGAAGATTAAAATTAAAAATTAGAAAAAGATTGATTAGATGACTTTTGTATTTAACCAGTATTTGTCTCTATATCTAATTGAAACAATCTAAAAGATAGAGTCCAATATAATAATTATAAATATATGAATAGATAAGGCGATATGAAGATTAAAATACGGTTCTGTTAAGGATCTAAAGTGAATTAAGTCTGATTAAGTAAAAAAAGCATTTATCAACAAATATAAGAATTGATATTCGCCTTTCTGTTTATTAGCGGAGTTTAAAAATTTTCAAATATCTATTATCAATTAATTTTAGACTTATCTAGGAGTTATAAATCAGGGGAAAATAGCTTCCACTAATTATATATAAAACTGTGATAAATCAGTAACAGTTTAATAATCTCTTGATGTTGATCTAATTTATATATTAATATTTAAAGTGATATTGCAATCTGATTTTGGTAATGATTTTCGCTCCTTTATTTTATTAAGCTAAAGTTCATATTAGTACTATTTTACGCTTTTATTTACTAAAACAATATAAATAGAAAAGAGTACTTAGATTACAAATTTATTGCAAAAATAAATAGCAATGAATATACTCCTGATTGCATCTTAAGTTTTTGTATTAAGAAGAGACGAAATTAAAAAATGAGATAGGTTATCTTTTAAGATTATAATAGAGTAATCTTAAGCTTTAAACAAAAGCTTCGCTGTCTGTTTTTATAATTGAAATCTTTCTGTGAATTTTCTGCTTTATTTGCTAGTCATAAGTATTAGTCATCTTATTAAATGATTTTTCTTTCTCTCTTTCTAATTTATATAAACTTGGGTTTTTATTTTAAAAGAATTGCTAACTATAATTTAAATATCATAATACAATGGTCAGATCCAGAAATTTCAAAATTTTGCGTCCATTTTCCTTTTATTCTTTTAGCTATATTATGTTCTAATTAGATCAGTTTTCGATAAATAATTTCCATTTTGAGTCTTTAAAGCGAAATTTTTCGTTAAATAATCTCTTACTTTTTTGTTAATTTTTAAAATTTGATTTAAGCTTCAAATTGTTCCTTAAACTACTTCAGATAGAAATTATTTTGATAAGACTAAATAATAGAATTTCAATAAATACTTCTATTCACTTTTTTCATCATGTGATTATATCTACTCTATTTTTTATTTTATATATCACGTTTCGAAATATCATTAGCTTGTAAAATGGAATCATAAACTGATTTATTTGCACCTAGCATATTCCATAAGTAGTTATTATCTCTTATTTCTGCTTTTAATCAATTAGTAATTCTTACTCTTATGCTTTATGCTTGATACTTTTCTTAATCTCAATTTAATTCCAAAGATCTTATTTATTTTTCAGTAGTACACTATATTCTCTTTTATTAAAAAGCCTTTTAAATAGTTTATAAAGATAGATTTACCTTTTTACTTTTTAGCTAGTATAGCGTTATTGACTTATTATAATATTAGCTCTCATCATTATAACATTTAAAAGTATTTAGCTTGTGTTAATGCTATTATATCTATATTTTACATTTTTTCTTATCCTTTCGCTGATTTTATTGAATTTCCGTAAGGAGGCCAATTATTTTTTTTGCTATTTTAGCTTCAAATAAATTTAACTGCTTTATTACTTTTAGCAAATTCATTATATTACAGTAGCCTTTATCCTTTTAACTTTATACTTGTTTAAAAATATCAAAAACTAAATTCCTTTGAATTTTAGACTATTTTACCTCTTTAATATATTTAAGCATAGTAATGGCTATAGAATTTTAAGCAGATATCTCTATTATAAAAATTCGCTCTTTGAGATTACACTCTACTGATATCCTAGTCATGCCTTCTTCTGCTTTTTATATAGCATTCTTGATTATATATTCCTGTGTTTATTTTCAAACTAGAAAGAGTAATTTTTAGATTAATTTTCCATTTTTAACTGTTATATGAACAAACTTATTAAGCCGATGAAGTAGATTACATTCAAAATTTTAATTAAATATAAATTAAAAAATTCCTCATTCTCTCAACTTTTTTCGCTAAACTCATCGACCTCTTGAATTTCATATGACTACTAGTTATTTATATTCACTGCTTAATCTTTGAGTCTAAATAAATTAAAGATTTACTTAAATTTGCTTTATGGTATGATTTAATCAATCGTGATGTCATTATTCAGGGTCTAGTCTTAAAATTTTTCGGTGCTTTTTTCTAGTATTTCAGATGACATTTTTATCTGTTTGCTCTGAGAGTCTTATTACTTTCCTTCTCCTAAGACTTCTTTATTTAGATTAGCTTCGCTTTTAAGATGCTAAGTAGTTTAAAACTAGCCTTTGATTGAAATTTTTTAATTATATTCAGCTCTAGATAACATTTAGTTTAGAATACTAATATTTGCCATAGGTTTGAAAGCGAATCTAAACCATAGGGTATTGTCTTACTTTTACCTGAATAAATACTTAGGAAAATTTCGGAACATAATGAGTAAAGCTAGGCCTAGAATAAAAGTACTACCAAAGATTAATAGCAGCAGCCAAATTAAACTATTCTTACTTTCTACACTCATACTTAGAATCGCAATCAGTTCTATCCATATTATTGCAAGGAAAAAACCTATCTAGAGGGCATGGATTCTTCCATAATTGTAGGACTTTATTTTCAAAGCCAGTACTGTAAACAAGAAAAATAGTATAGTATAAAGTATAGCGTGTAGCTTTTCATCTAGATAGCTTAGTGATTATTGGAAAAATACTGCGAGTATAATGAAAAGTGTCTAAGCATTTATAAAGGCTATTGGCTACTTTATCACTGTTTCTATCTAAATTTACTGGCTTAACGGTCTTAAAAAGCATATACTTGGTATGTATAAAAATAAAGCTATTGATCCTATTATAAACCGTGCTTAATGCTCACTCTTTCAACATTATATATAACAATCTCTATCTAAAAAGCTTTCTTCATAGTATAAGTGATCATCTTAATTGGAATCAACAGCTTCCACACATTTATAAATATAGCTGATATTATAAATAATAGGAACTAGGCTTATTTAGCACATAACTGGCATTATATAAAACGAAACAGTTGTTACTCATCTTCCTAATAAAGAGTTTAATCTTATTTCCAGTTTAAGGAAAATGCATATTAAGGATAAGATCCATAAGAACGTTATTATTAGAATCGAATAAAATATGTTCATGTATTCTATATAAAATGCTCCATAGGAATATAAATCAAGCTTGAAGAAATCGAAAAACTTCTAAATATCTTCATTAATGTCTTCTAACTTTGCTCCAATTGAAATATACTAGCATTAGGTTATAAAGAATAAGATATATTATAGCCCATCTGTAAATGTCATCTCACTGCTTTCAGTCAGTTCTTTAACTTCTAGTTACTTCCATCTTTTATAACTGGCTAGTATATATAAAGCTGCGATAAAAACTCATAAAAAGTTTATTATGAAAACTAAAGCTTAGCCTTTATGAAAATCCTCAACATCTCTTGATCTGAAAGGACAGTCAATGTCTTCAATGTAATCTTTTGGAATGTTTGTAGTTCCATCTCCTCATATTATTTATTTATCAAGCTAGATTATGATAGAACATGATGAGCAAAATTTCCCTATTTTTTCATCTTTTCAGGTTGAGTCTAAAGTATCATTTCTCACATTTATAATATCATAAACCTTTTAAGCAGGATCATTTGTATTTTTCTCTATCTGCACCTTTCCTTAACATCCTAAAATTTTCACAGTTCTAAGAGCATTCATTAAGCTTAAATTATCTTCATAATTAAGTCCCTACTTAATTTAATAATCTATAGCAGTTCCTAATAGCAGTGTAGAATCATAAATATAGGAAATAAGTCAATATGGTTCACTACCATAATGCTAAAAATATAGTTGCTTAACATAATTTCCATATTCTCCACTAAAGGAAGTGGGAACGTATGACAGAGCACCTTCTGCAATTTCTAAGCTTTTTCTCCAGTTTTCATTTGTATTTGCATTTTAAATTCATTCAGAAATAAGTCATTCATTAGCTAGTCATACTCAATCTCCTGCTCTTACTCCTAAATCATATAAATAAGGAAATATATAAGAGTTAACATCATATTCATAGCAAACACATATTCCTATTCTTGCTCCACTTTCTTTAAACGCCTTAAGTTATGGCTATCAGTCCTTAATATCTTAGTTCTCTAAATTTACTTTATATTGTCTTAAGTTCTTTGGATTGGCGATTTCAATACCCAAATCTTATGCTTTCTTCACTATGTCTTCTCCTAGACTTTTTGTTCAAATATCATCACCATATAATATAGCAATTTTTTTCCAGTTGTATATTTGAATTGAACGGACCTATAAAAAGGACATGTAAGCATCTGATTGAGTTGTTCTAACAAAATTAGGAAAGGCAGTTTTATTTGTCAAAAGTGCATTTGTAGCTGTACTTCCTACAATTGGGATGTTATTATTCTTTGAATTAATTAGATTGATAAAATTTAAAGCCACTCCAGAAGTGTAAGGAGATAACATACCTACTCCTAACCTATTTTTTTACTCTTCATATTATTTTTCCGCTCATTCTTAGTCTCATTTAATAACTCCAAATCGATATCCTTATCCATTCAGATAAAAGTTATTTAAAATATCTTCTCTCTAATTTATTTCTCAAATACTCAGCTCAGAACCTTAACCTAACTTTAGTTGTATAACTTATTCTCCATCTCATTCTGTATTGTTATTTGAATAAGAAATGTCAATGGTTATCTTATCAATAGGAGGATTTTATACTCCTCCTAGAAATATTAAATCTTAAGTTCAAGAAACTGTTTTATTCTGTATATTTATTTCCCCAACCTGGATTATTTAACTATCCTGTAAGTTATAAATTTTATACTCATATTCTTAGTTCATTTGATTACCTTCATAGTGAACATGTTTTATCTTGTCAAAGTTCAGATATACTCTATTTAATGTTTTAGTAAAGTAATTTGTCTATAGCTACTCCAAAGATGTATACAAGCCTAAAGATATAAAAATAATCCCTTAAGGATAATTTAAGCCTTCCCTTCTTACTAATGCTTTATATGTTTCTATTAAAGATCTTTATCCAAAGATCCATTAGTACTTTTTACCGTCTGCATTTAAAAAGCTTGCTATTTCAATGGAATTTTATAGATTGTAGTTAGAGTAGAATAAATAGATACTTAATCCCTAAGTTTTTATAAAATCTCCATAAAATTAAGTTTATTGCTTGATGATTGTCTCTTAAGGAAATATGTACCTTATCTTAACTTCAACTGTATCTTATCCTTAAATGTAATCTATTACATTACTTTAATCTTAATCCTAAAAAACGCAAATTCTTTTCCATTAGAATTACTCTAATAAAATTAAAACTGCTTTTGCTTCATTTTCTTAAGAAGGATCTGAAAAGATTGAATAGTCTGTAAAAGTCTAGAACTTCTGCTGACCAACCACTATATGTATGATTTAGTGTTCTTAGCAGCTTTAAGAAATTCAAAAGGTCATAATCTTAGACTGAGTAATATCTACTATAATACTATCCGTTTAGTTCCTTCTTGACCTATATATTTCTTCCTATACTTTATACTAATTATCTATCCACATTTGTCTAGTTTCTAATCCAAAATCTCTATTAAGTTGCTAGACTACCATATCTAATAAAACTTTGTTAGTATATTCACTAACCAAAAGATGAATACTGCGAGTAGCTACAAGACTGATTAATGCTAGAAATAGAATAGATCCTAGTTTCATTATATGCTTCATATTTAAAATAACCTTATGAATCTGATTTAGTATTTAATTATCCTTTTAATTGTTAAGCTTTAAACATATAAGGAATCCATATTGTGATTGATGTTTATTTATACTAACCATAGTGTTTCTATTGTTAATGCTTTAGATTAAAACTCAAGCTCTTCTAGTTCAATTGTTTTGTAAACTATGTCTTTGCCAGGTATCATTCAAACTAGACTTATCTATGATTTTATTAATTTGCTGAAAAGAAATATTTAAGGACTGAAGGAATCATAGCTTAGAGAGTTTATTAGTTTTAATAGTATTAAGGGTAAATGTAATGCCTTATGTTAAATTCTTATTTTAGGAGTCTTATTAATCCATCTATAGTAACAAATAAGGGTAGAGGCTATAAAGGCCATTATGGATATTTGAGGTATAGTTTATGGAGTTTCAGCTAGAGATTTTCTAGCAGTTGATAATCTAGATTAACATGAGTAAAGAAAGTATCACTAAAGCTAACATTTTAGCTAGTTTTATTCTTTAATTTCAATAATTTTCTAACCAATACATTTCGTAATTTAGGGCTATATTAAGTTCTTAATTATATGACACTAATCAGGTAATCTAACTCTTCCTTTGTATATAGCTACTTGAAAGGAGAATAAACGACTCTTTTTATGTGATATATATGACATGAAGGTTTTGATAAAAATAGCTTAAGTCTAATAGAGCATTTTATAGACACTTAAAAGATACTTTTAGTCTTCACAAGATGAAGTATAATAACTAAAGTATAAGCTCATCCAGCTTCTATAGTCATTCAATCTAGAAAATAATATCAAACCAGTCTCAAATAAAGCTATCAACATATAGCATTTTCATATTTACCCTTAGAATAAGCATCTTAATTCTATCAAAGCTACTAAAATATAAATGCATAGTAAAATAGATATCTAGTATTTGCAAAGCCTTCTAGAATATCTTATAAGTATTTAAAGTTTATAAAAATCAAGCAAATACAGCAATAAAAGTAAGGAAGCTAATATACTAAGATAGTCAAAAGTGTTTGTAATTTATATATCAATATTACTAATTATATAATATAGCAATTTGCTTTATAGATCTATTACCATTTATTATCTAATCAAATCGGATCTAAAAAAGTGATTTTAACTAAAGAAAATTAAATATTTTTGATTTTTTTAATGTTTCTTGTTTCAAATATTTGATGAGATTTATTTATTGACGGTGTTAGAGTACTATACATGGTAAGGCGGTTATAATACCTAAAGATGTTAATATTAATTGCTTCATTCTATATCAAGCTAAATCCTTAAAGTATAAGATAAATGCTATCAAAAAATTGATTCCTATCTTTTAAAGAAAATTAATTTGAAATCTTGTTTACAATTATTGATTGATATGCAGGAGATATATCTTTGATCTAATGATTCTTGTTCTTATTGTCTAACTAATCGACACTTTTTGGTAATATAAAAATTATTTATGAACATTTGGCGGTTAAGCAAATAATAAAAAAAATAAGAAAATAATTTTAATACACTTTTGTAGTGGGTAGCTTTAAATAGTCTTGAGCTTAGTAAAAATTGTATGCTTATAGAACTAAATAAATATAGTATAAGTAAGAAAAGATAGATCTAGACAATAGCTGCTTAAATAATAAACAATTATTCTTAGATAGAAGTATAAATAACAAATATTTAGTATAAGATTCTGATTCAAGTAGTGGAAATCTAAAAGTGATGTCTGAATTAGATAAAACCATTCCATTAGCTACTTATGATTCTTCTACTTCCGATTCTAAATCCGTTAAATTCACATTTTCAGGTTATGAAGATCATTATCTTTATTCTGTTCTTCTATATGATGCTGCTTAAGACGCCCTTGCAACTATTACATCAGATTAAATTATCTCTGGTTTAGACTATGAAAATCAGCCAGCTCTTCAGAACTAAGCCTTAACTTGGCCTAAAGGTCCTTCTTCAAGTACTTACAACGAATTAACTGAAATGGATCTGACATTTGATAGTCTTATGATGATGAAAATAAGATTTTAGAACTTACTTTCTAAGAAATAAAGAAAATGCCATAAATTAAGTCAAAAGAGCATGAGAAGAAAAGTATTTAACAGAGACAAACTTTAGGGTAAAAGAAAAACTTATTTTGAGAAAAGATACCAACTTTTACATAAAGCAATCAACTAAAAACTTTTATATTAAAAATGGAAAATCTAATAGAAAATTTAGGAAGAGAGATATATAATTTTTAATGAATATAAGTATAAAAAATTCAGCTGGCTTTTACCACAATTCTTGCTTAAGAAATCTCTTAATAAAAGATCAGTAAATGTAGGTATTTTTTTAAAAGCTAAACTTAAAGTATCTTTTGGTTAAAAATTTGAATTAATAGAAAATTTTGCTATAATAAACAAACCATTTGAAGCAATAAATCTATGATCTTCAGTTAAGACTTATCAATCAAGGAAATTTAATAAAGTCTTTGGTGTAATAAGTTAAAGAAGGGAAAATTTAGTAAATCAATAAACATTTAGCTAAATGATGTTGTAATTTTGCTTATATAATGAAATAAGAAAATTTTAATAGTTGCAAAGCTTAAGAAATTCAGATTAAAAAAGTCGAATGTGCAAAAAGTAATGATAAATCATATATAAGTCCAAAAACATATTTATAAAATAAAATAAGATAGGGTCAACAAAATCTTCCTATCTGTAATTCATTTATGATAATCTACAGTATGGCTATAAATCTGAAAAAGCAAAGCAGATGAAATTTCAGGATTCTGGCTAAAACTGGGATCTCTTGTTCTTTGAGTATTATCTTATAAAATATCGTTTTAAGTATCTTGATGTCTTCAAAAGTAGATTGAAGAATTATGACTTTAAATTCACTAAAGTCAAGATATAAGCATGCGTTAAATATTGAAATAATGATATAAATTAGATTTAATTATTAGTTCTAGAATCATTTATCTATATAATGCATTCCACAAATAATTTCAATTATTATCTATTATCATTTTAATTTCTTAGCTAGATATCTTTTAGTCTCTTATTTAAAATACTTAGATTGAAAGTGTTACTTATATTAAGCTTTTTCCTAGATTCTAATTTATATATATATATTATCTATTTATGTTGATAGATTTTATAATTCTATTTGTTTTTATACAAATTAGTTTATCTTCATTTAAGCTCTTTTTAGCTTTAAGATTTCTTGAAGCTAAAAAGGTAATTTCTAGATTTTTTCAGGGATTTTAGTATTCGACATAATTAGTTTTTTAAACTGATTTCTTTTAGGATATAAAGTCTAAATTGCTTCATAAGCTTAATTGTATTTTTTAATTTTATCTCTTTCTTAGAAAAATCTTACTTCCCTTTCATATTTGTCTGCTTTTTAGTTCACTGCTAAGCCTAAAACTTTTATTTTTTTAGACAGTCCCTTTTAGAAATGAAGAAAAGCATTTATTAATGACTTGAACTTATTTTTTGTTTTAGAAGGAATTTTAGTTTTCTTTATTATGGGGATGATTAAAGAAGATTGAGTTTATCTTATTAATTCTTACTATCAAGTAATTCCATTCATCTTGGTTAATTACCTAAATTTCTTCTACTCTCTTAGAAATAGCCTGCTTTATAAGTTTGATATTTGATATCTTTTCATAATAAATAATCTAAAACTTCAAATGACGAAATATGTTTTTGCTTCTATATTGTATATTACCTTCTTAGGAGTCTGGTATTTACTAAAGCTTTATAGAGAGATACTCTTAAGTTAGTTGAATCACTTTGTATCATTATTTTTACCTTCATGATATCCTGAAATAACACATTAACATAGTTATTTCTAATGCTTCTTAAAATTGACTTTAACAGTAGAAGGAGTTGGCTAGGTAGCTTAAGCATATTGCTACTATTGTTTACATTCTAAGGATTAGAGTCTTAAATATTGGAGTTGCTTAATAAGGAGTTGTAATATAAGCAGCTAAGCTATAAGCTTTATATATCACTAAAGAACTATTTCTTACTTTACCATTTCCTCTTTTACTACTAAGCACTAAAATTCTCATTTACGCTAAATAGCAGCTACCACTCTTTCAAAACCAATTCTGCTACTTATGAGGAATCTAAAGCTTCTTACAAGAATGCAACTATCCTCTATTGTAGCCATACTAGTAGGAAGACAAATAATAGATGCAAATATCAAGCTGAAATACCTACTATATCAGGAAGCTACTCTTGCAATCCTAGCTAAGGTTGAAGTGACTTAGTAACTAGAATGACTCTAAGTTGAAAATATAAGGTTTTAGAGTGATAGAAATGCTATAGGTTTGAATAGTAAGAGCTATGTTATTTAGGTTATTTAGGTTAGATGTGACTATAAATGTATGATTAAGCTAACTTTTAGGTCCAATTAAAAGCTTCTGTTGTAATGACTTTGCTTAAAGGATTAAGACCCAATATAATTAGATAGTAGTTAGGATGTTTAGTAGTGACTAGCTTGCTAAAGGTAGTTAACTAGTTTACTAGCAATAATAATTTGTTTAGTCTGTAGGATTGAGTCAAGTGCTTGAAGACAATCAAACTTAATCTCTATGTGAGGATTGAGGCTCCTTTGTTAGTAATATGGACTTAGTTGGTTTCTATAATAAATCTTAAGAGAAAATCCTTTCAAGGCTTATAAGTTAGCTATAAGGGATTTAAATATCTTTATAGGCCACCAAAATAACTAAGCTACATATCTTAATAGAGATTCAAATAAACTAACAGACATTTAAAATTAGTATCTAAGAAACTAATGACGCCATCAATATAAGATACTTTGGATTAAGCTTATAGTATTAATAAAATGAAGTAAGGCTAAAAATAAGCAAGAAGATATCTAATGAGATAGCTGAGAGTTCAAAAGCTAATAGTAGTAATTAGTTCTGAGCAACAATCAACAATGCTTAAGGTCAAATTGGCTTATATAAGAGTAGATTTAAGAGTCTAAAGTGAAATAAGTTTAGATAGTTCATTAACATCTAAATATAGAACTAACATTATCTGCATAATCTAGCTATCAATAATTATCATCATTAACACTAATTAACCAAACTACTATCAGTAACTACCTTACAAACCATCTTCCAACTACTAATCAATCAGCTGCACAACAAAGCAGAACATTATCTTCACCAAATTCAACATATGAGTGCTACCAGAATAATCAAAACTTAAAAAAATAACACTAATTTCACAGAAGTACTCATAAGTATATGTTCAAAAGAGTAAACTAAGGCTAAATTGTCTTAACACAGAATAAATAGATAGAACAAAATACCAGTATAGAAGTTACTATCTGCAAAACAATAATCAGTATAATCAAAAAACTCTAACAACTAATCTCATTTCTATACTACTCTTAAGAACTAGTTGGAGCTAAACTGCCACATTTAGTATTACTAATCCAAATTGTTTAAGAAGCCTAATTCTGTTAAATCAAGTACCACTTCAAATGCACACCAGCAATAATCATCATACTAAACATACTTAATCAAAAATACATAGAATGCAACTTGGAAACCAATCTAAAGCAGAAAGAAGTACTCTTTATAGTTAAGTAGAGAAAAAATACTTTTCTTAAGTTTTCAGAACCTAATTTACAATATTTTGGACAAATAGTAAGTTACCTTCACAAGTAAAAATAAAGACTTGCTAACAAGATATTATCTGCTACATTAACAGCATCAGTTTAAAAGGGAGTCACAGATATCTAAAATAATAAAAAGTATGCTATTGAAGCTATCAGTTTACCAAATTATTCAAGATAGTAATAATGGGTTTGCATAGCATTAGCAACTTGGAAGATCTAAACAAAAATGCTAAATAACTTATATTGTTCAATAAACTATAAGTCTAGAATAAGAAAAAACCTAGTCATTTAAAAGTCAATACCTACTCAAACGTATCATAAACATACTACAAACCATACTAAGACAATCACAAAAGTACAAGATATCCTAACTAAAACTTCATAACTTAAGACTGAAGTCTACAAATAATATTAAGCTATAATCAACCAATAAAGACAGAGTTTCTTCTAAAGTAAGTAGAAGAAAATAAAAGACAAGAAGCAAAATTTACAATTGTCTAGCTATATCTCTAAACAGAGGCTCTAATTGATACAAGGTCTTGAAGATAATGAACTCTATAATACAACACAGCGTAAAATTTAAGTCTACAATTACGAAGTATTCAATCTTTACTCAGAAGTAACCTGAATAAAGAAATGATAAGAAGAAAAGCCCATTAGGTAAACTAAGAGACCATTCAGAGAAAAAGGAAAATTAAGTTTAAGTACTGAAAACGATTATTAATTAAGGAAGAAGAAAAGAAAAGTAGAAAAGCATTAGCCGCATTATGATACTACTCTAACGAGCAAAAAGTAATATTTAAGCTAAAATACTAAAAATAACTGTTTAGAAAGAAGTAAAGATAAAAGATTTAGCTTCATTACTGATACTCCTCTCTATAGAGCAAAAGGAAAATTAAGTTTAAGAACTGAAAACGATTATTAATTAAGGAAGAAGAAAAGACAAGTAGAAAAGCATTAGCCGCATTATGATACTCCTCTAGCGAGCAAAAAGTAATATTTAAGCTAAAACACTAAAAATAATTATTCATTTAGAAAGAAGGAAAGATAAAAGCATTAGCCTCATTACTGAAACACCTCTCTACAAAGCAAAAAGGAAAAGTTAAGATAAGAACTGAAAACAATTATTAATTAAGGAAGAAGAAAAGATAAGTAGAAAAGCATTAGCCTCATTACTGATACTCCTCTAACGAGCAAAAAGTAATATTTAAGCTAAAACATTGAAAATAACTGTTTACAAAGAATAAATGATACAAGCATTAGCAGCATTACTGATACAGCTCTCTACAGAGGAAAAGGAAATCTAAGCTTAAGCACTAAAATTATTTATTTAGAAAGAAGGAAAGATAAAAGCATTATATGCATTTTTATTATCCCTCTCTAACGAGCAAAAAGTAATATTTAAGCTAAAGCACTGAAAATAACAGTTTAGAAAGAAGAAAAGATACAAGCATTAACTATTATTATCCCTCTGTACAGAGAAAAAGGAGTTACTTATATTGGGTTATAGGAATAACCTGTTTGATATGAACTAAAGACATAAAAGTTAGAGTTGTAATGTAGAAGGTTTGAATATGAGGATTAAAGTATTGGGGCATTAGACTAGATGAATTAATGATTGATTAAGTTTGTGTGACTAAATGAATAATAATGTAATGATAGAAGTTATATAAAGATATCTCTGTATATGCTTCTAAGTAGCTACTATGATGACTAAAGCCTATAAAGCTCTTTGTTTAATTAAAGTAGGAGTAAGTATATTAAGTATTATATAAATCGTATCCTATTACTTAGATCATTTAAAACTATTAAACTTATTTTTACTTATCAATTAAAGAGTTTCTCATCAAACTACTGCCAAAATTGCCATCATTGCACTCATAAATAGTTCATATCCACTATCATCTTTCTTAGGACACAAGCTTGCATCACAAGAACAGGAGTTGCAGTCATCGTCTTCATCTTGAGGTTTTCCTGTCGTAGCGATCTTATAACACTTTTGAGCTGTACTGCTTTCAAAGTTAGTAAAGGGATTTGTGATTGATGTATAGGAGTTAACTGCTACAACACAAACAGCATAGTTGGTTCCAGTTTTGAGACTATCAAATGTCAGATCCATTTCAGTTAATTCGTTGTAAGTACTTGAAGAAGGACCTTTAGGCCAAGTTAAGGCTTAGTTCTGAAGAGCTGGCTGATTTTCATAGTCTAAACCAGAGATAATTTAATCTGATGTAATAGTTGCAAGGGCGTCTTAAGCAGCATCATATAGAAGAACAGAATAAAGATAATGATCTTCATAACCTGAAAATGTGAATTTAACGGATTTAGAATCGGAAGTAGAAGAATCATAAGTAGCTAATGGAATGGTTTTATCTAATTCAGACATCACTTTTAGATTTCCACTACTTGAATCAAGATTAAAACCTACAGCTGTATATAATTCTCCAGCTGATGCTGCTTTAAAGTATTGATCAAAGTAATAGGCACAGTTAGAACAGGAACTAGCTGCCTTTAAAATTGAATCAGGGCTTTGAGTAGAAGTACCTGAAGGATCCGATACTAACTAAGTACATGCTTCATAACTTGTACTTGCTAAACTTCTTGCTCTACGAGTAGATTCAAATACCCACTCATTGCTATACAGTAACTATTCACATCTCCAACTTATGGCTTTAGCAAATGAACAAACTATATCATAAGTCTAAGATTCATCAGGAGATGAAGATCCTGAAACTAAAGCACTTGCCCATTAAGGTGATGGTAAGGCATCTGTTAGGAAATATAAAGATGCAACATCAGAATATGTTCCCCCAACAGTTTAGAAAGTGGTATATATCACGTATCCAAGATTTCCCCATAAAAAGCTTCCATCCTCATCATTATCCCACTAATACTTTACATTTTTAGAAGAATCGTAAACTACTATAAGATCAGAAAGAAGCCAAGCTGTTTACATATGATCAGCCTTTTCATCATTAATTTCATTTTCCCAATCATTAGGTTCTACATCAGTTGCTTCTCCATATTCGTATTCTTCAGTAGTGTTATCTTGCAATGAACGAACTCTCTTATATTAGTCATCACTCCAAGCTGCAAGAGTCTCACCATTTTCAGGTGCACTTTATCCTTCAGGTAAAACAAGCCATTAAGCATAACCCATTTAATTAACCTTAGCTTCTACATAGAAAGAATAAGTTGCTGTTGTTAAAGTAGTTTGATCGAATGCTATAGTAGGAGTAACTGCATTATCAGTTGGTAGTACAGTGAATTTAATAGAGTTGATACTTGAATCAGTAAAGGAATGAGCATTAGTACCAGAGTATCCAATATATAATCTAAAAGAACTACCTTTATTAAAGTCCCATCCTACTGTTTTGACAGTAAAGTTTGCAATTTAATCCCAAGTTGAGAATTATAATTCTGAAGGCTCAATTGTTACAACTGACTCATCATTAAGTTTTGATGGATCAGTACCAGCATTTTCATCTTAGTTAAAGGCAAGATCAAAAGTAATTGTTACATCAACAGATGGACTCTATGATAAATAAACATAAATAGGCAATGAAGCTATGTTATTTACAATGCTAAGCTTGTCTACTGCAAGTTCTGCATATGCATATGTATCATCATCAGGTTCAAAAACATATACTAAAGTATCAGCTAGTTCAGCATATTTATCTTCGTTAGATTCATAGCCTGTTTATTCCAATACGTTCCAGTTAATGAATTTAATGGTACCTCCTTCTTCTTAGTTAGTAGCTAGTTTGAAGGGTAATTTCCAACCAAACTTATTAAGAGTCTACTAAGGATTTCCTTCTTCATCAGATGGGAATTGAACTACTTCACTAGCTGTAGAAACTTTAACTGAATCAAATGATAAAGGATGATTGGTTGCTTCTGCTTTACTATTTCCAGTTGCTATGTAATAGTAATCAGAGAGAAGTCCTGCAGTAGCTTCCAATGCCATAACTTGTTAAAAGTTGGAATCAAGTAAATGTAGCAATGGATTGATTTCGAAGTAGCCAATATAGGAATGGTGAAGAATTCCGTATGATCTTGTTTGATAGTAGATTGAATCAGAATTTTAAACATTTTCTTCATTTAAGATGGCAAGTTCGAATTTCTTAGAGTACTCTTCATATTAAGTCCATAAGTTATCACTCAAATCAAATTTTGTATCATCAGGATATGTGTTATCGAAGCTTTCATCCATTCTCATATGTGCATATGAAGGGTTTTGAACTTATTGTAAAGTGAAGACGTAATCATAAAAGGTAGTATCATCTTTATTGGAAGGGAATGTTATTTCTTCAGTAGAAGACCATTGTAAAGCATTACCCCACTAATGTAATGTGTAATTTGCTGTAGCTCCATCTGAAATACTTTTATAAGGATCAGTTCCTTCATAATCTTACATTTATATTACTCTGTATAACTCAGCATTGAAACTTTTTAAATCCCTATCATCAACTGCACTCAAAGTAGGATGGAAGGAATAATCTTCAGGGAAAGTAAGTATGAACTTTCCAGTCAAAGGTTTCATGCTAATACTTTTAACAGTACTTCCTTCATTAAAAACAGTGAACCAGAACTCATAATTATCAGATTCTCCTAAAGCATTTGATGTTTCTGTGTAATCTATAGTAGCATTCAAGAAATCAATCACTGGAGCTGGTTCATCCTTGAAAGTATAAGCACAAGAATAATATTGATCTGCTTTGCAGTGATAATCATCATGTTCTTCTGTATCAGCTTCCATAACCAAAACCTAGAAAGTCAATTCTGAAGTAGTATCAGGATTTCTAATTCCAACTACTTACAATTCTAAAGTTTTCTAATCTGCTACATCTTATGTTACTGTCACAAATAACCAATTTCTTTTACCAACGCAATCTACACCTGTCATATAACCACCATCAGTTGAAAGTAAACAAGGAATATAGTAAATAGGTGATTCATCTTCATCTACATATCCTTCGAACCATTCAGTACTATCTCCTACAAAATAATCATAATAAGTAGCTGGGAATTAGATCCATATTTATCTTCCAGCTCCAAGTGCTTCAGATGAACCTGAATTATCAGTCCATTGCATTCTAAATGTATACTATGCATATTCTCCTTTATTGTTAGGGAATACTCTTAAAGATGTCTAATCATTAGTTCCAGCAATAGCTGCCTCATAGAGAGTTCCATACATAGTATCGTTTATATCCTTACTAGATGCTCTCTCGTCATCAACGATAAGATTTTGGAAGTAAGTTTATCCAACCCATGCTTATGCTTCGGTAGCTTCTTATTTAACTGGTGGCTTTATAGCTTGAATTAACCAAACCATATGATTGGTATTTGATTTGATGGTTTCAGTTGGATATATTGTTATAGTAGTAGAAGAGACTGAGCATGTACCAGTGAAGTTAAGATAACAATTATCATTTGCATCGAAGGCAGTATTAAGAGTATAATCAGATGGAATAGTAAGCTAAATTCTTGGTCTTTAAGACTAGGTAGCTTACTTACCACTATATAATAGCTAGTTCTTGACATAGAAAATGATTCTGACATCTGCATAAATCCAGTCATAAGTCTATGGCTTTAAGTTATTAGGGTATAAACTTATTTCATTAACTGTTACATATCTATTACTTTACCCTTTAACTGTTATTTTGAAATCTCCACTATCTACATTTCCACAGTCATCTTTTTCTTAATTTAAGTTTCTGCAATCATATACCTTTTTGCTATTAAGCCAAGTTCCAAAAGCATTTGCTGTCCTCAAAAAATAAGCGTAATCTTAATTATTATCTGCATCCTCACTTATTTGCTTCACAACAAAAGTATCTCTGAAAGAAATCACTAAAGATGATGTAATGTCTCTAGTCAAAGTACAAGAAGCTGAATTCTAGTTAACTAAGGGAGTTACACACTACACTGAATCTACTTCAATCCAGCTAGGTAAGAAATAACTATTTTCCCATTCTATTTGAATTGTACAGCCTTATCCTAGTGTATGAGTATCCTCAAGAGTAAAAATCGCTGAAAAGTCTCTAATTGTACGTTCTGTAACTGAACTTTCTTTCCATGTTCCTGCTTCATATCCCTTCTTCTAAGGAGTAATCATCAATGAATTCCAAGTCTAAGATGCTTCTCCTTCATCTCCTTCATTACCACATGCCATATATAATCTGAAACCATCATCATCTAGTAAAACATTCGTTTACTCTCCATAAGGAGCCTCGAGATTCGATACTTCTATATTATTAGTCCATTCAGGCCAAACGTCTTCATCATGATAAGTAAGTAAGAATTATTTACCGTTGAATTCCCAAAGATTGAGCAATGTCAAATTTCCTCCAGATGCTGAACTTGTTACTTCAGAAGTTCCTTCAATATAATCAAAATAAGAAGGTAACAAAACCAAACACCATGAATTAGCTCCCATACCGTAAAGCATCCTCTATTGAGCTATGATTGTTTGCTAAGCTCCATGGTCAAATTCCCAATCACTCATTTACCAATTCGTTCTAAACTTATCTCTGTAATAGTAATCTCTTGGATTTGAAGTTTCCCATATATACATTGGACCATTACTTGTTGATCCTGCTGCTGAAGCATGTCCTAAACTTAAAATAGTTCTTGAATAACGTGTGTTGTCAGTCCATGTAAAAGTGATAGTGCAACTAATAGCTTCAACATGTGATGATACTGATTTAGTTTTAACAGGAAAAACTCCCCAATAGTCATTTGGAGTTGCTCCAGTATCAGGTTCATAAAGAGCTGAGTATTCAATAGTACCTACATAGTTAGAAACTGATAGAGTAGGTTCTTTATCATAAGAACTAGACAATTATCCGACAGAAGCTATTGAAAAAGGATAATCACTTGCATCTGTTAATCCAAAGGTACCGTCTGAGAAATAATTTGATGCACCGTCACAAGTAAATGTTCCAACTACTTTATTGCTAGTATCAGATGCTGGTATTTAGAAAGTCCATACTAATTTACCTGTTTCAAAATCATTGTTCGACTCTTTAGTTGGAACTCTTATATGCCATACTAAGAAATCCCAAGTTCCTTCATGCTAATTAGCACAAGATTTAAGTGAAAAGCATTCTTCGATACATCTTTGATCACCATCATTTGCTTGAGATGTAGGTGATACATCTTTGAATAAGCAGTTCATATTCTTATAATTAGTCTAGTCAGGATCTTTTTAGAATACACAAACTTCGTATTTGTGCATATTAGGTGGATAAGCAGGATAGTATGGAACTGCAGAGTTGACATAACTAGTTTGAGGATCATTAACACTCTAAAGATCAGATATGTAGTAAGTAGTCCAAAGATAGTTCTCTTTTTTAGTATTGTCTCTTCTTATGGTAATAACTCCATTTGAATTTGAAGTAGATGTAGCGTTTCTATAAGTTGATGGACCATAATTTAAGTGATCATTATCAGTAACGAACAAACTTGATCCAAATGTGTACATAGTAGCATCAGTATTTAAGATAACAACAGTTTCGTCTGTCTTTGTAGTATCTGAAGTTGGATTTATAAGTGTTCCAAATAAACTTGTTGATGTAAGTTTAAAGGAAGTAGATGTTCCTGCATCACCTCCTTCCGTAAATAACCAATTAAAGCTTGTACCTCCAAATAATGTTTTAGTTGAGTCTGAAGACACTGCATTGGATACAGTTAAAGATGTTTTTTCATCAATCTTAGTAGTTTAATCAGCAGCATAAGAAGTGACTGATTTGAAACAATCACCAGAAAGTACTTTAACCTATGCAGTAATAGTAACTGTAGGTGCTGTAGTAGTACTTTTGTATCCTGTTATTTTGATTGTATCTACTGCATCCCAACTTGCACCTATAGTATCTTAACTTGCTGTTAATCCTTTAGATACATAAATCTAAGTGTGTGCTCCAGTTCCACTTGATGTCTCCATTCCATCTAATGCAACGACTATTTTTCCTCCTTCAATGACTGGATGATCTAAAGTAAAAGTGAAGTCAACGAAAATAAGGGTACTAGGAGCAACTTTCTTACTTGATATGTAAGTAGTTCCATATTTAGCTGAGTTTGAGAAGTCACATTTAGCTGAGGGTACAGATCCTGTCTTCAAATCATCAGAGAAAGAAACAGTTTTAGTTTCATAGATAAGATTAGGTCCAAAGGAATATGTGTAACGTTGCGTTGATGCTGTGAAATACAAGCCAGTCTTAAGATATTTAGCATTTGGATTTACAACTGCTGAAATTTAGAAAACTGCATATTTGTCATTTGGCTATCCACTTCTTGGATCAATATTGTTATTAAAGCTGTAAATAGTAATTGTGCTACCAGAAATCGTGTATTTCATATTATAAGAACCATCACCATTTTTAGAATCACTTGTTATTTTATTGGTTGTCCATTGTGAGTTTTCGTATGAAGTTCCTTTTCCTAAGATGACTGATTTGACACCTGTCACTGATGAAAGATCAAATCTGTTTGAGAATGTTATTACGAATAGATCTCCTTAGTAAACTGGTTTTGATAGAGTCATTTAAACTTCAACAGTTGAAGTCTATAAAATTAAGTTTTCCTTTGTATTTGAGTCTTCAGTTGTTCCAGTCGAGTCTAAACCTGTTTTAAATCGTGCTACTAAATTAGTCATAGTACCAATAGCAGGACCAAATCCTATTGAAGCGAAGTTCCACCCTAAATGAGTAGGCTAACTTCCATATAAATTAGTCCAAAGAGAGAATGGACCTGTAGCAGTTAAAGGAGATAAATTCTTTGAAACTGACCGAGAAGCACAGTAGCAATAATCAGTATCTTCTAACTTCGTTGCTGTTAATGAATAATAGCCAGAAAGAGAGAAATCAGAAGGGAATTAAACATTCACTGTTGTAGTGGCTGTATCTAAACCTTCTAAAGCGAAGTAAAAAGTATAAGTAACTGAAGTCGAGTCACCATTGGCTACAGAAGTAACGATTGGATCAGGATACCAACCTTCTTAGCAATAAGTGATTCTTCTTGGATAGAAGTCTTAAGTAGTAAAGACACAAACTAAAATAAGTGCGGATATCCACAACTTATTCATTTATAAATCAAAGCAAAATTTGTCCTTTTATATTATTACCCTTATGATACCCTAAAGTAAAATACTCACTAAATCTAAGTGTTTTTCATTAGTTTTAATTATACAGTGCTTCATACAAAGCTTATATATTTAAATCGTTTAAACTATTTAAAAGGCTTTTTAATAACACCTTTCATAACTAAGGTCTAAGCAGTCTACTTCTTAATCAATATCTCATTCTTCTATCTTAAGAGCTAAAAGTATTTCCTTATTCAATTAATAGGTTTCTTAAGTCTACTCATTTCTTAAGTTTTCCATATAAGTAGAGTTTATTATCTTGAACACAAGTTGTAGTATATCTCAGTGTTTAGAGTCTGTGGTTGTAGTTAGAACTCTAGTTATTAGTTGTTAATATATATCTTAGTTGTCTCTTATTCTTCATTTTATGGTAACTTAATTATTTGAAATAAGTAGTTTTATTTGTTGTCTTCTAAATATATTTTATCAATAGTTTCTGTTTAAATATATTTTAAATCAGCAGTCAATTAATTCAAAGATAGATTTAAGTTTCGTTTTTAGATTCAAGTTTTTAATAGTTTAGTGATTTCTGTCTTTAGGTTTTAATACCTTCTGATTAATAAATTTTATTTCTATTTTCTCTATAGTTAATTATTATAGATTTTATGATTCATGCTTTAGCTTACTTTTGATAAAAGATAAGAAATTCTGTTTAGATAGGCTTATTTTTGCTGCTAGTATTAAAATATTTTTGAGGCTTGGTATTATTTTCTTGGAATAGTTTTTTCTTTATTAGTGTTATTTAATTATTTAGGCTTTAGCTTTTAGACTGTAAATCTATTGCTAAATGCTTCTTTTATTTTTAATCTTAGCTGCTTTTGCTATTACTAATAATTTTTTTGATTGCTATAATTTTCTGAAACTCTAAGTTTTATTGTAATGATAATGATATTATAAAGGCTTATTTAAGCTTTTAAGATTTTAAAATCTTTACTTGATAGAAGTAGATAAGCTACTTAGATAGTTAATCTTAGGATCTAATTCTTGTGATAGTAGACTAAAGTATGTTTGGTACTAATTGTCTTATTGCTACGTCTATGCCTGTACATTGTATTATCTTTCTTGCAGAATAAGTTTCTTTAGTTGCTTACAATCTGATTTCGTTAAAGTGGAAGCTATTAGTGCTTCAAGATATTAGAGTTATGGAGCTAAACTTTAGTTACTTAATAGAAGATCTTAAAATCTTTTAATTGCTCTCTTATGGGATAGATTTCAGACTCTCTTAGTGTGTATGGCGGAACTTTAGTCTTAATCAGCATACTTTTAATCCTAGTCTAGCTACTTGTCTTATGTTTTATTTCCCTTTACAAGAAAAAGGCTTGGTAGTTAATTGGGAGTATTTTAGGTCTTATATGTTTATGGACTGTTTAGAGCATAGAAAGGTTTGAGGAACTGAAGATTCATTAGACAATGATTTATTAAAAGAGGTGGAAATCTGTTATCTTTTTAGGATCTCTACTAATTGGACTGGTTTATTAATCCAAGAGATAGTTGAGTGTATCTAGAGTAAAGGAAGTGGTCTAGCAGATAGTGAAAGTTAATAGTGTTAGTTAGTCTTTGCTAGCAATGATAGCCATGAATCAATGTCTAGAAGGCTAATGCTTTAGTCTTAATTAGTTTACACTGAATGTAATTTCCATAGCAGCTAAGTAAGGCTATTAAACATCTGAATTACACTACTTTATATGACTGCAAACTATATCTAATAGTATTGAGATATATTAAACAGCTAATCCATTAAATAAACAAAGAGAAGCTATTAGATTAGAATCTTTGATGTAGAAGAGTCTCTTACTAGTTAGAGTGCAAGCAAAGTATTAAGCAAGTAGACACAATCTTTATTATAACCTAACTATATATTAGCACAACCTTAATGCTACTTCTAACACTAAATTGCTCATTAAAATCTAGTTTCAGATAATAAGCTGCAAGCTATTCAATATTTCAATAGCTAACTATCACAACAAGCAACTCTTACTTTTCATAGCTACCTTTACTTTAACTAAACTAACAACAAACTAAGCATCTAAGATTCATAATCAGTCTATAATAGAGTAACTTTAAGATATCTATTAACATATCAACTAATAAGCAGATTTAATCTATAGATACAAAGAGGCCTAAGAAATACCTTAAGATATAGTTACAACCTATAGCAATATACATAAACCATTTGTAGAACCTAAAATATATTTCATCACTATTTAAACAGAAACTATTGATAAAATATATTTAGAAGACAACAAATAAAACTACTTATTTCAAATAATTAAGTTACCATAAAATGAAGAATAAGAGACAACTAAGATATATATTAACAACTAATAACTAGAGTTCTAACTACAACCACAGACTCTAAACACTGAGATATACTACAACTTGTGTTCAAGATAATAAACTCTACTTATATGGAAAACTTAAGAAATGAGTAGACTTAAGAAACCTATTAATTGAATAAGGAAATACTTTTAGCTCTTAAGATAGAAGAATGAGATATTGATTAAGAAGTAGACTGCTTAGACCTTAGTTATGAAAGGTGTTATTAAAAAGCCTTTTAAATAGTTTAAACGATTTAAATATATAAGCTTTGTATGAAGCACTGTATAATTAAAACTAATGAAAAACACTTAGATTTAGTGAGTATTTTACTTTAGGGTATCATAAGGGTAATAATATAAAAGGACAAATTTTGCTTTGATTTATAAATGAATAAGTTGTGGATATCCGCACTTATTTTAGTTTGTGTCTTTACTACTTAAGACTTCTATCCAAGAAGAATCACTTATTGCTAAGAAGGTTGGTATCCTGATCCAATCGTTACTTCTGTAGCCAATGGTGACTCGACTTCAGTTACTTATACTTTTTACTTCGCTTTAGAAGGTTTAGATACAGCCACTACAACAGTGAATGTTTAATTCCCTTCTGATTTCTCTCTTTCTGGCTATTATTCATTAACAGCAACGAAGTTAGAAGATACTGATTATTGCTACTGTGCTTCTCGGTCAGTTTCAAAGAATTTATCTCCTTTAACTGCTACAGGTCCATTCTCTCTTTGGACTAATTTATATGGAAGTTAGCCTACTCATTTAGGGTGGAACTTCGCTTCAATAGGATTTGGTCCTGCTATTGGTACTATGACTAATTTAGTAGCACGATTTAAAACAGGTTTAGACTCGACTGGAACAACTGAAGACTCAAATACAAAGGAAAACTTAATTTTATAGACTTCAACTGTTGAAGTTTAAATGACTCTATCAAAACCAGTTTACTAAGGAGATCTATTCGTAATAACATTCTCAAACAGATTTGATCTTTCATCAGTGACAGGTGTCAAATCAGTCATCTTAGGAAAAGGAACTTCATACGAAAACTCACAATGGACAACCAATAAAATAACAAGTGATTCTAAAAATGGTGATGGTTCTTATAATATGAAATACACGATTTCTGGTAGCACAATTACTATTTACAGCTTTAATAACAATATTGATCCAAGAAGTGGATAGCCAAATGACAAATATGCAGTTTTCTAAATTTCAGCAGTTGTAAATCCAAATGCTAAATATCTTAAGACTGGCTTGTATTTCACAGCATCAACGCAACGTTACACATATTCCTTTGGACCTAATCTTATCTATGAAACTAAAGCTGTTTCTTTCTCTGATGATTTGAAGACAGGATCTGTACCCTCAGCTAAATGTGACTTCTCAAACTCAGCTAAATATGGAACTACTTACATATCAAGTAAGAAAGTTGCTCCTAGTACCCTTATTTTCGTTGACTTCACTTTTACTTTAGATCATCCAGTCATTGAAGGAGGAAAAATAGTCGTTGCATTAGATGGAATGGAGACATCAAGTGGAACTGGAGCACACACTTAGATTTATGTATCTAAAGGATTAACAGCAAGTTAAGATACTATAGGTGCAAGTTGGGATGCAGTAGATACAATCAAAATAACAGGATACAAAAGTACTACTACAGCACCTACAGTTACTATTACTGCATAGGTTAAAGTACTTTCTGGTGATTG
The DNA here is from genome assembly GCA_946699065.1 of Loxodes magnus. Lineage (NCBI taxonomy): Eukaryota > Ciliophora > Karyorelictea > Loxodida > Loxodidae > Loxodes > Loxodes magnus. Next base: position 265,177 of record CAMPDV010000028.1, on the reverse strand, counting down.
TTTCAAATCAGTCACTTCTTATGCTGCTGATTAAACTACTAAGATTGATGAAAAAACATCTTTAACTGTATCCAATGCAGTGTCTTCAGACTCAACTAAAACATTATTTGGAGGTACAAGCTTTAATTGGTTATTTACGGAAGGAGGTGATGCAGGAACATCTACTTCCTTTAAACTTACATCAACAAGTTTATTTGGAACACTTATAAATCCAACTTCAGATACTACAAAGACAGACGAAACTGTTGTTATCTTAAATACTGATGCTACTATGTACACATTTGGATCAAGTTTGTTCGTTACTGATAATGATCACTTAAATTATGGTCCATCAACTTATAGAAACGCTACATCTACTTCAAATTCAAATGGAGTTATTACCATAAGAAGAGACAATACTAAAAAAGAGAACTATCTTTGGACTACTTACTACATATCTGATCTTTAGAGTGTTAATGATCCTCAAACTAGTTATGTCAACTCTGCAGTTCCATACTATCCTGCTTATCCACCTAATATGCACAAATACGAAGTTTGTGTATTCTAAAAAGATCCTGACTAGACTAATTATAAGAATATGAACTGCTTATTCAAAGATGTATCACCTACATCTCAAGCAAATGATGGTGATCAAAGATGTATCGAAGAATGCTTTTCACTTAAATCTTGTGCTAATTAGCATGAAGGAACTTGGGATTTCTTAGTATGGCATATAAGAGTTCCAACTAAAGAGTCGAACAATGATTTTGAAACAGGTAAATTAGTATGGACTTTCTAAATACCAGCATCTGATACTAGCAATAAAGTAGTTGGAACATTTACTTGTGACGGTGCATCAAATTATTTCTCAGACGGTACCTTTGGATTAACAGATGCAAGTGATTATCCTTTTTCAATAGCTTCTGTCGGATAATTGTCTAGTTCTTATGATAAAGAACCTACTCTATCAGTTTCTAACTATGTAGGTACTATTGAATACTCAGCTCTTTATGAACCTGATACTGGAGCAACTCCAAATGACTATTGGGGAGTTTTTCCTGTTAAAACTAAATCAGTATCATCACATGTTGAAGCTATTAGTTGCACTATCACTTTTACATGGACTGACAACACACGTTATTCAAGAACTATTTTAAGTTTAGGACATGCTTCAGCAGCAGGATCAACAAGTAATGGTCCAATGTATATATGGGAAACTTCAAATCCAAGAGATTACTATTACAGAGATAAGTTTAGAACGAATTGGTAAATGAGTGATTGGGAATTTGACCATGGAGCTTAGCAAACAATCATAGCTCAATAGAGGATGCTTTACGGTATGGGAGCTAATTCATGGTGTTTGGTTTTGTTACCTTCTTATTTTGATTATATTGAAGGAACTTCTGAAGTAACAAGTTCAGCATCTGGAGGAAATTTGACATTGCTCAATCTTTGGGAATTCAACGGTAAATAATTCTTACTTACTTATCATGATGAAGACGTTTGGCCTGAATGGACTAATAATATAGAAGTATCGAATCTCGAGGCTCCTTATGGAGAGTAAACGAATGTTTTACTAGATGATGATGGTTTCAGATTATATATGGCATGTGGTAATGAAGGAGATGAAGGAGAAGCATCTTAGACTTGGAATTCATTGATGATTACTCCTTAGAAGAAGGGATATGAAGCAGGAACATGGAAAGAAAGTTCAGTTACAGAACGTACAATTAGAGACTTTTCAGCGACTTTTACTCTTGAGGATACTCATACACTAGGATAAGGCTGTACAATTCAAATAGAATGGGAAAATAGTTATTTCTTACCTAGCTGGATTGAAGTAGATTCAGTGTAGTGTGTAACTCCCTTAGTTAACTAGAATTCAGCTTCTTGTACTTTGACTAGAGACATTACATCATCTTTAGTGATTTCTTTCAGAGATACTTTTGTTGTGAAGCAAATAAGTGAGGATGCAGATAATAATTAAGATTACGCTTATTTTTTGAGGACAGCAAATGCTTTTGGAACTTGGCTTAATAGCAAAAAGGTATATGATTGCAGAAACTTAAATTAAGAAAAAGATGACTGTGGAAATGTAGATAGTGGAGATTTCAAAATAACAGTTAAAGGGTAAAGTAATAGATATGTAACAGTTAATGAAATAAGTTTATACCCTAATAACTTAAAGCCATAGACTTATGACTGGATTTATGCAGATGTCAGAATCATTTTCTATGTCAAGAACTAGCTATTATATAGTGGTAAGTAAGCTACCTAGTCTTAAAGACCAAGAATTTAGCTTACTATTCCATCTGATTATACTCTTAATACTGCCTTCGATGCAAATGATAATTGTTATCTTAACTTCACTGGTACATGCTCAGTCTCTTCTACTACTATAACAATATATCCAACTGAAACCATCAAATCAAATACCAATCATATGGTTTGGTTAATTCAAGCTATAAAGCCACCAGTTAAATAAGAAGCTACCGAAGCATAAGCATGGGTTGGATAAACTTACTTCCAAAATCTTATCGTTGATGACGAGAGAGCATCTAGTAAGGATATAAACGATACTATGTATGGAACTCTCTATGAGGCAGCTATTGCTGGAACTAATGATTAGACATCTTTAAGAGTATTCCCTAACAATAAAGGAGAATATGCATAGTATACATTTAGAATGCAATGGACTGATAATTCAGGTTCATCTGAAGCACTTGGAGCTGGAAGATAAATATGGATCTAATTCCCAGCTACTTATTATGATTATTTTGTAGGAGATAGTACTGAATGGTTCGAAGGATATGTAGATGAAGATGAATCACCTATTTACTATATTCCTTGTTTACTTTCAACTGATGGTGGTTATATGACAGGTGTAGATTGCGTTGGTAAAAGAAATTGGTTATTTGTGACAGTAACATAAGATGTAGCAGATTAGAAAACTTTAGAATTGTAAGTAGTTGGAATTAGAAATCCTGATACTACTTCAGAATTGACTTTCTAGGTTTTGGTTATGGAAGCTGATACAGAAGAACATGATGATTATCACTGCAAAGCAGATCAATATTATTCTTGTGCTTATACTTTCAAGGATGAACCAGCTCCAGTGATTGATTTCTTGAATGCTACTATAGATTACACAGAAACATCAAATGCTTTAGGAGAATCTGATAATTATGAGTTCTGGTTCACTGTTTTTAATGAAGGAAGTACTGTTAAAAGTATTAGCATGAAACCTTTGACTGGAAAGTTCATACTTACTTTCCCTGAAGATTATTCCTTCCATCCTACTTTGAGTGCAGTTGATGATAGGGATTTAAAAAGTTTCAATGCTGAGTTATACAGAGTAATATAAATGTAAGATTATGAAGGAACTGATCCTTATAAAAGTATTTCAGATGGAGCTACAGCAAATTACACATTACATTAGTGGGGTAATGCTTTACAATGGTCTTCTACTGAAGAAATAACATTCCCTTCCAATAAAGATGATACTACCTTTTATGATTACGTCTTCACTTTACAATAAGTTCAAAACCCTTCATATGCACATATGAGAATGGATGAAAGCTTCGATAACACATATCCTGATGATACAAAATTTGATTTGAGTGATAACTTATGGACTTAATATGAAGAGTACTCTAAGAAATTCGAACTTGCCATCTTAAATGAAGAAAATGTTTAAAATTCTGATTCAATCTACTATCAAACAAGATCATACGGAATTCTTCACCATTCCTATATTGGCTACTTCGAAATCAATCCATTGCTACATTTACTTGATTCCAACTTTTAACAAGTTATGGCATTGGAAGCTACTGCAGGACTTCTCTCTGATTACTATTACATAGCAACTGGAAATAGTAAAGCAGAAGCAACCAATCATCCTTTATCATTTGATTCAGTTAAAGTTTCTACAGCTAGTGAAGTAGTTCAATTCCCATCTGATGAAGAAGGAAATCCTTAGTAGACTCTTAATAAGTTTGGTTGGAAATTACCCTTCAAACTAGCTACTAACTAAGAAGAAGGAGGTACCATTAAATTCATTAACTGGAACGTATTGGAATAAACAGGCTATGAATCTAACGAAGATAAATATGCTGAACTAGCTGATACTTTAGTATATGTTTTTGAACCTGATGATGATACATATGCATATGCAGAACTTGCAGTAGACAAGCTTAGCATTGTAAATAACATAGCTTCATTGCCTATTTATGTTTATTTATCATAGAGTCCATCTGTTGATGTAACAATTACTTTTGATCTTGCCTTTAACTAAGATGAAAATGCTGGTACTGATCCATCAAAACTTAATGATGAGTCAGTTGTAACAATTGAGCCTTCAGAATTATAATTCTCAACTTGGGATTAAATTGCAAACTTTACTGTCAAAACAGTAGGATGGGACTTTAATAAAGGTAGTTCTTTTAGATTATATATTGGATACTCTGGTACTAATGCTCATTCCTTTACTGATTCAAGTATCAACTCTATTAAATTCACTGTACTACCAACTGATAATGCAGTTACTCCTACTATAGCATTCGATCAAACTACTTTAACAACAGCAACTTATTCTTTCTATGTAGAAGCTAAGGTTAATTAAATGGGTTATGCTTAATGGCTTGTTTTACCTGAAGGATAAAGTGCACCTGAAAATGGTGAGACTCTTGCAGCTTGGAGTGATGACTAATATAAGAGAGTTCGTTCATTGCAAGATAACACTACTGAAGAATACGAATATGGAGAAGCAACTGATGTAGAACCTAATGATTGGGAAAATGAAATTAATGATGAAAAGGCTGATCATATGTAAACAGCTTGGCTTCTTTCTGATCTTATAGTAGTTTACGATTCTTCTAAAAATGTAAAGTATTAGTGGGATAATGATGAGGATGGAAGCTTTTTATGGGGAAATCTTGGATACGTGATATATACCACTTTCTAAACTGTTGGGGGAACATATTCTGATGTTGCATCTTTATATTTCCTAACAGATGCCTTACCATCACCTTAATGGGCAAGTGCTTTAGTTTCAGGATCTTCATCTCCTGATGAATCTTAGACTTATGATATAGTTTGTTCATTTGCTAAAGCCATAAGTTGGAGATGTGAATAGTTACTGTATAGCAATGAGTGGGTATTTGAATCTACTCGTAGAGCAAGAAGTTTAGCAAGTACAAGTTATGAAGCATGTACTTAGTTAGTATCGGATCCTTCAGGTACTTCTACTCAAAGCCCTGATTCAATTTTAAAGGCAGCTAGTTCCTGTTCTAACTGTGCCTATTACTTTGATCAATACTTTAAAGCAACATCAGCTGGAGAATTATATACAGCTGTAGGTTTTAATCTTGATTCAAGTAGTGGAAATCTAAAAGTGATGTCTGAATTAGATAAAACCATTCCATTAGCTACTTATGATTCTTCTACTTCCTATTCTAAATCCGTTAAATTCACATTTTCAGGTTATGAAGATCATTATCTTTATTCTGTTCTTCTATATGATGCTGCTTAAGACGCCCTTGCAACTATTACATCAGATTAAATTATCTCTGGTTTAGACTATGAAAATCAGCCAGCTCTTCAGAACTAAGCCTTAACTTGGCCTAAAGGTCCTTCTTCAAGTACTTACAACGAATTAACTGAAATGGATCTGACATTTGATAGTCTCAAAACTGGAACCAACTATGCTGTTTGTGTTGTAGCAGTTAACTCCTATACATCAATCACAAATCCCTTTACTAACTTTGAAAGCAGTACAGCTCAAAAGTGTTATAAGATCGCTACGACAGGAAAACCTCAAGATGAAGACGATGACTGCAACTCCTGTTCTTGTGATGCAAGCTTGTGTCCTAAGAAAGATGATAGTGGATATGAACTATTTATGAGTGCAATGATGGCAATTTTGGCAGTAGTTTGATGAGAAACTCTTTAATTGATAAGTAAAAATAAGTTTAATAGTTTTAAATGATCTAAGTAATAGGATACGATTTATATAATACTTAATATACTTACTCCTACTTTAATTAAACAAAGAGCTTTATAGGCTTTAGTCATCATAGTAGCTACTTAGAAGCATATACAGAGATATCTTTATATAACTTCTATCATTACATTATTATTCATTTAGTCACACAAACTTAATCAATCATTAATTCATCTAGTCTAATGCCCCAATACTTTAATCCTCATATTCAAACCTTCTACATTACAACTCTAACTTTTATGTCTTTAGTTCATATCAAACAGGTTATTCCTATAACCCAATATAAGTAACTCCTTTTTCTCTGTACAGAGGGATAATAATAGTTAATGCTTGTATCTTTTCTTCTTTCTAAACTGTTATTTTTAGTGCTTTAGCTTAAATATTACTTTTTGCTCGTTAGAGAGGGATAATAAAAATGCACCTAATGCTTTTATCTTTCCTTCTTTCTAAATAAATAATTTTAGTGCTTAAGCTTAGATTTCCTTTTCCTCTGTAGAGAGCTGTATCAGTAATGCTGCTAATGCTTGTATCATTTATTCTTTCTAAACAGTTATTTTCAATGTTTTAGCTTAAATATTACTTTTGCTCTGTAGAGAGGGATAATAATAGTTAATGATTGTATCTTTTCTTCTTTCTAAACAGTTATTTTCAATGTTTTAACTTAGATTTCCTTTGGCTCTGTAGAGAGGTGTATTAGTAATGCGGCTAATGATTTTATCTTTACTTTTTTTCATTAAATAATTATTTTCAGTTCTTATCTTAACTTTTCCTTTTTGCTTTGTAGAGAGGTGTTTCAGTAATTTCAGCTAATTCTTTTATCTTTTCTTCTTTCTAAATGAATAATTATTTTCAGTGTTTTAGCTTAGATTTCCTTTTGCTCTGTAGAGAGGTGTATCAGTAATGAGGCTAATGCTTCTAATGCTTGTATCATTTCTTCTTCCTTAATTATTAATTATTTTCAGTACTTTAGCTTAAATTTTATTTTGCTCTGTAGAGAGGAGTATCAGTAATGCGGTTAATACTTTTCTACTTGTATTTTCTCCTTTCTAAATAAATAATTATTTTTAGTGCTTTATCTTACTTTTCCTCTTTCTCTTTAGAGAGGGATAATAATAGTGCACCTAGTGCTTTTATCTTTTCTTCTTTCTCTTAAAATAGTTATTTTCAGTTCTTTAGCTTAGATTTCCTTTTGCTCTATAGAGAGGAGTATCAGTAATGAAGCTAATGCTTTTATTTTTTATTCTTTCTAAACAGTTATTTTTAGTATTTTAGCTTAAATATTACTTTTTGCTCGTTAGAGAGGAGTATCATAATGCGGCTAATGCTTTTCTACTTTTCTTTTCTTCTTCCTTAATTAATAATCGTTTTCAGTACTTAAACTTAATTTTCCTTTTTCTCTGAATGGTCTCTTAGTTTACCTAATGGGCTTTTCTTCTTATCATTTCTTTATTCAGGTTACTTCTGAGTAAAGATTGAATACTTCGTAATCGTAGACTTAAATTTTACGCTGTGTTGTATTATAGAGTTCATTATCTTCAAGACCTTGTATCAATTAGAGCCTCTGTTTAGAGATATAGCTAGACAATTGTAAATTTTGCTTCTTGTCTTTTATTTTCTTCTACTTACTTTAGAAGAAACTCTGTCTTTATTGGTTGATTATAGGTTAATATTATTTGTAGACTTCAGTCTTAAGTTATGAAGTTTTAGTTAGGATCTCTTGTACTTTTGTGATTGTCTTAGTATGGTTTGTAGTATGTTTATGATACGTTTGAGTAGGTATTGACTTTTAAATGACTAGGTTTTTTCTTATTCTAGACTTATAGTTTATTGAACAATATAAGTTATTTAGCATTTTTGTTTAGATCTTCCAAGTTGCTAATGCTATGCAAACCCATTATTACTATCTTGAATAATTTGGTAAACTGATAGCTTCAATAGCATACTTTTTATTATTTTAGATATCTGTGACTCCCTTTTAAACTGATGCTGTTAATGTAGCAGATAATATCTTGTTAGCAAGTCTTTATTTTTACTTGTGAAGGTAACTTACTATTTGTCCAAAATATTGTAAATTAGGTTCTGAAAACTTAAGAAAAGTATTTTTTCTCTACTTAACTATAAAGAGTACTTCTTTCTGCTTTAGATTGGTTTCCAAGTTGCATTCTATGTATTTTTGATTAAGTATGTTTAGTATGATGATTATTGCTGGTGTGCATTTGAAGTGGTACTTGATTTAACAGAATTAGGCTTCTTAAACAATTTGGATTAGTAATACTAAATGTGGCAGTTTAGCTCCAACTAGTTCTTAAGAGTAGTATAGAAATGAGATTAGTTGTTAGAGTTTTTTGATTATACTGATTATTGTTTTGCAGATAGTAACTTCTATACTGGTATTTTGTTCTATCTATTTATTCTGTGTTAAGACAATTTAGCCTTAGTTTACTCTTTTGAACATATACTTATGAGTACTTCTGTGAAATTAGTGTTATTTTTTTAAGTTTTGATTATTCTGGTAGCACTCATATGTTGAATTTGGTGAAGATAATGTTCTGCTTTGTTGTGCAGCTGATTGATTAGTAGTTGGAAGATGGTTTGTAAGGTAGTTACTGATAGTAGTTTGGTTAATTAGTGTTAATGATGATAATTATTGATAGCTAGATTATGCAGATAATGTTAGTTCTATATTTAGATGTTAATGAACTATCTAAACTTATTTCACTTTAGACTCTTATATAAGCCAATTTGACCTTAAGCATTGTTGATTGTTGCTCAGAACTAATTACTACTATTAGCTTTTGAACTCTCAGCTATCTCATTAGATATCTTCTTGCTTATTTTTAGCCTTACTTCATTTTATTAATACTATAAGCTTAATCCAAAGTATCTTATATTGATGGCGTCATTAGTTTCTTAGATACTAATTTTAAATGTCTGTTAGTTTATTTGAATCTCTATTAAGATATGTAGCTTAGTTATTTTGGTGGCCTATAAAGATATTTAAATCCCTTATAGCTAACTTATAAGCCTTGAAAGGATTTTCTCTTAAGATTTATTATAGAAACCAACTAAGTCCATATTACTAACAAAGGAGCCTCAATCCTCACATAGAGATTAAGTTTTATTGTCTTCAAGCACTTGACTCAATCCTACAGACTAAACAAATTATTATTGCTAGCTAAACTAGTTAACTACCTTTAGCAAGCTAGTCACTACTAAACATCCTAACTACTATCTAATTATATTGGGTCTTAATCCTTTAAGCAAAGTCATTACAACAGAAGCTTTTAATTGGACCTACAAGTTAGCTTAATCATACATTTATAGTCACATCTAACCTAAATAACCTAAATAACCTAGCTCTTACTATTCAAACCTATAGCATTTCTATCACTCTAAAACCTTATATTTTCAACTTAGAGTCATTCTAGTCACTAAGTCACTTCAACCTTAGCTAGGATATCAGGAGTAGCTTCCTGATATAATAGGTTTTTCAGCTTGATATTTGCATCTATTATTTGTTTTCCTACTAGTATGGCTACAATAGAGGATAGTTGTATTCTTGTAAGAAGCCTTAGATGCCTCTTAAGTAGCATAATTGGTTTTGAAAGAGTGGTAGATTTTATTTAGCGTAAATGAGATATTTAGTGCTTAGTAGTAAAAGAGGAAATGGTAAAGTAAGAAATAGTTCTTTAGTGATATATAAAGCTTATAGCTTAGCTGCTTATATTACAACTCCTTATTAAGCAACTCCAATATTTAAGACTCTAATCCTTAGAATGTAAACAGTAGCAGCAATATGCTTAAGCTACCTAACAACTTCTCTACTGTTAAAGTCAATTTTAAGAAGCATTAGAAATAACTATGTTAATGTGTTATTTCAGGATATCATGAAGGTAAAAATAATGATACAAAGTGATTCAACTAACTTAAGAGTATCTCTCTATAAAGCTTTAGTAAATACCAGACTCCTAAGAAGGTAATATACAATATAGAAGCAAAAACATATTTCGTCATTTGAAGTTTTAGATTATTTATTATGAAAAGATATCAAATATCAAACTTATAAAGCAGGCTATTTCTAAGAGAGTAGAAGAAATTTAGGTAATTAACCAAGATGAATGGAATTACTTGATAGTAAGAATTAATAAGATAAACTCAATCTTCTTTAATCATCCCCATAATAAAGAAAACTAAAATTCCTTCTAAAACAAAAAATAAGTTCAAGTCATTAATAAATGCTTTTCTTCATTTCTAAAAGGGACTGTCTAAAAAAATAAAAGTTTTAGGCTTAGCAGTGAACTAAAAAGCAGACAAATATGAAAGGGAAGTAAGATTTTTCTAAGAAAGAGATAAAATTAAAAAATACAATTAAGCTTATGAAGCAATTTAGACTTTATATCCTAAAAGAAATCAGTTTAAAAAACTAATTATGTCGAATACTAAAATCCCTGAAAAAACCTAGAAATTACCTTTTTAGCTTCAAGAAATCTTAAAGCTAAAAAGAGCTTAAATGAAGATAAGCTAATTTGTATAAAAACAAATAGAATTATAAAATCTATCAACATAAATAGATAATATATATATAAATTAGAATCTAGGAAAAAGCTTAATATAAGTAACACTTTCAATCTAAGTATTTTAAATAAGAGACTAAAAGATATCTAGCTAAGAAATTAAAATGATAATAGATAATAATTGAAATTATTTGTGGAATGCATTATATAGATAAATGATTCTAGAACTAATAATTAAATCTAATTTATATCATTATTTCAATATTTAACGCATGCTTATATCTTGACTTTAGTGAATTTAAAGTCATAATTCTTCAATCTACTTTTAAAGACATCAAGATACTTAAAAAGATATTTTATAAGATAATTCTCAAAGAACAAGAGATCCCAGTTTTAGCCAGAATCCTGAAATTTATTTTTTTCCAGTTACTGCTTTGCTTTTTCGGATCTATAGCCATACTTTAGATTATACTACAGATAGGAAGATTTTGTTGACTCTATTTTATCTTTAGTTCCTCTTATGGACTAATATATGCTCTTACCAATTCTTTTCGTACATTCAATCTTTTTGATCTGAGTTTCTTAAGCTTTTCAACTCTTTAAATTTTTTAATTATATTATGTAGCTAAATTATAGCATTACTTAGTTAAATGTTTGCTGATTTGCTAAACTTGCACTCTTTAACTTATTTGAACAGCTTGAATGATTGTTATTGATAGAATGAATGAATAAGTATAATCTGAATCCTCTTTAATCTCTCAAAAAAGGAGAAAAATAAAATTCCTTACCAAGCAAAAAGAAAATTAAAGTCATTAATAAATCCTTAATTTCACTTCTAAAACGGAATTGCTAAATGGAGATAAAAAAAGAGGCTTTCCCAGAGCAAAGATCTATGAGAAGAAGACTAGATAAGAAATGAAAGAGAGTCTTTTCTTAAGAAAGAGATAAAATTAAAGTATAAACCTAAGCTTATGAAGAATCTAGACTATATACCCTAAACTACTTTAAAAATAAAGCTTAAAAAATTAATTATTTCAAAAACTAAAATTTCTGATACAATCTCTTAAGTTGGCCGGAAAACAACATTTTAATTTCAAGAAATCTTACACTAAAGCAAAGAGTGCTTATTTGAAAGTAGAATAATGCTTATTATAGCTAATATAACAAAAAATTTACCAATGTAAATGGATAATAAATATAGAAAATTGAACCTAGAAAAAACTGAATAAAAGTAACATTTTCAATTAAAGCTTTTAAGAAATAGACTAAAAGATTAGTAAAAATATTCTAACTATAGTAATTAAAAGTGATAATAGGTAAAAGTAGTAATGATCTCAAAATACATTAAAAGGTAATTGCTAATAGAAAAAAACTACATAACTGAATTATATTTATATCGTTAGGCCAACATTTAATGCGTGTTATTATCTTGTCCATAGTGAAGTATAAATTAGGATTCTTTAGATAGAAATTGTGAATTTTATCTATTTTTAGTTACTATTTGTTTTTCAAATTTAGTTAGCCTAACTAAGCATTTTTATTAAGGTCTGTATATTTTTTTAAACTCTATATCTTTACCATTTTCATAGCTAGTCCAAATATTTCTTATAGGATTAACTCTTTATTTTATAAAGTATTACTACTATCTCGTCATAGTTTCCTTAATTTAACAAGAAACGCTATCTTTTTTAGGCTATAACTAATATTTTTGCCGAACAACTCTGCATTTATTGTAGCTTTAATTTTCAAATTGCTCACTAATAGTTTCTTCAGCGTCAAATAATTATATTCCCATATGATCTATGAATTGATACTATAATAAATGTTGCTCTAGTTTACTAATTAAAGCTAGTGATTGATATATAAAAATGAACTTAATGCTAGCTTTCTGTATTATTATTCTAAGTTTTTTAGCTTTTAAATTGACTATCATTTCTACATTTTACTCTAACTCCTTATTAAGAATTTGGAAATATTTAATGACCGATGATTAGTTATTGAGCTCATATTTTAAATGCTGTATAATCTTATAGTATTTGGATAAAATAATTAATCTATAACTATTCCTATTTCTGAGCAAAGGGAGTTTTCAATTAATCTCTATATAATATCTTAGAATTTACAAAAATCCAAATTTACGTTCTAGGAAGATGCTAATGAGCCAAGACTCAACCCACGTAGTATTTTTCATTGATGAGTAGGATACACAATGCAACTGTGAGATTCTCGTTTCTGAAAATTACATCAAAATTGATTTCACTAGCAAATCTTAATTCCCATATTGAAAAATAGAAATAATGCTACTATGTCCAATTTTATTTTAAGTTTAGGATAGTTTTTCCTTATTTTGGATTCTTAGAATGATCTTAATTCTTATCTAATTAGCCTTTAAGTTAGGTAGGGGAATATTTGAAGTCAATAATTATTAATTACATTCTTCTTATCTCTTATACTAACTGTACACTCTGCTGGAGGATTTAAGTTGATGTCTTCTTTAAGTTTCCTTTTAAGGATTATTATAATTAGTAAAGATCTTATATTGAATATCAATAAAGGCTAAGTCTGTTTAACTTAGTCAATCAAGTGATAAGTATAAGTATCTAGTTTAAAAATCATTTTTTTGTCTTTAAGGATCTTTAAAGAAAATTTATTTTATTGATATCTTTCGATGTTTTAAGTGTTTTAACATAGTATGGATAAAGATTGATAATATGCATATTAAAGCTTCTTAATCATATTACATATAGGATTAAGATGATCTGCTTAAAAGAATACTCACTTAAATAAATATTTGTTTGTACTAATACTAACTTCTAGTCATTAAATCTACCTTTAATTTCCTTTTCTTAGTGTAAATTAGCAACTTAAGTAAGTTAATTATCTCTTTGGCTGATAAATCGAAACCTTCAAGTGAAAATATTTAAGAGAAAATTATTTTTCTTAATATTCTAGCTTTAAAAGCTCATCTTACTTTTAAATTAGATAGATATGATTAACATGCTTTGATTATATATCTCTTATACCTTTTTTTTCAAATAAGTACTTTGACCAGATTTCTGAAATTATCTTTTCTAGCTAAATATTAAAATAATGCAAGTTACTACCACAAAGTCAAAAAAAAAATTTATCTCCTTAAGTACTAATTTTTATAACTGTTGTAAATTAAAGTCAAGTTTTTTAACCCTCAATTTTATTTCTAGTTTTGTTGATTCTTCTAAAAATCCATCTAGATCATCCTGGACTTGCAAGACAAGCTTTTCATATCCACTTATAATGTTTCATTTCTTATATGTGTATCTGCATACCTTGATAAATATTTACTACAGTTAGATAATTTCAATGCTAGTTTTTCTATTCAAAATTTCACATTAAATCTAGCATAAAACTCTTAAACATCTTACTCTAAAATTAATTGCTTTAAATCTAGCCTTTTACTGTAAAAGAAGTTACTAATGGGATTTAATGGTTCAATATGAACGGAAATTTTCAATCTGCTAAATTTAAAATTTCGCTTTTAATCAATTTTCTTTAAAGCTAACATTATGTTCCTTAAAGTTTAGTATTAAGCTTCTTTTTAACTAAAAGTATCTTAAATATCCAACTCTAAACTCTCTATGTTCATTTTCCATTTAAAATAGCATTTCTAATTCTTTCCCCTATTTTAGTTACATTGATCTCTAGTCTTATGATACATAAATTTGTAATTAGAAGTTGCAAATGTTACCTAGATAGATTTCATCATTCTTAGTAAATTTAAGCAGTAAAGATTGAAATTAGTTGCTACTAAGTTTAGTGGAATTGAAAGTAATTTTTTCTTCTTTTGAACCAAACAAATCTAAATGCAAGCTTATAGCTTTCCATTATCTAGCCTAGTATAGCTTTTCTAATCAAAACTATATATTTAATGCAATCCTTTAATAAAAATACTAAGCCTTTGAGTTCTTTAATTGATATCAGATTTATTTTTTATCTATTACTGATATTAAGAAAAATAAAAGGTACTCAATGCTCTCAGAAAAGTATAAATATGAGGTTTTATTAAGATTTAGTCTGCTTAAAAAGATAATAAAAAGGAAAGTCAATAATAAGGAAAAGAACATAATAGGTATAATAGAATAGTCAAAGTAATCACTTTTTGGATTATAAGGAGTTCTCATATTAAAAGTGATATGTAGAAATATAAATAAACACTATAAGAGTCTTATGTAATAAAAAGACATTATGCTTCAAATGAAAATGTGTCTAATTATTGATTGGCAAGTTTACTATAAAGATAAAGATTGAAAATTAAATTGAAACCAAAAAAATGTATTATTAAATGAGGGAACTAAAGAAGGTAAATCGGGATTAGAAAAATGAAATATAAATGTTTGCATTATAAAAGTTAAGAGAAGGAAGAAATATTTAAGAGAAAAAGGTTATATAAATGAGAAGGATTGAGGCAGCTAATAGAGATAGGATTAAAAATATGATATTAAATGAAATTATTTTTTGAATTTGTATCTATTTGAAATAGTTCAGATAAGTAGAATTAAAGATTTATAGGTATAAGTATAAAAAGATTTATTTATTTGAAGAATTAAATACTTTTCTGTTGAAAATCGAAAAACGAAAAAACGAAAAAATTGTGATTAAGTCAGCTAAATGACTTTTAGCAAATATAAAGTGCTTTAGTAAGTTCTCTGTTTATAAGATAGACTCAAAAATTTTAAACTTTAGGCTTTTAGTTAACTTTTGTAATTTAATGGTAAAGTTAATTAACAAATGAAATCCTATAACTAAACTATGGCTCAAGTATTGATAAACTAGTTAAGATTTATCAACTTTTAGATGTTTATCTAATTGCTATTTTATTTAAAATGATATCACTGTTTGTATACTTAATGATATCAAAATATTTTAATATCTCTATATTATAGAATTAATAAAAGAAAAGCTATACTATTTACTATATGATAAATAAGTTTTATGCAATTAAAAGCAAAATGAGGAATAAGAGATCTAAATTAAACTTGGCTTAAATAATAAAATTTTATTTCCAAATCTTGAAAAATTTGATCTGATTTTTAGACTAAAACGTATGATCTGATTTGATTTTCTTAATATAATCATTTTCTCTCTTTTTATTCTATAAATTTAAGTCCAGCTAATATTTAATTTTAATCTTTATTTTATAAAATAGCTAAAACATAAAAAAATTCAGATTATAGACTATAGAAAATAAATTAGTTATGCATATCTCTTACTTGTATTTAGTAATAATTATTTGTACTAAGACATGACAAAATTAAAAAAAGTTGATAAAGTTTTCCTTTAATATTATTATAAATCACTTTGAGCTTTTAAGCAATACTTCTTCGTTTACTTTTATAACTAAAATCTCTTTTATCACTATCTTATCCCATAACTCAATCTTTTTAATTATCTACTATTTCATAATTTGATCTCCAAATGTCTTTATCTTTATGTTTTTTATTTTGATTCAATTTTTCTTTTTCAGAATTTAGTAAGTACTCTATTTCAAACGCTCAACTTAGTAGTTTATTTAAGATTATTATATATCTATATTAAACTTAATAACTTTGATGCTTTATATTACAAGCTTATCAAATTATTTTAAAGTTTGATTCTTTTTTCTTTTTACTATACATTTGCTATATTTAGATCAATTTTTAAACATCTAAATTCCTTTTTCACCTCTTTCAGATAGAAAAATTTAAATTAGCAATTTTTATTTTATCTATATAACCTAAGAATTATCTTAGTTCCTAAAAAATATTCCTAAAGGACTAAAGACAAAAATGCTTTATTTAACTTAATAGCAAATTTCAATAAAAATGCACCATTTGTTTCTTTATCTTGATATTGTATCAATTTTTTAATTTTGCGAACTGAATATAAGCGATATAAGGTTTTAAAATTGAAATTTATCTCTACCAAGCTTTCTCGAGAATAATTCTATTATTAACTTACTTTTTAAGCTTATGAATATTTCTTCCAATATGACTTAATCTTTTTCTAAGTATTGATTTGATTTAACTTTATTAATCTAATCATTTATCAACTTAATATTTGTTTCTTTGCAGTCAATTCATTTTCACTTTTTAGGTAATAAATGTTAAATTTTTTTAATTTGCAACTTAGTGGTATAAAGTCTTAGATGCTGACTATAATAATTATCTTCTATCATTCTTAATTTAGTATAATCTAGCTTATATTATATTGCTGTATCGATATTATTCTTTTCTTATTCTTATGTTTATTTATATCATGTTTTCAACATATCATTAAGCGATTCTTTTAGTAAGTATTTTAAGATTCAATTTAATCTACTATTTCTAAACCTTTTAGTGAATTTATTGAATTACTATAATCTCCACCTTTTTATCTTTTTACTTTTGCTTTCAAATATCGAAAATAAGCTTTACAATTTTGGGTTACTTTACCTCTTTATGTCTTTAACCATAAAAAAGTTTGCATTTTCTTCTAGTGTAAGGATTTCATCCTTTAAATTGTATTCTACTATAAGTTTAGTCTGATTAAATACGGTTTGTCTATAATATGCTTAATTTAATTATCGTTTTTCACTGATATATAATAAGTAAGTTTTAAATATAAATATATGAAATATTTATTAATCTAAATATGCTATTAGTATCTCTTATCCTCTCAACTTTTTTCATTAAGCTCCTCTAAGTCTTATACTTCAATTATCTCTTACTTATTTATGTCTATTGATTAGCTTTTAAATCTAAAAATTTAAATACTTACTTAAGTTTTTTTTTTGGGATGATTTAATCTACTGTGATGTCGTTATTCAGGGTCTAGTCTTAAAATTTTTCAGTGCTTTTTTCTAGTATTTCAGAAGACATTTTTATCTGTTTGCTCTGAGAGTTTTATTGCTTTCCTTCTTCTAAGACTTCTTGTTTTTGATTTATTTCGCTTTTGAGATGTTAAACAGTTGAAAACTAGCTTTTGATTGATATTTTTTTGTTATATTCCGCTTTGGATAACATTTGATTTAGAATACTAATGCTTACCATAGGTTTGAAAGCGAATCTAAACCATAGGGTGTTGTCTTACTTTTACCTGAACAAATACTTAGGAAAATTTCGTATCATTATGCACAAAGCTAATCCTAGAATGCAGATACTGCCAAAGATTAATAGCAGTAACCAAACTAAACTATCCTAGTTTCCTACACTCATACTAAGAATCGCTACCAGTTCTGTTCATATTACTAAAAGAAAAAAACCTATCTAGAGGACATGGATTCTTCCATAATTGTAAGACTTAATTTTCAAAACTAGTACTGTAAATAAGAAAAACAGTATAGTGTAAAGTATGGCATGCAACTTTTCATCTAGATAGCTTAGTGATTATTAGAAAAATACTGCGAATATGATGAAAAGTGTTTACGCATTTATAAAGGCTATTGGCTACTTTATCACTGTTTCTATCTAAATTTACTGGCCTAACGGTCTTAAAAAGCATATGCTTGGTATATATAAAAACAAAGCTATTGTTCCTATTATAAGCTATGCTTTATGCTCACTCTTTCAACATCATGTACAACAATCTTTTTCTAGAAAGCTTTCTTTATAGCTTAAGTGATCATCTTAATTGGAATCAACAGCTTCCACACATTTATAAATATAGCTAATATTATAAACAATAGGAACTATGCTTACTTAGCACATAACTGGCATTATATAAAATGAAATAGCTGTTGCTCATATTCCTAATAAAGAGTTTAATCTTATTTCCAGTTTAAGGAAAATGCATATTAAGGATAAGATCCATAAGAACGTTATTATTAACGTAAAGTAAAATATGCTCATGTATTCTATATCTAGTAGACCATAGGAATATAAATCAAGCTTGAAAATATTGAAAAACTTCTAGAAATAAACGTTTATAGTTTCTAAATTTGCTCCAATAGAAATATACTAGCATTAGGTTATAAAGAATAAGATATATTATAACCCATCTGTAAATGTCATTTCACTACTTTCAGTCAGTTCTTTAACTTCTAGTTACTTCCATCCTTTATAACTGATCAGTATATATATAGCCGTAATAAAAATTCATAAAGAGTTTATTATGAAAACTAAAGCTTAGCCTTTATGAAAATCCTCAACATCTCTTGATCTGAAAGGACAGTCAATATCTTCAATGTAGTCTTTTGGAATGTTTGTAGTTCCATCTCCTCATATTATTTATTTATCAAGCTAGATTATGATAGAACATGATGAGCAAAATTTCCCTATCTTTTCATCTTTTCAGTTTGAGTCTAAAGTATCATTTCTCACATTTATAATATCATAAACCTTTTAAGCAGGATCATTTGTATTTTTCTCTATCTGCACTTTACCTTAGCAGCCTACTATTTTTACAGTTCTAAGAGCATTCATTAAACTCAAATTATCTTCATAATTAAGTCCTTGCGTAATTTAATAATCTATAGCCGTTCCTAACAGCAGCATAGAATCATAAATATAGGAAATAAGTCAATTTGGTTCACTACCATAATGCTAAAAAAATAACTGCTTAACATAATTTCCATATTCTCCATTAAAGGAAGTAGGAATGTATGAAAGTGCTCCTTTTATAACTTCTAAGCTTTTTTTTCAGTTTTCATTTGTATTTGCATTCTAAATCCATTCAGAAATTATCCATTCATTAGCTAGTCATACTCAATCTCCAGCTCTTACTCCTAAGTCATATAAATAAGGAAATATATAGGAATATGCATCATATTAATAGCAAACACATATACCTATTCTTGCTCCACTTTCTTTAAATGCCTTAACTTATGGTTATCAGTCCTTAATATCTTAATTCTCTAAAATTACATTATATTGTCTTAAATCCTTTGGATTGGCAACTTCAATACCCAAATCTTCTGCCTTCTTCACTATATCTTCTCCTATACTTTTTGTTCAAATATCATTACCATACATTATTGCTATTTTTTTCCAGTTGTATATTTGAATAACACGGACCTATAAAAAGGACATGTAAGCATCTGATTGAATAGTTCTAACAAAATTAGGAAAGGCAGTCTTATCTGACAAAATTGCATTTGTAGTTATACTTCCTACTATTGGAATGTAATTATTCTTTGAATAAAAAAGATTTATTAAGTTTCAGGTCACTCACGAAGTATAAGGAGATGACATACCTACTCCTAAATTACCTTTTTACTCTTCATATTATTTTTCTGCTCATTCTTAGTCTCATTTAGTAACTCCAAATCGATATCCATTTCCATTCAGAATAAAATTATTTAAAATATCCTTTCTCTAGTTTATTTCTCAAATGCATAATTAAGCACCTTAGCTTAGATCTAATAGTTTAAGTTCGACTCCGTCTCATTCTGTAAAGTTATTTTAGTAAGAAACATCGATAGTTACTTCATCTATAGGAGGAATTTTAGATCCTCCTAAAAAAATAAGGTTTTGAGTCCAAGAAATAGTTTAGTTCTGCAAATTTATTAACCCAACCTGGATTATTTAATTGCCTTATAAGTTATAAATTTTAAGCTCATATTCTTAGCTTATTTTGTTACCCTCTTAGTGAGTATTATTTTTCTAGTTGAAAGACTGATATATTTTGTCTAGTGTTTAAACAAAACAATCTGCCTAGAGTTATTCTAAAGATGTGTAATATCCTAAAGATATAAAAATAATCCCTTAAGGATAATTTAAGCTTTAGTTCTTTACTAATCTTTTATATGTTTCTATGAAAGATCTTTGTCCAAAGATCCATTAGTAGTTTTTAGTGTTCGCGTTTAAAAAAGTTGCTATTTCTACGAAATTTTGTAGATTTTGGTCTTCAGAGTAAAATAGAAAAATACTTAATCCTTGAGTTTTAATTAAATCCCCAAAAAATTAATTTTTCCCTTTTACGTTTGTCTCTTAAGGAAATATATACCTAATCTTAACTTCAACTGTATCTTATCCTTAAATGTAGTCTACTACATTATTTTAATCAGAGTCTTAAAGCACTCCAATTCTTCTCCACTAGAACCACTTTAATAAAATTAAAACCGCTTTCGCTTCTTTTTCGTAATCAGGATCAGAAAAAATTGAATAATTCATATAAGTCTTGAACTTTTGCTATCCAACCACTATATGTATGATTTAGTGTTCTTAGCAGCTTTAAGAAATTCAAAAGGTCATAATCTTAGACTGAGTAATATCAACTATAATATTATCCATTTAGTTCCTTCTTAACTTATATATTTCTCCTTATACTTTATACTAATTATCTACTAACTTTTGCCTAGTTTCTAATGCAAATTCTTGCTTAAGTTGCTAAACTACCATATCTAGCAAAACTTGGTCAGTATATTTGCTAACCAAAAGATGAATATAGCGAGTTGCTACTTAACTAAGTAAAGCTATAAATAGGATAGATCCTAACTTCATTATTAAGTAACTATTCAATGAAATGCTTCCTATTTAATTCAATCTTATTAAATTAAACTAACGTTTAAATCTTCTTTTGCTCCCTTCTTACTATATCTGGATTACTAAGACTCCTTATTTAACTACTAACTACTATAATTACTTTATAACCATTTTAATGCTTCCAAAGCATACAATCTTCCTTAATTGTGATTCATTTAGTCTAAATGTTTATATTTAAGAACCTTTGAAAGGTCTAGATTGTGTGATACTGTATAGAGGCATATTTATTTAAATAGCTTCAGTTTAAAAAATGTGTCTTTTATCATATGCTTTAGCAATAGAAATGACTATACTTATATTAGGTAAATACCACAGTAAGTCAAGCTTCCTTAAATTGCTTATGCAGGTAGTGTAGAGAATGCAAAAGGTATTACAGTTGAAATGAGAAGCATTTTGAGCTGATTTTTCCCTATAGTTGATAACTTAGATTATTAATAGTAACACAGAGTAATTACAACTAAGCTATATTAAGCTTAGAAGTATCTCAAAACAATATAGATAAAGTAAATATATAAAGCTGAAATATTTATTAGCTGAGAAAAGCTTAAAATATTTAAAATCCTAAAGATTATACTAATTATCAGGAAAAGCATTAAGACTTGGGGTTTTACTAGTCTTTTCTTCTAGTTATTCTATAACAGGTAATTTACTTAACTCAGTGTTGATTATTAAGCTCTTAATCTCGTGATGTGGATATGGTATGGCATTTCAATTCATCCTGGGTAATAAAACTGCCAGCAATTTAGCGCTGAATCTTCTTTAATATCTTTTATCTAATCACTACAGTTAAGTACTTAGGAGAGTGATGGATTAGATAATAAGAACTACAGTCAGATACATAATTTTATTAAGTCTATAAAAGCTTTTTTTTAATCTAAATAGCATGAAATATCATTTCTTAAGTATATACTTACCTTAAGCATTTTGATCTAGACAAAAGAGTATCAAACTAATCTAAATAGAAGCTTCTATCAAACCGAACTTTACCTAAGAATCAATCCCCATTTTAAAGAATAATCAGTACATTATAAAGTATTTTAAATTAGATACCTAGCAAGTACTCATTTCATCTGGCTTGATTAAACTCTATTTAAAATCTTTAAGCTAAATCGTTAAATAAAATAAAGATTGCTTAATAGGATTAAATATACAAAGTAGTTGTAAGTCAATAATATATTATATGATATAATACCCAGTCAGTGTTCTAATTTTACTTTTATAACTAAGGTTTTTAAATTGGGATGAAAAGGAAAAGCTTATAAATGAAAGTAAGTATATATTAATATGATGGTTCTTTTAATGCATCTTGCTTCAAATGGAGTAATAAGAAATCAATTTATTGATATAGTGTTTAGAACGTCATGCATATGGTTAATTATTTATAGCATTTAATAATGGTGGTAGTAATGAATGAATTCAATACCATCTGAAAACTATCAAATGTGAGATGTAAGATTAATAAGAAAACTAGGTTGTTATTCTTTAATTAAGTTCAGATATAATATCGTTTGACTAATTGCTTGAGGTGTAGAAGATACTCTTATGGTTTGTATTTTATAGTTTAACTTATTGATTTATTACTGAATACCTAAAATTAATATTATGCATATTTGAAGGATAAGTTAGACAGAAAGAAAATTAAGTGAACTAAGCATGATTAATCTTTTAAAAATAAACTTCTATTTCACAATGAAATACTAATTGATTGATTGTTAAATGAACATATCTTACAAGCCTGAAATATTTGCAGATTATAAAGTTAAAGCTACTCAATTTAACTATCGTCACTATGAATACAGTCCCTTTATCTTCGTCTTTTATTTCTAAATTAGTATTTCGAGTGAGTAAGACTGAATTTAATTTTAAAAGGCTAAGGCTTATTTTATTAGCCAGAGTATTTATTTAAATTAATATAGTTAGAAGGTAATCTTCTAGTATCTTTTTAATTCCTCGTTGTCTATGCTTCAATAAACTATTATTTGAATGTAAGTTAGTAATATTATTTTAGCACCTCCTTAATATAGTTTAGTTATCTTCAATTTTATCTTCATATATTTCTTACATATGAGACTTTAAACCTCTTTAAGAAATGATAAGGTTTTTAATGATATATGTTCTTAGGTAGTTTTGATTTCCAAGTAAATTGAAATAATAATTTTAAATACTTTCCCTTTAGATATTTTTTCATATGATACAAGTTGTTAATTTTAATCTATATCTAACTTATTATAATTAATGCTCAATATGATGATTATTCGTTTATTTAGAAACTTAACTTATTACTACTTTTATAGTTATTCCATATCTACTTTTTTCAATAATAATAACTGTATATTTTAAGCAATCTAAGATGCTTTTTAAGTCTGGTTAACTTTTTTGATTTTTACAAGTTTAAATAGTCATTGAAAGCTTTTTTCTATTTAGCTCTTTTCTCATTTTCTTTCCATTTCATCGTGTTTTGATATTCCCTTAAAAGATATTTTTTAATTCCAACCTGCAAAATTCCTATTGCTGGCTTTCCAAATTACTTGCATATATTAATCATCATCAATACATAATGTCAATCATTTACTTTAAAATGAGCTTTAGATTATACCTTTTCTACTTTCCTTTTTGTATACCAATAAGCTATAGAGGAACTTAGTTAAATACATCTTTTTATTTCCTTAGTAAATACCTTGCAATTATATGATTAAGATACCAAGCGCTAGTAATTTATAGACTTCTATATATTAAACTTGTAGATATTAGCTTCGATACTATTTAATAATTGAACTGGACTTTTATTACCATCTAAGAAAACTACTTTATATAACTATTCCTATGCTATATTTGAACTAGCATCATCATCATCCAACTCTAATTCCTTTCCTCTCAATGAGGGGATGAATGTTAAAGTAGTAATAGGAGCTATGATAGATAATAAAGGGTACTATATCCCTTAGAATTATAATAAACAATCACTTAAAATTAAAAGAATTCTCTCATTCCTACTTAGTATGACTACTTTCTTCCTATTTCACTTCTGCTGGTGGATTCTTTTTCTCCTTTTTGCAGCACTTCATGCAGATAATAAGTAAAGCTAATATAAAGGTGATAGCACCAGCTATTATATAGTATTTGTAAAGGTAAATGAATTCTTTTCCTTGCTTAATAAAACGTTCTTCGTTGAGGATTCACCATAAACGAGTTTCTTAGAACATACTTAAAGGTGGGGGAACTGGGATCTTGGGTAGTTCAGCGTAACTACCATCTTCAATGGTATCTCTAATTCCATGGCTATCCCAGTCCTAGAATTTATAAGTTAGGTTGTACATAATTCCTTATCTCATGTAATAGAATTAAGGGACTACATCAAACATCTTAAATCTTACTGCAAGTCTAAGACTCTTACGAACATGTACTATGCCTACGTTAATGTTAAGAGATTCAGAATATCTCTCTGAAAAAGTATCCCAACTTATCTTATTCACAAGGCACATGGTACATTAGTCGTGGTAAAATATTAAAAGCCAATCTCCAGTTGTAGCTCCTGTAGAGCTCTAAGTTAAATGTTCAAAAGTATCATCATCTAATAATTTCGCATGACGGAACTATCGATTTGCGAACATTTCAATAGCTGCTCTTATATCTCCCATTGAAGGTTAAGGACCACCTCCTAGAATGTCTTTAGTTGATTTAGTGCTACTTTTAGGTTGCGCAGGTTACTCCCAAGGATAATTTTAAGAAAATCCAGGAGATAGCAAACAAACAACGAGACATAAAAGAGCAAGCATATTTAACTTTTGAATTTAAATTAAATCCTTTTTTATTTAGAGCCTTTTTCTAAACTACTCTTATACCTTAAAAACCTCAATGCCATTATGTTTAGAACTACATATAATATGAGTTCCTTCATTATCTTCTAAGATTTCCTATCCCAAAAAGCCAATTTTGGTAGTAAGAAAATCCTTAAAAGGAAATTTTGATTTACTAACTAACCATTGAATTTGCTAACTTACTCTGCTATAACTGTTTATCAAAGTAAATAAGCAAATTTATTTTAATCCTTTACTCTTAGTCTTTTCAAAGATAGCTCATTAATAGAGAAAGTAGGCTTAATAAATAGACAATTAGATAGGTCATGTATTGTGAGTTTTTAGCAGATTGATTTTTGAACTTAAACGCTCTTATATGATGAACTAAGTTTAGTGTATTGTTAAAATGAAGATATGAGAGGCAAAATTATCATTTAAAACCTTTATTTTAGACTAGTTTTATATCTGGTAAATTATAGACTTATCAAGCTTCTAGACTTAAAGTAGAGATATATTAGAAGGGTTATATAAGATTGCTAGTCATATAGTAATATCTCCAAATCTGGGATTAGAGTACTTAAAAATCTATTCTAAACTTGTTGATATTCTGATAGCATTTTTGATTGCCACTTAAGAGACTTATTTCTAAGTTTAAAATATATATTTTCCTTTATGGTAAAAATAGAAGCATCTAATGTATCTATACTTTAATTATGCTTTCCTTCAAGAAGCTTAAAATATAAGAGACAAAGAAAGCTTCTCATTACATAAAAAGCAAGAAATAAAGGTATCTGTTTTGCTTCGCTTTTAAAGTGTACTTTTATGCTTTCTATTCAATATATTTCTAGATCTCACTTCTTAGTGAAATAGCTGAGTTCAAGTATAGTTTAAGGACTCTTGCTGTGGTATATTTCCCAATTAAATAACGAAGTATCTTAAAGAAGTGTATTAGTCATCACTGTCTTAGTTCTAGTCAGTAGTTAAAGTAGTCTTATTGCATGTAAGTGAGTTAAGGCTCTTAAAGATATTTAAGGACATTTGAATTCATTTAGTTAGCTTATTATATGGAATAGCTTAGATTTGAGGAATTTTAAAGCATAGAGATAGTTCCTGATATAGAAGAGCAGTTTTAAATACTAGAAGGGTCCTTATTGATTAATGTGGATTATTTGATGTCTATTATAAAAGAAAGCTTGTAGATTGTAAAATCAAGCTAAGACGCTAAGGAACTTGATTTTCATAGTTTTGTATGCTTAATAGTCAGCGGAGAAAATTATACCGCTTGAAATAAACGATACTCACTTTTACCTTAATAAGACCTAAATCGAGAATTAGTCCTAAACAAAATTATATGCTAGATGCATAAGCAAGCAAGTGTAGCGTATGCTTATAGGAAAAAGTTGATAAGGCAGATAATGGAGTAAAGGTAAGATGAAAGTCTTGTTAAAGAAGAGCTAGAATGATGCAACTTTCTGAACAATAAATTCAAGAAATCGTATTTAGTATGAACATATCGAAATTCTCTGCTTCATTATATAAGAACATAAGAACTCTTAATTTAAGAGTAAGAAGCAATAGAATCATTCTGTATGAATAACCTTGTGGATTCAGGAGGATGGCATTATCTAAAGTGTACTACCGAAAGAAGCTAAAAATTTGACGAGAATTTTAAATGATTGCTATAACTCTGAGAAACTTGGTATGTGAAGATTTTGACATAAGAGGAAAACTAAGGTCTCTGCAATGTTTTAATGCATAGAGCATGACTCGTTTCTCATTTATATCAACGATCAGAAGTTCAAAATACACTACTTGAGATAGAAAAATAATTCTTCATAACATGTAAGAGGAGAGGGATTTTCCTAGAAGCTTATAAGTTTTATTTAAACAATGCTAACATACCTCTTTAACTGAATTTTTAATGAACTATAAAACTAACTCCAAGAAACTAAAGCTTCATATATTAACCATTGTAAAGCACTATATAGCTAACATATCTTAAGGGTATGATAGTAGATAATTCTATAGTAGTCACAGGTCTTGAATCTAGATAAACAGTTCTTGAAATAATTAGCAGTATTAAACATAATAACTAATAAGAGGCTATCAAGAAGTAACTAAAATAATAGAATCCAACAAATTCTGTTAGTTTAAATTATGATATAACGGTATAGGGTATCCTAGTAAATTAATAAGTTAGGAATATAAATCTTATAATCACAAATAGATTCAGATGACATATTTATCTTTATAAAATAATTTTATTGTATCTATAACTTCTCAAAATCAAAAGAGTATAACTATCTAGTTAGGCAATTCGTAATATATATAGACACTTTTTCAAGAAGTGGTGTGTATTATTTAAGTATAAAAGAAAAGAAGATATATTTCATAATATTGATATGATGAAGACTGATAAAATAGAAGAGGGAAAATAGAATAGAAATTATCTTATTATGTACTGCATTATGAAGTAAGTTTATAATATAAAGTTTGAAAATCACTTGAAATATAATTATGATCTTAATATCATTGAATAGTTAGAACTATATCTTAACCTAGTTTCAGTAAAATATCTAAAAGTTATATAAGTAAATGGAATCTCATAGTCCATAAGATGAACTTAGAGGGAGTAATATAATTGAAATTTGGAGTATAAAAGCTATCTTATGTAAATATATGAGATTAATGTTATAAATATTTATTTTAGTTCAACTTGGAGGGGGCTATTGATCGTTCTTAGGTTCCGATTCTGGGGGCTTTTGTTGTTCCTATTAGTTTTATGACTCGTTCTGTTGTTATTGAGAGGATGTTTATTGTGATGCTTAATGAGGTTACTATGGCTAACCTTATTGCATCAAAAACTATTCCGAACGTAATACTTCTTCTTGGTCTTCAAATTGCATTGTGAGTAACAAGTTAGCTGCTGCTTCTTCATTTTTATCGCATCCGAAATAAGCATCAATTACACTTGCCCTATCAAATCCCATGCTTTATAATCTCTCTATTGCTGCTTTTTCTTCTTCAGTCACCTAGATTTGCAACTATTCTGGCTGCTAGATTTATCTAACCGGGTTTTATGCAATACTTTAGGCTAAAAATAATGAACTTACGATCATTTGACATGGCTGATAAAGGAGTATTCAAGATCTAAAGGAACTCTTATTGGTTTTCACTAATTAATTGAAATAGCTATGGATTAGTACTCCTTATCTGTTCTAATACCTATCCTAGTATCTGAGGGTTCTATTAAATCATGAGTTTTATTTACATAAAATTAGGGTTGTTTGCTAAAGCTGCAAATGGATTATCAGATCTAGCTTATTATTAAGGAGCTCCCATTGGCTATAAGGGAGGGTGATTTTGACTTGAAAGTCCTGGTACTTATTATGGTACTTATTATGGTTATAAATTTTATGGTGGATGAGGTTCCGCATTTTAAGGAATTCCAGTCATCAGATATTCAATTGCACGATCTGGATTGTTATAGGCAGCACGAAGAGCAGCAATTACTTGTTCTCTAGGAAATCCCATTTCAACAATACTTGCTACAGTTTTTTCAAATTCAGAACCAGTTACAAGGTTACTAACAGACTAATCATAGAAATTTTGAGGCTATTATGGCTATTAAGGTTATTGCTACTAAGGAGCTTATTGAATTTGGGCAGGAGGAGCTTATTGCTACTGAACTAATGGAACATTTTGTTAAGGATCTTGCTATTAAACAGGTTGCTGAGCCTCAACTTTAGGTTTTTGAACCATCACTACTACAAAATCTCCTTCCTTTAAATTGTATTCAGAAAGTAAGGATTCATCATTCATAATTTTACCTTGGGCAATAAGTTTCTATTGGCTGACTTCATAACCCTATAAGCTCTAAATTTAACTTTTTAGTTCTTTGACTTTTTGAGTGGGTTCAGCATCGACATCAAATTTTTCTCCTTTTAGTGTCTTTACCCAAAGTTTCATTTATAATGTTAAAATCAAAAGAATTAAACAGTTTTAATTATTCATTTAGCAATCAAGTCGTCAAAATATGGTTGAATCAACGCCTCGTTCGCAGTAATTCTTCTAGAAGGATCCATTTGTAACATTTTCTGTATAAATGCTTACGTCCAATAAATCCAAGGCTGCAGGATCAACATCAATAAAGTAATCCCTCAAATTCTTCTTCGGAAATTGTTCAAAATCTGAATGTCACTCAGGCAACTTCGAAACCCCTGGCCAGTCCTCTTCAGAAGGAGTACCGAAGAACTTGAAAATCTTTCTTAATTAGTCACCTTCACTGCTTCCTGCGAAAAGAGGTCTTCCAATAATTTGCTCGATCATAATGCATCCTATACTTCAAATATCAACAGAAGTGGAATAATTTCTGCTTCCCATTAGAACATCAGGTGCTCGGTATCATAGTGTTACAACTTCATGGGTATAAGATCGGACTGGAACTCCAAAAGCTCTTGCAAGTCCAAAATCTGCAAGCTTGAGCTCTCCTTCAGAATTGATAAGTAAATTCTAAGGTTTTAAATCTCTATGAAGTACTCTATGAGTATGACAATGAGCAGTTCCTCTAAGGAGCTAGTAAGTAAACCATTTTGCTGCTTAAGGTTCAAGTCCTTTTCCTGAAGCATTATCAATTATCTTCTTAAGATCAGTTTCCAGAAATTCAAATACAAGTGTTAATTTATTTTCAGTATGAATTACTTCAATTAAACTTACAATATTAGGATGTTACAACTCTTTCAAAAGCGAAATTTCTCTAATAGCAGTAGAAGGAATTCCTTCATCTTCAGCTTACAGTCTTATTTTTTTAAGGGCTACAAATCTATCATTTTCATGATCTAAAGCTTTGTAGACAACACCATAAGTTCCTTCTCCAACCTTTTCAAGTTTCTGATATTTTTCCTTTTTTGATTTCATAATTATAGCTAAATGTAGAAATTTAAATATGATCCTTTATAATCTAAACCATCTTATAATACTTTACTGTCGTAACATCACTCTTATTCCTATCTGACATTTTAAGTGAAGGCATTACTTAGTCCTTATTATTTCGACTCATTATAGAATATCTTTTAAGGGAATGGACATGCGTATGGTAAGTAGTGTGATGAATATGAGTAAAGTTAGTAGTGGAATTAGCTTTTGAGTGGATTTAAGTTTAAAGGGTAGATTTTTTAAATTAACAAATAATAAATAAAAGATCATTTACCTCCTCCAAAGCCTTTTCTAGTCCAAGTCTTGTTTACCAAATCGTAGAAGTTAACTCCTTGATTTGAATCCCATACAATAATGTTGTTCCCCTTTCTCACAGCTTAGTTCAGAAGACTGCCATTAGCTTAGCAAGGCGCTCCATGGCTTCTGATCTATCCTGCAAGGTTATACTAATAAGTTTGTTTTAAGCCCATACCAAAAATAAGGATAATTTTCTCTTCTGGTATATAAATAGCTCCACAATCATAGAAAGGTTCTGGTAACTGCAAAGAAGTTTTCTTCCAGATTTCAAAAGCAATATCATATTCCTAAATCAAGTTAAGTGGTTTACCATAGGCACAACCTCCTAAAATGAAAATTTTTCCTTGAGCAGTACAAGCAGCAGGACCAACCGTAGCATTAGGAATAGGTTTCATTTCATATCATTTCCAATCGAATAAACTATAGTAAAAGCATTTCTTTAAGAACTTGCTGATTGAAGCGTCATACCCTCCTACCAGGTATATTTTATTGTTGAAGAACAAAGTACGATGTGACCTTCTCTTTTATTAAAGCGGCTCTAAGGGCTAGACTTCAAGTTCTTCGCTTTTGATATAAAAGAACTCAGTTTCATCAGTGTTGATCCCACCACTGATAAACAAATTATTATCACTTGAGTATGATATATAGTATCATCTCTCAGGAAACTTCCCTTTAAACTGTAATTCAGCAAACTTTTATATCTTATAGTTACCCAAGTTTAGACATAGTATGTCTCTTTCTCCTTTGATAGTGTAAAATTTAGGAAATGTAAACTGAGTTTCAGACCCTTTGAATTTAGAGTTAGATGGGGTAGGTCTAGCATCGAACTATGCGAATAGTTCAAATTGATTGAAAAGCTCATTTGTATCAACATGAAAATAAGGCTCGCAATGATATTCAGGAGACATAATATTATCTTTGTCTAGCAGTTTCGTTGCTAAAGTGAGATTGTGATGAACCACATGAACATCTTGATTTTTAGGATACTGGATTTGCTCTAACTATTATATCTTAGCTTCTACTTCTTGAATTTTACTCTCAAGTTTTTCCTTAGAATCGCTTACTTCTTTTTTAGCTTAAAATATCTTTTGATCTTTTATCTTTTGAACCTTAACCAAAATAGCCTCTATTGCCTTTTCAAGATCTTCAAGATAAAAGGCTTAATCTTAAACCAGCTTCTAAATGTTCTTCTGATAATAGGATTTGATCTCCATAAGTTACTCCTTTCTTTATGCTACTTTATCTCAAATAAAATCAAAGTTTTGAATGATTTTATTGTAAGCGTTTTGGATGTCCAGTACTTCATGAAAGCCATGAAACTGACTAGCCATACACAAAGAACAGCAGAACTCAGAGCAATCAATGCAATATAAGATCATTTTTTTATCATGATCTTTACATCTTTGAATAGAACTCTCTTTAGTCTAAGATTTCCTGTCAACCTTATTTTCTGAAGTCTACTCTGCTTAACCTTATTGAGCTAAAATCTCTAAAATAGCCATGTTATTACTTAGCTAATCTGGGTTCTTCTTAGTGGCTATTTAGTCTTAAGGACATTTAACCTCTCCTGCTTTAAAGAGAACTGAGATGCATTACATGCAGTATGTATGCCCGCAATCTAGATTCTTGGGTAGTAAATCTTAGGTGTTATAATTTTCCTAGCATAGCTTGCATTCAAGAAACTTCTGCATTTTTATAAGTTACTAAACCTTAATTAAAACTAATGAAGAATACTCTTCTACACACCTTTCAAATTATAGAACTGATATCTTTCCTTACCACATAACAATACCTATCACTCTGCTATTTTACAGTCTAATCTCTAACTTTAAACTAATACCTGAAGCTAAATAAGTCAATTACCTTCCTTTAAGTAATCTACTTTTAGATGCTTCTAGAAGTACTTTTCTAGGATATTAATCATATACCTTAATATCTTAAGTTTAGTCCTATGAATCGTATAGCTAAAGCTCTATTAGCTTAAAGCTTATATTAGAAAGGTAGTAAACTGTCTAGCAATACGAACTAGCAAGATACCATATAGCTGAGTTTTCTAAAAAGCTTCTGATTATAAGTAAACTGACTGCTATAAAGACTTCTAATTTAGTTTATTGATATTCGTCTCATTCACATTCAGCTTTATCTGAATCATACAGATGCTAAGTGTTATAACATACCCCTTTGAGCTTTGATAAGCACATAGAGATAATTTATTAGTCAACGAGAGTATCTAGCATAGATGAGATTAGTAGACTAAAAAGAGATAAAAGAGTCTATTACGATCTTTAACGATAGACTAGATTTGAAGTGTTTGAATACTGTGGATCTTAATATGATTTATTATCTTATTCCTATCAAGAGCCCTATATAGATAAAAAGGGTAAATATGATAGATGGAGAGAAGTTGATCCATCATCTTGAAGATAATGATTATCTAGCAAATCTATCTTTTTATTCCCTTAAGCACAAATCTATTATAATCCTTCATTCTATTCTATACTTTTCTTATTTCATTATTAGCAGCATACTAAAGCCAGATTAAGCTTATCACTGCTTAACAAAATCAGTCTTAACATTAGTAGTAGCTTCAGGCTTATAACTTAACTAGTTTATACTAAGGTAGTTGGGAGTAAATAGAGACTGAGAATTATGAAATGATAACTATATGCAAGAAGGGTATTCTTTAAATAGACCAATAAAGGAAATACTGCCATAAAGGGAATTTTGATAAGCATGATAGTTTAATTAGCTGTATTTATACATTAGCTATGCACTATATACCAATTAATATGAAGCCTATAAATCTCTTAGCTAACTTATTAAGCAGTAAAGCATAACTCTAGTTTTCTCCTTATTACACACTTCTTGAATGTATTACTTAATAAGGAGATAGAAATTAAAATAATGAGGTCTATTTTTTCTGGCTTGTTTGATGGTAAAAGTTATATTAAAAATGGAACTTGATGAGATAGTAAAACAGTAGTAGCTAATAGCTAGTCAGCAGTAATATGGAGAATCAGTATAGATGAGTTAGTCTAGATTTAGTGAATCACTACCTTAAATACAAAGCACTTAATAATAATATTAGATGTTCTAACCCAATATTCAATAAAGATAATAACAGAAACCAGGAGAGTAAATGGATCCTTTCTTCTTAGCTGCTTCAAGGCTTCGTAGACATAAATACTAATAGGCAATTACTCTTTGTGATGATTTGCTTGAGTTAAATCCTTATGATTAAGCAGCTTGGCTACTTAAAACTAGAGCTCTTACTTAATAAGCTTGAATTGATGATCTAGAAATTGATGAAGAAGGCTTAGGTGATGTATTGCTTGATTAAAATGCTGTAGCAACTGCTCCTAGGCCTGGAACAAGCTTTTCTAAACCTATGACATCTAGCATTTCAATAATGAGGCCTCTCACTAGAAGTGGAAGACCTCTTACTGGTTTTGCAAGACCAGGATCTTAAAGGCCTATCACAGGATAGATAAATGCTTAGAGCGCTATTATGGGTGGTAGGCCTGGAACATCTAACAGACCTGTAACGTCTTTAGGTCGACAAATTAGACTAGGTACTGCATCTATGATTATGTAAGGGGGAAAGTTCATTGATGCTGAAAAAATAGACATGAAAAAGATGGCTAATAAGCCTTTACTTGCCAAGCAATTATGCGAATATTTAATCTATTGTGATAACAATCCAAGAAAAGCTCTAGAACTAGCCTCAGAAAGTACAGTTATCGCAAAATATGAAGATTGATGGTGAAAATCAAGATTAGGAAAGACTTATTTTCAGTTAGGATTATATAGAGATGCAGAAAAGCAATTTCTATCTGGACTTAAAGATTAAGCAAATATAGTTCTTTACATGGACTTAGCTAAAGTTTATTCAAGATTGGATTAACCTTTGATAGCTCTAGAGAAATACAGAGAAGCAGCAGAGAGATTTCCTGGTGATATTCATGCTCTACTTGGACAGGCTAGAATACACGAGCTATTGAATCAGCAAATTTA
This sequence comes from Loxodes magnus, assembly GCA_946699065.1. NCBI lineage: Eukaryota > Ciliophora > Karyorelictea > Loxodida > Loxodidae > Loxodes > Loxodes magnus. The sequence goes on along the minus strand of CAMPDV010000028.1, from coordinate 231,165 downwards.
GTCCGTGGATCTTTATAAATAAATTGTTAGTTTAGACGCTGTTAATTTTGAAGCAATCGCTTCCTTAGCAAGTCACCATTTTTATAATGATTAGCCTGAAGTCTCGCTACGCTTTTTTAGAAGACTACTAAGCTTTGGAGTAAATAACTGCGAGCTATGGAATAATTTAGGATTGTGCTGCTTCTACGCTGGTTAGTATGACTTAGCTTTGAGATGTTTTGACAGAGCTATTTAACTTAGTGAGATTGACAATGCTGCAGATGTATGGTATAATTTAGGTTAAGTAAACATAAGTATGGGAGATCTAAATCTTTCAACGTATTGCTTTAAAGTAGCTATCTCGTAAGATAGTAGCCATGCAGAAAGCTACAACAACTTGGGTATAGTCGAACTGCGCAAAGGAAACACAAACGAAGCAAAACAAAACTTCTAGCAAGCAATAAGACTAAACGAATTCTTATACGAGCCTCTCTTCAACTCAGCTTTGCTGTCTTATAAGATGGGAGATTTCTAAGAAAGTTTCTAACTTTGCAAAAAAGTGTTAAACATCGTTCCAGATCATGCTGACTCAAAAGAGCTGATGCAAAGTCTTCTAAGGCAATTTACAAGTATTTGAGATATTATTATAAGATGTTTAAGTATTCTATAACCATAATCATTAAATACCCCATCTAAACACTCGTTTCTTGTACTTACGCTCCTATCAAGGCTTCTAGGACTTGGAATACTCTTTATACAAGTAATTCTCAGTATTAAAGAGAAGTTAAAAGAGTATGGAGCTATTTAAACTTAGAAAGGCTTTAAAGCATAAATTCTAGTAATTAAACCTATTGCTAGTAAGCTGATTAATGGTAGAGCACTAGTTTCAGTTCTTTTCATTATCAATCTATAAAGCTCAATGCTTAATGCTTAATGTACACATATATATATCATATCCATTAACTACTATTTTATATAACTAGGCATAGAGTAGGTATTTTATGATACCTAATGGATAAAATCTTAAATGGTAAGTTAATAAGTTATAATAAAACTGCTTCTATAGATCTCATTAAACACTGCTAGTGAAGTTATAGCTTACCTATAGAGTAGTAATATATGAGAAGGAGGAAATGATGGTAGTGGAAGTTAAAATAAATCATCCATTTTTAATATTTAATTTAAATGTAAAAGTTAGTGTAAATACTAATAAAATGTAAAACGAAGACGGAAAAGTCGTAGATATTTACATTCCTAGAAAGTGCTCAGCTACAAACAGAATGCTCAAACCAACTGACCATGCCTCTGTCTAAATTAATGTAGCCAAGGTAGATGAGAATGGAAAGATGATTAAAGACGAGTTTATCACAGTCGCAGTGGCTGGTTTCATGAGATAGCAATCAAAATCTGATGCTTGCCTCAATAGGCTTTTCCACGAAAAAGGACTTTTGAGCTTCTCAAAGTGACATTAACTTTTAATTTTAAACTCTTAAAACTAATAAAAACACTTGCCTCACATCTAAGCATTTGCTTTTCATCTCTTATCACGTCATCAAGCAATTGTATGGTTGCTGATTTATATCCCTAATAACTACAAGTTATACCCAGTGATACTTTTATGGCTTCTTTAAACGGATATCAAGCAACTAATAGTTAGTTGGTTACAATCGATAGATTCTTATCTTTCAAAAGATGCTTGGGAAATAGGTATGATAAACTGAAGCTGAGCCTTTTATGACTATAAAGGATTACTAGGTTAGCTTTAATGCTAGATGTATTAAGCAAAAGTACTAAAAAGGCTTAAAGCTTTGATTCAAAATTCAATATATAATTCAATATTCTATGAAGAGCTTTTCTATTAAAGAAGGCCCTATTAATTAGAATCTTTGACAAGTAAGTCAGATCAAGGAAATGCAGCAATATATTGAATAGATTTTCTTAAAGTACAGAACGAAAATTTTGGATTAAAAGCACTATTATAATGGAAAAACTTGAAAGCAGCTTGCAAAAAAGTTTAACTATAAAGTGCATAAAGCACATCTGTGATACAACTGATATTTACATACATCTAAGCTTAAATAATAGTTATATGAAGAGAACTTTATTATTTCTAAATGAAGGATTTTGCAGCTATTTTCAATTGGTTTATCAAGAAGTTTTAAGTGTAGCGTAGTGTAGTTAAAAGGAGTTTCTTTGCTAGCAATTTCATGTGAAAATAAAATTTTGCTTAGATAATTTTCCAATGCTTTGTAGTTCGTTAGAAACTATTCTGAAAGTTGAAACTCAGATTTATAAATAATAACGTAAAATGAAGGTAAATTTAATTAAACTTGCAAATATGAGGAAGTATAGAATCTTATATAGTACCTTACTCACTTTTCCCTTTTCTCCTCTTTAAGTTTATTCTGTAGAGTATACGATAAAAAAATGTACCCTTTGAATTTTAGATTCTTAACTAAAAAGGGCTTCAAATGAATTACTTAACTAAATAGCTTAGATTTAGAAATTGTAAATACTAATAAAATTTTGGCTTTGATTAGAAGCATTTCAATTACTAAAAGATTTTATAGCTCTTAAGTCTAAATTATTATACCAGCTTTACTATACTGGATTCTACTCTTCAAGTATTATTTTACCAATCCCAGTTCTATCTCTTCAACTATATCTATCTAATCTTAAATTTATTCTTTCTACTTCATACTTACCGTTTCAAACCCACCAAGCAATCGTGTTATGAAGATCATTAATTTAGAAATTTTTATCCATTTAGTATTCTATTAAGCAGAAACTATTGCTGTGTAAAGCTTTAGAGTTTTGTTTAATCTAGTATTTGTACACAAGCAGTAAAAAATCTTTATATCACATCTTAATTTCCTTCTCACTCTTATTATCTTCAAAGCTGGAAACCTAAGTTTATCCATTTCTGAAGCATTTTATTTTCTCTAATATGTGAAATTATTAAATTCTCATGCTTTTAAACTAACTCCATAACTTTTCCATCTACCTTTGGTCTGAAACAATTTAAAATCGTTAATAATATTTTGGTACTCCAAAAGCTTGACAAATACTATTTCATGGTACTTCTATCTATGATTATCATCCAAACACAATCATTCTATAAACCATCAAAATCTCTTCATTGCAATTAGAATTTTTGGTCTTCTTCCTTTCACTTTCTTTCTTATTAGAAAATGAATAAAGTTGGTCACTTTAATGAGATAAGTATCTTTTAAATATTCTAATGCAAAGCTTTCTTTCTCTGCTCTTTTTATTTATGAATTCTTCTTACTTTTTTCTGATGCTTTTATTTAGTTAACTCTTAAGAATATCTGCTAGTGAAAGTAACTCATTAATTACTCATAGCTGTGATCAACTTCAGATGACACAGTTACAATATCTGAAGTATCAGATCAAATCTACGTTACAAGCTGCTGTTTTATCACCTTCGTGTATTATTAGACTGTAATCCTCTTTTTAAGTTCCTCTTATTTACCAAATTGAGTATCTATCTTAATAGAATGATAAACTAGATTCTGCTATAGCATTCAAATAGCTTTAATGGTATACTAACACAATCTCACTTCCTCTATGCTCTAACTTATAAAGATCACATGAATACCTAGCATACATAAATGCCTTATAAAAAAGGCTGCTTTTCAAGCACACAGTTTAGCTATTCCTTCAGCTAGTTAGCTTTACTCTTATAAAGCGAATTATAGACTAAAATGTGAATGAAGCATTTGAAATATTTAAAGCAAGGTAAACTAGTAAATAGTGCTATTCCTTCATCTCTCTCTTTACTTATATAAGCTTAATCATCTCTATAAGCCATAAGAAAATTGTTGGATATACTTAAGTTAGATCATTCAAATAAGTTATAGAAAGGCTATAAGTAGGAAGACTCTCAGAAGGTAGCTCTTGATGTATATTAGAATCATATAGCTTTGAAGTAAGATATGAGAGATGAGTGTATAAAGCCTTTAATCAGTTGGTTATATTTTCACTATTTAAATTAGTCAATATGGATGAGAATTTCCTTCTTATGTATCCTTAAGACGAACTTAAGTTTGATTTTACTGCAGGGAGAATTTCATTATCTACTATTAAGCTTAAAAACAATATTAAAGAAAGAGTAGCCTTCAAAATCAAAACTACTGCACCTAGAAACTACCTTGTGAGACCTAATACTGCAATTCTTTTGCCTTAAGAAACTATAGAAATCTCAGTCACTATGCAGCCTTTAAACGAATTTCCCATTGAGCTAAACCATAAATTTTTAATATAAGCAGCAAAAACAAAACTTGAAGCTAATTAAATAGACTAACTTAATTAACTGTGAGAAAGTACTAACAAAGAGTAAATTTAGTGCGCAATGCTGAAAGTACTACTCAATAAGATGACAATTGAAATACCCAGTACCGTTACTGAGTCTAATTAAAGCACTATGCATACTATCAAAGAGATTTAAACTGATTCCAACTAGCAAACTCAATCTTCTAATCCTGAGGAGTTTAAGATCAAGTACTAAAATGATTCCAACTAGCAAACACAATCTTCTAGCGTTGAAGACTTCAAAAATAAGTATAACGAAGAAATTAGATTATCAGTAAGTTATTTACTTAGGCTAAGTTTCGAAAGGAAGCAGAAAAGCTGGCATTAGAAAATTAGACTTTGAAGCAAGCAATTTAAAATCAATAAGCTTTAAATCATTAACCTAATGATAGCAAACCGCAATCAATGAGTCTGATTAACATTATAATGTGGTTATTACTCTTTGCAATAGGGTTTTCGATTGGTAAGATTCTCTCTTGAGTATAAACGAAGTAATTACCAAACATTTAAAATATTACTAAAGCTTTTATTTTCTAACTTTATCTTAACCCATCTAAACCTAGTTCTATTACCACCATCTTCTCCTTTTATAAATTCCATTTACTTTGATGCAACTTAATTGCTATTACAACATAGTCTATCTAATAATCTCGATTATTAGATAGACTTATTAAAGCATCTTAGGAACTATAACCAGTTAAAGTTACTTAAAGGTATAAAAATATCCTTTCTATTATAGCTAAAGCTATGATAATGTATATATTATATGCATATCTAATTAAAGTATACTATAACCACACTATCTGTATATGCTTAATCTAGACTATTTAGATCTTTCCTTATATCCTTAGAGGTACTTTACTCAATCCTTTCTATTCTATTACCCCTTTTCTATTTATAGTCTAGAGTAAAGCCAATCGCTTTATATGATATTCAAGTGATGTGAGAATGCTAACTATACAGGTATATTTCATTAGAACTCTGCTCAGATTATAAGGAATTGCTGGACTATTTAAATTAAACAAAGGTTCGTTACTATAAAGCCATTAATTTAACTATAACAGCCTATAAAATTAAATGCTTTCCTCATTATCTATCAATAATGCTATTTAAGCTTTCTTAGTCTTTAATTCTAGTAATTTTGAAGTTAATAAAACACAAGAATATAAGGTTAGAAAATAAAATAGCCATACTACTAGTCAAGCTATCAGGTACTTAATACTACATATTTGCAGTTAAAGGATATTATAATGATAAATATGGAAAGAGGTAAGCTAAGTCTTACTTCCTCTTTTGAAATCAAACTCCTTACTCTATAGACTAACAGTACTATTAAGCGTCCTTTTAACCAAGTAAAGCTATTCTAGTTACTTAAGACGTTTAGCAATAAGAGAGTTAGTTTTAAACTATCTGTGGATAGACTATTAAATGTATTTTTCTAGTAATGGATTACTAATCAATTAAAGTAATTAAATTAAATGGCTCTTAACTTTCTAAATTAAAGGAGTAAATGCAAAATCACCAAAACTCGACCTTAGTTAAAGAGAAGCTTTAAAGAGGATGAACCAGGAAACTTCTTAAAATCCTAAGACTATGACTAGCAAAAGAATAGCCCTGATTTTAATGTAGAAAGTAGTTCTAGTGATATGTAGTGCAAGGTTTCTACTAAACTATAACCTCCTTAGTCTGAGAACTAACTTTCATTTAAGGATTTAAAAAGGAGACCTGAAAATTACATTGAAAGGAGGAAATGCTTGACTAGAAAATCCATAGAGCTACCGAGTAATCTGCATTTAATCCCTCAGTGTAAATCTTTAAAGCAAGCAAAGTTCTCTCAGTCTATATTTGACTATACAATGCAAAGACTTTTGAATTAAACCTTTACAAGCGAAGAAGAGTAGAATGATTAGCTGAACAGTATTAAATAGAAAATATAGCAGCAAATCGATCAGTAAAAGCAAACGCAAAACTCAAACTCAAGCCAAGTTTGGAAAAAAAAGTAACTAGCTAAATAGCAAGTTTTGATCACGTATTTAGGATAGAAAGAAGATTCTCCTTCAGATTAAAAAAACGAAATTGAAAACATTGATAAATTAAAATTCAAACTGCTTTCGAGAACCTCAGTAACTAACTCCAGCAAATTCTCCATGAATAAGTAAAGTGTACTTAAGATAGATTCTCCATAGCTTACTTAAGACAGCTAAGATACATGCAAATAGGTGTTTATGAATTATGCTAAATAAAATACACTTAAAGGACCTGGATCTTTCGCCTTTTCTAGCATACAAGAGAATTAGCAGTGAAATTAGACTGATAACCAGCAGTTATATGACGAAGATGAAAATTATAAAGAAATTCCTGAGTTTGAACCATGTAATTAGCAGAATAACCAATTTTAGAGGAAAAGGACGAATTCTTTTTTCTAAAAGAGTTATAACGAAAAAGAGCTAAATAATTCCACTGTTATTTTTGATCAAGGCATTATTTAACTTTTTGTTAATAAATTTTATAGTATAATAATAACTTAAAAATCATTGTCCTTGTAAGGCGCTAAAAAAATCACTGAGTAATACTTTTCCCATCTAATTGGCACATAAACTTGCTCCTATTTATATTTCTTCTCGTGAAAGTCCTAGTTTAGCTTTATAGAGCGCACTTTCAAGTTCCTTTACTTCTACTGTTCCATCTTCTTGCTGGTATTAACCTACTTCATCTCCTTTCCAATTAGATAGTTTTCGTTTAAGACCTTCAACTAATTGCTACTTTGATTATGAACTTTGTTTCACTGGCCTTTCAAACTCAGCAATTGTTGTTTATCTTCTATTGGGTTTTTCCTATGCAGGTGGCTAACGTTATTATACTTTAACAGTCTGATTTTTTGCTGTTGCAGTGTACATTTCTCTTAAAAACAGCTCATAATCAACAAAGCCTCTACTATCAGGATCAAGTTTTTGTGCAAACTATTCTGCCTGAGATTCAGGAATACTGAAATAATGCCATAATAAATACGTGAAGCTAGCTACTTTAATATAGCCTGTATTATATAATACCTGTTGAAGCTTAATCGTAATCTTTGAACATCACTTCAATGTTAAAATTCAAAGTCTTAGCTACTTCCCTTACTTTTTTATAAATATCTTCAACTGGAATTTAGGAAGCTTAGCTAACATGAACCCATAAGTGTCTACCTATTGATACTTACAATTACACAGAAGGATTCATATTTTTCTCACAATTTGTGTTGGCATTTTACTTATCAAAAAGAATGCCGCAATACTAGCATTTCATGCATAGCTCTTCTAACTGTTCGTTATATTTTTCTACCAGTTTTGACCATTAAAAAAGCTCTGCTTAAACTGAAGGATGAACATGCTCTAGGCTTTTTTGAGAGTTAAGGATTTTCCATAGCAAATCATTCTTAACTTCATTAAGCTTTTTATACTAAGAGCACTCACTAACTTGTTTCCTGACATTTTCTAATTCTTTTGGTAGAGGTTCCTAATCTACTCTTGGATCAATTGTATCTCTAAGAGGCTTTGCAAGAGATTATTCCATTTAATCAGTAATTTCTTTGCATCTGACCAAGAATTCAAGTTGATCAGTGCTAGTGGTTTCTATAGCAGTTGATACATTCTGAATTTTGTTAATATCTTGCTATAATTCCTCTTTATCATATTATAGTAAGGCTAACTTCTATCCTACTGCTGCGTTAAGTCTTTCTCCTATTGCTGAAAACTCTGATCTAAGATCCCTTTCGATTTCCAAGGCTTCTTTCTTAATATTTTCTTAAATCTTGTCTCTTTTATTAATTTCTTCCTGTAGCGTCTCCTTTTTATAGTACAGATGTGTATTCATTATAGAGTAAATCTCTGTCATCTTCCTTCTATATGCTTCTGGAATACTAAGTACTCTATGACCGAATGTTCTACAATCTTCACAACAAGGCTCTTCACAACTTTCACAGTAAGCAGAGAAAGGTTTATTATGATTAAAGCAAATATGTTTAGGAGCAGGTGGGGGTGTAATTTAAATTTTAGACTTTTACTCCTCTTCTCCAGTAGTTAATCTAGAACTTTCTCCACTTTTTTCTCTCTTTTTTGGAGTTGACTTTCTCGAGGACGAATCTTTATCTTTTTTATCTTTGGATGAGTTGCCTGAACTCTTCTTCTTTTTCCCGGAATCAGCCATTAAATAGTGAAAATAAATAAAAAGAATTAATATGAATTTACACTCCAATCATGGTTCAACTGTTATTCTTCAACCATTACCACTTTTATTCCACTCCCTTCCCATTATCTAGTAGTACTTTTTGACTCTTTACTCTATTTACCTATGAAGTATATTATACAACTCATATTCCTCCTTAAAACTATCTAACATCATCAGTTTAAATCCATCCTTATATACTTAACTAATCATAAGAATTATCATCTAGCAAGAGACATTTTCTTAGTACTCATTTTACACTAATAACATACTATAGATTTCAAGGTTCGACCTTCATACTTTTATATATCAGCAGATATTTAGAACCTATCTACTTAAGCATTCTTCTCTATAAGCTATTTTAATAATCTAGCTACTAAAAACCTTTTATATCCCTTATTTATCTAAAGCCTTTAAGTTTAGAAAGGCAACTCTTATTTATTCCTTAGAAAATCTAGTACGTTAGAACAAGAGACAAATTAGTCTTGGATGAGGTTAATTAAACCAATAAGCAGAAGAAGATTATCTAAGCTTAAAGAGGTTCTAGGTGGTTTCCTTTGAATTAAGGCTGGCAATGTAGCATACTAAAATAGGTTGTTTAAGGTAATACAGTAGTGTTGATATAATAATGACTAGAAATATGAAAATATGAATAGTAGGAAGTATAGAAGACTGATAAGATATCATCTAAACATAAATACTTAAAAATATGTTTTTCTTAAATTCTCTCACTATGAATGACGCTTCTTTAATGACATACCATTTCCTGCTTCTTCTTTTGCCATCGACTCAAGCTTTTAGCATTCAAGGCAATTTTTATTTTTTTAAATTAGCTTTTCTATATTCATGGACTTTGGTAATTCGATTAAATTCTGTTGACTTTCAGTTTACGCAAACTGCATATTCTACATTCTAATAGCCATTGGTAGTTGAATAAAGTTCTCCATCTGTACAGGTTTTGGAAGTTCTATTAAAACTTAGTCAGTATTAGTCTATAGCATTTAAGTACCTTCTAAACTAACAGCTAGAGGTAATTAAATAAAGATATCTTATTTTTAAGCTTATACCTCTACAAGTTCTTGGGTAGAAACATCCTATAAAAATTACAAATTTATCATGCTTTAAGCATCTGGAAGTTCTTAGCTTTAACTCTAAATGAGTTGCATATTTTATTACTCAAGGTTAGGTCTTTTATCTAACAAACTCTAAGGAGCTCTAGGTAATGGAGCTCTTACTTTTGCTTCAGACATTGCTAATTCCTGGAATCTAGTCGCATACAAGCAGGTGAATAATGCTATAACTAGGAATACTTTCATTTTATGTCTTACTATCTCAGGAGGGTTTAAATAGTGAAGGTATGAAGAGTTACTAGAGTTATAGGGAGTTATTTTAAACTAGGGCTAATAAATATAAAGCTTTAAATAAATAAACCAAGCCGCTCTTATATTTTACCACCATAAGCTAACTAAATCTGTCTATTAAGTCTAATAGCTATCATTATATAGACTCATCTCCCTTCTCCTAATATGCTTCAAGTTAATCTTCTAATCCCTAAACTTAGACATATTCGTAGCTACTATTTAAGCCACTCTGCATATTAATAATTTAGTCCCTATTTTGTATCTTAAACTTAGATAATTAAAGGAAATGCTAATAGAAAGTCTATCATAAGGTATAAGCAATGCAAAGAAGTAGTAATGAAAGGCTTTACTAGAGTAAGACTAACATGGATACAAAGGATTATCTAGCTAATATAGTAATTTAGCTTTCTACTCTTACTAGATCCTTTTGTTTCTAAACTATAATTGATAGTCCGCTTCTTAATCTAAAATATCTAACTATTGTATAAAATACAAATAATGTGGAATCGTAGTTTAGAGACTCAAGTACAAGTATAGTGATTAAGTTGGTAAGATTATAGACTTTAAGCTAGACTAGAGAATAAATAGATAGTTAGCAAATAATAGCTAGTAAGTAGATAGATTCATTGACTATATTAGTATAGTCAAGTATATTAAATACAATATAGCTAGATATCAAGAAGGTCTATTCTTTAACTATAATGCTAGGATGCTATAAAGGCTTCTGAGTACATTAATAGATATTAGTTAGAAGCATCTTAAGTATTATCTAATAGCTTCTATAATTAAAACATCTAGATAGCAACAAGAAGTTATAATGAAGTGGTAGCTTAATGAAAGAAGTAAAGGAAGTTTGTTAGTTTAATTATTAAAATTTTTAAAATAAACATTGCTTCATTCACTTTTTGCTCCTGGTAAAACAGGTTTATTAATAGTAGAGATCTTAGAAAAGTTTCCTTTTTTCTATGTTAATATATAGCTCAACAATGCCATTGCGACTATTTATACTAGCACGTTACATCCTGTTATAAACTTATGTCTCATATAAGGTTCCATTGCTATGAAAGAAACCCATACTATGATTGGCAATGCTAGAAAATACAAGCTGCATGCTGATATAAAGTTAATAAGGAAATTCTTTTTTTGAATATTTTCTACTGTTTTGTAAGTTGAATTTGCAGCATAGATAAATCATATGAATAATAAGACTCTAAAGATTATGAGAAACCAGCCAGACCATCCTTCATAGTCAGAATATTTATAATAAGAGTCATCTGATAGTCTACCCAGTCCTACTATAATTATATGTACCATAAACATTACTAAACCAACTGGACCAATTATTTCTCCATCAGGTAGATCTGCATATTTTATTGTCCATCCATGAGCTATCAAAATAAAAGTGGAAGTTAGAACAAGATAAGAAAGCACTTCACTAGCTTAGCTCATAAAGTCAAAGATATTGAGTCCTTTTCCGTTATACTAGTATAAATACTAATGCAGCAATTAGAAAAGCACATAGCTAAACTCAAGTCCAATGGATATATTTAAAAACAAGTGACAATTTTCTACTTCCTCAGTTTTCTTGAAGTTCCTGTAAAGCACTTGCAAGTTTTTACCAAGAACTACGAAAAAAATTACTAATAGAAAGACAAAAGTTGATAGCATTCCTGTCTCTTCTTATGAAAACTCATTTCCATCTCCATTCTTAATATGCACTTCGAACTTCATCTTAGTGATATAATGTTCAGATGCAAATTAACAGTCTGATATAGCGAAGAACCACATTGGTCCTTTCCTTCTTTATTTGATAGTTCCTTAAACGGCTTAACTCCATTCAGTATTAGAAGGAACAGATATAGCTATATCTCTAGTAGAGTATTATATCTTTTACTCACAAGTTTGCTACTCTAAAGCATCAGTTCAATCTTCATCAGAATAGATATGCAATTAAAACTTTCTTTCATCTGGGGCATTTTTGATAGTCCTAGTATATTTCAGTTTTATTTCATATTCTCCTACCGTGTCAGTGAGAGCAAATTTAGTTAAATACCTTCAGTTGTTAGTAGAATCTATAGATACAGATCCAATGGCCAATTTACTGAAGACACATGCAAAACATAGTGAGCATAGGAAAAGAGCAGCCTTCATACTTTTTATAAATAAGAAGATACAAATTAAGTCAAAAGAGACTCCTATTTAAACACATTATCTTCTACTCTTTTACTAGCATTCCTTTAATTAAGACCATTGCTAGTTCTAAGACAGCATTTACTTGCTTTAATGAGAACTATGGAGATGAGGCTAATGCTCCTAAATATATCTTGATATTTAAGATTTTGCAAAGCAATAAGAAACCAAAAATTAATGTAGAGGTAATTTGATAAATCCATACAGTGATACCTAAGGAACTAAAAGTAGAATAGAGATTAGTAGCCTTCTTTCATATTATTAAGCTTCTATTCAAATCTTAATTAGACTACTTAGATAGCAAAGCAAAACTACCAGTGATAGAAAAAGTATTAATTATATATCTTAAGTATTATAATAAAACCATTAATGCTACTAAGAAAAGAATACTATAGAGTTAATAAAGAAGATAGCTGATGCTTATATCTCTAGTAATTGAGTTAAATCATTAGTTAAAGCTTTTAAATAAGCTATACTGTTAAGAAGTTTGAATTAGTTAGATGATGAAATGAAAGGATAAACGTATACTAATCATTATTTTATACAGATTATAATGCAATTATAACAAAGACTGTGCTAATCTAATTATGAAAGAAAGGGATTAAAAAAGAGGGTTTATTTATAGATAATAGTCTATTTATATAAGCAAGATGCTTTTTATATTAAAACTGTGTTTATTCTAAAAGACTTAAAGACTCAAATAGTTTATAGTGAGTAAAGTAAAAATCTGAAATCTATTTACTTCATAATTTAGCTTCCATTTATAAAATAACTTGATGGATTGGGTAATAAAATTAGTAAACTCACCAACTGGACCTAAAACAACTCATTTCTGGGGTCCAGTCGCAAATTGGGGTTTTGTCATAGCAGGCCTTTTAGATTCAAGAAAGCCACCTGAGAAAATATCAACTAAGATGACAATGAGTAAAATTTTAATACAGCTCTTGTAATTTACTCCACTCTCTTTTGTAGATTTGCTTGGATGGTCAAGCCAAGAAACTATTTACTACTTTCTTGCCATATGTGCAATTTCTCTGTTTAGAATTATTTACTTTACAGGAAATTTACTTATGAAGAGAGAAAGAGACAACTTTGAAATTCTTCATTTATTATAATATGACACGATCCTCTCTTATTTAACCTTTCATTATGCTTCACACTCTCCTTCATATAAAGTTCTTTTTTATTAATGTAAAACATACGAAGTAGAAGAGTGATGGAGATTAAAACTAGGTAGTAATACAAACTGCCAGAAAGGAATATCTATCAGTTCCATTTTTGTTATAGCAGTAACTGTCTTCTTATACCTTATACTTTGAGCTTATGTTATCTAGCTATGCTTCATATGGAGCTGGGTATAAGAATGGAGCTTAATAAATAGCTATATATTTTAATTAGTCTAGAGGAGGCTAGAATTAAGGGTTTGAGATAGTTATACTTTAAGTTTGAAATTAGGTTTATAAATCTGAAACTCATTTTAAAATATAAACATGGAAGGTGAAGATCCTATTGATAACGAAGGTCCTGAAGAAGAGGGAGAAGAAGGGGAAGAAGGAGATGAGGAAGAAGATTTCAATTAAGAGGAAGGAGAAGCTCAATTGGGGGAAGGTTAATAAGAATTAGGTCCTTAAGAGGGTGAAGAGTAGCCACTTGATAGGGATTAAGAAGAATAAAATGAATTCCCTCCTTATGCTAATGAATAAAACAAAGAACTGCATTCTATTATATAGGAGAAGAGAGCTTTAAATGAATAGTATTAGAATGAAATTGAAGATATAAGTGAAAGAGTTAAAATTCTTGATAGGCATTTAACTTCAGTCTAGCAAGAACTTGTCCACACCTAAAAGCTAGTTGATCAAAAAAATAAGGAAATAGAAACAGAAGATCATTTAAAGTAAATGGCTGAAAGATAATCTGGAAGGCTTTATGTAGAAATTCAAAAGTTAGAGTAGAAATCGCTGGAGTTGCAAGATCGTTTGAATTCAATTTAGAATTAAATTTTTATTGGAAATGAAAAAATGGACAAATTTAAACTTGAAATGAATTGAAACTAAGAAGAGCTGGAATAATGGGCTCTGGCTTCTCGTTAGAAAGAAGAAGATAATCTTACACTGGAAAAATACAGAAGAGCTGATGAAGCTAAAATAAAAGAACTGACTCTTTAAATAGAGAAACTTACTATTTAGATCAAAGCTCTATAAGAAAGTCTAGATAAAGAAGTAACTGAAACTCAAGCTAAGCAAATAGAACTTGATAAGACAGCTGAAGAATTTAAAAAGCGTCATCAAGAACGTCATGAACTGTACATGCAATGGCAATAAGCAGTAGATAATACCCATTTAAGAGATCAAATGATTCAATAATAAGGAGAAAATTTCGCATATGATAAAATGAGCCTTAATGATTTAAAGCAAAAACTAGCTGAAAAGAAATAAATGCTTGAAAATGAAGTCTCTAATAACAAGAAAAAGGAGCTTGACATTGGATAGCTTGAAAGAACATTAGCAAAATCAAGATTAGATCTACTTAACTAAAACCAAATGAACGAAAATTTCAAAAATGAAGTTAACATTTTAAGACATTAACTATCTGCTTTCGCTAGTGATTTGGCTAATAAGAGAATTTAAGTAACTAACTTAGCTAAAGGTCTCGAAGACAAAAAGCAAAGACTTGAATAAGAAGAGAAGCATTTTGAACATACACGTATTAAGCTTGATTCAGAAATAAAGAACATGACTAATTTAGAATAGCAAGCGAAGAATGCTGAAAGAATCTTTAAAGATTAGGATTAAGAATTCAAGAAGTAAGAGAAAAAAATTCATGAGATGAAGCAAAATCTTTTCAAGCATACTTAAGAACTATTTGAGTTGAGAGAAAAAGAAGCTACTCTTATAGGAGAGATTTCTTCAATTCTAGCTTAAGGAAGAAATTTGGATGCTAATGTTAAAAAGAAAGACACGGATATATAGAGATAGAAAGAATTGAAGTATAATCTTGATTTCTAAATTCAGCTTATGGAAAGAAGAGTTAGCAAGGCAGAAGGTGAGCAAACTATTGAAGAGATGACACATTACAAAAATATGAATGAGCAACTTAGAAAACAAGCAGTAGAATTAAAAGAAAATTACAGAGCATTGACTAAAAGTCTCAGGTAACTAGAAGATGACTTAAGAGGAGTAGATAGACATATTACTAAACAAACTTTAGAGAGGAAAATGCTGGAGGATGTTATTGGAGAACTTATGCTTGAAAATGATATGACTGAACGCGAAAATGATATACTGGTCAAAAAAGCAGAAGAAACATTAGTTCAGCATGATATTATGAAACTTGAAGTGAAGAAACTTAAAGAAGCACTAGGCAAAAAGGCTGATGAAGTTTATACACTTGAAAATAAAAAATATTAGCTTGAGATGTCCATGGAAGAAAGAGAAAAAGAAATACAAGTTCATAAAGATGTACTCGCTGCAGAAAAAAGAGCTGTTGATGAGGAAAAGCATAAAGTAACAGTTGAACTAGCTGATAGATTTTCTAAAGTTAATAATCTTAAAGCGAAATATGAAGGACTTTGCGCAAAGAATGTTGCAAGAGAAGATGGAGAAGTAAAACCATAAGCCTATTATGTTATTAAAGCAGCCTAAGAAAGAGAAGAACTTTAAAAAAAAGGAGATGAACTAGATGCAAAAATTAGAAAAAGTGAACGTGAAATATAAGCTCTTATGAATACTTTAGACCATTTAAAAAACAGAAATACAAATGAAAGAACCAAATATGTTAAAGGAACAGATAACAAAGAAAAAGAGCAAAAAGGTTATATGGAAGAATAATGTAGAGGAGCAAGCGCTCAGCTATTTAGAAAGAAAAAAGAGTTGTAAAGACTTTAGAAAGAATATTAAGATGAAACTCGTAGACTAATTGAAGTAAACGCAAAATGTGATGCTTTGAGCAGACAAATTCATGAATTAACTACAGAAAAAGAAAAAGTTGATAGAGATGTATAGATATAAAATGACAAATTATAAAGATCTACATAAAAACTCCAAAGTACAGAATCAAAACTCCAAGGTCAGTTACCAGAAGGATAACAAGCAGAAAAAATTAATAAAGAAGTAGAGCAACTCAGATTTTAATATTTAACTTCAGCAATTTCGTAAGATTTTATTCAGAATGTTACTGTAAGAGTATCCTGAAATGTCACAAGTATTAGAAGTTCCATTACATGAGGCAGGAATAAGGCTTCCTTCTAGAGCGCCAAGTGAGATAAGCGAGGCTTCTTCTATTCGCTGATTTTGATATTTTTTATTCATAAATTTAATTTTAAGGGGTAGTTTATTTATCTACCTAAGCTATAACTCGTTATTATAACTACTATTTTAAAAGCTGTTTTCATATCCTAGCAAGCAGTTTCATCTATATTATCAATTAAGCTCTCATATTAGACTTATCATGAATCAATTAGATGTTTAATACTATAAAAGCTTTTTACTAAAATTTAAACTTTTGATTTTTAGATTTAATGAGCATTACTTTATAAAACATCTCATTATAAATGCATCTGATTAATTAGTTAGTTCAAGTAAGTCTAAAGTTATCTGGTAATGATTTACTAAATTTGAGAACCTTGGCTAAACATTCAATTTTACCATCTTATATTTTAGATCCCAATTTTTTCCTTTTTCAGACCTAAAGTAGTAGTTAAGCTTATTACTTTTATTAATAATAAAGATAAATTAACTCTATTTTCGTTTGATTATCAACTTGACTAGGGAATTCCATTAATGATTCACTAAACTCTTGTAGTACTCCTACAAGTTATTAAACTAGCTAGCTAAGAAATTAATGATATACCTCCTAAATTTTCTTTTTCTTCCTTTACTTTCTTAATTTTAGGTCTTACTTTTCTATTTCATTTGCTAATTCTTATATTTGAAATGTTAAGGTTGAAGTTTAAAAATATTGCTTTTACTTCTCTTAATAACTTACTTGGTTTTCTTGAATTAAGTTAGAAAGAACAGTATTTTTCTTCTAGAACTAGGCTATTATGCCCTATAGTCTGTTCTTCAATAAGAGGATCTAATTTTAATTTTACTTAATTACTTTTTCTCCTTTTTATAGCTTTTCTTTTATTTTGTTATTTTACTCTATAAGCTATTAAAAAGCAGTTTTCGTTTACTTAATTTTCTTATATTGGTCTATTTAGTTTTAGAGTTTATTGTTGCTCTGAATAACTTAATTGATTTGTTCATTTGTCTCAGTAATATTCTGTTCGAATTACCCTTTTAATTAACTAAGTTCTCTAGCTGCTTTCTAAATTTAAGATAGCTTAGCTTCTAGTAGTTAGTTATCTCTTATTAAGTTACTTTACGAATCCATGATCTCTTTCATTTAGCTAATTTCACTGTTGGTTTCTTTGATATCTTAGAAATGTAGTAGCTAGTGCTTATGTAGCTTAAGCTTTAATTTATCTATAACGGTCTATATTTTATCTTTAAACTCCTATCTATCTTTAAGATTCTTAATAGATAGCTAATATCTCTCACTCAACAGCTCATTACTTATTTCTAGTCTTTAAAGATGAATCTACATTTTACTTATATTTTAACTGATAATAAAGCAGTGTAATATTGATATTGAGCATAGTAGTTTTCCTATTTAAGTATATCAGTAATATATACCTTTATTAAACTAACTTAACATATATGCCTTTTATTAATGCATCTAACTTGTTTTTCTCTTTAATTGCATTACCCTTTTTTAGTTTATTGAGACTTATTAATGTGTTACTCATAAGGAGTTTTAAGTATATATAATTGATTGCTTTTTAGATATACTGGATTAGAATATTAATTGCTACTAACTAAGAATTTATTTACATTAGAGTCAGTTTTTTAGATTACTAGCTTCGTCATTTTCGCTTAGAAAATCTTTGCTGGCTAAAAACTTGCTTTAAGTCTCTTAAGGCTATTCTGCACATTCTTGATTACTTTATTTGCCAAGTAGATGGTTTTGAATGTTCTCCTTAAACTACTTTTCAAGTTCTAAGAACTCATCTAAGGAATTTTTTCTTGATATTGTGACTTATAAAGCCTTTAAACCTTCTTTTTCTTGTTTTGATGCTTAAGTATTAGAACTACTCTTTACTTACTTAGCTTAGCCTTACTTTTAGCTTTAAATTATATTTTCCTTTTGCTTGATTAGTATTTTAACTACTTTAGTCGCTTTCTTTGCTTTTAAGATTGATTAATCGTTAGGATTAGTAGTTTTCTTCTATTGAGTCTTAGAGTTTTACCTACTCTTTGCTTTCGATTTTTCGAATAGTTTTTAAAGACTTGATTCCCTAGGTTTTGAAATGGATTTGAGATTGCTTTGAGTTTTTTTATTGACTTTGTTAAATTCAAATTTTTTTAAGTTGATCTTGCTGGGTTTAGGTATAGGCTTAGTATTTCTACAGGTCTTAATTTCTATTTTAGGGAATTTAAACCCTCCATTTGTTTTATCTAGTAACGGCATTTTTGGTCCAAAATCAACAGATTTCCTACCGCTATGAGGTATAAGATTTGTGCTTTTCTAAATTGAACTATTCCTGCTATATACTCTAGTAAGCATCTTAGAATTGCTACTCTATTGTCTCTAAGAAAATCGAGAAGCTGTTATTTATTTGCTAGCGTAGGGCAAATTAATTTAAGTGGATTTCTTTTATAAGATTTGCTTGCTTATTACTCTAGACTTTGATTCGCTAAATTTAGCTCCTGGAGATTTTACTTTATTAGTTTTAGGGCCAAGCCTTTTAATAGCTATTTCATCAGTATCAGGAAGTAAAAGGGAGATATTTTGTAGTTTCTCAGCTAGTTCTTCTAAATGATTTTCTTCTCTTATTTTTTGTTATTTCTCTGCAAAAGGAAATGGTGAAGGCTTTCGGTTGGTTTATTTTGGTGTAGTTGATCAACACTGAACTGAGATCAGACTTTTACTTTAATTGATTAACAAAGGATACTTCGGAATTTGATTCTCCTATCTTTCATTACAATGATTCGATTACAAGCTAGTTTGCTTACTCAAAACTAACTACTCATCCTCTTTCTTAATCAGCTATTTATAAGCATTCACAAAGTTAAATTCTTGCTTGAAACTCTTCAAAGCCAATGGAGAAAATACAGAGCTTTTATTATTAGACTACTCTTAAGGTGAGTAGAACAAGAGTTGTCTATTAGATCTGCTCGTTTTGATCTTAGAGTTTTTCTCTTTAGCAGGATCTTCTTCACTTATGAGTATATCTTGAGTAATAGAAGTAATAGTAGAGTCTTCTTTCATATTAAACTAATCTAAATCCATTTAGAAATTAAACTTATAAATACTTCATTTTCCCTTTATTTCCTACTTTAACACTCATTTACGCTTCTCTTCCTTCTAGAATTACTTAACTTCCTTTTATATTCAAGTAGCTTACTACTAATCTACAGTAAACTGTCTTCAATTTGTTAGTTAGTAGACTCTTTTAACTGTAATTAGTGGAGTTAGGGAAGTAAAGTAGTTACTGAGTAATAAAGTAAGTATAGAATGAGCATCTTGTACTAGAGCGTTGGGTATAGACTGTAATAAGCGTAATTAAGGGACTTTTGCCTATCATATGCAACTATAAGATCTACATATCATAGTTGATCTCTAGTATTAAATGCTTATATCTAATAGCAGGGCTATCTACTCTTGCTTTAGATAGTCAGAGTATTACTAAGCAATTAGCTTTTAATTAGATATAGAAAAGCAGAGTAAGGAGGATTAGTTAAGCTTATAGTAAAGATAGATATTTATCTAGTCTAAAATGGATAAACTAGTAGAGCTAATCACTATTAAGCTACTTAATACAATCATTGAATTCTATCCCATTAATAGCTATAATTACTATCATTTCTGATCTAGAGCAGCTATTATACAAATCAAATAGCTTAATTAAAGAAACTAATAAGTCATAAATAAGAGCATCAAGTTAAACCCAACCTTGATAAGGAAGTTAGATTAGGATAATAAAAAGTAAGGCAAGCTTAGTATTATAAATAAGGGTATTAAGTAAAGAGAAAGCTTTAAAGATTATTATACTGTAAATTACTTAAAAAGTAAATATGAGTCAGTTCTTAATTTACCACAGTAATATATATTTAATCATTGCTTTTGAAAGCAACAGGAGGATCAAGCTTGTGAGGAGTCCTAATAACTACCTCTAACTGGTTTAAATGATTTAAGAAGCAACGAAAGTCTAGAATGGATAGTTCGTAATGTCTTATATTGTCTATACAAATGAAATCCAAAGCAAATAAGAAATAATGAATGATGCTTCGCTGAAATAGGCATATGAAAAATGCCTTAATTAATTAGAAATTTTAGTGGAAATTGAATAGAATGACTTTTAACCTCAAATCTAGGATTTATGGCTGTAAATATGCCTTTCTACAGATAAAATTGTTTTCTTACAGCCATAAAAGACATACTAGTTGCTAATGGAGCAAATCAAAATTTAAAGGGGTGATTTGGATATAAACGCAATAGCTTTAGAAGTTACCTAGCCAAATAAATAAGCTTAGATAATCAGTTCAGACAATGACTATTAATTGATGCTATAAAACAGTGCAGTTTATGCATAGAATGGTTCAATACAATTAAAAGTGGTTAGCAAGCCTGTAATTTAGGAAAGCCCCTAATAAAGAACAAAGTCTTAAAAATAAAACTAACAACCTCCTAAGCATATTCTAAAAATAATGGAAGTATTCTAAAAGTACTATGACAAAATAAATGAAAAAGTGAAAACTTTGGAAGAAACTATAGAGAAATTATAGTAGCAGCAACTGAAATCGTAATAATAGCTGGAATAATCTATAAAGAGTCTCCTTTTAAAAGATCAAATTATCTAGTAATTAACAGAAGTCATAAGTCAAAATTTAATTAATAGCAATACATTCGGAAATGTCTAGCAAGCTATTCAATAGTAATAAGTTAGTGCCTTTAGCATGTAACCTGATAATTCTTTTTAAACTGATAGAAGAACTTCCTAGTAAATTTTTTTAAGCCAAAGTTAAAACTTAAGTTTAAGCTAAAGCCTAAATTTAAGTTAAAGCTAATATTTCCAAAATCTGGGTAATTCTAATGAACCTGCATATAAGGCGATAATTAAAGAAATCACGGAAAAGCTTTAAAACCAAACACTGGATAAGAAAACAAGCTTCTTGGTTAAAATATAAAATACAAGCAAGCAAGAATGGAAGCCTAATGAGGCAGAAATAAAACTCTAATAGGATAATAATTTTACCCTTCAAATAAATAGAACAGTTACTCCAGGTTAAACTTTTGAAATAATGGTTGAAGAATTATCCATTCCATCTATAGCAGAAGAAAAAGGCTTAGAAGAATTGGTAGAAGTAGCATTCTAGTTTTATATTCAAATGAAGGGAAGACAAATTAGTGACATCAAAACTAAAAGTATATGAATCAAGCAGCCTAAAGTAAGTTTGATCTACCATTATTAAAGAAAGTTTAAAGTAAATCAGTAAATTAATTTCTAGTGGAACTTCAAGAATGAGTCTAACTTTATACTGTAGCCTTGTATTCTGAAAAACTAGTAGAATCCTAGCATTTTCCAATAAGTTTAGACAGTAGATTCCTAGTAAAGCTTTTAAATACAAATTATTCTAGCCCCTTAAGCAAATATAGGAGAATTCAAAGAAAAGTGAAGATTCGCTTTTGGTACTACATAATTTGGCCCAGTTTTTTAGACTAGTTACTAAGTTATTAACGAAATAGAGTGAATTAGTTAAAACTATAACCTTAATATCGATTAAGCAAAGGAAATATACTAAGTTCTACTAAGTAAGCCCAGTTTAAGATAAAGAGAGTAAGAGGTCGTTAGTACTAGAATATGGAGTCAAGATAATGCAGAATTTCTGTATAAGGTTAGCTATATGAATTGAATATGATTTTAAACTTAATTTATTCTTATATCCCCATTTATTTTAACTCCTTACTACTGTCCATCTCTTAATTCTATTTACAATCCAGTCATCTTCAAATAGCATCTCATTTATTGCTATCTATCTACTTTAAGATATTTATACTCCTTAAAAGAATTTTTACTACTATACGTTTATTTGAGGTAATATGGTCAAATTCAAGCACTTAAATAATAATCTTCACACTAAACTTAGAAGCATTTATGATAATGTAGCTGACTGATTCATTTGAAAAGGGATAAGTTACTCACTAAAATAAAGCCGAAATGCTGTCTATAATATATAGTAGATAAGAGAATGGTAAGATTAAATAGCTAATAGTTAGCAACTAGGGTGCTTTAGCACCATCCTTATGTTCTAGTTTAATAGTCTAAACAGTCTTTAGTCGCTTAGTTTTGCTTAGATGCTAAAGTCATTTTTTGGAAGAGATGGAATACAAAATTTTTAATTTGATTCATTTTCGCATTGAAAAGCATAGGTATTTATACTGGTAAAGCTATTAAATAGTACTTGAATAACTAATAAGCAAGAGTAAAGTAGAAAGTCTAAAAGGTAGTAAATAAGAAGAGTATAAGTAATGCTTATGGTTATATGATGCTATAGTGAGTATATTTAAATAGAGTATCTTGAATATAATATAATACCTTTAAATAGAGTTAAGGCTAATATATCTATTGCTAATAACCAGTTTATGCCCGTCTTTTAAGAGATGGCTTTATAGACTTAAGTTTAAGGTATGATATTATTAGTTATCTATAAGCATACTCTGTAAATCCTTTACTTTATATCATATTTAATTGATTATTATTAAAAGCAGCTGTGAAATTAAGAAAGGGTTTGGTGATAGAGAGCTAGGATATGAGAGAATGATGTATTAAAATGCAAGGTAGATATGAATTCTATTAGCTGAAGGGAAATGCAAATTGATTAGAAGTGATCATGAACCTTCTTTTACACTATATAGCCAATTCTTAGTTTTAAAGATCATTTTTTACTTTAATTAGACTATTTCTATAAGGCAAAGAGAGTGCTTATATATGTATGCTATGCTTTTTATATGGTAGTTTAACTAAAATAAGTGTTGTGGTAGAAAAGCAGGGGATGATGAAGGGATAGGAAATAAAAAGAGAAGATATACTCAAAGTTTATTTTTATTAAAAGTTCAGCTGATCTTGAAACGCTCTACAAAGTCCAGCAGTTGATTTAAAAATTGTTTAGGATCATCTTCGTGAATTAAATGCCCTACGTTTTTACATACTACGAGTTTGAATTTGCCTTGCATTTAAGCAATAGTCATTTACTTATCCATTCTATCTGATCCAGCAAGTACTAATATTTTTGGGAGAGGAAGGGTTAGAAATGTCTAATTTAGTCCAGTAAACCATTCAATCCAGAAAGGTTATCCTTTCATCATATTGTTTCTTCATACAAATGTCTTAGGATCAGCTTAAACTACTTGAGTTTAAATTGATAATCTGGCAGATTCTAAATTTTTAATTGTGCTAGATCTAACAGCCCACTGTATTGCATGCTCTACTGATTAAAATTTAGCTGGACGTGAACTTACAATAGTTTCCATATGAGGAAGAGCATCTAAGGCAGATCCTTCTACTACGTCGACTTAAACAGCACCCTTGATTCTAGCATGCTAATATTATGAAGCAAGACGAGTAGCTACAGAGCCTCCCATAGAGTGGCCTACAATAATAAAAATATTCTGCTGATACAAATTTTCCATTGCATACTAGAGAACAAATTAAGCGTCTTAAACTAGGTTAGATAGTGTTTAGTCATACTCACATTCGTTAAGTTTATTATTTCCATGACCTCTTTAGTCGAATGTTACTAAACTATGACCTTTTTCTCTCAGAAGCTTAGCAAGTATAGCAAAGCTTGCTCCAGAATGTCCAGCTCCATGAACACAAAAAAAAACTATTCCATCAGTTCCTGACGAGTAAACAGGGAAGAACTCATTTACCCAATCTGTTTTTTGGAAATAATCAGGAAACAATTAAAGAGCAGAGAATTTACTTGCTTATGCGCCTTTAGCAGCTTAAGGCGGAGGAGGTGGTAAAGCTCCGAGTTAGCCAACATTATCTTTTTCCTCTTCACTTTCACTTCCTGAAGAACCTTGCTCTTTAGATTTCATTAATTAAAACAATGAAAAATAAACAATCTAAGCTAATTTTAAAGTTGCTCCCTAAATCTTAACTTTATATAGTTTTCAACTTTTAGTGTATACTTAATAGAAATACATACAAGAACAGTCTAAATATGTTTAGTAAATGGTAATAACTGAATAGTTTATAAGTATGGTATACTAAGTAGTAGCCAGGTAGTATAAAGTAGACTTTATATGGCTATTTATTTATACTATTACCCTTCTTATCTCTATATCCTTTCTTTATATACCAAATCACTCTTTTCATTCCCTTTTTTAGCACTATAAAGATTCTCCAATTTTATTTAACCTTAAGAATTCTCATCCTTCAAAGTTAAGTATGGGGTAAGAGTAGGTGAATTAAAGGAGGTGGTAATTATATCAGATAGTAAAAGAAGTTGAAAGTGAGTAAGGAAGATAATTAAAGTGTATTGAAGTGATATCATTTTAAGTCTATTTTAATAGATATTAATGGGATTTGATCAAAAGATATTTGTGAATACTCCTCATCCTAACTTTCTATGCTAACTATGCTATGAAGTCCTTGAAGAACCTCAAGAATGCAATCTCTGTAATAATTTGTTTTGCTTGTAGTGTGTTAAAGAGATTTAGTCCTCATAACATGCTAACACCTGTTCAATTTGTAGAAAGACTACTGCTGAAAATTTTAAATTGTAACCTGCTAATAGAATGCTTTGCTAAGTAATACTTGATTAGTAAGTTAAATGCTTGAATAGTGAATGTACGCAAATAACTAAATTAGAGTTCTTAAAATAGCATTTAAAGGAATGCGGCTTCTAATTAATTAAATGCACAAACAGAGCTTGTGAATTCATGATCCCTAGGAGTTAGCTAGAAAGCCATTTGTAAGATTGCGACTTCTAAGAAATTAACTGTAGCTAATGTGGTTCTATATACTCTAAAATGCAGCAAAGAACACATGACTGTATTCAATATTTGAAGGGTAAGGTAGAGTAACTAGAGCAAAAGTAATAAGAAATGGAAAAAAATCAAATTAAAATGGATTAAGAGTTGCAGTTCCTCAAGTAGGCAATAGGATATAACTGAAAGCCTTAGATAGAAGTAAATTTTAGCTAAAACTTGAAGCATGAAAGTATAATGTTAGAGCAGAATGGGTAAGTAGCTGTATGAAACATGCAAAAGAACAGTTGCACTAGTATATTAGTAGATGTAGAAATATAGCCTAATCATATTTACATCGCTATATTCAAAATACTCAATAAAACTGATTTTACATTTGGAATTTACAAAAAATGTTAGCAGTTTGAGTAATCCTTTGCTAATGGCTTAGCTATCGGATTCAGAACTTAATATGCAGATATTTTTTCTTAGAAGCCCATAAAGCATTTTGGTAAGAGAGTTAAGTAAAATGAGTTTGTGGTTATGTTTATAAATACTTCTAAAGGAACTGTCAGTTTTCAATTTCCAGCTTAAGTTGATTAAAACAATACTATAGACATGCTAATCTAAGGATTGACAGAGACAGATTAGGCATTTAGAATATAAGAATTCTGCTAGCAAGCAATACGACTTGGAATAGAAGGCTTTTACGCCTAAGGAAAGATTTAGATAGTGAAATTCCTGACTAAAACCTATCAATAAGTAGCATGAAACATATTCAAACTTAATTCTATTTATAAGAAATTAACCCTCTAGCAGCCTTATATTATTTCCCCTCTTTTCTCTAATCTAAGATACTATCAATCTAATATCCTATTAATAAAATGCAGCCAACTATCTCTATATATTGATATACTGTAGTATAATAAGCCTTTATTTAGTAAAGGTAGACAGTAATACTTACATACTGATAAATGATTAAACTAAAGATCTCTAAATTGCATTATAGACGCTTGACTGTGTACTCTTCAAGCTTTTTCTTAGAAGTTACTCAAATCTAATAATTAAATAAATAACCTTGCTATTATAATGGGCTAAAACTCAAACTTTTGCTGTGAGAGAACTTACATTCCTTAATCTTAGTTTAGTGAAGAGTAGAAGTATAATTTGAAGGAGAAGAGTAGGTATAAAACCTCGCCAAGTTTGGATCTTAAAAGAAGCATAATTGACCAAAAGAAGTTTTAAGAGCTATTCTCCAATACTAATACATCCTAGCTTTATAGCCTATGCTCTAAAAGCTCTATATTTTAGCATCTAAATAAGGATGAAATTGAAAAAATCGTTAAGCATATGGAAAGTGTTACTTATAAGGAAGGGTAAGTTGTGTATCACTAAAAGGATCAATCAATATACCTGTATTTAGTGTAAAAAGGAGTGTTTTATGCTGTTAGAAGGTTCGATAATTAAAAAAAGAAAGAACTGATAAAGGAATACAGAAAAGGAGAGTTCTTTGGAGTGAATGGCTTAATTCATAACATTCCTAGAACTGAAAATGTTGTTTGTAAAACCTAGGGAGATATATGAAGGCTTTCTTAATCAGTCTATTAATAAAATATATTGCTAGTTGCAAAGTATGCTTTAATATAGGGAGAGAATAGAAGAAATAAAGTAGTTTGTTAATAGTCATGAGTTATTTAGGTCACTGAAGGATTTTGAGAAGAAGTAGATTATTAATTGCATTAAGAAGGAAGAATTTCCTTAGTGGCATAAAATTTATCAGTAAGGGTAAAAATCTTGCAAGTTTTACCTTATACTAGAAGGATAAGCTATCGCTACCTAAGATAATGAAAATGGAGAATAAATCTTCAGAAAGTTGTATAATTAAGGAGAATATTTTGGAGAAGTGGAGCTAAAGAGAGAAGTTAAGAGATAGTGTAGCATATTTGCTAAAGTAAGATTTTAATTCAGACTGATATAAAATGCTTCGTCATTCAGAAGGAAAATTTTGTTTAGATTTATGATTCATTCGAAAAGCAAATGACTTTGAACAACGATATGTTGGGACACCTTATAAAATGGTGATTTTTTAACTTGTTTCTAGTAAATTAGCATTAAGTAGCTAACTAATCTTACTTATCATACTAATCTTAATCAAATCAGTAAACATATTTTCTTCCTTGAAGATTATTTAACTATAGATATGATAAAGAAAGATGCTAAAGGGAGTAAGTAAATTAACAGCATCTAAAAGGAAATTGCAGAAAAGCGAGTGGTAAAGTAATAAAATGAGTACAATATATATAGCTAGATTAAGTAAGTATCGACTATATTGTATAGCTAGCTCTTAATGGTTTATTAACTCCTAGTATTATATAAAGTTAAGTACTATCTCTCCTTTAGTTAGATGATATTGCCTTTAATACAGCTAGAGACTACTAACTTCTTTTTCTTTACTTGATTATTCCTTTTTTATTCCCTCATACTAGAATAGTACAAAAGCATTAATATTTTTTATGAATATCTAGTGATGAACTATGAGGATAAAGCCATATAATAAGACTGAAGTATGAATAGTTAGGTAATAAAAAGGGAGCATAAAAGAAAAGTAAGTATAAAGCCTATAAATAAGAACTAATTGCTACTTCTATAACTAACAATACAAAGCTTAGAAATAAGCTATATTCAAGCTTCCTAGTTTATTAATAGAAGATTAACTAATTTAATAAAGTCAATTAAGCTATTTAAAGCAAATTAGCTTGCTAGTGAGTATAATAGATAAGAAAAGTAGATGAGTACTATAAGTGTTATCTATTGTATAATTAAAAGGGTTAGGGCTTAAATATCAAATGAGGTTTTAAGTATATTTAATAAAATGGAAATTATACAATTTTTAGTAGGTTTATGCGCAGTCTTAGGATGCTTTGCTGTTCATTTTGTCATAGGGTTGGAATATAGCTGAATATATCTAGGTGATTACTTAATAAGTTACTTAAAGAGGTATTAAATAATTGAATATTAGCATATTTTTATCATTTTACCTACTTTAATTGCAATGCTGACTATTTCTATGAGTTTTGGTCCTTTTTTCTCTAAAAGATATGGGTATAAAGCAAGTATAATGCTAGGAATGGTCTTTACTTTATTTTGTGTCTTCTATTCATGTGTTCTGACTGACATAGTCTGGTTGTACATAATTTGGACTGTTATAATGGGATCTGCTATTGGGTTAATCTACATTCCAACTTTAGAGTGCGTATGAAACCACTTTCCTAATAATTATGGAGTTGTGACAGGTTTTGTACAAAGTGGAGTCTCATTTGGTACATACGTTTTTAGTAGATTAGGAGAGAGAATATTAAACCCATACAATATTGCCCCTACTATAGGGGAAATAAGCAGTAGCTCTGCTCCATTTTAAGGATATGAGTATCATCTTTATAGTAAAGAAGTAGCTCTCAGAGTTCCTTCTATGTTTTAATCCTTCTTTTTGATAATAACAGCCCTCATAGCCTTTATCTTTGTTACAGTAAGATAGCCTTGAAACTAGTTAGATGATTCTTAATTATAAAGCTTATCTTCTAATGAAATTCAAACTCCTTTGCTAGAGAAAAAAGAGAAACTAAAGATAGGTGTGAAGAAATCTTTGCTCTCTAGCTAGTTCTGAATCTTATGGGTTGTTAACTTCTTTAGTAGTGGATATAGTTTGCTTATAAGCGCTACTTATTTGTAGAAGTGGGAAAAATAAGATAGCACCAGCTTAGAGACATTTTAAGGATTGCTTTGCTTAGTAACAGGAATGAGCAGATTTTTATGGGGTGCTTGGTTTGATATTACTAACTTCTAGACTTCTTATAGAATGGTACTTATTTTATAAGTGCTAAGTGCTTCTTTCTTACCTTTTTCTCAGACAAATATTTAGTTTCAAACAATAGTTGCAATATCCCTTATATGCGGTGCTGGACATATTGTGATTTTCCAGTGTGCTTGTGTGAAATTATGAGGCTAAAAAAACGGACCTATAATGTATGCATTCTTCTTTTGGAGCAATGGACTATCAGCAGGTTTGACTTTATTTGCAATTTACTATTTAATGCCAGTAATTTTTAAGTATAGATATATGGATATGAGTACTTAGTCTATGGGTTTATCATAGCAACTTTATGGAGTCTAATTATTTCAGTGGGATTTATTGACAAAGCAAACTTTACTTCAAGAAACTTGACAATTCATTTAGTTTAAGACAAAAAAGGAAAAAATCCTAGTGTTATAACTAAAAAGCACTATCAAAATTGAACTCTTTTAAACATCTAACTTCTTCTATTCTTTATAATCTAAATAAGCCTCCTTTATCAATAGCCATCATCAATATCTACCCTCAACCGCTTTTACTAACTAAGTTATTTGAGTAAAACTAGAGTGTTCTAGCAGTAATAGGTAAATAAGTAGTGTAATGTTAATAGTTTTGCTTTTAGTTAAAAGTAATATCTAGTATAATATAATAGAAATAGAAGCTTTTGCTATTAGATATGCAACTATAGAGAGTATTTAGCATGCTAATTATTAATATCGATTATATCACTCTACGTTATTAAGTATGCATCTTAGTTATTTATACTCACATAGTATATATCATATTCTCTTTTTGATCTTCCCTAATTATTTTGAACTATCAGGCTTTTCAAATTGTTTCATGCTTCTAAATAGAATAAGGACTAATCCATTTCCTATTAAAGCTTTAGCTAGTCTATCTTTAGTATAAATAAAGGAGATAATTGATATTTCTCTAGGAAGACGTCTGATTTTAGAGTTTATTGGTCCTTGGAAACTGAAACTAGAGAGGGGATATAGAATCAAAGTCCAAAAGGGTTAAGCATGGATATAGTTAAAGCTAGCTTATTGTAGTAGACTACAGAGTCTCATTCCTTACAATCTACATATTATGCTTAGCTTTAGTTAGCTAGTATGATGATAATTTAATTAGTTTCATAGTAAGGAGAAAGAAAGTAAAGGAGTTTTATAAATTACTGATTACTTAATTCTATAGTGATATAAAGGAAAAATGAAGCTGAATATAGGAAAATAACGGAAGATTAATATATAAATACCTTAAATCAGAAGCCACTAGAAGGAGTTCTAGAGTCTAGAGCCTTTACAATCTCCTTATGCTAATACAGTTGTTTATGATAGTATAATAAACGATAAAAATGATAGAAATGTGATATTGTCTAAAAGAATAAGGCCTTACAATTATAATGGAGTACAGCAAAATTAAATAAAGCTTAAGAAGATCATAACGAAAGACAGTGTAAAGAATAGCATTAATCTTAACTAAAGCTTCTGAAATACTTAGAGTCAGACTAACTCACCTAAGCATGAGATTTATAAAAAGTTTATGAGTAATTTGAGTGATAAGAATTAGTTCAAAATAGAACCTATAAAGCGTATTAATAACTAGCTACTTAAGATTCTTTTAAAAAGCAAGAAAGAAAATTCCAATTATTCTCTATAAAACATCCAAAACCAAAGAAACGAGAGTGTCAAACTATTAAAGCAATCACCTTCCTTTTTTAGTCTTAATAAGAAATTAGGTAAATCTCGTTCTCTAAGGTAATTAGAGTAAATATAATAAAGCAATAAAAAGGTAATAAAGAAAGGAAGTAATAAACAATGGGTAGATTAAGAAACTACTTCCTCCTAGAATTACTAAGATTAAACCATCAGTTTTATTAGAATTCCTGAAAAGAGAAAGTTCAATAATTAAGCAATCAAAGCTAACTTAATTGAAAAAATTCAGTTCGAAAGGAATTTATACTTGAATGACTAAAATGATCTGAACAGTTAAATAGACAATTCTTATAATTCAAATGATCAGTCTATTTAAATTTAAAATGCAGATATGATTGATAATCAATAGCCAGATTTTTCTCAATAGATAGAATAAGCTACTAAAATATAGGAAGTTGTAAATAAAAATTATGCGCATTTCTTTTTAAAAATCGAAGACTTAAAGAATTAATAAACTTCATTAAGTGAAAATTAATAGCAGGGAGAGTAAATTCCTGTCACTGATAAGAATGAGGATCATTTTTTTATAAAGGCAATCAAAAATTATGAACTGGAATGCTAGAAGTAAGTTTTAAGATGGACGGCATTTTTATGTTAGTAAGAGCATTAAGAAGAATGTATTATATACCATTCTGACAAAGCTTTGCACTGAATGATTGCAGCTTCTAAAAACGTATTAGAGAAAATCCTTAGTCCATCTGCAAGCTTTTATATCTTGCTTGAAAGAAGCTATTGAAAAGTGTTTGCAGCAAACTTTAAGTAAAAGAGCAAAAAAAAAATTCGAGTGAAGGATCAAGCATTAAAACTATTAAAGACAATAGAAAAATTTATTGAAGACCTTTAAGAAGAAGTGCAAAGCATACCTATCCATCTATTATACTTTATTGCTAAATTTTTGTTCAATAAGTAAAAAGCTCCTTAGAACTACTTTACTCCTTTTGAAAAAAATAGAATT
Source organism: Loxodes magnus (assembly GCA_946699065.1). Classification (NCBI taxonomy): domain Eukaryota; phylum Ciliophora; class Karyorelictea; order Loxodida; family Loxodidae; genus Loxodes; species Loxodes magnus. The sequence continues at coordinate 199,560 of CAMPDV010000028.1, read as the reverse complement.
AAAGTAGCTCTAATAGATGATATCAGGTAACTTCAACTAATTCAGATCAGCCTAGTCTTTAATTTGCCTTTTCTTCCTGATTAGTAGATAGTTTGTTTCTAAGATCTGCTTAAATTACAATGATATAGCAGACTTTAAATAAAATGATAAACCTAATAAGCTTCAAATGGAAAACTTAAAGGTATTTGCAAGCTTCTTATAATATTTGCTTATCCAAACCTTTATTTAAACTGGAAGAAATGAAATGGAAAAGAATTTAATTGAAAAGGATATTAAAGTAGGGAACTACTCAAATCCCATTAGTGTAAGCTTTAATACAGAAAAACTATGATGGTATATCAGATTGCCTCTACACCATTGAAACTCTAACTAAACAAATATGAGAATACAAATTATTTATTTATGATATCATCAGAAAAATTTATAGTCTAGGCTGTGAAATATCTAAAAAGGCTAAATACACTAATTATTCTTCCTTTCTAGACCAAAAAATAAATGAAAATGGATAGACTTATTTTTAATAATTTTCCTTAGAAAACTAAATGATTTAAGTTAAAAAATTCCTCTTAATGATTATATAAAGTAGCACTATTCAAACCCATAGAACTAGATTATTATTAGCTAATAGAGGGAAATAATCAAAGGCTGCTTATTTTCTAATTAGCAGTTTATAATGAAAAGCATATAAAGCTTTCTTAAAATTAAGGCTAAAGAAAGCTAGTAATTATACTAGACAATTAGCTTTATAATAAAAGGCTATAATAATACAGCATAATCCTAGAATTCCAATTGTATCTTGACAAGATTAAGTTATAAGTATACTTAATCAAAGACAATTAGCAGGTTAAATATTGGAACTCTGGATATAATGTAATTCTAGTGTTTTACTTTAAATATCTCAATAGTAAATAATATAGCGAAGGCATTGAATGCTATAACATAAACAATACTCAAGAAATATAATTTAAGGGATAGTAAGATTAAGCAACTTTTATATTTGAAGCTATTATTAACATTAATGGTAGTACTTGTTTCTAATTTACGCTTTAAATATCAATATTTTAGACTTAGTAATCATCTTTATTTATATTCACTAGCTAAGTGTTAGATTTTTGGAGAGTATAGAAAAGGTAAAACAGAAAAGGGTAAAATGGGAAACTTAATAAACCAAAGTAGTAGAAACTAAAAATAAAGACAGAGATGGAATGGTGTAGAAGTGATAGAAATGAAATACCTTAATTTGTTATATTCCAGTTAAATAGAAGAATAAGCTAGAACATTTAGACTAAATTAATTTAATCTTACCCAACTTTTAAGTATAAAAGGGATTTATAATCTTACTTTCTCTTTATATTTCAATTACTTAGTTTAAAACTAGAATGTTAATCTAGATAATTAAAAAGGAGAAGAAGAGCTGAAGACTAATAGCAAAGCTAGATAATCTAAAAAATCAAAGAAGATACTCTGTATTTGCACGAACAAAGTAACGATTGGGAGTTCAATCCCTTAGAGAATCCTTCGAATATTGAAAAGGGATATATCAACATATTCTATTTTTAATACTTTAAAACAGATAATTAGATACTAAACTAGATGAATAACCTAATTAAGCAAAGTAATATAATAGTACTGCTATTTTTAATTTAGCATGCAATAATAACCCTCCATTTCTAAATAAGTTAAACATATAAAAATATTAGGAAAGCTATCTTATTCAGTAGGATAAATCTAAAAAGAAAAGCTACATTATAATGCTTTAAATGAAATGTAGGAGATAAATATATAAGTATATTAGGAACTTAATTAGACTACTAGTAGGTACAAAAATTTACTCTTATTGATTTAGCTTTGATATATATAAACTACTTTTCCTTAGCGTTTTAAATTAAACTTCCTACCTCATATCTTACTCTTTGAACTCAGTCACTATAATAATAGTAGACTTAAGTTTCTTAATGGTTTATAGTATCTCTCCTATTGAAGTTCTAGAAAGGATATAATAGTTTCTTCATGGATTAAAGTGGAAATAGGTGTGAGGAATTTTCGAGAAGCAATAGAAGGGAATTAAATAAGGTAATTAGTATTAACATTTATATTTGAACTTGAAATATGAGTAAAGGCTTTGTCTTTAGATTATTTTCTCAAACGTTCAAGCATCTAGTTGCACAACCTAAGAAGCTATAGAAGGCTATAGAACTTGATAAAAGCTAAAAATGGATTCATAAGTCCGTTAGAGTAGGCTGTAAAGATTAGATACTAGATGAAGCGAGTCTTAGTAGCTATGCTAATAACTTAATGAAGAGTACAGTAGCAGGCTCTCTCGATAATTAGTAAGATTTTACTCAGTATTTAGACATTTTGCACAGAAGTGGTTGAGAAAATAAACTGCGAGACATTGGTAAAAATCATAAACAAAAACGAATAAATGCTTGCTGAGGAAGGATTCATGTATTTAAGAGATTATCGAAAGTTTCTTAGATAATGTTCAAAGATTCTAAAGGATGAAAGATTGGTTTCTCTATTATCACTATGTGATCTAAAGAGGCTAAATAGAAATGTACTACCAAAACTTATCAACGAAGAGTAGTTAAACAATACTACTCGCTCTCAGCATAGATGCTTATGCTATAAAGATTTGCTTCCCTAAAGCACTCCTTTATTTAACTTTTTTGTTGACATTAAAGATAACTAAACATGCAAAGGAAGTAGAATTAAAATTGATGTATCCAATGATGCCGATGAAAAGCCTGTTTATGATTCTGTCATGATCTGACATTAAAAATCCTCAGATTCTATCCTTTAAAAGAGCAATTATATATATATTCAGGTTGAATCTGGAAAGGAGGAAGATATATTAACAGATAAAAATTTAAGGTAGACATTCAAAAAACTTGGAGTTCAGACTTTGAAAAATATCACCATCACTAAAATGGAAGCTCCAAAAGAGGAATGTCTTCCAGAGTAAAGTACTTTTGAATTAAGCGAGGAAGAAGAAGAGGAAGAAAATAATGAAGATGAAACTTTATCATCCTAAATAATTGATTTACCAGAGCTTTCCTAGATTGAAGAAAGTTCATTATTCCTATCTTCCTAAAATATAAAACAAGATATTTAATTAGGCCAAATGACAAACTCTTCAGATTAATAAACTGTTGCGTAGTAGGAAAAAATGCTGGAATCAGTAATTAAATTACATCAATCTGCTTCTTATAATTATCGAGGGTATGCGCTTGTGGAATTTAATTCATATTAAGACAAACTTAAAGTATGTCAGCCACTCTACAGAACTCTAGGAGTTCAAGCAGCATATGGAATTATTATTATCGAAGACGCTGATTTTAAGAAAACTCTTAGACTCTCTAACATTCCCTGGAATTTAAATTCTGCAGCATTTCTTGACTTCGTAAACAAAGCATGTATTCGAAGTGATGACTTAATAGTTCAAAACATCTAATTTGAAAGAAACCAACTATATGAGAAATACGTTTCAGATGCAAGCTACATCTACCTATAACTTAATTCATTTACTGAAGCATTTTCATTACTTCAAGCACTTGACTAAAAAGAATTTGGCGTAAGTATTTAATTTACAGAGTCGGCCCGTATACTGTCAGTTTAGAAGAGGAACTGCTAAATTTATTCAAGGGCAATGGTAGGAGCATTACCATTCAGCATTAAGGGATAAAGCGGAAAAAGAGCATATTGAATTAAGATCGAAAAAGAAAAACTTTATAAAATCACAAAATATCTAACATTAATTAATGTACTAAACAACTTACTTTTTACTCTTATACATACACTATTACTAATTCACACTATCAAACATATTTTTCATACAGTTACATATTTAGAAAGTAGTTAAGCAATTAACTAATAAAGTAAGTAAAGGAATAAACTATAAAAATATGCTAGATTGGGCTACTAGAGAGTAGAAGATTTATAATTTAGAGTTGTTTGGTTAAACTAGCTCGAGCTTTGAGTTGTAATAGATTAAAATAGGTAAGTAGAGGAGGGATTGGAATTAAGAAGATTGATTGGAAGAGATAGTATATAATGGTATCTAAATATGAGTGCAGTGATGTAGAATGAAGGTACCAAAAGCCTAGTGATAATATTAAAGCCTTAAGTGTTTTCTATTATTTATTTACAGTATATTTTATAAATATGTATAGATCAATAAAATGTGCTAACAGAACTCTTGATAGAAAGTGAAAATATGACGATTATGAAAAACATAGACAAAGACTAGATGCTATAAAGCCAAGTGTTGATAATGGCTAACCTTCTTCATTCAGGAAATAATCAGCTGCTGTGAGAAAAGCTAAGCATGATGCTTTACTTGAGACACGTTATATAGAAATTCAAAGAGAAAATCGTATCTTACTTTAAAAAATGACTGATATTATGGCTTAAAGACCACCTAAACATAACTAGCCAAAACTCAAAAGTCTTAACAAAGATAAAAGGAAAAGAGATTTAGTAAAAATAACCCTTGAGAATTAAGCTATTTTGAATAGGATAATGTCATAAAGACCTTCATATGATGGTATGGAATGGGAAAAATAAAGAGAAAAGGAAGAACATATTTTGAAAAATGTTTGCCAATACCCTTATTAGTTGACTTACTCTTCCAACAGTAAATCAAGAACAAAGCAAGCTTATATCACATAGAAAAGACTAATGAATAGTAAATCAGCAGGATTTTAACCTAGAAGCAGAAGCTAAGAACCAGAAAGAGTTGTAATCTATAAGAAAGGAAGGCAAATAGATGATAACTTCTTCTTAGTAGAAGTTAGTAAAGATTCAGAAATGTGGTTTTTTATAGCTCATGATGTACTTAATGGAAAGGCTATTGGCCTAGAAGTTCCTTAAACTTAAGCAGAACGAATGTTTAATGAATGTGGGAAAGAAATAAGCACCTTAGTCAAACGACTAAGGGTTAAAAATGGTCATCTAATTTTAAAAGAGTAGCCCTATGAGTTTAATAGATCATATGAGCAACAGGAATCCAAATAATTTACTTAAGATTAGTCTAATGAATAAGAAAAAATCGAAATAGAAGACAAAAAGACTTTAGACCAATCATACGATTATAGTGAAGATGAAGATTAGAAATAAAAGACAGATATTTCTAAGAAATAAACATAACAGAATTTTTCTTCTTTTGAAGTAGAAAAAAACAATCATTCAACAAAACGATCAGACAAATCTCAGCATGATTAAATTAAGAATAAAAAAGAAATAACAATAGAAAAAAATCCATTTTCCACGCAATCTTCAACACTAATTTCTTTCTGCAAGCTTTATAACGTTCCTATCAAAGTCTAAGATTCGGATTAGTTTTCCTTGAACTATAAACATCTTGAAATATAGTAATGCCAATCTGGTCTTATTTACTTAAGTAGATAAAGCAAAGAAGCGTAGGAAGCTTATCCTGATAATATTTTAATAAGAGGTGAGATCGATAAGTTTATGTCGTGATGTACTTACTCCATACATAGTTGACTAGTAAAGCTTTTTAACTAAGATCAAGAATTTATTGAAAATTAAGAAGTAAGCAAAGAAATGTTAGAGCAACTGAGAAAACATTTACTGCTCCTTGACGAATGAATATCTGATAACGATGGTTGAATTACAAACTAAGAACTTATTACTATCGCTGATATGTATGCTTTCTCACTAGTTAGCATTCTACATTGAATAGGAGTTGACTTAGTTGATTTTTACTTCGTTAATGACTGGTTTGAAAAGCTACTAAAGGAAGAGGAAATTTCTTCCGAGTTCGAGCCACATTTTCAGCAAGATTTCAAAGTTAATTTTGAAAAACTAAAAGCAGCTTTGAATGAATTTTGACTTAATTGTTCTAATTAACTTTCATATATAGCGTATAATTAAGTAACTATATCATTTATTAACCATGTCACTAATATTAATCTAACTTAAACTACTCTATTTAACCTTCTAATTCTCTATTATAATCATCTTTTAGCTCAGTGTAGTTTTTACTACTCCTTAATAATATCAATCATCTTTAACCATCTAACTGATTATTTCTTCTCTATTTCCTTAGATCTATCTATTCATTTATGATAAACTTATAGTATTTATACTGGTATTAGAAGCAGCAAAGTTAGAGTACTAAGGGAGTAAGAAAATGCAATTAAGATATTTACTACTTTACCATTAACAGAACTAGGATTTAATACTTACTTAAACCTTCTTTATTTGTACTAAGTAGGCTACTTTACTCTTCAGTCTAAAATAGTTTAATTAAAGCTTCATTCTTTAAATTCTGCTAATATGTGACTTATTTTACTAAAGCAATGACTAATATTGTTATAGCTACCTAATAACATTAGATTTGATATCTATCATATTATGCATTCATATATATAGAAGGATAACTAGATGTTAGAAGTGGATCGAGAAGAATAGAGAATAGATGCTTATAATATGCTAACTTAAGTTAGCACAGTCAAGTTAGTAGCCTATAGATTATCTAGCTTTATGAAGAGCTTATAAGGTTTCTATTAGTAGACTACTTGATGATAATCTTATTAAGTGAACAAAGGAAGATAGTTATAGATATTAAAGTGTAGCTCTCGTTGTAATTTAACTATTAATAATGATCAAAGATAAATAATTATTTACTAATAACTGAAAAAATGAATGCTGCAGGGAAATTTGAACTAGAAGAGTCCTAGAAGGAATTAGCTATAAACTTTGTAAAATATGGCTTAAACATTAAAAAATACTGTAGATATTGCAAACCTCATTACTGTAGGTTCTTTATAAATGAACATACTAAGTCGATTCTTCAGTGAATTTCTCATCGAAAGTAGTTAACATAATCTCGAGTTGATTTGACTTGTATAGAAAGAATTGAGGTAGGTCAATAGAGCTAGAAATTTCAAAAAAGATAAGGTAAAGATGATCAAAATTTGTGCTGCTCAATTTATTATCAAAGCATATAAGGAACTTAAACTCTTGATTTAGTCTTTTAAAATGAGTATTAAAAGAGAATGTGAATTGGAGGGCTATAATTAATAATGACTTCTGTTAAAGAGACAAAAAAGCTAGACTAAATGAGAGAAGTGGAATATCTTTAGAAAGAATGAGTTCAAAGTGATTTAGACGGTACGGGTTCTTTAGATTTTAACGAGTTAAGAAAACTTATGAAGTCTATTAATATGAAAGTTAAAAAAATGCATCTAAAGGTTCTTTTCAAAAAAATAGATAAAAATGCAGACTAAAAGCTTGATTTCCAAGAATTCAAAACCTTAATGGCATTACTTGCTTAAAAAAAAGAGCTTGAAGAACTTTTTGCTTAGTATGCAAAACCAAATATGTTTGGAGATACCTCACCACAAAATTAAAGAATAATTACTAAAGATTCTTTGTATCGGTTTCTTTAGCAAGCCTAACAATAAGCTTATACTACAGAAGAAGAATGCTAAATTATAATAGATAGTTTTGGTGCATCTACGAAAGCAACATAGAAGCCAAATAGTAAAAATTACTTAGCATTGAATCAAGAAGGATTTTAAATGATGATATTTTCTCCAAATAACTCACTACTATAGTCAGAAAGATTAGCCTAATATTAAGAAATGAATTAGCCTTTGCAACATTACTGGGTAAACTCATCACATAATACCTACTTGTAAGGTGGCTAGCTAGCGGGTTAGGTAAGTATTGAAGCTTATGCTTAAGCACTTCTTGAAGGTTGCAGACATGTAGAAATAGATATTCATGATGGAAGTGATGGAAAACCTAAAGTAACTCATGGAAAAACACTTTGTAACAATATCTCGTTCTTAAGTGTCTGTTAAGTAATCAAGAAATTTGCTTTTTAAAAGAACAAATGACCTTTAATCTTAAGTTTCGAAATGCATTGCTCTTATGATTAGTAAGAGCAAGTTGGCATAATTTGTAAAGAAGTATTTGAAGATATGTTATATATTGTCGATAAAAATCAGCAAGAACCAGGAGTTCTTTTACCAAGTCCTGAACAATTAAAGAGAAAAGTATTAATAAAGTGTAAACTCATCAAAGAAGATACCAAGGAAGAAGATAATAATGAAGAAAAAGGAAAATAAAAAGCTAAGACTGGTAAAAAATCTAAAAATACACATCCCACACTATAAGAAATTATTTCGTTAGTTGGAATAAAAACTTCTTTTGAAAGTTTCCCATATTATGGAGTAGCAAGTCTTAGTGAAGAAAAATTTTTATCAAAAAGTAAAGAAAATGGAGAAAAAAATATAATAGAGTATCACAAAACATCTTTAACTAGAATTTACCCCAGTTGAAAAAGAACTGGTTCTAGTAATTATAATCCTATTCCTCATTTTTGCTTAGGAGCTCAATTTGTAGCTCTAAATTTTCAAACTAAAGATTTAGGTATGCTACTAAACTAATCCTGGTTTATAGAAAATGGAGGATCAGAATGTGGATATGTTCTTAAACCAGATTTTATGAGAAAGGTTGGAGAAGAATTTGATCCAATGGCTACCTATATGGATGAAGCAGTTTTATAGATTGAAATAAAAGTGATATCTGCTTAAAGATTACCAAAGATAAGAGGAAAGTAATAATCAGAAATAGTTGATCCATTTGTTTGCATAGAATTATTTGGAATTGAAAAAGATTGCGGATAAGTTTTTTAAACAAAGGTAATTGATGATAACGGTTTTGATCCTCAATGAAACGAATCATTTGTATTTAATATAAGAATGCCAGAGTTATCAGTTATGACTTTTATTATAAAAGATAAAGATATGATAGGAAATAATTTCCTTGGACAGTTTGCAGCCCCAATTGTATGTATAAGACCTGGGTATAGAGTTATTCCTCTTCTAGATTTTTAGATGCATCTAATCGACAACTGTTATCTCTACTGCTATTTTAAGCTAACGTAGCTATCTTAGAATTGATTTCTTACTCTTTATATTCATTTATCTAAAAATATAGCTTTCTAAATTATTTTGCTTCGTAAATTTGTTTTTTCGAACTATTATTGTTTGACTAACTTTAAAGAGTAATATTGATCAGCTTATCATAACCAAGAGTTTATTCGCTCGAAATATATATTACAACTTTTATTCTTGAACTATAATTATAGCATTAAAAGCTTATCTTAGTATATTTATAATTCCATTCTTAAAATAAAAATCTTCTTTCTTATTTAGCTTCGAGATTTAATAACCAAGTATTAGAAAATTTTAAACAATGAATGCTTGTTAAACTTTATTTACTTAGTAGTTATATTTTATAGCTAAGCTATTTAAATAAGTTTTTGATTTGATTAAATCTAGAGTTAATTAGAGAAATTTCTTCCTTTTTTAACGCTCTCTAGGTGATCTTGTTTTACTCCATATCTTTTCATATATTCTGCGATTGTTTCTATTTTAACTTTAAATCCAAACCCATTTTCTCCTGTGTGAAGATCAAAATATGAACCTCCTCCATCTCCAACTCCAATCTTTCCAGCTATTTCATTCACTTCTTTAGTTGCATTACTTTAGTACTCCAATCTTTTATCGTAAACTGACAAAAAATATCCATTTAATGGATCAAATCCATATGCTACTTTAATAGGTGCACTATCAATTTCAAATCGCTAGTTATATTGAAGATAGTGAAGCTTTTCAAATGCTTTATGTATTCTCAAATCTCATTTAATATTTTCAAAACCTCTCTACACCAAAATTTTCGGATAGTTTTCTTCTGGATGTTCTAGATTAAAAGCTATTACAGCAGCCTTAAATATATTTGGCAGTTAAGCAGTGTTTAATGATGACACAATTTGCTATTCAGTTATGCGTCTACTTAAAACTAATCGGCTTCATACACAAGAAACTAGGTCACCAATTTCACTATCTTCTGGTTTTTTCCAAGTACGTATTTCTGGTTTCTCAACTCCAAAAATTTTTTCATTTTCTATTTGAGGAAATAAATCTGCTTAGATAGCTTAAAAGAACTAGTTAACACATATTTTAGCAATTTAATCTCCTGATTTCATTTTTTCTTTGTTTCTTTTATTCGGGTTTTTTAATTCCTGTTCAAGTATTTCTAAAATGGAATCTGCCATATGCAGTTTATTTTTCTAGGCTTATTTATAGGAAAAATTCCGGCTATAATCGAAAAAAATCGAAAAAAAGGCGAGAATTTTTAAATATAAAAAAAGGGAAAATTATACTTTATTTAAAATATCTGAATGTAAATAATAATTGAATTCATATTCATATCCTACTCATGACAAATAACTGTCTAATATAGTTATTATTTAATCCTAATAATCTTTTTCTTACTGGTAGCTCTATGTATTATTATATCATTTCTCATGCTTTGGGAAAATAATTAAGTGATTATTAGTGTATTGGTTATAAAGAAATTAGATAGTAACATAAATATTAAGAATTGTGGAAGAAATAATTTGAGATTTCTGACTTTATTATAAACTTAGAAAGATCTTAGGTTGGATTGTATCTTGAAGGGAAAATATGCAAATGATTATTTAGCTAAGTAAAGGTTTTAAGTTTTGATTATGAAGCATGCATTCATTAAATATAGTGGTTTCTGCTTGTAGAAAATGATCAACAGAGTATGCTTAATTTTTCGATTAAGAGACCTTATAAATTAAACGGTACTCGAGATATAAGTTGTCCCAAGGTATTAAAAGTTAACCATTAAACTTGAGTTGCTATGTAAATTTTCAGCTAAAGTCTTAATTACGGACTCATTTCTTATCTATGCTTTATCTAGAAGAGTTGAGTTTTTACTTGAATCTTAAGCATATCTAAAACTTAAATTGATTCATTAAAATATATGTCTATTTGAGCTTAAATAAAAAGGCGTTTCTTTATGAAAATGTTTCCTTTTTAGCAATATCAGCAACTTATTTTTTACTCTAATGGATAGATTACCTTTCTTCAACATTCACATTGTTTAATTCCGCTGTAATAAATTCAAATGCAAGTATCATTATAACGTGGTTTTGCTTCTTTCTATTTTTATGATTGAACACTTTTTTCTAAGTATTTAGATTAAGCTCTAATTTCCTTTTTTAAGAGAATTGTTTATTTGCTAAATTACAATAAACTCGGCATAAATAAGATAAATAGTTTTTTCGCTTTGATAGCTTATAATAAGATTCATAATTTTCTGAATATAGTTCTCAAAATATCGGTGACTGAAATTGAAAACATTCTTAGCTTTATTTCAGCTTTAATCTGTCTAAATTTTGAATTCTAAATTATTAAAAAATTAGTTCTTTACATCGTAAACCAAAAAAAACCGATTTACTATTAGAAAATGATATCCATCTACATACTCTTTATTGACTTTATCAATTTTAAGTTTCAAAAAACTCTTCTTTTCCCACAACCAAAGTAAATATATTAAATAACTGAATTGTCCCTAATTTAAAAAGATCTATTCTTAATTTTTAACTTCAACTCATAATTTTAGTACAATTGCTATATCAATAAAGCCTCTTTTATTATGATATTACATTTAAATATATTTCCCTTTTTATCCCTCACTGTTTTATCTCATTTCCATCTGCAAATATTATATTTCCATATATTCTTAGACTTAAAATCTCAATTTTTACGTATTTATTTGGGAATTAAACCTTATTATTGTTAAGAAAAATGTTTTACTTCTATTGTTTTTCAATTTCCATATTCATTTCCATCTACAAAAGCAAAATTTAAAACTTTACTTGAACTAAGTATCTTTCAAGTGCTTCTCTTCTATTTTATTTTTTATATCCTATACATTCTATCCTCTTTTATCCATTATTTAAAGCTATAGCTATTTAACTAATTTTGTCTCTCTTTTTTGTTTCTTTAATCCGAAAAGACCTTTTAAGAGCTAAAATTTTAATCTTGTTTACTATTTTTATTTAATAATCAGATTGTTATTTAGATAAAAGGAAAGTTAAATGTAAAAGAAGTTTGAGTTGGAAGTATAACCGATATTTAAAAAGTGATGGATTTAAGTTTAATAATAATTACTTATTTTTTTCTTTTTGCGATGCAATATAAAAGCATATCTTTTACATTTTCACTTCGTATTCTATTTTTCATTTTTTTTCCTAGATTCTTTTTTTTCTTCAGTTACATTCTCTTCACTAAACTCTCCTTTAATATCTAAATTTATTTATCTAATCAAAAATCACTTTAATTAAGAATGTATTAAGTTTTTTTAATTGATAGATAAATATACTATCAATTGCTTTAAATTAGTGCTATATAGAAAAGCTTAGCTAAACTAATTAATTGGTACTTTTTAATGCAAGTATTTGCTTTATTATTTTTACTATAATTTTGATATTTTACATATTAGCCTCGTGTTCCTTTATTTAATTTAGTAGTGCTTTTTACTTAAGCTTCTTTTATCATCTTTTACACTATTAGTTTTGTTTCATTGATTTGTACTTTAAATTTTTGAAATTTTCTTCATCTTCAGAGCTTAGAAGTTCCTCTTAGGTATATTTATCTTCAAGCAAATTTTTCATTCTTTTTTCATCTGCATCTTCCACCATTATAAATAGTTCCTTTCTTTAATTCAGCTTTCCTAATAAAAACATGTTCTGGTAGATAAGCAAGGCTATGAAAGAGATTCTTTTTTCCGATTTATCTTCTTAAAAGTAAGCAAAATAATGAAAATTATTTTGCTTTATAGAATCTTAAAGATTTACCTAGTTTATGTTTCCAATAATTAAACTGAGACAAAGGTATCAAATTATTTAAATTAAGCTCTAAATATTTATTAGCTTTATTTAGCTTCTACTTGCTACTTCTCATTTCTAAAGACTATTTAAGTAAAGCTAAACATTTTTGCTGCTTAGATCTTTAATAAATTTGATAATAAATTAGATTCCTTAAAGCGGATCTATTAAGTTTATCTCATGAGATATCTGGCAAACTTAAGATATATTAACTTATTATTTTTCCTTTAAAAAAGGACAATCTTTACTATTTTTAAGACTAGAACTAAGCCTGTAATCATTATTACCAAACAAGCAGAAGAGATTAAATATTTTAGATACCTAGAATGAGAAACTTATGCTAGTCGTGTATTATAAAGTTCATTTAACCTTCATAGTATCATAAAAATAGCTTTATAAACTACTGTGATGATATATAGCAAAACTAAGGTATATTACTATCTATCTTTAGTTTAGATAATCTCAGAAACTTAACTCTGGATAATACCAAAAGGATACCTTTTTGCCTAGAGTATCTAAAATTAATTATTTAACATTTACTCTTTAAATATCATTAGAGATCTATTTAAGAATGCTAAATTTCAATATGCGAAATGAAAATATTATAGAGTATTTTATGTATTTAAAAGCCCTTTAAGGTAATCCAAGTCAGGATAATAATTAAAGCATCACTATATAAAATTAAATTGGTAAACAGTTATAAATCAAGAATTATCTAGCTGCGTATTATAAATCTATATGGTTCTAAAGTTAATTCGCTTTATTAAGTTTTTAATCTTAAGAAAGATTTAGAAATTTGAAGCATTCAAAGTAGTTAAATTTTGATTAGTGAGCTTTCCTAAGTTCATGATTGATGTATAATTATACTCTTTTTATAAAAATATAATAGTAAAAAAGCAATCATTGTAGTATTTCGTTTATACCACTTATTCATAATTGATCAACATCTAGATTCCTTAATTATAATCTAGCACAATATGTTTGCCTTTTTTATTGATGAATACCTTTTAATAAATGGTTTAATATCTACTATAGTTATAAGAGTAGCAATTCTGCTTAGTATGAAATTACTAGTAGAAGAAGTAAAATCTTAAATACTTTCAAAGGATATTAGAAGAATTGTATTTGTTATGCTAATTAACTAGGGTACTAGCGCTTGCTTTGTAGTATAGAGATATCAAATTATCGATATTCACTAGTTGCAAAGATTGATTCTCTTACATTGGGTATGTAAAAAGCAATTTGACTATCATGAAGATGAGACTTTAATGTTTTGACTAATCTCCTGTTGGTTTGTACGCTATTTGGATCTTATTACTCTAATATCTTAATTATGAAACTCTTAGTTATATAACTAAGCCTTTCGAATTAAAAATAAGCTAAAAGGCTAGAAGTTGTATATGTTAAACAAATAACTTAGCATTGCTAATATCTTTTGCTAAATGTTTATTAAAGAATGTCCTTTTAGGGTACAAATCGATTAAAAAGAAAAGTAGTAAATAAAGGAATTTTAGATGTTGATATAGTTTAATTTCATTCAATTCTAAGTAATTATATTACAGTTAAAATAGAGTGAAGCATCAAACTATCGATACTTTTCATATATTAATCAACATCTCACTGGAAACATTTAGCTCTAACTTTTAGAAATAAAATTGGATTAAACATTAACCTAGAGATTAATAAATCAGCCTACTTTTCTTTTTTATTTTGGTAAGAGTAAACCCTTCCTGTTCTTTTTCTCATAATCTTAATCCTTTTTAGTAAAATGGTAAATAAAAGATTCTAAACTTAACTAATAGCTGATATAGCAAATTTTAAAATAGCACTTAAGATCTGAAGGTAAAATATTTAAATATAAAAAGGATAAAATAAACTAAGCATGCTCCTCCTATTTATCCTCACTTTGAATCATTTTAACCCCTAAAATCTTTTATCTTACTCTAATAACAAAAAGTAAAAAGTATTTGATTCTTATAAAGCTAATTATAACCTTTTTCTAAAACCAAATAATTTACTTTCATAAATAATCCTCCAAAAATTTAAATCTTATAGTCCTAGGTATTTTACAATATCCAAACATAACTAACGTCTGTTGAAAGATATATCAGTTTCTTTTTGTATTATTAATATGATTTTAATCATGAGATCATCAAAAGAAGGTATATCTATTTTAAATATGTAATATACTGCTTAGATTATTTAGTCAGTATTAAACTTTAAATAGCACTAAATAGAAGAATTATGATTATATAATCCTAAAATAATTCTACTTTGGAAGCCAATGTACTCTCGTGCTACAATTTCCTTTTTTAGTTTACCAAAAAACAACTTAAAGTTGATAGATTTTTTATTAATTTATAGGATTAAGGTAATTATCCGCTATGCATTGAAGGATATTATATAATTCTTTTTTTATCTATTTAGATTAAATAAAAACTTGATTACAGCTAATAGCAATATTTGTAAATACATAAGCAACAATTTTATTTACATTTTGCAAGTATTATCTAATGCTTTGATTGCTTATAATAAGAATGTACAAATCTGTTTTCTAAATTTCGATTCAAAGAAGAGAATCTACTTTATACTGTAATCTGCTTAATAAGCTTATTTTATACCTCAATTATCTACTTTTTTCTATAACCAATCCTTAAACTATGAAGATTCCAGATTTAAACTAAGACAAAACTTAATAAATTAGACCGATATATTTGCCTCTATTTTATCTTATTTTCTAAAGTTTTAATTTCTATACTGTGCTATATTATCTAAATTTACCTATTTAAGACCATATCTATATACTATACCAAAATCAGTTAATATTTATCTGGCTTATAAATAAAATGCTTTAGCAATGCTCTGAAATATAAAGCAAAAACGTTTTTTTTCAATACCTTTGCTGACATAACTAAAATAAAAAGTTTCATATGATGAAAGATAAATAATAGCTTTATATCCTTTTGCTGCTAATAGTTATAGAAATGCTACGTATCTTGATTAATTATCTACTAAAGCTTTTATTCTAAATATAAGTATAACTAAATATATTTAAGGTTTTAATCTTCAATTACCATCAGTGTGTTATGATTAAACCTTATACATTTCTTACCTAAAAAATCAATAATTTATACTTCATTAAATTAAACTTTTCTTATATCTCTACTTTAAGAAAGAGATCAGTTGATATTAGGTTTCTGATCATTGATTTGAAACTAACTTAATAATATAAATATCAAAGCTAGTATGCTTTCCTTTATTCTGATTATATAAGTTAATTACTCTTTACTAAGTTCGGTAAAAAGACCAAGTGCATTGCAAAGCAGCTTGGTTCTTAATAAACTTCTACTTCAATACCTCTTAATAACGTCTCGTTTTGATAAACTATTCTAGGTTCATTAGCTAACTTAATATTTACCCTTCATGCATAAGCATTTCTATCTATTATTAAAACAATTAACAAGATATATCTTTCGATTTAGCTATTAAAGCTTTAGATTCACCATTTACAATAAGATAGAGGGAAATATAGAAAAGCCAGATAATCTATTTAAGCATCCCCATCAGTTTTAATACTCAAAGCAAACTCCTCTTAGATTTATAAAATCAAAAGCATCAAAATGTTCCTTAAAGTATCAAGTTAGCAGAAAGCTTAAATAATTAAAATTAGCTTAATACATACTAGGATAAGATAAGCTAGGAGTAGAAGGAATAAATGCTTTAAGGATTAATCATGCAAATTGTAATCTTTTGAAATAAAATCTTATCTGTAATAATCAATGAAAGCAAGATAATAAATCATATGGAGTATCTTTAATTAAAGCTTCAAGATATTAGTAGAAAATTATAAAAACAGGCATAAAGGTTTAGATATCTTATAGCTATTTGTTAAGTAGTTTTTGATATTTAAGATTTATATTACTAATGAGTAAATTTAATTGAGAACGTTAACTGTACATATAAGAAAATATTTCAATAAAAGAACAAGCAAAGGAAAGCTTTTACTCTATTTATGCATTTACCTATTAAAAAAGGCATAAAATAGATAAGATTTCAAAAATAGTAAAGCATAAACTGAGAGTTGGGTATTTATTTATATCCTTTCTTTTTAAACAGCAATATATTAGAAAGAATCTATTTTTCAGAATATGAAAAAGAAGAAATCTCAAATAAAAAGCATTCTAAACTGAGTAGCTAAATAGATTATAAGAACTATTCCTAGAAAGTATCTAAATTTATGCTGATGTTAATATAAAAAGCTACCAAATAAAAAAGCGAAGAAGTCAGAGGATAATTTTTATAAGATCAAATACACTTCAATTTGATTTTATAGAAGCGATTCTTTAAAACTTATCTTAATTAGAAAAGAAAAATAAAGAACTAGTTAAAGAACTTCAGAAGAGCGATCAATAAAAGAAAGCGATATTCTTTACATATATTAAGGCTTTTAAAGTAATGAATAATAAAATAAATAAAAGACTGAATTCAAAGATATGGCTATATTTCCAAATATTATAGATTTATGTTTAGACTTAGCAATTATCTTTATTACAATTTTAATTTAAAATCTTAGTTAACTTCTGAAGCATAAAAAAAGGTTTGAAATTCTTTAATTTATAAACAGATAAAACTGGACATGTGAATAATAATAACTATAATTTGAAAATAAAGCATCGGCAAAGAAAGAGAGACAACTACCAATATTTTTGTTCATTGGTATTTCTAATTTTTATTAATAATTGCTATCTATTTGTTTTACATATCTTTAGATTTGCATTAAAATAGATTGAGCTTAATTAACTGCTTTTGCAAAATTTGAAATAGTAATAAACTCAAGTTATTCAAATTATTCTCTGAATTATATCTCAACATTGACTGGTTAAGTAAATGTTTTTATCATAATAAAGAAAAAAAAATTTCAACGGAAACTAGAAAAACTTGCATGGCATTTTCCTAAAAAGAACTGGAAATCCAAAAACCCAAGCCCTTGGATTTAAGAAGCTTATGCTAAATTATTTTATATTACTACTTAAAACAATCACACTTTAAAAGACTCTATTGATTAATTAAACCAATAGAGAAACTAAAAAGAATGATCAAGGTTGAACTGAATTAGCCTATAATATAAAATAAGATTTCATCCTAATAAGTCTAAAATTAAAATACTAAGAGACTGTCATATTTATAAATCCTAAATTTTTAAATCCAATTTATCCAAATAATTTCGTAATAAAAAATAGGACTAAATTCAATATTCATTTTCTTTTCTTAAATCATATTTAGCAAACTAAAAATTGAATTATATCTTCGTAATTTCCGAAATTAGTAAGAATCTTAAAACCCTAATTAATATTTTTTAAATTTAATCAAACAAAAAAATATCCTTTTTGATTTATAGATAATTCAACTATAAGATGGCGAATAAAAAAAGTATTAGCTTAAATGAAAAAATTTAGTTATCCTTCTATGGAATTTTCAGAATGATCCTTAAATTATACATTTTAAAATAGCAAAAGTGTTTCAGGCTGTAATAATTTTAAAGATTATAATAGTTTAGGTATGATAATTTCTTACCTGCCGTTGAAAATCTTAACACATCATTATATAAATTTCTAATTTTTGGAAATAAGACGAATATTTCATAAAGCTCGAACTATAAAGTTTTTCTATCTTTAATTAACAATTAACTAATTGAATTTTATCTGGATAATTGTTGGTATGATTTAAACAATAATTGGTCAAAATTTTTTATTTTATTACATTAATAAAAAGTTAAAGAAATCGCTTAAACTATATAATCTATGAATACTCTATTTTATATTAATTAACCTAAAATATATAAAATCATACTTTAAACAGCAGAAGCTATTTTCTTAAATACAATACTAACTTAGCTTTGTAGTATCTTGTTGCATTTATTTAAATCATAGAATTTATTTGATTTTTTACTCTTATTTACTCAAGCTTTGATCGATTTTCTACTTCTAGCTAAAATTATTCATACCTTTTCTAAATTTAAAATTATTGGTATTTATTCAATTTTGCTTTCTTTAAATATTAGTCAAAAAGAAAATTTCACTAAACTTTTTTGTTCGAAAAATCTTAAAATTTACTTGTAATTGTTATTGCTTTCAATTAGAATGCTCCTCTATCTTAGACTTTGTTTGATCATACTAAATATTGTTATTAAATACTTATTATTGTTGATTTAACAAAACATAATCTAGTTCTTTAGCCTTTAAATTTAAGATTCTATTAACCATTTAAAATTTTTACAATCTTATGTATTTTAAATTCGCTTTATTTTTCATAATAGTTAGATAAATTAAAAATTAGAGATCCTTATTAACAACTTTTTCGCCTTCTCTTTAATATTTTTATTATGTCTTTGATAAATTTTATTTGTTTAGGATCTTAATTACCTTCAAGAGTAATTATCTTAAAACTAGTCTATTTATTAAACTCAAAAAAGTCCTTTTGATTCTATTAAAAAGATAGAATAATAGCAATTTTCATAAAAATAGATATCAAATTATCTCTGAATACTAAACCTTTATGTTTGCATAGAATGAAAAAAGTATCATTATAGAGTTTAAATTATCAACATCCTTAGTCATAAGCTATCTTTAGAAATATAAAAAAGTGTTTAGGAACAATAAGCAAACTTTAAGGACTGCTTAGCAAATTATGATTAATACTTATGCTTTTATTATTTAGGCTTTTTGAAATAGATTGCATCACTTTTTTGAATCTAAATCTAAAGAGCTATGCTTTTTGCTTGAGAAATGTTTAATAGTAAATAGTAAATCATAACTATATTTAGAATAATTATGAAGGACATAAGCTAAGCTAAAGTCTTTATTGACTATTGCTTAAATTCAAATTTTTGAGTAAATTAAATAAGAAAAATATTTCTATTTGGCATTTGGCAAATCGTCGCCTGTAATACTATTGAGAGTTTTAGTGGTTCTAAATTGAATAATTAGTAAAATATTCTTTCTTTGCTTTCTGATCTTAGTGGTAGATTTTTAAACTTTCGCAGTGAAATTCTTTAAGTTTAATGACTTCCGCATAATCAAACAGATTTAAAAAACTATCTACTTTGATCTTTTGGGTTTCTCTTTTTCTCATTACATGCTAAAGTCTATAAAACTAAATTTTTCCAAATAATTGAATCACAATTACAAAGGAACTATATTATCTTGCTACTTTTTATATTAAACCGATAATATAAATTAAAGCAAAATCACCTAAAGTTAAGATTTGTCTTTAAAGATAGTCTATGGTAGCAATGAAACTCCTTAATTATGATCTAATGAAATACAAATGTAAAGTCATTTTTCTTTAAATTTCAATTTATATAGAAATCGTCTATAAAAGTATGCAAATATTTCTAATTTTATATTTAATTAAAAGACTAAAATAGAGAAACCTTTAAGAGGAGGTAAATATAAAAACCTATTTTCGTTTGCATATGCTTGAACAATAAATCATAGACAATTTTGTTGGAACAATGCAAAGTAAAATAAAATGCAAATATATAAAAATAAGATTTTGCTTGATTTTCTTAATCTATTTATTCATCTCATCTACAATTAAACTAAATTGCAAGTAAAACAACCAAATATGTATTAGTTGATGATTTATAGTAATATTTAATATCTTTAAAATTGAATCGATGGTTCATTTGAGTATTCTTTACTAATAAAGCTATCTTATTTTATTGAGTTATAATTAGATGGAAGCTTAATAATTTTGCTTTTATTTAGTAGAGTTAGTATCTAGCAAGTTTTGTCTCCAGTCTTTCTTATATTCAATATCTTAACTTGAGATAAAAGTCTATTTATTGGGTGTTTAAAATAATACTTGTAGGAATTTATTTTTTCAGTATTGGCTATTTTTATGCTTTTGCTTGAGAAAATAGACATATTTAATTATCAGGATAGTGCTTATATAGTTGATGTGACTTGATATTCTTTAACCAAAAATAAAGCAATTTATGGGTTGTATGTGATTTATCTGTGAGATTTTAACTTAAATAAGAATACATTTCAAAACATATACGCATCAAGTGTTTATAATAACTAGCCTGTATTAGCCATTCTAACAACTTTACATATTCCAAAATTTCTTACCATTTACCCCATACCAATAACTTAGGTATTATAATAAGTATTAAATTTACTAATTAATTGATTAATAAATTTACTAAACTAAAAGAAAGACTAGCATTATTCAAAATTAATCACTAATCTGATCCTGTTTATTTAGCAATTTCTTAAGATTACCCTAAGAAACAGAAATATTCTCTTTAGTTTATTTTTATATTCTTTAAGAAATAACAATCATAGACTAATTAACCATTTTCAAAATTAGATTATTTCTAAATTTCTATAATTGTGTTGATACGTTTTTCAAATATTTCCTGAAATTTTAAATTAAAAACCTTATTTCCGCTTGATTATTAGTATCTCACTATATAAATAGAATCCAAAACAAAAGTGACTTAATTTATCTTGACCTTGTGTGAAGCGAAAGTGTTGTATGCTAATATACTAATTGTTTCTAAATAGATTGGCTATATAAATATTTAAAACTAACATATTTCATTTTATTGGTATCTTTTGTTTAAGTTTATTAATTCTATTTAGTCTCATTGGTTTAAGATTACATATAGTGAGAGTAATTACACACAACAATTTCAGATATTTTTCCTTTTTATTTTCTTTCAATGCAATGTTTTTAACTCTGATTTGCTAAAACAATATTTCTTTTCTTATATGTCTACTTAGTTTAAAAGGTATTAAGATGCTTCAAAATTAAGATGTCATTATTTAGAATCAAAGCTTTATTATTAATACATAAGTCACAAGTTGTAAGAAATAATCAAACTGAAGATGATAAAATATTATAAAGCTGGTATTTGATTACCATTTTTACTGTTTATGTAATGATTAAGCTTTAAAAAACTAAATGGATTTTTACTTTTATGTCCCATTTCATTCCTTACTAGTAAGTCATATCTAATGCTTAACCAATTGATAAGCAGTTAATATCATATCTTAAAATGATTATTAAACGTATGCTTATATTATCTTAAAAGCGAGTGGTTTACTAAGTTTATCATTATTCATAAAAATCAAGCATTTTTAGACTTTTTCGTTAATTCAGGGAGTTTGATGTATTATAGTTTTAAGTAAATGAATAGTCATGTATTTAAATATCAATTATGGTTTGAAGATAGTAGAAAGAAGTGTTTCATATTAATTTAATTTCATTAGATTAGTTTAAATTGGAATTATTTTACGAGCATTTATAAAATAATGAAGCTAGGGTACTTCCTAATCCTTTCATTATTTTGCCTTGCTGCAACTCGCTATATTCATCTTCTAGTTAGCAAGTATACTAACCAGGTTTTATTAGAGATGGTAGTTTATCAACTTAGCCGAGACTTAGCACTAGAAGCTCGCTTAAATTGAGTTGAAAATTAGTTTTAACTCTAGGAAGAAATACAAGCGTTAAGAAAGAATTATACTTCTAGCTTTTTAGTAGATGTTACTCAGTCTAAAATTATGACTTTTTGAACTTCAAAAAGCTGCTTAGAAAATTAAATCATTCATATAGTGGTTGGACAGCAAAAATTCTAGACTTATATGAGTTATTCAATCTTTACAGACCCTGATTAAGAAAACGAAGCAAAAGCTGCTTTGATTTTATTAGAATAATTCTAATGGAGAAGAATTGGTATATTTTAAGACTCTGATTAAAACAAGGTTGTAGATCACATTTAAGGGTAAGATTCAGTAGAAGTTAAGATAAGATAGATATTTCCTAAAGAAATCAATATCTAAGGGAAAAATTTATATTTTGGGGATTTAATTAAAACTCAGGGATTAAGCATTTTCCTATTTTTCTCTGAAGACTAAAATCTATAAAAGTTCATCGAAATAGCAAATTTTTTAAACGCGAACACTAAAAAGTACTAATGAATCTTTGGACAAAGATCTTTCATAGAAACATATAAAAGATGAATAAAGAAGTAAAGCTTAAATTATCCTTAAGGGATTATTTTTATATCCTAAGGAACTTACACATCTTTAGAATAGCTCTAGGCAGATTGCTTTATTCAAGCACTAACAAAAATATAGTAAATCTTAAGCTAAAAGCATTTTTCTCACTATGAAGGTAATTAAATAAACAAAGAGTATGAATATAAAATTTATAACTTATAGGATAATTAAATAATATAGGTTGGACAGATACATTTACAGAATAAAACTATTTCTTGGACCTAAAATCTAATTTTTTTAGGAGGAATAGAAAATCCTCCTATTGACATGGTTTAAATCGATATTTCTTACTCAAACAACTACACAGAATGAGATGGAGTTACGTTATAAGAAAAGGATTTAGCTTATGGATCTGAACTAAGCATCTGAGATATAAATTAGAGAAAAGATATTTTAAAGAATTTCATTCTAAATGCATTTGGATATAGATTTGGAGTTACAAAATGAGATCAAGATTGAGGGGAAAAATAATACGAAGAATAGAAAGAATATTTAGGAGTAGGAATGACGTCTCCTTATACTTCGTGGGTAACTTGAAATTTAATGAATTTACTCTATTCAAAGAACAATTACATTCCAATTGTAGGAGGCGTAACAACTAACGCTATTTTATCAGATAAAACTGCTTTTCCAAATTTTGTTAGAACTATCCCGTCAGATGCCTACATGTCTTTTTTATAAATCCGTGTTATTCAAATATATAACTGGAAAAAAATTGCAATAATGTATGGTAATGATATTTGGTCAACAAGTCTAGGAGAAGATATAGTGAAGAAAGCAGAAGATTTGGGTATTGAAGTTGCCAATCCAAAGAATTTAAGACAATATAATATAAATTTAGAAAGCTAAGATATTAAGAACTGATAACCTTAAGTGAAGGCATTTAAAGAAAGTGGAGCTAGAATTGGAATATGTGTTTGCTATTAATATGATGCATATTCGTATATATTTCCTTATTTATATGATTTAGGAGTAAGGGCTGGAGATTGAGTATGACTAGCTAATGAATGGATAATGTCTGAGTGAATTCAGAAAGCAAATACAAATGAAAACTGAAAAAAAAGCCTAGAAGTTATAAAAGGAGCACTTTCATACATTCCTACCTCTTTTAATGGTGAATATGGAAATTTTGTAAAAGAACAATACTATTAGCACTATGGAAGTGAAGCTTATTGACTTATTTGCTATAGTTATGATTCCATTTAAATGCTAGGAACTGCTATAGATTATTAAATAAAATAAGGACTTAACTATGAAGATAATTTGAGTTTAATGAATGCTCTTAGAACTGTGAAAATTATAGGATGTTAAGGGAGAATTCAGATAGAGAAAAATACAAATGATCTTGCTTTAAAAGTATATGATATTATAAACATAAGAAATGATACTTTAGACTCAACCTGAAAAGATGAAAAAATAGGTAAATTTTGCTCTTCATGCTCTATCATAATCTAGCTTGACAAATAGACAATATGAGGAGATGGAACTACAAATATTCCAAAAGACTACATCGAAGACATTAACTGTCCTTTTAGATCAAGAGATATTGAGGATTTTCATAAAGGCTAAGCTTTAGTTTTCATAATAAACTCTTTATGAACCTTTATTACGGCTTTATATATACTGGCCAGTTTTAAAAGATGGAAACAACTAGAAGTTAAAGAACTAACTGTTAGCAGTGAGATGACTTTTACCGATGGATTATAATACATTCTATTTTTCATAACTTAATGCTAATATATTTCTATCGGAGCAAATTTAGATGACATCAGCGAAGATATTCAGAAATTTTTCGATATTTTCAAGCTTGATTTTTATTCTTATGGATTACTTGATATAGAATTTATGAGCATATTTTATTTGATCCTAATAGTAGCATTCCTATGAATCCTATCAATAATTTGCATTTTCCTTAAACTAGAAGTAAGATGAACATGGGTATTAGGGAGATGAATCACAACTATTTCATTCTATTTAATGCCTGTTATGTGCTAAATAAGCATAGTTCCTATTATTTATAATTTAAGCTTTATTTATAAATGTGTGAAAGCTGTTGATTCCAATTTAGATGGTCAGCTAAAATATAAAGAAAGCTTTTTAGAAAAAGATTGTTATACATGATGTTGAGAGAGTGATCACTAAAATCTTGTGACTATAGGAACAATAGCTTTATTTTTATATATTCCAAGTATATGCTTTTTGAGACCTTTGAGCTAATAAATTCAAATAGAAACAGTAATAAAGTAGCCAATATCCTTTATAAATGCTTAAACTCTTTTCCTTATATTCGCAGTATTTTTCTAATAATCACTAAGATATTTAAATGAAAATCTGCATGCCATACTTTATACTATACTATTTTTCTTGTTTACAGTACTAGTTTTGAAAATCAAGTCCTACAATTATGGAAGAATCCATGTCATCTAAATAGGCTTCTATCTTTTAGTTATCTGGACGTAACTGGTAGCGATTTTAAGTATGAATGTAGGAAGCAAAAATTTAGTTTGGTTGCTGTTATTAATCTTTGGTAGTGTTTTCATTTTGGTATTAACTTTACTGATAATGTTCCGAAACTTTCCTAAGTATCTATTCAGGTAAAAATAAGATAACACACTATGGTTTAGATTTGCTTTTAAACCTTTAATAAGCATTAATATTTTAAACGAAATGCTATAAAAAGCGGAATATTAAAAAAAAGTATCAATCAAAAAATAATTTTCAGCTGTTTAGCATCTTAAAAGCGAAATTAATCTAAATTAAGAAGTCTTAGAAGAAGAAAAGTAATAAGATTACCAAAATAAATAGGTAAAAGTATCTTCTGAAATACTTGAAAAAAGTACTGAAAAGTTTTAAGACTAAACACTGAATAATGACATCACAATCGATTAAATCATTCCATAAAATAAACTTAAGTAAGTATTAATGTTTAGATTTAAAATTTAAGAGATTGATGTGAATAAGCAGAAAACACAATTGCATTCAGATGTAGAGAACTTTAAAGAAAAAAATTGAAGGGATTAAAAAACATTTTATACTTATATTTAAATATAATATATATACCTACTTCCAAAATTTCATATTATGAATCTAGAAAAATGCTTGATAGCAATAAAAACCAATTTAATTTTAATCATTTGGGAAAAATAATAAAAAGCATTACAGCTAAAATTAAGAAATAAAAAATAGCAAAGCTTTATAAAGTAGCAGAGACGAAGATATTTTAATAGCAATAAAAAAATAAATGCAAAACTTGAAGTAATAAAGCTATGCCACTCATTTTATATCTAAAACTCAAAATGCATCTTCCTTTTCTATTATCTTTTACTAAAAATATTTTTAGATTTTTCAGCTTTACAAAAAAGCAAAAAATTATAAACATAGGAAATAAGAAATATCACTATCTTATTAATTCATCTAATCAATTTTGAAATATGTAAATTTTATTATTAATGCTATTTAACAGTCAAAAAAGAATTTCATAAATCAAAAAACCTTTAACAAATTAAAAAAATTAAGATGATTGCTTATTGAATTTTATTTAAAAATAAAATTTTATAAAACTTACAGAATGTTTAACTTTTAAAATATTTAAAAAATACACTAAATTTTTTTTTAATCTAAACTCTGCTTTTTAAAATTAAAATTTATAAAGATTCCTTTTTATTTTCTCATTTTTATATATTTACATTACAAATTTTAAAAAGATGCTTTATTTCATAATTTTGCTTATAATTTCTTTGCTTATTAAACGGTATAAACCATATAAAATCGTTTTCCAATTCTTTATATGAAGGTATAAAATAAATTTTTTTCTTAAAATGCTATGAAAATTACATGCTTTAGATAGATATTTTGTAATAGAAAATATAAAATTAAAGCAAAATATTTAAAAGGCTTAGAAATTATTCTTAAATGAAAAAATTACCCTTTAATCCGGGACATTTATAAAAAAGTTTAAAATAAATCTAAACTTTTTATTTTTTATTTGCATGGAAAACTGTATTTAAATCGTTCGAGAATCTATCTATTTTTAATTTTTATAAGTTTTAAGTTTTTATTTTAACCTTATAGATTATTTAAAATCGATGCTATTGCAAAAAGATTTACTTATATTTCACATTTTTATTAATATTCCTTTATTTGTCTTACTAATTTAAAGTTATTTTGTCTGTTCTCTTTTTACCTTTTATAATATCAATAACTAAAATGATTTTTGGATTGAAAATATTTTTATATATCATATAAAATTTTAAATAAACTCTTTAAATCATTATACTAAAATTTTTACCAATATCTTGCTTTCTTTTTTTTCCTTTTAATTTTTATGTTTAACTTTAATTTTTCTATTTTTATGCTTTACTTATATTTATCTTTTGTTCATTTGTTTTACTTTAATAAATGTATTATTATACTTATGCAAATAAATCGAATAAGCGAATCCATTAAGATAAATAATTATTAGTCATACTCTTTTTATTTTATTTTATTTTATGTTTCCCTTTTTTACTTTTTAAGCTGCATTCTTTTATTATTTCAAAACGCAACTTTAATTTTCATCTTTTAGTATTTTTAGTTTTAATTAAAAATAGAATTATTGTATCCTTTAAACAGAATAACTAACGATAGTTACTATTCTCAAATATTATGGAAAATTAATAGTTTTAAAATTTAGCATCTTTATTGATTTAATGATTAGACCATGTTTAGAAAATAGCGAATTATTTACTTGCTTTTATTTCTTTTTTATCGATTTATATTACTCTTAGAGATTAAAAGGCTTTAGAACTTCAATTTAAAAACAGATCTTAATTCTTTAAAAAAGATAACTGATTTTAAAATAACGCTAAGTTAGATTATTAAGAAGTAAGAGTTTAAGATATAACATCATTATATTTAAAAGACAAATTCTCATTTGGCTATTGCATAAATATTTAGTTACATCTTAATAAGACCTTCAACTTCAAAGATATCGATTGAACTTTTCCATGGCTGTCTTATAGTTATTAAGTAAATTTTTATTTATTTCTTAAAGATTAAAATTTAACTAACTTATTAGGACATTTTAAAGATATTAAGTTTTTATTATAATTGAATATGATAAATCATCTAAACTTTCATTTTTATTCTTTAAATGCTTAAATAACCTTCAACTATTGTCAAGTTCTTTTTCTATATTTGAATCTCTTTAATATATTGTTATTGGACTTTTCAAATCAAAATTCTTTCTGTTTTTTTTGTTTTAATTTAACTTTTAAAATTCATAATTTACTATAATTATTTTATCTAACTCGTATTATTAGTCTCACTAAATACGGTACTTTTTTTCTTGATTAAAGATCTTTCTAAGTATTTTCATTAGTTTTAAGACTTCTATTATTTAATGCTTCAGGATACTTTTTTCCTTTCAATAAAGATTAAAAAAAGTTTTAAGATTCCAATCTTTTTCCTTCTTCTGATCTAAATTAAGCCAAAATTGTTAATTCCAAAGACTCACTATAACTATCTAATTAGAAAAACTGTTGTCATTGTATTTTAGCTTTATTAAATTGTTTGATTTTTCACTCAAAGCGATAATCATCCAAATTTTTTTAATTTGGAAATTCATGCTTTAATCCTTTTTCAATCCCAAAAGCTTTTCTTTTATCTTCTTTTTTTCATAATCTCTATAATATAAGAAGTCTATTAATAATATTAAGGAATTAATATAATACTCTCAATTATATGAAAAATAGAGAGGCTGAATGAACAAATTTGATAGAGTCAGCAAAATTACAAAGAGAAAACATTAACAAAGAAGCTAAATATGGAGAAATTTCGATTATTTAGTTAGAAGTGATAAAATGAAATAGTTAATCGACCAATTTTTGTAAAGAAAGTGAGGATATTTAAAATCATAAATAATTTGAATAAAAAAAGCAAATTTTATTTAGAATTTTAGGGCAAAAAGTCAGAAATTTGTATCGGAAAAGAATATTAGATTTTATTCGTAGCAAGCAGCTTCATTATTTAGTCATTGATATAGTTATCCAGATTATATAATTGAAGTTAGATTATAATATTTAATCTAGTATATCCTCAAACTTAATAATATTCAAAAAGAGGTGTCTTTTGTATTATATAATGTATCTTTCAAAAACTACATAAAATTTTTCTTAAGAGGTAAATGGAATTGGATGTTCTATATCTTTGTTACATTCTTTGCGTTTTTCAAAATTTAAAATTAATGAAAAGAATCAGTGCTTTCATAACTTGATAAAAAGCACTTTAATAATAATTTAACTAAGCAATAAATTGAAATATTTGGATAGATATCAGCAGATTTAAAAAATTTTGATTTGCCAAAATATTAACAAGATTATCATTTAAGTTAATATCGAATAAAATTGACCAAAAATTGAAAAATAATAAATATCCTACTGAAAAAAGCTCTATGCAACACATTTGAAAGTAAGGCTAGATGTTTTTATAATTTCATTTAATCCTTTTAAATTGTGTAAAATCTCTCTTTAGCTCTTCTTAAAAAAATTCTTAATCTTCTAATGATTTTTCTATGGCTTTTAGTTTATTTTCTTAAATTTCCATTTTTATAAAAATTTAGGATTCAAATGACTCAAGTAACTTTTCCTTACCCAAATTTATTTTTATGATAATTATTATAAAAAAAATTCGTTTAAAAATCTATTTTCTTTACTTAATTATCAACTATTTCCCACATTAAGCGATACTCTGAGATGATTTGTATATAAAAATTATAAAATGCTATTTTTCTTTTTTCTGCATTATACTATTCGAAAGTTTATAATCGTAATTTGATAAGATAAAGATTTAGTATACGATTGATTTTATCTGGAATATAAAGATCTTAATACAGATTATTTTAAATCTAAAAAAATCGTTAGAGTTTGATTGGTATTTAGATATACTTTATAGATCTCAAATCTAAGTTTTTTTACTTGTTTGAACATTTTATTTTTAGAGTTGTTCAGATTTAGCAACAACCTTTAGACTTGACACTAAGTATCCTTATTTAACATTCTATTTATTCTATCCTCATTTACTCTAATTTATTATCTAAACTATCAGACTTCAAAATAACCTTTTGATAACTCCAATCCAATATTTACATTCTTTAAACAATTGTTACCTCTAACTTCTTTTCTCTAATTATAATCAGTTTCAGATCTTTTATAATGACTTGTAAAATACATACTTAACTACATGCAAAAAAAGGATGAATGGTATTAACATAAACGGAAATAAAAAAGTTTAAAGAGGAGAACTGGATTAAGAGCAAAGAAGGAGATTTCTGTAGATCAGATTTTATAGCAAGATAAGAAAATAGATAAATAGGGATTGAAGCAGGATATCTAAAAGATAAGAAGATGTTCAAAAAATTAGAGAAGTCGAAGGATCGGCTATTATACCTAAAAATTATTCTTTTGTAATGACTGGCTTTACTCTGTTTTATTTTAATGAAACAATTTGATAAGTAAAAGGTATTTGGAATAACTTCATGCAAGCTTTTAAAGAAGTATTAGAATTGATTACAAATCTTACTATTATAAACTAAGATACGGAAATTAGCTACAGATAAAGTTAAATTTATTATCTAGACTTAATATAAAATATAAGCCAAATTAATTCAGTTACTTATAAGCTTGAAGTATAAAGGTTAGTTTATCAATGAACTGTGTATTAGTTAGTAAATTTTTTGTGATTTAATTGAGTGATAGCAAGCTATAGAGATATATAGTGATATTATAAAAGCTAAGCTGATGTTTAGAAGAAAAAATCTAAATCTAGAGTAGTTAAAAATTTGTCAAAGTAAATTGAAATTAAGTTTAAGTAGCCATATTAATGACGATTCTATTATGAAAAAAACTATCAATGCTGTCGTTATTTAAATTGTGTTCCTATTAATCCTGAAAATACAATCATCTTATCTTTCAAGATAACGAAAATCCTTTTTTCAAACAAAGAGATTTTTCGTTAGAAATGTTCAAAGAACTAGAAAAAATTGTTTCAGCCTGTAAAATTATTGTAAAAAAGGATTTTTACCTTCAAGATTCTTATAATAAGAGAAGATGAGCATTGATTTTATAGATTGTGATAGAATCTTCTATTTTCTTCTATTTCATTTTCTAATTATATGATAGAACTCTTCATTCGTTTAGAATATATAATCCACCTTCATTAGTTTTACTAGTAATAAACTAGACTCTTTAAGATATTCCACTTAAATCTATTATTTTTTATTTTTATTTTACTTTCTATTTCTATTTTTCAAATTTACTCTATTAAAGTTTCCCTCCAAGTTAAGCATATAAAGCGTCCGGAAGAACTAAAATTCAATTTTACAAAATTTATTTAAGATTTTTTTGGTTGAACTACCTATTATATAGGAAAAGAAATGATATATCGACTTTAATTTATCTTTCATAGCTAGTTTTGTTAGGTTAGTTGTCTTAGTTTGTTAATATTTTTTCGGATAATAGAAACATAGCAATTAATTTCTAAATTTTAAGACATTTAAGCTAAAATAATTGTTTATATTGCAAACGCTTAAATGTTGATATTTATGTTTGTTGTCATACTAGCAGGATATTTTCTAATCAGATAGATTACTAAATCTTATGATTTCTTCTTTCTAATTTTAATAGCAATTTCATAAATCAAAGTCAAATTTATAGCTTGAAGCTTTTCTTATATGGTGTAGGATTAATGCCATAAAGAGTAATGTAGTGTAGTTAGTTTTGAACTTAAATTCTCTATTTATGTATTTTTCTTCCCCCTTAAGTTGTTTTCTTTCTTGCTTTCCTCTGAAATTATTTCATTCTTCAATTACTTTCAATAAAGCTAAAAATCAATTTCCTCTTTAATTTTATTTCTCCTAACAAGTTCAATTAACTTATATAAAAGTTATGTACCTTTATAGATATTTCGAAGTATAAAGATTAAGGCATAGATTTTAAGACAAAAGACATAATTATCGTATAAGCAAATGACTTCTAGATAATAATTACCCTTAATAGGTATTAAAAAATAGACTTTAAGTATTAAATTTCATATAAAGGCTTAATAAGCTCCTTCTTTTTGCTTAGTGATATTAATCTTATATTAGGAAATTAATATCAGTCTTTTAAAAAAATATTAGAAGATAATATCCTTACAAATGATTAGATATATAATAGAATTATATTAGATGCTTTAGGATATTCCTCTATATGCAGGTAATTTAATACTTCTTTATAACAAACTAGAATGCTTAACTGAGACTAATTTTTTGCTTCATACTATAAAAACCTAACACTCATAGAAATCTATTTTCTATTCCTAACCAATTATCCGCTACTTTTACTATGGTTTTTTGATCTATATAATTATTCCTTGCATTTGCAAATAGTTTTAATTAAATTGCACTGGCACTATAAATCTCTGTTATTCTACCTTAGTTAATATTATTTTAGTATTATTACACTAAAACTAACATGAAGGTAAAGGAATCTACTCTCTAATTGTTTAAATAAGCTCAACCAAATCTAATACTAGATCCTCCTTCAAACCTATTAAACTATCTTATGTTCAAATACAATTTTTGAATCCGCTTTAGTTACAAAAATTTAAAAGGGTGATTATCCATTTAAAGGATTCATAATAAAAGTAGATAGAAATTTTGATTTCATGGTAATTAAAATATATTAATGCATATTGATTTTGAGTAAAATAAGTACAACTTAATGTGCTGCTTTTAATACTAGGGTTTTAATAATTTGTAGCAGATTTAATAGAAAAAACTATTTTTAACTAACATTTAATTGATCAGTTTCTCTTCGAGCTAAAAGAATCTTCATAATTATTGCCTTTGTACTCATAAATAGTTTATATCCAGTATCATCTTTCTTTGGACATAAACTTAGATCAAAAGAGCAGGATTCACATTCTTCTTCCTTCTGATGCTTTTCTGTTGTAGTTTTCTCGTTAATTTTGAGATCCATTAAATATATGCTAGCTAAGCGATTTGTGATTAATTATAGAACTTATTGCTACGACACAAACAGTATGGTTGGAAATAAATCTTTAGACTATCACTTGTCAAATTAATCAAATTTAATACTTTATAAGCACGAAGTGGAACCCAAGGAAAAATTGCCCAAAAAATTTAGTGAGTTATTCTATTGGGCTAGAAAGACCTGAGCATTCAATAGAACATATGCATATCAGATGATAAAGTCTGTTCTTTTGAATAAGATTTATAACGATCCAACAATAAAAATTGAAAAAGCATAATTTCCCCTCATTGTTTTATATCTAAAGCAACCTTTTGGAAATAAATTTTTTTTAATTATAATCTTATCCACCAAACTTCAAATTGTTCGAAACCATTTCTATTCTTTTATGACCAAGTAAAGATTCTATCTCATAATTACCTTTTATTGAATCTTGCTGCATAACTTCTCTATCTTTTGCTAAAAATAAATTGTATCAAGCTCCAAATTCAAATCTTTTATAAAAAACTAAGCTAGAATATTTTATTTGCAATTCTACTTCTTGATGCTAACTATTGAAAGTCATTACAAGCCTGACTATTAATCATGGTTATTTAAAAAAAGGAATATAAATTCTGTTCTTGTGATCTAAATTCAAGTCAAAAAAAATGATAGTGAATATGAACTATTTATAAGTGCAGCTTGGCTGATATGAGTTTCTTTTAGTCTACTGGATTTTTTATTACTTTATTAAACTGTAAATAAAAATGAGTGCTCTTAACAATAAATATATGGATTTTATGATTAAAGCACTTTAATATGTTCAAGTCTTAGTTTAAAAGTTTTAGCTACTCTTATTTATCAAACTAATACTTTAGTTCAGTTAATAAAATTAAAGAAGCAATCTTTAAAAGAAGTTTCATCGAATGCCTCTTTAACCTTTTTCTAGTTTTATCTAGCAGTTATTTTTTTCTTAATCATAGCTAATTTTAATTATTCTTAGATGTAAAAATTCTGTAATTTAACTAATTGAAGCTTTTACAGAAGCTTGCATTACTTGTTATAAGGCTCAGTCTATCCGTTAAAAATGTTAAGGACACCACAAAATTTTTTTTCTTTATTAGCACTATTAATTTAAAGCTTTATGAGCTACTTCTAATTTTATTTTTTCTTAAGATCACATTGGGTTAGATAGTAAAAGCTAGATTATCTTAGTTTAGAAACAAAGGAAAGAGTATTTTATTATTAAATATAGTTTACTTTTAAATAATGTAACAACTAATTTCATCATTATGCCAACATTTAAGTATAAGGATCTTTTTTCAGATCAGTTAGTTTATATTTGGAGTGAATCTAAGGAATAATTTTCTTGCTTGAAGTCTCTTATTTTATAGGATTAGTATATTATCGCTTAATTTTTACTTCATCATAATCTTGAAAAAAATGTTAGACTCGACAAGATTATATTAGAGAAGAGATAGATTAAGGAAATCCAGTTTATTTAATATTGGTGGTTTATTAAACTGCTTTAAGGATACTAACCCTTAAAATACACTAAACGATCTTAGAATAGAATTTGTAACTTAAAGTACATTTTGTAATAAGTCTCTTTATAATAAGACCATCTTAAAGCTTTATAGTAGCCTGCATCTATTTTTGCTTTACATTCTATTTTAAATCCTTCAATTTAATTTGGAAATCTTTAAATTCACGATTCCTTTTAAATGACCAACTTATATAACCTATGATTATATTCAAAGCATCAAAAGAATTTATAATCAACTTAACTCGCTTATAAGAAGCTAAAAGAGGAATAAAAATTGGTAGCTAATTTTACAGAATGGTAGATAGTTGAAGGAAGCAGTAATTGAATATTACCTTTAAGAGTTTAACTTAACTATAGACTTGTGTATTGTGGGAATAATCATTAAGCATACCATCTTATTTATAGCATATTGACAAAAGTAGTTCAAAAATATTACATGCACATATCAGCTATCTCTTTTAGTGCTTATAGGAACCTCGGAAAATAAAGTATTCACAATCTATTTAAGGTTAGAACTTTAACTAAAATACCTGAAAAGCTTACTTTTAAATTTTTCCTACAATATAAATAAACAAAAAGGCTAAGGGACTATTAATATACTATATCACTTAATTTATCTGCTTTTATCTAGAGAAATAATTTATTAGTGCTATAATAGCTTGTAAATACTGAGTACTAATCAATGAGATCTTAAATTAAAGTTTTAATGATAAAAGAAATAAAATAATTTGAAAGAAGAGAAAGAAGACTAAATTAAGTTAAGAAGGATAATAGAAAATGCAATCTATAACTAGATATTGCTTAATAACAGGAAGCTATTTAATATCAAGCTAATAATTCTGTAACTATACATTCTGAACTGCTTAATATTTACAAAGGTAGAGGCAACTAAGTTTATTTAATAATTAGAATGAACTTTTTAAATGGAGATAATTTTGAGAAAAAGGCGATCTTATTTAATAGTAAGTCTCGCTATAAAAAGAAAAAACATTGAAGTCATTACATTGTGCAAGTTAAAGTTAGTAGTAATAGAATGCAAAAGAAATCATCAATAAAAATAGATTGATTAATAAAGAAAAAAGGAACTCAAAATCTACTTATATAGAATACTTGGAATATTATCTAAAACATCATAGAAACAAATTTAAACTTTTAGTCAAGTTGAAAGTTTAGCAAATTTAGAAACTATTCTAAGTCTTAGTTAGAGAGTTAACATCTAGAAGCATTCTCAATTGGTAAAAAGTCTTGCTTTCTCACATTTAGATTCATAACTAATATTCCTCTTAAATTTCTTTCATTTAGAATTCTTTAAGATATTTTACGGTAAAAATATTAAGTCAAGCTTCCAGAAAAAATGTTCCTTATATGTGCTAAATTCAAATGAGGAAATGGAGCAGCAGATTAAGTAACTATGATTGAAATGAATAAGATCTTAACTCAAACTAAGAGTATTTCTTTCAATGCGTAATCAACAAAATAAAATAAATCAAAGTAATTTTAGTAAACCAAAATAACAGATATCACAACTAAATTCAGCTAAAGTATAATGAAATTTGTTAAATTTAGAAAATTTACTTTGAGTAAACAAGAGCCTAAGAAATAAATTACAACTAAACATTTCTTGATAGTAAGCTGAGGAATTTAATTTCAAATGATAAACTTAGGGAAATATTTGAATTCAAATTTTCCAGCAATAAGAGTTATTCAGTTTCTAATTTCCAACTAAAAAGTTAATTATGTTTATGCCTCATAAGTAACTATTAACTCTTTTAGAATTTTAAAGCAAATTAAACATTCTCATCAACTTCACCTTTTTTTCAATGAAAGTGATATATATAAAATAGCTGATGAATTCAAAAGAAAAAAGGAAAATAAAAGTTTTTAGAAACATCTTCAAAAAGCTTATAGATAAAAAGAATAAAGTAACTATACAACAAGTTTTAAAAGCTTGAATTATCGTTTATCGCAAAAAAACAAATATTAATCTACTAGAAGTAGATTAAGAAAATTTAGGCTTATTAAAAGGAGATAAAGTCTGTTACTTAATCTTGACACAGTTTACTCTTAATATTATACTCTGAAATAAAAAAAGAAGCTAATATTATAATTAACTTTATTTTGGAATTTAGAAAGAAGTGGAAAGTACCATAAAGAATAATAATAATAATAGTAATTTAGAGTTAAATTAGGCAGATTTTTGTGTAAATTAGATTAATTATGTAAGATTGAATTCAATAAATAACATTTTAATAGATTTCCAACTGAAGAAGAAGAAAATTACATGATTCCTTATACTAATAAATGAAGGTTTCTTTGGAATTAGTTCAAAAAATGAAAGTTTTATATTACATTGAAATAAATAGAACAATTTAGCTTAAAAATATTGTAATATGGAAATTCAATAAATAAACTAAAAGCAAAAATTATAAAAATAAACAAACCATAGTTATAGATTTCATAATAAGAAATAGTCATTTGCAACTTGTTAGCAAGAATAAACTTCAATATTAACGATTTTTATATAATGTAATCTTCTGTTAGATGATAAAATTAAAATAAATAAGTGAAGATTGAAAATTTGAAATTAATTAAGTTTGCTAAACTAAATACAAATACAAAATTTTAAAGGAAAAAATTTTAAGGACAAGAATAAGTATGAAATCGAGTAAGTTTCAAAAAGGAAGCAGATGAAGATTGAATAAATTCAAAATAGGAATAATCAAAGAAGAAAAATAAGAAAGAAGAAATAACAATTTTTGGAGTGATGAAACTATATAATTGAAAACTAAGCAGTCAACTATTTAAATTAAAATAATCTTTTGCAAGGTAAATATCAAGTTAAGCATAAAAATGAATCATGAAAAAATCGAAACTAGCTCAAGTCAGAAATTAAAATTTAACGTGAGAAGTTATAATAAAAAGAGCTATAATTAAGGAAGAAAAGGCGTATTTTCAGATTTTAATCTATAAAAACCTTAAAAAAATTTTTTTGAAAAGAGTGGATTTCGAAATATATTTTAGTAATTTTAAAGAAGTAAAATAAAAAATTTTAGTATCGAATTATATACGTATTTAGAAACAAATATCGTAAAAAGATAATTTGCGTTTTAAAAAATAGTTAAAATTTTAAAACCTAAGTAGTTAGCCATCCAATCTATATTATCAGCTTATCTCTATTATTTTGGTAAAAATCCAACAGATTTAGGTAGGCGGTGAAGCATTGATTTAGCGCACCATTCTTTAGTATTCTTAAAAGTTTCTCCATTGCTTGTAATAATATAATTATTCTTTATCCAAGGATTAAATTTTAATTATAGCATTTTTTTAATATATTTTCCAATTTTACGTTGGATAAATCCAAAATAGTATGTAATAAATATCTTATTAGTTTTTTTCTTATTCTGCGTTAAAAAATAACATTATTTTCAATGGTGTTGCTTATTGCATATATAGCATTTTATTATTCTTTAAAACTATTATTTCTTAATCACCTGCCTAGTTTAGATTTTTTGACTATTTTAAATTAATGTTTACTGTTTATTTTAAATTTAGCTTCATTTTCTATTTACATAAGGATCTGATTGATTCTGCTAAAAAAGAATGAAATTACCTGAATTTAATGCTAAATTTAAGCTGTTCTATCTTCCAATTTTTTTACATGTATTATATTGATCAATATCGTTTCTCAAGTAAATTCTTTATTATTTTCTCTAATTTTTCTGTGGGGTATCTATTTTTAATCATCATATCTTTTAATGAGTTGGATTTCGCTTTCCATTTAAGTTTCTATATAAGTTTTTAGATTTTGGATTTCCAAATAGTTAATGTTCATCGTATCAGTCTTGCATCTATTTCTTTCATTTATAAATTGTGTTTTCTTTTAAAGATTTTTCTGTTTTAGTGTTTTGCTATAAGTATTAATATTTCTTAAAAGTCATTATATACATAATAATTTTGAAAAATCTTACTTTCATCTAGACTTATAAATCTTTGTTTATTAGTTTTTAGAAATAAGTATTTAAAATATTTTATTATTCCTCTACTTAATAATTTTGGCATAAAGCTACTAGCTTAATTAAAATTAAGCAGATTCTCTCTGTTATTCTTTTTTTATTATAGTTACTTATAAAACCATAGGAATATTAGAATATCAGAATGTTAGGTTATAAGAAAATTAGAATTCAAATCCCAATTTTTCGTGGCTACAAGAAAACGGGAGTTTACAAAATGCTAAAGAACTAGAACTGAAAAAAGTTTCCAAAAAGGTCGATTATTAATCGAGATTTCCACCTCTGAAAAATCTTAGAAATAGGCTAAAAATATAATGTATTCGAAAATCTCTGATTTCACTATCAAGCAGTAAATAAGTTATGAATTGCTAACTAAAATGGTAATGGATCTAAAGAAAGAAGTCAAAAAACTGAAGAAATACAATAAGAGATTGATGGAAAAAACCTGAAATAGAATCCAAAATAATGGCCTAAAAAAGAAGGCTTAAAGCCTTTTGAAATATTTCACAAGACTATAATAGTTAATTCTAAAACTTCAATAGAAGCAAAAAGAATTGAACTAGATAAGAAGAAAATCAATAAAATTTCTGCGTTAAGTGGAATAAGAGAATAAAGAAATGACCCAAAGATTATCGAAATAAATAAAGAGCAAGATTTAAATATAAATGAAAAATAAAAAGAGGCTATTACTGTAACTCTCGAACTCATCTATGGAGCTAGAAATAATAAAACTTTAAATAAAATATTGAAACTATTAGAAGAAGTTGGAGAAAGAAAAGAAGAGATAGAATTAGATATAACTAAAAAGAGAAAGATTATATTGTAATAAATTCGGAAAATACATAATAAAAGAAACCAAGTTTTTTCTAGGTGAAAGAATAAATCAAAAACATATACATAGCAAGCAGAAGAGTTGTAGAGATTTAAAAATTTTTTAATTTTATCGCTAGAGCAATTTAGAGGTTGGCGGAAAAAGGTTGAAATACCTCCAAGAACACTAAACATTTTATTTAGCATTATATATATATTATATAGTTTTTAGTAAAAATTTTTTTGAAAATAAACTAAGAAATGGTTATATATATTATAATTTGTTATCATTAATCGATAAAATTTGTTGCTTTTCAGCTTAATCTAAACTTTTTGAGTTTTTTTATAGGGCAAGCTACAAATTGAGTCCAGTATCTTCCTCTTGAAAATACCCTAAGGTGTTATCCAAAGTCTGTCAACTCCTTTCATGTCCTCACAGCTTCTTTTCTTCTCGAATTTTCAATTAGGCGCAATTTTTAAACAGATATTTCGGAGTGTGATATTTCAAGCACTTCTTCCTAAGTTTCTTGATTTTTTTTCTGCATTCCTTTTTCATTTATTCTGGTTGCTCAATTTCCATCATTACTCATATTCGCTCTTTAATCCCTTGCTTTTCAATCTTTTAATTAATAAGCATCAATGCCTTTTCTAATTTGATTTCTTCTTTTCCTTGCTTTTTATTTTTCAAAAATTTTCTGTTTTCATTAATAAAACTTCATAGGAATAATCGTTTTCGATATGTTATTCTATTTCTTGTTTAAATTTTAAAAATTCATCTTCTTAGCGATGCAAACGTACTGTGAGATCCTTCATTTTATTGATAAATTTAAAATCTATTAATTTCCGATTCTTTAGATCTTCAGTAACTTCACTCTAATCTAATCTGTTTCCTATTATAAAATATTAAAGTGTCAAATTTCTTAAGCTTAACAGTTCTTAGAAGAAGTCACTTTTTTTAACGATCACTCAATATCTCGAGAGTTATGACTATGTTTCTCTGATTGTTTGTGGAGCATTAACTCATGAGTCGCTTCCAATTCTTTTTTTCCTCCTTATCCTTTCCACTAGCAAGAAATTCTTCCATATTATTTTAATAAAAACGTTTACTTTAATTTATATTTTTACTTTTTTATAATTTTTTTATATATTTTTGGTTCTTTAATTACATGCTTATTATAAGAGCTGCGTGTTATCGTAGTGCTACGTGCTCTATAATATTAATTTTTTTTATAGTGTTTTTTAAATAAGTTTCAAACATGCAATTACTAATTAATTTTTAAATTAGTTGTATTACTCATAATTAAAATTATTATGCTATGGTAAAAGTTTTAGTTTGATTTAATAATTATAAATGATCTCGCCATTAGATTAAGATTATATAATCTAAGTTTCAAAAATTAGAAAGTTAGAAGAAATAGCTAGGGGAAGTTTTGGAGTGGTGTATAAAGGCTTAATGTTGGAAAGAATTGAGATAGCGATCAAAGAATTAATCAACTAGAGTTTATCTTAAGAAGCTAAACAAGATTTAGAATAGGAAATATAGATAACTTAAAAAATGAGGCATCCAAATATAATTACTGTATATGGATATTCTAATACTCCATTGTGCTTGGTAATGGAATATTTACCATAAAACTTGTATTAACTTCTACATAACTAGTAAACATTACCTTGGGATATTCGTTATAACATAAGTTTGGATATAGTATTGGGTCTAGAATATATACATGGGAAAAGTATACTTCATAGAGATCTTAAGAGCAATAATATTATGTTAGACGATAAATTAAGAGCTAAAATTACTGATTTCGGATTATCACGAGTAAGAACTGAATCATAAGCATTAACAACGAAAGTAGAAGTAGGAAATATTCGCTGGATGGCTCCTGAATTAATGAGTGGAAGGCCAAAATATAGCAAGCAATCTGATATTTTTGCTTTAGGTGTTATATTCTGGGAAATATCGAGTAGAAAATTACCATGACAAAACGGTGATGATCAGTTCATTAAAGAGGACATAAGAGCAGGCGAAAGAGAAGAAATTACTAAAGATTGTCCTCTTGAATACTCAAAAATAATATAAGGATGTTGGTTATAGTATCCTGAATAAAGGTTAAATCTGGATTAAATCTTAAACTAATTGTTGGGAATAATAAAATAAAAGCAAAAT
The DNA here is from genome assembly GCA_946699065.1 of Loxodes magnus. Classification (NCBI taxonomy): domain Eukaryota; phylum Ciliophora; class Karyorelictea; order Loxodida; family Loxodidae; genus Loxodes; species Loxodes magnus. Next base: position 158,229 of record CAMPDV010000028.1, on the reverse strand, counting down.
AAAATAAACGAAGTAATTCCAAAGTCTGAAAATATTTTATCTTATGTTGAAAAAATAATCCCCCAAGAAGAGAATAAACTATTACCTGAAATTTAAACAAAGTAATAAATCGTCTATGATTAAAGTCAAAGTAAATATTTTATATACAGATCAAAAATTATCGGGACATACGAAATCAGTTTTATTTGTAGCAATATCAAGTGATCAGAAATGAATTGTATCAGGAAGTTACGATAGAGAGATAAAGATATGGGATTTTCCGAGTGGGATATGTATGAGAACTTTGAGGGGACATACGCTTGCAGTTTATTCGGTAGCAGTGACAAGTGACTCAAAATGAATTATATCGGGAAGTTTAGATGGAATGATAAAGATATGAGATTATATGAATGGGACCTGCAAAAGGACTTTGAGGGGACATATGGATACAGTTTATTCGGTAGCGGTAACAATTGACCAGAAATGAATTGTATCTGGAAGTTAAGATGGAACAATAAAGATTTGGGATTTTCTGAGTGGAGCCTGTAAAAGTACTTTGGCAGGACATACAAATGCAGTTAGGTCGGTAGCAATAACAAGAGACCAAAAATGAATTGTATCGGGAAGTGATGATAAGACGATAAAGATATGGGACTTCCTTACGTGTTAATGTATTCGAACTCTTTCTGAACACTCAGGCTGGATTGGATCGTTAATTTTAAATCTGGATAACACATTTATAATATCAGGAAGTGGTGATAAATTGATTAAAATATGAGAATTTTCAACAGGTTAATGTATTCGAACGCTACAAGGTCATGAAAAAACTGTTAGTAGTATTTAGATTAGTACTGATTCAAGTTTTTTAGTATCTGGTTCTTAGGATAATGATATTAAGATCTGAAACTTTAGTACAGGCTAATGTATTTAGACACTTTAAGGGCATGAAGGCGAAATAAGCAGCATAGTATTAAGTATGGATAACAAATGAATCGTATCAGGAGCGTTTGACAAGATTATAAGAAAATGGAATATCACAATATGAGAAAAAGCAAGATTTAAAACATTACAATTTAAGAATCTAATTACTAAAATAATTTTAAATTTTCTAAAAATCTAAATATTGAAAGAAGTTCAAGGAATACTAGGTTATTAAAAGATAAAACTTTCTTTAGAGTTAAATTTTAATCAAATTCAGAGGTTTTTTATCGTAAAGACTTTTAGATTATAAAATATTAATATATGCTACAATATTTTCTAATTTGATTATGGCAAAGCTTATAAAAAATTATAAGATTAATAAATTAAATTTTTTTACTTTAAAAGTGATTAATAAGCTAATTTTTATAACTAAAAATTTTAACAATAAAAAATTAAAAAAATTAATAGCTTAATTTATTTAAAATTATAAAGCAAAAAGAAATTAATTTTTATATAAAATCTTTTAATTTATTTTAGGCCATTTTTGCTGAGAATTTTATACTACAGGAAGTTCCTACGATTGAATATAAAAATTCCGATCGGAAAAATTTTATCTATTAAAAATAATACTTTATAAATAATATTTTACATCTTTTTTAAGTTAAAAAAGTTAGTTTAGTTTAAATTTTTTTTAAAAGTTGTAAGCTAAAAAAATTTATTTTAAAAGAAAAAAATATAAAAAAATTGGATAAAAGATTAAACTTTTTTTAAAAGTTAAATAACTTTCTAAAATAGTTTTTATAATAAAGTTAAAAGTTAAAGTTAAAAAGCTTTGTTAAAGCCTTAGTAGTCAGCCATCTGACCTATTCTATCAGCTTGTCTCTATTAGTTTGTCTTGAATTCCTGCTAGGCTTAGTTAGGCGGTGTAGCACTTCATTAGCGCACCATCCTTTAATATTCGGAATAATTTTTGTCTTGCACTTAGCGTTACTAATTATTTATCCAAGGATTAAGATTTGAATTAAAGAATTTTTTTCTATAAATGTTTCCGCTTTATGTTGGATATATCCTAAATAGTTTTCTAAAAATATCTTATTTATTCTTTCTTTAAATTTCGCTTAGTTAGTAGCAGTATTTTCATTGGTGTTATTTATTGCACACGTAGCATTTTATTCTTCTTTTAAACTATTATTCCTGTAACACTTATTTAATTTAAATTTACTACTTATTTTAAATAAATGTTTACTGTTTATTTTAATTTGAGGCTTCATTTTCTATTTCCATAGGATCTAATTAATTCTGTTAAAACGAAAATAACGTTGCCTGAATTTATTATTAAATTTAAAGAATTCTTTGATCCAGTTTGTTTTCTATTTCTTATGATGATTAATATTGTTTCTCAAGTAAAGACGTTATTAGTTTTTCTAATTTTTCTACTTTATCAGTGAGGTATCTATTTTTAAACATAAACTCTTTTAATGACTTAGATAATATTTCTATTTGAGTTTGTGTCGGAAGTTTTTTTAATTCTGGATTTCCAAGTGGTTAATATTCGTCATATCAATCATATTTCTCACTTTCACTCATTGTAATTATTTCGCTTTTATATTTTTAGAGAATTTTCCTGTTTAAATGTTTTGTTCAAATTTCTATTATTTCTTAGAAGCCATTTTTTTATTTAATTTTATAACAATAATTAAATGATCCATAAGCAATTTATAATCTGAAGCTTAGAAAATTCTGTTTCGGATTGAATTCTAAAATTAAATTTTTTAAAATATATAAATATATCTTTCAATTTATCAAGAAATAACTTGCAAATCAATTTTTACTTATTTTGTAGAACTCTACACGTAAAAAATCCTGTTTCAATGCCAAAATTTTAATAAGATTATAAGTAAAAATTAAAAAAAATGATTCAAGATTTATTATGCAGTGAAGGCAATCTATACGATAAAATGATTTTAGAGACTAATTACTCTAGCTTAAGTTTTATTTTATCTAAAGAACTATTAGATATTTAAACTAATTAAAATAATAATAGCAAAGTGGAACACTCTGAAGAAAATGTAGATTTTAGGATTTATTTTATTCTAATCTGTTTTGAGTTTACTCAAATATTATAGATTATTTATCTATCTAATTGCAACTCTTTAATCAACTTATTAAAAAAACGTTAAATTCGATGAATCTTAAAATACAGTAAGTGATCGAACTAGAGTAAATAAAAAAATATTTTTTTAATGTTTTTACCTTTAAGAGTGTTTAACTAATATTCTGTTGTAAAAATAAGATAAAGGATATAGAAAAAAAGGATTAATCTGTTCTTCTTTCAGAACTAACTGGGAAGATTAAAGAGAAAAATAATAAAAGAAATGGAGAAATAGCACTAAAATAAGAGGATTTAAGTTCTTCATCTTAAGGAAAAGTTGAGATTAAAAAATTGTAGAGATAAGAAAACTTGAGAATGAAATTGTCTAAAGAATTCAAAGTAAACTAAATAAAATGTAAAAATTAATCTAAAAATATGATGAAATTATTTTAAATTAAGGGAAAATTAGAGAAATTTGGAACAATATTGACGACTAAATTAAAAAGTTATTAATACTATGTCTTAAGCTAAGTTAAATAACTAGTAACTGAATAGTGACTTAATGATCAATCAAATAGCTATTTGTCGATAATAAAAATTATTATAGAAGAAGATTAAACTAAATTAGTTGCTTAAGAAATGAGATTAAAAGAAAAAAACTATTATAAGCTTATAAAAAAATAGAGATTGGAAAGAAAAATGTATCAGACTTTATCCTGAAAATAGATCGAAAACTGCTGGTACTGCAATGCCTACAACTTATATTGCAAAAATACAGAGCTTGCAAAATTTTCCAGATAAGAGAATAATAAAGAATGATAAAATAATTGCAAATAGCTGAATCTGGAGTAGTAAATAGAAAATGTTAGCAATAAATGTAGAAAATTATTGTTGATAACCTATCATTTAAAAAAATCGTGGTATTCCTCCACGTAAACAAAAAGGCTGCAGGTACCTGGTTGAAAGCTCAGGAAAAGAAGCGCTTTAACAATCTATTATTACTATAAATGTAAAAGATGTAATTTTAAGTATTTTTTTAAATAATCTAAATTTAAAATAAACTAAAATAAAGTTAAAAATTTAATTAACTCAAAACATTGCAATATCATCAATACTAAACTAACAAAAAATAATGTATTAAAAACTTAGCAATTTATAGTTTTAAAATTAATTTTTGATTTTTATTGTAGTAATATTAAAAGTCACATGAGCAATTTATTTTTAATGGCTCTACAAAAATATATAATAAAGTAAATAATATTAAAAAAATATTTTGAAAAAGTGAATGAAATGTAGAATAAGTAAATTTAGTCACATATAATTTATAAAATTTTTCTTAATTAGACTAGAAATTTTAGAAAAATATTTCATGATTATTTTAACAGCAATCGTCTTTAACTATAGTAATACCTTTTTTCTTTTTTTTATTTATGTATTTTTTTCGAAATAAAAGTTTAATTTATAAAATTAAATTAATTTTAAACTTTATATCAAACAAAGAAATATTTTATTTTTTAATTAATAAATAGATATTTATTTATTTAATTTAAATAGAGTGGTCCTTACCTTTTAGGGTCGCGAGAAGAATTCCCCAGAGGTGACTGACTGTGAAACAACCTTTTCTAAATGTTGGACCTGATTAATCTCTTCATCATGGGTTGAAAATCTACCTGTAATCGCCTGTTGGCATCCTATGCTATGGAGATTTTAAACCGCAACCTTGCCCATAAATAGAAGAGAGAATGTTATGGGAATATTGGAGACTAATGAGACTTATAAATTGACTTTTTTAGATGCGCTCTACTGTAGGGCTACGCACTTTGTAATAACATTTTTTTAATTACTTTTATTTTTTAAAATTAGTTCTTATAATATATAATTCTTTGTAATTATATTAGCAACTTTGTATTAATTTATTGAGCAAGTTGCTTTGCAAAACCTTAAATTTAATCTTTCAATAAATCTTATAAAAGTTGTTATATATTACTTTCATTTCGTTTTTTTACATTACAATCTCTTTTTATCTATTAATTTTGAAAAAATTTAATTATATTAGCCATTTAAACTTAAACAAAAATGCAAAAATGCTTAACAAAAATATTTAATTTTCTAGTAAATAGATAAAAATAAGATGTGAAATAGATTGAAATAGTTAACATCTGACAATGATAAAAAAATGAAAAAAATGAAAAGCTAAAACTCTCAAATTAATAAAACTAAAAAAAGATGTAAAATAATATTAAAATTTACAAAAATCAAAAATCAAAATTAAAGAAATCATGGAATTTCAAAAGGCCAACTTTAAAGTTAAAAAATTAACTGAGTCAAGAAAATTAACAAAAAACAGCAAAAATATAAAGATATAATATATTAGCTTATTATTATAAAATTAAGTTATACTAAATTTGTAGAAGTGTTAAATGAAGTAAAATACTTTTCCAAATATCCAGGCAAATTATAAAATGCAGTTGTCCAAGATGCACATGCTGCAGGCATTGTATTAGTTTGATTATTAAAAGGACAATTTTTTGCTAAAAATTCCTAAACCATTTTATAACGATCTGATGTTGCTCTCTATCTTTCTATTTTGGGTTCTTTTCTTCTTTCAATGACAACTAGATCAAAAGAGAACATAAGACGCTACATTTTTCCCTTTCATTTTTCATAAAATACCCCATTTTGATGTATGTTGATATGTAAGGCAAAGTCCTTCAAACATAAATGGAAAAAGTGAAATTCTTCTTTTAAAACCATTGCCTGCTAAATGAGGATATTACATATAGACATCTGAAAAGAAGTCTGTATTTTCATATTAGTACTTAGATATTTCTACATTTAATAAATAATTTATAGATAATTAAAAAGATGGTGGGAGCTGAGATTGACCTTCTGAATCATACTTCTGGTTTTATGGCTAGGAGCAAGTTCCTTTCCTGTCGCTTAGAAAGACCTGGTCAAAGTCAACCTTTGCAAGGGAACGCCTTCCTATTGATTATCCACTCCTGGTAGGGGCTTGAAGCCTGGCTGCCCATAGCGATGGAGTTCCCTGGCAGCTGCTTTTCGAAAGCAACAGGATATCCCCGTTATACCATGAAGGGAGTGTTGGGGTCGTTAAACTGCAAGAAGTTGCAGTCCAAAACTCTTTAAGTAAAAATTAATTAATAAATAATTTATAATAACATCAAATTGAGAATTTCCATTAATTTACGCAAACTTTTAAAAAGCTTCATTAAAATTTTTACTCTATGTGGCCATTATCATGTACTAACGAAGAGGAGGAATAGAATCTTTTCATCACATCACAGGAAAATGTGACATAAAATTTGCGAGATAATTATATTTTCCATATTTAAGAATATATTTCGTTGCATTGGAAAAAACAGAAAGTCATGCACATGATCCTTTAACAATTATTTTTGAATCATAAAAAAAATCTCTTGGCAGTACAGGAGTAATAAAGATAGAATCTGTATCAATAGTAGCTATTATCTATGTTTAAGGCTCTACATGTTAATCGGAGAAAAAACTTAAGTATTACTAAAAATCATATTATTTTTAAGTATTATTAAATCTTTTCTGTCCAACGCCAGGCATAAATTATTCTACTTCTTAAAAATCAACAAGAACTAATCTTATTATTGAAGGATATGAATTTGCCAAAGATTATAAAAGATAAAGCGTTTCATTTCTATTCTGTTTTTCTGTTACTATTACTATTTTTCCCAAACACAAAGGTCAAAAGAGATCGACAGATGGTAACAAGGAGTTTAATAATAAATTTAAAAAATTTTCTCCAACTTTTATTCATAAATCAATGCGAGGCAAGCCAGATCAAACACTGCAATTTAAGATATTTCTAGAAAATCCATTCGATTCTCATTCAGCTCATTTAGGAAAATAAGGTATCCCAGGTTGTAAGATAAAAGAATTTTTACGGTAATCTAAAAAGTTAAAAGTTATGCCAAGTTCTTAAGAGGTTAATTAAGTTTGTTAAAAATGAAACTAAAAATAAAAAATAAAAAAGCATGTAGAAACAGAAAAAATAACAAAAATTTGCTTGAAAATTTAAATTAATTTCATTAAAAAAAATATAATTAAAGAACTTAAAAAAAAATTATACAGAAATTAAAATCAACTAAATTTTTTTTAATATAATATCAACTAAAGATAAAATAATTAAAAAATATTGTAAAAAAATATAAAATGTGCTAAAATAAAATTAGAGGACTATAAACTTCTCAAAATAACAAATTTCGTTATAAAATCAAATTAAAGGCTTTGTATAAAATGCTTCTTTTAAAATTTGTAATTCTCTAAAAAGCAATAGGTCCCCATTCCCTAGTTTAAAACCAGTTCAATTCTAGGTCTATGCTATGTCTATTGATACAGCTTCTTCTTACATAATCTTTAATCTCTTGTTGAATAAAAGGTAGTAAGGTCTTTCAAAATCCTCTTTTGAGATGTTTCATTTTACTTACATGTTTTCCAAAGATATCATAAGTTACTATAGACGTAGCATTTCTTCTTAAAATACTTCACTTTTGTTTAAACTCTTTCTAATTCCATTAGGATTGACTAGTTGATCTTTTAGGTTTGTTATTATTCTATTTTATTTAGGATTGTCTCTATATTTTCACTCCTGTTTTTTGGCTTTGCTTTATCTTTTTTCCTTCAAAGAATCTTTTTCATTTTATTAAGAAATTAAAAAGCTCCCTATATCTAAAAAGCAATTAAGGAATTGAAAAGAAAATTATTGTGATTTAATCTATAGGAAAATATCATGAAAAGTATCTAAAATCAAAAACTCATTAAAGTGAAAGACCATGCAAACTTGAGGTGACTACTATTTTTAAGCAATAAACTAATATTTGGTAAAAAAATAAAGGTGGCACTACAATAATAAATTATGTTATGCTATAAAAAATTTAAAATTAATGTAATTAATATGAAGCTGATGGTGATTATCATATCTATTACAAATTATGGCTTGCATGTCCTTATTTCTCTACTTTTAAGTAAATTCAAAGTATTTAATTTAATTTAATTTGATTTAATTAAAATTAAATTAAACACAAAAAATTGAGATTGGTTTCACAAATAAATAAATATTATTATAGAGCGCTTAGCATCTCGTTGACGTGCAGCTTTTTCAATATTAAAAAATGTTCTCATACTTCTTGTTGTCATTCTATTCATCCAATAAGTCATGTCATATTCTCCAAATTGGAATCTGCTCATTAAAAATTATTCTTAAATTTTGAATCAAATGTTCCAGTCTTCTTGAATAAAATCACAGTAAGAGATAGTAATTAAGTCATTAGCAGGCCTCATCAGTAAATATTTATACAGCTAGTATGAACGTCGGACAAATTAGATTAATCTCTTCCGAGCATTCTCATTTTTCCTTGTGATGGATCTAGTGTGAGATTGTTCATAAAGCAGTATAAACTGCAAAAGATTACCATCTAATTCTCCTGAATGCGGCCGACATCTATATTTTTTAAATAAAGATAGGAAATATTAAAAAAAATTAAATTTAAATAATTAAAAAAAAAATTTAAATCTTTATAGTTGTTTAAAATAAATAAAGAATCATAAACCAAAATATAAATTTTAATATTAAAAAAATGAAATAAAGAATAGTCAAAAAATTATAAAACATAGTATAAAAATAAATTTAATAAAAACTATAAAAAGTTAATTGAATCATATAAAGCTATAAATATCAGCAAACACCAATCTTTTTAGGATATTTTAAAATTTTAGAAAGGATTAAATAGAAATATCATGAAAATAATGATTTTTAGGTGAAAATGATTTTAATAAATTTTGAAAGTTATTTGAAAGCTATTTATAAAAAGTGTTAATATATTATTATATTTTATAAAACTTATTCTCAAACATTCTGATATTTTAAAACTAAATTTTAATAAAATTTCATTAAAATTTTTATTTTCATATCAAAATAGTAGCCAAACAAATATTCAAGCAATATATTTGAATTTTTAAGCAAATTTTTGTAAAAATATTTCATTCTATAATATAATCAAAAAGATAAAAATAACTTCAAATAATATTTCCTTTTTATTAAAAAAGAAAATCTAGATTAAGATGTATTTCTCAATTCTCAGAAAAAACCCGATGAAGCAATCTTTCATAGAATTTAATTTGAAAATCCAAAACACAGATCTAAAATTAAAAATGTGCAGTAAATTAAAGGCATTTACAATAAAATTTCTTATTCGATGGGGTTAAAATCTAAAAGAAAGAAAATAAATATCCTGAAATTTAAACTATTTCTTGTGATCTTGAGGACACTGAATTTTAAGTTCAAGATTGCAGTGAAAGACGAAAGAGATTTAAGAGATAATATTTTGCAATATTCAAGAAATAATTGAAAATATTTTAAGAGAAAGTATGGCTTAAGAAAGCAAAGAAGATTAGCATTTTATATAATTATTGTACACTTCCGACAGAAATATAGGAATTAAAAAATTATTAAAAAAATCCACGAGTGGAAGCACGTAATCTTCCTGTTACCCTAGACATTTTAACATACATTGAGGAGCTGGAAATGCTGTGATCCTGATAAGGTGAAATCCCCTAATAACGGAGAAACAGCTTTTAACAAATAATAAATAATATATTTATTTTTATCAAAATATTATGAAAAATAGCCCTCTTTTATAAATGCAAGCACTTTGAAACATATTTGAAAATTTTTAATAATATTCATATTTTTAATGAATATTTGCAAGTTTTATAAGTTATATAAATTTCAATTTTTTAATATTTTAGTTTTTAGTTATTCATTTACTTTTTTTTCGTTTCTTGAATGTTTAGTATATATTTCATTTGTACCCAAAAAATTTAGAATTTAATTTTCACTTATATTTTCCAGAGCACAAGGCCACCCACTTTTTTCCTTATTAAATTTCTTATTTTTTTTTAATTTTTTTCTAAATAGAATTTAAAGTATTTTTTTAATTGAAAACAGTTCAAAAGTGAGACATAACATATTTTAGATTATATAAATAAAATAAAAAATCACTTCTAATCATATTTTTAAAGATAAAAAATTGAATAAAAAGTATAAATATAAGTCATTAATGAAGTAAAATTAAATTAAATCTGATTAAGATAATTCTAAAATAAGCTAGCTAAAATTTATTTGATTTTGATTTAAGAAATTAAATATTTTTTTAATGATAAAAAGTTTAAAAATATTAAAGATTTTATTTTAATGGATATTCAAACACTTTTAAATAGTTCACTCAGTTGCTATTTTCATTAATATGATAAATAGTTTCATACTGCTTCTTTACTTATTAAAAATGTAAGAACTTAACATTTTCTAATTATAAAGTGATCTAATTTTTCTGCTTATTTTATTTTTCCTTGCGATTTTTTACATTTCGATATATGAAAATTAAATTTTTGGAAAGATTCCTATTTTACTTGCGTAATGTTTTTCCTTTTTTGAATAATTATTACTTTTCTTTTAACTAAAAATAAATTTCTTATTTTTATAAAACTTTAAAGATCTAAAAAATTAATTTATTGATAATTAAATCTTTTACAAGATTTCTTTCCTTTCTAATTTTAACATTTTTATCTAAATATTTTATATTTGCTTTAAAACTTACTAATATTTAGATTTTAGAGTTTTTAATTTTTTATAATATGCTGATTATTTGCTATTCTTGCTATATCCTTTTAAATCTTATAAGTGTTCTTTAAAGTTAAGAAAGTTAATTTATAAATTTTGATGAGTATAATCTTTTATTTACGGTAAATCATATAATTTTTTAAAGGATTTAATAGAATAAACATTTTACTGGTTCTGAATTTTCGATAATTTTCTTATTAATCTTACTTTTCAACTAGATTTCATCTTGAATTCTGATAATTAACCCTCTTCTTGCTCATTTAGAGTTATGCGACTTGCACTCATTTATACATTTTCCCGTTTATTATATTGTCAACTTCAATTATTGTTTCATGTAATTCTATTCCTTGAAAAACTTTCTTCTATTTATTTTATCTTCTCATGAATAATATTTTTGTCTCATTTTGTTTCAAAGTTTTTTACTCTATTCTTTCATTTTTGTTTAACTACTTGCATTGTCTTATCAGATATCCTTTCCTCTTGCAGTATCAATAATTAAATTATTTCTCTTTTTATTGATGTAAACTAGTTTTTACTCTCCCACAATATTCATAAAATCTCCTTCGCTTTTGTTTTAATCGATTATTGTTTGAATATATAAGATAAATTGCTTAAATCTTTTTTCTTTTTATTTTAGTTGTAAATTTACTTCTTATATTTCAGATTTGCTTCTAATTTCCTTTTTTATTTAAGTGTTTCCCGTTTATTCTTAACTTCAGTCTATAGTTAAATCGAATTTGTTTCATTTATTTTCGTTGATTTAAGTTCTTAAAGTCTACTTTTCAGCGAAAAGCTATAATATCCCCTTTCGATAGTTTATGTTTCCTTTTTTTATTTTTTCCTTTAAAACAAAATTCTATATGCAAGAATGTGGTAGAAAATCCACTCTTATCCGTTACATCATATAATTCTAATTCCAATGATAACGAAATAATAAGCTGAATTAAGTTTAAAAAATTAATAATAAAAAACAGTCCTAAAATTTTATTTTCGATCTCAGCTAAAAAGAAAGAAAAAATTATTTTTAGCTTTAAAATACTAAAATTTTTGAAATAAAATAAAAGAAAAATAAGTTTCATTTATTAGAATTTAAATACCTTCTAGAAGAGAAAATTTAAATTACTTCTCTTAGATATAAATTTTAGTTTAGATTATTTAATAAAAATATATGGAAAAATGGGAGTGCTAACATAAGTGATTTCTTCATTGAAATTTTTTCTTAAATTTAACTTTTTTTTAATAAGATAAAAATATAATTTTTTATACTTTTAAGCAAATATAAAATATGGTTAAAAAAGAAAGAAGGATTTTTGCAGTCCTATTTAAATAAGAGAGAAAATGGAGATTTCTCTTCATATAGAAATATCTTAGATTTAAATGTTCAAAACTTTTTATGGTCTTCAACTGATTAACAGGAAAAAATTTAAGAATTAAGAAAAAAAATTCACAATAATTCCAAGCATAAACTACTCCAAAATAGGAAACAAACTCAAACATAAATTTGAAACCGAGACAGAAATAGCTTCAATAAATGGAAAATAGCGTCAATTTCAGAAGATTCACAAAAAATTTTTAACTTGACCAAAGAACAAATTATGAAATGGACTAATATCAAACATCAAAATAATTTTAAACAAATAAGAAATGTCGTTATTTTAGAAAAAAATTGTAGCAACTCTAACATAATATTAAAACTACTACAACAATTGAAATATTTACACACCTTCCTTTGAGTGAAAGAAATGTGCTAAACATAGATAGAAAAGTTAGACGAAATATTTAATGGTTCAATAGAATGAAAAATAGGATATTGGATGGGATAAAAATTTCGAGAAAAAGAAAAAATGCAGATAACTTTATTTTATAAAAATAAATAGGGAGCCTCCAACTGAAACTCTGGTACCTGAAAGTACCTCATAGGTGAAGAATCAGCCAAAAGATGAGAAGACAAGATCGAAGAAGTATCAAGTAGCATTAATGATGAAAGATGTCAGATACTAGGGTCTCTTAGGTTAGCATTCCGATCTCGGCCCTATAGAAGACAAAATTTACAAGGGAATGCAACACTGTGGAAGACTTCAGTAAGAAATTATTTAACTTTAAAAATCTTTATTAAAGAGCTGCGCACCATTGAGGTGCTACGCGCACTATAATCTCGTTTATTAATTATAAAAAATTAATAAAATTAAGATTAATTGACCAACTGAGCGATTCCAATGAAAATTGAATCTAAGAAAATAAAAGCAAAGGTAAAGAATAATAAGGTTAAGAATCAAGAAGAGATATCACTTTTGTAATCCGGAAAAACACATAGTAAGAAATTACTACAGATTAATAGAGTTTAAAGAAAATAAAACAAGACAATATACTCTAGAAGGAGTTAACAAAATTCTGGCCAAGGATTTTCAAACTATAACTTAAAGAAAAATACATGTATAGGAAGAATATTTTGGATTAAATTAGCAGCTATTCCTTTTAAGGTAAGCCTGTCTTCTTAAGCAAACTTTTTAATTTAATTCAATTTAATTTAGGCTAATTTTAAAAAAAAAAGTTAATATTGATCTTTATTGATTTAAATGTAATATATTATATATAAAAATGGCATCTTAGAAATATTAAACTTCTTCAACAAATCCTAATAATTAGCCAGAACTTTTTAACAACGTTTATTTACTACAATTAGACAATTAGAAGCTTACAAAAGAAGTTTAAGGCCTTAAATAAATTACTTAATCTCCAATGCTAACAATAAATAATTTGTTAAATTAATAAAATACTTAGAAACAAAAAATTAGCAGACATCTTCTAAGAGAAGGAAAGATAAACGACTCAAATAGAATGGAATTTAAGACAAAAGTTTGACCAGAGGATCAATTAACTTGAACAAATCAAACTTAATTAACGATTGCACCCAGAATCAAGAGAAGTACATAATCCGTCCTTCTCCTATTAGAAAAAAGAAAAAAGATGTTGATACTGTAAAAAGCATGGACATAAGATTAACCAATGCTATAGATTCAAGGAAAAATAATATTATGAAACGGAAAGAAGAATTCATAATCTATTTAAGATCTATTGCACACCAAATGGGAGACTCTATTAAAAAAATGTAACTTTACTTATAAGCTCCAAAGATTACACATTCACTGAGACAATTTGAGAGATAGCAAGTAGGATTTGATTTTCAAGCACTAGCAAAAGGACAAAATAAGCAATTTATAAGAATTTACGATCCGGAAAAACCAGATGAATATGACTTCGAAGATTTCTGATAAGAAAAGACTTTTGCAAACTCTATTTCTGTTCTTAACAAAATAAAAGTGAAGTCACTTTAATAAATTAAGTTATTTTATATTTATTTTCATTTTTTAATTAAAAAAGTAAGTTGCCCCAATTTAACTACAAATAATTTACATAAATATCATTTTCTTTTTAATTATTTTATGCTAAAAAATTAAATTTCAATAAAAAATCTAATTTTAGATAAAATATTACTAATCATTAATCATTGAAATAAATGTTCGCCTTCCGGTTTAATTGAAGTTTTAGTGTATAATATCTCTATTCCTATATGTTCGTTCCTTGCAATGCTCTTTTTCCTTGACTCTCTCTTTTAAATAATCTGAGTTATAAAGTATTACTAAAATATAAATTTCATATACCTTTATCATTCTTTTAATTTTGATAGTAAAAACATAACTCATTTTTAATTTAAATATAAAAATTTGAAAAAATTCGATAATTATTTTATTTCTTAAAAAATGAAAAATTATAAAAAATTATTATTGTATAAAGAAACATTTTTAAAAGCTTTTTGTAATTAATCTTTAATTAGTGCACATTTTTTAAACTTAATTTTATCTTGTTCGAATGCTAAAAAAATTTGGAAGTTAACAAAATTTTATATTAATGAAAAGGAATATTCTCTATAATTTTAATATTTTAAATTATGCTAGAAATTTGAAAAAAAAAATTATATAATTTGAATTTTTCAACTTTAATCTAAACCTAAATAATATTTTATTTTTATTTCATTCAATTTCTTTTTTTCCTTTTATTTTCAATTATTTAATAATTCGATATATTTATAAAATTAAAATTGAAAAATGAGAATTTAAAATTTTTGCTTACAACTTAGAGTTTACTAATTACATTGATTTAAGATCTTAGTTGTCGTAATTTATTGCGTTCTAAAATTTGCAGAACTCAGTAATACTTTCAAATTAAAATTCTTGTAATATAGAATCGTCTTATCATCTTCTACTTTATGTAGGATGCTGCTTTACTCCTTAGATAATTTTCATCACTTCTATCTTGATATATTTAATTAATAGTTATTATAGAAGACTAGATAACTTAATGGTTATAGTAAAGACAATAGTCAAAAAGAAATTTAAATAAGTTCTTTAAAATACCCAAAATAAAAGGGAATCGTTTCTTGCATATCGTAGGATAATTAACTATTGCTTAAAGCTTCAATTTTTTTACTTTTACAAATACGAATAAAATTCATATAATTAACATAATAAGAAATCACCAAAATATTGTAAGAAGTATAACTTATATTTTAAGCATTTGAAATTAATTAAGACACAAAGTAAAAAAATAAACTTAATATTAAGGAATCATAAGAAATAGAGGCCATACGAAAGATTTTATTTATTAATAATAGGCTAGAAATGTTTCTAACTTCATCTAGTCTCTTTGTTTCTTGTCTTCTTCTCTCCGTTTTTATAATCTAAATTAATTGCATATCAAGAAAGAGAAAAATAAATAACATACACATGATCAAATTACTAAGAGAAAAGGATCAGCAACAGAATATTTAAATATAAAATAAAAGGTTATTTTAGAAATACTAACTACTAAGCTGAAAGAAATCAAAAAAAACATACAATCTCAAGAAAATAAATTAGATTTTAAATCTCCATTTTTTTGGAAGCAATAATAGTAAAATTTAAAGCTAACTTTAATTTAATAAAGCACAATCCAATTTTAATGTTTCTAAACTATAAAATTTACAATAAATATAAACTTATAAAATCTATTAATAAAAAATATACAAAATTTTCATTTAATTGTCTTTTAAATATTTATCTCTAGATTGGATAAAGGTCTTGAAAAATATATAATCAAAGAATAATCTTTAACTTTTATAAAATTCAGCATTAATCAAAATATTTTTCTTCTTACTTTCATTTTATAAAATTATACAATCTTTAAAGCTTTTATCCACTTTTAGTTTTAATACTTAAGCAAAAAATAAAAAAATTCACTTTTTCAAAAAATTAATCATATAATAAAATTCTTAGAAGATTGAAATTTAACTGATTATGTTTATAGATTATGCATAAAACAAAATAAAACTAGCTAGAAAAAGTTTAATTAATTTTCTATTAAAGCTAAATATGATAAATTTTAATTTGCTTGAACATTTATTTTATTTTAGTTTATTTTATTATTTAATTTGCTTTATAGTAGTTTTTAATAATAATGAAATTAAAATGTTCAACAATGCCAATCTGGACACCGTTTAAAATAAGTTGTTTTATCAGCAACACTTCTCATCATTCTTGATATAATGAAATTATCTTCACTAAGGTCTTCTCAGTTTCTTTAATTTCTTGTTCTTATTATTTCAATAGGTACTTCACATCATTTTCTTCTACAAATATCTTCATGCTAGTTGCAATAGAGCCTCTAATATTTTCTTATTCTTTACACCAAAATTTTTTCTTGAAATTCTAAAATTTTTAGCAATTCTTGTACAAATGTCACTTACTCTTACAGTAGTAGCATTTCTTCCTTACTTATCTGTTTGGTTTTCGATTTATAACCTTTTTTTATTCTATCTCCATCTAATTTTTCTAATTAGTTATGTTTGCGCTAATATTCTTTTGCTTAATAAACTCCAACTCTTGTTTTTATACTATATTTCCAAGGCTTGCTGTTTCTTATCTATGTTCAGTTTAAATGTTCCAATATGCTTGGAGTTCCCTTTCTTAGTTAATAATTATAATCTCTAAGTTATCTTATCCAAGCGATAATAAGTTTCTTAGTTCTTAATTTTCCTATTTAAGCACTTTAATCTCTTCCCAGAGATAAGATAATTCAAACACTAACTGTTAAATATTGATTTCCTTTTTAATTATCTTTGATGGAAGTTCTTTTCTTGTTATTATATTAGATTCCTTTCCTTTTATTACTTTAGGAGGTGTTTATTATAGTTATTAGGTTCTTTATTAGTTCTGTAAGTGGGGAGAAGAAGACTCTTTATACTTTTTTTATGCCTGCTTTTTCTCTAGAGCTTTTTTCACTTCTTTGCTCAAGAAAAAGCCAGGAACATGATTTTAAGACTCCATTTAATTTTTTTTATAGTAGTTTTTATTATTTTTAGTTTTCCCTTTAATAAATGAAGCTTGTTGTTCGAAGGGTATTAAACTTTATATGTTATTTGCTTTTAATTTATTTTTCTATTTAAATAATATTTCTAGAATTTTCATTACTCAGATTAATAGTTTCCTTTATCCAACCCAACTTGTCATCCCTGTTTGTATTCGGCGTAAATTGCTTGCTAGTCCAAGTGTAGATTTTGAGCCCATATATATGAAATTCTACTATTTCATAATTATAGTCCGCACGTCCTAAGGGGATTGAACAGCAAGTTATGAGTTTTCAAAATTATGCAAATTAATTAAAAATCGAGAAAAGTCTTATTATAGCTATTTAGGTTAGCCTACTCTTTTTGCTAGGAATTTATCTAACTTTATAAAAAGACAAAAATTATTGATTAGCAAAATCGCTCTTTCTTTCATCTAATGTGAGTCACTTCCATCAGATTTGTGAATTCTTATTTTTAAGATACTTTTTTCAAATAAAAGCAATTAATATATTTAAGATGGTAAGTCTCAGTTTGTAATGCACGAATCTCTTTATTATTTTTTCCTGAAGCTTTTATTTCTTTGTCATTTAAATTAAAAATTTACCTAGATAATAAAATCAAGATAACTCGATGATATAAATACTTTTTAAAGTATTAATATCAAAAAATTCAAGAATTGCGAAACAAAGTATAAGAATGAGGAAGCTTAACAGGTAAGGAGGTTTCTTATTTTATCTTGCTTATGAATTTTTTCTTAAACAAAATGATAATAACTTTCAAAACTTGGGTTAGATTAAGGATTTTAACATATAAAGACTTAAATAGAAATAAAGCATAAATTTGGTATTTTATATTAATTCTTCTTACAGGTTTAGGAACAACTCTTTTAATCAGTCTTAAATTTTAAAAATCTTAAGCTTAAATAAGTGCTAATAAAGAATTATTACTGTATTCAGTAGAAAATACTAATGATTTATAAAAACTAGTAGATCATTTAGAAATAGGAACTTGCTAATATAGAAGAATGTTAAAGCATTCCATAAAGGAAATAATGGGAAATGCTAATTCCTTTAATTAATAAATTCCTATGTATAAATGAGTATAATCTAATAAGCTAGAAAAATTAATTGAATAATATTAGAATAAAAATATTAAATCGGCTTTCTTTAAACCAAAATGATAACAATGAATATTTGAATAATTATAATAGGCAACATATCTAAAATATATTTCCTGAGTATTAAAAAAATGGAGAAGAACATTCGTCTTTTTAAGAAATAACAAAGAAAAACAAGAAAATAAGTGACGAGCAAGGAGCTAAAAAAGCAAAGACAAGATAGAGAATCTAGCTCGTCTTCAGAGGAAAAGTAATGGTTGGTCCGAATGAATAATAAAACCCTGAAACCAAAAATAACAATTTACTCCAAAGTGAAATCGAAAAAATGAAAGCAAAAATAGCAAAATATGAAGAGATATTTTTTAATCAAGGAGAAATCCGGGAGCTAATGAATTACATAGAAGACTAAAATAACGAACTGCTAATTCTCAAAAGTTAACTGATTAAAAACTCAGTAGTAACAGAAAATTAACTTTATGAAATGTCGTAAACTAACTTCACTTAATCACAAAGAATGATCATAGAAGAAGATTAGCACAAAATACAACTTTAAGAAAAGTAAAATTAAGAAAAAAAACTTACAAATATAAACAAAAGAATTGAGATGCTGGAGAAAAAAGTTTTTTAAAAATAGAAATTAGAAAAAATATATAAAAATTGTTGGTACTGCTAACCTTGGTATCCCTTACTAAGACATTGTAAGAAATGAATTTAACTCAAGTACAATGAAGAATAAAGGACCTGAAGAAACTTAAACAAACCTTGGATAACTGAGTAAGGCATATATAAATAGAAACTATGAACAAGAAACTAAGAGAATCCTTCATGGTAGTCGTCCACTTTATAAAAAGGTCGTGGAGAACAACCCCGGAAAAAAACTTGTCAGCAGAAACCTGGTTGAAAATCCAGGATATACAAACTTTAATTTTACATTTAGTTAAAATAATAATAGTAAATATATTTCCTGAAAATTCAAAAGTTAATAGAATTAACAAAATTCATTGAGATTAAAAATGAAAACTAAGTTTTAGTTTTCCTTTCATTTTTATTATAAAAATTGTGAAAATATTTGAAATGAAAGAGAAAGATTGAAATATTTATGAGTATCTCGTATTAAATATTAACAATTAATTAGCCAATTGAATTTAAATGTAGACTAATTTTTTCAAGATTTGTTACCTGTTTTTAAAAGAGTAAGTTACTTAAAAGAAATAATATAAAGCTTTAATAGGAATTTAGCTTAAACTAGGTAATATTATTATTTCTTTATTTCTCAGAATAAAGAAATAAAAATGTTACTGAATTTATTAATTAATTTAAGAATAGAAAACTAAACATCATCCATATCTTTCATTCTTAATTCAAAGTTCATAATATGTAGAAAATTAAAAATTTTGAGAGTTTAAATGTGTATTAAATGCTTATTTTTTATTTAACTTAACGTTAGATTAAGTAAAAGCAAAATTTACATATGGTTTAAAAATGATATTGAGTTTTCTGCTGATTCTTATGAGTATATGAAGTGATTAAATAAAAAGAGTCTCCTTAATCCTAAATATGGCAAAAGGGTTGCGTTCTTAAAGAGTTTTGTAAGTCCTTTCTGAACTAACTTTCTTGAAAATAGGGATGATGATGTAGGTATTAAGCTTTTATATAATTCTTAAGAGTCTTAACATATTATTGAAAAACAGTGCATTACTAATTGTAACTCTTTTCCAGCATATTTGATTAGTTCACCCTTTATTCCATCTGACCTAGCTGCCTTGTCATTTGGAATATACTTAATAATTTCTTGAGTTTCTTAAAATTGGAAAAGTTCAAAATTTTGTAAGTAAGAAGACGGTTAGTTGACAAGTTAAAGATCTCTATAAACGAGATCTGATTATCGTTTATTGTACTCAAGTTGCTTCTATTTATCATTTTTAAGTTTGTTTAGCACAAAGGCTTTTCAATTATCAATAAAAGGTTCCTGAATTTTTGATAAAATTCATCTAGTTCTTTATTTTAGGGTTGATAATCTTTTTCGCTCAACAGAACATCGTTCATTTATTTCCAATGAGTTTAAGAAATTTGCCTTTAGCCTGAAGTTTTTTCCACTTCTCATAAGATTGTATATATTTATTTCTAAGTTTTCTAATCTATAGTCAAAAACATGAAAAACTTCTTTAAAACTGATTTTAGTAACTTTATCTGTCCATTGGATTAAGTAGCTTATCGATTTATAGGGTAAGGATGTTATCTTGGAGTATTTATGGTGCATTGTAAGCTATTTTCAACAGAAAAAGGAATATATCCTTGATTATTCGATTATAATGGGACTAGAAATTATTGAACTAATCAATATTCTAGTTTCCCACGACGAAATAAAATCAGTTCACACTCACTTTTGACGTGCAAACAATTCGACATTTAATAAATTTATTGATTCATTATGATAAGAAGCTTTCATCGAAAAATCAAGAAGCTTTATCTCTATGAACGACTGGCTTCTATAAATCAATTATCATAAACTAATTTTTTGAAATTTCTATCTTAAAACTAGTAAAAGTCAAGAATAAATTACCATTCTTTCCTATTTCACTTGACACTGAGAGGTTGAATGAGGCCAACTTTTCCCCTTTTATCTATGATTGGTATCTGACCACTCTGAGAAGCCGGAGGACATCTTTTTCATTTTTTAATATATTTACCTCTCCAATAAAGCTCCTCACTAGGTGATTTTTACCACCCGTTTACATTACTAAAAAGATACTGTGAGACAGGAAGAATCATATTTATAACTTGCAATAAATAAAAAAATGCTACAATGTTGTTCATCAAGTTTTAATCCTCTAGTTCCTGTTCCCTCATTAGTAATCTTATTTTTACATTCTTTCAATTAAGAGGTTTATATCTCTGTTATCAGTGTCAAAAGACATAGAAATTTGAGATAGAATATTAGCTTTAGACCTTATATTTTCAAAAAAACCAAATTATCATTAATTTATCCATAAATCCTTAGATAAATATTCAGCCTAAATACTTACAACAATTTCTCTGTTTCGTAAAGACTTTACAATTACCTTCTTAAGCATACTGATAAACCTTATAATTATAAATCTAAATTATTAAAAGCAAAATTTTAGTTTATATTAAAAGCCAAACCTTAAGGTAAGTTTATTAATCTTATAAAACTAGCAAACACAAAGAAATTGCTTACATCATAAAAAAGAATGAATAAGTATTTCAGTTCTAATTAAGTTCTGATCGCATTTAACAATTGTATAGATTAAATGAAAATATACTACTTTATTCTTTATAAATATCTAGCTTTAAATATCTAAATAAGGAATCATTTTCTCTCAAGGATAAAACATTTTATTTAGGTTTATTAATAACTACTTTATTAACTTACTATCTTACTTATAAAAGGCAAGTTTTTATTATGATATCATTCAAACTGTAGAGTTTAAGACTAAGAATTATATTCTTTAATATTGCTTATAATTAAAGACTAGTCTAATATCCTTAATCTTATATAAGCAGCAAAGGATAGCTAATATTAAAGATATCTACTAGCTTAAACTATTATAAAAGCTAATACTCTAGTAGTAGATACTACTTAAGTGGGTCAAAGCTAAAATTTATACTGATATTAAAATCTACTTGTCTCATGATATTTTCTTAACTAAGCAATTTCTTAATTCACTTCTTTATATTAAAACTGACTATGCTTTATTGAATCTCTCTATCTAATTTAATGTTTTACTTTCACCAAATTCTACTCTATTTATTCTATGAATTAAGATGCAAATCACTTTTTCAACTATCAAAGGACTTAAAGTAATAATTCAAAGAGAGCTCACTTTTTGAGAAGAAGGTCTAAAAGCAAAGCTAATTATATGAGAAAGCTTATAAGCTAAGAGAGTCCATCTAAGCAAAACTAACTCTTAGTATATCTTCTTGAGCAATACTTCTATAATTACTAAAAGTATGATCCATTATAAGTAAAATCAACATACAACCACTAACTTAATTACTCAAAATATAGAACTAAAATACCTAATTAAATAACAAGCTTTAAGTAGAATCTATCTGGAATAAGTGTAACAAACTATAAATATAACTAAAGATACTAACTAGCCAATATAATGCTATTAGTTTAGAGGCTACTTATATCCTCAGTAATAGCTATATAAGATAATAAAATATTAACAAGCATATAAGGATCTAACGGATCTTTTAATTTAAATAGTGATTAATAATACTAAAGAGCTAAAATAGTAATAGCTAGGATAATTATTAGTTTAGCAGATAACTAAATAGTTATAATAAAATAGCTTTAATTTAATCCTTAATAAGCAAACATGTATAGCATTACTTTAATCTAGTTTATTTAATACTATAAACATTTAGCTTTAAGATATCTAAGATATAATGTCAAGCTAAATGTAAGATTTTAATTATTGTATAGAACTGGAAAATTACTATGCTTCTAAGGAATTTACAAGAAGCTATTGTAAATGTTAGTATAACTATAGAAATTAATTATTAACTTGCTAGAACATACTATTGAACAGTGAGCTGACTTAAAAATAAATACTGACTTAATGCTATTATCTAGCTCATTAAATTGATTTTCGCAACAATATAGCACACTGTAACTAAGGAGAACTCTAGTAATGAAGGCTATTATGATGATTATCTTTTATAGCTGAACATATCTATTAAGCTTAATCCTATCATAGCTACAGCCTATTGTAATAAGGAATTACTTATAACATTTCAAAAACAGTGAAGAAGAGATTAAAGGCTATAGTTAGCTATAATACTTGATCAGTTTGCTTCTGCTCAATATAGAGTAGGATTTACTTAATCAAGATTAATAAATTTGAAGAAAAAATCGAGAGCTCGAGCAATATTATAAAAATAGATCCTATTCTTATTTTTTCTTGTTGTAGTAAAAGTGCTTTCTGAAGAATTTGAATAAGAATGAAGATGCCATTGAGTGCTATAATGTAACTCTTTAGCTAAATCCTAAAATTGATATTTCAAGAAGTTTTGGAAGAACAACAATAAGAAGCGTAGGTAAAAATGATGAAGCTACTAAAAGTTTAAACATAACTATTAAAATAAATCCTTATCTGACTATTGTCATTGTTATCAAAGGAAATTTCCTTAAGTTACTAGGAAGAGAAAAAGAAGAAATTGAAAATTTTAATTGAGCAATTAGTTTAATCCTGTATATTCTAAAGCCTTTATAAGAAAAGGACTTGTTTTGATAAGCAAAGCAAATATGAAGAAGATTTGAGCTTTAATCCTTAGTCATAAAACTTATTCCTACAATGAGAAAGGAATTAATCTGAACAGATCAAGAAAATACGAAAAGCATCTGAATACTAAAGTATAGCAATAAAAAGCTTAATATAATAAAGGGCTCTTAAAAGCTTAGATTAAAATATCAAAGCATAAGAAAGTTTTGATATAAGTGAAATGAGAAGTGAATATTAGCAAATTTAATATCTTATTATATACTAGATTTTATAAGTTTAATTATAATAAATTATGACTAAAAGGGTAACTTGTAAAGATATTAGTAATTGTCTTGATTATAAGATATACATATGACATCAGTTGTCTGTTTAAAATTATAAATAACTTTTACAAAAGCACGAAAGAATTATTATCAATGGATACGTTGTAAGACTTATAATTATTAAAGTTAAAAACATTTTAATATGGTTTTTATATAAATAGGAGGGTTAATTTTACATTAATAATTTAAAAGTTATAAGGCAACTAAGTAATAAAGAATTTAATAATGAAACTATTTAGTTAAAAATTAGTTTGTTATCTTCTTTAATATTAGGTATCTTTCGCTTTACTTTTTAATTTAGTGGACGGTTATAGACAATCACTTAATCAACATTCAACACTATACAACTAGGATGGTTATTTTAAAGTTTTTGGCCTTATTTAGATTGCTTGTGGATTAACTTAAAGTTCTTTCATTTTATTTCATATACTCCTTTATTTTTGATTCAGGAAATTCCAAAACTTTTTAAAACCTTAGCCTTTTCTTATTTTGTAAATTTTCAAACCTTTTGGACTACTTAAGTGAATATGTGACTGATTTAATACCTTTTATTTCTTTAGCTTTTGAATTAGTTTTGTTTAAGTCTTAATTAGTCTTTCTTCTTGACAGAGATTTTGCTGATTTCTATATTTTTATTGCTATATTTGATTAATTTATTAAAGCTCAGTCTGCCATTGGAGATTTAAAGACAAAGTTAGATTAACTTTAACCATAATTCTGCTCTTCTGAATCAACTGTAAGATAGTGATATTTATAGTAAAGAAGCCTCTATATAAGATAAAGATAAGTTATCTGCTTTCTTGCCTACTCTTAGATTGAGAGTTATCTACTCTAATTCTTTAATTTTCTATTAGATTCAAATACTTATAATTCAGAACCCTTAGTTGCTTGCTATACGCTAGAGAATCTTTTTCCAAAAGTATCTTTATTGTACCGAAGCCTGGTGAATCTGCCTTGGTAGTAATTTGATATATTTTAGTAGAATAATGGAATTAATAAAGGAAATAGGTAACTAGGAATAAGGAAAAGGTATTATACAAATGGCTAATATACAGTTTAATAATAGATAATTACACTATATTATCATATACTACTACCTTTATTATCTTTGTACCTTTAGTATCTTTACCATCTTTTGCTAATCTATAAGATACTAGCATCAGTCTATTAGAAATAAGCGAAGCTTATTTAATGGAAAGCAGTTAGTTTATACCTATTAAGGATATTTAGTTTAATCTTATAATTAAAGCATTAAATCATAAGTACTAAGCATATCTTCTGCTAAGATAAGCTATATTAAGTATTCTTGTAAGCTGTAGATCTAAAAAGATAGATTGCTATATATAAGCTTAGCTTTATTAATGGTATAGTTAATTAGGATATTTAGCACCTCTATACTTCTAGGGATTCTACATTTTTACTTATTTACTATAATAGACAATATCTTAGTCAAAATTAAGATACCCTTCATCATCTCACTCTAATCTATTTCTTAGGATCTAGGAAATATAGCAACTCTTTGTTTCTTCTAGTTAGAAAGATTTCTTAGCATTAGATTCTAAGTCCTTAAAGCAGAACTTTATTAGAAGCTTAAGGAATTATAAAAATACAGACCTATAAAGCTAAAATAATGCTACTTGTAGCTTAAGCAATAAAGCCAAACTAAAATAACTTACTTTAGTAGCTTTAATATCATAAATCAGTAATTTACTCAAGTTAAAAACCAAATGCAAGATACTTGTAAAGGATGAAAAGGGTTGTACCAAATTATAAAATCCACATCTTTAATATCTAAAGTATTTAATAAGGCTATTTAACTAAATCCTATATATATATACTAAATGTAAAATATTTTGCCTTCCCCTGGACTCTCAACCAGATTTATGCTACCATTTTGGTTTCGTGGATGGATACCACGTCTTGTTTAGATCTATGTTTGTAAAAATTTTTCTTTTATAAATTCCTTACTAGTTGATATAGAGTCAATTTATTTCTTTTCATCTTCTATTTTCTTCTCTTGTTTTTAGTCTTCATCAATCCTTGCAAGAATTTAATAAATGATACTTTGACTTACAATAGAAACATTTTTTAACTTATTTTTTTCTTTAGTCTTTAGCAGAAGTTTTCTTTCTAGGATTCCAATTCGTTTTAAAATTTCTGAATTTTTATCTTCATCATTGTTCATATAATTTTGCTAAATAATAGGTTATTGATCTTCGACTATCATTCTATTTGTTGCCTTAAAACTTTATTAAGATTAAAGATACAGTTCTTATTCAGTCACTACTTTGTTTTATATTACCTAATTTTTTAATATTATTATTTCATTATTTAGATCTTCAAATGTGTTCATAAATTCACGAATTCTTTCCCCTTGGTTAAATATTATTTCATCGAAATCCGTTATTTTTTAGTTTAGTTTCTAAAATTATTCCATTGCCAATAGTACAGCTTTTGTTTACTTTTCTTCCTGTTTTGAAGGTCCCACCATTATTTTACCTTGGGAAGATGAACTAGACTCATTTTGTTTCTCTTCTTGTCTGAGTATCTTGGCTACTTATTTTCTAGCTTTTCTAGCTTAATTCCTAGAAAGCCTTAGCGACTATTCCATTTTTTTAAACTAAATCCTAATGATACAGATGTCTATTTTAATAAAGTACTTCTAATGAAAGAGTTGGGAAATTACAATAAGGCACTTGGAAGCTACAATGTCGCTATCAATTTTTACCCTAATAATGCAACTACTCATTTAAATAAACGAGGCCTAATAAACTAAGATGTCTTATAGCTCGATCCTTATGATGTAGCTACATCTTTTAATAAAGGAAATACATTTTAAAGGCAAGGAAATAAAAAGAAGCCCCTTGGAGCTACGATAAAGCTATAAACCTTGACTCTAATAATATAGCTGCCTATTCAAATAAAGGAGCTGTACTTTATAGACTAGCAAGAATAAGAGACACTTTAGAATTATGATATCGTTATAAAGTTTGATCTTAATGATGCAGATTCCCTTTTAAATTAAGGAACTGTACTAAAAGAATTAGGCAAAGGCAAAGAATAATTTAAGATCTAGGATATTGCTCGTAAACTTAACCCTAATGAGACAGATACCAATTTTATAAAGGAATTTAACTGTAAAATTAGCTTAATTCAATGATTCCATTGGAAGCTTTATTTAGACATTTAACTCAAATCTATTTTTTCAAAAGCCTTAAAGCATAAAAGTTTTACTCTTTATAAATTAGGAAATTTTTCGAAGTCATTTAGTGTTTTAGCACTGCTATTTAGTTTAATCCTACCCAAGTAGTGCTTTATGATAAAGATATGGTTTTTCAAGTTTTAAACTAAGGTGAAGAAGTTTTAATATGTTTCCAAACTGCCCATTAACTAAATCCTAAGTTCGAAATTCCTTAATCTATCAGTATAAAATAAGAAATATAAGCACAAAGTCCAATAACTATAGAAGATATTAGACATATCATATAATAAAATGGTTCTGGAATAGATAGCATATCTAAATAACAATATGTCTTATAGAGGTTTCAATCCTAACTATCAAGCTCTTAACAGCTTATAAAAATTAGCTTAAGATTAGTTTTAAATTGCTTATTTGATTACTATCAATGGATCTAATTACGCCTTTAAGGTTTTTAATTAAACTGGTAATTTCCAAAATCTATTAGATTAGTTCTATTTTGGATGTAAAGAGTTTCTATTAATAAACAGTCTAAGAGTTTTAAGTTTTGTAGGAGTTGCAATCAAGATTTCAGAGTAAAAGCATTTTAGATTCTGTCTTTTAGTAGATTTTAAATGTAAAGCAAGTATTTTCCAAATAGGTTAGACAAAGTAGTTAAAAAGTATCTAATATAAGATATTTAAAGAAATTTAATTCACTAGGTTTAATACCAGAACATTTATAGTCCATTCGTACTAGAAACTTAATTCATTAAGAGATTAAATCTCTAATATCATACTAGATGAAGAATATTAACCTAAACTACTAATTTTCTTATTACTTAGATAGTACATACTGATTAACAACTTTAGAAAAGAGTTACTCCTCAGTGAATGGCACTGAACAGTTTGATAAAAAGATAAATAAGAAAAGTGATATCCGATTCTTTAGTTGTGTTGGAGTAGAGATTTTCAATTAAAATAATCCTTATGCAGATACAAAATTAAGCAGAGTCATAATGAACAAAATGATTCTTTAGCTTTCAAGTGAAATATTATGATAACCTGAATATAGTGATTTATACTACAGATATTTAGTTTAAACCAGATCATTAAATCTGATGTTGATAGCAATATAAGTTAGAAAAATTAAAATAACAGAGAAACCCTTAAATATAATATGTGCAGGATAAAATGAAGAAGGAAAGAGAAGATCATAAAGTTAAGTATTAAAATATAGAGTAATAGAGAATGAGAGACATTATAGCTGATAAAATTTGAGAGGTTAAAGATAAATAAAATTAGAAAGAAGAAAATCTGATGAGCAAACAATTAGAATATGATTTAATTTAATTTAAAGTTATTTATAGAAATACTTATTAACTTATCATGTTTATATACTTTAAAGTATTTTTAACATTAGCGAAGAAAACAATTATTCTCTATTTTTATAAAGTAAATTTAATAATTAATTAAGTTATAATTAGATAGAAAATAATAATAATAATAATTAATTATAGTGAAACATCCTTTCAATAAGAACTCGTTACTGTTTTAAAGCTTATTAGTTGGTTCAAATATTAAACTTCTAATCTTCTTCTGGATTATCTTCTTCGAATACCCATCTGTCAGTACTGTGCTAAACCTTTTTGATTATGAATATCTTGCTTCAGTCAAGTTTGATTTCAATTATATTTAGGCTTCTTCTTTTTCGAGCAAATATGATGCTCATCAATATTTTACTTCTATTTTATAACTTTTTTTCTGTATGAAAAACCTTTTAGAGCTCTAAATAGATTATTTATCTATTTCCATATCCTAAAAATTTCTAGTTCTTATTTTGTTAGAAGCTTCAGCATTATTTCAGACTATGTTCATATTTCCTGCAATATCAACATAACTTTCTTATCTTTAAAAGAGGAATTTTTCTGACTGAATAGTCGATTCTACGTCCATTAGGCCATTCACTGATATATTTTTAAGAAATAAACTTTCAATATACTTGACTAGCTAATTAAATTTTATTTCATCTTGTTTATCTCTGAATTTATATGATTGCTGATTTTAATTCTTTGGTTTTAAGGTATTTTAAATAAGTTACTGGATTTTTCCTTCATGTTCTTTGTTGTTCTCTTATCTTTAGTTATTTTCAGGCTCAGCATTGTCATAAAATATGTTAAAATAGCTTTGCCAACAGTTTTTGATCTAATTTTCCTGGAAATGTTTTAAAGTCCTTGTTTTCCAATTTCTCTATTCTCTTTTTTTATATTTATATCCGTTTTTAAATTATTTTTCTTAATCCATTAATTTAATAATAATAATAATATACTTAAAGTTAGTAGAGTTTTGCATTCTCTGGAATTGCAACCAGTTCCTGCGGACAGTTTTTTTAACGTGGGTGTGATCCACAACCTTTTTATTAAGTGGAAGGTTACCACTGTAACCGTTCAAGTGGTCTTGCAAAAAGCTTTTATTTGTAGATCCCTGTTGGAGTTATTCATAGTTTATTGAGTTGTCTCCATGTTCTTTTCTGCTCTTATTCGTTTATTTTCTTTCATTATCAACAGTT
Source organism: Loxodes magnus (assembly GCA_946699065.1). Taxonomy (NCBI): domain Eukaryota; phylum Ciliophora; class Karyorelictea; order Loxodida; family Loxodidae; genus Loxodes; species Loxodes magnus. The sequence goes on along the minus strand of CAMPDV010000028.1, from coordinate 128,748 downwards.
TTTTAAAATATGTTGATTTGATTTGCAACATCAACAAAATTTGTATTATTGTCTTTATTTCGTTCTTTTTTATGATAATTTATTTTCTATATTTTCTAATCTTTTAATGAAACTTGCAGTAATCATTTCTTTTTCTGGATTCAATTCTGTTTTTAATTCTATTGGTATTTTTTCTATTTCCATTTTTGTGTCGTATTTAAAATTTTATTATGATTAAGTTCAGAGTTATTCCTCCGTTATTAATTTGCTACAAATAAGTTATCTTCTAAGTATTAGTAATTCGTTGTTCTAATCTTCTATGTTACTCATTAGTTCCCGTATTTTTTCGCCTAAGTTGTAAGTTGTTTCTTCATAATTTGAGATTACTTTTTACATTTGGTCTAATTAAATTTAAAGTTTTTGATTAGTTTCGTTTTTAGGTTAACTTATCTCTATTTATCCTACCATAACTTTACCTTCTGAAGAAGAACTTGACTCCTCCTATTGTTATTATTTTTTCTAAATTTCTTTTGCCGCTTTTCTCTTTAGGTTTCTAAGTTAATTTTTTGAGAGTCGAAGAGATTAATCCATCTTTTCTTTTTAATCCATTAATATAGTTCTGTTTTTTCTATAGCCAAATTTTACTATTAGCTAGCAATTAATTGTGATTCTCTTAAAGTTACTGCTCTGTTACTAATTTATTTTAAATTAGCTGATGATCTAGTATTAATAACTCATTATTTTACTCCTCAATGTTTTTCATTAATTCTCTTATAATTTTCCCCTTAATTATGAATAGTCTTTTTCATACTTTAGATTATATTTTACATTTGGCCATGTTTATTTTATAGTTTTTTATCCATTTCCTTTTAAGGTTTTCCTATTGCTACAATTTCGATCATAACATTACCTTCTGATTATAGCTTGATTCTTCTTTTTCTATTGCCTTTTCTCCATTTCTATAGCCACTTTTCTCCTTAAGTTTCTAAGTTAATTATTCGAGAGAAAAGTAGATTGCTTCATTTTATTATGCTTCTGTTATATTTTTAGATCGTAAGTTCTTATGTTAATTTTTATCGTACACTTGTCATATAAATGCTACTTACTTTAAGCTTCTTATTGTATAAGTAAGGGTTTACCATTAACAAGTAATTGCTCATTAATTAAGACTTAAAATTTAGTAATACTATCAGCTTGTCTAAGTGAGCTACTCTCTTTAGTCATCCTCTAGTTAGTTATTTCAAGCTTATACACAGAATTGTTTTAATACCTTGTGGCATAAAGGTTAGAATATCAATCTTCTAAATTGAGTGTTGTGGGTTAAAATCCCACCAGACAGTGTTAAATGTATTTAGGAAATGAAATATTTATTGTATTAAATGAGTGAAGGTATTAATTAAAGGTACTTACAAAATGTAATATCTGCTATTAAGCAATACTTTATATTAAAATACCTAACTTAACTTTAAATTATTTCATTACTTTACATAGCCATCATAAGAGCTAAAACTAGAGTCTAATATAATGATTAGTACCTCTTTCATGTTTATAATAAGATCATTATAGAAAAGATTAGCAGCATATAGATCTATGCAGCTTCTTAGTTTGAAAGCTATTTTATTCTCCTATAAATGATATAGAATCAGATGCTTACCATTAGAGTTAATAAAATCTTCAAGTTCTATATTGGAAATAGATTTCTTTGCTAGATGTTGCTGGCTCTAATGCAAGCTATCTTATTTGTATAGTATTTATGAGCTTATCATGTACAGAAGTAGGTACTAAAAAGACTAAATTACGTAAATTATAGCCTTTGCCATTAAAAAGCGAAGCAAAAGATATTTTTATTTGTAGATAACTGGAATTAAAATATTCTGATGATAGTATTAAAGGAAGAAATACACAAACATTGTAAAAATCATATAGAATCATCTAAATAATGCAGACTAGAAAATTTCTTGGAAATAAATTGCTAGAATAACATGATTAGTCATATGATTTTAAATATCCTTCCATTTAATAACTTTAAATTAATTCCCTAAAATTAAATATTTTAAGTTTAGAAATCAAAACTAACTTTTTTCTCCTCGCTTTGTAATATTTATGAATTTATTCTTCTTCTTTCTAGCTTTTTAAGTTCTTAATTTCTTTTTATTTAAATTTTAAAACAAGTTTTGAGCTGCTACTTACGCTTAAAAGTCTGGTGCTTATATTTAGTCTGAGTGTAAAATATCTAAATTTGAATGTTCTTGAATAATTTAACTTTATTAGTCTGCATCCTTATTTATTTCTATCTATATATAAAGAATTACTTCTGGATAATTTACTATATCTGCAGGAGAGCAACTTTGCAACTTTGTCTTTTAATACTCAGACTGATGAGTTCTATCCATCATATTACTAGTATTTTGTATATCCACTTGATTATCCTATTTACAAATAATCTCATCTAAACGATCTTCGTTTTATCTTTGCTTGAGCAAATTAAAGGAATTTTGATCTTCTTCTACTTTTATATCTAGAGACTTTTATTTTCTTTCTCTTGCTATTTAAATAATTTTAAGAGTTAAGCTCTTAATTGAAGAGTATAAGCAGGCACTTAAACCTAAAATTGCTATTAAGCTTGATATTATAACTACTGCTTAGCTTATTCTTTCAGGAATTCCTGAGTATATGGAGCTTAGCATTCTTTACTATGTTTTATCATCTAAAGTATAAAAATAGAAATTGAAAATATAGACTATTGACAGTCATATCTCTTAACAGCACTGGAACAAAACTATTCGTTTATCTTAGAAAGGTTTAATCTTTATGTTGTAGAGAAGATGAAATAAGCTTAGAATTAGGCAAACTATTACTTGAGATAAGCAATTATCTGCTGCCAAAACAAAGGTAGCTGATAATAGAAGTCTTCTTATTAGAAAAAAGGGATAAAAGAGTAAGGCTTTTCTATCTTATTTTAACTCATCAAATATTGGATAGTACTTAAGAAGATAAGCTTCTATTTCTTCCTTTTAGGTAGAGTCTTCTAGGTTAACTCTATTAAGAGTCTTAAAAAACTGTAGCACTATTTAGAATAATCGAAATATTATAAATATTTATAAACCCTAAAGTTAAAAATTACCAAACTAAGTCAAGCTGCTATGGTATTTATCGAACTATAAGCATCTTAAAAGCTAGAATTATCTATTTAAAGGAACGTTTAGTATCCTAATTTTAAGCTAAACACTAAGTACAAATTTATTAAAAGTCTGTAATGCAAATAGCTTTTTCTAAATCTATTTAATGTCTCGCATTTAAACATTTTATCCATACTAAATAAAAATAAGTTTGTAAGCAAAACTAATCCAAAAACTATTAAGTTTGGAAATATGTTTACAAGGAAGTTGCTTTCTTATTCTTTGAGTTGTTCCAAATAATCGAACTGCATTAGTTAAAAGTTAATATCAATCTTTAATAATTATTATATTTAGTAAACTAAGTTCTAATTTTGCTAATAATAGTAAGCTTATAGAACATCTGGCTTGGAAACTCTAATATATGAATTTGTATAAAATATCTCATCAGCTAATATCATATAAAAAATGTTTCCTGAAGATTAAGATGTTTATGAAACTAAACTACTAGTAGTAGTTGTGGCTAAGACTATTGCATACCCTGAATTTATTATTTATTGGCTTTACTTAATAAATTATTTTTGCTAGGTTTAAATGTTAAAACTATCTAGGGTTGTTTTTTCTTTTTAAGCATCAATTTTTTAAGAATTATTTTAAGCTTGATTGTCTTAATCTTGGCTTTATAAGCAAGAAAATTTCTTTGATATAATGAAAGGCTAAAAGCATTTGTAACATATCGTTCCATCTTCTGAGCATTCTTCGCAATTCTCTATTACTTTACTACAAGATTCACATTTCCCACTCTTTTATTTATCTTATTCAGTAGCTGGACAATTGTCTACACATGTATTTTATGATAGCTTTTGATTTTCACACTTTAAGCATTTATCTTAATCTTCGCAAGAAGTACAGTTCTAATGTATTTTTTAGCAAGGTCTACAACTTTTGTCTATATCTAAGTAAAATCCTTCTTAGCATTCATAGCATTGCTTTATGTTCATATCGCATTTATTGCAATTTTCTATTTCCTAGCTGCAAGGCTAGCAAACTTAATCTCAATCATAATCTTATTCTATTTCCTCACATTTCATCTTACACTATCTTTAGGATAGATATTGATTTTTACATTATAAGCAAGTGTGTTGATTCTAGCAGATAAAGCAGCCTTCAATAATTTCTTCACATAAAAGACATTTATTTTCTTATAGAAAATGATTGCTTTAGCAAGCATCGCATATTAGTCTATCACTGTCTTCATGGCATTCTTCACATCATTATATTTCTAAACTACATGGCTTGCAAATGTTATCTTTATCTATGTCTTACTCTTACTTTGAGCATTTATCTATGCAATCATTTTAAGATAATTTCTTATTACAAAGCTAGCAAATGTTTTAAGCATCTTAATAATAGTTCTTAGAGCACTCATCAACACATTAACCGGAATAAAGGTATTTAGTTGAACACTTAGTGCAAGTTAGTTTATCAGAACAAGTTACACAATCATCAAGATAACTAGAACATAAGAAGCAAGCATTACTCATAAGGAAATATCCTGTAGCGCATTATGTGCATATTGTTCCAGCTAAATTGCAATAAAGACAGTTAGGAAGAGGAATATTACATAGTTCACATTTATAATCTCCATCTATGTCTTATTGGTTTTAAGAACAATCAGTTTAGCAAGTTCCATCTAATCTAAGATAATAAGGTAAAAAGCATGATAAACAAGTTGAACCATCAATGCAAGTTTAACAGTTAGTCATGGTTAATTTACATTATTAGCATGTAAAGGGATTAGAACTTGTACTTCAATACTCAGAATTACATCTACAAGTATAATCATTAGTATCTAAATATTAATTGGCTCTACAAGTTCAGCAATTATTTGGTCCAGCACTCATGCAAGTTTAGCAGTTAGGATCACAATTATTAGTGCATGAATCTAATTAAGGAGTAGTACAATAGCCTGCTGAACAACCTAAAACACAGAGAGTTTATTAAGCAAGAATACTAAATTCTTAATTGGTAAATCATTTATTATATCCCCAAAATCTTAAGTCTACCATATATCCATAAAAAGGATCATTTACTCATTTTTCATCTTTTCCAATTCTCATAATAGTTGAAGAATCTAAATTAACCCAAAATGAAGGTTAATTTGTTGTTGCACAGTATAAAGTGGTCTATTAATAGTATTGTATACTATTACATCATGATAATTTCGGTTAGTTAGTCATTTGAATAAGTTGGAAGTTTCAAATATTACATCCTAATTCATGGAAAACTTCTTAATAATAAGCCTAGGACAATGGCTCATTCCAAGTAATAAAATTCTTACTGTAGATTCATACTTCCGTAAAAGCCAATTATTAGGTTCCTGTCTAAAACTCAATAAAGCTATTATGTAAACCACTGCAACTTGTTAATTTTTATCAACCAGTTACAGCTCACGAAATTTACGAATTTAAATTAGGATCATAAGATAGCTAAGAAAATGTAGTAGTAACTGCAGTGCCTGAGAACTCGTGAGGAGTATTCTAATCAATGAGTTAGTAATACTAAGAGTTTGATTGCTATAGATATATTAAGGCTATTATAATCACCTACATTTTTAAAATAATTAAATTATTTACACTAGTACTGTTAAATCTGAATTTACACAATGCAATTTTATAATTTAAACCTAATTTATTTGAATATTATTTTCTAAATTGTTATCTCCCTTTCAAACGTTTATTCGTTGTTGATAGAAAATATTTTCATTTTTTTCCAATAAATCAGCTACTATCATATAAAGAAAAATAAAGCTATATTAAATGCAAGGAAGGATTTCGCATAGTCAGAAACATTTTCTATTAATTTTGGTGAGTATTTTATGATAAGATTGATTAATTGATGAAAACGTTACCAGACAAGAGCTTGAAAATATTAGCTATTAAAATATAAAAATTTGATTTAAAAAATTAAATTTCGATAATTTAAAAGTGTTTATATCTCACTAGCATTACAACTTCCAGGTAGCAGTTTAGTTGTTCAAACCCTCCTGAATTATATATATTTAAAGGAATTTAAATTAAAAATTGAAAATAATAAAAATGACGTCAGATAAATTTAGTTAAGCGTATAATATAAAATTAAAAGTAATAAAAGCTTTTGAGTTTTTATTCTAATTTAAATCTCTGTTTTTATAGCAATTTCTTTGGTCTTTGCTATGGATATTTTTAATTATTATCTCTTCTATTCTTAAATTATTATTGTAGAATTCTTTTTATATGTCTAATTTATCTTTATGCATAACTATTTATTTTTACATACTTATATCCTTTTTAAGTTTTCTATACTCAGATTCTTTTTCTTGTTATTTATCTTTTTATTTGTATTTATTATTTTCAAATACTTTAGATTTTATGCTTAAATAGACATACCTGTTTCTATAGAAAGCTTTAACTTCTTAAAAAGAACTTAAAAGTTTGTTTTAGTTGACTATTATAGGATATAAGCTTCCCTTTATTTAAGCTTCCTTTGTTAGCCTATATTTATTAGACTTGTCTTCTAATTATTTTAAATTTAATTTACGTTTTTCACTAAAAATTGCTAGAATATTAAGATTTCTTAGGTATCTCCTAATCTGATTATGCACATTATAAATTTTATTATTTACACTTACTGACTTAATAAACTCTCCTATTAAATAAACATAAAAGGCGATAAAATATTTTAGCTATATAGCTACAATGATTATAATAAAATATGTTTGCTCTATCTTAAAGTTAAATACTGAATCTAAGTACTTTCAATAGATAATAACTTAGACTATTTTCATTTAACAATACAAATTTGTTCCCTTCTTATTAATTATAAAGTCTTTTATCTTGAAATTTTATTATATTTTATATTAATTTGCTAGTTATTTATGAAGTCAGCTTATAGATATTAAATAGTAAGGGCTATAATTGAAAGGAATTTAAGTATATATTATTTATTTTTCAGTTAATAATTATAAAGCTTATCTTAAAATTAAATAGCAATTTAATATTTTCTCTCCATAGCTTAAGAAACCTTATTTCTTTTAAAGAGAAAACTATTTATCATTCATGAGATTTGCTATTAAAGTTCTATGAAATGCTTTAGATACATAGCAATGATTGTAGATATTATATTATTTACTTCTACTTTTAAATCCTTCTTATTGCTATATTTTATTTAGTAGCTGGATGCTTATAAATTTAATTAATGTCTATTGCTTATTAATTTAGCTTTCCAAAACTTCCTTTAAAAGTAACTTGCTATTTCTTCCATTTTACTATAATTTTCAATCATAAGCACGAAATTAAATTGCTCTAAAGAAAACTTTGAAGATAGTAATTTAACTTTGGTTAATCTTAAAATCAAACCTTCTAATTCTATATAAACTGAAAGAGAAAAAATAATAAAATCTATCAAACAAACTAAAAAGAAAAAACTTAGTTAGATAAGGAAAATGAGGCAGTTTAGACATTAAAAAGCTTCTTTTTCAAATTAATCTCTTTTATTTTATTAATCTAAACTTCAATTTGTTTGATTAGCAAAGCTTAAGATTTTTGTAAAGCTTTTATAAAAATATAGAATAAAGATTCATAGTTAAGCTAGAAATATCCTTTCTACTAAAAAATTAATTTAGCTGCATTTAGCCTTAAAGAGTTCGCCTTTAGCAAAAATTGTATTAACTTAAAGAAGAGAATATAAAACTAAAAGTTATAAAGGGAAACCAATACAAATTAATAAATCTTAAATAGTTTACTTCTATGCTTTAATTTATTTATCACTATTGGTACCAAAAGAAATCTCTTTCTCATATGATTCTTAATCTTTTACACAGACTATAAAGGAGAATAAGCAACTAGTAATTTATTATATCAACTACTTTACAGTTCTTTCTGAATTAATTTTGTTTCGCATAGTTATTATTAAGGATTTTACACTTTCTTAAGCTTTTTATTTTAATTAAGCTATTAGTTTCTCTATTATTAAACGAATCAGGCTATAGATAGAAATAAATACACAAATAGTTTTTATTGCTAATTTGAATGATTTGCTTTATAGATATTAATCCATCTAGTGTCTAAAGAGAATTTTTAAAAGTATAATTCTATAAATTCTTATATTTAGATAACTCTAGAAATTAATCATTGAAAGGTTGAGGAAGAAGTTATAATAAATATCTAGTTCACACTAGAGTTAATTTAATGAGTATAATACAATTAAAACTAGCATTGATATCCAAATTATCCTTAAGTTAGAATTATTTATTTTAGCTTCTAGAGAGTTATAATTTTGTATTACATCTTACTAATTAAATATTTTACAAGTTAGTCGAAAAAATAAAATTATGGTTAATAAAGTTTAACTCTAACATCAATAATTTAGTTCTTGTAGCTTTAACAATGAAATGATTATCATTTTTATTTTTTTTATATTTTCCTCTTTAATGTAAACGATGCTAGTTTGCAGTTTTCTATTCTTTTGTTTCGTTTATCTTAAAATTGGCCTAGTATTCTAAAATTTATTCCCTATTGCTTAATTAGCTTAATGCTTTTTATTCTATTGGGCTTTAACTGATCAAGTATGTGGATCATAGAAATAAGTCACATAAAAAAGCGACTTAAGGTATATATCTGAAAATATTGATTTGAAGCCTTTTTTTAAGAACTGCTAAATATATCTTTTTATACACTTCAGCATAAACTAACATTAAAATAAAATAGACTAAACATTTATTAAAATAATCCTAGTTTTTCTTTATAGATATAAAAACAATTGTTTTAATGCTAAATACATTTAGATTCGTATTAGAGGAGTTTAGTTAATTAGTAAGAATTGCTCTCTTTTTATATAAGTTTCTATTTCTCTTCTTTATACTTATTTTATTAAATATGCTTAACAGTATTATATAAGCTTAAAAGGTCAAACAAGCTTTTAATCATTATGCTTTATCAGTTAGATTTATATCTTAAGCATTATGAAAAATTATATAATTAAATGCAGCAAATCATCTATTAGCACTATCGTTTTATTATCTTTTAAATAAATTAAAGTATATGAATGAATTTATTTATGTGGTTTCACCATTGATAGATTGACTACAAATTAAGAGAGAATCAAAAGTAAGAATATTTGGAAATTATCTTATCTGACCAGAATCTTCTCATTTTCTTCCATTTATTCTAATTCTTTTTCCAATAGATTCGATATATTCAGATCTGAATAATTAGAGTCAATCTCCATCATTAGGTCTTTTTAAAACAGTAGAATTCTATTCTCTATCTATTATTTTTCTAACTCTTTCAATTGTCTTTAGATAGTTAAGCATTTTTTGTTCTTTTCTTAGTTCATCGCAAGTTCCTTTCCCCATTTTCTTAGAATTGTTATAAAGCTGTTAAATCAAGCTTTTATTTTTGTCCTCTTGATAACCAATTATAGATTCAAGTATGCTCATTGGATCCTGTTCTGTAGTCTTTACCAATTGTTTTCTAATAAGGGAAGAATTTTTTAAATATAACCCCGTTTTCTTTTCTCTAATGTATCTTTAAGAAAATTTTTAATGTGACAATCTATTTCTTTTCTTTTGCTTACTTGTAAGGTTATCAAATTCCCGAATTTGTAATTTCCTCACACTATTTCTTCAAATCTGAGGTCCAGGAAGGCTTATTTTTCTTAGTTATTACTGATATTTACATTCACGAGATTTTCTACTTGGTAATAAAAACAAATCTTTCTAAATTTTAAAATACCAACATCTCTAATCCACAATACCTTTTATTATAAATAATATCAATTTAGTATTTTAGAAAATTGATGAAAATTGATTCTTTCTAAAGATAATAAATGCTAATATAATGAAATAATATAATTTACTTATAAAATAAAGAAAAATGTATTTAATCTAACAAATATAATCATTTATTAATTCATAATTACTAGGGATTTTAAACTAACCATTATCTTTAAAATTAAATTAACTACTTCTAGTTTCAATTTATAAGCAAGAGTTAAAAAATTCTATTAATAAAGAATTTTCTATTTCTCTATTTCCTGTTTTCTAGGTTTAGGTTTGCTTGAAGTATAAAGCATCTATAAGTATAGCTATTATATTATCCTTATAATAATTAATTGAATGTACTTGTAATTAGTTAATTATAGCGATGATTAAGCTTTTTATTTATTTTACTTAGATTTTTTTATACTAAAAATATAAAAATAATAGAAAGAAAAACTATGTTCAAGTGTCGTAAGTTTTAAGGCTAAATTGCAAATTTTACTTTTTTCATAGTTATTATGAAAAGAAAATATTTCAGGATTTAAACCAGGATTCTTAGCAGCTCCAAAAAAGCGGAGTTAACAACATTCTAGAGAAATAGGACTAAAAAAAGGGCGCCAACAAAGGTCGCTCAAAGTGAATCTTCCACCTCTGAAGAAAAGCCTATTTGCTAGGCAAAAAATATAATGCCCTCAGATATCTCAAATTAAACCCCAGAATAGTAAATAATCTATGATTAGTTGATAAAAGAAAGCTAAATCTTCAGGAAGAAGTCAAAAAGATGAAGAAAGACAAATAAATAAATGAGATTATAGAGGGCGTAGCACCTCAATGGTGCGCAGCTCTTTATTAAAGATTTATAAAATTAAAAAAATTCCTTGATGAAGTCTTCCAAAGTGCTAGCATTCCCTTGTGAGTTTTGTCTTCTATAGGGCCGTGTTCGGAATGCTACTCTAAGAGACCTTATTATCCGGAATCTTTCATCATTAATGCTACTTGATGCCTCTTCGATTTTTTCTTCTCTTCTCTTGGCTCCTACCAAGATTTTTGTTTGGTTCATCATCTATGGGATACTTCCTGGTACCAGAGTTTAAGTCAGTTTCAGTTTGAGGATTGTTCCTCCCTATTTATTTATTTATAATAGGATATAGATGAAAAAACTTCAAATTGTAGAGGGAATAGAATCAAGACCATGACCTAAGAAAGAGATCTTATCACATTTTGAAACATTTCCCAAGACTAGAACATTAAATCATAAAATCAGCAATAAAAGCAGAAAGAGATGGACAAAAGAATAGAAAAATATAAGAAAGTTAACGGAAGTTGTAGCATTAAATAGAAATAAGAAAATAAGAGAGTGATTCATTGATAATTGAAGGAAAAAACTCAAGATTAAAACCAAAATACCTTTAAGAACGCCAAACATTTAATATTGTATTTGTATTTATTAAAGTTGTCTTTTAGTCAGAAAATTTTGACTAATATAATTTTAGTTTTAAGTTAAAAATCTAAACAAATCATAATTCCTTAAATCATTAAATTTTTCTTCTAAATCTTGCAGAGTCTCACATTAAGAAATATGCTATATATTGTCTTATTCCTCACAAATGCTAATTTTGGAGACATTTCCTAGAGCAAGAAAAAGATGCTACATTTGCAGCAGCTCTTGACATTTATGATGGAAATGTCCCCAATAGAAAAAAATAAGAATGAGTATCAGGAGAAATGTTAATTAATAGCAACTGAAGTAACAGTGATGGAATTCTTCCCATCGGGAAATGTGAAAATCTGGGGGAAAAAATTCTCAACTCAGATTATTCAAAAAAGTAAGTCAAGGAAAAAGAGCAATGCAAAGAACGAACTTGCAGGAACGGAGATTTTATACATTTAAAACTTCAATTAAGCCAGAAGGCGAACAGTTATTTTAATAATTAATGATTAATAACTTAGTCTTGTCTCTTTAAGAGTTATAAAAGCTAAGATAAAATAAATTTAAATGCAAGAATCTTTTAGATGTTTAAATATTAGATATTCTTAATTGATGTAAGATTATGAGCGTGAATTCGAATGCAAACTTGACGCTTGGGCAAGATGATCTGAACTTTAGAAACAAAAGAAATAAAAACTCAGTTAATTTTAAAATTCTAAGAATAAAATTAAGTTAGTTAGACTTTTTAATGAAGTGAAATACATGACCAATAATAAAATTTCAACAGAGATACATCAGATTTTATAATCAAGAACTATTAAATTCAACCTCTTTTTATAAATTAGATTGTACTAACACAAAATGGTAGGAAATTGAAAAGAAGCATTATTTAATTAAATATTTTTGGTCCAGCATAGTAAGAAAAATTTAAAATGAATAAAGTTAGAAGTAAATAATATAATATCTACAATCATTGCTATGTATCCAAATCTTTGTATATAGAACTTTAATAGCAAATCTCATGAATGATAAATAGTTTCCTCTTTAAAAGAAATAAGGTTTTTTAATCAGGGAGAGCAAATAGTAGATTGCTATTTAATTTTAAGATAAATTTTATAATTATTAACTGAAACGATAGATCCCTATTTTTAATCTGGTAATCTTTTAAAACTAAAATTTTTATTGAAGAAATTTTGAGGAAAGAAGATACAATATTTTTCTTAAGGATGTGAAGGTTATATTAATTAAAAACTCTTGTATTAAATAAATATTTTTGCATGGTTAAGTGATAATTAATAGAGTGACTTTCGATTTATTACTAACACTCATAATAATTGTTTGATATTTGGAATTTTACAACTTAACTCTTAAATTTGCTTCTACTTATATTCCTTAAATTACAACACTTGCTATTTAATTTCTATAAAATAATATCTAAGACTGACTTCATAAATAACTAGCAAATTAATATAAAATATAATAAAATTTCAAGATAAAAGACTTTATAATAAATAAGAAGGAAATAAGTTTGTATTGCTAAATGAAAATAGTCTAAGTTATTATCTATTGAAAGTACTTAGATTCAGTATTTAACTTTAAGATAGAGCAAACATATTTTATTATAATCATTGTAGCTATATAGCTAAAATATTTTATCGCCTTTTATGTTTATTTAATAGGAGAGTTTATTAAGTCAGTAAGTGTAAATAATAAAATTTATAATGTGCATAATCAGATTAGGAGATACCTAAGAAATCTTAATATTCTAGCAATTTTTAAGGAAAAATGTAAATTAAATTTAAGATAATTAGAAGACAAGTCTAATAAATATAGGCTAATAAAGGAAGCTTAAATAAAGGGAAGCTTTTATCCTATAATAGTCAACTAAAACAAACTTTTAAGTTCTTTTTAAGAAGTTAAAGCTTTCTATAGAAACAGGTATGTCTATTTAAGCATAAAATCTAAAGTATTTGAAAATAATAAATACAAATAAAAAGATAAATAACAAGAAAAAGAATCTGAGTATAGAAAACTTAAAAAGGATATAAGTATGTAAAAATAAATAGTTATGCATAAAGATAAATTAGACATATAAAAAGAATTCTACAATAATAATTTAGGAATAGAAGAGATAATAATTAAAAATATCCATAGCAAAGACCAAAGAAATTGCTATAAAAACAGAGATTTAAATTAGAATAAAAACTCAAAAGCTTTTATTACTTTTAATTTTATATTATACGCTTAGTTAAATTTATCTGACGTCATTTTTATTATTTTCAATTTTTAATTTAAATTCCTTTAAATATATATAACTCAGGAGGGTTTGATCAACTAAACTGGTACCTGGAAGTTGTAATGCTAGTGAGATATAAACACTTTTAAATTATCGAAATTTAATTTTTTAAATCAAATTTTTATATTTTAATAGCTAATATTTTCAAGCTCTTGTCTGGTAACGTTTTCATCAATTAATCAATTAATCAATCTTATCATAAAATACTCGCCAAAATTAATAGAAAATGTTTCTTGATTATGCAAAATCCTTCCTTGCATTAAATATAGCTTTATTTTTCTTTATATGATAGTAGCTGATTTATTGGAAAAAAATGAAAATATTTTCTATCAACAACGAATAAACGTTTGAAAGGGAGATAACAATTTAGAAAATAATATTCAAATAAATTAGGTTTAAATTATAAAATTGCATTGTGTAAATTCAGATTTAACAGTACTAGTGTAAATAATTTAATTATTTTAAAAATGTAGGTGATTATAATAGCCTTAATATATCTATAGCAATCAAACTCTTAGTATTACTAACTCATTGATTAGAATACTCCTCACGAGTTCTCAGGCACTGCAGTTACTACTACATTTTCTTAGCTATCTTATGATCCTAATTTAAATTCGTAAATTTCGTGAGCTGTAACTGGTTGATAAAAATTAACAAGTTGCAGTGGTTTACATAATAGCTTTATTGAGTTTTAGACAGGAACCTAATAATTGGCTTTTACGGAAGTATGAATCTACAGTAAGAATTTTATTACTTGGAATGAGCCATTGTCCTAGGCTTATTATTAAGAAGTTTTCCATGAATTAGGATGTAATATTTGAAACTTCCAACTTATTCAAATGACTAACTAACCGAAATTATCATGATGTAATAGTATACAATACTATTAATAGACCACTTTATACTGTGCAACAACAAATTAACCTTCATTTTGGGTTAATTTAGATTCTTCAACTATTATGAGAATTGGAAAAGATGAAAAATGAGTAAATGATCCTTTTTATGGATATATGGTAGACTTAAGATTTTGGGGATATAATAAATGATTTACCAATTAAGAATTTAGTATTCTTGCTTAATAAACTCTCTGTGTTTTAGGTTGTTCAGCAGGCTATTGTACTACTCCTTAATTAGATTCATGCACTAATAATTGTGATCCTAACTGCTAAACTTGCATGAGTGCTGGACCAAATAATTGCTGAACTTGTAGAGCCAATTAATATTTAGATACTAATGATTATACTTGTAGATGTAATTCTGAGTATTGAAGTACAAGTTCTAATCCCTTTACATGCTAATAATGTAAATTAACCATGGCTAACTGTTAAATTTGCATTGATGGTTCAACTTGTTTATCATGCTTTTTACCTTATTATCTTAGATTAGATGGAACTTGCTAAACTGATTGTTCTTAAAACCAATAAGACATAGATGGAGATTATAAATGTGAACTATGTAATATTCCTCTTCCTAACTGTCTTTATTGCAATTTAGCTGGAACAATATGCACATAATGCGCTACAGGATATTTCCTTATGAGTAATGCTTGCTTCTTATGTTTTAGTTATCTTGATGATTGTGCAACTTGTTCTGATAAACTAACTTGCACTAAGTGTTCAACTAAATACCTTTATTCCGGTTAGTGTTAAGATTCGTGTCCCTCTACTTAGTAAGATAAAAGCGGAGTTCGAATTTGTAAGGAATGCTCTTAAGTCTTAGCAATTTGTTTAGAATGTTCTGTGAATGGTTTGCAATGCACTAAATGCGAAGATGGGTTTTACGTAGTAAATGATTTTCAATGCTATTAGTGTTTAGACACTAAATGTAAAACATGCTATAACTCAGGAACTGCTTGTAGTTAATTTTTTATTCCTTGAAAGCAAGAAAAATCTACAAACAAGTGTTCTAGTAACTGTCCTATAACAGAGTAAGACAAAAATGGGGATGGAATATGGTAACTATGTGGTGCTGTCTTAAATAACTGTACGTAATGTGAAGAAGACGGAAGTAAATGTTTTCTTTGTAGCAATGGGTTTTATATTAATAGCAGATAAGAGTGTGAGTTGTGCTCTAAGAGTATTAGAGAATGCTATTTTTGCTCTTAAAATGGATTAGAATGCTAAACCTATTTTCACCTTTAAAGCTTTAAAATGGTATATGTGTTGATGAGTGCTCTAAGAACTATTATTAAGATGCTTAAAACATTTGCTAGCTTTGTAATAAGAAATTATCTTAAAATGATTGCATAGATAAATGCTCAAAGTAAGAGTAAGACATAGATAAAGATAACATTTGCAAGCCATGTAGTTTAGAAATATAATGATGTGAAGAATGCCATGAAGACAGTGATAGACTAATATGCGATGCTTGCTAAAGCAATCATTTTCTATAAGAAAATAAATGTCTTTTATGTGAAGAAATTATTGAAGGCTGCTTTATCTGCTAGAATCAACACACTTGCTTATAATGTAAAAATCAATATCTATCCTAAAGATAGTGTAAGATGAAATGTGAGGAAATAGAATAAGATTATGATTGAGATTAAGTTTGCTAGCCTTGCAGCTAGGAAATAGAAAATTGCAATAAATGCGATATGAACATAAAGCAATGCTATGAATGCTAAGAAGGATTTTACTTAGATATAGACAAAAGTTGTAGACCTTGCTAAAAAATACATTAGAACTGTACTTCTTGCGAAGATTAAGATAAATGCTTAAAGTGTGAAAATCAAAAGCTATCATAAAATACATGTGTAGACAATTGTCCAGCTACTGAATAAGATAAATAAAAGAGTGGGAAATGTGAATCTTGTAGTAAAGTAATAGAGAATTGCGAAGAATGCTCAGAAGATGGAACGATATGTTACAAATGCTTTTAGCCTTTCATTATATCAAAGAAATTTTCTTGCTTATAAAGCCAAGATTAAGACAATCAAGCTTAAAATAATTCTTAAAAAATTGATGCTTAAAAAGAAAAAACAACCCTAGATAGTTTTAACATTTCAACCTAGCAAAAATAATTTATTAAGTAAAGCCAATAAATAATAAATTCAGGGTATGCAATAGTCTTAGCCACAACTACTACTAGTAGTTTAGTTTCATAAACATCTTAATCTTCAGGAAACATTTTTTATATGATATTAGCTGATGAGATATTTTATACAAATTCATATATTAGAGTTTCCAAGCCAGATGTTCTATAAGCTTACTATTATTAGCAAAATTAGAACTTAGTTTACTAAATATAATAATTATTAAAGATTGATATTAACTTTTAACTAATGCAGTTCGATTATTTGGAACAACTCAAAGAATAAGAAAGCAACTTCCTTGTAAACATATTTCCAAACTTAATAGTTTTTGGATTAGTTTTGCTTACAAACTTATTTTTATTTAGTATGGATAAAATGTTTAAATGCGAGACATTAAATAGATTTAGAAAAAGCTATTTGCATTACAGACTTTTAATAAATTTGTACTTAGTGTTTAGCTTAAAATTAGGATACTAAACGTTCCTTTAAATAGATAATTCTAGCTTTTAAGATGCTTATAGTTCGATAAATACCATAGCAGCTTGACTTAGTTTGGTAATTTTTAACTTTAGGGTTTATAAATATTTATAATATTTCGATTATTCTAAATAGTGCTACAGTTTTTTAAGACTCTTAATAGAGTTAACCTAGAAGACTCTACCTAAAAGGAAGAAATAGAAGCTTATCTTCTTAAGTACTATCCAATATTTGATGAGTTAAAATAAGATAGAAAAGCCTTACTCTTTTATCCCTTTTTTCTAATAAGAAGACTTCTATTATCAGCTACCTTTGTTTTGGCAGCAGATAATTGCTTATCTCAAGTAATAGTTTGCCTAATTCTAAGCTTATTTCATCTTCTCTACAACATAAAGATTAAACCTTTCTAAGATAAACGAATAGTTTTGTTCCAGTGCTGTTAAGAGATATGACTGTCAATAGTCTATATTTTCAATTTCTATTTTTATACTTTAGATGATAAAACATAGTAAAGAATGCTAAGCTCCATATACTCAGGAATTCCTGAAAGAATAAGCTAAGCAGTAGTTATAATATCAAGCTTAATAGCAATTTTAGGTTTAAGTGCCTGCTTATACTCTTCAATTAAGAGCTTAACTCTTAAAATTATTTAAATAGCAAGAGAAAGAAAATAAAAGTCTCTAGATATAAAAGTAGAAGAAGATCAAAATTCCTTTAATTTGCTCAAGCAAAGATAAAACGAAGATCGTTTAGATGAGATTATTTGTAAATAGGATAATCAAGTGGATATACAAAATACTAGTAATATGATGGATAGAACTCATCAGTCTGAGTATTAAAAGACAAAGTTGCAAAGTTGCTCTCCTGCAGATATAGTAAATTATCCAGAAGTAATTCTTTATATATAGATAGAAATAAATAAGGATGCAGACTAATAAAGTTAAATTATTCAAGAACATTCAAATTTAGATATTTTACACTCAGACTAAATATAAGCACCAGACTTTTAAGCGTAAGTAGCAGCTCAAAACTTGTTTTAAAATTTAAATAAAAAGAAATTAAGAACTTAAAAAGCTAGAAAGAAGAAGAATAAATTCATAAATATTACAAAGCGAGGAGAAAAAAGTTAGTTTTGATTTCTAAACTTAAAATATTTAATTTTAGGGAATTAATTTAAAGTTATTAAATGGAAGGATATTTAAAATCATATGACTAATCATGTTATTCTAGCAATTTATTTCCAAGAAATTTTCTAGTCTGCATTATTTAGATGATTCTATATGATTTTTACAATGTTTGTGTATTTCTTCCTTTAATACTATCATCAGAATATTTTAATTCCAGTTATCTACAAATAAAAATATCTTTTGCTTCGCTTTTTAATGGCAAAGGCTATAATTTACGTAATTTAGTCTTTTTAGTACCTACTTCTGTACATGATAAGCTCATAAATACTATACAAATAAGATAGCTTGCATTAGAGCCAGCAACATCTAGCAAAGAAATCTATTTCCAATATAGAACTTGAAGATTTTATTAACTCTAATGGTAAGCATCTGATTCTATATCATTTATAGGAGAATAAAATAGCTTTCAAACTAAGAAGCTGCATAGATCTATATGCTGCTAATCTTTTCTATAATGATCTTATTATAAACATGAAAGAGGTACTAATCATTATATTAGACTCTAGTTTTAGCTCTTATGATGGCTATGTAAAGTAATGAAATAATTTAAAGTTAAGTTAGGTATTTTAATATAAAGTATTGCTTAATAGCAGATATTACATTTTGTAAGTACCTTTAATTAATACCTTCACTCATTTAATACAATAAATATTTCATTTCCTAAATACATTTAACACTGTCTGGTGGGATTTTAACCCACAACACTCAATTTAGAAGACTCATATTCTAACCTTTATGCCACAAGGTATTAAAACAATTCTGTGTATAAGCTTGAAATAACTAACTAGAGGATGACTAAAGAGAGTAGCTCACTTAGACAAGCTGATAGTATTACTAAATTTTAAGTCTTAATTAATGAGCAATTACTTGTTAATGGTAAACCCTTACTTATACAATAAGAAGCTTAAAGTAAGTAGCATTTATATGATAAGTGTACGATAAAAATTAACATAAGAACTTACGATCTAAAAATATAACAGAAGCATAATAAAATGAAGCAATCTACTTTTCTCTCGAATAATTAACTTAGAAACTTAAGGAGAAAAGTGGCTATAGAAATGGAGAAAAGGCAATAGAAAAAGAAAAATCAAGCTATTATCAGAAGGTAAAGTTATGATCGAAATTGTAGCAATAGGAAAACCTTAAAAGGAAATGGATAAAAAACTATAAAATAAACATGGCCAAATGTAAAATATAATCTAAAGTATGAAAAAGACTATTCATAATTAAGGGGAAAATTATAAGAGAATTAATAAAAAACATTGAAGAGTAAAATAATGAGTTATTAATACTAGATCATCAGCTAATTTAAAATAAATTAGTAACAGAGCAGTAACTTTAAGAGAATAACAATTAATTGCTAGCTAATAGTAAAATTTGGCTATAGAAAAAACAGAACTAAATTAATGGATTAAAAAGAAAAAATGGATTAATCTCTTCGACTCTCAAAAAATTAACTTAGAAACCTAAAGAGAAAAGCGGCAAAAGAAATTTAGAAAAAATAATAACAATAGGAGGAGTCAAGCTCTTCTTCAGAAGGTAAAGTTATGGTAGGATAAATAGAGATAAGTTAACCTAAAAACGAAACTAATCAAAAACTTTAAATTTAATTAGACCAAATGTAAAAAGTAATCTCAAATTATGAAGAAACAACTTACAACTTAGGCGAAAAAATACGGGAACTAATGAATAACATAGAAGTTTAGAACAACGAATTACTAATACTTAGAAGATAACTTATTTGTAGCAAATTAATAACGGAAGAATAACTCTGAACTTAATCATAATAAAATTTTAAATACGACACAAAAATGGAAATAGAAAAAATACCAATAGAATTAAAAACAGAATTGAATCCAGAAAAAGAAATGATTACTACAAGTTTCATTAAAAGATTAGAAAATATAGAAAATAAATTATCATAAAAAAGAACGAAATAAAGACAATAATACAAATTTTGTTGATGTTGCAAATCAAATCAACATATTTTAAAAAACTGTTGATAATGAAAGAAAATAAACGAATAAGAGCAGAAAAGAACATGGAGACAACTCAATAAACTATGAATAACTCCAACAGGGATCTGCAAATAAAAGCTTTTTGCAAGACCACTTGAACGGTTACAGTGGTAACCTTCCACTTAATAAAAAGGTCGTGGATCACACCCACGTTAAAAAAAATGTCCGCAGGAACTGGTTGCAATTCCAGAGAATGCAAAACTCTACTAACTTTAAGTATATTATTATTATTATTAAATTAATGGATTAAGAAAAATAATTTAAAAACGGATATAAATATAAAAAAAGAGAATAGAGAAATTGGAAAACAAGGGCTTTAAAACATTTCCAGGAAAATTAGATCAAAAACTGTTGGCAAAGCCATTTTAACATATTTTATGACAATCCTGAGCCTGAAAATAACTAAAGATAAGAGAACAACAAAGAACATGAAGGAAAAATCCAGTAACTTATTTAAAATACCTTAAAACCAAAGAATTAAAATCAGCAATCATATAAATTCAGAGATAAACAAGATGAAATAAAATTTAATTAGCTAGTCAAGTATATTGAAAGTTTATTTCTTAAAAATATATCAGTGAATGGCCTAATGGACGTAGAATCGACTATTCAGTCAGAAAAATTCCTCTTTTAAAGATAAGAAAGTTATGTTGATATTGCAGGAAATATGAACATAGTCTGAAATAATGCTGAAGCTTCTAACAAAATAAGAACTAGAAATTTTTAGGATATGGAAATAGATAAATAATCTATTTAGAGCTCTAAAAGGTTTTTCATACAGAAAAAAAGTTATAAAATAGAAGTAAAATATTGATGAGCATCATATTTGCTCGAAAAAGAAGAAGCCTAAATATAATTGAAATCAAACTTGACTGAAGCAAGATATTCATAATCAAAAAGGTTTAGCACAGTACTGACAGATGGGTATTCGAAGAAGATAATCCAGAAGAAGATTAGAAGTTTAATATTTGAACCAACTAATAAGCTTTAAAACAGTAACGAGTTCTTATTGAAAGGATGTTTCACTATAATTAATTATTATTATTATTATTTTCTAATCTAATTATAACTTAATTAATTATTAAATTTACTTTATAAAAATAGAGAATAATTGTTTTCTTCGCTAATGTTAAAAATACTTTAAAGTATATAAACATGATAAGTTAATAAGTATTTCTATAAATAACTTTAAATTAAATTAAATCATATTCTAATTGTTTGCTCATCAGATTTTCTTCTTTCTAATTTTACTTATCTTTAACCTCTCAAATTTTATCAGCTATAATGTCTCTCATTCTCTATTACTCTATATTTTAATACTTTACTTTATGATCTTCTCTTTCCTTCTTCACTTTATCCTGCACATATTATATTTAAGGGTTTCTCTGTTATTTTAATTTTTCTAACTTATATTGCTATCAACATCAGATTTAATGTTCTGGTTTAAACTAAATATCTGTAGTATAAATCACTATATTCAGGTTATCATAATATTTCACTTGAAAGCTAAAGAATCATTTTGTTCATTATGACTCTGCTTAATTTTGTATCTGCATAAGGATTATTTTAATTGAAAATCTCTACTCCAACACAACTAAAGAATCGGATATCACTTTTCTTAGTCACATTCTTATCAAACTGTTCAGTGCCATTCACTGAGGAGTAACTCTTTTCTAAAGTTGTTAATCAGTATGTACTATCTAAGTAATAAGAAAATTAGTAGTTTAGGTTAATATTCTTCATCTAGTATGATATTAGAGATTTAATCTCTTAATGAATTAAGTTTCTAGTACGAATGGACTATAAATGTTCTGGTATTAAACCTAGTGAATTAAATTTCTTTAAATATCTTATATTAGATACTTTTTAACTACTTTGTCTAACCTATTTGGAAAATACTTGCTTTACATTTAAAATCTACTAAAAAACAGAATCTAAAATGCTCTTACTCTGAAATCTTGATTGCAACTCCTACAAAACTTAAAACTCTTAGACTGTTTATTAACAGAAACTCTTTACATCCAAAATAGAACTAATCTAATAGATTTTGGAAATTACCAGTTTAATTAAAAACCTTAAAGGCGTAATTAGATCCATTGATAGTAATCAAATAAGCAATTTAAAATTAATCTTAAGCTAATTTTTATAAGCTGTTAAGAGCTTGATAGTTAGGATTGAAACCTCTATAAGACATAGTTATTTAGATATGCTATCTATTCCAGAACCATTTTATTATATGATTTGTCTAATATCTTCTATAGTTATTGGACTTTGTGCTTATATTTCTTATTTTATACTGATAGATTAAGGAATTTCAAACTTAGGATTTAGTTAATGGGCAGTTTGGAAATATATTAAAACTTCTTCACCTTAGTTTAAAACTTGAAAAACCATATCTTTATCATAAAGCACTACTTGGGTAGGATTAAACTAAATAGCAGTGCTAAAACACTAAACATTTCTCAATCAAACTATGACAATCTTAACTTTAATTTTGTATTCGTTTAAAAGTAAATCTTCTTCACAATCATTTCAAGCAGGTATTCTCATATAATAATCACTATTTTTTGCATTTATATTAGATCTGAGCAAAGTTTAATATTTGAGAGTTATTTAATTAAAGAAAATTTTCATAACAACCAATGCATTTATTAATATCTTCAGCTAAGCAGTCAACACAAGTTTCATTACATTTAACACAATCATTAATATTTGGCTTAAGCATGTACTTCATTGTTTATTTAAAGCACGTTCATTATTAGTGAAGATTTTTATGAAATTTTAAGTTTCTAAATATAATTTAAAATATAAAATTTGAAATCATAACGATTTCCTATAAATTTATCTTCCTTTTTTAGAGTTCTTAAAATAGTTTTACTTTATTTATCAAATTAAATAAACTTAGAATTAGAATTGATGCCTTTTTGAGATATATTAATATTACTGTATACAAATAGTAACTTCTTTGTAAATATTTAAGTTAATAGAAATAATTATCACTTTGTAGTTTCTATATGTTTTATATAGTTATAATTATATTCTTTATGAGTTTGTAGTACCTAAACATTTTAATGAATAGAGTATAATATTTTTGCATAGCTACTATAACAGATTATTCATATAATGAAGTTATTTAGCAAACTATTCTTTAACTATAGGCTTATAATTTTCTTTATCTTTAATCTCTTAATCTTTGGACTTATTCTGTATTTTAGAATCATAGTTATAAACTATACTGCTAAGATGAATACTTTAAAGGATCATAACTGAAGTCAGAAAAAGTTTATTAAATAGCATGTATAAAGTAGATTATACTAGTTTCTATTAAGATATAGGTAAAGCTAATATAATGATAATGTTATTCCTCTAATAAATTAGGAGAAATACATTCGAATTAGCTAAATTAAGCACATTAATATCTTAGCTAACTATTTGCATTCAGTCTTATTGCGTTATTTCTCGATCGTAAGTATAAAATCTTGGCTGGATTATTTATCCCTTAAATTAAGAACTCAAATTTAAAGATATTGTGGAAGTATACTAAAGTTAAACAAAATTATATTTCGATAGATAACTATAGCAACTTAGTGTTGTAGGTTTGGCTTAATCAGTATAGCAAGATTTTAAATTATCAAAACTATTATTTAAGGAAAGCTAAAAGAAAAATCATTAATTATCGTCGATTTCAAAGATTTGCTATAAAATTGGTTGCTCATTAGAATAAAAATTAATAGTTTGAATTCGTTGCACTTAATCATACTATACTGTTGACTAATATAAATTATCTGTTTAAATCATTATTCTTCTTAATTAGTTGTTCCTAAATTATTAAGTCAAAAGTTAATTGACCAAATACTTGGAGAATAAATTTAAGGGTTATATCCATAATCATCAAAAGATTTAACTTAAAAATTATATGGATATGTAGCTAGTAAAGGATAGTATGATAGTTCTAACATTTTTAGATTAGTTTAGCTAGTCATAACTTCAGGTGAGGTACAAGAAGCAAATTAAGTTTCCAATAAGCAAGGGGTTTATGAGATAGCAATTCAAATAAAATCAGAATAATTTAGAAAAGAATTAAATAGATAGAATCTTGGCTATAAAATTAATCCTTCAAATTGGTATAGATTTTCCCTCCTAAAATTATGTAAGAACTTCATAAAATAGAAATGGCAAATTAAAATTATTGGATTTTATTAAGTTTGTCATTAGGAGAAATAATTGTAAACTAATTAACTTAACTTTATTGTTCATTTGAAAAGCCTATAAAAATTCAATTTGAGAGGTTTATTAATGAGTTTTATTCAAAAATAGTAAATGCTTGTGAAGTATCTAGATCTTGACTTCATAATATTTTAAAAGTATGCTAATTTGATTATATTTAAGTTGTCTGATAACATAAAAATTAAATAATCTATTTGCTATATAAATTGAATTTCTAGATTAATACAATAACTTTTAATTCAAGCAGAGAAACTTAAAGAGTTTAAGGATTATTCCAAAAGCTTTTTATTATCATTATCTTTTGGCTTTATTATTGCTTTAATTTTCCATAAGTAGATAAAAAAGGAATGACTTAATCAGCTAAGCTATAATACTGATAATTTTAATAGTCACTAGTTTCAGGATCAATATAGTAACTTCCACAGAATTATGAGCATGGAATTCTTAAAACAGCTTCTGCAAATTAATAACCTATGAATTCTGAATTGTTAGTTCAAAAATAAAACCTATAAGAGATTCAACAAGTAAGTAATATCATCATAACCTTAGTAGCTTATTATTTAAATTTATGCTGAATTATCAAAGTATTTAAAGTAATATCCATTTAAAATATAGGAATCATTGTAAGTTAAATCAACAACTTAAAATTAAAATTTAGTACTAGACATTTTTAATTAGCCTTATTATAATTGTGTTTCTCAATATTTAATGCCTTTAAACATCCACTAGTTACAAGATTAAGCAAACTAAAATTTATTTCTTCAAAGCAGTATAAATGTATAAGAATAGAGAACTAATTCCATATTCTAATTTTATTCTACGTTTATATACATTTAATAAGTGTTTGATGCTTAGCTTTAGTTAAAGAGGATAAAATTTAGTTCTTCTTGCTTATTGCAATAACGGTATAATCAGAATGTAATGAACAAGATTATTAACTTAACTGAGTGTCAATTCCAAAATCAAGTAACTATTTATCAATCTAAGTTTGATGAGCTAAATAATAATCAATTAGTTCCAAAAACTTCCTGATTACCTAGGGAAATTAATAAAAAGCAAATCAAAATAAACAGCAGGTAAATTTTTATGATATTAACCATTATAAAAAATAATGAAATAATAAATTTTTAGCTATAATTAAATAGCACTAATTTAAATAATAATTTCAATCATTTAATTGTTTAAAGATTCGTTAATAGCAAAGTGAAGTGTATGAATCTAATCATAATCATCTTATTGAAATATATAATTATTTAAAAAAACAATTTTTATAATTAAGCTTTATTAAATGTTTTATTTGCATAGATTAAAAATAAATTGTTATAACCTTTTTTAAATTAATAAGCCAATTACTTTATAAAATTTTAAAGTTAAAAAATTAAATAATTGAATGCTTTAAATATAATGTTTATGCTAAAATGAAATTAGGTATTTTTACGTTTGACTTGAATTATTAAATACAACAGATAGCAAAAGTATTCAATTTTCAAAACAGATTCTTTATTTAAAATAAACTAATTAGTTTCTATTGAAAATATCTCATTAAATCAGAGGTTATTTACTAAAATAATTATTTTTAATTTAGATAAAACTTTAGAATTACAGCTTTGAAACTTTTTTAAAAATTTTAAGTGCTTTTTAGTTAGCAAAAGCTTTTACTCTTCTTTATACAAACAATTTATTAAATTTGAATGAAAGATCTGATACCTAGTGAAATATCAACATGTAAGAAATTTTGCTCTGCAAGAATTAATTTTTTAATTATTTATCTAATAATTATTGGTTATAATTAACTTAGTTAAGAGACAAACACTTGGATACTATTAATATACAATGATTATAATTAAAATGTTCCATAAATAAAAATAAAGAAACTGTTTACATTTCGCACAGATAAACGCAGAATTTATCTTATTTCTGGATTATTAAATTTTTTATAATTCTTAAGGTTCTTGAAAGTTTAACTTTGTTTTAGTAATTTATTGCTATTGCTTAATATTATGTAAGACAATACAAATATTATAAAGAGAATTTGATTTTGAGATTAAAGCTTTAGATAATTCAAATTTTTCTTTATTATTCTTCATTAATCAAATTAAATAAAAGTACAAAGTCATAGATAAAAAGGATTTTATAGTGATTTATTATATAAAAATCAATTTTAAAATTGTAAATTATTATCTAGAAACAAATCTAAAAAATGACTTTAACACTTACGCTTAAAAAAGATTTGGTATTATAATAAAAGTTTTAATAAAAAGTTTATTAATAAAGAGCAAATCTCATAGATTATTTTTTATCTTCAAAGAAAATATTAGATCATGTAGCACTCATTTATTTATTACAATAGTTATACTTATAAATACTCTCAATTATAACTTTCTTTAAATATTATAAATAATAAATGATATGATTTGTATATCTAGCATAACTAATTGTTTACTAAGACTTTTAAAGTTTATATAAGATAGTAGATTTTATTTAATTATATTAAAAAGTTATATTTCTTAACGATTTGTAAATTTATTTTTTAAGCTAGGAGAATTATATTTTACTGATGAATATATTTAATTAGGTATATAAATCATTTATTTATTGAGATCTCATAAAATAAATTATTTATATAAGAAAAATATTTAAAATTGTCTGTTTTCAACTCTTATTTCTAACATCAATATATTTTTAAATTGAAGATAAAATGAATAATATATGAAATCTATAAATTTTAAAATCAAAAATTATAAAATAATTAATGTAAGCTTTATTTAGGCTATTAACATTTTTCAACTATGATACAGAAAAAACAGAATTAAAGGTAAATTATTTAATTTTCCGCTTTTAAAAAGTATTCTGAGATTTAATTGGCATAAATTAAAAAAAGAAAAAGCATTATATTTAAGATCAGTCGAATTAGATTCAAAATCTAAATTTTAAATTTTTACTTAAAGAGTAAAAATAATAATTTTAATTAAAATAGCCAATCCAATTTTTCTATTTTGCTTATATTTCTTTAATTTAAATAAGAAAATAACTAAATTTATTTACGCCTAAAACTTTAAATTTATTAATTAAATTTTTAATAAATACTCCTTATATCTAATTGTTTATTTAACTATTATTTTTAGCAATTTTTAAGTATTATGTTATAAACTTAAATATTCTCCTCCAAAAAAATGGAGTTTTAATATCGGACTTCATCTTAGCAAGACCGAAATTATGAAGCTAGAAGAAAAGCCAATCTAATTTAAAAGTAAAAAAAGTAGGCCTTAGAATAATCAAGCTCTTCATCTCCTTCCTAGGGAAAGCGCATGGTTGACCCAGAAACTTCTTGAATGGAAAAGGAATAAGTTAAAAAACTAAATAAAGTTATAGTCAAACAAGAAGAAACTATCTGAAATCTGACAAATTAAATTCGAGAAATTCTTACTAACTACGAACAACTCAACCTTGAAATAGATTAACTCGCGACAATATTAATAAATAATAAATAAATCACAAGATAATAAATTTGGTCTCAATCTTAACTGCCTCCATCATCAGTTGTATAAATGTAGACTGAAGATCCTCAAAATAAATTAATAATCTCTCAATCCTAAGAAAAAATAACAGAATAAGAAAATTGTAAAGAAACAACCTAAATGAACACAAATAATTGAAGAAATTGAAAAAATTGAAAAAATTTTGAATATAAGAACTCAAAATAGAATAGAAAGAAAAAAATGCTGATACTGTAAATCATAATGACGTATTCTAAGAAGGAGTAAAACTTTTTAAATCAAACAAAAAATTGAAGAATAAAAAACATTAAGAATTTTATCAAGACTTTATGTAACAAAGAAAAGGACCTATAAAAGAAAAATATTTTAGAAATATAGCTCGAAATCTGTTCATGAGAGTTGTCTTCTCAATAAAAAAGACCGTGGAACCTTACCACGCAAAAAAATAGTGGCAGTTGCGACCAGGTTTCAAGTCCTGTGATCGGCAAACAATTTTATTAACATTTAAGTATAATATTATTATTATTATTTTATAATATAATATAAAATGGATGTCGTCCGCGTCAGACAAATTAGTAGGTATTCTGGTGCATTGTATACTGCATCGCGAGTAATCTCGCACTAGATGCCACTACGGGGAAGGGTGGATAAGCTCCTTTGAGACATACCTAACTTACCCCTACGGGTTCTCTCTAGCAGCATGAAAATTTGACTGATGGACATTCTAATTACCGACTTAATAACTAATTCTTATTTGGACCTTATTCAAAAAGACTGAAGCATTTGACTCAAGATTTAAGAATAAATTTTAATAAGAAGATTCCCCATTTGGAGATGCTGATATGACTCATCGGACCTCTATAATTTAACAAGAAACATGAGAACATTTTTCTTAATATTAATAATGAAAGAGCTGCGCGCCAATGAGGTGCTTCACGCTCTATAATAATTTTTATTTATTATTTTATTATTTATTATATAAAATATCTTTGTTTTCTCCATTTGAAATAAATGCTCCTAATACAAATATTAATTACTTTAAAAGAAACCTTACGAATAAACTTATGCATAAAGCATAATTATATTTAAGCAGGCAGAGTAAATAAATTAGATCTTATTATTTCTTTAAATAAGATAAATAACTAAAATAAGTATGTATTATTTTAAAATAACTAAAGATAGGATTATTATTGATTTATTTCAAAATAGTGTATGCTTATCTTTATTATTTAATTCATAAATAACTTAAATTTTTACGCCTTTTTTGATTTATGAAAGATATAATTGTATTAATTCAAATTTATTTAAAACTTAAGTAAATATATATTTATTATTTCATATAAATTGACTTCATTCATTTATATATCTAATATTAATGTATTATTTTATTAATAATTGCTCAAGATAAAACATATAAAAGGCTTATCCTTATAAGTAGATTAGCAAGAAAATTAATTTTAAAGAAATTTTTTATTTTTAAAATTGTATTGAGTTATCAAGGAAGGCTTATTTATTAATAATGCTTATTTTTATTATTATTTTTAAAAGATACTTTTTATTACTTTTCTATGCAACCAAAATGAATAAGCAATGAAACTATAAAAGTAAAAGCATTGAAAGTTATACTCTAGAGATTTTCTGATTTAGTTAAATTAAAATTATAAAATGTACGATGCTTTTTATTTTTATTAAAAATAAGATATTTCATATTTTCACAATTAAAATAGTTATGCATGCTTCCTTTGAAACAAACATTTGATAAAGTATTTTTGGTAGTTTTAGAATTAATATTTTAAGAAAATTATAATTTCAAATTTTATCTTTTAGTTAAAATTCTATATAAAAAATCAAAATATTTATCAAGCATAAGAATAAAGAAAATATTAAAAGTCTGATTTTTAGATTTAGATTGATAAAATTTAATTTTGGCGTTCTTGGAGTATTTAAAATCCTCTTTCCCGCCTGATTTTAGTTTGCTCTTAGTAACAAAAAAAAGTTTATATTTCTCCTCTGTCTTAATTGCCTTGTATGTATTTGCTAAATCTCATTACTCTGTCCGTATTAGTTATTTTACACATAAATAGCTCCTAACGCATCATAACATAGTTTTTCTCTCTCTCATTAGCTTAAATTAATACAATCTTTTTTTATCTTTGTTGCTTCCAGTATTCTTATTTGCATTTCTTAAATCTTATCCATAGCTTTATCCTAAATTACAATAGTAGTATCTCTTCTCTGTTCATCATAATTTTTGTAATCGGAATCTTATTTCCTCTACTATTATAATAATACCCTTTCTTTGATTTATATCATCAAAATAACTTTTTTATTTTTGTAAATTTTCTGTAATTTCGTCTATTATGCTTGATAATTATTTTCGTCCCTGCTGCTACTTCTGGAATGATTATTTTATCCTATGATAGGTTCTAGAAGGCATATAAGTCTCTCTTCTTAGATATGAATCTTGCTTGAAATTTTTCTTGTCTGTTTAAGTTTCCGTTAATTTCTTATTATTATTCTCAGTTTTTTAACCTCCTTATGAGGCTTAGTACCGCATTAACTACCTGATCATAACTTATCTACTATTCAGTTGTGAATTCCGATACTTCTTACTGTGGGATCTTCTTTCTGGCTTTTCCTTAATCCTAGAGATTCACAGATGTCAATTACTCCTTCTTCTTGTGAGCAATGAAAAAAATTGAGAATTCCATACTTCATATTTTTAGTCTTTGTGTTTTTTTATTCGTAAGATGTCTATTTTTGTGGATTTTTTCAATCTAAAGTTACTCATCAAAAAATAAAGCTTGTTTTACTATCAAAAATGATTTAATTTAAAAGTAAAATTAACTATAATCAGATACAGTGAGAGTCAAGAATTATTAATGGGTAAATAGGTTAAATTTCTATTAAAGTTTATAAGTTAAATTAAAATTAAAAAGTTTAAATTGGAGTTTAGTGAACTTGGAGGACTTTCAACCTCGTGTTCACAGGACCAGTTTGATAGCCTGGCTGGAACCAGCTCCCTTCAGGACTCTTTCTTCAGT
Source organism: Loxodes magnus (assembly GCA_946699065.1). NCBI lineage: Eukaryota > Ciliophora > Karyorelictea > Loxodida > Loxodidae > Loxodes > Loxodes magnus. The sequence continues at coordinate 97,648 of CAMPDV010000028.1, read as the reverse complement.
CGCCTTAGATTGTATACCACTTCGGTTTGTAGATTTGACCTCCTGACGGATAAAATTAGTTACAGAATTCTCGTCTAATCTTATCCTAATATTAGTACTATTATTTTTCTTATTATTTTCTATTCCAGTACTATTATTTAATTAATTTCAATTTCTAACATTGTCTATATTTATGTCCAGTTTGTTTGCATACAAAACATCTTGGTTTATTCCTAATTCATTTCTTGTCTGGACTCCTCGGTAAATTAATAGCTTCTTCTATGTCCATTGTATCTTGAATTATCTTAACTTTGAATTCCTACTACTGTTACTACTTGCTGTTCTCTTCAAGTGCAGTTGTTCTCTGCTGCAGCAATCCCATTTCCCTGAAGAAAGTGTTTTGCTCTCGATTGTAGACTTCCCAGAAGCTTTCTTTCAATTCCTTGAGCTCAGTAACTTGATTTTTTAGAGCTCTATTCTCTAATCGTAGCTTCTTTACTTCCTCCTTCAGGTCAGAGAATGCGACTAAAATTTATGCCTGTTCTTCCTGGAACTGTGGCATCGCAAACTCTCGCACGGCTGCTGCTTCTTGCGTCTCCAGCACCTTTCTAGATCCTTCCTCTTCAGTTGGTGTCATCGAGGTAGCCTTTTGGCGCTTTTGTCCCATCTTTTAGGTTGGCCTGGAAGTTCCTAGTTGAGTCTATTATTCTTGAAGGTTTTGAGAAGAAGATTATTTCTAGGAAGAAGACGTGTTAGTTAGAGATGAGGGTTCTTACTTTCTCTCCCCTTTTTAGGAGGTGGTGTAAAAGCCTTTCTTAAACCCTTCTACTATTTTATTATTCTTTAAAGTTTATAAGTAAAGATAATTTACTAAGTTAAAATAATTATTTATTTATCATGCAAATAAAAATTATATAGTTAATTCATTGATAAGCTCCCTAATAGCCCTTGCTAAATTTTGATTCTCCATCTAAAGAAGCCATATATCGTTGGCCATAAAAATTATAGAACTTAGCTTCATAGGCCTGCTATTTCTTAGGTACCATTTTTTAATTAAATTATTATCTATCAAATTCATACTTTCTTTGTAGCCAGAAATAATTTATGTTCTACCAAAGCTAAAGAGTTTAATGATACTCTTCTTAGATTTTTGAATATAAGATATATAAAGTTAGGAAAATTGATAAGAAATTTTAATTTTATTTGCTAAAGTTGAAAAAGAAAGATATTTATTATATACCAATTAATAAATAGACACTTATTTAGAATTACTAATAAATTAATTTATGGAAAAGTGTTATATTCTTTAAATTCACTATTTGTCTATCTTTACAAAAGAGTTAATCATCGAATATAAAACAGATACGTTTAATAAAAGTTAAGCGAAACTATACAAATAATTTTAGAGATCGTGAAAAAATAAGTTATTATTATAAATAAATAAAAGATGGTGGGAGCTGAGATTGGTCTTCTTGACTAAACTTTCTGGTTTTATGGCTATGAACAAGTTTCTGTCCCTAAGAAAGTTCTGGTCAGAGTCATTTTCTGAAGGGAACGCTGTCTTCGAGATTATCCATTCTTGGTAGGGGCTTGAAGACTCCCAAAAACTCTTGTAGTTAAAATTAAATAATTAAGTTATTATTACTTTTTTTACAAAACTAGAAAATTTTAAAGAAAAATAAAAACTTAGAACTTTAGTTTAAATTAAATTACAAAAGCTATACTTCTTAGAACTTAAATAAAGCAATATTAATTTTATATAATTAAATATATCAATAAATTATTTAAATTCAGTCACAAACAAAGGAATTAATTTAGACTTTATAAACTAAGAATAGTTATCTAATTGCTACTAAAATATTAATAAATTGATTTAATTTACATTATAAAATACCTTACAAATTATAATGAAAGCGTTGATATTTCAATTTTCGATATCAATTTAATTTTTAATACAATCTTAATATTAAGATTTTGCTGCAATAAACTCTTTTTTTGAGTTGTCTGCAATATCTAAATGTTTCAAAAAAATAAAAATATTAATTGACTAAGACAAGCAACTTTAGCATTAGTAATTTGCAATATACTATATATATTAATTGAAATTATAATTCTTTAAATGATTGAAGCTTTATTTATTTTATTGTTTAGAAACCCTCAACAAGTTTAAGGAAATAAATTGTTTATATTTATAAGTCTTTTGCTGGTTTCAAGATAGATTATTTATATATTTAAAATAAAGAGGGATTAGATTAGTTTAGTTTTATAATTACTAGCTTTTATTAATTTATTCTCTTATTTTATAATTTTTTATTCTTTAACTAAACTTCTTAAATATACAATATATTTTAGCTTTGAAGTTAAAGTCTTATGCTAAATGTTTAATAATTGCTATGAATTTTAAAATATAATATAGGCTTATATTAAATATAAGTTAACTGAAAAATTATTTAAATTATAAGCACTTAAAGTATATAGCACCTTAAATATAAAATTAAAATGCTTTATAATCTTTATTTTATCAGGGACTTATTAGTCGTTTTATAAATTTGCTTCTTTAAAAAAAAACAAGAGGAACAATACTCGTGAGCTGCAAAAATCAGAAAATAGCTGGGATTTAAAATTTAAAGACTTTCTTTAAACGGCGACTGAAAGGAACCATATAAATTTTTAATGATAAGAATAAATTTTATACTTTAATATTATTCTATCAATATATTATAAATTTAATTTAAATAGCATGGAAAGTCCTCTCCTTCGAATGCTGCTTGGAGGACCAGCAAGGCAACAAAAAAATGAGCGAGGACGGAGTATAAATCGGAAGAAGAGAAACCAATAACAAGAGAAGGAAGATGTGACAAGCTGGAGAATTCTGAATGCCAGGAGGAAACTTTCTTCATCATAGGTCGGGGAAATACACCCGTAATCGCATATTGCATCCTACGCTTTGGAAGGAAAAATTACAGGAACGTACTGCAGGAAGAGGAAACAAGGAAAGAGAGAAAAGAGAGACCTATAAAAAAAAATTTCGACATTAAATAAAATTAATTTAAAGAGCTGCGCACCAACGAGAGTGCTACGCGCTCTATAATCGAATTTATTTATATATTTGTAAATAAATAAAAGCCAAATAATAAGAATAAAAATAAAAATAATTAAAGTATATATCAATTTTTATAACTTCATTAAGTAGAAACATTTGAATAATTACTATTAAAATTTTTATTTAGTAAACATGCAAGTTTATTTAAATAAATAAATTTGGAACTCATATAATACTAGCAAAATTGTAAAATTAGCAGGTTAGAATTAGATTTAAAGATGTCAAATAAATATTTAAAGAATTAAAAATAAACTAATTTAATTTAGATAAAAATTTAAATTAATGAGGGATTAAAATTTAATAAATTTATGCTGCTAGTAATAAAAAACTCCTTATAATTAAATTTAATATATTTATTTATCTAATTAACTTTATCTAGAAAATACCTTGTCTAATTTTTCTAATTTAAATTAGTTTCTAAGTTAATAATTTATATTAAATATAAGGCTATAATATAATTTAGAGTACTATGTATTAGACTTAATAATTTTAGAGTTTCTTCTACTTTTCTAATATTTTTGATTACTTCAATAGTTAACAACTGAAAGATACGTTTAAAATTATTTATACTATAAAGTTTAATAATTAATTTCTTAGAAGACTAGGAAGTTTCATGTAAATTTTAAATGAGTTTGTTTATTAATCAATAGTTATATTTATTATTTCTAAAAATTTAATTTTTTATTTTAATGCTTATTTTACGAAGTGCTAGCAAACATTAAATTTTAATTGTCTCAATCAATACAAGTTTTTAATTAAATTATGACTTATAAATTTAATAACTAGAGGATGGGAATAATAAATTTAAATAGTAGTCATTTATTAGATTTACACATAGTATGAGAAAATAAAAGTTGCTGCTTCTTAAATTTAAGTTAGTAAAGTCTTAAAATTTAATTCTATAATGAGATTTATAATTTCTCCTTAGAACTTATTAAGCTTATTATACTAATAATAGAAAAGTTTTAATTAATCATTTGTTTTAAATCTAACTAGCACAAGTATGACTTAAATTTTTCCTTAAGCTACTAATGATTAGGTAAACCTAAATTTTTTTTTAAATTATTTCGATTTATGTAAAATTTATTTACTATAATTTAAAAAAGAAAGATTAATAGTTAAAATTATATAAATAGAAGATAAAATAATCAAATACAATAATAATTATATATGCTAATTTTCAATATTAATGATTACCTTCTTCAGGGATTTCAGCCTGATTGGGGCGGCCCATTAAGTTTTACGTGGCAGGGTTCCACGATTTTTTTTGTTGGGAAGGTTAACCAACTAGCTCTCTCTCTAAGTTTTACCATTAAAATATTTTTTGTTGTAAATTCCTTCTCTTGTTATTCGAAGTCTTGAGATCTGTCTTAGCGTTTTTTTTCTTCTTTTATTTGAAGATTTTTAAAGTCTTTACAGTTTCTAATTAAGTGTTATGAGATTTGCAATATCAACATCTTTTTCTGATTACTTGCTTTTTTTGTCTCTTGATAAGGACTCTTTCTATTTTCTCTAATCTTTCAGAAATTCCTTTATTTTTGTCCTCTTAAGTTGAGGCAATGTATTGTTGCTAGATTTGAGGAGGTGACTACTAGTATTCAGAGTTTTCTATCTGCATTGATACTACTTAACTAGATGGTTGTTAGGATTGTAATCATATTTATTCTCTTGTGATGTGCTTATTTGTGACAAGTAAAGTCTTTAATTGGTCGAGCTCTTCGTTAAGCACTTCGTACTAAGTTAAAATGGATATTAATTGCTCTGAAAGGTTAAAGATCGTCTCTTCTTATTTAGATATTTTGAGTAATATATTTCCAACTTAATGAGATTCGTTTGCTTCTTTTTCTTCTACAAGACGTTTCCCTTCATATGAGGAGAACGAATCTTCGCTTTCAATGGGTTTCTCCTACTTACGAATTTATTTTTGAGTAAATATTTTGGCTTTCATTAACTCGCTTTTCGTAAGTGTATATCCTGCACTTTACTGATTTATATTTTTTTGGGTTAGAACAGAATTTACTTTTAAATTTATTTTTACCAAAAATATAGAATCAAATGAAATATAGTATAACTTAAAATTGATAAGCAAGAATGTTTCTCTTCTAAGTCTTCTATTAATGATAAAATTAAACAGTTTAATTTAGAACTAATTGTTTCTAAAACTTTACTCAGATATAAGTTAAACTTATTATGATTTAAGACTTTTAAATATAATTTAATAATTCATTGCTTATAATGGACTTAATTATTAAATTTTATCTGCTTTTGGACTTTTAAATTGAATTGAAACCCTTATAGATATTTGTCAATAAGATTTATAATAATTTACTCCTTGTTTATCTATTACATTAGTTACATTTAAAAATAAGTGTAGCTTTATAATTATATCAGCTATCTTTTTCTAAGAAAGCATATAATATCTAAAATAGAAGCTAAATTTTATTTTTTTATTCGAACGAAATTAAAATAATTTTAGCTTTACTTAGAAAATGGAATTTTTATTGAATCTTTTATGAAATTGCTTTACAATAATTTAAATACAGTCCCTCCAATTATTAATAGCATCTTAATTAAATGGATTTAAAAATTAATAAATTATGTAATTTGCTGTAACTTCTAGATAATTACTAAATCCTCTTAGAAATAAAGCAAAATAAGCATTAAGTTAGAAAGCCTTAATATAAAAGTTAGGTAATTGAATGTTCAAACTTTTCATAATTTACCTTTATATAATGCTTAATAATTTTCCAGTCTTAAATCCTTTATACTCATTTTACAAGTATTAACTTTAATTTTCTTAAAGAAAACATTAAAAATAATAATTATAATTCATTCTTTATCATGGAAATATATTAATTTAAAAAGGTAAACTACTTTGCTAAAAGAATGAAAGCAAATCTATTTAATAAATTAAAAGGATTTTTTTGATTATACTTATAAAATACTAAAAATGTTTAATTGAAATAATCTGAAAACTAGAATTTAGAGTAAATTAAATCTTAGAAGCAAAAATAAAATAAATTACCTTTTAATTCTTTAAATTTTAAATAATTTCTTCCTACTAAAAGCATAATCTTCCTTTTTTAATTATTAGGTCTATTTTATGAAAATAATAGGAATTTAACTGTTTAATTTAAAATTTTGCTAAATTCCTTTTACTATAAATCAAAACAGCGAATATATTTTACTTAAGGGTCTTAGTAACTTTTTTAAAAAGATATTTGATAGAAGGTATTCTTAGGAAATAAAAAAGGTTAAAGAAATGAAAAATAAAAAATCGAATAAAATAGAATAAACTTAAAGAAATAAAATTAGAGCTATAGAGAATTATAAAGCATTCCAGTTCTTTTAGATACATATCTATAATTATAGAATTATTATAAACAAAAATAACTTTAGTTCTTCAATTTAATAACTGAAGTTAAGTTTATTTCGGAATATAGAAACTAATACTAAAATAATAGTACAAATTAGATAAAAGAACATAAAAAAATCTTTAGTTTCCAAATTTAATAAATTATATAGATACAACTATTAGAGATAGCTGCATCTTTATTTCTAAATACTCGATATAATTGAATGATTGTTAGCAGCAAAGAAAATATCTATAATATTTTTAAAAAAGCAAGCATTAAACATAAAACGTATTTAACTTTAAACTTTTTAAGATAGTTAGGTCATAAATATGATCTATGTTTTTTACCGTTATTACTAAATATCCCATTTAAGTAATTTATTATATTAGTGCTTAATAAAAGAATCATTTTAGTTATTTCATTTCTGAAATGCATAAGCTTTATTCCCTTGACAAATAGAAGGGCAAATTGTTTTATCATTTATTGCTAATATTATTTCTGTAATTATTAAGCAAGCTTATTAATGAAGTAGTTATATAAAATGCTAAACATATATAAAGTCTAAGAAAAAAGTAAATAATAAACTTAAGATGTTTTAAAAGAATAAAAATCCCTTTAGACTTATAAAGTTTACATCTTAAGGTTTAAATTAATTATTCTTTATATTACTTTATATACGAAGACAGATTGGTAATATATCTATTTTTAAAATAATCTCTTTCAAATAAATTCCATCATAAATATATAGTTAAGATCTATTAAGAAAACATTCTATTAGACTTAACTAATTAAAATGACCATCGATCTTAATTTTAAAACTTCCTCATTAACTTAATAACTAAATCTTTATTTTAGAATAAGACCATTTTATTAATCTGATTATTTAAGGCAAACTAGTAAACTAAGTAAATAAAAGCCATATATTTATTTTAGATAAAGTTGATTAGGGTAATCAGATATCTATTAGTTATAAAAATTAATTGTAAAGAGACATTTGAGAAAATCAATCCAAGCTTAGTAACTATATTTCTAAATTAGTCATAAAGATTAAAAATTAAATTTAGAAGAAGAGATTGAAGTTAGTTAACACTTTATTGAAATACCTTAAAGAAAATACTACCTAGGTCAAAAATTTACCATTTATCATTTATCAATCAATTATATTACATCCAAGACACTTTAAGAAACTTTATAATTAAAAAAGAAAGACTAAGAAAGTCATAAAGTAAATAAAGAGATTTAAAAAAATAGGTTTAAAATAAGAAAAATCCTTAAATTAAATAATTTGAAATTTCTAAAGATTTAATTTTAAGGCTTTTAAAAAAAGATAGAAACTAAAAAATGAATATTTTTTAAGAAAAAATTTGGTTTAGAATTATAAGAATCGCTATTTAATAAATTAAAATTTATTTTAATCTTTATGAGTAAATTTTTATTTTAAAGTTTGTTTCTTTTATAAAATATAATTAGAAAATAATTTAAAAATAGTAACTTTTAAATAGAATAAAAAAGAAAAATTATCTCGTTATAGTAGATTATTTCTACTAAAATAATCTTTTTTATTATTTTGATTAGTTAAATGATAAATAATGAGAAATTACATTCGAAAGATAAGATAGTAGTGGATAAGTTGAGAAAAAAATAATTAAAAAATAAGAGTTAAATCTATTAAGGAAATAATTAAAAACTCTCGTTATGATTTTTTAAATAATAAAGTTAATATAATTCTCTTTATGAAAATTCTTATATAATTATTTATAAATAAAATAAATTACATCCTATGAAATAGAAAAATAAAAAAAAGATTAAGATATTTCAAAATTTAAGAAACAAAAGTAAAAATACTAATATTAATTACATTTCTTTTCGAAGAAGAAAATTTATAAATAATAATTTATGGAAAATAAATATATCTATTTATATTTGGATGAATTTAAAGCTATAATCTAACTATTATTTTTAAAATTAATTAATATAAATACAAATTTTAATTACAAATTTTTATGAAATTTATATTATTTTAAAAGAATTTGGAGGAGATAAATAAATAAAAAAATAAATAATAAAAATTATTATAGAGCGCGTAGCACCTCATTGGCGCGCAGCTCTTTCATTATTAATATTAAGAAAAATGTTCTCATGTTTCTTGTTAAATTATAGAGGTCCGATAAGTCATGTCAGCATCTCCAAATGGGGAATCTTCTTATTAAAATTTATTCTTAAATCTTGAATCAAATGCTTCAGTCTTTTTGAATAAGGTCCAAATAAGAATAGTTATTAAGTCGGTAATTAGAAGGCCCGTTCGGGTTAGATAGGCATTTCTCAAAGGAGCTTATCCACCCTTCCCCGTGGTGGCATCTAGTGCGAGATTACTCGCAATGCAATATACACTTCACCAGATTACCCACTTGTTTTTCTGAGCGGCCGACATCCATTTTATATTATATATAATAAAATGATTAATTTATTTTTATTTCCGCTTATCATTTAAATGACTCTTTTGGCAAAATTTATTTAAAAGAAAAAGTGTATGCATACAAATGTTTAATTTTTGTAAATAAAGAATAATTAATAAAAGTTAATTAAGTTTTATTATTTAAATACACTAAGATAGATAAATTTCTAGTTTAAAATTCCTCCAATATTTTATTTTTAAATCCATCCATAATACATTAATGTAACTAAACTATTATATTATTTTTATTTCAAACAACTTTTCCAACAATTTTTATTATTTTTAATTTAAATTTTAAGGTGTCTAATTTCTTTTTTCCCAAAATTATTTAAGTTAAGTATGATTCTCATACTAAGCTTTATTATTAATAAAGAAAAATTTATAATTAGGGATAATTTAAATTAAAAGATGCTTATTTAGTTTCTTTTATTGATTTTTTTTAATTTTATTGACAATCAAATAAATTAAAGAAATACTTCAAAAATATTTAATTAGATAAAATGAATTTATCAATTATAATTATTTTAATTTAAAATTAAAATCATTATCTAAATATGTATTTGCTCTTTTGTTTATAATTAACTAAAGATTTATAATATAAACTATATGTGCTAAGTTTTTCTTATATATATCAATTTTTTATTATTTTTACCTTGCAATTATTATATAAAAATTAAATTTTAAACTAACTGTGAAATATTTTTTTTTTTTATTCATAACCCTGATTGCAACCATAAGGCTTTTAATTTATTAAGGTATTTATGATTTAATTTATTGTTTGAAGTATTTAATTTAATTGCTTTATTTACACTTAATTATTTTTAATAATTTCTCTCTAACTATCATTTTTGCTTTGAGTAAAATTAAATAATTTTAAATTTAGTTATGTTTTTAATACAGAAATAATAATTGTTATTTATTCATTTTAGTAAGCTTAGAATCTTCATTTATTGTAAGGTAACTTTAGATTTTTATATTTTATTCTTTGAGAGCTAAAAATTAAATTTTTATTTAGAATTTTTTTCTTAAAATGATGCTTATTTTTATTGAGATTTCTATCTTTTTATTCTTTTTCAATCAAATTTTTTATTCCTTTTTTCTATTTTTTTTATCTTTTTATATTTTAGATTCTAAGCTTTTTATGCTTCTTGTAAGAATATATAGCTTTTAAATTTTTTATTTATTTCTAATTTTTGAAAATTGCTTTTGAGAATGTTCAATGATCCTTTCTTTAATTATTAGATTAAGAAAGTCTCTTAAAGTTGAATTTTGGTCCCAAAAGTTCTATTCCTAAAGTTATCTTACACTTTAAAAAGCTAACTTTTGTTTATATCTTCTAAGAGTAATATTTGTGCGTCTGTTGCATTACTGTTTATTCTGTTTTGTTCTTATTTCTTAGTTTTTTTGCTTTGCTTATTATGTTCTTCACTTGATAATAAAGACAAATTATTATTCTTAGGAGAGTCACAGCGCTTGAAAGAAATATCATTACTGAACCAATTAACTTTGATCTCTCCGAATTAACAGAATCCAGCTTTCTTATCAATTTTTCATCGTTTCATGTTAAGAAGAAATTGAAAGTTTTAAATGTTGTAAATGAAACTTCTAGAACTATAAGAGTAATGCTCATAGCTTTTCTCTAGAAAGGTTTATAGTTTATTAGATAAGTTACTTATTAAAAATTTAGGATTATGCATACAATTGGATAAGCTAGATGTAATTAAATAATTATTATTAAAATGTAGATAAATCATATACTAGAAAGCTTTAATTATAGAAGCCAATAAATTTAAAACTTTGCTGCAATAGGTATTTTTGATCAACCTAATAAAAAGCTATAAATTATTTGACTTTCCTTAATCGATAATTTAACTTAAATTTATAGAAATAAAAGCTTCTATATTTGATGATTTTAGAACTTTATGAATTATTTAATTAGAATAAATAAACTAAAGATTGAATCAATTTGCATAGGCTAAACCATGTAAATTTTTAAAGAATTATTATATAATTAGTAGTTCCAACTCTAGCATTAGTGATTCATTTTATATTTTTATTTATTTTAAGCTTTATTTTATTTAGATTGGGGCTTTGGTCTAATATCATCTTTATTAAAGCATTTTCTTCACTAATTAAAGTGTTTTATCTTCCCCTGCTGTTTATTATTAGATCTATCTTCTCAATAATAAATTTTCATACCATTCCCTGCCATAAGGACCCTTCTCTTAATAAAGAAGCTTCAAAACTACTAATTGAGCATTAAAAGTAAGTAAGGTGCTAGTTTCAACGCTTCGTTTTTAATTAGATTGTCAAAGATAAAATTTAAAAAGGGTAAAAATTATCGAAGGGATTGGTATATAGCAAAGTAGGTTTAAGCTAAAAAAAATTGATAGCAGGAAAATAAACTTTAAGGTTATTGAGAGTATTTCAATATACTAGTTTATATTGATTAAATATCTTTAATTTATCTCTAAAGTTTATTATCTTAAGTGATTTATGTAACTGATTATGTATAAAGTCTATATTTAGATCAGCTTTTATAAGAAGATTAATAATAACTTTAGAATTCCTTTCTATTTATAAAATAATAGATCCATTAATAAAGCATTATTTAAACTTGAGCTATATAAGTAATTCAATTAAATAAATAGCCTTTTAGCTAACTAGCTTAATTAAAATTTTAAAATAGCCATCAAATCTCTAAAATAGTTGACTATGTATTTAGTTATTATAGAAGGATTTAATAGCAAATATTTGCTATTATATATCATATTTTATCTTCTACTAGTACGCTTTATCTCTTAAATAGCCAGAGCATTATTTAGCATTATTGGCAAACAAACCATATAAGGATTAATTGTTATATGCATAGATTAAAGAGAACTTAAATGTTCTTTATTGATATAATTAAAGGATTAATTAGGAAAATAATCTTAAACATTTATTCTTTTTATATTAAAAATTAAGAATTAAAGCTTTTAGTTATTATATGATTGCTCTTTTCTTCCTCTCTCCTCTTAAAGAATAGACTATCGTTTTGTATTTCCTGCATTTAAATTTAATTATTTTTATCTCTCGAAACTGCCTCATTTCGATGCTTACTTATCTTTCTTGACTTTTAAATCCTAGAAGTAGTAATATTATGAATATCGGTTTATGAATTTCTTTAGTCTTACTATATTTATAAACTTTAAATTCTTGCTTATTCTACTTTCTCTTTTCTCCACTCATAAAGGCTATATATAATCAGAGCCAAAGCAATAAGATAATTAAGAAGTAGAATAAGCTAAGTAATTACTATTAAGGCAAAGGCAAAATGTTCTAAGTTAGAAGAGATTGGATGTATATAAAATGAAAACTGTAAAAGTAAAATTAAGATTCATACTTCGTTAGAAAGAGAGACTGTAAATATAATTTTATCCTTTAAGGGTTTTAGATTTAACTAAAAAGGAAATTCACAAAAGCTATAAAAATGAAGCCATCGAAACCTGAAGTTCAGGTTGCTCTTAACCTAAATTCATGAATAAGACAACAATTACTCTTCTTATAAGAAAATACCATAGAAATATAAAACTCTAGATCTATTAGTTTATTTAAGTTCGCAAAATAAACTGTTGTATCTTTATTCTATTTACTTACTTGCTTTTATTAATTCCTAAGTTATTTTTTAAGCCTTAAATATTGCTAGTATAGCTTCTTCTTTTTTTTATCTAATGAATACTGTAAATCAGAAAACTATTATTAGAATCGATATATCAAAACTTGCTAAAAAGAAATATGAGACAAACGTATTTATGGTAATGCATAAATCATCTTGACTTGAAAATTTAATCTATATTAAAACAGAAGTCATCAATCCTAAAGATATATTCATGCCTGTTCTTATAAACCCAGAGTATCTATAACTTCTATACATTCTTTTCATATAACTTCCTAACTTATTTTCCAAATTTTTTAATTATCAAATTATCAAAAATACAACACAGCATATGAAAACATCAAACAGTTTAATAATCCCATTTGAAAAAAGTAGAGGAATTAATGCTTTGGATTTTTAAGTTTTATCAAATTTTTGCTTAAGATTCTAAATTAGAATCTAAATCTAATCCTAAAAAATCTATTATTTACTTCGCATCTTTAGTTACTAAATAAAGAGCTTCCGAAGTATTAGACTTCATTACTGAAATAAATCCTATTATTTTTATAATTTCATCTAGACATTAGACAACCAAAAATTATTAGAAACAACCAGAGTGACTTTGACTTGCAAGTAAAGTAGACTATCCTATACCTTAACTTACAACTAAAGTAGAATATCCTATTGCAGCAGTTATAGAAGATATTATTAAACTAGCACTTTATGATGATTTTATAAAAGTTTCTTCTTACTGTTTTAAATTTAAATCCTTTAAATTATAAGGAGCTCTATTGTAGGTTTTCTAACTACCTAACTCTTATTCTTATTCTTGCTCTTACTATTGCTATTGTTCTTCTTCTTAATTTTTATCTTACTCTATACACATTTAATCTAATAAATTAAATCTATCCTTGGATTTCTAGCAAGCTTCAATTTATCGCAATTTTCAAAAACTTAATCACACGTTTTACAATCATTGTTCTATTATACGTAACTTTCAAGAGGACAGCTTTACACACATTTTCCTTCCATTAATATAGAATTTTAACTGCATTGAATGTATTTACTTCTATCACACGTAGAACATTTTTTTATTTCTTCTCTACATTAAACACATTTACTTATCTTATTAATGAAACTATCTTAGCACTTTAAGCATTTTTCTCCTTTCTCCTCCCATTCTTCACAAAAAGGAATAGTTTTTGTACAATTATCATATATGAAGTCTTAGTTAGAATCTTATTAGTGACTTGAGCAATTTAATAAGCATTTGTTTTTTGATAGTTTATAAGGAAAATTACACTGTTAGCATACATTTTAATCTTAGCATTAATTGGAACTATAATCTATTTATATGCAAGATTCACAACTATATTTTAAATTGATGAAGAATCCATCTTCACATTGCAAACATTAAGATCCTGTAATATCACATTGCAAGCAGTTGTTTAAACTACATTTGTTGGATTAGTTATTTGATAAATAATATTACTATTAGCAAGAGTTACAAGTCACTATACTATTGATAAAGAACAGTTACTACAATTTTATATTAGATCTTAGCAAGCTTAGCAAATATTTTATTATTAGTCTAATAAGGATTTTTAGCTACATTCGTTACATTTTACCATACTATTCTATTAATTGCAATTCTAGCAATTGTAAAATCTTTCTGAGCATAGTTTACATACTTGTATATTACTATCATATCAATATCCCTCAAAGCAACTGGTGCATTTATTTATATCATCAGCTAAACAGTCTTTACGAGTTATACTGCACGAAGAGCAACTATTTATATTAGGGCTCTTACAAGTACTTCAATTACAGCTTTAACGGCATAAATTATTATCAAAGATTGTTTAAGAATTTGTAGTTGTTAGGAAAGTATTGAAAATATAAAATTTTAAATCTTAAATGTTTCCTATAAAGTTATCTTATTTATCATATGCTCCTATAATTATCTTACTTCACTTATCAAATTAAATAAAGGTAGATTTTAAGGGGATACATTAGATGATAAGTTTACTTTAAAACTAATAAAAATTTTAGAATCAAAACGTTTTGCTGTAGCTTTGAGAGGAATATTTAAGAAGAGCATAACCAAAATTATAAAAAAGTGTACTGAGAAGCATTATTTTAGTCTTTCACAGTAATTTCTAACTAATCTTGAGATACATTTAAGAAATGGAAATGCTAATCATCTTATAAATCAGGAGATCTACATTTGAATCAGTTAAATAAGACGCAAGGATTATCTTTAGTAATAATTTAGTTTCAGTCAGTTTAAGTTATTTATTATTCGTAAATACAAAACCTTGGCTACATCACTAATCCACTAAACTGAGAACTCTTATCTCATTTTATTTCTAATGTGTAGTTTAATTAAATATTAATAGCATTAAAATTATATCCCAAAGATTATATTTTAATTTAAAAAGTGCTTCTATTTAATAACTATAATCAAATATTTATATTTTTTAGATCTATAAATCCACAAATCATTATTTAGCTTAGTTATACTCCTATGTATAAATGAGGACTATAAGTCAATGACTATCAAGTAGAAAAATGTTTGAAAATTATTTTTTAAATTAAATACAATAATCAGAGTAAGAAAAAGCTAAATTAAATTGATCACTAACAATAGATTTCAGATATTCTCTTTCTTTAAATGTTTATTCTTTAGATTTTGAGTGCTTATATTTCATTTCTCCAATTTAATCTAAAAAATAGAACATTTTCACTTTGTAATTATAGTGTCAAATTTAGTAATAATAGGCCTCAGGCCTTTTAACTACTTTGCCCCTTCAAATTTAATTATTTTCATTTGATAAAATTTAACTTATTCATTTAAAATAAATTTAGCTTTCAAACTTGATACTCTCCTATAAAAGATTTGGTTATTAAAGAAAATATAAAAAAAAATTTGGAAAATATGGAAAGTTCTCTATTTTATAGCAATCATTTTAATAAAGAAAGCTATAAAATTATTTATTTATTTGAAATTAAATTAGCGAAAAGTTTAGGGAGTAGCTAGCTATTATTAATTATTTAATATTTTCAACTAATCTTAAATTTAAATATTTATGGTACTTTATTATTAAAGATAGCTAGTGTATTATAATTATCTACTAAAAAATTGGATAATTTATATATGTTTTAACTTTAATCTTTATTAAATATCTTAATTAGTTTTCTTTGGAAATGTTTATAATAATTTCCTCTTTTATTACTTTTTTTTCTTTTATAATCTTTTTTTTATGTGTGCAATATAATTTGCTTATTAAAGCCTTTATTACCTTTAGTGATGAATTCATTAGATTGTTTATAATTGCTTATTTATTTATTTATCTTAAGAACCTTTTTCATTTACTGCGACTTATGATTTATTTTCATAAATTGCCTTTGTATCTTTTATTTTTTCTAGATACCCTAAATTAATTTAAGTATAAGTTCTGGTATTAAAGTTCTTTTTATAGCTATGAGAATTAGGATATAAATAAGCAATATAGCAAAAAATTAATTATAATTAAGAAAAAGTTGAGTAATAATCTAAAAGAATTAATTAAGCTATTTATTTAAATAATTATACCCTTTTAAACTATTTATATATCTTAAGCCTTATTACGCTTTATTAATAATTAATATAAATCTGATTCATTAATTTAGTAAATTATTATAAAACATTACATTTATACATCCTTTAAATAAGTTTTAGATACAAATATAAAATTATCACAAAAAAGAGAAAAACAAAAATATTCAGATAAAAAGAAAAATTTAAATTTCTTTTATAAAGTTTAAAGAAAATTAGCTCTAATATTTCAAAGAACAAAATTAAAGATAAATTTTGCTAATTTGAGATAAAAGTAAATTTAAAGAAATTTAGCATAAGTAGCAATAAAATATTTTTAAAATAAATGTATAATATAGTGATTTTAAAATATCACCTTAAGATATTTTTAATATATATCTATCTTGAAATAAAAATAAAGCATTTTATAGATTATTATAGATTTTTAGTTATCTTTACTCAAAAGAGTTAAATTTACGTAATTGGATTAAGATTCTATTTTCATTTTATATTTACATTCTTTAAAATAAAAAAATTCATTATTCTTAATTGTATATTTTTGGATATATTTCATTACTTTTTCTAAACATATGTGCATAATGCTTTATAATTTAAGAAAAATAAAAATAAATACTTGGAAATTAAGATTTATTCATTTAAGAATTTTCTATATAAAATTTAATTAAATTTCAAAGATAACCAATTTAAAACCTTTAAAAATAATTTTAATCTAATATATCAGGTTTTATTTAATTCTAAATGCATATAATCCTTAAAAATTTCAAATAAAAAAAATAGAGATTCATGTTAAAATAAATTAAATTAAATTTTTTTTTATTTAATATTAAAAATGGTAGAATTAATATTATAATAAAAAAAGAGAGAATTTATTTTAAAATGATATTTCTCGAAATTAAATTTTAATTAAAACTTAAAAAATTAATTGATCGCTTAAAAAAATATTTGTAACTAATAAGAGAAGAATTTATATTGCCTGAGAAACGAACATATATTTAGATATGGAAAGAGCTACACATCATTAGGGTGCTATGAGCTCTATAATCTCATTTATTTGTTTGTCTATTTATTTGTTTATTTATTTATTTATTCATTTATTTATATTTTTATATTAATTTTTTGTTTTAATTTTTAAAGATTTTGATTTTTTTTCTATTTTATGCAATTTTAATTGTAAATTAAATTTAAGTTTTTATTAAAAGATTACTGTTATTACATTTTATATTAAGATAATTAAAAATTATATAATTAAGTTTATTTGCTTATAAATTTTTGTTTAGATTATATTTAGTCGTAAAAGCTTAAAAAAAATGTTTATACCATGTTTTTAAAATATTTGCTATTAATTATAATTTATTTTCTTTTTCTTGATGTTTAAGGGCTATATATTTATATTCAGAATTTATTATATCGATATTCCTTTATTGAAAGTATTTTTTTAAGAATAAATAAGCTATATATCTTGAATATGATATTAATCTCTCTTAAAGATATAAATAAGCAGACAACTCACATTGATTTTCAAATAATTTAACAGGTAAATAGAGAGGTTGGTGGAGATTATAGAGACGAGTCGATTTACTTATTCTTGTATAACTAAAATTACTACATCTAGTAATTTTAAGTTTTGTCTAAAATTTTTTTTTTTTATAAAAGTATTATTAGTTTTAGCGTTTACCAGATTCAGATACTAGTACTCGAGATATTTCAGTGATGAATAGATAGCACACGTATACTAGGTACTTATTTAACTAACATATATACTTTTATAAATTTTTGTGAATTTTACTACAGGACCTAGTTTTTTTTTCTTTAAGTTTTCGTCATTTAGTATCCAGTCATGAATTACAGAAGTATATCTTTAATTGATATTAGAGCGTATAGACATCCACATTTATATTATGCATATTCAGTTTTAATATATTTAATATTAGTATTGTAATATATGAGAAATCTGTTTTCTAAATATTTACCAAGTAATAAATATTTATATTTTTATATTCTTAAAGTTTGCAGGTACAGAGAATTTAATTTCTTAAATAAAGAATGTTATTTTCTATTTTTATTTTTACTTATTTATATATTAAGGGCTTCAAGTTAATGAAATATATTGAAAACATTCTTTTTAAGTAATTTTCTTTGGAATTTATAATTTTTTTCATTTTTTCTAATTTTAATATATTAATTTTTTATTCTTGTTACGTTTAAGAAAAAATTTAACTATAAAATATTATTTGTAATTATTACTATCTTTAAATTTTATTTCTATTTTATTTTATTTATTTTAAATCTTTTAATTAAATTTTTAATCATATAAAAAATTCAAGATTATAAAATTTTTTTTAATCTTTTAAAAATTTAAAATTTTTTTATAGATAATCAATAAGTTTTATAATTATTTCACTTTCATTTTAAAATATATTCACATAATTTTTATTTATTTTTTTAAATATTTTAATTAAAAATATCATATCTAACATTTATGTGATTATAAAGCATTAAAAAAAAAAGTAATTTTATTTTTATTATTTTTATTTTTATTATTTTTATTTTTATTCAGTTAAGTTTTATTTCTAATATTTTTTTAGTTTCATTTTTAATTTGATAATTGTTCATAAAAAATTATTATATATTTTTTTACTTAAAGTTTTTTTTGATTTTATTTATTTTAAATTTTCATTATTAGTTTAAAATATGCCAATAGATACTACATTAGCTATTTTATTTTTTTATTTAATGGATATTCTTTGTCTGATTATCAATTTTTTATTATATTTAATTTTTTTTGTATTTATAGGTTTATGAAATAATAAAATCTTGTAGAAGTTAATTCTATTTTTTTATAAAGTTAATATTTTAGTAGTAGTTTATATTAATTGTTCTAAATTAGTTGTTGAAATTTTTTAAATTTAATTTTTTCTGGTGATCTATTATCTTTTATATTATTGTATTATTTAACTATTTTATAGAGAAAATTATAATCTTGTGATTTATATATTCTTTTTAGATTTTTTATTAATAAAAATTAAATTTAAATTATATAGCGTTTAAGTGTTTAAAAGTTTTATTTATAAGTTTAATAGTTTAATTGAATCTATTAATTTCAGCTATATTTTAGTTAATTATAAAAAAGTGTTAAGATGTCTGAAATTAGCTAGTGTCAAGATTGTAAGGGCTAGTTTGATATATAAGTCAAATCTCCAATGATACTTACATGTAAACATTTGATGTGCTTTGAATGTACTTAAAAATAAAATTAATAGTCTCAGCAAATAAAATGTTTAATGAAAGATTGCTGTTAAGTAACTTAAGAGCATCCTGCATTACTTTAAAGTGATAAATAGTTAGTTTACACTATGAAAAAAAGTTTAGTAGCCAATAATATTGAATTGTTATAAAGACGCGAGAATGAAATAAGTCTAGAACTGATAAATTTAAAAAAATCCAAGCTTCATACAGTAAATAAGGTTATTTACGATTTAGAATAGTATCTCATGGTTAGCATTTCCAGTTCTTAAGGAGAATTAAAAAAATTATTATAAGCAAATTAATAAGAGAGAGTTAAATAACAAATCATTTAAACTAAATTGAAAACAGGTGATGAAAATGTTGTAGTCCAAAGTTAAGATTTAATTTAGTTAAATGAAAAAACTTAATCCGAATTATAAAAGGCTTAAGCCGAGACTCAAAACCTTATGAACTTCAAGTAAAATATATTCGAAGCAAACAGCAAATTAAAAATAAGAAATTAAAAATAGTAATAAGTAATTGAGCATTAACAAGACGTTATAAAATAGTTAGTGAGTTAGATCTAACAAGTTTAAAGTTAGTTAATGATTAACTAATAAAAATACATTCAGTTAAAAGAGTAACTAAATAAAATAAATAAAGTAAATGTCGAGAAATCAGTTTAATAAAAAACAGCTTCAAATACCTCATCTATACTAAACTAACTGAACTACAGTTTTAATAATCAAAATTTGTAAAAACTTGATTTAACTAACTCAGATCTCTCAGACAAAACGTTTACTTCATGCAACTTCTAAAACTCAAATCTAACCTCCGCTAACTTACGCAACACCAAGTTCCTTAACTGCGACCTCTCCAACGCCAATCTTACCTCAATCTCATCTGAACACCCTCACATATACACTGGACACTCTGATCGTGTCACTTCCGTGGCAATCTCACCTAACTCCAATTTAATAGTATCTGGATCATACGACAAAACTCTCAGACTCTACAATATAGCTGAAGGTACCTGTAAGACCATGAGTGGTCACACAAATTGAGTATTATCTGTGGCTATATCCAGTGATTCAGAGTTCATTGTATCGGGAAGTGCAGATTATACGGTGAGACTATGGGACGTCAAGACAGGTACCTGTAAGACCATGAGTGGTCACACTAGTGTTGTATTAACTGTGGCTATATCCAGTGATTCAGAGTTCATCGTATCGGGAAGTGGAGATATGACGGTGAGACTATGGGACGTCAAGACAGGTACCTGTAAGACCATGAGTGGTCACACTAGTAATGTATTTGCTGTGGCTATATCCAGTGATTCAGAGTTCATCGTTTCGGGAAGTTATGATTGTACGGTGAGACTATGGGACGTCAAGACAGGTACCTGTAAGACCATGAGTGGTCACACAAATTAGGTATGATCTGTGGCTATATCTAGTGATTCCACTTACATCATATCTGGATCGGCTGACAAAACTATTCGTCTATGGAACTCTCGAACTCTGTCTTGTACAATGGTCTTATCGGGACACTCATCTTATGTCTTATCGGTAATATTCTCAACTAACAACAAGTATATCTTATCTGGATCATATGACAAGAGTATAAGAATCTGAAATATCAATACTGGATAGTGTGAATGTGTGCTATTGGGTCATACGGACACAGTGGGTAGTTTATCATTATCAAAGGACAACAACTGGTTGGTATCAAGCAATTAGAGCATATTCGAATCAGCTTAATCAAGTGATTACAACTTTAGAAGATGGAACATAGGAAGGATATTGAATGGAGTAGACACTAACAGCTAATAAAAGGTAAGTTCAAATTTAGCATTCATTATTTAGTAGACTGACTGGAGCAAAGTATATGATGACTATGGTTTAAAATTTTAGAATTGCGTACTGACTAATACTATAATGAGCATGGAGGACAGATAGAGATACATCAGGTGATCTTTATGAAGTTTAAACTATTTAAACTATTTAATTTTACATTTAACAATTTAAAAATTTTCTAAGTCTTTATTCTAATAAATTATGTTCTCCTTCTTATTATTATTATTATTATTATTATTTTATTTAAAGAAAAAAAATTGTAAGATTTTGTATTTTTTCTAAGTCTTTTTATTGAACATAGTTATTTTTATTAATATTTTTATTAATATTTTTATTAATATTTTTATTAATATTTTTATTAATATTTTTTTTAATTTAATTTTAAAATAAAGTGTTAGAGTAACTAATAATTTTAAAATGTTAAAAAATTTTTTGAAGTACGTACTAGAGTAAATTTTTTTAAATTTTTCCGGCGCTAGGAAATTTTTTTGAGGTATGTACTTAGCTAAATATTTTAAATTTTCCAGTGTCAGAAAAAATTTTGAGTTACGTACCAGAGTAAAAATAATTTTAATTTTCTAGTGTTTGAAAAAATTTTGAGTTACGTACCAGAGTAAAAATATTTAAATTTTAAAGTGTTCGAAAAATTTTTGAAGTACGTACTAGAGTAAAAAATTTTAAATTTTTCCTGCGTCTGTAAAAATTTTTGAAGTATGTACTTAGCTAAAAAATTTTTAAATTTTCTAGTGTCAGGGAAATTTTTGAGGTATATACTAGAGCAAAAAGTTCTAAATTTTTCTAGTGTTAGGAAAATTTTTGAGTTATGTGTTAGAGCTGAAAATTTTTTTAATTTTATATTATAGTCTTAGAATTTTTTGAGTTACGTGTAAGCGCGAAGTTTTTTTATTAATTTGTTATAAAATTTAATTACGTTTGTTACTATTTTTAAGTAGCATTATGTGTTTTTACGATAGGAAAAATTTACTGTTTTGCATTTAATGTGCGGCAGATTAAATTTGCATGAGTTAGAAGCCCTGAAAATGGCGAAAAACGTCAAAGCCTTTTTTTGCTCAGCGTTTTACACTATAGGGCTGAGTTGGGACGGAACAAGCTGGGGGAATTCGGGATAAGTAGAGGGTCAGAAAGGACTAAATTTTTTTGAGAAAAAGTTTTAAAGTGAAAAAGGTTTTTGAAAAAAATGGGAATAAAAAATTTGAGACTATTTTTTTTGATTTTGGCTTGAAATTTTTGATTTCGGTTTTGAAAAAGTTTTGATTTCGGTTTTGAAAATTTTTGATTTGGGCTTGAAAATTGTTGAATTAGGATTTGAAATTTTTGATTTTGGTTTTGAAATTTTTGATTTTGGTTTGAAATTTTTGATTTTGGTTTTGAAATTTTTTGATTTTGGTTATGAAAATTTTGGATTTGTTTTTGAAAACTTTCGATTTTGTATTTTGGTTTTAAAGATTTAAGTTTTGGTTTTGAAAGTTTTTGTTTTTTTTGATTTGAAAATTTTAGATTTTGGTGCATGATAAAAATTTTAGAATTGGGTTTTGGTATTTTTTTTGATTTTTAGAGCTAAATGAAAGGCGAATAAGAGTATTTAAAGCATTAAATCGCGAAAAATTTAATTTTGTTTTTTTGCTCAGCTTTTTACACTGCAAGACTTTTTTCGGACGGAACAAACTGGGGGAAATCGGGATAGATAAAGGTCAGAAAGGAACAAATTTTCTAAAAAAAGTTTCAAAATATAAAAGGGTTTTGAGAAAAAATGGGATTAAAAAAAATGAAGGATATAATTTTTGATTTTGGTTTCGAAATGTTTTGATTTTGGGTGGTGCTAATTTTTTTTTGAATTGGGTTGTGATAATTTTTTTGATTTTTGGGTAATGAAAAATTTTTTGATTTTTAGAGTTAATAAAAGTAGAAAAGCTCTTGAAATATAAAAAAAAAACAAAAAAAAATCTTCTAAGAAGAAATATTTAAAAATAATGATAAAATAAATAAAATAAAAATATGCTAAGAAAAGTAAGAAATTATAATTAAAAAGATGGTGGAAGTTGAGATTAACCTTCTGAATCAAACTTTCCGGTTTTATGGATAGGAACAAGTTCGTTTACTGAAATAAGAAAGTAACTGGTAAAAGTCAACCTGTGCAAGGGAACGCCCTCCTTTTGATGTTCCACTCCTGGTAGGGGTTTAAAACCTTGCTACCAATAGCGATTGAGCTCACCGGCAGTTGCCTTTCGAAGCAAAAGGTATCCACGATATCCCTTGAAGGCAGTGTAAGGATTTGAAATGAAAGAAGTTGCAGTCAGAAACACATTAAGCTCAAAAATAAATAATAAAAAAAGTAAAAAATATAATTTTTCGCAAAATGATAAAAGCAAAACAAAAAAATAAAGTAAATTTTAATTAAAAATATGGAAACTAATATAAAAAAAAAGTATAAAAACAAGAATATATTTCAGCGAAATTACGAAAAAAAAACTAAAGAGTCGCTAAAATAAGATGATCTAAGATATTAAATAAGTGAGAAGTAAAGTTGGAAAGAGAAAGAATTACAGTTTTAAGGAGTATGTTTTGAGATAAAAGAAGTTATAAGTATTTTGAAAAGTAAGTAAGTAAAGTAAAAAATAAAAAGAATTTCAGTTTTTAGAATTTCTAAAACATAAAGATAAAATATGTTAAAAGTATTTATAAAAGTGAAGAAGTAAAGTAAGAAAAGAAGATAGAATCTCATTTCTGAATGTGCTCTTTAGAATAGTAAGTGTTTAGAAAAGTGAAGAAGTAAAGTAAGAAAAGAAGAAAAAATTTCAGTTTTAAGGAGTATGCTTTGAGAAGAAATCAGTATTTAGAAAAGTAAAGAAGTAAAGTAAGAAAAGAAGATAGAGTCTCATGTCTATATGTGTTCTTTAGAATAGTAAGTGCTTAGAAAAGTGAAGAAGTAAAGTAAGAAAAGAAGAAAGAATTTCAGTTTTAAGGAGTATGCTTTGAGAAGAAATGAGTATTTAGAAAAGTAAAGAAGTAAAGTAAGAAAAGAAGAAAGAATTTCAGTTTTAAGGAGTATGCTTTGAGAAGAAATGAGTATTTAGAAAAGTGAAGAAGTAAAGTAAGAAAAGAAGATAGAATCTCATTTCGAAGAGTGTTTTTTAGAATAGTAAGTGCTTAGAAAAGTGAAGAAGTAAAGTAAGAAAAGAAGAAAGAATTTCAGTTTTAAGGAGTATGCTTTGAGAAGAAATGAGTATTTAGAAAAGTGAAGAATTAAAGTAAGAAAAGAAGATAGAATCTCATGTCTATATGTGTTTTTTAGAATAGTAAGTGTTTAGAAAAGTGAAGAAGTAAAGTAAGAAAAGAAGAAAGAATTTCAGTTTTAAGGAGTATGTTTTGAGAAGAAATTTAGCTTATAGAAGAGTGAAGAAGTAAAGTAAGAAAAGAAGAAAGAATTTCAGTTTTAAGGAATATGCTTTGAGAAGTAATGAGTATTTAGAAAAGTGAAGAAGTAAAGTAAGAAAAGAAGAAAGAATTTCAGTTTTAAGGAGTATGCTTTGAGAAGAAATGAGTATTTAGAAAAGTAAAGAAGTAAAGTAAGAAAAGAAGATAGAATCTCATGTCTATATGTGTTCATTAGAATAGTAAGTGTTTAGAAAAGTGAAGAAGTAAAGTAAGAAAAGAAGAAAGAATTTCAGTTTTAAGAAGTATGCTTTGAGAAGAAATTTAGCTTATAGAAGAGTGAAGAAGTAAAGTAAGAAAAGAAGAAAGAATTTCAGTTTTAAGGAGTATGCTTTGAGAAGAAATGAGTATTTAGAAAAGTGAAGAAGTAAAGTAAGAAAAGAAGAAAGAATTTCAGTTTTAAGGAGTATGCTTTGAGAAGTAATAAGTGTTTAGAAAAGTGAAGAAGTAAAGTAAGAAAAGAAGATAGAATCTCATGTCTATATGTGTTTTTTAGAATAGTAAGTGTTTAGAAAAGTGAAGAAGTAAAGTAAGAAAAGAAGAAAGAATTTCAGTTTTAAGGAGTATGCTTTGAGAAGAAATGAGTATTTAGAAAAGTGAAGAATTAAAGTAAGAAAAGAATATAGAATCTCATGTCTATATGTGTTTTTTAGAATAGTAAGTGTTTAGAAAAGTGAAGAAGTAAAGTAAGAAAAGAAGAAAGAATTTCAGTTTTAAGTAGTATGCTTTGAGAAGAAATTTAGCTTATAGAAGAGTGAAGAAGTAAAGTAAGAAAAGAAGAAAGAATTTCAGTTTTAAGTAGTATGCTTTGAGAAGAAATGAGTATTTAGAAAAGTGAAGAAGTAAAGTAAGAAAAGAAGATAGAATCTCATTTCAGAATGTGTTCTTTAGAATAGTAAGTGTTTAGAAAAGTGAAGAAGTAAAGTAAGAAAAGAAGAAAGAATTTCAGTTTTAAGGAGTATGTTTTGAGAAGAAATTTAATTATAGAAGAGTGAAGAAGTAAAGTAAGAAAAGAAGAAAGAATTTCAGTTTTAAGGAGTATGCTTTGAGAAGAAATCAGTATTTAGAAAAGTAAAGAAGTAAAGTAAGAAAAGAAGATAGAGTCTCATGTCTTTATGTGTTCTTTAGAATAGTAAGTGTTTAGAAAAGTGAAACAGTAAAGTAAGAAAAGAAGAAAGAATTTCAGTTTTAAGGAGTATGCTTTGAGAAGAAATCAGTATTTAGAAAAGTAAAGAAGTAAAGTAAGAAAAGAAGATAGAGTCTCATGTCTTTATGTGTTCTTTAGAATAGTAAGTGTTTAGAAAAGTGAAACAGTAAAGTAAGAAAAGAAGAAAGAATTTCAGTTTTAAGGAGTATGCTTTGAGAAGAAATGAGTATTTAGAAAAGTGAAGAAGTAAAGTAAGAAAAGAAGAAAGAATCTCATGTCTATATGTGTTTTTTAGAATAGTAAGTGTTTAGAAAAGTGAAGAAGTAAAGTAAGAAAAGAAGAAAGAATTTCAGTTTTAAGGAGTATGCTTTGAGAAGAAATGAGTATTTAGAAAAGTGAAGAAGTAAAGTAAGAAAAGAAGATAGAGTCTCATGTCTATATGTGTTCTTTAGAATAGTAAGTGTTTAGAAAAGTGAAGAAGTAAAGTTAAAAAATTTGATAGAATTTCTGTTTTAAGGAGTATGCTTTGAGAAGAAATTTAGCTTATAGAAGAGTGAAGAAGTAAAGTAAGAAAAGAAGAAAGAATTTCAGTTTTAAGTAGTATGCTTTGAGAAGAAATGAGTATTTAGAAAAGTGAAGAAGTAAAGTAAGAAAAGAAAAAAGAATTTCAGTTTTAAGGAGTATGTTTAGAGAAGAAATGAGTATTTAGAAAAGTGAAGAAGTAAAGTAAGAAAAGAAGAAAGAATTTCAGTTTTAAGTAGTATGCTTTGAGAAGAAATGAGTATTTAGAAAAGTGAAGAAGTAAAGTAAGAAAAGAAGATAGAGTCTCATGTCTATATGTGTTCTTTAGAATAGTAAGTGTTTAGAAAAGTGAAGAAGTAAAGTAATAAAAGAAGATAGAATTTCAGTTTTAAGGAGTATGCTTTGAGAAGAAATGAGTATTTAGAAAAGTAAAGAAGTAAAGTAAGAAAAGAAGATAGAATCTCATGTCTATATGTGTTCATTAGAATAGTAAGTGTTTATAAAAGTGAAGAAGTAAAGTAAGAAAAGAAGAAAGAATTTCAGTTTTAAGAAGTATGTTTTGAGAATAAATTTAGCTTATAGAAGAGTGAAGAAGTAAAGTAAGAAAAGAAAAAAGAATTTCAGTTTTAAGGAGTATGCTTTGAGAAGAAATGAGTATTTAGAAAAGTGAAGAAGTAAAGTAAGAAAAGAAGATAGAGTCTCATGTCTATATGTGTTTTTTAGAATAGTAAGTGTTTAGAAAAGTGAAGAAGTAAAGTAATAAAAGAAGAAAGAATTTCAGTTTTAAGGAGTATGCTTTGAGAAGAATTTAGCTTATAGAAGAGTGAAGAAGTAAAGTAAGAAAAGAAGAAAGAATTTCAGTTTTAAGGAGTATGCTTTGAGAAGTAATAAGTGTTTAGAAAAGTGAAGAATTAAAGTAAGAAAAGAATATAGAATCTCATGTCTATATGTGTTTTTTAGAATAGTAAGTGTTTAGAAAAGTGAAGAAGTAAAGTAAGAAAAGAAGAAAGAATTTCAGTTTTAAGGAGTATGTTTTGAGAAGAAATTTAATTATAGAAGAGTGAAGAAGTAAAGTAAGAAAAGAAGAAAGAATTTCTGTTTTAAGTAGTATGCTTTGAGAAGAAATGAGTATTTAGAAAAGTGAAGAAGTAAAGAAAGAAAAGAAGAAAGAATTTCAGTTTTAAGGAGTATGCTTTGAGAAGAAATGAGTATTTAGAAAAGTGAAGAAGTAAAGTAAGAAAAGAAGATAGAATTTCATGTTTTAAGGAGTATGCTTTGAGAAGAAATGAGTATTTAGAAAAGTGAAGAAGTAAAGTAAGAAATGAAAAAAGAATCTCATGTCTATATGTGTTTTTTAGAATAGTAAGTGTTTAGAAAAGTGAAGAAGTAAAGTAAGAAAAGAAGAAAGAATTTCAGTTTTAAGTAGTATGCTTTGAGAAGAAATGAGTATTTAGAAAAGTGAAGAAGTAAAGTAAGAAAAGAAGAAAGAATTTCAGTTTTAAGGAGTATGCTTTGAGAAGAAATGAGTATTTAGAAAAGTAAAGAAGTAAAGTAAGAAAAGAAGATAGAATCTCATTTCGAAGAGTGTTTTTTAGAATAGTAAGTGTTTAGAAAAGTGAAGTAAAGTAATAAAAGAAGAAAGAATTTCAGTTTTAAGGAGTATGCTTTGAGAAGAAATGAGTATTTAGAAAAGTAAAGAAGTAAAGTAAGAAAAAAAGATAGAGTCTCATGTCTTTATGTGTTCTTTAGAATAGTAAGTGATTAGAAAAGTGAAGAAGTAAAGTAAGAAAAGAAGAAAGAATTTCAGTTTTAAGGAGTATGCTTTGAGAAGAAATGAGTATTAAGAAAAGTGAAGAAGTAAAGTAAGAAAAGAAGATAGAGTCTCATGTCTATATGTGTTCTTTAGAATAGTAAGTGTTTAGAAAAGTGAAGAAGTAAAGTAAGAAAAGAAGAAAGAATTTCAGTTTTAAGTAGTATGCTTTGAGAAGAAATGAGTATTTAGAAAAGTGAAGAAGTAAAGTAAGAAAAGAAAAAAGAATTTCAGTTTTAAGGAGTATGTTTAGAGAAGAAATGAGTATTTAGAAAAGTGAAGAAGTAAAGTAAGAAAAGAAGAAAGAATTTCAGTTTTAAGTAGTATGCTTTGAGAAGAAATGAGTATTTAGAAAAGTGAAGAAGTAAAGTAAGAAAAGAAGATAGAATCTTATTTCAGAATGTGTTCTTTAGAATAGTAAGTGTTTAGAAAAGTGAAGAAGTAAAGTAAGAAAAGAAGATAGAATCTCATTTCAGAATGTGTTCTTTAGAATAGTAAGTGTTTAGAAAAGTGAAGAAGTAAAGTAAGAAAAGAAGAAAGAATTTCAGTTTTAAGGAGTATGTTTTGAGAAGATATTTAATTATAGAAGAGTGAAGAAGTAAAGTAAGAAAAGAAGAAAGAATTTCAGTTTTAAGGAGTATGCTTTGAGAAGAAATCAGTATTTAGAAAAGTAAAGAAGTAAAGTAAGAAAAGAAGATAGAGTCTCATGTCTTTATGTGTTCTTTAGAATAGTAAGTGTTTAGAAAAGTGAAACAGTAAAGTAAGAAAAGAAGAAAGAATTTCAGTTTTAAGGAGTATGCTTTGAGAAGAAATGAGTATTTAGAAAAGCGAAAAAGTAAAGTAAGAAAAGAAGAAAGAATCTCATGTCTATATGTGTTTTTTAGAATAGTAAGTGTTTAGAAAAGTGAAGAAGTAAAGTAAGAAAAGAAGAAAGAATTTCAGTTTTAAGGAGTATGCTTTGAGAAGAAATGAGTATTTAGAAAAGTAAAGAAGTAAAGTAAGAAAAGAAGATAGAATCTCATGTCTATATGTGTTCATTAGAATAGTAAGTGTTTATAAAAGTGAAGAAGTAAAGTAAGAAAAGAAGAAAGAATTTCAGTTTTAAGGAGTATGTTTTGAGAAGAAATTTAGCTTATAGAAAAGTGAAGAAGTAAAGTAAGAAAAGAAGAAAGAATTTCAGTTTTAAGTAGTATGCTTTGAGAAGAATTGAGTATTTAGAAAAGTGAAGAAGTAAAGTAAGAAAAGAAAAAAGAATTTCAGTTTTAAGGAGTATGTTTAGAGAAGAAATGAGTATTTTGAAAAGTGAAGAAGTAAAGTAAGAAAAGAAGAAAGAATTTCAGTTTTAAGTAGTATGCTTTGAGAAGAAATGAGTATTTAGAAAAGTGAAGAAGTAAAGTAAGAAAAGAAGATAGAGTCTCATGTCTATATGTGTTCTTTAGAATAGTAAGTGTTTAGAAAAGTGAAGAAGTAAAGTAATAAAAGAAGATAGAATTTCAGTTTTAAGGAGTATGCTTTGAGAAGAAATGAGTATTTAGAAAAGTAAAGAAGTAAAGTAAGAAAAGAAGATAGAATCTCATGTCTATATGTGTTCATTAGAATAGTAAGTGTTTATAAAAGTGAAGAAGTAAAGTAAGAAAAGAAGAAAGAATTTCAGTTTTAAGAAGTATGTTTTGAGAATAAATTTAGCTTATAGAAGAGTGAAGAAGTAAAGTAAGAAAAGAAAAAAGAATTTCAGTTTTAAGGAGTATGCTTTGAGAAGAAATGAGTATTTAGAAAAGTGAAGAAGTAAAGTAAGAAAAGAAGATAGAGTCTCATGTCTATATGTGTTTTTTAGAATAGTAAGTGTTTAGAAAAGTGAAGAAGTAAAGTAAGAAAAGAAGAAAGAATTTCAGTTTTAAGGAGTATGCTTTGAGAAGAATTTAGCTTATAGAAGAGTGAAGAAGTAAAGTAAGAAAAGAAGAAAGAATTTCAGTTTTAAGGAGTATGCTTTGAGAAGTAATAAGTATTTAGAAAAGTGAAGAATTAAAGTAAGAAAAGAAGATAGAATCTCATGTCTTTATGTGTTTTTTAGAATAGTAAGTGTTTAGAAAAGTGAAGAAGTAAAGTAAGAAAAGAAGAAAGAATTTCAGTTTTAAGGAGTATGTTTTGAGAAGAAATTTAATTATAGAAGAGTGAAGAAGTAAAGTAAGAAAAGAAGAAAGAATTTCTGTTTTAAGTAGTATGCTTTGAGAAGAAATGAGTATTTAGAAAAGTGAAGAAGTAAAGAAAGAAAAGAAGAAAGAATTTCAGTTTTAAGGAGTATGCTTTGAGAAGAAATGAGTATTTAGAAAAGTGAAGAAGTAAAGTAAGAAAAGAAGATAGAATTTCATGTTTTAAGGAGTATGCTTTGAGAAGAAATGAGTATTTAGAAAAGTGAAGAAGTAAAGTAAGAAATGAAAAAAGAATCTCATGTCTATATGTGTTTTTTAGAATAGTAAGTGTTTAGAAAAGTGAAGAAGTAAAGTAAGAAAAGAAGAAAGAATTTCAGTTTTAAGTAGTATGCTTTGAGAAGAAATGAGTATTTAGAAAAGTGAAGAAGTAAAGTAAGAAAAGAAGAAAGAATTTCAGTTTTAAGGAGTATGCTTTGAGAAGAAATGAGTATTTAGAAAAGTAAAGAAGTAAAGTAAGAAAAGAAGATAGAATCTCATTTCGAAGAGTGTTTTTTAGAATAGTAAGTGTTTAGAAAAGTGAAGTAAAGTAATAAAAGAAGAAAGAATTTCAGTTTTAAGGAGTATGCTTTGAGAAGAAATGAGTATTTAGAAAAGTAAAGAAGTAAAGTAAGAAAAAAAGATAGAGTCTCATGTCTTTATGTGTTCTTTAGAATAGTAAGTGATTAGAAAAGTGAAGAAGTAAAGTAAGAAAAGAAGAAAGAATTTCAGTTTTAAGGAGTATGCTTTGAGAAGAAATGAGTATTAAGAAAAGTGAAGAAGTAAAGTAAGAAAAGAAGATAGAGTCTCATGTCTATATGTGTTCTTTAGAATAGTAAGTGTTTAGAAAAGTGAAGAAGTAAAGTAAGAAAAGAAGAAAGAATTTCAGTTTTAAGTAGTATGCTTTGAGAAGAAATGAGTATTTAGAAAAGTGAAGAAGTAAAGTAAGAAAAGAAAAAAGAATTTCAGTTTTAAGGAGTATGTTTAGAGAAGAAATGAGTATTTAGAAAAGTGAAGAAGTAAAGTAAGAAAAGAAGAAAGAATTTCAGTTTTAAGTAGTATGCTTTGAGAAGAAATGAGTATTTAGAAAAGTGAAGAAGTAAAGTAAGAAAAGAAGATAGAATCTTATTTCAGAATGTGTTCTTTAGAATAGTAAGTGTTTAGAAAAGTGAAGAAGTAAAGTAAGAAAAGAAGATAGAATCTCATTTCAGAATGTGTTCTTTAGAATAGTAAGTGTTTAGAAAAGTGAAGAAGTAAAGTAAGAAAAGAAGAAAGAATTTCAGTTTTAAGGAGTATGTTTTGAGAAGATATTTAATTATAGAAGAGTGAAGAAGTAAAGTAAGAAAAGAAGAAAGAATTTCAGTTTTAAGGAGTATGCTTTGAGAAGAAATCAGTATTTAGAAAAGTAAAGAAGTAAAGTAAGAAAAGAAGATAGAGTCTCATGTCTTTATGTGTTCTTTAGAATAGTAAGTGTTTAGAAAAGTGAAACAGTAAAGTAAGAAAAGAAGAAAGAATTTCAGTTTTAAGGAGTATGCTTTGAGAAGAAATGAGTATTTAGAAAAGCGAAAAAGTAAAGTAAGAAAAGAAGAAAGAATCACATGTCTATATGTGTTTTTTAGAATAGTAAGTGTTTAGAAAAGTGAAGAAGTAAAGTAAGAAAAGAAGAAAGAATTTCAGTTTTAAGGAGTATGCTTTGAGAAGAAATGAGTATTTAGAAAAGTAAAGAAGTAAAGTAAGAAAAGAAGAAAGAATTTCAGTTTTAAGGAGTATGCTTTGAGAAGAAATCAGTATTTAGAAAAGTAAAGAAGTAAAGTAAGAAAAGAAGATAGAGTCTCATGTCTTTATGTGTTCTTTAGAATAGTAAGTGTTTAGAAAAGTGAAACAGTAAAGTAAGAAAAGAAGAAAGAATTTCAGTTTTAAGGAGTATGCTTTGAGAAGAAATGAGTATTTAGAAAAGCGAAAAAGTAAAGTAAGAAAAGAAGAAAGAATCTCATGTCTATATGTGTTTTTTAGAATAGTAAGTGTTTAGAAAAGTGAAGAAGTAAAGTAAGAAAAGAAGAAAGAATTTCAGTTTTAAGGAGTATGTTTTGAGAAGATATTTAATTATAGAAGAGTGAAGAAGTAAAGTAAGAAAAGAAGAAAGAATTTCAGTTTTAAGGAGTATGCTTTGAGAAGAAATCAGTATTTAGAAAAGTAAAGAAGTAAAGTAAGAAAAGAAGATAGAGTCTCATGTCTTTATGTGTTCTTTAGAATAGTAAGTGTTTAGAAAAGTGAAACAGTAAAGTAAGAAAAGAAGAAAGAATTTCAGTTTTAAGGAGTATGCTTTGAGAAGAAATGAGTATTTAGAAAAGCGAAAAAGTAAAGTAAGAAAAGAAGAAAGAATCTCATGTCTATATGTGTTTTTTAGAATAGTAAGTGTTTAGAAAAGTGAAGAAGTAAAGTAAGAAAAGAAGAAAGAATTTCAGTTTTAAGGAGTATGCTTTGAGAAGAAATGAGTATTTAGAAAAGTAAAGAAGTAAAGTAAGAAAAGAAGATAGAATCTCATGTCTATATGTGTTCATTAGAATAGTAAGTGTTTATAAAAGTGAAGAAGTAAAGTAAGAAAAGAAGAAAGAATTTCAGTTTTAAGGAGTATGTTTTGAGAAGAAATTTAGCTTATAGAAGAGTGAAGAAGTAAAGTAAGAAAAGAAGAAAGAATTTCAGTTTTAAGTAGTATGCTTTGAGAAGAAATGAGTATTTAGAAAAGTGAAGAAGTAAAGTAAGAAAAGAAAAAAGAATTTCAGTTTTAAGGAGTATGTTTAGAGAAGAAATGAGTATTTTGAAAAGTGAAGAAGTAAAGTAAGAAAAGAAGAAAGAATTTCAGTTTTAAGTAGTATGCTTTGAGAAGAAATGAGTATTTAGAAAAGTGAAGAAGTAAAGTAAGAAAAGAAGATAGAGTCTCATGTCTATATGTGTTCTTTAGAATAGTAAGTGTTTAGAAAAGTGAAGAAGTAAAGTAATAAAAGAAGATAGAATTTCAGTTTTAAGGAGTATGCTTTGAGAAGAAATGAGTATTTAGAAAAGTGAAGAAGTAAAGTAAGAAAAGAAGATAGAATCTCATGTCTATATGTGTTCATTAGAATAGTAAGTGTTTATAAAAGTGAAGAAGTAAAGTAAGAAAAGAAGAAAGAATTTCAGTTTTAAGAAGTATGTTTTGAGAATAAATTTAGCTTATAGAAGAGTGAAGAAGTAAAGTAAGAAAAGAAAAAAGAATTTCAGTTTTAAGGAGTATGCTTTGAGAAGAAATGAGTATTTAGAAAAGTGAAGAAGTAAAGTAAGAAAAGAAGATAGAGTCTCATGTCTATATGTGTTTTTTAGAATAGTAAGTGTTTAGAAAAGTGAAGAAGTAAAGTAATAAAAGAAGAAAGAATTTCAGTTTTAAGGAGTATGCTTTGAGAAGAATTTAGCTTATAGAAGAGTGAAGAAGTAAAGTAAGAAAAGAAGAAAGAATTTCAGTTTTAAGGAGTATGCTTTGAGAAGTAATAAGTGTTTAGAAAAGTGAAGAATTAAAGTAAGAAAAGAATATAGAATCTCATGTCTATATGTGTTTTTTAGAATAGTAAGTGTTTAGAAAAGTGAAGAAGTAAAGTAAGAAAAGAAGAAAGAATTTCAGTTTTAAGAAGTATGCTTTGAGAAGAAATGAGTATTTAGAAAAGTGAAGAAGTAAAGTAAGAAATGAAAAAAGAATCTCATGTCTATATGTGTTTTTTAGAATAGTAAGTGTTTAGAAAAGTGAAGAAGTAAAGTAAGAAAAGAAGAAAGAATTTCAGTTTTAAGTAGTATGCTTTGAGAAGAAATGAGTATTTAGAAAAGTGAAGAAGTAAAGTAAGAAAAGAAGAAAGAATTTCAGTTTTAAGGAGTATGCTTTGAGAAGAAATGAGTATTTAGAAAAGTAAAGAAGTAAAGTAAGAAAAGAAGATAGAATCTCATTTCGAAGAGTGTTTTTTAGAATAGTAAGTGTTTATAAAAGTGAAGTAAAGTAATAAAAGAAGAAAGAATTTCAGTTTTAAGGAGTATGCTTTGAGAAGAAATGAGTATTTAGAAAAGTAAAGAAGTAAAGTAAGAAATGAAGAAAGAATTTCAGTTTTAAGGAGTATGCTTTGAGAAGAAATGAGTATTTAGAAAAGTGAAACAGTAAAGTAAGAAAAGAAGAAAGAATTTCAGTTTTAAGGAGTATGCTTTGAGAAGAAATGAGTATTAAGAAAAGTGAAGAAGTAAAGTAAGAAAAGAAGATAGAGTCTCATGTCTATATGTGTTCTTTAGAATAGTAAGTGTTTAGAAAAGTGAAGAAGTAAAGTAAGAAAAGAAGAAAGAATTTCAGTTTTAAGTAGTATGCTTTGAGAAGAAATGAGTATTTAGAAAAGTGAAGAAGTAAAGTAAGAAAAGAAAAAAGAATTTCAGTTTTAAGGAGTATGTTTAGAGAAGAAATGAGTATTTAGAAAAGTGAAGAAGTAAAGTAAGAAAAGAAGAAAGAATTTCAGTTTTAAGTAGTATGCTTTGAGAAGAAATGAGTATTTAGAAAAGTGAAGAAGTAAAGTAAGAAAAGAAGATAGAGTCTCATGTCTATATGTGTTCTTTAGAATAGTAAGTGTTTAGAAAAGTGAAGAAGTAAAGTAATAAAAGAAGATAGAATTTCAGTTTTAAGGAGTATGCTTTGAGAAGAAATGAGTATTTAGAAAAGTAAAGAAGTAAAGTAAGAAAAGAAGATAGAATCTCATGTCTATATGTGTTCATTAGAATAGTAAGTGTTTATAAAAGTGATGAAGTAAAGTAAGAAAAGAAGAAAGAATTTCAGTTTTAAGAAGTATGTTTTGAGAATAAATTTAGCTTATAGAAGAGTGAAGAAGTAAAGTAAGAAAAGAAAAAAGAATTTCAGTTTTAAGGAGTATGCTTTGAGAAGAAATGAGTATTTAGAAAAGTGAAGAAGTAAAGTAAGAAAAGAAGATAGAGTCTCATGTCTATATGTGTTTTTTAGAATAGTAAGTGTTTAGAAAAGTGAAGAAGTAAAGTAAGAAAAGAAGAAAGAATTTCAGTTTTAAGGAGTATGCTTTGAGAAGAATTTAGCTTATAGAAGAGTGAAGAAGTAAAGTAAGAAAAGAAGAAAGAATTTCAGTTTTAAGGAGTATGCTTTGAGAAGTAATAAGTGTTTAGAAAAGTGAAGAATTAAAGTAAGAAAAGAATATAGAATCTCATGTCTATATGTGTTTTTTAGAATAGTAAGTGTTTAGAAAAGTGAAGAAGTAAAGTAAGAAAAGAAGAAAGAATTTCAGTTTTAAGGAGTATGTTTTGAGAAGAAATTTAATTATAGAAGAGTGAAGAAGTAAAGTAAGAAAAGAAGAAAGAATTTCTGTTTTAAGTAGTATGCTTTGAGAAGAAATGAGTATTTAGAAAAGTGAAGAAGTAAAGTAAGAAAAGAAGATAGAATTTCATGTTTTAAGGAGTATGCTTTGAGAAGAAATGAGTATTTAGAAAAGTGAAGAATTAAAGTAAGAAAAGAAGATAGAATCTCATGTCTATATGTGTTTTTTAGAATAGTAAGTGTTTAGAAAAGTGAAGAAGTAAAGTAAGAAAAGAAGAAAGAATTTCAGTTTTAAGAAGTATGCTTTGAGAAGAAATGAGTATTTAGAAAAGTGAAGAAGTAAAGTAAGAAATGAAAAAGAATCTCATGTCTATATGTGTTTTTTAGAATAGTAAGTGTTTAGAAAAGTGAAGAAGTAAAGTAAGAAAAGAAGAAAGAATTTCAGTTTTAAGAAGTATGCTTTGAGAAGAAATGAGTATTTAGAAAAGTGAAGAAGTAAAGTAAGAAATGAAGAAAGAATTTCAGTTTTAAGGAGTATGCTTTGAGAAGAAATGAGTATTTAGAAAAGTGAAGAAGTAAAGTAAGAAAAGAAGATAGAATCTCATTTCGAAGAGTGTTTTTTAGAATAGTAAGTGCTTAGAAAAGTGAAACAGTAAAGTAAGAAAAGAAGAAAGAATTTCAGTTTTAAGGAGTATGCTTTGAGAAGAAATGAGTATTTAGAAAAGTAAAGAAGTAAAGCAAGAAAAGAAGATAGAATCTCATGTCTATATGTGTTCATTAGAATAGTAAGTGATTAGAAAAGTGAAGAAGTAAAGTAAGAAAAGAAGAAAGAATTTCAGTTTTAAGGAGTATGCTTTGAGAAGAAATGAGTATTTAGAAAAGTGAAGAAGTAAAGTAAGAAAAGAAGATAGAATCTCATGTCTATATGTGTTCATTAGAATAGTAAGTGTTTAGAAAAGTGAAGAAGTAAAGTAAGAAAAGAAGAAAGAATTTCAGTTTTAAGGAGTATGCTTTGAGAAGAAATGAGTATTTAGAAAAGTGAAGAAGTAAAGTAAGAAAAAAAGATAGAATCTCATGTCTATATGTGTTCATTAGAATAGTAAGTGTTTAGAAAAGTGAAGAAGTAAAGTAATAAAAGAAGATAGAATTTCAGTTTTAAGGAGTATGCTTTGAGAAGAAATGAGTATTTAGAAAAGTAAAGAAGTAAAGTAAGAAAAGAAGATAGAATCTCATGTCTATATGTGTTCATTAGAATAGTAAGTGTTTATAAAAGTGAAGAAGTAAAGTAAGAAAAGAAGAAAGAATTTCAGTTTTAAGAAGTATGTTTTGAGAATAAATTTAGCTTATAGAAGAGTGAAGAAGTAAAGTAAGAAAAGAAAAAAGAATTTCAGTTTTAAGGAGTATGCTTTGAGAAGAAATGAGTATTTAGAAAAGTGAAGAAGTAAAGTAAGAAAAGAAGATAGAGTCTCATGTCTATATGTGTTTTTTAGAATAGTAAGTGTTTAGAAAAGTGAAGAAGTAAAGTAAGAAAAGAAGAAAGAATTTCAGTTTTAAGGAGTATGCTTTGAGAAGAATTTAGCTTATAGAAGAGTGAAGAAGTAAAGTAAGAAAAGAAGAAAGAATTTCAGTTTTAAGGAGTATGCTTTGAGAAGTAATAAGTATTTAGAAAAGTGAAGAATTAAAGTAAGAAAAGAATATAGAATCTCATGTCTATATGTGTTTTTTAGAATAGTAAGTGTTTAGAAAAGTGAAGAAGTAAAGTAAGAAAAGAAGAAAGAATTTCAGTTTTAAGGAGTATGTTTTGAGAAGAAATTTAATTATAGAAGAGTGAAGAAGTAAAGTAAGAAAAGAAGAAAGAATTTCTGTTTTAAGTAGTATGCTTTGAGAAGAAATGAGTATTTAGAAAAGTGAAGAATTAAAGTAAGAAAAGAAGATAGAATCTCATGTCTATATGTGTTCATTAGAATAGTAAGTGTTTATAAAAGTGAAGAAGTAAAGTAAGAAAAGAAGAAAGAATTTCAGTTTTAAGAAGTATGCTTTGAGAAGAAATGAGTATTTAGAAAAGTGAAGAATTAAAGTAAGAAAAGAAGATAGAATCTCATGTCTTTATGTGTTTTTTAGAATAGTAAGTGTTTAGAAAAGTGAAGAAGTAAAGTAAGAAAAGAAGAAAGAATTTCAGTTTTAAGAAGTATGCTTTGAGAAGAAATGAGTATTTAGAAAAGTGAAGAAGTAAAGTAAGAAATGAAAAAAGAATCTCATGTCTATATGTGTTTTTTAGAATAGTAAGTGTTTAGAAAAGTGAAGAAGTAAAGTAAGAAAAGAAGAAAGAATTTCAGTTTTAAGTAGTATGCTTTGAGAAGAAATGAGTATTTAGAAAAGTGAAGAAGTAAAGTAAGAAAAGAAGAAAGAATTTCAGTTTTAAGGAGTATGCTTTGAGAAGAAATGAGTATTTAGAAAAGTAAAGAAGTAAAGTAAGAAAAGAAGATAGAATCTCATTTCGAAGAGTGTTTTTTAGAATAGTAAGTGTTTATAAAAGTGAAGTAAAGTAATAAAAGAAGAAAGAATTTCAGTTTTAAGGAGTATGCTTTGAGAAGAAATGAGTATTTAGAAAAGTAAAGAAGTAAAGTAAGAAATGAAGAAAGAATTTCAGTTTTAAGGAGTATGCTTTGAGAAGAAATGAGTATTTAGAAAAGTGAAACAGTAAAGTAAGAAAAGAAGAAAGAATTTCAGTTTTAAGGAGTATGCTTTGAGAAGAAATGAGTATTAAGAAAAGTGAAGAAGTAAAGTAAGAAAAGAAGATAGAGTCTCATGTCTATATGTGTTCTTTAGAATAGTAAGTGTTTAGAAAAGTGAAGAAGTAAAGTAAGAAAAGAAGAAAGAATTTCAGTTTTAAGTAGTATGCTTTGAGAAGAAATGAGTATTTAGAAAAGTGAAGAAGTAAAGTAAGAAAAGAAAAAAGAATTTCAGTTTTAAGGAGTATGTTTAGAGAAGAAATGAGTATTTAGAAAAGTGAAGAAGTAAAGTAAGAAAAGAAGAAAGAATTTCAGTTTTAAGTAGTATGCTTTGAGAAGAAATGAGTATTTAGAAAAGTGAAGAAGTAAAGTAAGAAAAGAAGATAGAGTCTCATGTCTATATGTGTTCTTTAGAATAGTAAGTGTTTAGAAAAGTGAAGAAGTAAAGTAATAAAAGAAGAAAGAATTTCAGTTTTAAGGAGTATGCTTTGAGAAGAAATGAGTATTTAGAAAAGTAAAGAAGTAAAGTAAGAAAAGAAGATAGAATCTCATGTCTATATGTGTTCATTAGAATAGTAAGTGTTTATAAAAGTGATGAAGTAAAGTAAGAAAAGAAGAAAGAATTTCAGTTTTAAGAAGTATGTTTTGAGAATAAATTTAGCTTATAGAAGAGTGAAGAAGTAAAGTAAGAAAAGAAAAAAGAATTTCAGTTTTAAGGAGTATGCTTTGAGAAGAAATGAGTATTTAGAAAAGTGAAGAAGTAAAGTAAGAAAAGAAGATAGAGTCTCATGTCTATATGTGTTTTTTAGAATAGTAAGTGTTTAGAAAAGTGAAGAAGTAAAGTAAGAAAAGAAGAAAGAATTTCAGTTTTAAGGAGTATGCTTTGAGAAGAATTTAGCTTATAGAAGAGTGAAGAAGTAAAGTAAGAAAAGAAGAAAGAATTTCAGTTTTAAGGAGTATGCTTTGAGAAGTAATAAGTGTTTAGAAAAGTGAAGAATTAAAGTAAGAAAAGAATATAGAATCTCATGTCTATATGTGTTTTTTAGAATAGTAAGTGTTTAGAAAAGTGAAGAAGTAAAGTAAGAAAAGAAGAAAGAATTTCAGTTTTAAGGAGTATGTTTTGAGAAGAAATTTAATTATAGAAGAGTGAAGAAGTAAAGTAAGAAAAGAAGAAAGAATTTCTGTTTTAAGTAGTATGCTTTGAGAAGAAATGAGTATTTAGAAAAGTGAAGAAGTAAAGTAAGAAAAGAAGATAGAATTTCATGTTTTAAGGAGTATGCTTTGAGAAGAAATGAGTATTTAGAAAAGTGAAGAATTAAAGTAAGAAAAGAAGATAGAATCTCATGTCTATATGTGTTTTTTAGAATAGTAAGTGTTTAGAAAAGTGAAGAAGTAAAGTAAGAAAAGAAGAAAGAATTTCAGTTTTAAGAAGTATGCTTTGAGAAGAAATGAGTATTTAGAAAAGTGAAGAAGTAAAGTAAGAAATGAAAAAGAATCTCATGTCTATATGTGTTTTTTAGAATAGTAAGTGTTTAGAAAAGTGAAGAAGTAAAGTAAGAAAAGAAGAAAGAATTTCAGTTTTAAGAAGTATGCTTTGAGAAGAAATGAGTATTTAGAAAAGTGAAGAAGTAAAGTAAGAAATGAAGAAAGAATTTCAGTTTTAAGGAGTATGCTTTGAGAAGAAATGAGTATTTAGAAAAGTGAAGAAGTAAAGTAAGAAAAGAAGATAGAATCTCATTTCGAAGAGTGTTTTTTAGAATAGTAAGTGCTTAGAAAAGTGAAACAGTAAAGTAAGAAAAGAAGAAAGAATTTCAGTTTTAAGGAGTATGCTTTGAGAAGTAATAAGTGTTTAGAAAAGTAAAGAAGTAAAGCAAGAAAAGAAGATAGAATCTCATGTCTATATGTGTTCATTAGAATAGTAAGTGATTAGAAAAGTGAAGAAGTAAAGTAAGAAAAGAAGAAAGAATTTCAGTTTTAAGGAGTATGCTTTGAGAAGAAATGAGTATTTAGAAAAGTGAAGAAGTAAAGTAAGAAAAGAAGATAGAATCTCATGTCTATATGTGTTCATTAGAATAGTAAGTGTTTAGAAAAGTGAAGAAGTAAAGTAAGAAAAGAAGAAAGAATTTCAGTTTTAAGGAGTATGCTTTGAGAAGAAATGAGTATTTAGAAAAGTGAAGAAGTAAAGTAAGAAAAAAAGATAGAATCTCATGTCTATATGTGTTCATTAGAATAGTAAGTGTTTAGAAAAGTGAAGAAGTAAAGTAAGAAAAGAAGAAAGAATTTCAGTTTTAAGGAGTATGCTTTGAGAAGAAATGAGTATTTAGAAAAGTGAAGAAGTAAAGTAAGAAAAGAAGATAGAGTCTCATGTCTATATGTGTTCTTTAGAATAGTAAGTGTTTAGAAAAGTGAAGAAGTAAAGTTAAAAAATTAGATAGAATTTCTGTTTTAAGGAGTATGCTTTGAGAAGAAATTTAGCTTATAGAAGAGTGAAGAAGTAAAGTAAGAAAAGAAAAAAGAATTTCAGTTTTAAGTAGTATGCTTTGAGAAGAAATGAGTATTTAGAAAAGTGAAGAAGTAAAGTAAGAAAAGAAGAAAGAATTTCAGTTTTAAGGAGTATGCTTTGAGAAGAATTTAGCTTATAGAAGAGTGAAGAAGTAAAGTAAGAAAAGAAGAAAGAATTTCAGTTTTAAGGAGTATGCTTTGAGAAGTAATAAGTGTTTAGAAAAGTGAAGAATTAAAGTAAGAAAAGAAGATAGAATCTCATGTCTATATGTGTTTTTTAGAATAGTAAGTGTTTAGAAAAGTGAAGAAGTAAAGTAAGAAAAGAAGAAAGAATTTCAGTTTTAAGGAGTATGTTTTGAGAAGAAATTTAATTATAGAAGAGTGAAGAAGTAAAGTAAGAAAAGAAGAAAGAATTTCTGTTTTAAGTAGTATGCTTTGAGAAGAAATGAGTATTTAGAAAAGTGAAGAAGTAAAGTAAGAAAAGAAGATAGAATTTCATGTTTTAAGGAGTATGCTTTGAGAAGAAATGAGTATTTAGAAAAGTGAAGAATTAAAGTAAGAAAAGAAGATAGAATCTCATGTCTATATGTGTTTTTTAGAATAGTAAGTGTTTAGAAAAGTGAAGAAGTAAAGTAAGAAAAGAAGAAAGAATTTCAGTTTTAAGAAGTATGCTTTGAGAAGAAATGAGTATTTAGAAAAGTGAAGAAGTAAAGTAAGAAATGAAAAAGAATCTCATGTCTATATGTGTTTTTTAGAATAGTAAGTGTTTAGAAAAGTGAAGAAGTAAAGTAAGAAAAGAAGAAAGAATTTCAGTTTTAAGAAGTATGCTTTGAGAAGAAATGAGTATTTAGAAAAGTGAAGAAGTAAAGTAAGAAATGAAGAAAGAATTTCAGTTTTAAGGAGTATGCTTTGAGAAGAAATGAGTATTTAGAAAAGTGAAGAAGTAAAGTAAGAAAAGAAGATAGAATCTCATTTCGAAGAGTGTTTTTTAGAATAGTAAGTGCTTAGAAAAGTGAAGTAAAGTAATAAAAGAAGAAAGAATTTCAGTTTTAAGGAGTATGCTTTGAGAAGAAATGAGTATTTAGAAAAGTAAAGAAGTAAAGTAAGAAAAGAAGATAGAATCTCATGTCTATATGTGTTCATTAGAATAGTAAGTGATTAGAAAAGTGAAGAAGTAAAGTAAGAAAAGAAGAAAGAATTTCAGTTTTAAGGAGTATGCTTTGAGAAGAAATGAGTATTTAGAAAAGTGAAGAAGTAAAGTAAGAAAAGAAGATAGAATCTCATGTCTTTATGTGTTTTTTAGAATAGTAAGTGTTTAGAAAAGTGAAGAAGTAAAGTAAGAAAAGAAGAAAGAATTTCAGTTTTAAGAAGTATGCTTTGAGAAGAAATGAGTATTTAGAAAAGTGAAGAAGTAAAGTAAGAAATGAAAAAAGAATCTCATGTCTATATGTGTTTTTTAGAATAGTAAGTGTTTAGAAAAGTGAAGAAGTAAAGTAAGAAAAGAAGAAAGAATTTCAGTTTTAAGTAGTATGCTTTGAGAAGAAATGAGTATTTAGAAAAGTGAAGAAGTAAAGTAAGAAAAGAAGAAAGAATTTCAGTTTTAAGGAGTATGCTTTGAGAAGAAATGAGTATTTAGAAAAGTAAAGAAGTAAAGTAAGAAAAGAAGATAGAATCTCATTTCGAAGAGTGTTTTTTAGAATAGTAAGTGTTTATAAAAGTGAAGTAAAGTAATAAAAGAAGAAAGAATTTCAGTTTTAAGGAGTATGCTTTGAGAAGAAATGAGTATTTAGAAAAGTAAAGAAGTAAAGTAAGAAATGAAGAAAGAATTTCAGTTTTAAGGAGTATGCTTTGAGAAGAAATGAGTATTTAGAAAAGTGAAGAAGTAAAGTAAGAAAAGAAAAAAGAATTTCAGTTTTAAGGAGTATGTTTAGAGAAGAAATGAGTATTTAGAAAAGTGAAGAAGTAAAGTAAGAAAAGAAGAAAGAATTTCAGTTTTAAGTAGTATGCTTTGAGAAGAAATGAGTATTTAGAAAAGTGAAGAAGTAAAGTAAGAAAAGAAGATAGAGTCTCATGTCTATATGTGTTCTTTAGAATAGTAAGTGTTTAGAAAAGTGAAGAAG
This sequence comes from Loxodes magnus, assembly GCA_946699065.1. Taxonomy (NCBI): domain Eukaryota; phylum Ciliophora; class Karyorelictea; order Loxodida; family Loxodidae; genus Loxodes; species Loxodes magnus. Next base: position 54,629 of record CAMPDV010000028.1, on the reverse strand, counting down.
TAAAGTAATAAAAGAAGATAGAATTTCAGTTTTAAGGAGTATGCTTTGAGAAGAAATGAGTATTTAGAAAAGTAAAGAAGTAAAGTAAGAAAAGAAGATAGAATCTCATGTCTATATGTGTTCATTAGAATAGTAAGTGTTTATAAAAGTGATGAAGTAAAGTAAGAAAAGAAGAAAGAATTTCAGTTTTAAGAAGTATGTTTTGAGAATAAATTTAGCTTATAGAAGAGTGAAGAAGTAAAGTAAGAAAAGAAAAAAGAATTTCAGTTTTAAGGAGTATGCTTTGAGAAGAAATGAGTATTTAGAAAAGTGAAGAAGTAAAGTAAGAAAAGAAGATAGAGTCTCATGTCTATATGTGTTTTTTAGAATAGTAAGTGTTTAGAAAAGTGAAGAAGTAAAGTAAGAAAAGAAGAAAGAATTTCAGTTTTAAGGAGTATGCTTTGAGAAGAATTTAGCTTATAGAAGAGTGAAGAAGTAAAGTAAGAAAAGAAGAAAGAATTTCAGTTTTAAGGAGTATGCTTTGAGAAGTAATAAGTGTTTAGAAAAGTGAAGAATTAAAGTAAGAAAAGAATATAGAATCTCATGTCTATATGTGTTTTTTAGAATAGTAAGTGTTTAGAAAAGTGAAGAAGTAAAGTAAGAAAAGAAGAAAGAATTTCAGTTTTAAGGAGTATGTTTTGAGAAGAAATTTAATTATAGAAGAGTGAAGAAGTAAAGTAAGAAAAGAAGAAAGAATTTCTGTTTTAAGTAGTATGCTTTGAGAAGAAATGAGTATTTAGAAAAGTGAAGAAGTAAAGTAAGAAAAGAAGATAGAATTTCATGTTTTAAGGAGTATGCTTTGAGAAGAAATGAGTATTTAGAAAAGTGAAGAATTAAAGTAAGAAAAGAAGATAGAATCTCATGTCTATATGTGTTTTTTAGAATAGTAAGTGTTTAGAAAAGTGAAGAAGTAAAGTAAGAAAAGAAGAAAGAATTTCAGTTTTAAGAAGTATGCTTTGAGAAGAAATGAGTATTTAGAAAAGTGAAGAAGTAAAGTAAGAAATGAAAAAGAATCTCATGTCTATATGTGTTTTTTAGAATAGTAAGTGTTTAGAAAAGTGAAGAAGTAAAGTAAGAAAAGAAGAAAGAATTTCAGTTTTAAGAAGTATGCTTTGAGAAGAAATGAGTATTTAGAAAAGTGAAGAAGTAAAGTAAGAAATGAAGAAAGAATTTCAGTTTTAAGGAGTATGCTTTGAGAAGAAATGAGTATTTAGAAAAGTGAAGAAGTAAAGTAAGAAAAGAAGATAGAATCTCATTTCGAAGAGTGTTTTTTAGAATAGTAAGTGCTTAGAAAAGTGAAGTAAAGTAATAAAAGAAGAAAGAATTTCAGTTTTAAGGAGTATGCTTTGAGAAGAAATGAGTATTTAGAAAAGTAAAGAAGTAAAGCAAGAAAAGAAGATAGAATCTCATGTCTATATGTGTTCATTAGAATAGTAAGTGATTAGAAAAGTGAAGAAGTAAAGTAAGAAAAGAAGAAAGAATTTCAGTTTTAAGGAGTATGCTTTGAGAAGAAATGAGTATTTAGAAAAGTGAAGAAGTAAAGTAAGAAAAGAAGATAGAATCTCATGTCTATATGTGTTCATTAGAATAGTAAGTGTTTAGAAAAGTGAAGAAGTAAAGTAAGAAAAGAAGAAAGAATTTCAGTTTTAAGGAGTATGCTTTGAGAAGAAATGAGTATTTAGAAAAGTGAAGAAGTAAAGTAAGAAAAAAAGATAGAATCTCATGTCTATATGTGTTCATTAGAATAGTAAGTGTTTAGAAAAGTGAAGAAGTAAAGTAAGAAAAGAAGAAAGAATTTCAGTTTTAAGGAGTATGCTTTGAGAAGAAATGAGTATTTAGAAAAGTGAAGAAGTAAAGTAAGAAAAGAAGATAGAGTCTCATGTCTATATGTGTTCTTTAGAATAGTAAGTGTTTAGAAAAGTGAAGAAGTAAAGTTAAAAAATTAGATAGAATTTCAGTTTTAAGGAGTATGCTTTGAGAAGAAATTTAGCTTATAGAAGAGTGAAGAAGTAAAGTAAGAAAAGAAGAAAGAATTTCAGTTTTAAGTAGTATGCTTTGAGAAGAAATGAGTATTTAGAAAAGTGAAGAAGTAAAGTAAGAAAAGAAGAAAGAATTTCAGTTTTAAGGAGTATGCTTTGAGAAGAATTTAGCTTATAGAAGAGTGAAGAAGTAAAGTAAGAAAAGAAGAAAGAATTTCAGTTTTAAGGAGTATGCTTTGAGAAGTAATAAGTGTTTAGAAAAGTGAAGAATTAAAGTAAGAAAAGAAGATAGAATCTCATGTCTATATGTGTTTTTTAGAATAGTAAGTGTTTAGAAAAGTGAAGAAGTAAAGTAAGAAAAGAAGAAAGAATTTCAGTTTTAAGGAGTATGTTTTGAGAAGAAATTTAATTATAGAAGAGTGAAGAAGTAAAGTAAGAAAAGAAGAAAGAATTTCTGTTTTAAGTAGTATGCTTTGAGAAGAAATGAGTATTTAGAAAAGTGAAGAAGTAAAGTAAGAAAAGAAGATAGAATTTCATGTTTTAAGGAGTATGCTTTGAGAAGAAATGAGTATTTAGAAAAGTGAAGAATTAAAGTAAGAAAAGAAGATAGAATCTCATGTCTATATGTGTTTTTTAGAATAGTAAGTGTTTAGAAAAGTGAAGAAGTAAAGTAAGAAAAGAAGAAAGAATTTCAGTTTTAAGAAGTATGCTTTGAGAAGAAATGAGTATTTAGAAAAGTGAAGAAGTAAAGTAAGAAATGAAAAAGAATCTCATGTCTATATGTGTTTTTTAGAATAGTAAGTGTTTAGAAAAGTGAAGAAGTAAAGTAAGAAAAGAAGAAAGAATTTCAGTTTTAAGAAGTATGCTTTGAGAAGAAATGAGTATTTAGAAAAGTGAAGAAGTAAAGTAAGAAATGAAGAAAGAATTTCAGTTTTAAGGAGTATGCTTTGAGAAGAAATGAGTATTTAGAAAAGTGAAGAAGTAAAGTAAGAAAAGAAGATAGAATCTCATTTCGAAGAGTGTTTTTTAGAATAGTAAGTGCTTAGAAAAGTGAAGTAAAGTAATAAAAGAAGAAAGAATTTCAGTTTTAAGGAGTATGCTTTGAGAAGAAATGAGTATTTAGAAAAGTAAAGAAGTAAAGTAAGAAAAGAAGATAGAATCTCATGTCTATATGTGTTCATTAGAATAGTAAGTGATTAGAAAAGTGAAGAAGTAAAGTAAGAAAAGAAGAAAGAATTTCAGTTTTAAGGAGTATGCTTTGAGAAGAAATGAGTATTTAGAAAAGTGAAGAAGTAAAGTAAGAAAAGAAGATAGAATCTCATGTCTATATGTGTTCATTAGAATAGTAAGTGTTTAGAAAAGTGAAGAAGTAAAGTAAGAAAAGAAGAAAGAATTTCAGTTTTAAGGAGTATGCTTTGAGAAGAAATGAGTATTTAGAAAAGTGAAGAAGTAAAGTAAGAAAAAAAGATAGAATCTCATGTCTATATGTGTTCATTAGAATAGTAAGTGTTTAGAAAAGTGAAGAAGTAAAGTAAGAAAAGAAGAAAGAATTTCAGTTTTAAGAAGTATGCTTTGAGAAGAAATGAGTATTTAGAAAAGTGAAGAAGTAAAGTAAGAAATGAAGAAAGAATTTCAGTTTTAAGGAGTATGCTTTGAGAAGAAATGAGTATTTAGAAAAGTGAAGAAGTAAAGTAAGAAAAGAAGATAGAATCTCATTTCGAAGAGTGTTTTTTAGAATAGTAAGTGCTTAGAAAAGTGAAGTAAAGTAATAAAAGAAGAAAGAATTTCAGTTTTAAGGAGTATGCTTTGAGAAGAAATGAGTATTTAGAAAAGTAAAGAAGTAAAGTAAGAAAAGAAGATAGAATCTCATGTCTATATGTGTTCATTAGAATAGTAAGTGATTAGAAAAGTGAAGAAGTAAAGTAAGAAAAGAAGAAAGAATTTCAGTTTTAAGGAGTATGCTTTGAGAAGAAATGAGTATTTAGAAAAGTGAAGAAGTAAAGTAAGAAAAGAAGATAGAATCTCATGTCTATATGTGTTCATTAGAATAGTAAGTGTTTAGAAAAGTGAAGAAGTAAAGTAAGAAAAGAAGAAAGAATTTCAGTTTTAAGGAGTATGCTTTGAGAAGAAATGAGTATTTAGAAAAGTGAAGAAGTAAAGTAAGAAAAAAAGATAGAATCTCATGTCTATATGTGTTCATTAGAATAGTAAGTGTTTAGAAAAGTGAAGAAGTAAAGTAAGAAAAGAAGAAAGAATTTCAGTTTTAAGGAGTATGCTTTGAGAAGAAATGAGTATTTAGAAAAGTGAAGAAGTAAAGTAAGAAAAGAAGATAGAGTCTCATGTCTATATGTGTTCTTTAGAATAGTAAGTGTTTAGAAAAGTGAAGAAGTAAAGTTAAAAAATTTGATAGAATTTCTGTTTTAAGGAGTATGCTTTGAGAAGAAATTTAGCTTATAGAAGAGTGAAGAAGTAAAGTAAGAAAAGAAGAAAGAATTTCAGTTTTAAGTAGTATGCTTTGAGAAGAAATGAGTATTTAGAAAAGTGAAGAAGTAAAGTAAGAAAAGAAGAAAGAATTTCAGTTTTAAGGAGTATGCTTTGAGAAGAAATGAGTATTTAGAAAAGTGAAGAAGTAAAGTAAGAAAAGAAGAAAGAATTTCAGTTTTAAGTAGTATGCTTTGAGAAGAAATGAGTATTTAGAAAAGTGAAGAAGTAAAGTAAGAAAAGAAGAAAGAATTTCAGTTTTAAGGAGTATGTTTTGAGAAGAAATGAGTATTTAGAAAAGTGAAGAAGTAAAGCAAGAAAAGAAGATAGAATCTCATGTCTATATGTGTTCATTAGAATAGTAAGTGCTTAGAAAAGTTAAGAAGTAAAGTAAGAAAAGAAGAAAGAATTTCAGTTTTAAGGAGTATGTTTTGAGAAGAAATGAGTATTTAGAAAAGTGAAGAAGTAAAGTAAGAAAAGAAGATAGAATCTCATGTCTATATGTGTTCATTAGAATAGTAAGTGTTTAGAAAAGTGAAGAAGTAAAGTAAGAAAAGAAGAAAGAATTTCAGTTTTAAGGAGTATGCTTTGAGAAGAATTTAGCTTATAGAAGAGTGAAGAAGTAAAGTAAGAAAAGAAGAAAGAATTTCAGTTTTAAGGAGTATGCTTTGAGAAGAAATGAGTATTTAGAAAAGTGAAGAAGTAAAGTAAGAAAAGAAGATAGAGTCTCATGTCTATATGTGTTCTTTAGAATAGTAAGTGTTTAGAAAAGTGAAGAAGTAAAGTTAAAAAATTAGATAGAATTTCAGTTTTAAGGAGTATGCTTTGAGAAGAAATTTAGCTTATAGAAGAGTGAAGAAGTAAAGTAAGAAAAGAAGAAAGAATTTCAGTTTTAAGTAGTATGCTTTGAGAAGAAATGAGTATTTAGAAAAGTGAAGAAGTAAAGTAAGAAAAGAAAAAAGAATTTCAGTTTTAAGGAGTATGTTTAGAGAAGAAATGAGTATTTAGAAAAGTGAAGAAGTAAAGTAAGAAAAGAAGAAAGAATTTCAGTTTTAAGTAGTATGCTTTGAGAAGAAATGAGTATTTAGAAAAGTGAAGAAGTAAAGTAAGAAAAGAAGATAGAATCTCATGTCTATATGTGTTCATTAGAATAGTAAGTGCTTAGAAAAGTGAAGAAGTAAAGTAAGAAAAGAAGAAAGAATTTCAGTTTTAAGGAGTATGCTTTGAGAAGAATTTAGCTTATAGAAGAGTGAAGAAGTAAAGTAAGAAAAGAAGAAAGAATTTCAGTTTTAAGGAGTATGCTTTGAGAAGAAATGAGTATTTAGAAAAGTGAAGAAGTAAAGTAAGAAAAGAAGATAGAGTCTCATGTCTATATGTGTTCTTTAGAATAGTAAGTGTTTAGAAAAGTGAAGAAGTAAAGTTAAAAAATTAGATAGAATTTCAGTTTTAAGGAGTATGCTTTGAGAAGAAATTTAGCTTATAGAAGAGTGAAGAAGTAAAGTAAGAAAAGAAGAAAGAATTTCAGTTTTAAGTAGTATGCTTTGAGAAGAAATGAGTATTTAGAAAAGTGAAGAAGTAAAGTAAGAAAAGAAGATAGAATCTCATGTCTATATGTGTTCATTAGAATAGTAAGTGCTTAGAAAAGTGAAGAAGTAAAGTAAGAAAAGAAGAAAGAATTTCAGTTTTAAGGAGTATGCTTTGAGAAGAAATGAGTATTTAGAAAAGTGAAGAAGTAAAGTAAGAAAAGAAGATAGAATCTCATGTCTATATGTGTTCATTAGAATAGTAAGTGCTTAGAAAAGTGAAGAAGTAAAGTAAGAAAAGAAGAAAGAATTTCAGTTTTAAGGAGTATGCTTTGAGAAGAAATGAGTATTTAGAAAAGTGAAGAAGTAAAGTAAGAAAAGAAGATAGAATCTCATGTCTATATGTGTTCATTAGAATAGTAAGTGCTTAGAAAAGTGAAGAAGTAAAGTAAGAAAAGAAGAAAGAATTTCAGTTTTAAGGAGTATGCTTTGAGAAGAAATGAGTATTTAGAAAAGTGAAGAAGTAAAGTAAGAAAAGAAGATAGAGTCTCATGTCTATATGTGTTCTTTAGAATAGTAAGTGTTTAGAAAAGTGAAACAGTAAAGTTAAAAAATTTGATAGAATTTCTGTTTTAAGGAGTATGCTTTGAGAAGAAATTTAGCTTATAGAAGAGTGAAGAAGTAAAGTAAGAAAAGAAGAAAGAATTTCAGTTTTAAGTAGTATGCTTTGAGAAGAAATGAGTATTTAGAAAAGTGAAGAAGTAAAGTAAGAAATGAAGAAAGAATTTCAGTTTTAAGGAGTATGCTTTGAGAAGAAATGAGTATTTAGAAAAGTGAAGAAGTAAAGTAAGAAAAGAAGATAGAATCTCATGTCTATATGTGTTCATTAGAATAGTAAGTGCTTAGAAAAGTGAAGAAGTAAAGTAAGAAAAGAAGAAAGAATTTCAGTTTTAAGGAGTATGCTTTGAGAAGAAATGAGTATTTAGAAAAGTGAAGAAGTAAAGTAAGAAAAGAAGATAGAATCTCATGTCTATATGTGTTCATTAGAATAGTAAGTGCTTAGAAAAGTGAAGAAGTAAAGTAAGAAAAGAAGAAAGAATTTCAGTTTTAAGGAGTATGCTTTGAGAAGAAATGAGTATTTAGAAAAGTGAAGAATTAAAGTAAGAAAAGAAGATAGAATCTCATGTCTATATGTGTTCATTAGAATAGTAAGTGTTTAGAAAAGTGAAGAAGTAAAGTAAGAAAAGAAGAAAGAATTTCAGTTTTAAGGAGTATGCTTTGAGAAGAATTTAGCTTATAGAAGAGTGAAGAAGTAAAGTAAGAAAAGAAGAAAGAATTTCAGTTTTAAGGAGTATGCTTTGAGAAGAAATGAGTATTTAGAAAAGTGAAGAAGTAAAGTAAGAAAAGAAGATAGAGTCTCATGTCTATATGTGTTCTTTAGAATAGTAAGTGTTTAGAAAAGTGAAGAAGTAAAGTTAAAAAATTAGATAGAATTTCAGTTTTAAGGAGTATGCTTTGAGAAGAAATTTAGCTTATAGAAGAGTGAAGAAGTAAAGTAAGAAAAGAAGAAAGAATTTCAGTTTTAAGTAGTATGCTTTGAGAAGAAATGAGTATTTAGAAAAGTGAAGAAGTAAAGTAAGAAAAGAAGAAAGAATTTCAGTTTTAAGGAGTATGCTTTGAGAAGAAATGAGTATTTAGAAAAGTAAAGAAGTAAAGTAAGAAAAGAAGATAGAATCTCATGTCTATATGTGTTCATTAGAATAGTAAGTGCTTAGAAAAGTGAAGAAGTAAAGTAAGAAAAGAAGAAAGAATTTCAGTTTTAAGGAGTATGCTTTGAGAAGAAATTGGTATTTAGAAAAGTGAAGAAGTAAAGTAAGAAATGAAAAAGAATCTCATGTCTATATGTGTTTTTTAGAATAGTAAGTGTTTAGAAAAGTGAAGAAGTAAAGTAAGAAAAGAAGAAAGAATTTCAGTTTTAAGGAGTATGCTTTGAGAAGAATTTAGCTTATAGAAGAGTGAAAAAGTAAAGTAAGAAAAGAAGAAAGAATTTCAGTTTTAAGGAGTATGCTTTGAGAAGAAATGAGTATTTAGAAAAGTGAAGAAGTAAAGTAAGAAAAGAAGATAGAGTCTCATGTCTATATGTGTTCATTAGAATAGTAAGTGCTTAGAAAAGTGAAGAAGTAAAGTAAGAAAAGAAGAAAGAATTTCAGTTTTAAGGAGTATGCTTTGAGAAGAAATTGGTATTTAGAAAAGTGAAGAAGTAAAGTAAGAAAAGAAGATAGAATCTCATGTCTATATGTGTTCATTAGAATAGTAAGTGCTTAGAAAAGTGAAGAAGTAAAGTAAGAAAAGAAGAAAGAATTTCAGTTTTAAGGAGTATGCTTTGAGAAGAAATGAGTATTTAGAAAAGTGAAGAAGTAAAGTAAGAAAAGAAGATAGAGTCTCATGTCTATATGTGTTCATTAGAATAGTAAGTGTTTAGAAAAGTGAAGAAGTAAAGTAAGAAAAGAAGAAAGAATTTCAGTTTTAAGGAGTATGCTTTGAGAAGAATTTAGCTTATAGAAGAGTGAAGAAGTAAAGTAAGAAAAGAAGAAAGAATTTCAGTTTTAAGGAGTATGCTTTGAGAAGAAATGAGTATTTAGAAAAGTGAAGAAGTAAAGTAAGAAAAGAAGATAGAGTCTCATGTCTATATGTGTTCATTAGAATAGTAAGTGCTTAGAAAAGTGAAGAAGTAAAGTAAGAAAAGAAGAAAGAATTTCAGTTTTAAGGAGTATGCTTTGAGAAGAAATTGGTATTTAGAAAAGTGAAGAAGTAAAGTAAGAAAAGAAGATAGAATCTCATGTCTATATGTGTTCATTAGAATAGTAAGTGCTTAGAAAAGTGAAGAAGTAAAGTAAGAAAAGAAGAAAGAATTTCAGTTTTAAGGAGTATGCTTTGAGAAGAAATGAGTATTTAGAAAAGTGAAGAAGTAAAGTAAGAAAAGAAGATAGAATCTCATTTCGAAGAGTGTTTTTTAGAATAGTAAGTGTTTAGAAAAGTGAAGAAGTAAAGTAAGAAAAGAAGAAAGAATTTCAGTTTTAAGGAGTATGCTTTGAGAAGAATTTAGCTTATAGAAGAGTGAAGAAGTAAAGTAAGAAAAGAAGAAAGAATTTCAGTTTTAAGGAGTATGCTTTGAGAAGAAATGAGTATTTAGAAAAGTGAAGAAGTAAAGTAAGAAATGAAAAAGAATCTCATGTCTATATGTGTTTTTTAGAATAGTAAGTGTTTAGAAAAGTGAAGAAGTAAAGTAAGAAAAGAAGAAAGAATTTCAGTTTTAAGGAGTATGCTTTGAGAAGAAATGAGTATTTAGAAAAGTGAAGAAGTAAAGTAAGAAAAGAAGATAGAGTCTCATGTCTATATGTGTTCTTTAGAATAGTAAGTGTTTAGAAAAGTGAAGAAGTAAAGTTAAAAAATTAGATAGAATTTCAGTTTTAAGGAGTATGCTTTGAGAAGAAATTTAGCTTATAGAAGAGTGAAGAAGTAAAGTAAGAAAAGAAGAAAGAATTTCAGTTTTAAGTAGTATGCTTTGAGAAGAAATGAGTATTTAGAAAAGTGAAGAAGTAAAGTAAGAAAAGAAGAAAGAATTTCAGTTTTAAGGAGTATGCTTTGAGAAGAAATGAGTATTTAGAAAAGTGAAGAAGTAAAGTAAGAAAAGAAGATAGAATCTCATGTCTATATGTGTTCATTAGAATAGTAAGTGCTTAGAAAAGTGAAGAAGTAAAGTAAGAAAAGAAGAAAGAATTTCAGTTTTAAGGAGTATGCTTTGAGAAGAAATTGGTATTTAGAAAAGTGAAGAAGTAAAGTAAGAAAAGAAGAAAGAATTTCAGTTTTAAGGAGTATGCTTTGAGAAGAAATGAGTATTTAGAAAAGTGAAGAAGTAAAGTAAGAAAAGAAGATAGAGTCTCATGTCTATATGTGTTCTTTAGAATAGTAAGTGTTTAGAAAAGTGAAGAAGTAAAGTAAGAAAAGAAGAAAGAATATCAGTTTTAAGGAGTATGCTTTGAGAAGAAATTGGTATTTAGAAAAGTGAAGAAGTAAAGTAAGAAAAGAAGAAAGAATTTCAGTTTTAAGGAGTATGCTTTGAGAAGAAATGAGTATTTAGAAAAGTGAAGAAGTAAAGTAAGAAAAGAAGATAGAATCTCATGTCTATATGTGTTCATTAGAATAGTAAGTGCTTAGAAAAGTGAAGAAGTAAAGTTAAAAAATTAGATAGAATTTCAGTTTTAAGGAGTATGCTTTGAGAAGAAATTTAGCTTATAGAAGAGTGAAGAAGTAAAGTAAGAAAAGAAGAAAGAATTTCAGTTTTAAGTAGTATGCTTTGAGAAGAAATGAGTATTTAGAAAAGTGAAGAAGTAAAGTAAGAAAAGAAGATAGAATCTCATGTCTATATGTGTTCATTAGAATAGTAAGTGCTTAGAAAAGTGAAGAAGTAAAGTAAGAAAAGAAGAAAGAATTTCAGTTTTAAGGAGTATGCTTTGAGAAGAAATTGGTATTTAGAAAAGTGAAGAAGTAAAGTAAGAAAAGAAGATAGAATCTCATGTCTATATGTGTTCATTAGAATAGTAAGTGCTTAGAAAAGTGAAGAAGTAAAGTAAGAAAAGAAGAAAGAATTTCAGTTTTAAGGAGTATGCTTTGAGAAGAAATGAGTATTTAGAAAAGTGAAGAAGTAAAGTAAGAAAAGAAGATAGAGTCTCATGTCTATATGTGTTCTTTAGAATAGTAAGTGTTTAGAAAAGTGAAGAAGTAAAGTTAAAAAATTAGATAGAATTTCAGTTTTAAGGAGTATGCTTTGAGAAGAAATTTAGCTTATAGAAGAGTGAAGAAGTAAAGTAAGAAAAGAAGATAGAGTCTCATGTCTATATGTGTTCTTTAGAATAGTAAGTGTTTAGAAAAGTGAAGAAGTAAAGTTAAAAAATTAGATAGAATTTCAGTTTTAAGGAGTATGCTTTGAGAAGAAATTTAGCTTATAGAAGAGTGAAGAAGTAAAGTAAGAAAAGAAGAAAGAATTTCAGTTTTAAGGAGTATGCTTTGAGAAGAAATGAGTATTTAGAAAAGTGAAGAAGTAAAGTAAGAAAAGAAGAAAGAATTTCAGTTTTAAGGAGTATGCTTTGAGAAGAAATGAGTATTTAGAAAAGTGAAGAAGTAAAGTAAGAAAAGAAGATAGAATCTCATGTCTATATGTGTTCATTAGAATAGTAAGTGCTTAGAAAAGTGAAGAAGTAAAGTAAGAAAAGAAGAAAGAATTTCAGTTTTAAGGAGTATGCTTTGAGAAGAAATTGGTATTTAGAAAAGTGAAGAAGTAAAGTAAGAAAAGAAGATAGAATCTCATGTCTATATGTGTTCATTAGAATAGTAAGTGCTTAGAAAAGTGAAGAAGTAAAGTAAGAAAAGAAGAAAGAATTTCAGTTTTAAGTAGTATGCTTTGAGAAGAAATGAGTATTTAGAAAAGTGAAGAAGTAAAGTAAGAAAAGAAGATAGAATCTCATGTCTATATGTGTTCATTAGAATAGTAAGTGTTTAGAAAAGTGAAGAAGTAAAGTAAGAAAAGAAGAAAGAATTTCAGTTTTAAGGAGTATGCTTTGAGAAGAATTTAGCTTATAGAAGAGTGAAGAAGTAAAGTAAGAAAAGAAGAAAGAATTTCAGTTTTAAGTAGTATGCTTTGAGAAGAAATGAGTATTTAGAAAAGTAAAGAAGTAAAGTAAGAAAAGAAGATAGAATCTCATGTCTATATGTGTTCATTAGAATAGTAAGTGCTTAGAAAAGTGAAGAAGTAAAGTAAGAAAAGAAGATAGAATCTCATTTCGAAGAGTGTTTTTTAGAATAGTAAGTGTTTAGAAAAGTGAAGTAAAGTAATAAAAGAAGAAAGAATTTCAGTTTTAAGGAGTATGCTTTGAGAAGAAATGAGTATTTAGAAAAGTAAAGAAGTAAAGTAAGAAAAAAAGATAGAGTCTCATGTCTTTATGTGTTCTTTAGAATAGTAAGTGTTTAGAAAAGTGAAACAGTAAAGTAAGAAAAGAAGAAAGAATTTCAGTTTTAAGGAGTATGCTTTGAGAAGAAATGAGTATTTAGAAAAGTGAAGAATTAAAGTAAGAAAAGAAGATAAAATCTCATGTCTATATGTGTTCATTAGAATAGTAAGTGTTTAGAAAAGTGAAGAAGTAAAGTAAGAAAAGAAGAAAGAATTTCAGTTTTAAGGAGTATGCTTTGAGAAGAAATGAGTATTTAGAAAAGTGAAGAAGTAAAGTAAGAAAAGAAGATAGAGTCTCATGTCTTTATGTGTTCTTTAGAATAGTAAGTGTTTAGAAAAGTGAAACAGTAAAGTAAGAAAAGAAGAAAGAATTTCAGTTTTAAGGAGTATGCTTTGAGAAGAAATGAGTATTTAGAAAAGTAAAGAAGTAAAGTAAGAAAAGAAGATAGAATCTCATGTCTATATGTGTTCATAAGAATAGTAAGTGCTTAGAAAAGTGAAGAAGTAAAGTAAGAAAAGAAGAAAGAATTTCAGTTTTAAGGAGTATGCTTTGAGAAGAATCGAGTATTTAGAAAAGTGAAGAAGTAAAGTAAGAAAAGAAGAAAGAATTTCAGTTTTAAGGAGTATGCTTTGAGAAGAAATGAGTATTTAGAAAAGTAAAGAAGTAAAGTAAGAAAAGAAGATAGAATCTCATGTCTATATGTGTTCATAAGAATAGTAAGTGCTTAGAAAAGTGAAGAAGTAAAGTAAGAAAAGAAGAAAGAATTTCAGTTTTAAGGAGTATGCTTTGAGAAGAATTTAGCTTATAGAAGAGTGAAGAAGTAAAGTAAGAAAAGAAGATAGAGTCTCATGTCTATATGTGTTCTTTAGAATAGTAAGTGTTTAGAAAAGTGAAGAAGTAAAGTAAGAAAAGAAGAAAGAATTTCAGTTTTAAGGAGTATGCTTTGAGAAGAAATGAGTATTTAGAAAAGTGAAGAATTAAAGTAAGAAAAGAAGATAGAATCTCATGTCTATATGTGTTCTTTAGAATAGTAAGTGTTTAGAAAAGTGAAGAAGTAAAGTAAGAAAAGAAGATAGAGTCTCATGTCTATATGTGTTCTTTAGAATAGTAAGTGTTTAGAAAAGTGAAGAAGTAAAGTAAGAAAAGAAGAAAGAATTTCAGTTTTAAGGAGTATGCTTTGAGAAGAATTTAGCTTATAGAAGAGTGAAGAAGTAAAGTAAGAAAAGAAGAAAGAATTTCAGTTTTAAGGAGTATGCTTTGAGAAGAAATGAGTATTTAGAAAAGTAAAGAAGTAAAGTAAGAAAAGAAGATAGAATCTCATGTCTATATGTGTTCATTAGAATAGTAAGTGCTTAGAAAAGTGAAGAAGTAAAGTAAGAAAAGAAGATAGAATCTCATTTCGAAGAGTGTTTTTTAGAATAGTAAGTGTTTAGAAAAGTGAAGTAAAGTAATAAAAGAAGAAAGAATTTCAGTTTTAAGGAGTATGCTTTGAGAAGAAATGAGTATTTAGAAGAGTAAAGAAGTAAAGTAAGAAAAAAAGATAGAGTCTCATGTCTTTATGTGTTCTTTAGAATAGTAAGTGTTTAGAAAAGTGAAGAAGTAAAGTAAGAAAAGAAGAAAGAATTTCAGTTTTAAGGAGTATGCTTTGAGAAGAAATGAGTATTTAGAAAAGTGAAGAAGTAAAGTAAGAAAAGAAGATAGAATCTCATGTCTATATGTGTTCATTAGAATAGTAAGTGTTTAGAAAAGTGAAGAAGTAAAGTAAGAAAAGAAGAAAGAATTTCAGTTTTAAGGAGTATGCTTTGAGAAGAAATGAGTATTTAGAAAAGTGAAGAAGTAAAGTAAGAAAAGAAGATAGAGTCTCATGTCTATATGTGTTCTTTAGAATAGTAAGTGTTTAGAAAAGTGAAGAAGTAAAGTTAAAAAATTAGATAGAATTTCAGTTTTAAGGAGTATGCTTTGAGAAGAAATTTAGCTTATAGAAGAGTGAAGAAGTAAAGTAAGAAAAGAAGAAAGAATTTCAGTTTTAAGTAGTATGCTTTGAGAAGAAATGAGTATTTAGAAAAGTGAAGAAGTAAAGTAAGAAAAGAAGATAGAATCTCATGTCTATATGTGTTCATTAGAATAGTAAGTGTTCTGAAAAGTGAAGTAAAGTAATAAAAGAAGAAAGAATTTCAGTTTTAAGGAGTATGCTTTGAGAAGAAATGAGTATTTAGAAAAGTAAAGAAGTAAAGTAAGAAAAAAAGATAGAGTCTCATGTCTTTATGTGTTCTTTAGAATAGTAAGTGTTTAGAAAAGTGAAACAGTAAAGTAAGAAAAGAAGAAAAAATTTCAGTTTTAAGGAGTATGCTTTGAGAAGAAATGAGTATTTAGAAAAGTAAAGAAGTAAAGTAAGAAAAAAAGATAGAGTCTCATGTCTTTATGTTTTCTTTAGAATAGTAAGTGTTTAGAAAAGTGAAACAGTAAAGTAAGAAAAGAAGAAAGAATTTCAGTTTTAAGGAGTATGCTTTGAGAAGAAATGAGTATTTAGAAAAGTGAAGAATTAAAGTAAGAAAAGAAGATAGAATCTCATGTCTATATGTGTTCATTAGAATAGTAAGTGTTTAGAAAAGTGAAGAAGTAAAGTAAGAAAAGAAGAAAGAATTTCAGTTTTAAGGAGTATGCTTTGAGAAGAAATGAGTATTTAGAAAAGTGAAGAAGTAAAGTAAGAAAAGAAGATAGAGTCTCATGTCTATATGTGTTCTTTAGAATAGTAAGTGTTTAGAAAAGTGAAGAAGTAAAGTTAAAAAATTAGATAGAATTTCAGTTTTAAGGAGTATGCTTTGAGAAGAAATTTAGCTTATAGAAGAGTGAAGAAGTAAAGTAAGAAAAGAAGAAAGAATTTCAGTTTTAAGTAGTATGCTTTGAGAAGAAATGAGTATTTAGAAAAGTGAAGAAGTAAAGTAAGAAAAGAAGATAGAATCTCATGTCTATATGTGTTCATTAGAATAGTAAGTGTTTAGAAAAGTAAAGAAGTAAAGTAATAAAAGAAGAAAGAATTTCAGTTTTAAGGAGTATGCTTTGAGAAGAAATGAGTATTTAGAAAAGTAAAGAAGTAAAGTAAGAAAAAAAGATAGAGTCTCATGTCTTTATGTGTTCTTTAGAATAGTAAGTGTTTAGAAAAGTGAAACAGTAAAGTAAGAAAAGAAGAAAGAATTTCAGTTTTAAGTAGTATGCTTTGAGAAGAAATGAGTATTTAGAAAAGTGAAGAAGTAAAGTAAGAAAAGAAGATAGAATCTCATGTCTATATGTGTTCATTAGAATAGTAAGTGTTTAGAAAAGTGAAGAAGTAAAGTAAGAAAAGAAGATAGAGTCTCATGTCTATATGTGTTCTTTAGAATAGTAAGTGTTTAGAAAAGTGAAGAAGTAAAGTTAAAAAATTAGATAGAATTTCAGTTTTAAGGAGTATGCTTTGAGAAGAAATTTAGCTTATAGAAGAGTGAAGAAGTAAAGTAAGAAAAGAAGAAAGAATTTCAGTTTTAAGTAGTATGCTTTGAGAAGAAATGAGTATTTAGAAAAGTGAAGAAGTAAAGTAAGAAAAGAAGATAGAATCTCATGTCTATATGTGTTCATTAGAATAGTAAGTGTTTAGAAAAGTGAAGAAGTAAAGTAAGAAAAGAAGAAAGAATTTCAGTTTTAAGAAGTATGCTTTGAGAAGAAATGAGTATTTAGAAAAGTGAAGAAGTAAAGTAAGAAAAGAAGATAGAGTCTCATGTCTATATGTGTTCTTTAGAATAGTAAGTGTTTAGAAAAGTGAAGAAGTAAAGTAAGAAAGGAAGAAAGAATTTCAGTTTTAAGGAGTATGCTTTGAGAAGAAATGAGTATTTAGAAAAGTAAAGAAGTAAAGTAAGAAAAGAAGATAGAATCTCATGTCTATATGTGTTCATTAGAATAGTAAGTGATTAGAAAAGTGAAGAAGTAAAGTAAGAAAAGAAGAAAGAATTTCAGTTTTAAGGAGTATGCTTTGAGAAGAAATGAGTATTTAGAAAAGTAAAGAAGTAAAGTAAGAAAAAAAGATAGAGTCTCATGTCTTTATGTGTTCTTTAGAATAGTAAGTGTTTAGAAAAGTGAAACAGTAAAGTAAGAAAAGAAGAAAGAATTTCAGTTTTAAGGAGTATGCTTTGAGAAGAAATGAGTATTTAGAAAAGTGAAGAAGTAAAGTAAGAAAAGAAGATAGAGTCTCATGTCTTTATGTGTTCTTTAGAATAGTAAGTGTTTAGAAAAGTGAAACAGTAAAGTAAGAAAAGAAGAAACAATTTCAGTTTTAAGGAGTATGCTTTGAGAAGAAATGAGTATTTAGAAAAGTGAAGAAGTAAAGTAAGAAAAGAAGATAGAGTCTCATGTCTATATGTGTTCTTTAGAATAGTAAGTGTTTAGAAAAGTGAAGAAGTAAAGTAAGAAAAGAAGAAAGAATTTCAGTTTTAAGTAGTATGCTTTGAGAAGAAATGAGTATTTAGAAAAGTGAAGAAGTAAAGTAAGAAAAGAAGATAGAATCTCATGTCTATATGTGTTCATTAGAATAGTAAGTGATTAGAAAAGTGAAGAAGTAAAGTAAGAAAAGAAGAAAGAATTTCAGTTTTAAGGAGTATGCTTTGAGAAGAAATGAGTATTTAGAAAAGTAAAGAAGTAAAGTAAGAAAAGAAGATAGAATCTCATGTCTATATGTGTTCATTAGAATAGTAAGTGATTAGAAAAGTGAAGAAGTAAAGTAAGAAAAGAAGAAAGAATTTCAGTTTTAAGGAGTATGCTTTGAGAAGAAATGAGTATTTAGAAAAGTAAAGAAGTAAAGTAAGAAAAAAAGATAGAGTCTCATGTCTTTATGTGTTCTTTAGAATAGTAAGTGTTTAGAAAAGTGAAACAGTAAAGTAAGAAAAGAAGAAAGAATTTCAGTTTTAAGGAGTATGCTTTGAGAAGAAATGAGTATTTAGAAAAGTGAAGAAGTAAAGTAAGAAAAGAAGATAGAGTCTCATGTCTTTATGTGTTCTTTAGAATAGTAAGTGTTTAGAAAAGTGAAACAGTAAAGTAAGAAAAGAAGAAACAATTTCAGTTTTAAGGAGTATGCTTTGAGAAGAAATGAGTATTTAGAAAAGTGAAGAAGTAAAGTAAGAAAAGAAGATAGAGTCTCATGTCTTTATGTGTTCTTTAGAATAGTAAGTGTTTAGAAAAGTGAAGAAGTAAAGTAAGAAAAGAAGAAAGAATTTCAGTTTTAAGGAGTATGCTTTGAGAAGAAATGAGTATTTAAAAAAGTGAAGAAGTAAAGTAAGAAAAGAAGATAGAATCTCATGTCTATATGTGTTCATTAGAATAGTAAGTGTTTAGAAAAGTGAAGAAGTAAAGTAAGAAAAGAAGAAAGAATTTCAGTTTTAAGGAGTATGCTTTGAGAAGAAATGAGTATTTAGAAAAGTGAAGAAGTAAAGTAAGAAAAGAAGATAGAATCTCATGTCTATATGTGTTCATTAGAATAGTAAGTGTTTAGAAAAGTGAAACAGTAAAGTAAGAAAAGAAGAAAGAATTTCAGTTTTAAGGAGTATGCTTTGAGAAGAAATGAGTATTTAGAAAAGTGAAGAAGTAAAGTAAGAAAAGAAGATAGAGTCTCATGTCTATATGTGTTCTTTAGAATAGTAAGTGTTTAGAAAAGTGAAGAAGTAGAGTAAGAAAAGAAGAAAGAATTTCAGTTTTAAGGAGTATGCTTTGAGAAGAAATGAGTATTTAGAAAAGTGAAGAAGTAAAGTAAGAAAAGAAGATAGAATCTCATGTCTATATGTGTTCATTAGAATAGTAAGTGCTTAGAAAAGTGAAGAAGTAAAGTAAGAAAAGAAGAAAGAATTTCAGTTTTAAGGAGTATGCTTTGAGAAGAAATGAGTATTTAGAAAAGTGAAGAAGTAAAGTAAGAAAAGAAGATAGAGTCTCATGTCTATATGTGTTCATTAGAATAGTAAGTGTTTAGAAAAGTGAAGAAGTAAAGTAAGAAAAGAAGAAAGAATTTCAGTTTTAAGGAGTATGCTTTGAGAAGAAATGAGTATTTAGAAAAGTGAAGAAGTAAAGTAAGAAAAGAAGATAGAGTCTCATGTCTTTATGTGTTCTTTAGAATAGTAAGTGTTTAGAAAAGTGAAGAAGTAAAGTAAGAAAAGAAGAAAGAATTTCAGTTTTAAGGAGTATGCTTTGAGAAGAAATGAGTATTTAGAAAAGTGAAGAAGTAAAGTAAGAAAAGAAGATAGAATCTCATGTCTATATGTGTTCTTTAGAATAGTAAGTGTTTAGAAAAGTGAAGTAAAGTAATAAAAGAAGAAAGAATTTCAGTTTTAAGGAGTATGCTTTGAGAAGAAATGAGTATTTAGAAAAGTAAAGAAGTAAAGTAAGAAAAAAAGATAGAGTCTCATGTCTTTATGTGTTCTTTAGAATAGTAAGTGTTTAGAAAAGTGAAACAGTAAAGTAAGAAAAGAAGAAAGAATTTCAGTTTTAAGGAGTATGCTTTGAGAAGAAATGAGTATTTAGAAAAGTGAAGAATTAAAGTAAGAAAAGAAGATAAAATCTCATGTCTATATGTGTTCATTAGAATAGTAAGTGTTTAGAAAAGTGAAGAAGTAAAGTAAGAAAAGAAGAAAGAATTTCAGTTTTAAGGAGTATGCTTTGAGAAGAAATGAGTATTTAGAAAAGTGAAGAAGTAAAGTAAGAAAAGAAGATAGAGTCTCATGTCTTTATGTGTTCTTTAGAATAGTAAGTGTTTAGAAAAGTGAAACAGTAAAGTAAGAAAAGAAGAAAGAATTTCAGTTTTAAGGAGTATGCTTTGAGAAGAAATGAGTATTTAGAAAAGTAAAGAAGTAAAGTAAGAAAAGAAGATAGAATCTCATGTCTATATGTGTTCATAAGAATAGTAAGTGCTTAGAAAAGTGAAGAAGTAAAGTAAGAAAAGAAGAAAGAATTTCAGTTTTAAGGAGTATGCTTTGAGAAGAATTTAGCTTATAGAAGAGTGAAGAAGTAAAGTAAGAAAAGAAGAAAGAATTTCAGTTTTAAGTAGTATGCCTTGAGAAGAAATGAGTATTTAGAAAAGTGAAGAAGTAAAGTAAGAAAAGAAGAAAGAATTTCAGTTTTAAGGAGTATGCTTTGAGAAGAAATGAGTATTTAGAAAAGTGAAGAATTAAAGTAAGAAAAGAAGATAGAATCTCATGTCTATATGTGTTCTTTAGAATAGTAAGTGTTTAGAAAAGTGAAGAAGTAAAGTAAGAAAAGAAGATAGAGTCTCATGTCTATATGTGTTCTTTAGAATAGTAAGTGTTTAGAAAAGTGAAGAAGTAAAGTAAGAAAAGAAGAAAGAATTTCAGTTTTAAGGAGTATGCTTTGAGAAGAATTTAGCTTATAGAAGAGTGAAGAAGTAAAGTAAGAAAAGAAGAAAGAATTTCAGTTTTAAGTAGTATGCCTTGAGAAGAAATGAGTATTTAGAAAAGTGAAGAAGTAAAGTAAGAAAAGAAGAAAGAATTTCAGTTTTAAGGAGTATGCTTTGAGAAGAAATGAGTATTTAGAAAAGTAAAGAAGTAAAGTAAGAAAAGAAGATAGAATCTCATGTCTATATGTGTTCATTAGAATAGTAAGTGCTTAGAAAAGTGAAGAAGTAAAGTAAGAAAAGAAGATAGAATCTCATTTCGAAGAGTGTTTTTTAGAATAGTAAGTGTTTAGAAAAGTGAAGTAAAGTAATAAAAGAAGAAAGAATTTCAGTTTTAAGGAGTATGCTTTGAGAAGAAATGAGTATTTAGAAGAGTAAAGAAGTAAAGTAAGAAAAAAAGATAGAGTCTTATGTCTTTATGTGTTCTTTAGAATAGTAAGTGTTTAGAAAAGTGAAGAAGTAAAGTAAGAAAAGAAGAAAGAATTTCAGTTTTAAGGAGTATGCTTTGAGAAGAAATGAGTATTTAGAAAAGTGAAGAAGTAAAGTAAGAAAAGAAGATAGAATCTCATGTCTATATGTGTTCATTAGAATAGTAAGTGTTTAGAAAAGTGAAGAAGTAAAGTAAGAAAAGAAGAAAGAATTTCAGTTTTAAGGAGTATGCTTTGAGAAGAAATGAGTATTTAGAAAAGTGAAGAAGTAAAGTAAGAAAAGAAGATAGAGTCTCATGTCTATATGTGTTCTTTAGAATAGTAAGTGTTTAGAAAAGTGAAGAAGTAAAGTTAAAAAATTAGATAGAATTTCAGTTTTAAGGAGTATGCTTTGAGAAGAAATTTAGCTTATAGAAGAGTGAAGAAGTAAAGTAAGAAAAGAAGAAAGAATTTCAGTTTTAAGTAGTATGCTTTGAGAAGAAATGAGTATTTAGAAAAGTGAAGAAGTAAAGTAAGAAAAGAAGATAGAATCTCATGTCTATATGTGTTCATTAGAATAGTAAGTGTTCTGAAAAGTGAAGTAAAGTAATAAAAGAAGAAAGAATTTCAGTTTTAAGGAGTATGCTTTGAGAAGAAATGAGTATTTAGAAAAGTAAAGAAGTAAAGTAAGAAAAGAAGATAGAGTCTCATGTCTATATGTGTTCATTAGAATAGTAAGTGATTAGAAAAGTGAAGAAGTAAAGTAAGAAAAGAAGAAAGAATTTCAGTTTTAAGGAGTATGCTTTGAGAAGAAATGAGTATTTAGAAAAGTGAAGAAGTAAAGTAAGAAAAAAAGATAGAGTCTCATGTCTTTATGTGTTCTTTAGAATAGTAAGTGTTTAGAAAAGTGAAACAGTAAAGTAAGAAAAGAAGAAAGAATTTCAGTTTTAAGGAGTATGCTTTGAGAAGAAATGAGTATTTAGAAAAGTGAAGAAGTAAAGTAAGAAAAGAAGATAGAGTCTCATGTCTTTATGTGTTCTTTAGAATAGTAAGTGTTTAGAAAAGTGAAACAGTAAAGTAAGAAAAGAAGAAACAATTTCAGTTTTAAGGAGTATGCTTTGAGAAGAAATGAGTATTTAGAAAAGTGAAGAAGTTAAGTAAGAAAAGAAGAAAGAATTTCAGTTTTAAGGAGTATGCTTTGAGAAGAAATGAGTATTTAGAAAAGTGAAGAAGTAAAGTAAGAAAAGAAGATAGAGTCTCATGTCTATATGTGTTCATTAGAATAGTAAGTGTTTAGAAAAGTGAAGAAGTAAAGTAAGAAAAGAAGAAAGAATTTCAGTTTTAAGGAGTATGCTTTGAGAAGAAATGAGTATTTAAAAAAGTGAAGAAGTAAAGTAAGAAAAGAAGATAGAATCTCATGTCTATATGTGTTCATTAGAATAGTAAGTGTTTAGAAAAGTGAAGAAGTAAAGTAAGAAAAGAAGAAAGAATTTCAGTTTTAAGGAGTATGCTTTGAGAAGAAATGAGTATTTAGAAAAGTGAAGAAGTAAAGTAAGAAAAGAAGATAGAATCTCATGTCTATATGTGTTCATTAGAATAGTAAGTGCTTAGAAAAGTGAAGAAGTAGAGTAAGAAAAGAAGAAAGAATTTCAGTTTTAAGGAGTATGCTTTGAGAAGAAATGAGTATTTAGAAAAGTGAAGAAGTAAAGTAAGAAAAGAAGATAGAGTCTCATGTCTATATGTGTTCTTTAGAATAGTAAGTGTTTAGAAAAGTGAAGAAGTAGAGTAAGAAAAGAAGAAAGAATTTCAGTTTTAAGGAGTATGCTTTGAGAAGAAATGAGTATTTAGAAAAGTGAAGAAGTAAAGTAAGAAAAGAAGATAGAATCTCATGTCTATATGTGTTCATTAGAATAGTAAGTGCTTAGAAAAGTGAAGAAGTAAAGTAAGAAAAGAAGAAAGAATTTCAGTTTTAAGGAGTATGCTTTGAGAAGAAATGAGTATTTAGAAAAGTGAAGAAGTAAAGTAAGAAAAGAAGATAGAGTCTCATGTCTATATGTGTTCATTAGAATAGTAAGTGTTTAGAAAAGTGAAGAAGTAAAGTAAGAAAAGAAGAAAGAATTTCAGTTTTAAGGAGTATGCTTTGAGAAGAAATGAGTATTTAGAAAAGTGAAGAAGTAAAGTAAGAAAAGAAGATAGAATCTCATGTCTATATGTGTTCATTAGAATAGTAAGTGTTTAGAAAAGTGAAGAAGTAAAGTAAGAAAAGAAGAAAGAATTTCAGTTTTAAGGAGTATGCTTTGAGAAGAAATGAGTATTTAGAAAAGTGAAGAAGTAAAGTAAGAAAAGAAGATAGAATCTCATGTCTATATGTGTTCTTTAGAATAGTAAGTGTTTAGAAAAGTGAAGAAGTAAAGTAAGAAAAGAAGAAAGAATTTCAGTTTTAAGGAGTATGCTTTGAGAAGAAATGAGTATTTAGAAAAGTGAAGAAGTAAAGTAAGAAAAGAAGAAAGAATTTCAGTTTTAAGTAGTATGCTTTGAGAAGAAATGAGTATTTAGAAAAGTGAAGAAGTAAAGTAAGAAAAGAAGAAAGAATTTCAGTTTTAAGGAGTATGCTTTGAGAAGAAATGAGTATTTAGAAAAGTAAAGAAGTAAAGTAAGAAAAGAAGATAGAATCTCATGTCTATATGTGTTCATTAGAATAGTAAGTGCTTAGAAAAGTGAAGAAGTAAAGTAAGAAAAGAAGAAAGAATCTCATTTCGAAGAGTGTTTTTTAGAATAGTAAGTGTTTAGAAAAGTGAAGTAAAGTAATAAAAGAAGAAAGAATTTCAGTTTTAAGGAGTATGCTTTGAGAAGAAATGAGTATTTAGAAAAGTAAAGAAGTAAAGTAAGAAAAAAAGATAGAGTCTCATGTCTATATGTGTTCTTTAGAATAGTAAGTGTTTAGAAAAGTGAAGAAGTAAAGTAAGAAAAGAAGAAAGAATTTCAGTTTTAAGGAGTATGCTTTGAGAAGAAATGAGTATTTAGAAAAGTGAAGAAGTAAAGTAAGAAAAGAAGATAGAATCTCATGTCTATATGTGTTCATTAGAATAGTAAGTGTTTAGAAAAGTGAAGAAGTAAAGTAAGAAAAGAAGAAAGAATTTCAGTTTTAAGGAGTATGCTTTGAGAAGAAATGAGTATTTAGAAAAGTGAAGAAGTAAAGTAAGAAAAGAAGATAGAGTCTCATGTCTATATGTGTTCTTTAGAATAGTAAGTGTTTAGAAAAGTGAAGAAGTAAAGTTAAAAAATTAGATAGAATTTCAGTTTTAAGGAGTATGCTTTGAGAAGAAATGAGTATTTAGAAAAGTGAAGAAGTAAAGTAAGAAAAGAAGAAAGAATTTCAGTTTTAAGGAGTATGCTTTGAGAAGAAATGAGTGTTTAGAAAAGTGAAGAAGTAAAGTAAGAAAAGAAGAAAGAATTTCAGTTTTAAGAAGTATGCTTTGAGAAGAAATGAGTATTTAGAAAAGTGAAGAAGTAAAGTAAGAAAAGAAGATAGAATCTCATGTCTATATGTGTTCATAAGAATAGTAAGTGCTTAGAAAAGTGAAGAAGTAAAGTTAAAAAATTAGATAGAATTTCAGTTTTAAGGAGTATGCTTTGAGAAGAAATGAGTATTTAGAAAAGTAAAGAAGTAAAGTAAGAAAAGAAGATAGAATCTCATTTCGAAGAGTGTTTTTTAGAATAGTAAGTGTTTAGAAAAGTGAAGTAAAGTAATAAAAGAAGAAAGAATTTCAGTTTTAAGGAGTATGCTTTGAGAAGAAATGAGTATTTAGAAAAGTGAAGAAGTAAAGTAAGAAAAGAAGATAGAATCTCATGTCTATATGTGTTCATTAGAATAGTAAGTGTTTAGAAAAGTGAAGTAAAGTAATAAAAGAAGAAAGAATTTCAGTTTTAAGGAGTATGCTTTGAGAAGAAATGAGTATTTAGAAAAGTAAAGAAGTAAAGTAAGAAAAGAAGATAGAATCTCATGTCTATATGTGTTCATTAGAATAGTAAGTGCTTAGAAAAGTGAAGAAGTAAAGTAAGAAAAGAAGAAAGAATTTCAGTTTTAAGGAGTATGCTTTGAGAAGAATTTAGCTTATAGAAGAGTGAAGAAGTAAAGTAAGAAAAGAAGATAGAATCTCATGTCTATATGTGTTCATTAGAATAGTAAGTGCTTAGAAAAGTGAAGAAGTAAAGTAAGAAAAGAAGAAAGAATTTCAGTTTTAAGGAGTATGCTTTGAGAAGAAATGAGTATTTAGAAAAGTGAAGAATTAAAGTAAGAAAAGAAGATAGAATCTCATGTCTATATGTGTTCTTTAGAATAGTAAGTGTTTAGAAAAGTGAAGAAGTAAAGTAAGAAAAGAAGATAGAGTCTCATGTCTATATGTGTTCTTTAGAATAGTAAGTGTTTAGAAAAGTGAAGAAGTAAAGTAAGAAAAGAAGAAAGAATTTCAGTTTTAAGTAGTATGCCTTGAGAAGAAATGAGTATTTAGAAAAGTGAAGAAGTAAAGTAAGAAAAGAAGAAAGAATTTCAGTTTTAAGGAGTATGCTTTGAGAAGAAATGAGTATTTAGAAAAGTAAAGAAGTAAAGTAAGAAAAGAAGATAGAATCTCATGTCTATATGTGTTCATTAAAATAGTAAGTGCTTAGAAAAGTGAAGAAGTAAAGTAAGAAAAGAAGATAGAATCTCATTTCGAAGAGTGTTTTTTAGAATAGTAAGTGTTTAGAAAAGTGAAGTAAAGTAATAAAAGAAGAAAGAATTTCAGTTTTAAGGAGTATGCTTTGAGAAGAAATGAGTATTTAGAAGAGTAAAGAAGTAAAGTAAGAAAAAAAGATAGAGTCTCATGTCTTTATGTGTTCTTTAGAATAGTAAGTGTTTAGAAAAGTGAAGAAGTAAAGTAAGAAAAGAAGAAAGAATTTCAGTTTTAAGGAGTATGCTTTGAGAAGAAATGAGTATTTAGAAAAGTGAAGAAGTAAAGTAAGAAAAGAAGATAGAATCTCATGTCTATATGTGTTCATTAGAATAGTAAGTGTTTAGAAAAGTGAAGAAGTAAAGTAAGAAAAGAAGAAAGAATTTCAGTTTTAAGGAGTATGCTTTGAGAAGAAATGAGTATTTAGAAAAGTGAAGAAGTAAAGTAAGAAAAGAAGATAGAGTCTCATGTCTATATGTGTTCTTTAGAATAGTAAGTGTTTAGAAAAGTGAAGAAGTAAAGTTAAAAAATTAGATAGAATTTCAGTTTTAAGGAGTATGCTTTGAGAAGAAATTTAGCTTATAGAAGAGTGAAGAAGTAAAGTAAGAAAAGAAGAAAGAATTTCAGTTTTAAGTAGTATGCTTTGAGAAGAAATGAGTATTTAGAAAAGTGAAGAAGTAAAGTAAGAAAAGAAGATAGAATCTCATGTCTATATGTGTTCATTAGAATAGTAAGTGTTTAGAAAAGTGAAACAGTAAAGTAAGAAAAGAAGAAACAATTTCAGTTTTAAGGAGTATGCTTTGAGAAGAAATGAGTATTTAGAAAAGTGAAGAAGTAAAGTAAGAAAAAAAGATAGAGTCTCATGTCTTTATGTTTTCTTTAGAATAGTAAGTGTTTAGAAAAGTGAAACAGTAAAGTAAGAAAAGAAGAAAGAATTTCAGTTTTAAGGAGTATGCTTTGAGAAGAAATGAGTATTTAGAAAAGTGAAGAATTAAAGTAAGAAAAGAAGATAGAATCTCATGTCTATATGTGTTCATTAGAATAGTAAGTGTTTAGAAAAGTGAAGAAGTAAAGTAAGAAAAGAAGAAAGAATTTCAGTTTTAAGGAGTATGCTTTGAGAAGAAATGAGTATTTAGAAAAGTAAAGAAGTAAAGTAAGAAAAAAAGATAGAGTCTCATGTCTTTATGTGTTCTTTAGAATAGTAAGTGTTTAGAAAAGTGAAACAGTAAAGTAAGAAAAGAAGAAAGAATTTCAGTTTTAAGGAGTATGCTTTGAGAAGAAATTTAGCTTATAGAAGAGTGAAGAAGTAAAGTAAGAAAAGAAGATAGAATCTCATGTCTATATGTGTTCATTAGAATAGTAAGTGTTTAGAAAAGTGAAGAAGTAAAGTAAGAAAAGAAGATAGAGTCTCATGTCTATATGTGTTCTTTAGAATAGTAAGTGTTTAGAAAAGTGAAGAAGTAAAGTTAAAAAATTAGATAGAATTTCAGTTTTAAGGAGTATGCTTTGAGAAGAAATTTAGCTTATAGAAGAGTGAAGAAGTAAAGTAAGAAAAGAAGAAAGAATTTCAGTTTTAAGTAGTATGCTTTGAGAAGAAATGAGTATTTAGAAAAGTGAAGAAGTAAAGTAAGAAAAGAAGATAGAATCTCATGTCTATATGTGTTCATTAGAATAGTAAGTGTTTAGAAAAGTGAAGAAGTAAAGTAAGAAAAGAAGAAAGAATTTCAGTTTTAAGAAGTATGCTTTGAGAAGAAATGAGTATTTAGAAAAGTGAAGAAGTAAAGTAAGAAAAGAAGATAGAGTCTCATGTCTATATGTGTTCTTTAGAATAGTAAGTGTTTAGAAAAGTGAAGAAGTAAAGTAAGAAAAGAAGAAAGAATTTCAGTTTTAAGGAGTATGCTTTGAGAAGAAATGAGTATTTAGAAAAGTAAAGAAGTAAAGTAAGAAAAGAAGATAGAATCTCATGTCTATATGTGTTCATTAGAATAGTAAGTGATTAGAAAAGTGAAGAAGTAAAGTAAGAAAAGAAGAAAGAATTTCAGTTTTAAGGAGTATGCTTTGAGAAGAAATGAGTATTTAGAAAAGTAAAGAAGTAAAGTAAGAAAAGAAGATAGAATCTCATGTCTATATGTGTTCATTAGAATAGTAAGTGATTAGAAAAGTGAAGAAGTAAAGTAAGAAAAGAAGAAAGAATTTCAGTTTTAAGGAGTATGCTTTGAGAAGAAATGAGTATTTAGAAAAGTAAAGAAGTAAAGTAAGAAAAAAAGATAGAGTCTCATGTCTTTATGTGTTCTTTAGAATAGTAAGTGTTTAGAAAAGTGAAACAGTAAAGTAAGAAAAGAAGAAAGAATTTCAGTTTTAAGGAGTATGCTTTGAGAAGAAATGAGTATTTAGAAAAGTGAAGAAGTAAAGTAAGAAAAG
This sequence comes from Loxodes magnus, assembly GCA_946699065.1. NCBI lineage: Eukaryota > Ciliophora > Karyorelictea > Loxodida > Loxodidae > Loxodes > Loxodes magnus. The sequence goes on along the minus strand of CAMPDV010000028.1, from coordinate 27,642 downwards.
AAGATAGAGTCTCATGTCTTTATGTGTTCTTTAGAATAGTAAGTGTTTAGAAAAGTGAAACAGTAAAGTAAGAAAAGAAGAAACAATTTCAGTTTTAAGGAGTATGCTTTGAGAAGAAATGAGTATTTAGAAAAGTGAAGAAGTAAAGTAAGAAAAGAAGATAGAGTCTCATGTCTTTATGTGTTCTTTAGAATAGTAAGTGTTTAGAAAAGTGAAACAGTAAAGTAAGAAAAGAAGAAACAATTTCAGTTTTAAGGAGTATGCTTTGAGAAGAAATGAGTATTTAGAAAAGTGAAGAAGTAAAGTAAGAAAAGAAGATAGAGTCTCATGTCTATATGTGTTCTTTAGAATAGTAAGTGTTTAGAAAAGTGAAGAAGTAAAGTAAGAAAAGAAGAAAGAATTTCAGTTTTAAGGAGTATGCTTTGAGAAGAAATGAGTATTTAGAAAAGTGAAGAAGTAAAGTAAGAAAAGAAGATAGAATCTCATGTCTATATGTGTTCATTAGAATAGTAAGTGTTTAGAAAAGTGAAGAAGTAAAGTAAGAAAAGAAGAAAGAATTTCAGTTTTAAGGAGTATGCTTTGAGAAGAAATGAGTATTTAGAAAAGTGAAGAAGTAAAGTAAGAAAAGAAGATAGAATCTCATGTCTATATGTGTTCATTAGAATAGTAAGTGTTTAGAAAAGTGAAGAAGTAAAGTAAGAAAAGAAGAAAGAATTTCAGTTTTAAGGAGTATGCTTTGAGAAGAAATGAGTATTTAGAAAAGTGAAGAAGTAAAGTAAGAAAAGAAGAAAGAATTTCAGTTTTAAGGAGTATGCTTTGAGAAGAAATGAGTATTTAGAAAAGTGAAGAAGTAAAGTAAGAAAAGAAGATAGAGTCTCATGTCTATATGTGTTCTTTAGAATAGTAAGTGTTTAGAAAAGTGAAGAAGTAAAGTAAGAAAAGAAGAAAGAATTTCAGTTTTAAGGAGTATGCTTTGAGAAGAAATGAGTATTTAGAAAAGTGAAGAAGTAAAGTAAGAAAAGAAGATAGAATCTCATGTCTATATGTGTTCATTAGAATAGTAAGTGTTTAGAAAAGTGAAGAAGTAAAGTAAGAAAAGAAGAAAGAATTTCAGTTTTAAGGAGTATGCTTTGAGAAGAAATGAGTATTTAGAAAAGTGAAGAAGTAAAGTAAGAAAAGAAGATAGAATCTCATGTCTATATGTGTTCATTAGAATAGTAAGTGTTTAGAAAAGTGAAACAGTAAAGTAAGAAAAGAAGAAAGAATTTCAGTTTTAAGGAGTATGCTTTGAGAAGAAATGAGTATTTAGAAAAGTGAAGAAGTAAAGTAAGAAAAGAAGATAGAGTCTCATGTCTTTATGTGTTCTTTAGAATAGTAAGTGTTTAGAAAAGTGAAGAAGTAGAGTAAGAAAAGAAGAAAGAATTTCAGTTTTAAGGAGTATGCTTTGAGAAGAAATGAGTATTTAGAAAAGTGAAGAAGTAAAGTAAGAAAAGAAGATAGAATCTCATGTCTATATGTGTTCATTAGAATAGTAAGTGCTTAGAAAAGTGAAGAAGTAAAGTAAGAAAAGAAGAAAGAATTTCAGTTTTAAGGAGTATGCTTTGAGAAGAAATGAGTATTTAGAAAAGTGAAGAAGTAAAGTAAGAAAAGAAGATAGAGTCTCATGTCTATATGTGTTCATTAGAATAGTAAGTGTTTAGAAAAGTGAAGAAGTAAAGTAAGAAAAGAAGAAAGAATTTCAGTTTTAAGGAGTATGCTTTGAGAAGAAATGAGTATTTAGAAAAGTGAAGAAGTAAAGTAAGAAAAGAAGAAAGAATTTCAGTTTTAAGGAGTATGCTTTGAGAAGAAATGAGTATTTAGAAAAGTGAAGAAGTAAAGTAAGAAAAGAAGATAGAATCTCATGTCTATATGTGTTCTTTAGAATAGTAAGTGTTTAGAAAAGTGAAGAAGTAAAGTAAGAAAAGAAGAAAGAATTTCAGTTTTAAGGAGTATGCTTTGAGAAGAAATGAGTATTTAGAAAAGTGAAGAAGTAAAGTAAGAAAAGAAGAAAGAATTTCAGTTTTAAGTAGTATGCTTTGAGAAGAAATGAGTATTTAGAAAAGTAAAGAAGTAAAGTAAGAAAAGAAGATAGAATCTCATGTCTATATGTGTTCATTAGAATAGTAAGTGATTAGAAAAGTGAAGAAGTAAAGTAAGAAAAGAAGAAAGAATTTCAGTTTTAAGGAGTATGCTTTGAGAAGAAATGAGTATTTAGAAAAGTAAAGAAGTAAAGTAAGAAAAGAAGATAGAATCTCATGTCTATATGTGTTCATTAGAATAGTAAGTGATTAGAAAAGTGAAGAAGTAAAGTAAGAAAAGAAGAAAGAATTTCAGTTTTAAGGAGTATGCTTTGAGAAGAAATGAGTATTTAGAAAAGTAAAGAAGTAAAGTAAGAAAAAAAGATAGAGTCTCATGTCTTTATGTGTTCTTTAGAATAGTAAGTGTTTAGAAAAGTGAAACAGTAAAGTAAGAAAAGAAGAAAGAATTTCAGTTTTAAGGAGTATGCTTTGAGAAGAAATGAGTATTTAGAAAAGTGAAGAAGTAAAGTAAGAAAAGAAGATAGAGTCTCATGTCTTTATGTGTTCTTTAGAATAGTAAGTGTTTAGAAAAGTGAAACAGTAAAGTAAGAAAAGAAGAAACAATTTCAGTTTTAAGGAGTATGCTTTGAGAAGAAATGAGTATTTAGAAAAGTGAAGAAGTAAAGTAAGAAAAGAAGAAAGAATTTCAGTTTTAAGGAGTATGCTTTGAGAAGAAATGAGTATTTAGAAAAGTGAAGAAGTAAAGTAAGAAAAGAAGATAGAGTCTCATGTCTATATGTGTTCTTTAGAATAGTAAGTGTTTAGAAAAGTGAAGAAGTAAAGTAAGAAAAGAAGAAAGAATTTCAGTTTTAAGGAGTATGCTTTGAGAAGAAATGAGTATTTAGAAAAGTGAAGAAGTAAAGTAAGAAAAGAAGATAGAATCTCATGTCTATATGTGTTCATTAGAATAGTAAGTGTTTAGAAAAGTGAAGAAGTAAAGTAAGAAAAGAAGAAAGAATTTCAGTTTTAAGGAGTATGCTTTGAGAAGAAATGAGTATTTAGAAAAGTGAAGAAGTAAAGTAAGAAAAGAAGATAGAATCTCATGTCTATATGTGTTCATTAGAATAGTAAGTGTTTAGAAAAGTGAAACAGTAAAGTAAGAAAAGAAGAAAGAATTTCAGTTTTAAGTAGTATGCTTTGAGAAGAAATGAGTATTTAGAAAAGTGAAGAAGTAAAGTAAGAAAAGAAGATAGAGTCTCATGTCTATATGTGTTCTTTAGAATAGTAAGTGTTTAGAAAAGTGAAGAAGTAGAGTAAGAAAAGAAGAAAGAATTTCAGTTTTAAGGAGTATGCTTTGAGAAGAAATGAGTATTTAGAAAAGTGAAGAAGTAAAGTAAGAAAAGAAGATAGAATCTCATGTCTATATGTGTTTATTAGAATAGTAAGTGCTTAGAAAAGTGAAGAAGTAAAGTAAGAAAAGAAGAAAGAATTTCAGTTTTAAGGAGTATGCTTTGAGAAGAAATGAGTATTTAGAAAAGTGAAGAAGTAAAGTAAGAAAAGAAGATAGAGTCTCATGTCTATATGTGTTCATTAGAATAGTAAGTGTTTAGAAAAGTGAAGAAGTAAAGTAAGAAAAGAAGAAAGAATTTCAGTTTTAAGGAGTATGCTTTGAGAAGAAATGAGTATTTAGAAAAGTGAAGAAGTAAAGTAAGAAAAGAAGATAGAATCTCATGTCTATATGTGTTCATTAGAATAGTAAGTGCTTAGAAAAGTGAAGAAGTAAAGTAAGAAAAGAAGAAAGAATTTCAGTTTTAAGGAGTATGCTTTGAGAAGAAATGAGTATTTAGAAAAGTGAAGAAGTAAAGTAAGAAAAGAAGATAGAATCTCATGTCTATATGTGTTCTTTAGAATAGTAAGTGTTTAGAAAAGTGAAGAAGTAAAGTAAGAAAAGAAGAAAGAATTTCAGTTTTAAGGAGTATGCTTTGAGAAGAAATGAGTATTTAGAAAAGTGAAGAAGTAAAGTAAGAAAAGAAGAAAGAATTTCAGTTTTAAGTAGTATGCTTTGAGAAGAAATGAGTATTTAGAAAAGTGAAGAAGTAAAGTAAGAAAAGAAGAAAGAATTTCAGTTTTAAGGAGTATGCTTTGAGAAGAAATGAGTATTTAGAAAAGTAAAGAAGTAAAGTAAGAAAAGAAGATAGAATCTCATGTCTATATGTGTTCATTAGAATAGTAAGTGCTTAGAAAAGTGAAGAAGTAAAGTAAGAAAAGAAGAAAGAATCTCATTTCGAAGAGTGTTTTTTAGAATAGTAAGTGTTTAGAAAAGTGAAGTAAAGTAATAAAAGAAGAAAGAATTTCAGTTTTAAGGAGTATGCTTTGAGAAGAAATGAGTATTTAGAAAAGTAAAGAAGTAAAGTAAGAAAAAAAGATAGAATCTCATGTCTATATGTGTTCTTTAGAATAGTAAGTGTTTAGAAAAGTGAAGAAGTAAAGTAAGAAAAGAAGAAAGAATTTCAGTTTTAAGGAGTATGCTTTGAGAAGAAATGAGTATTTAGAAAAGTGAAGAAGTAAAGTAAGAAAAGAAGATAGAATCTCATGTCTATATGTGTTCATTAGAATAGTAAGTGTTTAGAAAAGTGAAGAAGTAAAGTAAGAAAAGAAGAAAGAATTTCAGTTTTAAGGAGTATGCTTTGAGAAGAAATGAGTATTTAGAAAAGTGAAGAAGTAAAGTAAGAAAAGAAGATAGAGTCTCATGTCTATATGTGTTCTTTAGAATAGTAAGTGTTTAGAAAAGTGAAGAAGTAAAGTTAAAAAATTAGATAGAATTTCAGTTTTAAGGAGTATGCTTTGAGAAGAAATGAGTATTTAGAAAAGTGAAGAAGTAAAGTAAGAAAAGAAGAAAGAATTTCAGTTTTAAGGAGTATGCTTTGAGAAGAAATGAGTGTTTAGAAAAGTGAAGAAGTAAAGTAAGAAAAGAAGAAAGAATTTCAGTTTTAAGAAGTATGCTTTGAGAAGAAATGAGTATTTAGAAAAGTGAAGAAGTAAAGTAAGAAAAGAAGATAGAATCTCATGTCTATATGTGTTCATAGGAATAGTAAGTGCTTAGAAAAGTGAAGAAGTAAAGTTAAAAAATTAGATAGAATTTCAGTTTTAAGGAGTATGCTTTGAGAAGAAATGAGTATTTAGAAAAGTAAAGAAGTAAAGTAAGAAAAGAAGATAGAATTTCAGTTTTAAGGAGTATGCTTTGAGAAGAAATGAGTATTTAGAAAAGTGAAGAATTAAAGTAAGAAAAGAAGATAGAATCTCATGTCTATATGTGTTCATTAGAATAGTAAGTGTTTAGAAAAGTGAAGAAGTAAAGTAAGAAAAGAAGAAAGAATTTCAGTTTTAAGTAGTATGCTTTGAGAAGAAATGAGTATTTAGAAAAGTGAAGAAGTAAAGTAAGAAAAGAAGAAAGAATTTCAGTTTTAAGGAGTATGCTTTGAGAAGAAATGAGTATTTAGAAAAGTAAAGAAGTAAAGTAAGAAAAGAAGATAGAATCTCATGTCTATATGTGTTCATTAGAATAGTAAGTGCTTAGAAAAGTGAAGAAGTAAAGTAAGAAAAGAAGAAAGAATCTCATTTCGAAGAGTGTTTTTTAGAATAGTAAGTGTTTAGAAAAGTGAAGTAAAGTAATAAAAGAAGAAAGAATTTCAGTTTTAAGGAGTATGCTTTGAGAAGAAATGAGTATTTAGAAAAGTAAAGAAGTAAAGTAAGAAAAAAAGATAGAGTCTCATGTCTATATGTGTTCTTTAGAATAGTAAGTGTTTAGAAAAGTGAAGAAGTAAAGTAAGAAAAGAAGAAAGAATTTCAGTTTTAAGGAGTATGCTTTGAGAAGAAATGAGTATTTAGAAAAGTGAAGAAGTAAAGTAAGAAAAGAAGATAGAATCTCATGTCTATATGTGTTCATAAGAATAGTAAGTGTTTAGAAAAGTGAAGAAGTAAAGTAAGAAAAGAAGAAAGAATTTCAGTTTTAAGGAGTATGCTTTGAGAAGAAATGAGTATTTAGAAAAGTGAAGAAGTAAAGTAAGAAAAGAAGATAGAGTCTCATGTCTATATGTGTTCTTTAGAATAGTAAGTGTTTAGAAAAGTGAAGAAGTAAAGTTAAAAAATTAGATAGAATTTCAGTTTTAAGGAGTATGCTTTGAGAAGAAATGAGTATTTAGAAAAGTGAAGAAGTAAAGTAAGAAAAGAAGAAAGAATTTCAGTTTTAAGGAGTATGCTTTGAGAAGAAATGAGTGTTTAGAAAAGTGAAGAAGTAAAGTAAGAAAAGAAGAAAGAATTTCAGTTTTAAGAAGTATGCTTTGAGAAGAAATGAGTATTTAGAAAAGTGAAGAAGTAAAGTAAGAAAAGAAGATAGAATCTCATGTCTATATGTGTTCATAAGAATAGTAAGTGCTTAGAAAAGTGAAGAAGTAAAGTTAAAAAATTAGATAGAATTTCAGTTTTAAGGAGTATGCTTTGAGAAGAAATGAGTATTTAGAAAAGTAAAGAAGTAAAGTAAGAAAAGAAGATAGAATTTCAGTTTTAAGGAGTATGCTTTGAGAAGAAATGAGTATTTAGAAAAGTGAAGAATTAAAGTAAGAAAAGAAGATAGAATCTCATGTCTATATGTGTTCATTAGAATAGTAAGTGTTTAGAAAAGTGAAGAAGTAAAGTAAGAAAAGAAGAAAGAATTTCAGTTTTAAGTAGTATGCTTTGAGAAGAAATGAGTATTTAGAAAAGTGAAGAAGTAAAGTAAGAAAAGAAGAAAGAATTTCAGTATTAAGGAGTATGCTTTGAGAAGAAATGAGTATTTAGAAAAGTGAAGAAGTAAAGTAAGAAAAGAAGATAGAATTTCAGTTTTAAGGAGTATGCTTTGAGAAGAAATGAGTATTTAGAAAAGTAAAGAAGTAAAGTAAGAAAAGAAGATAGAATCTCATGTCTATATGTGTTCATTAGAATAGTAAGTGATTAGAAAAGTGAAGAAGTAAAGTAAGAAAAGAAGAAAGAATTTCAGTTTTAAGGAGTATGCTTTGAGAAGAAATGAGTATTTAGAAAAGTAAAGAAGTAAAGTAAGAAAAGAAGAAAGAATTTCAGTATTAAGGAGTATGCTTTGAGAAGAAATGAGTATTTAGAAAAGTGAAGAAGTAAAGTAAGAAAAGAAGATAGAATCTCATGTCTATATGTGTTCATAAGAATAGTAAGTGCTTAGAAAAGTGAAGAAGTAAAGTAAGAAAAGAAGAAAGAATTTCAGTTTTAAGGAGTATGTTTTGAGAAGAAATTTTGCTTATAGAAGAGTGAAGAAGTAAAGTAAGAAAAGAAAAAAGAATTTCAGTTTTAAGTAGTATGCTTTGAGAAGAAATGAGTATTTAGAAAAGTGAAGAAGTAAAGTAAGAAAAGAAGATAGAATCTCATTTCAGAATGTGTTCTTTAGAATAGTAAGTGCTTAGAAAAGTGAAGAAGTAAAGTAAGAAAAGAAGAAAGAATTTCAGTTTTAAGGAGTATGCTTTGAGAAGAAATGAGTATTTAGAAAAGTAAAGAAGTAAAGTAAGAAAAGAAAAAAGAATTTCAGTTTTAAGGAGTATGCTTTGAGAAGAAAAGAGTATTTAGAAAAGTGAAGAAGTAAAGTAAGAAAAGAAGATAGAGTCTCATGTCTATATGTGTTCTTTAGAATAGTAAGTGTTTAGAAAAGTGAAGAAGTAAAGTAAGAAAAGAAGAAAGAATTTAAGTTTTAAGGAGTATGCTTTGAGAAGAAATGAGTATTTAGAAAAGTGAAGAAGTAAAGTAAGAAAAGAAGATAGAATCTCATGTCTATATTTGTTTTTTAGAATAGTAAGTGATTAGAAAAGTGAAGAAGTAAAGTAAGAAAAGAAGAAAGAATTTCAGTTTTAAGGAGTATGCTTTGAGAAGAAATGAGTATTTAGAAAAGTGAAGAAGTAAAGTAAGAAAAGAAGATAGAATCTCATTTCAGAATGTGTTCTTTAGAATAGTAAGTGTTTAGAAAAGTGAAGAAGTAAAGTAAGAAAAGAAGAAAGAATTTCAGTTTTAAGGAGTATGCTTTGAGAAGAAATGAGTATTTAGAAAAGTAAAGAAGTAAAGTAAGAAAAGAAGAAAGAATTTCAGTTTTAAGTAGTATGCTTTGAGAAGAAATGAGTATTTAGAAAAGTGAAGAAGTAAAGTAAGAAAAGAAGATAGAATCTCATGTCTATATGTGTTCATTAGAATAGTAAGTGTTTAGAAAAGTGAAGAAGTAAAGTAAGAAAAGAAGAAAGAATTTCAGTTTTAAGGAGTATGCTTTGAGAAGAAATGAGTATTTAGAAAAGTAAAGAAGTAAAGTAAGAAAAGAAGATAGAATCTCATGTCTATATGTGTTCATTAGAATAGTAAGTGATTAGAAAAGTGAAGAAGTAAAGTAAGAAAAGAAGAAAGAATTTCAGTTTTAAGGAGTATGCTTTGAGAAGAAATGAGTATTTAGAAAAGTAAAGAAGTAAAGTAAGAAAAGAAGAAAGAATTTCAGTATTAAGGAGTATGCTTTGAGAAGAAATGATTATTTAGAAAAGTGAAGAAGTAAAGTAAGAAAAGAAGATAGAATCTCATGTCTATATGTGTTCATAAGAATAGTAAGTGCTTAGAAAAGTGAAGAAGTAAAGTAAGAAAAGAAGAAAGAATTTCAGTTTTAAGGAGTATGTTTTGAGAAGAAATTTTGCTTATAGAAGAGTGAAGAAGTAAAGTAAGAAAAGAAAAAAGAATTTCAGTTTTAAGTAGTATGCTTTGAGAAGAAATGAGTATTTAGAAAAGTGAAGAAGTAAAGTAAGAAAAGAAGATAGAATCTCATTTCAGAATGTGTTCTTTAGAATAGTAAGTGTTTAGAAAAGTGAAGAAGTAAAGTAAGAAAAGAAGAAAGAATTTCAGTTTTAAGGAGTATGCTTTGAGAAGAAATGAGTATTTAGAAAAGTAAAGAAGTAAAGTAAGAAAAGAAGAAAGAATTTCAGTTTTAAGTAGTATGCTTTGAGAAGAAATGAGTATTTAGAAAAGTGAAGAAGTAAAGTAAGAAAAGAAGATAGAATCTCATGTCTATATGTGTTCATTAGAATAGTAAGTGCTTAGAAAAGTGAAGAAGTAAAGTAAGAAAAGAAGAAAGAATTTCAGTTTTAAGGAGTATGCTTTGAGAAGAAATGAGTATTTAGAAAAGTAAAGAAGTAAAGTAAGAAAAGAAGATAGAATCTCATGTCTATATGTGTTCATTAGAATAGTAAGTGATTAGAAAAGTGAAGAAGTAAAGTAAGAAAAGAAGAAAGAATTTCAGTTTTAAGGAGTATGCTTTGAGAAGAAATGAGTATTTAGAAAAGTGAAGAAGTATAGTAAGAAAAGAAGATAGAATCTCATGTCTATATGTGTTCATTAGAATAGTAAGTGTTTAGAAAAGTGAAGAAGTAAAGTAAGAAAAGAAGAAAGAATTTCAGTTTTAAGGAGTATGCTTTGAGAAGAAATGAGTATTTAGAAAAGTAAAGAAGTAAAGTAAGAAAAGAAGATAGAATTTCAGTATTAAGGAGTATGCTTTGAGAAGAAATGAGTATTTAGAAAAGTGAAGAATTAAAGTAAGAAAAGAAGATAGAATCTCATGTCTATATGTGTTCATTAGAATAGTAAGTGTTTAGAAAAGTGAAGAAGTAAAGTAAGAAAAGAAGAAAGAATTTCAGTTTTAAGGAGTATGCTTTGAGAAGAAATGAGTATTTAGAAAAGTGAAGAAGTAAAGTAAGAAAAGAAGAAAGAATTTCAGTTTTAAGGAGTATGCTTTGAGAAGAAATGAGTATTTAGAAAAGTAAAGAAGTAAAGTAAGAAAAGAAGATAGAATCTCATGTCTATATGTGTTCATTAGAATAGTAAGTGATTAGAAAAGTGAAGAAGTAAAGTAAGAAAAGAAGAAAGAATTTCAGTTTTAAGGAGTATGCTTTGAGAAGAAATGAGTATTTAGAAAAGTAAAGAAGTAAAGTAAGAAAAGAAGAAAGAATTTCAGTATTAAGGAGTATGCTTTGAGAAGAAATGAGTATTTAGAAAAGTGAAGAAGTAAAGTAAGAAAAGAAGATAGAATCTCATGTCTATATGTGTTCATAAGAATAGTAAGTGCTTAGAAAAGTGAAGAAGTAAAGTAAGAAAAGAAGAAAGAATTTCAGTTTTAAGGAGTATGTTTTGAGAAGAAATTTAATTATAGAAGAGTGAAGAAGTAAAGTAAGAAAGGAAAAAAGAATTTCAGTTTTAAGTAGTATGCTTTGAGAAGAAATGAGTATTTAGAAAAGTGAAGAAGTAAAGTAAGAAAAGAAGATAGAATCTCATTTCAGAATGTGTTCTTTAGAATAGTAAGTGTTTAGAAAAGTGAAGAAGTAAAGTAAGAAAAGAAGAAAGAATTTCAGTTTTAAGGAGTATGCTTTGAGAAGAAATGAGTATTTAGAAAAGTAAAGAAGTAAAGTAAGAAAAGAGTAAAGAATTTCAGTTTTAAGTAGTATGCTTTGAGAAGAAATGAGTATTTAGAAAAGTGAAGAAGTAAAGTAAGAAAAGAAGATAGAATCTCATGTCTATATGTGTTCATTAGAATAGTAAGTGCTTAGAAAAGTGAAGAAGTAAAGTAAGAAAAGAAGAAAGAATTTCAGTTTTAAGGAGTATGCTTTGAGAAGAAATGAGTATTTAGAAAAGTAAAGAAGTAAAGTAAGAAAAGAAGATAGAATCTCATGTCTATATGTGTTCATTAGAATAGTAAGTGATTAGAAAAGTGAAGAAGTAAAGTAAGAAAAGAAGAAAGAATTTCAGTTTTAAGGAGTATGCTTTGAGAAGAAATGAGTATTTAGAAAAGTAAAGAAGTAAAGTAAGAAAAGAAGATAGAATCTCATGTCTATATGTGTTCATAAGAATAGTAAGTGCTTAGAAAAGTGAAGAAGTAAAGTAAGAAAAGAAGAAAGAATTTCAGTTTTAAGGAGTATGTTTTGAGAAGAAATTTTGCTTATAGAAGAGTGAAGAAGTAAAGTAAGAAAAGAAAAAAGAATTTCAGTTTTAAGGAGTATGCTTTGAGAAGAAATGAGTATTTAGAAAAGTGAAGAAGTAAAGTAAGAAAAGAAGATAGAGTCTCCTGTCTATATGTGTTCTTTAGAATAGTAAGTGTTTAGAAAAGTGAAGAAGTAAAGTAAGAAAAGAAGAAAGAATTTCAGTTTTAAGGAGTATGCTTTGAGAAGAAATGAGTATTTAGAAAAGTGAAGAAGTAAAGTAAGAAAAGAAGATAGAATCTCATGTCTATATGTGTTCTTTAGAATAGTAAGTGTTTAGAAAAGTGAAGAAGTAAAGTAAGAAAAGAAGAAAGAATTTCAGTTTTAAGGAGTATGCTTTGAGAAGAAATGAGTATTTAGAAAAGTAAAGAAGTAAAGTAAGAAAAGAAGATAGAATTTCAGTATTAAGGAGTATGCTTTGAGAAGAAATGAGTATTTAGAAAAGTGAAGAATTAAAGTAAGAAAAGAAGATAGAATCTCATGTCTATATGTGTTCATTAGAATAGTAAGTGTTTAGAAAAGTGAAGAAGTAAAGTAAGAAAAGAAGAAAGAATTTCAGTTTTAAGGAGTATGCTTTGAGAAGAAATGAGTATTTAGAAAAGTAAAGAAGTAAAGTAAGAAAAGAGTAAAGAATTTCAGTTTTAAGTAGTATGCTTTGAGAAGAAATGAGTATTTAGAAAAGTTAAGAAGTAAAGTAAGAAAAGAAGATAGAATCTCATGTCTATATGTGTTCATTAGAATAGTAAGTGCTTAGAAAAGTGAAGAAGTAAAGTAAGAAAAGAAGAAAGAATTTCAGTTTTAAGGAGTATGCTTTGAGAAGAAATGAGTATTTAGAAAAGTAAAGAAGTAAAGTAAGAAAAGAAGATAGAATCTCATGTCTATATGTGTTCATTAGAATAGTAAGTGATTAGAAAAGTGAAGAAGTAAAGTAAGAAAAGAAGAAAGAATTTCAGTTTTAAGGAGTATGCTTTGAGAAGAAATGAGTATTTAGAAAAGTAAAGAAGTAAAGTAAGAAAAGAAGATAGAATCTCATGTCTATATGTGTTCATAAGAATAGTAAGTGCTTAGAAAAGTGAAGAAGTAAAGTAAGAAAAGAAGAAAGAATTTCAGTTTTAAGGAGTATGTTTTGAGAAGAAATTTTGCTTATAGAAGAGTGAAGAAGTAAAGTAAGAAAAGAAAAAAGAATTTCAGTTTTAAGGAGTATGCTTTGAGAAGAAATGAGTATTTAGAAAAGTGAAGAAGTAAAGTAAGAAAAGAAGATAGAGTCTCATGTCTATATGTGTTCTTTAGAATAGTAAGTGTTTAGAAAAGTGAAGAAGTAAAGTAAGAAAAGAAGAAAGAATTTCAGTTTTAAGGAGTATGCTTTGAGAAGAAATGAGTATTTAGAAAAGTGAAGAAGTAAAGTAAGAAAAGAAGATAGAGTCTCATGTCTATATGTGTTCTTTAGAATAGTAAGTGTTTAGAAAAGTGAAGAAGTAAAGTAAGAAAAGAAGAAAGAATTTCAGTTTTAAGGAGTATGCTTTGAGAAGAAATGAGTATTTAGAAAAGTAAAGAAGTAAAGTAAGAAAAGAAGATAGAATTTCAGTATTAAGGAGTATGCTTTGAGAAGAAATGAGTATTTAGAAAAGTGAAGAATTAAAGTAAGAAAAGAAGATAGAATCTCATGTCTATATGTGTTCATTAGAATAGTAAGTGTTTAGAAAAGTGAAGAAGTAAAGTAAGAAAAGAAGATAGAATCTCATGTCTATATGTGTTCATTAGAATAGTAAGTGTTTAGAAAAGTGAAGAAGTAAAGTAAGAAATGAAGAAAGAATTTCAGTTTTAAGGAGTATGCTTTGAGAAGAAATGAGTATTTAGAAAAGTAAAGAAGTAAAGTAAGAAAAGAAGATAGAATCTCATGTCAATATGTGTTCATTAGAATAGTAAGTGATTAGAAAAGTGAAGAAGTAAAGTAAGAAAAGAAGAAAGAATTTCAGTTTTAAGGAGTATGCTTTGAGAAGAAATGAGTATTTAGAAAAGTAAAGAAGTAAAGTAAGAAAAGAAGAAAGAATTTCAGTTTTAAGGAGTATGCTTTGAGAAGAAATGAGTATTTAGAAAAGTGAAGAAGTAAAGTAAGAAAAGAAGATAGAATCTCATGTCTATATGTGTTCATAAGAATAGTAAGTGCTTAGAAAAGTGAAGAAGTAAAGTAAGAAAAGAAGAAAGAATTTCAGTTTTAAGGAGTATGTTTTGAGAAGAAATTTTGCTTATAGAAGAGTGAAGAAGTAAAGTAAGAAAGGAAAAAAGAATTTCAGTTTTAAGTAGTATGCTTTGAGAAGAAATGAGTATTTAGAAAAGTGAAGAAGTAAAGTAAGAAAAGAAGATAGAATCTCATTTCAGAATGTGTTCTTTAGAATAGTAAGTGTTTAGAAAAGTGAAGAAGTAAAGTAAGAAAAGAAGAAAGAATTTCAGTTTTAAGGAGTATGCTTTGAGAAGAAATGAGTATTTAGAAAAGTAAAGAAGTAAAGTAAGAAAAGAAGAAAGAATTTCAGTTTTAAGTAGTATGCTTTGAGAAGAAATGAGTATTTAGAAAAGTGAAGAAGTAAAGTAAGAAAAGAAGATAGAATCTCATGTCTATATGTGTTCATTAGAATAGTAAGTGCTTAGAAAAGTGAAGAAGTAAAGTAAGAAAAGAAGAAAGAATTTCAGTTTTAAGGAGTATGCTTTGAGAAGAAATGAGTATTTAGAAAAGTAAAGAAGTAAAGTAAGAAAAGAAGATAGAATCTCATGTCTATATGTGTTCATAAGAATAGTAAGTGCTTAGAAAAGTGAAGAAGTAAAGTAAGAAAAGAAGAAAGAATTTCAGTTTTAAGGAGTATGTTTTGAGAAGAAATTTTGCTTATAGAAGAGTGAAGAAGTAAAGTAAGAAAAGAAAAAAGAATTTAGGTTTTAAGGAGTATGCTTTGAGAAGAAATGAGTATTTAGAAAAGTGAAGAAGTAAAGTAAGAAAAGAAGATAGAATCTCATGTCTATATGTGTTCATTAGAATAGTAAGTGCTTAGAAAAGTGAAGAAGTAAAGTAAGAAAAGAAGAAAGAATTTCAGTTTTAAGGAGTATGCTTTGAGAAGAAATGAGTATTTAGAAAAGTAAAGAAGTAAAGTAAGAAAAGAAGAAAGAATTTCAGTTTTAAGTAGTATGCTTTGAGAAGAAATGAGTATTTAGAAAAGTAAAGAAGTAAAGTAAGAAAAGAAGATAGAATCTCATGTCTATATGTGTTCATTAGAATAGTAAGTGATTAGAAAAGTGAAGAAGTAAAGTAAGAAAAGAAGAAAGAATTTCAGTTTTAAGGAGTATGCTTTGAGAAGAAATGAGTATTTAGAAAAGTGAAGAAGTAAAGTAAGAAAAGAAGATAGAATCTCATGTCTATATGTGTTTTTTAGAATAGTAAGTGTTTAGAAAAGTGAAGAAGTAAAGTAAGAAAAGAAGAAAGAATTTCAGTTTTAAGGAGTATGCTTTGAGAAGAAATGAGTATTTAGAAAAGTAAAGAAGTAAAGTAAGAAAAGAAGATAGAATTTCAGTATTAAGGAGTATGCTTTGAGAAGAAATGAGTATTTAGAAAAGTGAAGAAGTAAAGTAAGAAAAGAAGATAGAATCTCATGTCTATATGTGTTCATTAGAATAGTAAGTGTTTAGAAAAGTGAAGAAGTAAAGTAAGAAAAGAAGAAAGAATTTCAGTTTTAAGGAGTATGCTTTGAGAAGAAATGAGTATTTAGAAAAGTGAAGAAGTAAAGTAAGAAAAGAAGAAAGAATTTCAGTTTTAAGGAGTATGCTTTGAGAAGAAATGAGTATTTAGAAAAGTAAAGAAGTAAAGTAAGAAAAGAAGATAGAATCTCATGTCTATATGTGTTCATTAGAATAGTAAGTGATTAGAAAAGTGAAGAAGTAAAGTAAGAAAAGAAGAAAGAATTTCAGTTTTAAGGAGTATGCTTTGAGAAGAAATGAGTATTTAGAAAAGTAAAGAAGTAAAGTAAGAAAAGAAGAAAGAATTTCAGTATTAAGGAGTATGCTTTGAGAAGAAATGAGTATTTAGAAAAGTGAAGAAGTAAAGTAAGAAAAGAAGATAGAATCTCATGTCTATATGTGTTCATAAGAATAGTAAGTGCTTAGAAAAGTGAAGAAGTAAAGTAAGAAAAGAAGAAAGAATTTCAGTTTTAAGGAGTATGTTTTGAGAAGAAATTTTGCTTATAGAAGAGTGAAGAAGTAAAGTAAGAAAGGAAAAAAGAATTTCAGTTTTAAGTAGTATGCTTTGAGAAGAAATGAGTATTTAGAAAAGTGAAGAAGTAAAGTAAGAAAAGAAGATAGAATCTCATTTCAGAATGTGTTCTTTAGAATAGTAAGTGTTTAGAAAAGTGAAGAAGTAAAGTAAGAAAAGAAGAAAGAATTTCAGTTTTAAGGAGTATGCTTTGAGAAGAAATGAGTATTTAGAAAAGTAAAGAAGTAAAGTAAGAAAAGAAGAAAGAATTTCAGTTTTAAGTAGTATGCTTTGAGAAGAAATGAGTATTTAGAAAAGTGAAGAAGTAAAGTAAGAAAAGAAGATAGAATCTCATGTCTATATGTGTTCATTAGAATAGTAAGTGCTTAGAAAAGTGAAGAAGTAAAGTAAGAAAAGAAGAAAGAATTTCAGTTTTAAGGAGTATGCTTTGAGAAGAAATGAGTATTTAGAAAAGTAAAGAAGTAAAGTAAGAAAAGAAGATAGAATCTCATGTCTATATGTGTTCATAAGAATAGTAAGTGCTTAGAAAAGTGAAGAAGTAAAGTAAGAAAAGAAGAAAGAATTTCAGTTTTAAGGAGTATGTTTTGAGAAGAAATTTTGCTTATAGAAGAGTGAAGAAGTAAAGTAAGAAAAGAAAAAAGAATTTAGGTTTTAAGGAGTATGCTTTGAGAAGAAATGAGTATTTAGAAAAGTGAAGAAGTAAAGTAAGAAAAGATAGAGTCTCATGTCTATATGTGTTCTTTAGAATAGTAAGTGTTTAGAAAAGTGAAGAAGTAAAGTAAGAAAAGAAGAAAGAATTTCAGTTTTAAGGAGTATGCTTTGAGAAGAAATGAGTATTTAGAAAAGTGAAGAAGTAAAGTAAGAAAAGAAGATAGAGTCTCATGTCTATATGTGTTCTTTAGAATAGTAAGTGTTTAGAAAAGTGAAGAAGTAAAGTAAGAAAAGAAGAAAGAATTTCAGTTTTAAGGAGTATGCTTTGAGAAGAAATGAGTATTTAGAAAAGTGAAGAAGTAAAGTAAGAAAAGAAGATAGAATCTCATGTCTATATTTGTTTTTTAGAATAGTAAGTATTTAGAAAAGTAAAGAAGTAAAGTAAGAAAAGAAGAAAGAATTTCAGTTTTAAGTAGTATGCTTTGAGAAGAAATGAGTATTTAGAAAAGTGAAGAAGTAAAGTAAGAAAAGAAGATAGAATCTCATTTCAGAATGTGTTCTTTAGAATAGTAAGTGTTTAGAAAAGTGAAGAAGTAAAGTAAGAAAAGAAGAAAGAATTTCAGTTTTAAGGAGTATGCTTTGAGAAGAAATGAGTATTTAGAAAAGTAAAGAAGTAAAGTAAGAAAAGAAGAAAGAATTTCAGTTTTAAGTAGTATGCTTTGAGAAGAAATGAGTATTTAGAAAAGTGAAGAAGTAAAGTAAGAAAAGAAGATAGAATCTCATGTCTATATGTGTTCATTAGAATAGTAAGTGTTTAGAAAAGTGAAGAAGTAAAGTAAGAAAAGAAGATAGAATTTCAGTTTTAAGGAGTATGCTTTGAGAAGAAATGAGTATTTAGAAAAGTAAAGAAGTAAAGTAAGAAAAGAAGATAGAATCTCATGTCTATATGTGTTCATTAGAATAGTAAGTGATTAGAAAAGTGAAGAAGTAAAGTAAGAAAAGAAGAAAGAATTTCAGTTTTAAGGAATATGCTTTGAGAAGAAATGAGTATTTAGAAAAGTAAAGAAGTAAAGTAAGAAAAGAAGATAGAATTTCAGTATTAAGGAGTATGCTTTGAGAAGAAATGAGTATTTAGAAAAGTGAAGAAGTAAAGTAAGAAAAGAAGAAAGAATTTCAGTTTTAAGGAGTATGCTTTGAGAAGAAATGAGTATTTAGAAAAGTGAAGAAGTAAAGTAAGAAAAGAAGAAAGAATTTCAGTATTAAGGAGTATGCTTTGAGAAGAAATGAGTATTTAGAAAAGTGAAGAATTAAAGTAAGAAAAGAAGATAGAATCTCATGTCTATATGTGTTCATTAGAATAGTAAGTGTTTAGAAAAGTGAAGAAGTAAAGTAAGAAAAGAAGAAAGAATTTCAGTTTTAAGGAGTATGCTTTGAGAAGAAATGAGTATTTAGAAAAGTAAAGAAGTAAAGTAAGAAAAGAAGAAAGAATTTCAGTTTTAAGGAGTATGTTTTGAGAAGAAATTTTGCTTATAGAAGAGTGAAGAAGTAAAGTAAGAAAGGAAAAAAGAATTTCAGTTTTAAGTAGTATGCTTTGAGAAGAAATGAGTATTTAGAAAAGTGAAGAAGTAAAGTAAGAAAAGAAGATAGAATCTCATTTCAGAATGTGTTCTTTAGAATAGTAAGTGTTTAGAAAAGTGAAGAAGTAAAGTAAGAAAAGAAGAAAGAATTTCAGTTTTAAGGAGTATGCTTTGAGAAGAAATGAGTATTTAGAAAAGTAAAGAAGTAAAGTAAGAAAAGAAGAAAGAATTTCAGTTTTAAGTAGTATGCTTTGAGAAGAAATGAGTATTTAGAAAAGTGAAGAAGTAAAGTAAGAAAAGAAGATAGAATCTCATGTCTATATGTGTTCATTAGAATAGTAAGTGCTTAGAAAAGTGAAGAAGTAAAGTAAGAAAAGAAGAAAGAATTTCAGTTTTAAGGAGTATGTTTTGAGAAGAAATTTTGCTTATAGAAGAGTGAAGAAGTAAAGTAAGAAAAGAAAAAAGAATTTAGGTTTTAAGGAGTATGCTTTGAGAAGAAATGAGTATTTAGAAAAGTGAAGAAGTAAAGTAAGAAAAGATAGAGTCTCATGTCTATATGTGTTCTTTAGAATAGTAAGTGTTTAGAAAAGTGAAGAAGTAAAGTAAGAAAAGAAGAAAGAATTTCAGTTTTAAGGAGTATGCTTTGAGAAGAAATGAGTATTTAGAAAAGTGAAGAAGTAAAGTAAGAAAAGAAGATAGAGTCTCATGTCTATATGTGTTCTTTAGAATAGTAAGTGTTTAGAAAAGTGAAGAAGTAAAGTAAGAAAAGAAGCAAGAATTTCAGTTTTAAGGAGTATGCTTTGAGAAGAAATGAGTATTTAGAAAAGTGAAGAAGTAAAGTAAGAAAAGAAGATAGAATCTCATGTCTATATTTGTTTTTTAGAATAGTAAGTGTTTAGAAAAGTGAAGAAGTAAAGTAAGAAAAGAAGAAAGAATTTCAGTTTTAAGGAGTATGCTTTGAGAAGAAATGAGTATTTAGAAAAGTGAAGAAGTAAAGTAAGAAAAGAAGAAAGAATTTCAGTTTTAAGGAGTATGCTTTGAGAAGAAATGAGTATTTAGAAAAGTGAAGAAGTAAAGTAAGAAAAGAAGAAAGAATTTCAGTATTAAGGAGTATGCTTTGAGAAGAAATGAGTATTTAGAAAAGTGAAGAATTAAAGTAAGAAAAGAAGATAGAATCTCATGTCTATATGTGTTCATTAGAATAGTAAGTGTTTAGAAAAGTGAAGAAGTAAAGTAAGAAAAGAAGAAAGAATTTCAGTTTTAAGGAGTATGCTTTGAGAAGAAATGAGTATTTAGAAAAGTAAAGAAGTAAAGTAAGAAAAGAAGATAGAATCTCATGTCTATATGTGTTCATTAGAATAGTAAGTGATTAGAAAAGTGAAGAAGTAAAGTAAGAAAAGAAGAAAGAATTTCAGTTTTAAGGAGTATGCTTTGAGAAGAAATGAGTATTTAGAAAAGTAAAGAAGTAAAGTAAGAAAAGAAGATAGAATCTCATGTCTATATGTGTTCATTAGAATAGTAAGTGATTAGAAAAGTGAAGAAGTAAAGTAAGAAAAGAAGAAAGAATTTCAGTTTTAAGGAGTATGCTTTGAGAAGAAATGAGTATTTAGAAAAGTGAAGAAGTAAAGTAAGAAAAGAAGATAGAATCTCATGTCTATATGTGTTTTTTAGAATAGTAAGTGTTTAGAAAAGTGAAGAAGTAAAGTAAGAAAAGAAGAAAGAATTTCAGTTTTAAGGAGTATGCTTTGAGAAGAAATGAGTATTTAGAAAAGTAAAGAAGTAAAGTAAGAAAAGAAGAAAGAATTTCAGTATTAAGGAGTATGCTTTGAGAAGAAATGAGTATTTAGAAAAGTTAAGAAGTAAAGTAAGAAAAGAAGATAGAATCTCATGTCTATATGTGTTCATTAGAATAGTAAGTGCTTAGAAAAGTGAAGAAGTAAAGTAAGAAAAGAAGAAAGAATTTCAGTTTTAAGGAGTATGCTTTGAGAAGAAATGAGTATTTAGAAAAGTAAAGAAGTAAAGTAAGAAAAGAAGATAGAATCTCATGTCTATATGTGTTCATTAGAATAGTAAGTGATTAGAAAAGTGAAGAAGTAAAGTAAGAAAAGAAGAAAGAATTTCAGTTTTAAGGAGTATGCTTTGAGAAGAAATGAGTATTTAGAAAAGTGAAGAAGTAAAGTAAGAAAAGAAGATAGAATCTCATGTCTATATGTGTTTTTTAGAATAGTAAGTGTTTAGAAAAGTGAAGAAGTAAAGTAAGAAAAGAAGAAAGAATTTCAGTTTTAAGGAGTATGCTTTGAGAAGAAATGAGTATTTAGAAAAGTAAAGAAGTAAAGTAAGAAAAGAAGAAAGAATTTCAGTATTAAGGAGTATGCTTTGAGAAGAAATGAGTATTTAGAAAAGTGAAGAATTAAAGTAAGAAAAGAAGATAGAATCTCATGTCTATATGTGTTCATTAGAATAGTAAGTGTTTAGAAAAGTGAAGAAGTAAAGTAAGAAAAGAAGAAAGAATTTCAGTTTTAAGGAGTATGCTTTGAGAAGAAATGAGTATTTAGAAAAGTAAAGAAGTAAAGTAAGAAAAGAAGATAGAATCTCATGTCTATATGTGTTCATTAGAATAGTAAGTGATTAGAAAAGTGAAGAAGTAAAGTAAGAAAAGAAGAAAGAATTTCAGTTTTAAGGAGTATGCTTTGAGAAGAAATGAGTATTTAGAAAAGTGAAGAAGTAAAGTAAGAAAAGAAGAAAGAATTTCAGTTTTAAGGAGTATGCTTTGAGAAGAAATGAGTATTTAGAAAAGTAAAGAAGTAAAGTAAGAAAAGAAGATAGAATTTCAGTATTAAGGAGTATGCTTTGAGAAGAAATGAGTATTTAGAAAAGTGAAGAATTAAAGTAAGAAAAGAAGATAGAATCTCATGTCTATATGTGTTCATTAGAATAAAAAGTGTTTAGAAAAGTGAAGAAGTAAAGTAAGAAAAGAAGAAAGAATTTCAGTTTTAAGGAGTATGCTTTGAGAAGAAATGAGTATTTAGAAAAGTAAAGAAGTAAAGTAAGAAAGAAGATAGAATTTCAGTATTAAGGAGTATGCTTTGAGAAGAAATGAGTATTTAGAAAAGTGAAGAAGTAAAGTAAGAAAAGAAGAAAGAATTTCAGTATTAAGGAGTATGCTTTGAGAAGAAATGAGTATTTAGAAAAGTGAAGAAGTAAAGTAAGAAAAGAAGATAGAATTTCAGTTTTAAGGAGTATGCTTTGAGAAGAAATGAGTATTTAGAAAAGTAAAGAAGTAAAGTAAGAAAAGAAGATAGAATCTCATGTCTATATGTGTTCATTAGAATAGTAAGTGATTAGAAAAGTGAAGAAGTAAAGTAAGAAAAGAAGAAAGAATTTCAGTTTTAAGGAGTATGCTTTGAGAAGAAATGAGTATTTAGAAAAGTGAAGAAGTAAAGTAAGAAAAGAAGATAGAATCTCATGTCTATATGTGTTTTTTAGAATAGTAAGTGTTTAGAAAAGTGAAGAAGTAAAGTAAGAAAAGAAGAAAGAATTTCAGTTTTAAGGAGTATGCTTTGAGAAGAAATGAGTATTTAGAAAAGTAAAGAAGTAAAGTAAGAAAAGAAGAAAGAATTTCAGTTTTAAGGAGTATGCTTTGAGAAGAAATGAGTATTTAGAAAAGTGAAGAATTAAAGTAAGAAAAGAAGATAGAATCTCATGTCTATATGTGTTCATTAGAATAGTAAGTGTTTAGAAAAGTGAAGAAGTAAAGTAAGAAAAGAAGAAAGAATTTCAGTTTTAAGGAGTATGCTTTGAGAAGAAATGAGTATTTAGAAAAGTAAAGAAGTAAAGTAAGAAAAGAAGATAGAATCTCATGTCTATATGTATTCATTAGAATAGTTAGTGATTAGAAAAGTGAAGAAGTAAAGTAAGAAAAGAAGAAAGAATTTCAGTTTTAAGGAGTATGCTTTGAGAAGAAATGAGTATTTAGAAAAGTGAAGAAGTAAAGTAAGAAAAGAAGATAGAATCTCATGTCTATATGTGTTTTTTAGAATAGTAAGTGTTTAGAAAAGTGAAGAAGTAAAGTAAGAAAAGAAGAAAGAATTTCAGTTTTAAGGAGTATGCTTTGAGAAGAAATGAGTATTTAGAAAAGTAAAGAAGTAAAGTAAGAAAAGAAGATAGAATCTCATGTCTATATGTGTTTTTTAGAATAGTAAGTGTTTAGAAAAGTGAAGAAGTAAAGTAAGAAAAGAAGAAAGAATTTCAGTTTTAAGGAGTATGCTTTGAGAAGAAATGAGTATTTAGAAAAGTAAAGAAGTAAAGTAAGAAAAGAAGATAGAATCTCATGTCTATATGTGTTCATTAGAATAGTAAGTGTTTAGAAAAGTGAAGAAGTAAAGTAAGAAAAGAAGAAAGAATTTCAGTTTTAAGGAGTATGCTTTGAGAAGAAATGAGTATTTAGAAAAGTAAAGAAGTAAAGTAAGAAAAGAAGATAGAATCTCATGTCTATATGTGTTCATTAGAATAGTAAGTGATTAGAAAAGTGAAGAAGTAAAGTAAGAAAAGAAGAAAGAATTTCAGTTTTAAGGAGTATGCTTTGAGAAGAAATGAGTATTTAGAAAAGTAAAGAAGTAAAGTAAGAAAAGAAGATAGAATCTCATGTCTATATGTGTTTTTTAGAATAGTAAGTGTTTAGAAAAGTGAAGAAGTAAAGTAAGAAAAGAAGAAAGAATTTCAGTTTTAAGGAGTATGCTTTGAGAAGAAATGAGTATTTAGAAAAGTAAAGAAGTAAAGTAAGAAAAGAAGATAGAATCTCATGTCTATATGTGTTTTTTAGAATAGTAAGTGTTTAGAAAAGTGAAGAAGTAAAGTAAGAAAAGAAGAAAGAATTTCAGTTTTAAGGAGTATGCTTTGAGAAGAAATGAGTATTTAGAAAAGTGAAGAAGTAAAGTAAGAAAAGAAGATAGAATCTCATGTCTATATGTGTTTTTTAGAATAGTAAGTGTTTAGAAAAGTGAAGAAGTAAAGTAAGAAAAGAAGAAAGAATTTCAGTTTTAAGGAGTATGCTTTGAGAAGAAATGAGTATTTAGAAAAGTGAAGAAGTAAAGTAAGAAAAGAAGATAGAATCTCATGTCTATATGTGTTCATTAGAATAGTAAGTGTTTAGAAAAGTGAAGAAGTAAAGTAAGAAAAGAAGATAGAATCTCATGTCTATATGTGTTCATTAGAATAGTAAGTGTTTAGAAAAGTGAAGAAGTAAAGTAAGAAAAGAAGAAAGAATTTCAGTTTTAAGGAGTATGCTTTGAGAAGAAATGAGTATTTAGAAAAGTAAAGAAGTAAAGTAAGAAAAGAAGATAGAATCTCATGTCTATATGTGTTCATTAGAATAGTAAGTGATTAGAAAAGTGAAGAAGTAAAGTAAGAAAAGAAGAAAGAATTTCAGTTTTAAGGAGTATGCTTTGAGAAGAAATGAGTATTTAGAAAAGTAAAGAAGTAAAGTAAGAAAAGAAGATAGAATCTCATGTCTATATGTGTTTTTTAGAATAGTAAGTGTTTAGAAAAGTGAAGAAGTAAAGTAAGAAAAGAAGAAAGAATTTCAGTTTTAAGGAGTATGCTTTGAGAAGAAATGAGTATTTAGAAAAGTAAAGAAGTAAAGTAAGAAAAGAAGATAGATCTCATGTCTATATGTGTTTTTTAGAATAGTAAGTGTTTAGAAAAGTGAAGAAGTAAAGTAAGAAAAGAAGAAAGAATTTCAGTTTTAAGGAGTATGCTTTGAGAAGAAATGAGTATTTAGAAAAGTGAAGAAGTAAAGTAAGAAAAGAAGATAGAATCTCATGTCTATATGTGTTTTTTAGAATAGTAAGTGTTTAGAAAAGTGAAGAAGTAAAGTAAGAAAAGAAGAAAGAATTTCAGTTTTAAGGAGTATGCTTTGAGAAGAAATGAGTATTTAGAAAAGTGAAGAAGTAAAGTAAGAAAAGAAGATAGAATCTCATGTCTATATGTGTTCATTAGAATAGTAAGTGTTTAGAAAAGTGAAGAAGTAAAGTAAGAAAAGAAGAAAGAATTTCAGTTTTAAGGAGTATGCTTTGAGAAGAAATGAGTATTTAGAAAAGTGAAGAATTAAAGTAAGAAAAGAAGATAGAATCTCATGTCTATATGTGTTTTTTAGAATAGTAAGTGTTTAGAAAAGTGAAGAAGTAAAGTAAGAAAAGAAGAAAGAATTTCAGTTTTAAGGAGTATGCTTTGAGAAGAAATGAGTATTTAGAAAAGTGAAGAAGTAAAGTAAGAAAAGAAGATAGAATCTCATGTCTATATGTGTTTTTTAGAATAGTAAGTGTTTAGAAAAGTGAAGAAGTAAAGTAAGAAAAGAAGATAGAATCTCATTTCAGAATGTGTTCTTTAGAATAGTAGGTGATTAGAAAAGTGAAGAAGTAAAGTAAGAAAAGAAGATAGAATTTCAGTTTTAAGGAGTATGTTTTGAGAAGAAATGAGTATTTAGAAAAGTGAAGAAGTAAAGTAAGAAAAGAAGATAGAATCTCATGTCTATATGTGTTCTTTAGAATAGTAAGTGTTTAGAAAAGTGAAGAAGTAAAGTAAGAAAAGAAGAAAGAATTTCAGTTTTAAGGAGTATGCTTTGAGAAGAAATGAGTATTTAGAAAAGTGAAGAATTAAAGTAAGAAAAGAAGATAGAATCTCATGTCTATATGTGTTCATTAGAATAGTAAGTGTTTAGAAAAGTGAAGAAGTAAAGTAAGAAAAGAAGAAAGAATTTCAGTTTTAAGGAGTATGCTTTGAGAAGAAATGAGTATTTAGAAAAGTGAAGAAGTAAAGTAAGAAAAGAAGATAGAATCTCATGTCTATATGTGTTTTTTAGAATAGTAAGTGTTTAGAAAAGTGAAGAAGTAAAGTAAGAAAAGAAGAAAGAATTTCAGTTTTAAGGAGTATGCTTTGAGAAGAAATGAGTATTTAGAAAAGTGAAGAAGTAAAGTAAGAAAAGAAGATAGAATCTCATGTCTATATGTGTTCTTTAGAATAGTAAGTGTTTAGAAAAGTGAAGAAGTAAAGTAAGAAAAGAAGAAAGAATTTCAGTTTTAAGGAGTATGCTTTGAGAAGAAATGAGTATTTAGAAAAGTGAAGAAGTAAAGTAAGAAAAGAAGATAGAATCTCATGTCTATATGTGTTTTTTAGAATAGTAAGTGTTTAGAAAAGTGAAGAAGTAAAGTAAGAAAAGAAGAAAGAATTTCAGTTTTAAGGAGTATGCTTTGAGAAGAAATGAGTATTTAGAAAAGTGAAGAATTAAAGTAAGAAAAGAAGATAGAATCTCATGTCTATATGTGTTCTTTAGAATAGTAAGTGTTTAGAAAAGTGAAGAAGTAAAGTAAGAAAAGAAGAAAGAATTTCAGTTTTAAGGAGTATGCTTTGAGAAGAAATGAGTATTTAGAAAAGTGAAGAAGTAAAGTAAGAAAAGAAGATAGAATCTCATGTCTATATGTGTTTTTTAGAATAGTAAGTGTTTAGAAAAGTGAAGAAGTAAAGTAAGAAAAGAAGAAAGAATTTCAGTTTTAAGGAGTATGCTTTGAGAAGAAATGAGTATTTAGAAAAGTGAAGAAGTAAAGTAAGAAAAGAAGATAGAATCTCATGTCTATATGTGTTTTTTAGAATAGTAAGTGTTTAGAAAAGTGAAGAAGTAAAGTAAAAAAAGAAGAAAGAATTTCAGTTTTAAGGAGTATGCTTTGAGAAGAAATGAGTATTTAGAAAAGTGAAGAAGTAAAGTAAGAAAAGAAGATAGAATCTCATGTCTATATGTGTTTTTTAGAATAGTAAGTGTTTAGAAAAGTGAAGAAGTAAAGTAAGAAAAGAAGAAAGAATTTCAGTTTTAAGGAGTATGCTTTGAGAAGAAATGAGTATTTAGAAAAGTAAAGAAGTAAAGTAAGAAAAGAAGATAGAATCTCATGTCTATATGTGTTTTTTAGAATAGTAAGTGTTTAGAAAAGTGAAGAAGTAAAGTAAGAAAAGAAGAAAGAATTTCAGTTTTAAGGAGTATGCTTTGAGAAGAAATGAGTATTTAGAAAAGTGAAGAAGTAAAGTAAGAAAAGAAGAAAGAATTTCAGTTTTAAGGAGTATGCTTTGAGAAGAAATGAGTATTTAGAAAAGTGAAGAAGTAAAGTAAGAAAAGAAGATAGAATCTCATTTCAGAATGTGTTCTTTAGAATAGTAAGTGTTTAGAAAAGTGAAGAAGTAAAGTAAGAAAAGAAGAAAGAATTTCAGTTTTAAGGAGTATGCTTTGAGAAGAAATGAGTATTTAGAAAAGTGAAGAATTAAAGTAAGAAAAGAAGATAGAATCTCATGTCTATATGTGTTCATTAGAATAGTAAGTGTTTAGAAAAGTGAAGAAGTAAAGTAAGAAAAGAAGAAAGAATTTCAGTTTTAAGGAGTATGCTTTGAGAAGAAATGAGTATTTAGAAAAGTGAAGAAGTAAAGTAAGAAAAGAAGATAGAATCTCATGTCTATATGTGTTTTTTAGAATAGTAAGTGTTTAGAAAAGTGAAGAAGTAAAGTAAGAAAAGAAGAAAGAATTTCAGTTTTAAGGAGTATGCTTTGAGAAGAAATGAGTATTTAGAAAAGTGAAGAAGTAAAGTAAGAAAAGAAGATAGAATCTCATGTCTATATGTGTTTTTTAGAATAGTAAGTGTTTAGAAAAGTGAAGAAGTAAAGTAAGAAAAGAAGATAGAATCTCATTTCAGAATGTGTTCTTTAGAATAGTAGGTGATTAGAAAAGTGAAGAAGTAAAGTAAGAAAAGAAGATAGAATCTCATGTCTATATGTGTTTTTTAGAATAGTAAGTGTTTAGAAAAGTGAAGAAGTAAAGTAAGAAAAGAAGAAAGAATTTCAGTTTTAAGGAGTATGCTTTGAGAAGAAATGAGTATTTAGAAAAGTAAAGAAGTAAAGTAAGAAAAGAAGATAGAATCTCATGTCTATATGTGTTCTTTAGAATAGTAAGTGTTTAGAAAAGTGAAGAAGTAAAGTAAGAAAAGAAGAAAGAATTTCAGTTTTAAGGAGTATGCTTTGAGAAGAAATGAGTATTTAGAAAAGTAAAGAAGTAAAGTAAGAAAAGAAGATAGAATCTCATGTCTATATGTGTTCATTAGAATAGTAAGTGTTTAGAAAAGTGAAGAAGTAAAGTAAGAAAAGAAGAAAGAATTTCAGTTTTAAGGAGTATGCTTTGAGAAGAAATGAGTATTTAGAAAAGTGAAGAAGTAAAGTAAGAAAAGAAGAAAGAATTTCAGTTTTAAGGAGTATGCTTTGAGAAGAAATGAGTATTTAGAAAAGTGAAGAAGTAAAGTAAGAAAAGAAGAAAGAATTTCAGTTTTAAGGAGTATGCTTTGAGAAGAAATGAGTATTTAGAAAAGTGAAGAAGTAAAGTAAGAAAAGAAGAAAGAATTTCAGTTTTAAGGAGTATGTTTTGAGAAGAAATTTAGCTTATAGAAGAGTGAAGAAGTAAAGTAAGAAAAGAAGAAAGAATTTCAGTTTTAAGGAGTATGCTTTGAGAAGAAATGAGTATTTAGAAAAGTGAAGAAGTAAAGTAAGAAAAGAAGAAAGAATTTCAGTTTTAAGGAGTATGCTTTGAGAAGAAATGATTATTTAGAAAAGTGAAGAAGTAAAGTAAGAAAAAAAGATAGAATTTCAGTTTTAAGGAGTATGTTTTGAGAAGAAATGAGTATTTAGAAAAGTGAAGAAGTAAAGTAAGAAAAGAAGATAGAATTTCAGTTTTAAGGAGTATGTTTTGAGAAGAAATGAGTATTTAGAAAAGTGAAGAAGTAAAGTAAGAAAAGAAGATAGAATCTCATTTCAGAATGTGTTCTTTAGAATAGTAAGTGTTTAGAAAAGTGAAGAAGTAAAGTAATAAAAGAAGAAAGAATTTCAGTTTTAAGGAGTATGCTTTGAGAAGTAATGAGTATTTAGAAAAGTGAAGAAGTAAAGTAAGAAAAGAAGATAGAATCTCATGTCTATATGTGTTTTTTAGAATAGTAAGTGTTTAGAAAAGTGAAGAAGTAAAGTAAGAAAAG